>OY728152.1:870879129-873379129 GCA_963277665.1 Viscum album | reverse complement strand
TGAAAAAAAGTAAAAAATAACTATCTTTATAAGTGAATAAATAATATTATATGAATGGGAGTTAAAAATGGACAATTTTAATTAGATAAAAACCTTAAGATATTATAAATATTAAAAAATAAGTCTTATTGATTAGATAGAATAATAAAATAATTATAAATTAATAAATGTGAAACTGAAAATGAATACATATTAATAACATAAATTTGATATTCCATATTAAATACATTAAATGGAAATTAATAAAAGTGAAAAAATTTAAAAAATTAAAAAATATTTAAAATAATAATATTATTAATGAATATATAATATTATAAATGAATAAATTATAAAAAAAATTAAATTGTAATAAATATTCTTTATTAAATAAAAATATGAAAAGAGAATAGATTTTACCGATTAAAAAAATAATATATTAAATATTTTATATTTCTAAATGGAATTAAAAAATTAATATTAAAAATTCAATAAATTACCTAAGTATTATGTGTCTATGTGTTTCTATATAATTTTTTTAATAATATATATGTTTGGGTAAAATTTATATATATATATATATTTAAAATGTTCTATATAGGTAAACGTGATCAAGAAAATGATTCCATTATATAATATTTATCATTTATTATTCATACAAATGAGCCACGATTTTTTAATATATATTTTTAATTATAAACCATTTTTCACTATATATGTGAATTATAAAATACAAATACATACTTTGTTTGAAAATTATATTTATAGAAATATTATATATTGACATATATATATCAATATGAATATATTTCTATATGAGAATTATTAAATTTATTGAAAAATAATTATCTATAAAAAATATAAAAAATGAATAAATTACAAAAATATTAAGTGAATTAATATTTAAAATGTGTAAATTGTAAAAAGGTAAAGAAAACTCAATAATATTGATGATTAAGTAATTTTAAATGAATTAATGTTAAAAATGCGTGAAATATGATTATGGAATTAAGAGATAGAAAATATTTAAAGAATGAATGAGAGTTATAAATTATATTACAATTTAAAAAATAAAAATTGAATACATATATTAGTTGTAAAAACTACAATTGAATTAATATCACCTAATACTAGTCAATAAATTTGTGTATATAAATATAAAAAATGACTAAAATTACAAAAGTTTAAAAAATAATAATATGAAAAAATTTCATAAATATAATAAAAATTATTAATGAAATAAATAAATAAAAAATTTGAATAAAAGAAAATATTGAACAAGTTTTATCAATTATATATATTTTTAGAAAAATTATAAATAAATATAGATTGAAATGAAAATGATAACATATTAAATATATATATTGAAACCAAATTAAAATAATTTATTATTAACGACTAAACATGTAAAAAATAATATTAATAATAAATAAACTTTCAAAAAAATTAATAAAACATTGATAATTAAAAATTTTAAAAATATTTTAAAATAATTAAAATTATTAATGAATAAATATTATAAACATATAAATGTATGACAAAAATTATTTCAATTTACATATAGTATTTATTGAATTAAAATATCAAAAATAAGTACAATTTATCGATTGAAATCAAAATATATATTATTTTAATAAATTAAATAATAAAATGTATAATTAAAATTGATTTAATTGCAATTATATTATCTTTTTGTGTGTGTTTCTATATTAATTACATATGTGTGTGTGTGTGTAATTAATGAAACACTTGGTTGATATATAAATTAAAACTATTTTAAAAACATAAAAGGTTAATTAATAAATATAAATAGATATTAATAATGAATAAAATTACAAAAAATTAAACATATAAAAAATTAAAAGAATAATATATAAAAATATTAAAAAAATATAAATTAAATGATAAATAACATAAATGAATAAACAGAATATATTTATATATATGTATTAATTATATATTAATATATAGTATACATTAAATAAAAAATAAACATTTAATAAAATTTAATAGATAAAAATATAATATATGAAAAAATAATTAATATTAAATAAAAATGTAAAATGATAATATTATCCATTTATTTTTGGTACATTTTTTCCCATCAAATGGAATTAATTTTATATGTGTTGGGGTGAAATTATTTTATTCCATTTTAAGTGTAACTTGTTTAGTAAATTTTTTAATTAAAACATTAATATTTATTATTTTATATTTGTGCCGAATAGAAAAAACATATGAAACTGGTAAAAAATTATGATAAATTTAAATTAATATTAATTAGTCAATATTTTTAATTAATATTGATTATTAATTAAATTATAAATCATATTCATTAAATATATGTCATATATATAATTTATAATACATAATTATTATATAAATCATATTTAAAAAAATATATATTCATATATATCAATATATATTTCTATATGAAATAAATTTTTTAATAACATGTAATTTTTATATATATGGAATTTTCTATTAAATATCATATATTTCAAGTATACAAGTATATTTAGTCATATATAAATTATATTCTATAAAATATGTTATATTTTTAATAATAAAAACATTTTTATATATTAATGTGTGTTTCTTAATGATAAATATTTTGATGAAGTATGCATTTTGTCAGTTCTTTTTTAGTATCATCGATAAAAAAGATGTGATAAATGGTATCTTTATCTATTCTTTTTTTGATGACTAATCAATATTACCATCTTCGATAATTTTTAGCTAGAATTTATGAAGGGTAGTGCTATTTTACATGGGTTTTATAGTGTATTTTTAGTGTTATTAGGGGTTTTTAGTATTTTATGTGTTTTTGAGTATTTTCATTGTTTCATGGGTTTTCATGGCTTTGGGGGGTTTTAGTGTATCAGAAGATTTTTTGTGTTTTTGGGGTTAAAATGGGTTTTAGGGGTTTTTAGGGGATTTGGTGTTTTAGATATGTTTGGGGTTATTATAGATTTTTAAGGATTTGAATGATTTTTAGGGGGTTTAAGAGATTATTTGGGGTTTTTTGGGATTTCAGTATTTTTCTCCTTTTTGGGGTTTAGGTGTATATATGGTTTTTATCGATTTTTTAGAATTATTGATTTTCAGTAATTTCATGGGGTTTTAATTTTTAATTTTTTTAGGTGTTTGAAAAATTTTTATTGTTTTTTTGGTTTTTGGGCTCTTTTAGGATTTTTAGGACTTTAGGGGTTTAGCAACATTTAATGTTTTTTTGGTTTTTTATTTTCATTTAGATTCTCTTTTGTGTTTCAAGGGTTTTTAGGTGTTTTAGTATTTTTATGGTTTTCTAGAATTAATTTTCCATTTTAGGGTTCTTTTTGGTTTCTAGGGTTATAAGTCCCTTTAGAATTTCACAATTTTTAGAGTTTTTAGGGGAATTTGGGGATTTTTAGGTTTTCAAGGGTTTTTTGGTTGTTAGGGTATTCAGTTTCTTAATTATTTTAGTGATTTTTGGTATTTATGATTTTAAGGAAAATTCGGTGGGTTTAGGGGTTATTTTGGATTTTTAATTGGAGGGGGTATTGTGTTTTATGATTTCTAGGGTTTTTTGGTTTTTGGGTTTTTGGGGATTTTTAGGGTTTTGATATTCTTTGTGTTTTAGGGGGTTTAGTGTTTCTTGATTTGATTGGAGTTTTTTCTTGGTTTTAGGGGGGGTTTTGGGGTTTTTGGGGTATTTTTAGTTTTTGGGGTTTCATGATATTTTTAGGACATTATATATTTAGGGGGTTCTATATATTTATCAATGATTTTTAGGGGGGTTTAGGTTTTTATGAATTTATGGATATTATGATTTTTAGGGGTCTTAGGTGTTTTTTGGGTTTTTAGAGTTTTTATGACTTTTTAGGGTTTTTAGGGTTTTTATAGTTTTTTGAGTATATCAAGGTTTCATAAAGGGGTTTTATTTTTTATCAGGTTTAAGTGGTTTTTGATTTTTAGGTATTTTAGCAGTTTTAATGGTCTATGGGTTTTAGGGTCCTTACAATATATTAGGGTGTTTTAGGGTTTATTTGTGTTTTTGTGGTTTTTAGTTTCTTTTAATGTATTCCACTGTTTAAGGGCCTTTAGTATTTTTTTGCGGTTTTAGGGTTTTTAAAGGATTTTTAGGATTTTTAAGATCATTTATAAATTTTTAGGATCTTTTTTAATTCAATGGATTTATGTGGTTTTGGAGTTTTAATATTTATTATTTTTTTTATTGTTTTTTTGTATTTTTATGATTTGTAGTACTATTAATGATTTTTTAGGGACTTTAGGGTATTAAGGGGATTTAGATTCCTTTAGGGTTTTATGGTTTTTTCGGTCCATTTGTGTTTTTGGGGTTCTTAAAGTTATTTTGGGTTTATATAGCTATAGGGGTTTGTAAGATTTATGTAGTTTTGGGGGTTTTGGATCTTTAGGGACTTATAGGGTATATGGTTTTTTTGTATTTCATGGGAATTTAGGGTTTTATATATTTTTAGGTTTTTAGGGTATTGTGGGTTCTTTTACGTGTTTTATGGGTTTTATGGTTTTTAGGCCTATTGATTTTTAGAGTTTCTGTGGACTTTTAGGGGTTTAGGATTTTTACGGTTTTATGGTCTCTTTCATCATTAAGGGTTTTTTGGGTTTTAGTCTCATTTTTAGGTTTTTAGATTTTTTAGGTTCTTTTATTGGTTTTAAGGGGTTTGTTATTTTGATGTATTTTATGGTATTTAGCGTATTTTAGTGTTTTTAGGGGTATCTGGGGTATTTATTATTTTTTAGGGTCCTTTAAGACTTTTATGGTTTTAGTTTCCTTTAAGGGTTTGGGTTTTTAGTGCCTCTGAGGGTTTTGGTGTGCATTATTGGTTTTTAGGAATTTTTTATGTTTTTTGGGTCCTTTGGATAAACATTTAGTCCTTTATGATTTTTAGTATTTTTGGGGTCTTTTAGGTTTTTAGGGTCCTTTTGGTAATTTAAATTTTTTAAGGTTTTTTTTCCAATATTTTTTTATCTCTTAGGTTTTTAGTGTTTTTAGGGTTGTTTATTGTTTTCTGTGGTTTTTTTGTTCTTTTATTGTTTTTATTGGGATTATAGTGTTTTAGGGTTTTTATGGAATTTAGTGTCTTTTTAGTTTTTTGGGGTTTTTATTGGTCTTCAGGTTTTTAATGATCTTTTTGGAGTCTTTTGGGATTTTATGGTGTTTTAGTGGTTTTTGAGGGTTTATTATTTCAGTAGGGTTTTAGGGGTTTTAGAGTTTTTTTTGGTTCTCTGGTTTTTGGAGGGGTATTACGGTTTTAAAGATTCTTTATTGTTTTTTAGTATTTTTAGAGTTTTCTGGGTTTTTTATGGTTTTTATGGGTTTAAAGGTTATTATGTTCTTCTAGGGTTTTTTAGGTTGTTAGAGGTTCGTGGGTTTTATAATTATTTTTGGGTTTTTAGGGGTTTAATGTTTTTTTTGTTTTATTTTGGTATTTAGGTCTTGTTTAGGGGTTTTAAGGTTTTTAAAGGATTTTTAGTGGTTTTAAGAGTTTTGAGGGTTTAAGGGCTTTAGGGAATTTAGTGGGTTTATGTGTTTTTGTGGGATATCATGGGATTTATGGATTTAGGGGTTTTCCTGTTTTAGAGTTTTGAGGGATTTTAATTATGTAGTTATTTTTATGGGTTTTGGGTGATTTAGGTATTTTTATGGACTTGAGGGTTTTTAGGGTTTCTAGGTGTTTTAGTTGTTTTAGTGGTTTTTAGGGGTTTTATTGTTTTAACAGTTTTAGGGGTTAATGGTTTTTAGGCTTGTTGGGATCTGTATGGGTTTTAGGGTGTTTTTAGGTTTTAGAGGTTATAGGGAGGTTTATGTTTTCTTTAAGGAATTTAATTGTCATTATATGATTTTAGGGTTATAAGGGTTTTAGGGTTTTTAGGTTTTTACTGTTTTTATATCTTTTAGGTTTTTAGGATTTTTAGGATTTTAGGGTTTTTATAGAATTCTATGTTTTTAGGGAATACTATGCATTTTATGGTTTTAAATGAATTTTGGTTTTTTTTGGATTTTGGTCTTTTTTAGGGTGTCATAGCCATTTAGGTGGTTTTAGGTGTATTATGTTTTTTTTTGGGATTCATGGTTTTTATTGTTTTTAGGTTTTTAGGTGATTTAGTGTGTTTTTGGGGGTTTTATGGGTTCCTAGGATTATTTTAGAGGGTTTTGAATGTTTTAGGGGTTTTAGGATATTTTAGGGGATTTGGAGATTTCATGGGTTTTCTTGGGGATTTATGTCTTTTTTGGGCGTGTTTTTGTATTTTGGTTCACCTAGTGTTTTTATGGGGTTTCTAGAATATTTTATGATTCTTTTGTTCTTTTGGAGTGTTGTAGGATATTTTGGTGTTTCAAAATCTTTTACTAGTTTTAATGGTTTTTAGTTTCTTTTGGGGGTGTTTTAGTGATTTTGGGGTTCATATGGTTTTTACTGTTTTTAGGTATTTTTTTGGCTTTTTAGGGTCCTATATATTTTAGGGTTTTTTAGTTTTTCATTTTTTCGGGATTTGATATTTTTTGGGTTTTATTGGGTTTTAGGTTCTGGGAATTTTTGTAGATTTTTTTTTCTATTTCTTGGTTTTTAAGGGTTTAGGGTTTCTATGGTGGTTATGGGTTTATAAAGTTTTAGGGTTTTATAGGGTTTTAGGGATTTTATTGAGGTTTGTGGTTTATGGATTTTAGGGATTATTATGATTTTTATTGGTTTTGGTGGGCCGGGGGGGGGGGGGGTGATTAGTAAGTTTTTTGTTTTTATTTGGGTTTTTTGGGGTTTTAGTGTGTTTAAGGGTTTAGTAGTTTTAATGGTATTTGGGGGGTTTTATTATTGTTTTGTTTTGTTTTTTATGTTTTTATGGGTTTTAGGGACCTTAATTTTTTTTGTTTTTAGTGGTTTTACAGTTTTTTGCAGGGATTTTTATTTTTTAGGGGTTTTGATAACATTCTTTTGATTTATGTTTTTATGGGGTTTGATACATTTTTTGGTTTTTAGGGTTTTACAGATACTTTTATATTTTTAATGGATTGAATAGAATTTTATATTTTTAAGGTTTTTTTGGTTTTTATGGTTTTTAGGGTCTTATAATATTTTTTAGGATTTATTGTGTCCTTTAGTATTTTTAAGTGTTTTTTGGGTTTATAATTTTTTAGTTCTTTATTTTATTTTTGAATTTATTTGTTTTTAGGGTTTTGTAGGGTTTCTTAGGGGATTTAGGGTTTTTAGGTTTTTCTGGGTTATTTTGGGGGTTTAGGGTTTGGTAGTTCTTTTTGGGACATTATGGGTTTTAATATTTTTATAATCTATTAGGGTTTTTATTGTTGTATTTTCTTTGAGGGATTTTTTGGGTTTTTGGTCTCCTTTAGAAGTTATTAGGGGTTTTATGATTTACTAATTTTTTTAGGGAATGTTAGGGTTTATGGACCCTTCAGTGTTTTAGGATTTTTTGAGACCATTAGGTTTTTTTTTGTTTTTTGGGGGTCCTTTAGAGGGTTTAAAGTATTTTAAGGACTTTTAGGGTGTTTTAAGGGTTTTCATTGACATTTAGGAATTTACTGTGTTTATTTCCTTTCATGGGTTCATGGTTTTTTTAGTATTATTAAATGTATACTGTTCTGAGGGGTTTTGTGGGAATTTTTTGGCATTTTAGGGGTTTTAGGGATTTTAGGGTTATTAGGTATTTTTAGTGGTTTTATATTTTTAGTGTTTTTAGGGTTCTTTTATTTTTGTTATTTTTAGGGGACATTAATATTTTTAGTTTTTTTAGTTTCATTTGGGGTTTTTGGGTTTTTTTAATGTTTTGTGGGGGACTAGTGGTTATAATGTGTGTTAGTGGTTTTATGGGGCATTAAAGTCTTATGGTTTTTAGGCATTTTTAGTGATTTATTGGCCTTTAGGTTTTAATGGGGTTTTATGTTTGTTTTTGGATTTAAGGGTTTTTAGGTTTTTAGAGAGTTTTGTGGTTTTTTGGCTTTTTATTCGATTTTTTGGAGTTTTCATGTTTTGAGGGGATTTGGATGTTTTTATGATTTTTTTGAGTTCTCTAGGGGTGTGGGGTATTTAGCGGCTTTTAGGTTTTTTGGGTTTTTTGGTTGTTTAAAAATATTAAAGGGTTTTAAGTGTTTTTAGAAATTTTTAATGATTTTACTGTTTTTAGGGTTTTTAATAATTTGTATTTTTATAGTGGTTATGGGTTTTAATCATTTTTAGGTTTTTTAGGATTTTTAGGGTTTATTAGTGTTTTTATGTGTTTTATGTTATTCTTATTATTGTATGGTATTTAGGATTGTTAATGATTTTATGGTTTTTATGGGTTTTAGTTATTTTTATGTTGTTCAGTTTATTTAAGGTTTTTAATAGTTTTTATAGGGTTATTTAGGGTCATTTAGGGTTTTTGGGGGATTTAGTGGTATTTTAGTGGTTTTTTGGGGTTTACGTTTTTTATTGTTTTTAAGAGTTTAAATAGATTTGTGGGGTTTTAGTGAATTCTTAAAATTTTTATGGTTTTATGTGTTTATTGGGATTTAGGGTTTTATAGGTTTTTAGGGTTTTTAGTGTTAAAGGGTTTTAGTTTTTGAAGGGGTTTTTTTATTAGTTTTACGGTTATTATGGGTTTTAGTGTTATTAGGGGGTTTTGGGACATTAGTTTTATTAGTGTTTCTTATTAGTTTTAGTGTTTTTTGTGTATTTTATGTTTTTATGTTTTTTAGAGGGTTTGATTGGTTTTATTGTTTTTAGGGGTTTCTTAGGTTTTTTGTGGTCTTTGATTATTTTTAATGTTTTTATAGTTTCCCATGGGTTTTTACTATTTTTTGGATTTTTTTTGAGTTTTTAGGGCTTTTATGGTTATTAATTATTTTATGGATTTTAGGGGGCATAGGGTTTTTATTGTTTGTTTGTGGTTTTTTGGGTTTTTTATTGTTTTGGTGAGTTTTTTGGGGTATTGGATTTTAATTATTATTTCCTATTTTTTTGTTTTGTTAGGGGGTTCGGGTTGTTTTGGGGGTTTTAGTGTTATGGTTAATGGGTGGGGTGTAGGGTTTAGGTTTTACAGTATATTTTATAGGGTTTGTGGTTTATGGTTTAAGGTGTAGTGTTTATGGTTTAGGTTTTAGGGTGTAGGGTTTAGGGTTCAGTGTTTACGGTTTATGGTGTATTGTTCAGTGTTTTGGCTCTCTGGTCTAGGGTCCATGCTGTAGGGTGTATGATTTAGTGTGTATGGTTTATAGTGTATAGTGTTGGTTTTAGGTTATAGGTTTTAGGGTTTAGGGTTTAGGGATTATGGGTTAGGGTTTATGGTAATGTTTTAGGGTTTACGGTTTATGTTTTTGGTTTCATGCATTAGGGTTCAGGGTTTTAGTGTATATGGTTTATGGTTTAGGGTTTTGGATTTAGGTTTTATTGTACATGGTGTAGGGGTTATGTTTTATGATTTATGGAAGAGAGAATTTGGTTTATGTTGTAGGGTTAAGGACGTATGATGCAAGGTATTCTTTTTTAGGGTGTATTGTTTATAGTTTGGGGTATAGGGTATAGGTTTTACGGTTTGGGTTTCAGGATTTAGGGTGTAGGGTATAGGGTTTAAGATGTGAGTTTTAAGGTTAAGGGTTTAGGTTATATGGATTATGGTGTAGGTTTAAGGGTTCAGAATGATGGATTTGGGGTTTAGGGTATAAAATATATGGTTTGGGTTGTAGGTTTTAGGGTTTTGAATGTAGGTTATGATGGTTCGACTATAGGGTTTAGGGTGTATGTTGGTGTAGAGTATATGGTTTTTGATGAAGGATTTAGGGTTCAGGGTGTATTTTATAAGGTATAGGGGTATTTTATAAGGTATACGATGTAGGGTATAGTGTTTGGGAGTAGGTTATCAGGTGTATGGTATAGGGAATAGGGTTTAGGCTGCAGTGTAATAGGGGTTTGGCATTTGGTTTTTATGGTTTAGGGTGTAGGGTCTTGGGTTTTCGGTGTAGGTATTTGGGTTTATGTTGAAGGGTTTATGGTTTTGGGTTTAGGGTTTTTTGTGTATGGTCTAGGGTTTAGTGTGTAGGGTTTAGGGATTATGGTACAATTTTTAGGGTGTGCGGTTTTGGGTTTAGCATGTCTAGTATAGGGATTAGGGTTTGGGGTGTATGGTATATGGTTTAGGGAGTAGAGTTTACTTTTTATGGTGTTTGGAATAGCGTTTAGGGTGTATGGTTTTGGCTTTAGTGTGTATGGTATAAGGTATAAGGTTTAGTGTGTATGGTATAATGTGTAGGGTGTAGAGTGTATTTTTTAGGGTTTATCAAATATGGTGTTTCATGTAATGGGGTTTTAGGATTTTTGGGTTTTTAGGTATTTTTAAGGTTTATAAAATTTTTATGGATTATTATGTTTTTTAGGGTTTTAGGATTTTTAGGGGGTTTATGGTATTTGGTGGTTTTTAAATTTTTTAGGGTTTTAGGGTTTTTAGATGTTTTAAGGGTTTTTATGACCTTTCATAGAGTTTATGATTTTAGTGTTTCTTATGTTTTTAGGGATTTTATTTGTTTTAGAGGGTTCAAGGGATTTTTATGGTTTTAGGGGTTTTCAGTTTTTTGGTATTTTAAGGCCATTCATTGGGTTTTTTAGATTTTTTTACATTTTTATTGGATCTTTTTTATGTTCTTTATAATTTTAGGGTTTTTAGGGTGTTTAGTGTTTTTTTAGTTTTAATTACTTTTTTGTTTTTTTGGGGTTTTTATGTGTTTTTAGCTTTCTCTTGGGTTTTCTCAGAAATTTAGGAGTGTTTAGGGGATTCAGATTTGATGGGATTTAATTATTTGTTTAATATTATATGGGAATTATAGTTTTTTAGGTAATTTTATGGTTTTTAGGGTTTTTAGGTTTTAAGGGTTTAAATTTTTTAGGATTTTATGGTTTTTTATGGTTTAAGTATTTTTAAGCATAATTATGGTTTTTTGTTTGATTTAAGGGTTTTATAGTCTTTTAGTGATTTTAGTGCTTTTAGTGACTTTGGGGTTTTACGGTTTTAAGGTGTTTAAGCAGTTTTATGTTGTTTTAGGGAATTTTACGTTTTTTAGGTTTTTAGGTGGGTTTTTATAGACTTCAAGTGTTCTTAGGGTTAACAGAGTATTTATGTTTTGTTGGTTTATTATTATTAATTTTTGGTTTTATAGAGTTTAAGGGTTTGGGGTTTTTAGGAGTTTGGGGGTATGTTTTTTTTTTGGGTTTTTAGGGGTTTTAGGTTTTTAGGCTTTTAGGTGTATCTTTTGTCTTTTAGGGGTACTTGGGTTTTTATGGAATATTAGTTTTTTAGGGTTTTTATGATTTATTTGGGTTTTAAGTTCCATCAGGGAATTTTATGTGTTAGATATTTTAATTGATTTTTGGGGTTTTATGGTTTTTCTGTTTTTAGGTTTTTTTTCTATTTATGGGTATTTAGTTTTATAGGTTCATTAATGTCTTTTATGTATTTTATGTTTTTTAAGGGTTTTTTTTGTTTTAAGGATTGAATATTTTTTTGGGTATTAAGGTTTGTATCATTTTTTGGGTTTTTTTGTTTTGGGTCTCTGGAATGTTCGTAGGGGTTTGTGTTTTTTGTTTTTTATGGTCTATAGAGGTTTTATGATTTTTTAGTTTTTTTATTGTTTTTTTGGATTTGTAGTGTTTTCAGTGGGGTTTTTGGGTTTTTTAGGTTCTTTTATGATTTTAGTGGTTTATGGTCTTTGAGAGTTTTTTTGTGGTTTTTACGGTTTGTATGTTCCTTTAGGGTTATTTGAGTTTTAATGTACCTTTGGGGTTTAGGGGGATTTATAGTCCATTAGTGTTTTTATGTGATTTAGACTGCATTAGGGGTTCTAGAGTCCCTTATGGTTTTAAGGATCTTTAATTGTTCTAGGGGATTCATATTATTTTTGGGGGGTTTAAGGGTTTTGGGTTTTTAGTCGGTTTTAAATGTGTTTAGGGTCTATTTTTTATTTTTGTGGGTTTTTTAGGGTTTTTAGGGTTTTTTATAATTGGGGGTGGGGGATTTAAGTTCTTTTTGGATCCATATGGGGATTTAAGGTCATGTTGGATTTTTAGGGGTTTTAGGGACCTTTAGGGTTTTATAGGATTTAGTGTACTTTAGTGTTTTTAGGGGTTTTAGAGTCCTCTAGGGGTTTTAGGATCCTTTAGATTTTTTTTATTATTAGAGTATTTTAGGGGTTTTATGGTATGCAAGGGTAATATAAATTGTTTAGTGTTTTTACTGTCATTTATGGTTTTTTGGATTTTATTTTTCTTTTTTGGATCATTAGGTGTTTTAGGGGTTGTAGGGGTTTATCATATTTATTGGTTTTTAGGGGTGTTTACATCATTTTAGAGGTTTTGAAGGTTTTTTGGGACTTTTAGGTTTTTATAAATCTTTATCATTTTTAGAGGTTTAGGTATTTTAGGGTTTTATTGGTTTTTATGATTTCATTGGGTTTTGAGATATTTCAAGGTTTTCAAGTTTTGTATTGGTTTCTGGTTTCTAATGGGATTTTGGAGTTTTAGGGTGTTTTATGGGTTTAAGGGTCCTTTTGAGGATTTTTAGTGTTTTAGTGTTATTAGGGGTTTTAAGGAGTTTCAGGATATTTGTAATGTTTTTATGGTTTTAAAGAGATTATAGATTTCGCAGTGATTTTTAGGGTTTTCATTTTTGATTCAAGGATATGTAGGTATTTGTAGGCTGTTTAGGGTTTTTAGTTTTTTATGGGGTTTTAGGGTACATATTTTTTTTATGTTTTTTTTGGTTTTAGGTTGTTTTAGAGAATTTTTTTTATTTATAGGATTTCTATAGTTGGGGGGGGGTTAGTGATTTTAAGGGATTCTAGGATTTTTTTTTGTGTTTTCTTGATTTTTTGGGGTTTTAAGGTTTAGGGGTCGTGTTTTTTTGGGGGTTTAAGATTTCATTTTGTGTTTTTTAGTTTCTTATAGGTTTTTATGTACTTTATGATCATTTGAGTATTTTTGGATTTTAGGGTTTCTATGGTTATTTGGTGTTTTTAGAGTTTTTTAAGGGTTTTTAGTGTTTCTTGTCTTTTATTCATGTTTTTAGGGGGTTTTATTTTTTATGAGGTATTATGGGTTTCAATGTTTTAATGGGTTTTTGGGGGGTTTTAGGTAATTAATGGTTTTTAGGGTCTTTTAGGGTTTTTATAGGATTACATGGGGACTTTTGATGTATTTTGGGGGTTTAGTGTCCTTTAGGGTTTTATCGGTTTTTAGTGGTTTCAATGTCTTTTATATTTTGTATTTTTATTTTCTTGGTTTGGTTAGGGTTTTACAGTTTTTATGTGTTTTTTCGGATTTAGGGGTTTTATGTATTTTTATAGTATGCTATATTTTATGGATTTTTAGGATTTTTAGGGGGTTTAATGTGTTTTAATGGGTGATAGGGTTTTTATGAGTTTTTAGAGAATTTAGTTATTTTAGATTTTTAAGATTTTTAGGGTTTTAGTTATTATTAAATTTTTATGGATTCATTATGGATTTTACATATTTTTAGTGTTTTTTAGTTTTTTAGGGTATTGAAGTTTTTTTTCAGGGGTTTTATGTTTTTAGGGTATTTTAGAATTTTTTCAGTGTTTTCAGGGATTTGAGAGTTTTTAGGTGTTTTCAAATTTTAGGTTTATTTCGGCAAATATGGATTTTTGTGTTTTGGGTTTTTAAGGGTTTTTTATTTTTTTAGTTTTATAGTTTTGGTTATATTTTAGGTGTTTTTAATGGTTTTTTGGGATTTTATAGTTTTAATGAAATTTTTGTTTTTAGGTTTTTTTTTTGTGTTTGAGGATTTTTGTTTTTTCTATGTTTTTAGGTTTGTATTATCAGTTTTTGGGGTTTTTTATTTGTTAGTATTTTATGTTTTTAAGGGATTTAGTGCTTTTCAGGGTTTTAGGATTTCTATTATGTTTTAGAGATTTTATTTTTTTTGGTGTTTTAGGGGTTTTGTGGGGTTTTAGGTTTTTAAGGATTTTTAGGTGTTTTATTTTAATGAATAAATTTTTTGGGTTTAATATTGGTTTAATTGTTTTCTATGTTTTTGGTGGGTTTTATTTTTTTCAGTTATTTTTAAGGTTTCTTTTGGTTTTTAGGGAGTTTTTAGGTTTTTAGGGTTTCATGGTTTATGGTGTAGGGTGTAGGTTTTGGGGTGTAGGTTGTTGGGTTTAGGGTGTCAGGTTTAGGGTTTAGGGTCTATGGTATTTGTTTTAGTGTGTAGGGTATAGGTTATTTCATTTAGTGTATAAGGATTATGGTATAGGATATAGGTTTTTGAGTGTTGGTTTTAGAATTTATGGTGTACGATATAGGGTTTAATGTTTTGATTATATGGTTTTTGGTGTAGGGTTTAGTGTTTAGGGTGGATAGTATTGGGTTTAGGGTTTTGGGTTAAGGGTTTAGACTATAGTATATTTTCTTTATGGTGTAGGATTTATGGTTTATGTTTCATGGTATAGGGTTTAGATTGGTG
Source organism: Viscum album (assembly GCA_963277665.1). NCBI lineage: Eukaryota > Viridiplantae > Streptophyta > Magnoliopsida > Santalales > Viscaceae > Viscum > Viscum album. The sequence continues at coordinate 873,364,672 of OY728152.1, read as the reverse complement.
GGATTAGATATTATAGTGAATGGTGTTGGGTTTAGGGTTTAGATTTATGGTGTAGTGTATAGGTTTTAGAGTTTGGGATTTTGAGTTTAGGGTGTAGGTTACATGGTTTTTTGTGCAGGTTATATGGCTTAGTGTGTAGGGTATTGGGTTTAGGTTGTAAGTATTTGGGTTTAGGGTGTTGGGTGTTGGATTATGGTGTTAGGTTTTGGGTGTATGGTATAGGGATTATGGTGTAGGGTATAGGGTTTTCGGTTTTGGATTTGGGGTTGAGAGGGTAGGGTATTTGGTTATGTGTTCGTGGTATAGGGTTTAAGGTGTAGGTTTCAGTGTTTAGGGTGTAAGGTCTAGGGTTTAGGGTGTATGGTTTGGTGTTTAGGGTGTAATAAATATGGTTAAGGGGGAAGTGTATAGATTTTAGTGGATACGGTAATTGTCTTAGAGTGATGGGTTTAGTTTTTAGGTTTAGGGTATTGGGTTTCAGGTGAATGGTTTAGGGTCCAGCATGTAAGGTGTAGTGTATAGGGTTTAGTGTGTATGTTATATGGTTTGGGGTGAAGGGTATAGAGTTTTTCGGTGTTTTAGGCTTTTTATGATTATTAGGGTTTCAAGTGTCTGTAATGTTGTTAGGTTTTCATGGTGTTAATGTTGTTTAGGGTTTTTAGGATTTTTTAATGTTATTAGGGTTGTTTATGTTTTTTGGGAATATTTTTTTAGGGATTTTAGGGTTTTAAAAAGTTTTTTAGGTTTTTTATGGGTTTTAATGTTTTATAGGTTTTGTTTTCTTTTTGTGTATCTGCGTTTGTTTTGGTTTTTACGTATTTAAGACTTTTTCGATTTTTGGGGTATAGGGTTTTATCGTATTTAAGGGTACTCACAGGTGTTTCGGGGTTTTGGGTTTTCTTAGTGTTTTATTGTGTTTTTATGAATTTTTGGGATTTTAAAATATTTCATGGGGGTTTTAAATTTTCATAAAGATTTTAAGCGTTTATGGGGTTTTCGGGTTTTCAAGGGTTTTAATGTTTTAAAGGGTTTTCTATAGAATTTTCATATTTTATTTTGTTTATTTTGGATTTGAGGGTATTTTGGGGTGTTTAGGGATATTTTCTTGTTTTATGGGTTATTAGGGACTTTAGGGTTTTTTTGGTTTTAGGGTTTTACATTTCTTTAGTTTTTTTGGTTTTTGTGGGGTTTTAATGTTATTTTATGTTTTCGGGTTTCAGTTTGTTTAAAAGGTTTTATGATCCTTTTGGGTTTTTGATTTGGTTATTACTATATAATAGGGTATTTAGGTCCATTTTTGGTTCTTTATGGTTGTGTCTACATTTATGGATTTTATGGGTTTTATGGTTTTTATGGTATTAAATAGTTTTTAGGGTTTATTGGATTTTAAATTGGTTTAGGATTTCTAGTGTATTAGGGTTTTGTGGGTTTTAGAGGATTTTAGGGGTATTAGAGTTTTATGGGTTTTTTGGAATTTTCTGGAGTTTATGGGTTATTTTTATTAGTTTTTTTGGTTTTTTGGTTTTTTGGGGTTATTAGGATTGTTTTTGTTTTTAGGGGTTTTTGTGTTCTTCGAGACTTTTAGGGGTTTTTGGGTTTTTGGGATTACAGGGGTTTTAGGGGATTTAGGGGATTTAGGATTTTTAAGTGTTTCGGTGGGGGGAGGGGGTAGTGTTTTTAGGTGTTTTAGGGGTTTTATTCATTAAATAGGGTTTTAAAGATTTTAGGGTGTTAGTGTGTTCAGGGGTTTTTTATGGAGTTTTTTGGATTTTCGGGTTTTTGGGTTTTTTTGGATTTATATGTTTTTTTGAAAATTTTATGGTTACTGGTTCGTTTGTATTTTTAGGGGTTTTATGGTATTTTATAGTTTTTAGGGTAATTTATAGGGGTTTCAATTTTTTATTGCCTTTTGATTTTTATGATTTCTTGTGTGTTTAGGGTCTTTTATCAGGTTTCATGGGGTTTTAGTGTTATTTAGGGGTTTTGTAGGTTTTTTTAGTTTTATGGTCTTTTAGGGTTTCCTTGCTTTTCAGACCCATTAGGGTTATGGTTTTTATTTTCCTTTTCTGTAATTGGGTCCTCTATGTTTTTATGGGTTTTTGATATATTAGGTTTTTTAGTTTCCTTTAGTGGATTTTTTTTGGATTCTATAGGGTATTTTTTATGTTTTAGGGGTTATATGGGTTTTTAGGGGGTTTAGTTGTTTTTAATGTCCTTTAGGGTATTTTGAGTCGTTTAGTTTTTTAATGTATCTTATGGTCTTTTAGGTTTTATTTTGGTTCTTTATTTATTTTTTAGAGTTTTTAGGCATCTAGGGTCTTTTGGGATATTATTTTTTAGTATTTTTAGGGGATTTTGGGGTTTTAGTGTTTTTAGGAGGTTTAGTTTTTTAGGGATTTCAACGTTTTTATGACCTTTTTGGGTTTTTAGGGGTTTAGGGTTATTTAGTGTTTTATGAATTTCATGTTTTATGGGTTTTTATTGTTTTTCGGGGTTTTTATGGTCCTATAGGTTTGTAGGGTTTATTGGTTTTTATGGTTTTTGTGTTTTAGGGATTTAAGGATTCTAGTTTTTAAAGTTTTAAAGGTTTATTGGGTATTTAAGGGTTTTTAGGTATTTTTGTTGTATTTATGGATATCAGGGTTTTAGTCTTATTTGGGTTTTGGGGGGTTTTAGGATTTTTTTTTTCTGTTTTTAGTGATATATTGTTTTTAGGGGTTTTGGGGTTTTTAGGATATTTTATTTTTAGGGGTTTTAGGGTTTTATAGGTATTTTATTATTTTATAGGGTTTATATTTTTATTTATGTTTTTCGTGGTATTTAAAATTTTTTATGCTTCAGTTTTTTAATGATTTTAAGGATTTGTGGGTGGTTTTAGGTATTTTTATTTTATTTAGGTGATTTGTGGGGGGGGGGTTAGGGGGTTTTTGTGTATTCATGGATTAGAGAGATTTATGGTTTTTTGGGGTTTTTTGGGTCTTTCAGGGGTTTATGAATTTTTATGATTGTTTTGAGGGATTTGATGTATTTACGATTTTTGAGTTTTAAGGGTTTTTAGGGATTTTTATTATTCTTAGGGGTTTTAGTGTTTCTATGTTATTTTTTTATTTTAATGCTTTTTATCTTGTATTTATGGTATTTTATTTTTTTCCAATAGTTTCAGGGACATTTGAGTTTTTTTGAATTTTTTGGGACAATTGGGGTTATCAGGGTTTTGGGGTTTTAGGGTCTTTTAGTGATTTTATATTGTTCATAGGGGTTTTATATTTTTTATGGTTTTAATGGGTTTTTTATTTTAATGGTGTTTAGTGTGTATATGTTTTTAGGGGGTGTAAAAGTTTTTATGCGAATTGAGATATTATGGGGTTTTACGGGCTCTACGATTTTGAGGGATTTTAGGATTTCTATGGTTTTTAGGATATTTAGGGATTTCATAAGAGTTTTAGTGGTTTTCAGGGTTTTTAGGGTTTATTGAGGTTTTATGTTTGTTTTTGTTTTTTTTGTTTTTCGGGTTTTCATGGGGTTTCATGGTTCTTTTAGGGGTTTTATGGTTTTTATGTTTTATGGGTTTTAGAGATTTTAAGGTTTTTTAGTTTTGAGGTTTGTTCTAGGTTTCATGGTGTTTTAAATTTGTTTTATGGTTTTGCATGTTTTTATGGTTTTATGGGCCTTTTGGATTTCAATTTTTTTAGGTTCTTTCAGGGTTTTAGGTTATTTTAAGTGTTCTTATATTTTTTGGTTTATTGGAACTTTTTGGATTAAACAATTGTTTTACAGTTTTTTGGTTTTTTGGTTTGTATTGGTTTTTTGGGTATCTGATGTTTTTTATATCATTTTTATTGGTTTTATGTGGGTTTGGGTGTTTTAATGAATTTAGTGGTTTTTAGAATTTTAGGGATTTTTATGATTTTATGCGCTTTCCTAGGGATATTAATGGTGTTTTCATAATTTTAGGGTTGTAAGGGTGTTTACGGTTTTTGCGGTTTTCATAGGGTTTTTATTTTAAGTGTTTTCTTATGGGTTTTAGGGGTTTTAGGGTATTTTTGGTTTTTAGAATATTTTGGGGTTCTTAGTATATTTAGGTGCTTTAGTGTCTTTGTGGTTTTAAAAGGTTATGTAGGGTTTTTTTCATTTTTAGGAGTTTTTTGGGTTTTTTTTTGGTTTGGGGTTATTTAATGATTTTTAACATTTGAATTGGATTTTAGGGATTTTAATGGTTTATAGGGGTTTATTGGTGATTGGGGGGTTAGGGTTTTTAGGTGATTTGGTATTTTTAGGGATATAGGGGTTGTGTGGGATTTAGGTGTTTTTTGGGTGTTTAGGGGGTTTTTATTTGTCTCTCATGGTTTTGGGGTCTTGTAGGGGATTCAATTTTTTTGGTGTGTTTTAGTGTTTTATGGTTTTTAGGGTATTTTTGGGATTTTGGGCTTTTAGGATTTTTTGGAGTTTTATAGGTTTTTGGGTTTTATGGTTTTTATGGTTTTTAGGGTTTTAAATTTTTTATGGTTTTTATGGTCTTTGGGGTTTCATCTTTTTAAATGTTTTTTTATTTTATGATCTTTATGGTTTTAATGGTTTTAACATTTTTATATGTTTTTATGGATGTTATGGTAATTTTGGTTTTTAGGGTTCTAATGGATTTCAGTGGTTTTAGTGTTTTATTGTATTTGAAGTGTTTGTATGGTTTTTCTATATATTTTGTTTCTATAGTGTTTTTAATGGATATTATGGACTTTATGGTTTTTAATGTTATTTTTGACAATTTATGGATTTTATGGGTTTTACCATTTTTTTCGGTTTTTAATTGATTTTAGGTTTTTATAGGTTTTAGGGTTTCAAAGTGTTCTTCTTTGGTTTTTTGAGTTTCTATGGATTTTATAATTTCTATAGGTTTAAATTGATGATGGGATTTTTTTAGGGTTTTAAGGGGTTTAGGTTTTCGGGGTTTATTGGGATTTTAGAGTGTTTAAGTTTAATATTTAGATTTTAGGGGGGGGGGGGTTGGTCATTTTGAATATATATGGTTTTTTGGATTTTTTTGGAGGTTTAACGGTGTTTGGTTTTTTGGCGATTTTTGGACATTCAAGGATTTTAGGGATTTTAGTGTGTATCTTGAGGTTTTAAGGGATTTTTGAGGGGGCGTTAAGGGATTCTTCGTGTTTTTTAGTGCTTTTATAGGATTTTGGGGTTTTACTAATTATTTGTGGTTCTTAGGGTTTTTAGGGTTTTATGGGGATAATGGAGTTTTTGAGGAATTAATGGTTTTTAGGTTTCTGAGGGCATATAGTGTTCGAAATTTTTTTAAGGTTTTTAGAATATTTATGGGTTGTCTGGGTTTTTATTGCATTTTTATGGAATGGATTTTATAGTTTTTGAGTGGCTTTTAGTTTTTTTGGTATTTTGGGTTTAAAATGTTTTTTTCACATTTTATTGTTTTTTCGAGGATTGAGGGTTTTATGGTCTTATAGGGGTTTATAGTTTTTAGGTAATCTTAATATTTTATGTGTTTTTAGTATCTTAGTGTTTTTTTGGGGTTTTTAGGTTTTTATGGTTTTTTATATTTCTGGTTTCTATAGGTGTTTTGTGTTGTATAGGGGTTTTATGTAATTCTTAGGGTATTTGGAGTGGGGTAGGGGGTTTTAGGGATTTTAGTGGTTGGTTTTTTTGTTATTAGTGTTCTTTTGGATTTTTAATGTGTTTTAGGGCCCTTTAGGGATTTTTATGGTTTTTAGGATTCCTTTGGGTTCATTGGTGTTTTTGGGATTTTTGGGTTTTTTGTGGCTTTTCTGGTTATTATGTTTTTAATTATTTTTATATTTTTTTGTATTTTAACAGATATAGGGTGTTTAGGGTTGTATGGTTTTTATGTATTTTAGGGTTTTTAGGATTTTATGTGTTTAAGAGGGTTTTTGTGGGTTTTCTAGTTTTTGTGGTTTTTAGGTTTTTATTTGGGGTTTAGGGGGTTTATGCGATTGTTTGAGTTCTTTGGAGTTTTTGGCGTTTCTTAGTGTTTTGAGATTTTTTATATGGTTTTGGTGTGGTGGGGGGGGGGGGGGGGTTAGATGTTTTAGGGGGGTTAAATTTTTTAGGGGTTTTAGTTTTTTTATGGTTTTTGGGGTTTGGGGGGTTCAATGTTTTTATGGTTTTAGGGGATTTAGCAGGTTCTATGGGTTATTTGGTTTTTTAAGGGTTTTATGGTTTTTATGGGTTTTTATGGTTTAATGAATTTTAGGGTTCATCATGGTATTTATCGTTTTTATGGGATTTACAGGCATTTTATGGTTTATTTGGGTTTTTTATATTTATTCAGTTGTTAGGTATTTTATGATTTTTTAGGTTTTAGGGTCTTTAAGGTTGTTTTAGTGTTTTAGGGGGTTTTATAGTTTTTAGAGTATTCTAATGTTTTTTGAAGTTATAGGTACTTTTAGGGTTATTAGGGTTTCTTGTGTTTTTAGGGTTTAATGGGTTCTAAGTTCCTTTATGGGTTTTAGGGGGTTCTGGGTCATTTAGAGTACTTTAAACTTTTTTTTATCTTTTTTACTTTGAAGTGGTTTAATTTTTTTATGATTTTTTTCTATTTTTGATTATTTTAGGGATTTTACAATCCATTAGTATATCATACTATTTTATTACTGTTTAGGGGTTTTTAGGTCTTTTATGTTTTTTATGGTTCTTCAAGATTGTTTAGGGTTTTTAGCTTTTAACGGGTTTTTCGGGTTTTTTTCGGGTTTTTTGGGGTTTTGAGGTTTTTGTATTTTAAGGGTTTTTGGGATTTTCAGGGATTTATGATTTCAATGTTATATTGTTTTTATATTATTTTAGTGTATTTGGGTTTTTTGGGATTTGTTTTTGGTTTTTAGTGTTTTTAAAGATTTTAGGGTTCTTTGGGGTTTTATCATTTTTAGGGGTTCTATGTTTTTAGGGACATTTAAAAAAAATTAGTGTTTTTAGCTTCATTTGGAGTTATAGAGATTTTTGGTTTTTATGTTTTTTTGGGACATTTATTGGGGTTGAGGCTTTTAGGATCATTTAGTGGTTATAGGTTTTTCTATGGCCTTTTAGGGTTTTCAGGGTTTTTAGGGTTTTAGGTATTTTTCATGTTTTCTATGGTCTTTTAGGGATTTGTCGATTTTTATAGTTTTTCAATAATTTACGGTGTTTAGGGTCCTTTAAAAAAATTTAATTATCAATTAGATATTTAATATTCCATTGGGGTTTTTTTGTTATTAGGGACGTTTAGGGGTTTTAGGATCCTTTAGGCTTTTTAGGGGGGTTTTTTGTCAATTAGAGGTTTTATGTCCATTCATTATTTTTAGTGTATTTTTGGGGTTTTAGGATTCTTTAGGAATTTTATGGTTTTTAATAAATGTTAGTCTGTTGATGGTATTTTTTTGATATTTTAGGTGTTTTTAGGGATTTTAGTGACTTTTAGGGGTTTTTTGGGATTTGGGGTCTTTTGGGGGGTTTTACGTGTTTTTAGGGAATTTAGGGTTTGGGTTTTTGGTGTTTTTTGGTTTTTATAGATTTTTATTATTTTCAATGTAATTTAGGATTTTTACTATATTTAAGAGATTTAGGGTCCATTTAGGGGTTTTTTCCTATTAGGGGTTTTACCATTTAATTTTTTGTGGTTTTTAGGGTATTCATGGATTTTTAGTCGTCCTTAGGGATTTAGGTTCATTTAGGGGTTTAGGTTTTGTCGAGTTTTAGGGGTTTTAGGGATTTTAGTGTTTTTTGGTGTTTTTTTGGATTCTTAATGCTTTCCATGTTTTTTTGTATTTCAGATGTTTTTTAGTGTTATTATGTTTTTAGGGTTTTTTGGGATTTAAGGGGTTTTTTGTGTTTTAATGTTTTAGTGACATTTATCGATTTTATGTTTCCTTATGTTATTTTATGGGTCTTAAGATAATTTATGGATTATTTGGATATCTTGGTGTTTTTACATTTTTTAGTTTTTAGGGGGTTGTCCAATTTTTTTAATGGTTTTTAGGGATTTTTGCAGTTTTAGGGAATTTGGGTTTTTAGGGGTTTTAGAATTTTTTATATTTTTTGGGGGTTTTAGGGACTTTTAGGTTTTTAGGGCGTTTTAGAGTTTTACGTAATTTCTAAAATGTTATGGTATTTTTAGGTTTTATGGGTTTTCTAGTTTTAGGGTCTTTCATGGCATTTGGGGGTGCGCTAGGGATTTTATTGTCTTAGGGAGGGGGTTAGTGTTTTTATTTAATAGGGTTTTTGAGGTTTTAGCGAGTTTTTAGGTTTCTAGTATAATTTTGTAGAATTTTAAGGTTTTTCTTGGGTTTACATATGTAATTTTTTTGTATTAGGTGGGTTTAAGGTGTTTTTAGATTTTTTATGGATTTATGCATTTTTATGGTTTTTACAGTTTTTAGGGGTTATAAGGTTTTTATAGTTTTAGGTGTTGTTTTGATATTATATTTTCTATGATTTTCATGGGTTTTACGGTTTTTAGGGTATTATAGGGTTTTTAGGGGTTTGAATTTTTAAGGGTATTTTTGGTTTTTAAGTGTTTTCAGGGGTTTTAGTGGTTTTATTGTTTTTAGTGATTTTTTGGGGTTTTAATGGGTATTAGTATGTTTTATAGTTTTTAGGGACATATATGTATTTTTATTGTTTTTAGGGGTTTTAGGGTGTTTTGAGGATTTCATGTTTTTCATGGCCTTTTGTGGAGCATTAGGGGATTTAGGGTTCTTTGGATTTCTTATGTTTTTAGGGGTTTTATGGGTTTTTAGGGTATTTAGTGGTTTTATGGTTTTAGTATATTTTTTATTGGTTTTTAGTATTGGACAGGTTTTTTAAGGATTTTTCTATTTTAGGGTTTTTAGGGTGTATAAGTATTTTTATATCTTTTATTGATTATTAAGGTTTTTATGTCTTTTAGGGGCTTTGGTATTTTAGGGTCATTTGATTTTATTAAGGTTTTATTGTTTTTAGGGTCATTATGGTCTTTTAAGAGTTTTTATTGATTTTTTGGGATCTTTAGGGGTTTAAAGGGTTTTTTTGGTTTTTAGGGTATTCGATGGTTTAATGTTATTTTAGTGTTATTAATCATTACATTGGTTTCATGGTTTTTCATGTTTTTAGGGTTAAAAAGAATTTTAGTGTTTTTAATGGCCATATTATTGTTAGGGGTTTTGGTGTTTTTTTGGATTTTTACGGTTATAATTATTTACAGTTTTATCAGGGTTTTCTTTTTGGTTTTCAAAGTATTTTAGAGATTTTTATGATTTATTTATTTTTTATATCATTTTTATGTTTCTTTTCTGGTTTTAAAATTTTAAATGGTTCTAGGGGTTTTTACGGTTTTATGGGTTTTCGAGGGTTTTATGTTTTTTGTGTATCTTTAGTATTATTAGTTTTATTTTTAGGTTTTTCAGTGTTCTTATGGTTTTTTTGGTTTTGGGGGTTTTTGGTGTTTTTGGGTGTTATTAGTGGTTTTAGGGTTTTTAGAGATTTTAGGGGTTTTTAGGATTCTTACGCCTTTTTTGTTTTTAGGATTTTTTTGGGGGGGGGATATGGGGTTTTAGTGTGTTTTATGGGTTTTTAAGGGGTTTTTTAGGGTTTATTATGGGTTATAGGTAGTTTTTATGTTCCTTTAGTGGTTTTAGGGGGACTTGGAATTTTAATCCATTTTACGGATTTTAGAGTTTTCTAGTTATTTTAGGTGTTTTTAAAATTTTTTGGGTATTATATTTTTTAGGGTATTTATGGTTTTAATGTGTTTTTAGGGTTTTTATAATTTTTAGGGTTTTATGATTTTTAAATGTTTTATGGGTTATGGTGTTCTATGGGTTTTTATGGTTTTTAGGGGTTTCTAGGGTTTTAGGGTTTTTTGTTGATATTAGGGTGTTATAGGGTTTTATGGGTTTCTATGTATTTTAGGGTATTTAGGGTTTGTTGGTTTTTTAGGGTTTTTAGTTACTTTAAAGGGTTTTTAAGGGTGTAGGGTTTTGTTGTTATTTTTGTGTTTTGGTTATTTTTAGGTACTTTAGGTTTTTAGATGGTTCATATGGTTTTGAAAGGATTTTGGGATTTTCCATGAATATTTTGGGATTTAGGATATTTAGGGTTTTTTTAGTGTTTCAGGGTTCTTATAATTTCTAATGTTTTTATGGTTTTTATAGAATTTAGGATTTTTAGTTGTTTATACGGTTTTAAATATTGTTTATTTTAATGGATTTTCAAGGGTTTTTTTGTTTTAATGATTTTTTTTTGTTTTAGGGTAGTTTATGGATCTAAAGTGGTTTAGGATTTTTGGGTTTTAGGCATTTATGTTTTTTTGGGTTTTTTGGGTTTTTATTTTTTTGGATCTTTATGGGTTTTAGTGTTTTTAATGAGTTTTTTGGGATCTTTGTGGTTTTATCAATTTTTATGGAGTTTGTGGGGTTGTTAAGGCCTTTTAGTGTTTTTATAGTGTTCATTTATGTATTTTTGGGTTTTTAGTGTTTTATAGCCTTAAGGGGTTATAGGGTTTTTAGTGTGTTTTATTGGTTTTGGGATTTTAAATATCATTAGTGGTTTTAATGGTTTTGAGTCTTTTAGTGTTGTTTTAGGGTTTTATGGCTTTTAGGGTTTAAAATTTTTAAGGGGTTTTTAGTAATTTTATTGTTATTATGGTTTTAGGGTTATTCAGTTATTGGGAAGGTTAATAGACTTTTAGGGTTTTTAAATTTTTTATATGGTTTTAGTGGTTTTTATGTTATTCTTGAGTTTGATAATTTTTCATGTGTTTTAGGGTTTTTAGTGTTTTGTGTTTCTAGATTTGTTTTATATTTTTATGGATTTTAATATTTTCATCCGTTTTTAGGGTTTTTAGAGTATTTAGGTGTGGTTAATGTTTTTCTGGATTCATTGATTATTAGTGGTTTTTTTTTACAGTTTTTAAGGGTTTTAGGATCATTTATTGTATCTTTGGGACTTTTTAGGTTTTTTTGGTGTTTCTGTGTATTTTAGGGTTTTTGACCCTTTTAGGATTTTTTGGGAGATATATAATTTAAGAGGATTTAGATTTTTTAGTGTATTTATGTATTCTTATGTTATTTATATAATTTTTATGGTTTTCATTATTCCTAGTTTTTTTTATTTTTAATGGTTTTGATTCTTTTTACGATTTTAGGATTCTTTATGAGATTTTATATATTTTTTGGGTTTTTAGGGGGTTTATGTTTTTTGGGGGTTTATGATTTTATAAGGCTTTTATAGTATATAGGGTTTTAAAAAATTTTATTGGTTTTTAGGGGTTTCAATGGTATTTAATAATATTTTAGGTGTTTTATGGTTTGTAGGGTTCTTTTAGGTTTTTTGTGATTTTAATGTTCTTTTAGGATTTTGTTGGGTTTTTAGGATTTTTTATGTTTGTGTTGTCTTTTATATGAATTTTTATTTTTATTTGAGCTTATAGTAATTTTTACGTTTTTATCATATTTTTGGGCATAGAGACGTTTTAATGGGTTTTCCATCATTTTTTGGGTTTTTAATTTTTTTAGAGGTTTAGTGGTTTTTTATCTTTTGGGGGGTTATAGGGAAAATAAGGCTTCAGACCAGGCTTTCCTAGCCACAAAAAATATATTAAAAGAATTTAGAACAAAAAGTTACTAGGTTAACTACAAAGACAAGGGGTTTAGGGTTTTTTCGAGGGGGGGGGGGGGTTAGGGGTTTCTATTGGGTCATAATGATTTTTTAGTTATTTAGGGTTTTTAAGATTTTATGGTTTCTATGTGTTTTTTGTTCTTTTAGGGGCTGTAGGGTTTTATTGTCTTTTAGTGTTTCTAGGGTATTTTATTGTTTTAGGGGGTTTATGGAAATTTGAGGTGTAATAGAGTTTTAGGGTCATTTTTATATTTTTCAAGGGAATGAAGTGGTTTTAGGTTTTTAATGGGGTTGTATAATTTATTTTGGATTTTATAAGTTTTTAGGAACTTTTAGGGTTTTTTGGGGTTTTTGGATTAACATTGTTTAATTCGGTTTTAGGGGTTTCATATTATTTCAAGAGTTTTAATGTTTTTAAATATTTTTTGCATTATTTGGTCTTTTAGGGTTTAAATATTTTATGGATTTTAGGGTTTTTAGGATTTTTATGTTTTTAGGGTTTTTATTATTTTTATTCGTTTTTATGGTTTTATACTTTTTTGGGATTTTATGGTTTTTTGTGTCTTTTAAGGGTTTTTGGTTCTTATCATTTTTAGTATTTTAGGGGTTAAAATGGGTTTTGGGTTTTTTTTGGGGTTTTGGTTTTGTGGGTTTTAATTGTTTTTATGGGTTCTATTATTTTTATAGTATTTTCAATTAATTATTGTGTTTAATGGATTTTAATGTTTTCTGATATTTTTGGATTTTTATGGGTTTTTAAGTTATTTTTAGGGTCTATTTGGGCCTTTATGGGTTTCTTGGGTCTTTTAGGGGATTTAAGGGGTTTTGGGTTTTCGGGGGTTTTAGTGCCTTTCTATTATTCTTAAGGGTTTCTATGGGTTTCATAGTTTTAGTAATAATTATGATTTTCAAGGGTTATTGTATTTTAAGGAATTTAGGGGTTTTAAAGGGTTTTTATGGGTTGAAGGTTTTTTTTGGTTTTATGGTTTTTAGTGTTTTTATGATTCTTTTGGGGTTTATGGTCATTTTGGGTTTTTAGATTTTTAACTTTTTTTTCATTCCCTTGTGTTTTTCATATATTTTGGATATTTTAGAAGATTTTTATGGGGTTTGGGTCTGTTAGTGTTTTTGGGGACAATTGGGGATTGGGGAATTTTTGTATATTTTATGGGTTTTAAGGGTTCTAAATGTTTTTTTAGGCCTACGATGGTTTTAGGTTATTTTGGGTTTTATTGGGGTTTTGGGAACATATATGGTTTGGGAGTAAGGAATAGGTTTTAGGATGTGATTTTTAGAGTCTATGGTGTGGATTATTTGGCATTGGGTATAGGGTTTAAGGTTTAGGGTGTATAATTTTGGGATTATGGTGTAGGGAATTGGATAATGAGTGTAGTGTTTTGGGATTAGGGTGTTAGTTGTAGGGTATTGAGTATAGGGTATAGTGTTAATGTTTTATGGTTTAGGGTGTCTAGTATAAGGTTTTGGTTTTCTACGTGTTTTAACATTATTATTTGGGGGTTTTTGGGTTTTTTGAGTATTTTATAGTTTCTATGGTTTGTTTGATATTTATAGGATTTTTATCATTTTTATGAGTTTTTATGTGTTTTATTAATTTATTGGGTTTAGGTATTTAGAAGGATTTTATGGTTTTTAGAGTATTTAGTGTTTTTTCAGTTTTCCAGGTTTTTAGGGTTCTACTAGTTTTTTGTGATTTTATGTATTATTTGGTGTATTAAATGTTATAATTATTTTTTGGGTTTTTAGTTTTTTGAGGGGTTTCATAGTTATTAGGTGTTTAATGGGTTATTTTTGTTTTTAGGTACTTTAAATTTTTTAGTGGTTTAAGGGTTTTTTGGATCATTTTCGTTGCTTAGGGAATTTTTAGTGTTTTTTAGTTTTAAGGGTTTTACAGATTTTCATATTCTTTGGAAGATTTATAGTCATAATTAAGGGGTTTTTTTTTGTTTTTTTTGTTTTTTATGTTTTTAGATATTGTATGGGATTTTAGGGTTTTCTGGGTTTTTAGGGGTTTTAGAATTTTTTGGTTTTTGTATATTTTATGGTTCATTGGGTTTTTTGGTGTCTTTAGGGGTTCTTATTGTATTTATTGCCTTTATTGTTTTTATGGGTTTTTTGGTATTTTAGGGTTATAGGGTTTTTTTTGGGATTTTCGGGTTCTATTGGATTTTTTGGGTGGTTTTGGGTGTCTTAGGGTTTTAGGGTTTGTAGTTTCCCTTAGAGTTTTTAGGTTTTTTAGAGACTTTTAGGATTTTTAATTTATATTATAGTTTTAAGTGGATTTTACGTTTTTAGTGTTATAGGTTGTTTTTAGGTGGTTTAGAGTCTTTTATTGTGTTTATTTTCTTATTATAGTATTTTATATTTTTTTTATTATTTTAATGATTTTTTATGGTTTTAAGGGAATTATTTATATATATAGTTTTAGGGTATTAGGGTCCTTTAGTAGATTGATGGTTTTTTAATGTCCTTGAGGTGTTTAGGGGGTTTACTGTATTTTTGTGGTTAGAGTTTTTTTCAAGATTTTTAGGCATTTTGGGTCTTTATGGTATTTTTTGGTCTTTCAGGTCCTTTTAGGGTCCTTTTTTTGGAATGTGGGGTCAATATTCTTATAGTGGTTTCGTGGTATTTGTGGAATTTTTCGAATTTTTTGGATTTTTATGGATTTTTGGGGGATTATGGCTTTTGGGTTTTTGGTGGTTGAAGTGTACTTATCAATTTTAGAGGTTTTCATGATTAATTTATCTTGATGTTATTTTAATGTTTTTAATTTTTTTGGGGTTGTAATGGTTTTTAGGGTTTTAGGGGTTTTAACGGAATTTAGTTTCTATTTGAGTTTTTAGGGTTTTTGGGGTTTAGGGTTTTAGCCATGTTTCGGTGTTTTATGGGTTTTTTGGGGTTTTAAGTGCTATTAAGGGGTTATTAGTTTCTTTTAAAAGTTCAAAGGGTCTATATGTGTTTTAGTCTCTTTTAGGGGTTTTTTTATTTTTAGGGTCTTAGGGTTTTAATGGGTTTAATGGGTTTTTAGGACATTTAGGGTTTTTAGGGGTCTTGGGATTTTTTGGTGATTTCATATATTTTTGGGTTTTTATAGGTTTAGGGCATTTTTGTATTTTTTTATGATTTTCAGATGGTTTTCAGTTTTTTTGTATTTTTTGGGTTTTTATTGGGATTTGGGGTTTTGGGATATATTATGGAATTTTTAGTTCTTTTTATTGGTTCATATTTTCTTTGAGTTTTTTGGGAGGTTAATTGGTTTTTTTGTTTCCATGATATTTATGTTTTTAGGGTTTTAGTGTTTTTAATGTTTTTATATGTTTTAAGGGCTTTTATGGGTTTTTATGTATTAAAGTGTTTTAAGGGTTTTTATTATTTTTTTGGGTTTATGTGTTATCATGTTTTTGTATTTTTTTAGAGGATTTAGGTTTTTAGGGGTTTTAGGGTTTTTTGTTTTATTAGGGTATTTATATGATTTTTTTGGTTATAGGATTATAAGGGGGTTTGGGTTATTTAAGGTTTTTGGGGGTTTATATTTTTTTCCATCCTTTTACGGAAAATTAGGGGTTCGAGGTTTTTTCTATATTTTGGGTTTTTAGTGATTTTTGTGATTTTAGTGTTTTTGTGATTTTTATTATTTTTGTGATTTTTGTGGTTTCTAGATTTTCAGTGATTTTTAGTTTTTACTGTATTGGGGTGGTTTTAGGGATTTTAGGGATTTTAATGGTATTTTGGTTTCATAGGTGTGTTTATGGTTTTGTTTCTGTTTTATGGGTTTTATGGTTTTCTATTTGTTTTTATGTTTTTAAGGGTTTTATGGGTTTTGTGTGGATTTTATGGGTTTTAGTGGTTTTATGGGTTTTAGGGTTTTATGGGGGTTTACGTGTTATTTTTGTTTTTTTATGTTTTTTAATTTTTTTGGTTTTTAGAGTATTTTTGGTGTTTAGTGTATTTATCATTTTAACAAAGTAAGGGTTTTTTGATTTTGAAGAGTTTTTAGGGATTTTTAGGTTTTAAGAGTAATTTTGGGGTTTTTGTTGTTTTTATGGGTTTTAGGATTTTTAGGGGGATAATGGTTTTTATGTTGTCTTTAGGGTTTATATCAGGTATTATGGTTTTAGGGGGTTTTGGGGATTTTATATGTGTCAGTATATTTTTCATTTTCAAGGGGTTTTATGGTTTCTTGGTGATTTAAAGTTTTTTTTTCTGATTTAATTTTTTATTTTTATGGGTTATATTGGTTTGATGGTTTTAGGGTGCTTATGAGTTTTTTTGGATTTTTTAGGGTTTTGAAGGATTTTTAAGCGATTTATGGTTTTATTGATTTCTAGGTTTTTTAGGGTCATACTGTTTTTTAGGATTTTAAGGGGTTTTAGTGTATTTTATGGATTTTAGAGTCTTTTAGTATTTTTATTGATTTTAAGGGTTTTTAAGGATTTCAGGTTCCTTTAATGTTTTTAAGGGTTTTAGGGTCTTTTACAATTTTAATGGGATTTTATAAATTTTAAGGTCCTTTTGGTTTTTAGGGTATTTTAGGTTATTTCTGTGTTTAGGACCATTATCAATTAATTAGGGGGGGGGGGGTTAGAGGTTTGTTTTGTGCATTTAGTGTATTTTAAGGATTTAAAGTGTTTCTAGGGGCCTTTATGGTTTTAGGGGGTTTAAGTGCCTCTAGGGGTTTTAGGGTATTTAGTGCTATTTAGGGGTTTTCTGTTTTTTAGGGTCTTTATTTATTTTTATGGGTTTAGGGTCCTTTAGAGATCTTAGGGTCTTTTAGTTCACTTTATTGTTTTTAGGGTTCTTTAAGGTTTTTTGTGTTTATAATTTTTTTAAGGATTTTTTTCCGTTTTTTGGTGATTTAAGGATTGGGGGGGGGTCTATTATGGTAATTAAGTGTTTTTTGGGACTTTTATGTGTGGGGGGGGGGGTAGGTTTTTTATGGTGTTTAGGGGTTTTAGGTCCTTTTAGGTTTTTAGGGGTTTAAGATTCTATTATGGGTTTTAGGGTTTTAGTGTTTTTAGTGTTTTTTAGTGTTTTAGAGAATTTCATTTTTATAGGGGTTTTAGTGATTTTTAGTATTCTTGAAGATTTTTAGTGGTTAATAGATATTAGGGGATTTTATATTTTTTAGGGTTTTTTTGGTTTTAGGGTTTTAGGGTTGTTTTAGGATTTTAGGTTTCTTAAGGTATTTTTCATTTTTAGGTTTTTTAGAGATTTATTTTTGTATTTTATCGTTTTTAATGTTTATAAGATTTTTTATGGTTTTTAGTTGTTTTAGTGTTTTTAATTTTTTTTATGATTTTATGGGTTTTATGGTTATTAGGTAGTTTTAACTAATTTTTGGGGTTTCATGGTTTTTATTGATTTTACTGCTTTTTGTGTTTTCATGGGATTTTAATAAGTATTTAGGAGTTCTTTGGGGTTTTTATGTGTTTTAAAAAATTTAGGGATTATAAAGTGATTTTAAAGTTTTAAGGGTTTTTAGGGTTTTAGGTATTTAACAGGTTTTAATTTTTTTAGGGGTTCTTATGGTTATATGAATTTTTAGTGTTTTTATGTGTTTTCAGGTTTTTAGTGATTTTTAGTGTTTTATGGTTATTTATGGATTTTTTGTATTTTTTTAGGTTTTAGATGGTTTTTATTATTGGGGGGTTAGTGTTTTAAGGGATATCTATGGGTTTTTGTTTTCTTAATGTTTTTATTATTTTTTAAGGTTTTTAAAAGTTATAAGTTTTTTTTTGTTTTTAAGAGTATTTAGTGGTTTAGGGTTTTTAGGATTTTTTGGTATTTTAGGTAATTTTAGTTTCTTTTATTGTTTTATAGGGTTACATATGGTCTTTTATGTTTTTTTATTTTTAGGGTCTTTATGGTTTTTACATTTCTTGGGTTTTTTGGGATTCTCGGGTTTTAGGGTCTTTTAAGGGTTTTATGGTTTTTCAGAGTTTTTTTTGGTTTTTAATGGTTTTAGGGTTTTTTAATATCTTTATGATTTTTAGAGGTTTGATGGTTCTGGTTTTTTTGGGTTTTACAATTTTTAGTGTTTTGTGGTATTTTTATGGTTTTATGTATTTTTAATGATTTTAGGAGAATTTATGGTTTTTTCAGGGTTTCCTATGGGTTTTTAGATTTCCTGGTTTTTTAGGGATTTTAGAATCTTAAGGTATTTTCAGTCCATTTTAGGTTTATTGGAATTTTTAGGTCTTTTGGGGTGTTTTAGGGGTTTTTAGGGGGTTTTGAGTGTTTTAGGAGTTTTAGGGTTCTTTGGGGGTTTTAAAATTTTTATATGTTTTTGGGTTTCTATTTTAGGGGGTTTAATTATATTTCAGGGGTGTTAGGGTTGATTATTCTTTTTAAAGAGTTTTGTGTTTTTATGTTTTGACATTTTCTTTTCTAGTTTTTAATGTTTTTTATGGTTTTAGTAGTATTTAAGGGTTCTAATAGTTTTTAGGGTTTTCCACAATTTTTAGGGTTTTTATTGGGGTTCTTTGGTTTTCAAAAGGGTTTTATGGTTTTTAGGGTCTTTAGGTATTTTATGGGTTTTTAAATATTTTAGGGGATTTAATGGTTTTATGGGTTTTTTTGAGGTTTGGGGTGTTTTATGTCCTATTATGGTTATTATTTTTTTATGAGTTTAAGTTTTTTTTTTTAATCTATGGTTCTTAAGATTTTGGGTTTAGGGTTTCTTGAATTGGGTTTAGGGTGTAGGTTATATGGTATAAGGTATAGGGTATAAGGTATAGTGTATAAGGTTCATGAAGTATATTATAGTGTTTAGGGTGTAGGTTTCACGGTATAGGGTGTTTGGTAAAGGATTAGGGTATATGGTTTAGGGTTTTGGGTGTAGGGATTAGTTTTAGGGTGTTGGGTCTATGGTCTAGGGCAGAGGGTTTTGGGTTTTGGGTGTAGAGTATTGGGTTTTGGATGTAGGGATAACGTTTTAGGGTGTAGGCTCTATGGTTTAGGGTTTAGGGTGTTTGGTATGAGGTATAGTGTGGGTTCTTTTAGATGTAGGATATAGGGTATATGGTGGTAGGTTTTGGATTTAGGGTGTGGGGTTTTACATTTAGGCTATAGGGTTTAAGGTGTTTCGTGTAGGATAGAGGATTTCTGTTTTTTATGGGTTTTAGGATTTTGAAGGATTTTTTGGGTTTTAAGGTTTTTTATATTTTATATGTTTTTTTTTATTTTTGGGGTATTATGGTATTATGGTTTTATTTGTTTTTAGTGTTTTAGTGTTTTCAATTTTTTAGTGGTTTTAATGCTTTTAGTGGTTTTGAAATTATTTTGGGTTTTGTATGGGGTTTGGTTTTTTATAGTGTTTTAGGGTTTTTAGTGTATTTAGGAGTTTTGACTATTTTTAGGGTTATTTAGGTTTTTTAGTGTTTTTTATGTTTTAGTTTTTTTCTTATTTTTTAGTTCTTTAGGGTTCTTATGGTTGTTTAGGGAATTTATATAATTTAAGGATTTTCTTAGGGGTTTTGGGGTTTCTTAGTGTCTTTATGGATTTTTAGGTGTTTTAGGTTTTCTAATGGGTTATAGAGGATTTAATAATTTTTTAGTGTTTTTATGGTTTATTATTGTTTCTATAGATTTATAACGTGTTTTTGGGTTTTTAGTAATATTTTAGTAGTTTTAGGTGGTTTTGAGTTTTTTGGGGGGTTTTCGGTATTTTTAATTATTAGTATTTTGGGTTTTTATAGTTTTATTGTTTTTTATGATTTTTAGGGTGTTTTAGTGTTTTATGTTTTTTCTAATGTTTTAGGGGTTCATTGGTTTTACTCGTTGTTAGGGTTTTTGTGGAATTCAGGGTATTCAGGGTTTTATGGTTTTATGGTTTTTATGTGTTTTTATAGTGTTTATGTTTTATATGGTTTTAGTGTCTTTTGAGGTTTTTTGGGTTTCAGGGACTTTTAGTTGTTTTAGGGATTTTAGGGTTTTCAAGGTGTTTTAGGGACTTTTAGTGTTTTTAGGATATTTTACGATTTTTGGATTTTTAGCGGTTTTAGGGTTCTTATTGTGTTTTAGGGTTTTTGTGGTGATTTAGGGATTTTTTGGGTCTTTTTTGGTTTTAGGTTTATTAGGATGGTGTAGAGTTTTTAGGATTCATTTGATTTTTTTAGTTTAGAGGTTTTAGGATTTTTATGGTTTTCTAGGGATTTATGGGGTTTTGGGTTTTTTCTATGACTTTTATGGGGTTTATGGGAATAGTTAATCTTAGTGATTTTGAATTTTTTTATCAGGGTTTTTATAAATTTTAAGGAGTTTTCGATTTTTTGGCGGTTTTTGGATTTTTTATGGGAGGGGGTTAGCATTTTAAGGGGTTTTATGATTTTAAATGATTTTAAGTGGTTTATTAGCTTTAACTATTTTATGTTTTCAAGGTTTTTAGGTAATTATGTGGGTCTAAGATTTTTAGGGTATTCTAGAGACTTATATGGTTTATTATGCATTATAGTGGGGTTTATAGTTTCAAGTATTTTTAGTAGTTTACTGTTTTTAGGGATTTATGTGGTTTTGGGTGTTTTTGGGTTTTTTGGGTTTTAGGATCTTTTTTGGGTTTTATGGTTTTTAAAGGGTTTTATGGTTTTAAGGGGTTTTTTGTTTCTTGGGTTGTTAAAGAACTTTCGGGTTTTTTATGTTTTAAATTGTTTCTGTTTTTTGGCAGTATTCAAGGTTTTTATGGTACTCTAATGTATTTATAGTTATTGGGGATTTTTCGGGGAATTAATATATTTGGATATTTTGTGTTTATAGTGTTTTTAAGGGTTTTAATGGTTTGAAGCATTTTCAGTGTCATTGGGTGATCTAATTGGTTTTGTGTATTTTTAGGGGTTTAGGGAGTTTTTGGGATTATAAGGGTTTTTGGAGTTTTTTGGTTTTTTTGAGTTTGGGGATGTTTTTAGTGGTTTTAAGGCTTTTTTTGGGTTGAGAGTTTTTAGAGTTTTTATTTTTTTCTACGATTTTTAGGGATTTTAGGTGTTTTGGAATTTTAGGGTTTTAGGTTATTTATTTATTTGTATGGTATTAGGTATTTTTTTTATTTTTAGGGGATTTTAGGTTTTATAGGATTTTATGGGTTTTGTGTTTTTAGGGTTTTAGGGTTTCATGTTTGTTTTGGGTTTTATGGTTTCATGGGTTTTTAGGGTATTTAGTTTTTTATGGTTTTTATGATATTGTTGTTTAAGTGTTTTCAAGTGTGTCAATTATTTTTTCGGGTTTTTTGGGTTTTTATAGGGGTATTTTGGATGTTTTTGGGGTCTGGGGATTTTAATATTTTTTAAGGTTTTTTTTGTTTTTTATGGGCCATGGATCTTTTAGGATTTATTATTGTTTTTAATGGTTTTTTGGGTGTTTAATGTATTTTTGGGTTTTTAGGTATTTCAATTGTTTTTATGGTTTTTATGTTTTTTATGGGTTTTAGCGTTTATGAGGATTTTCATTATGGTTTTTAAAAGTTTGTAAATAATTCATATGGGTCACATGCATTTTTAGGGTTTTAATGTGTTTTTAGAATTTAACAATTTTTTAGAATTTTTAATGGTTTTTTAGGGTTTTTAAATATTTTAATGATTTTGATTGGTTTTTAGTGGACTTTAAGGTTTTTAGGGGGTTTTTGTGCTTTTAGGGTTTTTTTGGTTTTGGGGTATTTAATGGTTTTGTTTGTGGTTTTAAGTATTTCATGGTGTTTTTAGTTTATTGAGGTTTTTAGGTTTTTTAACAGTTATTAAGGATTTTATGGTTTTTGAGGCATTAGGTTCTTTAAACTATTTTATGGGTTTTATGGACATTTAGGGTTTTTGGATTTTTTTCTGGAGTTTGAGCATTTTTTGGGGGGCTTTAGGATTTATGGATTTTAAAGGATTTTAAATTATTTAACCGCTTTAAGGAAATTTATAGTGTTTTGAGGGTTATAGGGTTTGTAATGTTTTAGGGGTTTATGGTTTTTTTAGTATTTTGTTGTTTTTTGGGGTTATAGGGGGTTTTAGTATTTTTATTGTTTTGTTTTTTTTGTATGTGTTTTTATGGGTTTTGGAGTTTTTATTTTTTAGGGGTTTTGAGGGATTTTAGGGTTTTAATGAATTTTAGTATTTGGTGACATATATTTTTGTTTTTATTCTTTTTATGGGATTAGGATTTTTAATGGATTTAAGGGTGTATTAGGTTTTCATGGTTTTCAGGTTTTTTTTTCATTTTTTTGAGGTTTTAGGTTATTTTATAGTCTATAGGGGTTTTTGGTGGTATTTGGGTTTCATAGGGTTTTTAGTGGTTTAGGGTTTTCTTATGGGTATTGTGTTTTTACAATTATCTGGGATTTATATGGATTTTGGGGTTTTGTAGGATTTTTATGTGTTCTAATGGATTTGGAGGGTGTAGGAATTTTTAGTGTTCTGTGGGCATTTTTGGAAATTATTCATATTTTTTTGGGGTTTTAGAATTTAATGGTTTTATTAGGGCTTTTTGTGGATTTTTAGGGGTTTTAGTGTTTTTTTTGGGATTTTTTTTTGTTTTTTTTTTGTTTTTAGGGGTCTTAAGTATAATATGGTATTTATGGTTTATCAGGGTTTCTAAAATATTTTTATAAATTTTTGGGTTTTTTGGGTTTTTATGATTTTGAGGAAATTTTAGGGGTTTGTTAGAATTTTATTCTTTCATAGTTTTTTTTGGGTTTTTAGGTGATTGGGAGTTTTTAATGGGGTTTAGGGTAATTTATGGGGTTTATGTATTTCTTTCTTATGTTAGTTGTTTTAGAGCCCTTTAGGGTTTTCTGGTTTTTAGGGTTCTTTGAGGGGGTTTTTGTGTTTTTAGGGTCCTTTTGAGTTTTTCCATTTACTAGTGTCCTTTTGGTATTTATGATTTTGGGGATTTTTAGAAATTTTTTGGGTTGTAGGTTTTATAATTATTTTTAGGTGTTATGGGTTTTTAGGTATTTTTAGGGGTTTTATGGTTTTTATGTTTTTAGTTTTTTTAGGGGTTTGAGATTATTTATGATTTTTTTGGGTTTTTTGGGTTTTTAGGGTCTTTAAGGGGTTTGGGGTTTTTATGGTTTTATGGTGTTTTATGTTTTTTTCTTGTTTTAGGGTATTTATTTGTTTTTAGAGTTTTTACTTTTTAATGGGTTTTTTGGGATATTTGTTTTTTGGGATCATTTATTGGTTTGTTGCTGTTTTCAAGAGCCTTTTGGTTTTTTCAGGGTTTACTGTAATTTTTAGGGAATTTTAGGTGTTTTATGGATTTTTTAGTTTTTTAGGGGATTTAAAGGATTTTAGGGTATTTTACTGCCTTTTGGGTTTTTAGGATGATATAGGTTTTTAAGATCCTTTATGGGTTTTTTGGTTTTTTGGGTCAATTAATGTTTTCTGGGGTTTTATGTTCAATAAGGGTTTTTAGCAATTTTAGTGACTTTTAGTTTTTTAGGGGATTCTATTGTTTTTTAGTATTTTATGGTTCATTAGTGATATGGGGTCCTACCAATTCTTTGTATAAGAATAATATACGTCCAACTATTTGGAAAAGGATGAAAAAATAAGGAATAATTCAAAAACAAATGTTCCAAGATAAGAAATCACGAAATATGAAGCAAACCGCAAAGGGAAAACCCCTTCATGGAAAATTGCTATGCATGGCATTCTGCCCCTCCGTGAAGCACCCAAACATAGAATAGGTAGATCCCGCAAATGAACTAAGTAGTTTGAGGAAATAGGTAGTGATTTCTACTTCCATAAACTATCACTCCCTGCATACTAAATCATTTACAGAGAGAAACAGTTTCATCATCTCCCAAAAATGACATGAAGTCGTTTTTGGGGCTAGGAGGGGATTTCAGCGCTAAAAAATTGCACCCCCTCATGACTTAGTCCTTTTTGGGATCCTGAAAAAGATAATCCACGACCTAGCCTAGATGACCGGATGCACCGAAATCTAGTTCCTCCGCTACTCTATTAATATAACCTGAGGGGAACCAAATGGATGCACAGAAAAAAGGAGTTCCACACTGGGACAAACAAAACTAGAGAGAGCAGAAGTGGGGAACCAAAATATACATACTCATTCGTGGAGTCCCCACTTTTAATGCCCATCACATAGCATTAATATGGAATGAAAGACTCATTAAATGGTCCTTGAAACCAAAAAACCCTCTAAAGATTCATTTCTCGTAGGGTGAAAACCAATTGACCCATTGTGCATAGGAATACCATATAGCAAAACATTGTTACGGTGGAACCTTACCCCACATAGCCAAATGAGACATGGGAGGAACTCAACCCCACATAGAAAAATTCTAAACAAACCGATCCCAAGGCCGTATACCACGATGGTACATGGATGACCCCATTGCCCACAATGCAATATTCTATAAGGAGGGAACCTCACCCAGCATGAGAAAATGATACACGGAATGCGGGATTCCAAGGGGTTATAACCTTTGAATCCAACCATCATCTTCCATCACATCATTAGCCTCCATGTTGGCCCCTCTATGTACAATCTCAATGGAATTAGGCCAAAGCCTATTCCAAATATGCCTGACATGTATGTTAAGATCATTGGGAACATATGTGTGTACTTTCATGATTACATACCCATGGTAAGAGGAGTCATATGGGTAATCTCGACAAGAGGAATATCCTTAGAATGTCCTGAAGTTTACATACCCATGGTAACATGGGTTCTACCATTCAGTTTCTCATGTAAAACCCATGATTCTTGGAATTTAGAGTAACCATTTTCCTTTCCCTTCGATGAGGGCCATCGTTGAACATTATCCACTTTCTTGGAACAAAATATAGGGAACTCCTCTTGAGTTATGAATATATATTTCTTGTAGGAGGTGTCATATTTTCTCCTCTTTTTCTCTATATGGGACATATCAGAATGGAACATTATATATGACTATCCTAGTTTCCAAAAATAGAAGAAGGGATAGGAAGATTATACAACCCATTTCTCTATCACATTGGGATCAAACACCATCTATTAACTGATGGAGTTGGACATGTGATCTTTAGATCCACAACCTCCTCTTGTTTGTCACACCAATCATGACTCACATGGGCTTATAGGTTGGAAGCAATCCTAAAATTCACATGATTCCAAAGTATCAAATGGGTCTTCTACATAGATGAAATCCCCAACATCAATCCATGTGGGCCTCCTCCCTGGTATATGTCATGAATCCATTCATCAAACTTAAATGGTCTATATTACCAATGAAGTATCACCAAGTGGGTAGCTCCCATACATAAGCCCCTATCATGCCCCCTTTTGTGGGCCTCCTTTAAGGTACAATCCCCCAATTTCCCAAACTACAATTCATTTGGTTCCCCACTAATTGGGATAGGTATTAAGCATATTTGAGGTCCATACCCAACACCCAAATCACTAAAACATTCTATGGGTAAAATTCCAAGTATGGTAATTTCCACCCGGGAGACCATATCTATTTCGAGTATTCAGACTGCCTTGACATAAGCCCCACTCCATCCTTGAACAAGAACGCTTTTCCTGGATACCCTTTCTACATGATGTAAGAATGATTGGGTTTCTCCCAATCACATGACCATAAAATGTGTTGTCTCTTGTTAACCAAGACCAAACTACATGGGCTCTGTTTCCTCTCACAAGGAAATATAGGAAGTCCTTCTTGTGGGTTCGACCCTGAAAACAATAAAAATTATGTCTCCCTTGGATGAAAATAAACCTTATAGGGATGCACCATGGCATAAAATATCCATTATCTTAATAAATTAAGGAAACATATTTTTCTCCACAAAAGGATAACATTAATGGAGAACCTCATATAGATACAAATATCATTATTGATGGAAAACCTCAGATACATAGAAATTATTCTGAACCCATGCGTATTTATGATTTATTGTTATCTAGGATAAATCGGTTGAAACATTCTTGGAATTGAACCATGGATTCATGAAAAAATATTAAATCTATAAGAGAGTCATGGAAAAAAGAAATATTTCCACCAAAAAGGGTTTGAGGATCCCGATATCCCATCCTTTCGAACAATGTGTTTCATTAACTCTTTTTGTTCAAATCATCCAATGAATTGGTTACCTAGGAATAGAGGTCCATGAATCATAGATTTTATAGTCCTTGGGATTCTTGGAAACCATGAAAAAATCCATTGGAGACAATTCAAAGATGTTATACCTTGCATCAGCGATTTGACACAAGTTAACCCTATTCAATCAACCCAATCAAGAATAACCCCGTATCTAAGCGAAACAAAAATGCTGAACTCGGCCTGAATTACTTAACTATTGAACCTCATTCATGATATTAAATGAATATACTTCCTTATCCCCGTCAGACCATTTTTGTTCTGGTTAAATACACATCTTCTATTAGAAACAAAAATGGTGAACCTAATGTGAATCCTTTACCATGGTGGTAGTGTTACACAAATTTTGGCCCCTTTCACATCCAAAACGAATGAGGTCTAATCAACATCCCCAATTACGCATGTGATCATGAGATACTTCTTCGGTGAAGATTTGTTGACTTTATCAATTACATATATTTCAGGTACTCTTCTAAGATTCCTTCAATCCAAAAGAATCATGTTAGTATCTTCAAATATGTGTGTTAGCAACTACACAAGTGGCTGTGTCCTTGATAAAGAAAAGGAATCCAACACCCACCCAACATCGTCAACATTGGGTATCAAATATAGTGGTTAGGTAGTACCATCAATATAGTCTCTCCCAAATCTAGATGTAGCTATGTAGGCCCTCTAGGACATGAATCCCCGTCAACCATATGGTCAATGATGGTCACTAGTCCATAATCAATGGGATCCAACAGCCATCTACAACCGTTTTTTGTCCATGTCATTGTATCGCGATAATGAGTGCATCTATTTACTTAGATAGTTTGATGAAGTAATCACTATTGACTTCATCACAACATCGTAGGGGTCCCACCCAAGGAAAACTTCCAAAAAACATCCAATCTTGTTCCATTCGGTATAGTGTCATCACTCTGATGAGTATATCAAACTGATGGCTCCTGCTGATGTCTAACAGACCTGGGTCCCTCGAATGTCCTACCAAGTGTGATGATTGGGCAACCAAGAATATATTATTACCTTAGTCCATGGTGAAGAATCCCACCAGGGAAACATGGTGGAAACCAATGAGTGGACGTATATTTGAACTGACTATTTTGAAGCCCACCATGTAAATATATTGGAACATTACGAGAAGGTAAAAATTCCCACTAATTCTCACAAAACCCATTGTGAAAATAGGGTTTAATA
The DNA here is from genome assembly GCA_963277665.1 of Viscum album. Lineage (NCBI taxonomy): Eukaryota > Viridiplantae > Streptophyta > Magnoliopsida > Santalales > Viscaceae > Viscum > Viscum album. The sequence continues at coordinate 873,337,773 of OY728152.1, read as the reverse complement.
TCACAATAAGAAAAAAACCATTTCCAATGAAATTTAAGATCATCATCCAAATAGGACAACAAATATGTATATTCAAATCTATTCTCACAAATATCATGTCCATCATTAAAATATGATGGCACCCAAATACATGAAAGGTCAAATTCCTACAGATATATATCAATCCCATTAGAAAAATATACTGGAAAACAAGTAGACACAAATCAATACCCATGAATATAAATCCCACCAGTCAAATATGGTGGAAACATGAAAAATAGATGGCATATCCATGATATAAAATAGGGGAAGACTCATTACTCTGACCCCACATGGGAGAACTATTAGTACTAACTTGAATAAAATGGAGGACCAAATCCAGAAAATAATCCTACACTACCATCAGAATGGGATTATATTCCCATTCCAGCTGAAGATGTCTCGTAATACATCTTGGAAATGTTGGAGGATCAAATTTAATTTCCTAATCATATCATGCATACTTTTCAAGATGTAATCACATCCACAGTAATAGGAAGGTGTTGGCACCAAAACCTCATCTCCAAAATTTGGGAGGATCATTGAAAAATTAAGGTGGTTACTTCGGAGATTACATTCATCCCTACTCCCATATAGGATGGTCATTGGAAATATTCTGAAAAATAAATGTACAATTAGATTTTGGAAAAAATACCCTTTTCAAATGTAACACATCGGTCCACCCTGATTGATACTCCATTATAGTCATATATTCCTACCAAAACTCATAATTCTGACCATCGTATCCCATCATCACTATAGGAATCACTCAAATAGGTTCTCATACAAGAAGGTCTTCATCCACAATAAGTGGCCCCAGTTACCCTCTAGAGAGCACCCAAAAATAAATTGTCAAAAAGTCAGTTTGAAAATGAAGATCATATTCATGACCCTACTCTAAAATAAGATATATTTCTTAATATTATCTAAAACTTATCACTGGTGGATCAAGATCTAACCAATGTGTTACCTAATTACGGAAGTTGTAGTAGCAGTTGTGAAGGACCTACCCATAGTATTGTTAGAAGAATTTTTGAAGGTCCTCCTAAGATCAAGTACGATGAAGGTTTACTTCATGGATGAGAAATGATCAATCATGAGATCCTATCTCATGATCAGTGTAATGGTATCCATCCTCCTGACCAGAAGATATAATAATAGGAAGGCCCTCCATTTTATATCATCCACCCAAATGGTCCTCAATAGATAATACACTACAAGTATTCTCCATACAGTAGGACATAAAACTATGATGGTAGTCTTCACCATGATCACATCAACTCTAATGGTCATCTCTATAGTGACATATCAAATTAGAAATAAGGTCATCTCATTGGTATTGTCCACCCTGAAGTTCCACCCTCGGGTATATGCCTTAAAATTTCACCCAGCAGTCGGACAAAAAAATATGATGGCAAAAATCTCCATTATAGAATGAACTATGATGTTCCTCCCCACAGTCAACTTACATATTAGTAGGAAGGTCCTCCCCTTATCAAAACAAATGTATCAAATCCCTCATATGATGAGGCGCATAGAGAGAAGGGGTCAAGTTTCTTTAATTATCAATTCATAACAACTGACATGATTTTTCAACTAACAAATAGCTCGAATATACGCTCATCTTATGAGCCCCCTCTTAATCATTCACATGTCAAACAGACCCCTACAGGACCATCTACTTGTGATAAGATCGTCAAGAAGTGTCCATGTTGGGATGATCATGTAAAAGATACTCTCATGGAGGAACAAAAATATTTATTTAATCTGAAAAGACAATTATCCGGGGATGTAATACTAGTTATTTTTTAGGCCAAGGAAAATTAATAGTTTGAAATACCATGGGATTTTGCAAAAGAATGTGTACATAACATTCATATCAATCATTGGAAAAATCCCTTTCAAATGAAATCAAATTTATTTCCCTATAATGGTTAAAAATACCGTGTCAAAATAGTGGAAGATCATTGTCATCAGATCAACATAGAAGCCCTTACATCAATGCAGAATACACAATTAGAGAGGAAGAAGAATGATCTCCAACTAACATGCCTCAATGCACACCATATGTCGAGAAATCTTATTGGAATCATCTATCCTTATGTTAATATATATGGATGGGGAGATCATAGAGATTTTTATTTTACCCCACATCTAATCCAATAAGACCCATTGTAAATGACATCATGTAATTTCATAATTATAAGGAGACAATAAAATTAAATCCATGCTCTCGAAGAGAAATGTGCCCAATAATGATTGGCCTTGAGTAAGTCTCAAAAGAATCAGTCCCAATGGGAGAAATACATTGGAAAACTCTTGAACATGGTGACTCAGAATAATCAATAGGCATCCTACTTAAGAGAATCCAATCAGTAAGAATTTATAATTTCCTCGAAAATAAATAGTTCAAATATAGACCTGACACCATATCCATGTCACACTCAAATGGGAATGCATGTGATCAAGGAAGTGGAAATATATGTAGAAACCACCACATTAAGGGTTCAAACCCAACCCAATGTGATGGGAAGAATTTTTAAAACAAAATTCCACCTTATGACCATGAAATCTAGATTGAGGCCCAATAAAAAAAGTATGGGGGCAAACCAACCCATGTGGCTGGGAGGATTTTTAACATAGCCACCCCTCTAGTGAAAAAAGTTTTTTTGTTTAGGGAGGACAAAAAATACAGTGCTCTCCCATTCCATCCCTTCCTGTGACTCATTCCCCCTATAAGGGAGGCATACAACAAGGTCAAATAGAGGATCTCCTTCCAGTTACCCTTATCATAAAATAATGATGTCGATCCTAGAATGGAATGAAAAAATCAAATAAGGGATGAAAACAACCCTATGATTAAGTAGCTAATATGCCAACCACAATGTGTTACACAACGGTGAACGTCATTACCATCAATCTTATTGACTGCAATGAAAATACTGAAAATGAAAAAGTTCAAGGAGAAGATTGTTCCACCTAGAATCAGATCAACACTAATAATGGAGGTGTGCTTACCAAGAACCATAGGGTCACGCAGATTTTGTGTGTTCCTCCAACCAATCCTCCATCACATCCTTTTCCATTCCTTCACAATGAGAAGAATAAAGAAAGTTCACATATTATCCACCTGATCCTCCCAATGTAAATGACCCCCTTACACTCAAATAGATATTCCCTCAAATAGTGGAATTAATGAAACAGTTTATGAGATTTAATTTTAAGATACCCCAAGGAAGCATCCCTATCAAATATTCCCCATGGGTAGAGCTTCAACGTACACTTCATGTAGGTGTACCTCATCCACACAGATTTATTCCAACAAATGAAGCATGTCCATGGAATCCACCCAACACGTTTCTGATACAATAAACCCACTTTCACCTGGTCATGTACGGATATCAATACCATCCCTCATTAATAAAATAACTATATAATGTTTAGGAAAAAACATAAAATATTCCCCTGGTCAGATAACCGCCTAATGTTTCTGTAGAACTGGCACATCAAATATTCCCCCTTCTATTCCCACCCATGCACTGGTTCAATAGGAAACACATCAAGGAATCATCAATAGCATCAAGTGATTAGTAGCTCAATTGGATGTCATGGAAGAGAAGCATGCACTGGTATAGATGGAATAAAAATCTTTCCCATATTGGGTGAGTAACACTCCACAACTACCAAATTTCAAGAGTCCCTTATTCCTAATATACAATGGTTTAGGTGCCCCAGAATAACATCTAATTCACTATTCATCTTATTGTGACCCCATGATGGGAACCCCGATACAAAAATAAATAGAAAAACTCAGATGCATCATACGAACTCAATAAGGGACAGCCTTTGTCTGGTACAACATTTTACTGGATCGGTTGATAACAAGATGAGAGGATCTCAGGTCGCTGTTCCTTTTTTATTTCATCTTAACTCTACCAAATAAAAAAATTATACGACCACTCAAACTACAAATAGTGTGAAAATTCATAGTCTTAGACTTCACTGTCAGATGGAATGGGATGACAAAATCTTTGAACCAACCACTCCCCCAAGACTAGATACATGATATGTGCATCGATAACCTCCATGATGAGATACGAATTCTACTCATCCTAGTAGAATATACTAGTGGGTTCTGGGATTTCTTCTCCATTAATGAAATAATAGAAGATCACATACAATTTAGAAAGATCATGTCTAGAGTAACCCCACCAGTCCTGAAAAAAAGGAAGGGGAATAGTGAATTGGCATCTATCATGCTTAATTCATCCCATGCAATTACTGTAGATCAAATCCCTACAATAAAATATGTGGATCCCCATTTTCATCAACATCATCCCCTTCCTCAACAATATTAGGACAAGGGACCTGGGAGAAATCAATTTCATGAATGGAGGAATAATGATTACTGTCTCCAAAATGACCAAGCCCATGGAAATTTTATAGCTGCTATGAATTTAAACTTTTTACATCTACCAAAGCCAAGAAGATCATAAGAGGTTGGTATTGTAGTACACCCATATTATTGTACCTTTCACTGGATACTTGGACACACCATTCATCAATTTCTTGTATTAAAATACCTTCAAATGAGAATGATAGATTCCAGTCGAGCCAAACTGAAACCAACACCATCAAATTTACATATCTATCCACTACTTCCCCAGATGAAGGAGATGAGGGGAAAAAAGATTTCACCAAGGGATAAAAAGGATCAAAAGTTTGATGAATAGAAATATACACAAATGAACTCATCATATTATCCAAGCATAGTTAAAACAGCCAATTGTGTTACCAACATCACCTAATGCAACATAGTTGACACCCATGGACCCACAACCTTCAAAATATTAGCCTTCCAAGAAGAAGTTTGAATATAATGGACGAGATCTGTTGAAAGAAGATGAACATGTGTTAGGGACATAGTCATATTTGAACCATTTAGAGTTCATCCCACCATATTTGAAAGAACGAGTACCCCCCCCTAATGACACCACAAAAAGTAGTAGGTCAGGAATAGTCATCATTTGATGAGATGTTGATCTTCTGCCCCATTAATAGCATTCCCTTAATGGATCCCTTCTTCGACAAAGTGTATGGTTATGAACCTGAGTTCCCCACATATGATGAGGGATCTAGAGGAAAACGATACAAAGTTAAGGGATACCAAGGAATAAAAATCCATTGTAGAAACCAAAACTATGACCGACACTCTACTCAAACCATAAATAATTCAGAAACTCATGGAACATCCCTTCCGTAGACCTCACAAGAACAGGAAATATCCCTGCACCAACCATATGAAATTCCAACATATTCATTCTATAATATCCATTAGAAGTGGAACAGATGTCGAATCACCCTTGGGTGTAGGAAAACATTCCCAAACCAACCCAAAAATAATGGAATCCCCTCCCGATCCTATACCAAAAGATGATCCATCTTCAACTAATACTCAAGCCCCTAAAGTTCCTGTAAAATTGAATTCCTTCAATAGGAGGAACTTTTCTTTGGATAAATAATATTAAATCTTGAAATAGTTAGCCAAGGTACCATCCAAGATATCAATTTTAGATGCCCTGAGTTTGTCCAAATAGCTCAGGGAGGCACTCACAGCTTCTATTCTAAGAACCCAATATTTTGAAGATGAAGCGGCGACCATTGAGTTATATTATACAAATATGAATCTTATATAATTCATTGAAGTTATATCCTTCAAGAATCAAGATAAATACTCCATTATACAATGAATCATCAGTCCATTATATGTGTCTACCAAGATAAATGGTGTCCATATCCGAAAATTATTCATTGAAAATAGCTATGGAGTTAATCTCATCCCAGTATGAACACTTCATTGTCTAGGATTCCATGATGATATCTCAACACCCTTGTCCATAACACTGTCAGGATTTGAAAATATTGATGTAAATCTGCTAGGCCAATTCATGCTCCAAACGTGATTTGGAGACCTCATAGACAACAAAAAAAATTGGTGGTCTCATAAAACATGACATTCAATGTCCTTCCAGGAATTCCTTGGTCGCATTAGCATGCATCATGTCCCTCATCGTACCATCAATGTGTCAGATATATTATAAATGCACAAATTGTAATATTTCATGCTGATAAGGGCCCATTCGAATCTTGTAAGTAAAATTATATTGATGTAGTATTCTATGAGCATAAAGGGATGTGACCCATGGTCAATGGTATTGATTGGTTTACTATCCCAAATGGTTTTTAAATGATCCTAGATGACCCCTTAAATTAGGTTACTTAAGAATAAATACTTTTCATCAATTAGGATGGGTAAGTGATCCCACATTTGGATGCATATTCAAAGTCCACATGTTTTCGGTCATGGCCATTGAGTCAAAAATGGTTCAAAAAACCACTAACCCTCAAGAAAACAGTAAATTCTCCAATTGAAATCCACCAAATCCATCCATAGTGCTCTAAGAAACCCTTTCCTCTCCCACTAAGGATGAAGAGAAAGAATACAAACTTTTGTACCTCGTTTTTTCATCTTATTAGAATTCACCACTGTTATCCAGGTTAAAATAAGTTGCATTATCTTACAAATACCATGATCTCAACTCATCTCCCAATTTAGAAGAACTCATCTCATGAATTGTTTTTCCATTGGTATAATAGAAAGATGATGAAGAATATGATTAAGATGCATAAAATTAAGAGGAAGAATACATCATGTATTGAACTGTCATATTTGAGGAAGGTGTCTCTACCACTATTAACAAACTCAAGGAAATACATATTGTTTAGAAAGAAGAAAAAAGACCCACCCTGATTACTGAAACCATGTATTCTATGGAGAAATAGGAATAAAACCTCTTACAAAGTTTTCATCATGATGTATTCACAAAGAAATATAAAAAAAAATTATTAAATCCATCTCAAGGTGGCTTCTCACCACCTGGGCCTGTTAGAGGACCAACAAGGCTATAAAAAAATATCTAGAAGGATGAAACAAACACATGATGCCAAGATATAGGCTATGGTTGAAAATATCATTATATAAAACATCATTAATGATCTATAATATCCCATATGTATGGATAATATAATCCCCATACAAAATAAGAATGGAAAAATCGGTGTTTTCATCGATTTTAGAGATCTCCACCGGCACTACTTGAAAGATGATTTCCTTGACCAATTACAGAACTACTGATCGATGAAACCATTATATATCAAGTTATATCATTCATGGATGGATATTAAAGATACATCGAAATCTGAATGTTCTGAGAAGACGAGGAATCCCACTTCTTTAGGGCCCCCAGGGAGTATTTTTCTGTCGGGTGATTTCCTTTGGCTTGAAAAATGTTAGCGCTACATGTCAACATGCCCAAAGTCATAACATTAATCCCTTATTTGGAAAGTTCTTTCAAATTATATGTTGTTGATCTGAAGTTTAATTCACAAAATTCCCAAACTAAATAGAAGATCATGAATCCTTATTTAGTAATCTATGATAAAAAAGTCTTAAAATAAACCCCTTGAATTTCTCCTTTGATGATACTTCATGGAAATTCCTCACCTTCTCCACACAAGATTATTGCAAAAAATTTATACCCAATAACACAAAGGATGCACATGTAATGTCACCTCGTTGTATCCTAATTTATATTAAAGTACTCTAAGGAAATTTATCCAACATTAGGCGATTCATAGATAACCTTACAGTAAAATGTTTCCCCTTTATATGGTTAAGGAAAAATGTGGTCCTTTATCAATGGAATTACAATTTCAGGAAGAATTAGATAGTCTCAATAAAAATATATTAATATAGTTAGGGGTAATTCCACCTATTGAAGGAAGACTACTCATTTTGAATGTGGATTCTCTAGATCAATCCCTGGATTCCTTCCTAACACAGAAGAATGTTGCTGGTAGTGAAAACTGCCTATATTATCTCAGCTGAACAATTATCAATGTTGAGTCTCAGTTTTCAAGTATTTAAAAGATCCATCTAGTTCAAAAAATTTCATTCCAAAAACTGAGGCACTATCTGGAGAAAAAAATTTTTTTGCTGGCCTCACACAACTACCCACTCAAGTAAATTCTCATATGTCCACTGCTATCTAGAAATCTATCACGATGGGAGGTCATTGTACGGAGGTTTTTCATTCATTTTATGTCACAGAAAGCTATCAACAGTCTAGGAATAAGATAATATTCTAGTAGAGAATGCCTTAGAAGAAATAAATTCATTGGGAACTCTACTACTGAATGATTTTTTCCTCCCCCTTCCTGATAACCCCTAGTTCTAGGAGAAGAATTTTGAAGGTGTGTCTAGAGCTTGATAGAGAAAGGATGGAAAACCCCAATATCAACAAATTGGGGTTTGGAGTCATACTCATATATCTTGAAAAATATGTACTTTATTATTTATTCCTACTGTTGAGGGGTGCACAAATAATGATGTAGATCATTATACTGTCATTATAGGGTTAGAACCAGAACTTCATGTACAAGAAGGACACTAGAAGATAATGTTTGATTCAGAACTATTCATCAATCCGCTTAACAATGACTATTCCATCAAAAAAGAAGAAAATAGTTCTTTATTAGACTATGTTAGATGAGAAATGGTATAATTACCTTTAGATCTGATATTAACTCATGTACCTTGATGAAACAATTCCTAGGACGAGGCATTGGTTAATGTTTCCACAACTATAGATGATCATGACTGGGATGAAATCTTCATCATCATTTTGAAATGTCTGATGGTCTCACCATTCATTCAGGAAAACATAGAAGAAATTTATGAGATTAGCCTCATCCCTGATCTGTATGGTACTACCATAGGTTGGATGACCACCCATTTTGGATTGCCATCAAAATAGAGATCTCCTACCCGAAAGGGCTAGAAGGGATAAAATGATGAGATAAGCAATTAATTATATTCTATATGATAACAAAATTATAAAAAAATGTCCTCTATAAGATGATCATTAATGGGGTCCTTCTTAGCTATATTAATGGATATGAAACCACTACATTCATGGATGTAGTACGCACTAAAGATTGTGGTTCCCCTCAATGGGGATCCCATATTTCCCATGAAATTTGAAGGCTTGGATACTACTATCCTACTTTAATAAAAGATTGCACCAAATTCACAATGACATGTCATTCTTACCATGTTCATTCCAATTTCATCCACCATCCTAGAGTGATAATTAACATATGTGATATATTTATTAGTTTCAAGATACTAAAAAACATGACAAGTCAACATAACCATAGGATGCTAAATTGTACAAAGTTCTCCTAACCACATGATGTTAAGCTGTACGGATTTATCCCTAACCATGTGGTTTTAAACTATGTGATGTTCATCATTGACACATGATTCTAAACTATACAGTAATTTCCATAGTTTCATGATTTTAAAAAGCACGATATATTTTATTATTGCATGAAATTAATCTTCCTAGAACCACAATATTCTCACCTACGATGAAATTACCCCCGCATTAGTCAAATACAATTACACATTCAAGAAATATTTATAAATTGATTCATGCCCATATGAGATATGTAGAGACATATGGATTTTACATCCTAGTATAGACACTAAAATATAAAGGTTAAAATGCATATTTATCTATGTCCATGGGTCAAACCTACATGGTTATTCCTATTTGGAAATATGTGTGACTTGATTTTCACTCCTACAAGATATACAGTGATGTCTGGAATTCTCATTATGGGCCCATGTATAATTTTTTCCTCATATAGATTATCAATTTCATGCCAGACTTTACCCTTAGGGTCTCTTTTAATAATGGGATTGATTTTCTTACTTGTTTATGAAATCAACCTATCTACATTTGTCACCTATCGTCTTGGTTATGTGATGTTAAAATGTACCATACAATCCTCACTACATGATGTAAAACTGCATGGATCCATAATGTTTCACATCAAGTGATCCACATCCTTACCAAGAGATGTTAAATTATACTATTCCTATAGACCTACTTCCGGCTAGATTCCTATCTCTACAAGATATGGACAGATTCGTAGAAATACTATCTTAGTCGAGCTACCACAAAGAAAATGTAAAAAATTTCAACATCCTATGATTGGGTTAAAATTTTACATAGAACATTAAAGAAATACATTCAACATGATTCTCATCATAATGACATACATTGTGATGGTCATACCATATGCACATGGTCATCTATAGAATACAGAAAAATACCCACCCCTTTCCTATAAATAAAATATATATAGTGGACTCTAAAGTAGGTTCAACCCAATTGATCATTTTAAACAGGGAACCCCTTTCTGTTTGTGATCCAGATCAACACATTGAAGACTTTATAAAATAATGTGTGGCTTGATTCCTGAACACACATGATATGTAGTGATTCCCATATCTCCTATCCGGGATCCAGTTGTAACAAGGGATCATAATTCCTGCAATGTATGAATATGATATAAAGAGGGAGTTTTCATTCTAGAGCTATGTGTGGCTTGATTCTTATTTCAAAAAGATATGTAGTAATTCCTAGACCATTAATCTATATACCATACATTGATAAAATAAAAGGGAATATGTCCCCATATTTTGTACTTAAATACAAATATTGGTAGAATTTTTCACATCTTGATCCCACATTAGGGATCTGTCAAGGGATCAAAACTCCCCCGATATGTGAATTATATCTATTTTGGTAAATTAAAACTCCACGACCAATCATTATCTGGATTATTATATATTTTATAGATACATATATTCAATTCATCAAACTCTATGCCTTGTATAATTTTGGATCCTCACAATCCATCTACATCCATCAGAATGTGAATGGTCAGTGTTTAGGGGACACCACTATTTAATTATGCACAATATTCCCTAGTGGGTCTACATAAGTTGTCCACAAAAAATCATATCAACAAAGGAAAATTCATCCTTAGGAATGGATTTTTCTACCTCTATAAGCCCAAATGGATTCCATCCACCATATCATTTGTCATAATATGAGAATCTCTAGGATCATGGTTTACACTTTCATTCCCCTTCACAGCTGGGTCATATTAAAACATCCTCGATTGATTATCCTTCACATTATTCATGGCTTTTATGGAAATGTTTCCTAATAGCATGATGATAACTTTCATGGAATATTTTTCCTTCCCACATGAATTTAGACTGTATGGAAATTTTCCTAATCGCATGAAATTAAATCGCATGATAAATTTCCTCACTACATGACATTAAACTGCACGACACCATGGAATTCTCACCAGAAAAAAATTCCCTTGACATATGTCATCTACAATGCCATATAGTAGAACTATGTATGGATTGATTCCTATAAACATAGGATATGAGGTGACACCCAAGTTTTACAACTTAGTCCATTAAACACAGATTTAAAAATTCCCATCTCACTCTACATGGACCAAACCCATGTAGGGATCTCCGATTAAAGAAATATGTATGTCTTAATTCCCATCCACATTGGATGTATAGCGCTGTCCAAAATTTCATCTTCTGACCCAACTTGACATCTATTTAACCATATGTCCCCATTGCCTGAGTTTCATTCATGAGTGTGTGGTGTGGCATGGATCCTCTTAAGTCCAAATCTTCATCAGATCATATTGGTTTCACTATGTACCTCCCATTAGAGAAATTCTTCTCCCTCCCTCCTTGGGACATGAACATAAACATTGAATCTAACATCATAGCCATATGATGAAAAATTAAAAAGCCCCATCATGATGCCCTTACCAGAGAGGACATCTCCCATAGACTCATGCATCCACCATAACATGTTAAAAAATGAATTCCTCTCTATTTATGAGTTAGATATTCACAAGGATCCCCTTTATTCAAAGGTATGTGTGGTTTGATTCCTGCACATTCAAGATATATATTGATGACTTGGATCTTTGTCCATGTACCATTCTTGGAGAAAAGTAGAGAAAAAATGTGCTTGTATTATAATTATAGAGTTATGTACGATATTTCCAATTCGAGTCCCTCATTTAGAGACCCATCAAGGAAAATGAAATTCTCACCTATGTATGAGTTAGATCTTTACTAGCATTTTCCAACTCCATGGAAAATTATTTTCTAAATGTTTCTTATATACCCAAAAAAATCCTTTAAAATTATCAAAATCTATACCATAGGAAAATTTAGATCTCAATAAACCTCCTCTTTCATCAAATTGAGCGGTCAATGTCTTGGGAACTCCTCATTTGACTATGCACAATATGCCTTGGTGGCCCCATATAAGTTTCACACAAAAATAGCATGTAAACTAGAGATAAATTCATCCTCAATAGAGGATTTTCATACCTCTGTATACCCCAATGTGTCCCAGGCCCTATATCATTCCTTCTGATCTATGAACCCCCAGGATCAGGGTTTAAACCATACTTTATACTCACATATGAGGCATGTATAAAAATAATGTACTCATTTTCATTCATTTAATGATGTCTTCTACAATAATGTATTAATCAAGGGACATTAAACTGCATGATAATTGATAGCCAATGCTCATCATTATGTATAACTACAATAAAGATTACAAATTCCCTTTCATGGTGTGTGAATCAGACATGTATGGTCTTACAAGTAAAATCCAAATTCCCATTAAATTCCCTTTATCCCCCTCGACAGGTCTCCCACTGCGGTCTTACAAATAAAATCCATATTCCCATTAAATTTCTTGGCCATAATAAGTAGATGGTTAGTTTTAGGAGAATAGATTTCTTTTTGAAAATGAATATTATGACCTATTTAGCTTTGTATATGTCGCCCAAAAAAAATGTCCTTTAATACAAAGGTGGATTTGTACTCCTGATAGGTTTTTCCTAACTCGGTACACCCCCAACAAAATCATTTTGGAATCCATTATTATTCTTACACCTCAATTAATTGAACCATATAATGTTTGGAATTCAAAAATCATAAAACTAGGATCAAGAAAATTCCCACATTCATATCTGAAAATTAATACGACAATCTCATACTATAAAATATTTGGGTCATTCACCCAAAATTCCTGGTCAAATAAGATTGATCTAAAATCATTGTAATGTTAGTCCCATTCAAAAGACATTAAACTACCCACCAAGAGAGGCACAAAACTCTCCGATATGAAAATAGACAAATGTAAATCTAGGTTAATGTTGATTATCATCTCACTAAACCAACAATTTTCATGGTTTAGAAAAAATATCATGTAATAAAAAATAAATTTTTTAATAAAAACAAAAAAATTTCACAAATATTATTAGGTTGAAAACTCACAAAGGGCCACCATAAAAAAAGTCATGTTATGCCTGCTAAGTCTGCATCACTATGGACTTAAGATAAATTAGGGTTATAATAAAAAAGACACTATATTTTTAGGGTTTCTCATATAACCTTATAAAAACTCATAACTTTTATCACTCTGTCTTGAGGATTTGGAAACAATTTGAGTATTATCTGATCTTTCATTCTAACCAGGACCTCATTCTACATTAGAATAGTCTTATCTTCATCCCGGTCATTACCCATTTTGATGGGGGTCATTTGTTGGGTCCTGAAAATTCGTCATTGAATAATAATATACACCCATAAATTTGGAAAAGGAAGAAAAAAATTATAAATAACAATTAAAAAGAAAATTTTCAAAAGAACTAAATCTTGAATGATTAAGCACATAGTGAAGGGAGAACCCCATCATGGGCTGCTGCTCAACATGGAATTCCTCCCCTCCATGAAGCACCTATAAATGAAAAGAGTCATTTGTGGAAAGAGGTGGTAATTTACAATTTTAGAAATGATAACCCCCACATAATAAATCATTCGCATAGAGGGGGATTGTTAGCAGCTCTCGAAAATGACATGAAGTAATTTGCTGGGCCAGGATGGGATTTTGATGCCTTCAAATGGAACCCCTATTAACTAATTCCTTCAGAGGCTTCTGAAAAATACACAATGCATCGCACCATGGATGACTAACTACACAAGCACCCAGTTCCTCCACCTCCCTATAAAAAGATCCCAAGGGGAATGAAAAGAATGGACAAATGGGTGGAGAACCACACTTGGATGAACTAAAATAAAGATATTTGAAGAGAGGAATTGCAAAATAAAGACTCCTTCAATGATTTCCCATAGGTAAATCAAAATGTATACAATTAAGGAGGAAGTAATAAATCATTAAGTGTTTTGTGATCCTAAAAAACCCTCTGAAAATGAAATTTATATAGGGAAAACACAAATGGATCCACTGTGAATAGTAATCCTACATAGAATAACGATATGGGGTGGAACCTTTTCCCATGTAGAAAAAACTCTATGTATAAGGATATCATCCCTGTATGAAAAATGCTATACAGATGGATCCTAGCCCCACAATGAAAAATTATATGCAAAGAAAACCTACGACCATGTATCATGATGGTACGCCGATGGCCCCCTGGCCCATATAGAAATATGCTATGCGCATGTAACACCATCCCACATGAGAAAATTCCAATGCATTATACACTTCAGAACCAACCATCCTCTTCTTCCATGTCATTAACCCCCATGTTGTCCCCTCCACAAACCACCTCAACGACATTAGGTTGAATCCTCTTCCAAAGTCACATCACATGTATGATAAAATCATCAGGCACATCAGTATTTCCTTTTAGGTTTAAAAACCCATGGTAAACTAATTCATGTGGGTAATCTTCATGAATAGGTGGATCCTCAGAATGTAAACAAGTTTATATCAATGTGGTAACATGAGTTCTATCCTTGGTATGCTCATGTGAACCATGACATTTTGGGAATTGAGAGAATCGTCTAGCCTTTCCATTCAATGGGGGTCAGAAATAAACATTCTATTTTCCCCTAGAACCAATTTTAGTGAACTCCTTCTAATGTAAGCCCCTATAATTCCTATAGTAGGAGGAACTTTTTCTCCAATTTGTTTCCATAAAGATCCTATCTAGATGGATTACTATATATGACTATCCAGATTACCAATAATAGAAGAATATATGGGCACATTCTACACCCTCTTTCCCTCTCCCAATGGGATCCGTCACTATCATCAGTGAATGGATTAAGACCTTTGATCTTTAGATACACTGCCACATCTTTTTTCTCGCACCGAGAATTAATCATGTGGGAATAGAGTATTGTGTAAATAATAAAATATACATGATATCATTATATAAAATGGTCCTTCTCCATATATGAAATCCACATCATCAATTAAAGTGGTCCTCTTCAATGGCATAAGTCCAAAAACCATACCTCAACATTCAAAGACACACATTCCTAATGATGTAGAACCATGTGGTCAAATACCTTGCATAAGACCCAATCATTCCCCCTTTAATGGGCCTCCTTTAACGTATAATCTGTAGCCTTCTCAAATGACATGGGATTTGATACCCAACTAACTAGGATATATAGGAAGACTCTTTATGGTCTAAACCCAACACCCAAATCACCATAATGTTCTATGTACCACATTACCAGTATGATCATATCCACTAAGGAGACCATATATCTTCCAGGTATTCTGGGCTACATCATCATAATCCCCATACTACCCTTCACCGAGAAACCATTTCCTAGATTTTCATGTGGCTTGACTTTAAACCACATGGTTGGGTCCTCATCACATAACATTAAAAGGTGATGTGCCCAGTTAAGAGACACTGAACTATGTGGGTTCTTATTCTTCTCACAATGATACATAGGAATCCCATCTTATAGGTTTTATCCTAACATAAATAAAACCTCAATCCCCCATGGATGACAATATACTCTAGAGTTCCTCACCATGGACTAAATCTTCAGTCATCTCCATAAATGATGGAAACTTTTATTTTTCCACAAAATGGTAACGTTGATGGAGAGCCTTAGATTCATAAAAATCTATCACATTATGGAAAACCTCAGATAGATACAGATGATTCAAAACCCATTCATATTTATGATCTATTATTATCTAGGTTTAATATGTGGACACGGTTTTCGAATGAACAATGTATTTGTGAACAAATATAAAATCTATAAGAGTGACTCAGAATAGGTAATAGTTCTTGTAGAGACCCGAAGCTTGACGTACATGGAAATTACATTACTTTTGAGTAATAGTTATTAAATTACAAAAATAAACACCAATGTACCGTAATAGTTTAGTGCCTTTGGAAACATGGAACATAATCTTCTAATCTTGGTGAAATATCCTCAACATCTCCCATAAAGATCTTCCCTTTTTTCTTACCTAAAACCTTTCCTTATATCATGGGGAAAAGAAAACATAAAAAGGGTGAGCTCAAATGCTCAGTAAGGGTAAGCATGGATAAAATAAGACAATTCATATAAATTTGAACTTAAAAACATGAACATAATGTTTAAACATCAAAAGCTTGAGCAATGACATAAAACATGGAAGTACGTAAGGCATAGAACATAAAGGAACATAAATCATGATAAAATAGCATGGGAATAAAACATGTAATTGTGGAAACCATTAAGCACATGATATGATTTCCATTGTATCCAAGGAATTGCAGCCAAGACCATCTTAGTGGACAAAGTGCCTTCCTGAATCGAGTTCACTCCTCGTTCCAGTCCTGTAACACTGAACCAGATTAACTTACCATTCCAGCCATGTCTATCTCATGAGATATAAATCATTACACAATTCATTTTAGGGAGATATAGGTTCCACCCATCTCATAATGAAATCATTCTTACTTGTGCCACAAAATAAACATACATCATTCACAAAAAACCCAATAAATAAAATGGGTTTCATAAACATCATCACATCATCACATAATCCATATAAAATAAATGGATATCATTTCATAATAAGATAAGTTAAACCATGTAAATCATAGATACATTATACTTGAAACATACACATATGAAATAATGTCATCTTAGATGAAAAATGGTTTTGATAAAACACTTGAAATGAATTCTTGAGGAAAATATCCTATCTTCAAAATCATTCTCTTTTCACAAAATGTCATTAAATTTTAAAATATAAGTATTTTGTTGAAAATATTCATGAAATATTTTGGAGGAATCTTCATGACAATAAGGCTTTATAAAACCATAAAAATCCATTCATGCTGTATAAGTTAAAAAAACATTCTTCTCGCACTTTTGCAGGAAAAGTCAAAAAAGTACCTCGTAACGTAAAAAAAAGAAAGATTCCTTACATAACATGTAGTAAAAGTTAAAAATGGGTAAAAAAGACTTTAAACATACATGAAAACAGTTTTATAAAACATGGACATGGATGATAGGAATAATCCCAGTAAATACTTACGAATAAGCAATCTCGGATAAAAATGAGATTTGCAAAATTATCCCTTACCTTAGGTCTGATATGATTCGTACGTATCAAAACCTCCTGTATAATGATTTAAATAATGTCATTGACTTATTAAAGAATCATATTCATTGTTATTATATCATATATGGTTCACTTATGACATTATATTACCCGTTATTTTGTAAATTCATGTTAAAGTAGCGTTTTGGGTAAAATCGTCTCATTTGTCGTTCGTGTATTAACTTGTAATTATTCATATGATTACATAGATCATGATTACTTACATCCATAATTTAAAACTTGATTTATATATAATATATATTCAGAATATACATATATATAATGGATCGATAAATTGAAAGAAATACACTGTTCATGGAGACGGTAGGCTGTACATACGCATGAACGCTGTTTTCGTTTCCTTATTGAATTGAATGGAATTAAGTAGATGACATAAATATATATATACATAAATCCAATAGCATTATTATGTCATATATTTCATTATTACTTATTATATATACTTTATAATCATTCTTGAATGTTATTCATGGAGAGTGAATCTCATCGCGTCGTGGAGACGGTATTCCGTACATACGCACGAGCGATGATTTCATTCCCATGACCGTTAAATTGTATTAAAGTGTATGTATAATATTACAGAATCAATATAACTTTACAATAATCATATATATTCATTACTTTCACCATTATACCCATCCAAGTAAGGTGGTGGTGGAAAATAGATTACACCACGGCGTAGAGATGGTATTCCGTACATACGCACGCGCGGTGATTTCGTTTTCCGTACGATGGATAGATGGTGAAATATGGTTGTTTCATACTTATAATAACATATAATTATATTAGTGAGACTGATGTTATTACTTCATAATGAAACAACTAAAGAAGAAGAAGTGGAAGAAGAAATAAAGTTGAAAGAATCGGTAACAGACATTACCTCTTCTTTGAAGCGCCTCTTTGAGTCCTCCTATTAGGTAACTAAAATTGGTCTTTGAAGAAGACCAGGACCTCTAGGTTGTTTCTAGGGAAGTGGAGAAGAGAATATGAAAGGGTTTGTCCGAGCTAGAAGGCTCAATGTGGTGTGAGGAAGAGAGGGAGGAGGTTCCATTTTATAAGGGAGGAGAGGGGCACCTTTGGAATAACTAAAAAAATTATTTTATTATAATGTAATATTCGGTATTTAATAGCTCCAAATTGAGTTATTTTGAATATAAGGCGGGTATGGGTCGAAATAATCTAATCCAATAGAATTTAGACAAGTTTAGGTTTCTATTTTAACCTTATCATTTAGATTTAACTTTAAGTTAGATAATTTAACTTTTACCGTGTCTTCTTGTTTTCTTACAATATAAGGTTAATAAACTTACTATAACAAGCCAAACGAATCCCAAGTTGTTTATTATTAATATATATAACCTTATCTAAGTCATTTGTCTGATCCTTATATTTTTGGGAATAAAATAACAATTAATAATATAATATTTGTTTTAAAAACTATTTTATGTCAATTTTAACACTATTTGGTAATTGATTTTTGTGAAAATAATAACAGAATGATTAGTTAGAAAACAGTTTACTAAATCGATAATAACAGGTCATGTTAACCTAGAAAATTAGTGTAATGCATAAAAAGTCTCAAATTGTATTAATTTGGGTATTTATAACATCAATTATGTCAATATTTCATTAATAAGATAATTACTGCATCATCTTTGTGTCATAAATAAATTAAATAATTTAATGTCTAAAAATTATAAATAAAATACAATTATGTAGGAAATATGTTTAGCTTTATAATGAATATTTATAGTTGAATTTATCTTATGTATAACACTATATTAAAAATGATTTACTTATTAAACATTGATTTTAACTATTTTAACCCTTCTTTAAATAAATTAATATTAAATGTTCTAATCTAATCCAAGTGGGCCTAAATGGTCATATTTTATTCCTAAGGTTGTTTTTGGTCGAATTACACTGATACAATAGAATTAGGACATGTGTTATGGTAATAATAATATCATTTTTACCCTTAATTATCGTATTTACTTTTTACTGTGGTAAATAAAAGTAAAAAGTTACTATTCACCAAAAAATATTTTCATCTCATTGAACCACATTTTAGTCCTTGATTTTAACTGTGTTTCTCAGATTTTCGAAATTCCACTCACAGAAGCAGTAAAATTATGTTTTATGACTAATTCAGTTTTTTAACTAACACTTAGTGGTTTCACTATTCATCAAAAAAATGAATGTTTCCAGAAAAATACCAAAAATTAGGCCTAAGCTATATTTGATATTATGAATTAAGAAATTATGTCTATTTTACCAACTTCAAAACATATCAGTTTCATTAATTAATTTAAAAACTAATTCTCGTCGTCAAAACAAATAGCGTGTGTTTAAGAGATAATAACTATCAAAAGATTGACACTTGTTTATGTTTGGTTTAAATGTGAAATTAAATCCAATTACCAAAATTGTATTAAATGGTAAAAATATATTCTAAAAATACTTTAAAACCACTCAAATTAATAATTTATCACTATTAATTATTACGATTAAAAAAGTTGTTTTTAATTAAAATTTAGTAATTTTCACTATTCACCAGAATATGAAAGTTTTCAGAAAAGTACCAAAATTTCACCCTAAGCTAATTTAGATATTCCAAATCCAAAAATGAGGTCCATTTTGAATGATAAAATTTATAAAATCTCAAAAAGTGGGTATTACTATTCATAACATCTAGTTCATAGTAATATTATAATAATATCTCGTTTAGTGAAACTCGGTATTGCATACTACACACGCTATCAAGGAAGGTCATTATTGTGTGTAATGCAAGCCAAGTCAGGGATGCATGTTGTGCAATCTCCTTTTGGTGTAGCATACAACACAAGACATTAATGAAATTAAAAAAAATATTTTTCATAAAATCTCGGGGTGTTACAGTCTACCCCCCTTAAAATTAATTTCTCCCTCGAAATTCGTCGGGGTTATAAATGGTTTACAACACGAAATTTTATTTAATAGAAACCCACATCGTAAAAATGAATGCCAAAACATGGCTTTAAAAACTAATTTATGAAATGTAACAGTTACCCAAATTAACTCATCACCAGGTTTTCACGTAGGAGAACATAGGAGAAAATATGGATATGGAAGAAAAATCTAACCATCATGTTCTGATGGAGAGTGGTAGAGAAAATGGCTATGAAAAATCCAACAATCACAAAGCCATATATTTGTGATGATCTAGGGTACCATCTGATTCATCGGATATAAGGGCACTAGGACAACATTTTTGGTTTTCAAGATCATTTCCCTAATGTTGAAGAATTTAAATTAGAATAAATACTTACTTTATTTTGGTAAAATCTCAATGTTGTTCGTGAATTGAACAATTTCCACTCCATCACATAAAGAAATGAAGTTGAATTTGTTATACGTGATGTGTTAGCAGATCATGTGATAGAATGACGGGTCATTCCATTTGTCTCAAACAAAAGGTTAGAAAAAGTTATTAAATATACATAAGTCGATCTATAGTGATATTAATCATATATGGTTCCTAAAATGGACTTATACTTCATATATCATATTGCTTAATAAAATAAAACTAGATTATACTAAACAGGGACTTCCTGTAGGCCAGTGGTATGCAATAAAGGCCAGTCACATTTCAGTTGTTGGTTCGATTCCCACAGCCTTGTCCGACGCGATGGGTTGTTGCCCGTCCTGCAGGTTGTCCTTTTTCTAAAACTACATTACTATAACATCCCATCAATAATACCAAAAAAATTTCTAAACAATACTATCTTATTTCCAACATAATCCATTCTAATTATTATCTAAAATACTTTGGTCCAACCTAATAGTATAAAGAAAACGATTACTTGAAATGTCATCAACCAACCATCATTTATCCCCCCATTAACTTGTTGGTCAAATTCCAATCATATGAATACCTTAATCATGTATTCTCTTGAAAAATGAATTCCCATTAAACCATATTGAAAAAATGAATGCTTTCAAAAGTTAACTTTCCCACATACCAAAATCGAAAAATTATATATACTCAAACAATGATATAACCTTCTCCTTATATCAGTCATGAGCTCATTAATACTATCAAACATTTAATTTTCTCCTTATCCCATCAGTATGCGCATATCATCTACTTTCCAAAAATACTGGTACCATTCATCACACAATGTCAAAACTTATGGAATGACAACAGTGTAACAATCCTTAGATGTCTCTTTATTCCATAGTACCACAATATTACTTATACAACATTACACTTGATAAACATGTAATCATTCCACTACCTTCTTAAACCATTGACCGGGCATCAACAATTATTTCATCTCACATATCATTTGTAGTCTCTTCATCATCATCAACATAAATATTACCCATACGACCATACTGATTCTCTTCATGAGACTTTCCCTTAGGGAATTAGTTTGCATAATGCCCGTACATTCCACATTTAAAAAATTTATCCATTGTTGATGTCGTAGCAATACCATTATCCTCATCCATGGTGTTAACAGATCCTTTTCCTTTGCATTTACTGGATTTATGTCCTTATTTTCCACACCCAAAACATCTTCCAGTTCCTTTGAAACATTATCCTTGATGCCTCTTCCCACATGATTTTCATAGGGGAAATTGAACTTTCTTTCCTCTATAATCATCATGAAATTCCATATTTCTCTTATTAGCCGAGTCAGGAAACTTGCCAAATTTGAGTTTATTGATCATATTATGAGATTGATGATTCGGCATAATAATGATTTTTGGACTTCCAAATCCCACTTCATTTGGTTTATCATGAAGAATATCATTCCATTATCCATAATATCCTCTGTTATCATGAATCATCCTGTTTCCAGCCATTTTCTAAAACCCAAAAAGAATATTGAGAGAGGAAAAAATCATGCTAGGGAAAACAACATAGTAAAGGGGTAGTAACCTCAATATATAACATCTTAGGTTAAATTCTAAGATCATTACTGTAGTTCTAGGAATATATCTTATACGTAAACTTATCCTTAGGGACATCCCTAGACATACCTTAGAAATATCTCTAGGGATCTCACTAACGTTTTCACATCCTAGTTTCCAAAGGTTGACTAAACCTTTCCTCTGATACCAACTGTAGAGACCCGAAGCTTGAAGTACATGGACATTACATTACTTTTGCGGAATACCTATTACATAACAAAAACAGACACCAATGGACCGTAATATTTTAGTGCCTTTGGAAACTTGGAACAAAATCTTCTAATCTAGGTGAAAGATCCTCAACATCTCTCATAAAGATCTTCCCTTTTTTTTCTTACCTAAAACCTTTACTTATATCCTGGGGAAAAGAAAACATAAAAAGGGTGAGCTCAAAATCTCAGTAAGGGTAAGCATGGGTAAAATAAAACAAATCATATACATTTGAACTTAAAAACAGGAACATAATGTTTAAACATCAATAGCTTGAGCAATGACATAAAACATGGAAGTATGTAAGGAATAGATCATAAAGGAACATAAATCATGATAAAATAGAATTAGAATAAAACATGTATTTGTGGTAACCATTAAGCACATGATATGATTTCCATAGTAGCCAAGGCATTGCTGCCAAGGCATTGCTGCCAAGACCATCTTAGTGGACAAAGTCCCTTTCTGAATCGAGTTCACTCCTCATTCCAGTCCTGTAACACTGAACCGGATTAACTTACCTTTCCATCCATGTCTATCTCATGAGATATAAATATTTACCCAATTAATTGGAAGGAGATATAGGTCCCACCCATCTCATAATGAAATCATTCTTACTTGTGCCACAAAATAAACATACATCATTCATAAAAAAACCCAATAAATAAAATGGGTTTCATAAACATCATCCCATCATCACATAATATATATAAAAGAAATGGATATCATTTCATAATAAGATAAGTGAAACCATGTAAATCATAGATACATTATACTTGAAACATACACATATGAAATAATGTCATTTTAGATGAAAAATGGTTTTGATAAAACACTTGAAATGAATTCTTGAGGAAACTATACTTTCTTCTTCAAAATCATTCTCTTTTCACAAAATGTCATGAAATTTTAAAAGAAAATGATTTTTTTTAAAATAGTCAAGAAATATTTTGGAGGAACCATCATTAAAATAAGGCTTTATAAAACCGTAAAAATCCGTTCGTGTCGTATAAGTTAAAAAAACATTCTTCTCATACTTTTTCCAGAAAAGTCAAAAAAGAACCTCGTAATGTAAACAAAAGAAAGATTACATACATACCATGTAGTAAAAGTCAAAAATTTATAAAATGGACTTTAAACATACATGAAAATAATTTTATAAAACATGGACATGGATGATAGAAATAATCCCATTAAATACTTATGAATAAGAAATCTCGGATAAAAATGAGATTTGAAAAATTATCCATTACCTTAGGTTCGATATGCTTCGAACGTATCCAAACCTCCTGTATAATGATTTAAATAATGTCATTGACTTATTAAATAATCATATCCATTTTTATTATATCATATATATTTCACTTATGACTTTATATTACCCGTTCTTTTGTAAATTCATGTTAATATAGCATTTTGGGTAAAATCGTCTCATTTGTCGTTCGTGTTTTAACTTGTAATTATTCATATGATTACTTAGATCATTTTTACTTACATACAGAATGTAAAACATTATTTATATATAATATATATTCAGAATATACATATATATAATGTATCGATAAATGAAAAGAAATACACCGTTCATGGAGACGGTAGGCCGTACGTACGCATGAACGCTGTTTTCGTTTCCTTATTGAATTTAATGGAATTAAGTAGATGAAATATATATATATATAAATCCAGTAGCATTATTATGTCATATATTTCATTATTACTTATTATATATACTTTATAATCATTATTGAATGGTTTTCATGGAGAGTGAATCTCATCGCGTCGTGGAGACGGTATTCCGTACGTACGCACGAGGGATGATATCATTCCCATGATCTTAGAATTGTACTAAAGTGGATGTATAATATTACAGAATCAATATTAATTTACAATAATCATATATATTCATTACTTTCACCATTATACCCATCCAAGTATGGTGGTGGTGGAAAATAGATTACACCACAGCGTGGAGACGGTATTTTGTACGTACGCACGCGTGGTGATTTCGTTTTTTGTAGGATGGATAGATGGTGAAATATGGTTGTTTCATACTTATAATAACATATCCGTATATGAGTGATACTGATGTTATTACATCAGAATGAAACAAATAATGAAGAAGAAGTGGAAGAAGAAATAAAGTTGAAAGAATCGGTAACAGACATTACCTCTTCTTTGAAGCGCTTCTTTGAGACCTCATATGAGGGCACTAAAATTGGTCTTTGAAGAAGACCAGGACCTCTAGGATGTTTCTAGGGAAGTTTAGAAGATAATTTTTCAGGGTTTGGACAAGCTTGAAGTCTCAAAGTGGTGTGAGGAAGAGAGGGAGGAGGTGCCATTTTATAAGGGAGGAGAGGGGCACCTTTGGAATAACAAAAAATATTATTTTATTATAAAGTCATATTTGGTTTTTAATAGCTCCAAATTGAGTTATTTAGAATATAAGGTGTGGATGGGTCAAAATCATCTAATACAATATAATTTAGACAAGTTTAGGTTTCTATATTAACCTTATCATTTAGATTTAACTTTAAGTTAGATAATTTAACTTTTACAGTGTCTTCTTGTTTTCTTACACTATAAGGTTAATAAACTTACTATAACAAGCCAAACGAACCCCAATATGTTTATTATTAATATATATAACCTTATCTAAGACATTTTTCAGCACCTTATATTTTTCAGAATAAAATAACAATTAATAATATAATATTTTTTTTTAAAACTATTTTATGTCAATTTTGACACTATTTGGTAATTTATTTTTGTAAAAATCATAACAGAATGATTAGTTCTTACAAAGTTGACTAAATCAATACTAACATGTAATATTAACCTATAAAATTAGTGGAATTCATAAATAGTCTCAAATTACATTTATTTGGGTATTTGTAACATCAATTATGTCAATATTTCATTAATAAGATAATTACTGTATCATCTTTGTGACATAAATAAACTAAATTATTTAATGTCTAAAAATTATAAATAAAATACTATTATGTATTTAATCTGTTTATCTTTATAATTAATATTTACAGTCGAATTTATCTTGTGTATAACCCTATATTAAAAATGATTTACTTATTAAACTTTGATTTTAACTATTTTAACCCTTCTTTAAATAAATTAATATTAAATGTCCTAATCTAATCCAAGTGGGCCTAAATGGTAATAGTTTATTACTAAGGTTGTTTTTGGTCGAATTAAACTTATCGAATAGAATTATGACATGTGTTAGGGTAATAATAATAACATTTTACCCTTAATTATCCTATTTAATTTTTACCGTGGTAAATAAAAGTAAAAAGTTACTATTTACCAAATAATATTTTCATCTCATTGAACCACATTTTAGTCCTTGATATTAACCGTGTCTCTTGGAGTTTCTAAATTCCACTCACTGAAGCGGTAAAATTATGTTTTATGAAAAATTCAGTTTTTTAACTACCACTTAGTGGTTTCACTATTCATCAAAAAAATGAATGTTTCCAGAACAATACCAAAAAATGAGGCCTAATATATATTTGATATTATGAATTCAAATTTTTTTATATTTTACCAAATTCAAAACATATCAGTTGAATTAATTAATTTAAAAATTAATTCTCGTCGTCAAAATAAATAACGTGTTTTTAAGAGATAATAACTATCAAAAGATTGACACATGTTTATGTCTGGTTTAAATGTGAAATTACATAATGTGACCAAAATTGTATTAAAAAGTTGTTTTTAATTAAAAATTTATTAATTTTCACTATTCATCAGAATATGAAAGTTATCCGAAAAGTACAAAACTTTCACCCTAAGCTAATTTATATATTCCTAATCCAAAATTGAAGCCCATTTTGAATGATAAAATTTATAAAATTTCAAAAAGTGCATATTACTATTCATAATGGAAAGTTCAGAATAATATTATAATAATATATCGTTTAGTGAAACTCGGTATTTCGTACTACACACGCTATCGAGGAAGGTATTTATTGCGTGTAATGCAAGCCAAGTCAGGGATGCGTGTTGTGAAAGCTCCTTTTGTTGTAGCGTACAACACAAGACATTAATTAAATTAAAAAGAATATTTTTCATAAAATCTCGGGGTGTTACAGTTCCCTCAAAAATGGGTGTGATGAGCCTGACTTTCCATCCTCTTGATCGATGTGAGTTCTTAAATTTCATTGGTGAAATCATCCAACAAACACCATCCATTGGAAATTAGGTACATGAATCGTGGATGTGAGAGACATTGGCTGTTTTGGGATCTATGAACAAATCCATTAGAGGCCATTCAAGGATTTTATACCTGAAAATAGTGATTACACACTAGTTAACCCCTTGAAATCAACCCATTCAAGCATATCCACATCGGTATGAGAAAAAAAATGGGGAACCTGACATTAATGAATTAATTATGGAACCTACATTGTCAGAGAAAAAGGATATATTGGCTAGACCCCCCCCCCCACCTATAGAACCATTTTTTCATCATAAATATGTTTATTTTGGTTGAAACAATGGATATATTGGTTTTTAGAGTCTTTTAGTATTTTTACTATATTTTTTAGTATTTTTAAATTTTATGGGGTTTTCTATCTTGTAGTGGTTTTATGGTTTTTATGGATATTAGGGTCATTACTGGTTTTTTGTAATTTTATGGATTTTAGTGATATTTAGGGGTATTTGGGGTTTTTTGGGTTTTTAAGTGTTATTAGTGTCTTTTAGGGATTTTCTAGGGGTACTATAGTGTTTTAGGAGTTTTGGGGTTTTTAGAGATTTTTTTGGGTATTTTAGTATTTTTAGTGGGTTTAGGGGGTCTAGGGTCCATTTGTTGTTTTCAGGATTTATTAGGTGTTTCATGTATTTTTAGGAGTTTTATGATTTTTTGGAGTTTTTAATTTTTTTTAGTTTTTTAAGATTTTACGATGTTTTTTGGGTTTAGGGGTTTTTTGGGTATTAAGGGGTTTTTTGGTTTTTTATTTTTATTAGGGTCTTTTGGGATTTTATGATTTTTATGAGATTTTATTTTTTAGGGATTTTATTCTTTTAAAGGGTCTTTTTTTTTATTTTTAGTCATTTTATGAATTTTTGGGCTTTTATTTGTTTTTTGGTTTTTATGGTTTTTTCGTGTTTTAGTTTTCTATTATTTTTAGGATATATAGGAGTTCTATTTTTAGTGGGTTTTTTATGATATTTAGAGTTTTATGTGTTTATTATTTCGAGATGATTAATGGTTATAGTGTATTTTGAGATCTTATTGGGTTTTAGGGGTTTATTGTGTTTTTAGGGTTTTTGGGCCTTTCATAGAATATTCGAGGGATTAGTGTTTTATGGTTTTTATGGATTTTACATTATTTTCGGTGTTTATTAGTTTTAGGTGTTTTTATTATTTTTGGGTTTTTATGGTTTTAAGTATTTTTTTTGTTTTTAAAGCATTTTTCAGGTGGTTTAGGGTTTGTAATGTCTTTTTAGGGGTGTTTGGGTTTTAGGATCTTTAGGGTTTTTAGAGGTTTTAGGGGTTTCAGGATTTTTTAATGTATTTAGTTTTTAGGTATTTTTTATTTTTTAGTATTTTAAGTGTTTTTAGGGTTTTAATTGTTCATAATTGTTCATGGGGTTTTAGAGTTTTTAGGTTTTTAATGGGTTTTTGGGGTTTTTTAGGTTTTATTAGCATTTTGTGTATATTTTGGGGTTTCTAAGGTCTTATATTGTTTTTTGGGGGGTTTTAGTGCATTTTAGAGCATTTTATGGGGTTTATTGGTATTTTTTATTTTTCATGGTTTATTGATTTTTAGGGTTTTTAGTGGTTTTTTTGTTCACTTAGATTTTTAGAGTTTTTTGTTCTTTTAGTGGTTATTGTACTGGGTTTTTGGTATACGGTCTAGGGTATAGAGTTTATATTATTGGGTTTATGGTTTAGTGTTTAAAGGATAGAGTGTAGGTTTTATGGTTTAGGGAATAGTGTTTAGGGTTAAGGTGTAGGGTATAGGGTTTACGATTTAGGAATTTGGGTTTAGTGTGTAGAGTAATGGGTTTCAAGGTAGGGTTTGAGTTTTTCATTTTTGGTTTTTGGTTTAGGTTTTAGGTTTTAGGGTATATGGTTTAGGGAATAGTGTTTGTGGGTTATAGGGATTTTTTTATAGTTTTTAGCGATATTGTTGGTTTTTTTTTTGTTTTTGGGGTTTTTTGGGTTTTTATGGTTTTTTATGGGTTTAAGAGGTTCTATTGGTTTTCAGGGGTTTTTTGGCGTTTAGGTGTTCATGGATTTTTAGGTTCATTAAGTTAATTTTTTGAATTTTCAGATTGTTTCTATGGTTTAATAGTTTTGGAGATTCATTATGATTTTTAATGTTCTTTATTGTCATTTATGGAATTTTAGGGTCTTTTTCTAGTTTTATAGTTTTTATGGGTTTTCATCGTTTTTAGGGTCTTTCTCTATTTTTAGGGATTTTAAGGGGTTGTTAGGGGTTTTAGTATTTTTTTTATTTTGGTGTTTTTAAGGTCATTTTTTATTAGATAAATATTTTTTGGGGATTTAGGATTCATAATGGTTTGATGTTTTTTATGGAATTCAGGGTATTTTTTTGGGTGTTTTATGGTCTTTTTGTATTTCACTGGGATTGAGTTTCTATTAGGGTTTTTATGATTTGTTTGGTTTTTTTAGGATTTTCTGGGTTTTATAGTCTAATGGAGTTTAAAATTTTAATTATTTATTTAGGATCATTTAACATTTTCTTATTTTTAGGTTATTTTAGGTGTTTTTCTGTTTTGAAATCTATTTATTATTTTAAGGGTGTTTGGCATTATTTTGGGGTTTAGGGTTTTTAATATTATTTATTATCTTGGGGGTTTTAGGGATTTTTTGTTCTGAGGGTATGTTTATGGTTTTTAGGAAATTTAGGATTATTAAGTGTTTTTATGGAATTTTAGGGTTTTTAGTATTTTTTGGGGCGGGGGATATGATTTTTAATGTTTTTCATGGTTTTTATCAATATTAGAGTTTTTTTTGTGTATTTGGTGTTTTTAATGTTTTTATGGTCTTTTTTTATGATTTTATGGTTTCCATGTTCGTTTAGGGTCTTTTAGAGTCTTTTTTGGTTTTAAGGGACTTTTTGGTTTTTCATGGGTTTTATGGTATTTGGGGGTTTTAGGAGATTTTATGGTTTTTAGAGTTTTATTGGGGTTTAGTATATTTTTAATGGGGTTTAGGTGTTATTTATTGTTTTTAAACCTTTTTAGGGGTATTATGTTTCTTTTAGGATGTTTTAGGGACTTAATAAGGGTTTAGGGTCTTTCTAGGGCTTTTCGGGGTTTTGGGATTTTAAGGTTTTAGGATTTTTAGGTACTTTTAGTGTTTTATTTCATTTTTTGTTTTTTGGGCATCAATGTGTTTTATGGTTATTTATGTCTTTAGGGGTTTTAAGTATTTTTTTACGGTTTTTCTGGATTTAGGGTCTTTAGGATCTTTGGTGTTTTTTTGGGGTTTGAGTGATTTTAGGGTTTTTAGGTATTTCTGGGTTTTAGAGTTTTTTAGAGGTTCATAGGGTTTTTATTGTTTTTAGTAATTTTCAGTGTTTTAACGGTTTTATTGAGGGATAAGGAATATATTTTTTTTAGTGATTTTTGGTTCATATACATTTTAAGGTATTTTTGAGTATTTATATTTTTAGGTGGGTAGGAAGGTTTTTATGTGTTTTGTGTATTTTTTTGTTTTTATTATATTTTTTTTGTTTTTAGGGTCTTTCTAGATTTTTGGGTTTTTAATTTTTTCAAGTGTTTTAGGGTTTTTTCGGTTTATTATGGGTTTTTAAGGGTTTTAGTGTTTTTTGGGAATTCAGTGATTTTTTGGTGTTTTTAGTTTTTTAGGATTTAAGGCGTTTTCAAGTTTATAAGGATTTTTTATGTTTTTAGGGGGTTTTACTATTTTATGGGTTTAGGGGTTTCTATGGATTTTATGGTTTTTCTGGTTTTTCATGTTTGATGGGATTTTTTTAGGGTTTGGA
The DNA here is from genome assembly GCA_963277665.1 of Viscum album. NCBI lineage: Eukaryota > Viridiplantae > Streptophyta > Magnoliopsida > Santalales > Viscaceae > Viscum > Viscum album. The sequence goes on along the minus strand of OY728152.1, from coordinate 873,307,154 downwards.
TTAGTACGGGGTTTTAGGGTTCTCTTCATATTTTTAAGGGGTATAAAGATTTTTTTGGGGTTTTAGTTTTTTTAGGGTTTATGGTTTTAAGGTATATTTAGGGGTTTAAAGAATTTTTGGGAATCCATGTTTTCAAGGGGTTCTAAGTGTTTTAGGATTTTTAGTGGTTTTGTGGTTTTTAGGATTTTTAAAGGGCTTAAGGGTTTTTAATGCTTCAAATTGTTTTAGGGTTTTTAATTTGGTTTTTTTTATGGGTTTAAGAAGAATTAAATGGTTTAGGGGTTTTATGATTTTTTATGATTTTTATGGTTTTAATTTATTTTGGTTTTTTTGTGTATTTTCGGAGTTTCTTGGGTTTTCATGGTTCTTAATGTTTTTAGGGGTTTTGAAGATTTTTTGGGGTTTAAGATGTTTTTTTGGGTATTCATGATTTCTGCATTTAGTTTCTGGATCAATATGTTCTTTTATAGGTTTTGGAGTTTTAAATATTTTTTGGGTTTTTATTATTTTTAGGGTTTTGTTCGGGTATTTTGGGGTTTTATGGTATTTTTAATCCATTAGGTGTTTTATGGTTTATATTACTTTTTGGTGGCTTTATGGTCATTTAGAGATTTGTAGAATATCTAAGGGTTTTATGAATGTTGTGGTTGTTTTGATTTTTAAAAGGGTTTTATGGGTTTTGATGGCGGGGATTGGTGTTTTAGGGGTTATTTGGGGTTTAGGGGGATTTTAATAATTTTTAGTGTTTTTATTATTTATATTGTTTTGTTAAGGTTTATAGGTTTTATGGGTTATTAAAGGGGATTAAGGGGTTTTTGGGGGTTTTTTTCTTTTTTGGATATTTATCATTTTTTGGGTTTTAGTTTTTTATGGTTTTATGGTTTTTATAGTATTTTAAATATTTTTAGGGTTTTATGATCATTTATGTTTTATTCGGTTTGTTATCATTTTAAAATTTTAAGGTCTATTAGCATTTTTAGGGGTTTTAGGGTATTTATGTGGTTTTATGTGTTTTTGTATCATTAATTATTTTTCTGGGCTTTCTTTTTATTCTGGGGATTTTAGGGATATTTAGGGGATTAAAGGGTCTTGTGGTGTTTAGGGTTTTTAGGTTTTATTAGTTTTAATGGGTTTTAGGTTCCTTCAGTGTATTTTTATTTTCTAAAGTCCTTTAGGGTTTTAAAGGTCCCTTAGAGGTTTTAGGTTTTTTATGGTACCTTATGGTTTTTAGGGATTTTATGCTCATTTAAGATGTTTGTGGGTTTTATGGTATTTTATTGTTTTTATGGTTTTAGAGACTTATAGGGTTTTATTTGTTTATTATAGTCTTATTGTGTTTTAGGTTTTTGTAAGGGTATTTTATGAGTTTTAGGGTGTTTAGTATCATTTGGGGGTTATTAGTGTATTGGAGGGTTTTTCAGATTTTTTTGGGTTATTATGATTATTTAGGGTCTCTTAGTGGGTTTAGTGTCTTTTTGGGGGGTTTTAAGGTTTTTATTATTTTTAGGGCCTTTTAGTGCCTTTAAATCATTTAAGGGTCTTTTATGGGGTTTGGGGGTTTTATGGACGTTTTAGGGAGAGTTTTGTGTTTTTTTGGGTTTTTGGGTTGTTTGGGTTTTAATGGTTTTTTGGGTTTTAATGGTTTTTAGGGTTTTTTTATTTGAGCATCCTTCATGGATTTTTAATGGTTTTAATGGATTAAATGGGTTTTAGGGGGGTTTTCTTTGGGTTTAGGGTTTATAGGGTTTGTTTTGGGTTCTAATGTATTTAGTGGTTTTAATGGTTTCTAAAGGCTTATAGGGATTTCTTGTGTGGTTTTACAATTTTTGATGTTTTCATGGATTTTATAGATTTCAGGGGTATTATGGGTCATGGGTTTAGAGGATTTTTTTTGGGGATTTCTGATTTTTTGTATTTTATAGGTTATTTACAATTTTCAGAAGTTTATTAGGTATTTATTTTTGTTTTGTATTTTTAGGGGTTTTGAGATATTTAGGGTTTTAGGGGTTTTGGGGTTTTGGGTATCATAATGTCTTTTCGGATCCTTTAGAGTTTTTATAGGTTTTATAATATACCTTGGGATATTTTTGGAGTTGTATGGCCCTTTATAGATTTTCTATGGTTTTAGGGTCTTTTAGGGGTTTTATTGTATTTTTTGTGATTGGTGGTTTTAGGATATTTAGGCATTTATGGGGTTTTAATGGATTTTATTGTTTTTAATGGGGTTTATGGGTTTTTATGATTTATGGGTTTGAAGAGTTTTTTGGGTTTACAGGGTTTTTATCGTTTTCTTAGGGGTTTTGGGTTTTAGGAGTTAATGGATATTTTTTGATTTTTGAGTCATTTATAGGTCATTCTATGGTTCTAAGGCTGTTTAGTGTTTCCAAGGTTTTTTTGGGATTTGAGGGTTTTCAGGTTTTTAATGGGTTTTTATAGTTTTTGGTGATTTGGTCTTTTTAGGGGTTACTGTGGACTTTTAGGGATGTTTAGGGGTTTTATATTTTTTTGGGATTTATAGTTTTTAGGCCCTTCTGGGGTTTTTGGCCCTTTAAGGAGATTTAGGGTCTTTATAGTTTTTAGTCATCTTAAGGGTTTCTAGGGGGTTTGATTATTTTTTGGGTCTTTTGGTTTCTTAGGGGTTTTAGTATATTTTTAGCGATTTTGGATGTTTTAAGGAAATTTCAATATTTTAAGGCCTTCTATTTTTTATGGGTTTTAGTATATTTGGATATTTTTAAATATTTTTAAGGTTTTTGGGGATTTTAAGTGCTTTTTAATAGATTAATGGTATTTTTAAGAGATATCATGGATTTTTGGGGGTATTTTTTGGGATTTTTATTGTTTAGGTTATTTTTATGATTTCTAGGTTTTTTGGTGTTGTTGGGATGTTTTTTGCGTTTTTGGGTTTTATGGAGTTTTTAGGATCTTTTAGGGTTTTAAAGAGGTTTCATGGACTTTTAGATTTTTTAGGGATTTTAATGTTTTGGAATCTTTTAGTTTTTTATATATTTTTTGGATTTTATGGACCTTTTATGGGTTTTATGGGTTTTTATAATTTTTTTGTTTTTGGGTTTTATTTTTGTTTTAGGATTTTATGGGGTTTTAGGCCTTTTAGTGATTTTAGATGTTTCTAATAGTTTTTAGGGTATTATTGTTTTAGGGGTTTTAGTTTTTTTTGTAATTTTAGGTTATTAAAATATTTTTAGAGTTTTATTTGTTTTTTTTGTGTTTAAGGTGTTTTTTGGTTTTAATTGGTTTTTATGATGTCTATGTGGTGCTATTTTTAAGCTCGTTTATGGTTTTTTGGTTCTTTAGTGGTTTTCTAGTATATTTTTGATATTTTAGGGTTAAGGGAATAATTTTCATTTTTTAGGATGTATGGTCTAAAGTGGAATCGATAGGTTTCAGTGTACAGGTTATATGATTTAAGGCTTATGGTGTTGTTTATATGGTTCATGGTGTAGGGTTGGTGGTTTATATTTTACGGTATAGGGTTTTGGGTTTTGGGTTTACGGTGTATGGTATATAGTTTCTAGTGTAGGGTTGCAGGTTTAGGATATTTGGTTTTAGGTGTAGGTATAGGATTTACGGATTATCGTATATGGTTTAAGGTTTCTCTAGGTTTTTTATGTTTTAGTGTTTTTCATGTTTTTATGGCATTTTTTTATTTTTAGGGAATTCCATTATTTTTATGATTTTTATGGCTTTATGGGTTTTAGGGTTTTTATTGTTTTTAGTTTATGTAGGGTTGTTTTGGTTTTTAGGGTTTTTAGGTATGTTTACTATTTAAGGGGGTATTATGTGTTTTTAGGGTTATTAAATATTTTAGGTGTTTAATTACTATTCAACATTTAGTGTTTTTATGGGTTTTTAGGGTTTTAAGGGTATTCATGGATTTTATGTTTTCTTATGGGGTTTAATGTTATTCGGGGTTTAATGGGGTTTCAGTATTTTAGGTTCTTTAGGGTTTTAGGACTTTTAGGGTTTTTATGTTTTTAGGATATTTATGTTTTTTGTGTTATTTATGAATTTTATGGTTATAAGGATTATTTTTGGTTTTTTTGGGTTTTTAGAGGTTGGTGGGTACTAAAAAATTAAAAAGAGAATTGAAATTATCTGATGAAATTTGAATAGGAAAATAACTCGAATGATGAATTGAATAAAAAATGTTTAATGGAACAAATTTGGAAAATGAAAAATTAGTCGGGCCATGAAGAGGGAAACACTTCATGGATCGTTGCACTGCATGGTGGTCCTCTTCATAATGAAAACCATAAGTGAAACTGTTCGTGGGAGGGAAAAAATGGTGCGAGCTCTGTGAATGTAGTAGTTTACGAGATGAGGGATGAGATATTTTCCCCATATTGTACACCCGTGTGGACTCAAATGATCCTTGGGAAAGGGAACGACAATGTATTCCTATGAATGAAATTATGTCTTTCATGGTATCAAGCTGATGATTTTCACCTCCGTAGACCATAGCCCCACAACCTCCACTGACTAAGTAGTCTTCGGGCCGAGGACTGGCCACAACCTTCCTCAATAGAAGGATCATGACCACGTTACAATGAACCGCCTACACCAGTATCAAGTTACCGACTTCTATATAAATAGAGTAATAGGGGATCCAAAAAGAAGATAAAAATTTTGGAGGACCGACGATCGAAGGAATAAATCAAAATCTTCAGATAATGCGAACCCATTTGACAATTCCCCTCAAGTAAAAATAGTACCACATAACATTTAGAAGGAGAATAAATTGAAATTAGTAATTCATGGTTTGAAGATTCCTCACTGTCCTACTCCTAGAGAGGTACATAACCAATTCCCCCTTCACAACCAGGCTCCCTTCATTGGAAAATTCTATGCGGATGGAACCCTTCCCCACGTAGGAATTCACTATACAAGAGAAATTTTTACCACCATAACAATGTTTTATGTGGATAGAACATAACCCTATATAGCCGAATGCATTGCAGATTCTACCCACATTCTCACGCCATAATTATATGCAGAAATCATCCATTCCCAAGTAGAAACATTCTATGTGTATGAACCCGTATCTTGTGTGAGAACCTACCATGTGAAATGGGGTACCCCATAGAGTTCAACTCTCCAGCCCCGATCATTCCCTTCTATGGCATATGTAGTCCCCATGTTGAATCCTCCGCAAACCATTACAATAGAGCAAAGACAATGCCTTTTCCATATAAACTGAACCCATATGATAAAATATTTGGGTTCACTAGTGTGTCCCATTGTGTTTACATACCCATGGTACAAGGAGACATGTTTCTTATCCCAGTAGTAAGGATGACCCTCAGAATGACCACAAATTTATATTCACATATTAATTTAGGTTTTTCACTCAGGAAACTCACATGTACCACCCTGTTTCAACCGAGAATATAGGGGATCACACCTGCATTTCCTTTTTACAAGGAATGAGATCCTTCACTCAAAAACCTATTCAGAGAACTCCCACTAAGTTAATCCCCTATCATTTTGTGTAGGAGACTGCACATGTGCCCCTCTCTACCCTCACCTGGGACATATCTAGATAGGTCGCCCAATACAACAATCTAGGATATGAATAAAATAATAGAATGGAACATTTGAATCCCATTATCTCTCCCCTTGGTCTCCAGTACGATCTATCAGAAGATAAGTGGGATGTGTGATCTTTAGATCAGGTCCATCCTCTTGTTTCTCACACTGAGAATGACTCACGTGGGCTTAGTGGATGGTGGAGATCGTGAAATCTGATTGCACCAAAGCGTGTGGCTTCTCTATAGATGTAAGCCCTAAATTAAATGAAAATATTAAGGCTTCTCCATAGATGTATTCCCAAACTTCAATCCAAACAACTAGTGTTCTCCATATATATAACCTCTAACATCAATCAAAAGCATGTGATTTCTCCATAGATGTAATCCCAAACATCAATCCAAGGAACAATATTTCAGTATAGATGTAAGCCCCAAATTCAATCCAAATAATGTGCCTTCTCCATAGATGTAAGCCAAAACTGAAATCCAAAGCACAGTCCAAATCCATAGATGTAAGCCCCAACATGAATCCAAATCACGAGACTTCTACAATTATGTAATCCACAACATCAATCAAAATATTGGGCGTTCTCCATACATGTAATCCCCAAAATCAATAAAAAACATGGGGCTTCTCTCTATATGTATTCCCTTCATCAATCTAATGAATAGAGCTTATCCATAGAATTAATCTCTAACTTCAATCTGAATCATGAGCCTTCTCCATAGATGTAATCCCCATCATCAATCCAAATGGGCATCCTAGAAGGTGTATTCCCTATCAAAATACCCTCAAACGATAAGATCGTATGTGTAATCCCCAATCATGATCCCTTAATGGGCCTCCTCTAAAGTGTATGTCACAACTCAAACCAAAATATGAGGTGTTTTATTCCTAACTAATTGGGATACATAAGAAGTATCCCTATGGTGGAAACCCAATATCCAAATCAACCTAATGTTTTCATGGCTACATACATGGTATTGTCACATCATCCCAGGAGACCATATCCCTTATGGGTACCTTGGGCCACTTCAAAATAAGTGCCACACCACCCCTCATCAAGAAAACATTCACCTGTGTCTCCCACCTCATGATGTTAAACTACACAGTTGGGTCATTGTCATGTGACCTTAAAATATGATGTGTCTAATAAAGAGACACTGAACTATTTGGGTTTTAATTCCTCTCATGAGGATTCGCAGGAAGCCCATATTATGGGTTTGATCATTACATAAAATCAATTATTTACCCCCTAAATGATGATAAACTCTATTGTGCCATTCCATTTGTCTTGAAACTATAATTTTCTTAGAGAACAACCAAATCTTCCTTGACTTAACCATAAAATGATAACATTTATGGAGAACCTCTAATATATGCAGATCGTTCCATCAATGTAGAACCTTAGATACATCTACTTGATTCTAACCCCTTCATAATCATAACTAACTACTTCCTTGGGATATATCATGGAAAAATGACTGGGAACAAATAGAGGAATCAAGAATATATAAATATTGCTAAAATCTATAAGAGAGTCCTAAAATAGGTACTTGTTTGCCCGAAAATGGTGAGATGAGCCCATGTTCTCATCCTATTGACCAATGTGAGTTCTTATGTGTCGTTCATAAAATCACCCAACAAACATATTCCTTTGGAATTCTTGACCATTAATCATACACATGAGTGAAAATGGGTGTTTTGGGCTTAGAGAACAAACCCATTAGAGACCATCGAATATGTTATAACTGATGCCATAAATTGCACACCAATTAACCTCGAAAATTAAACCAATTGGACACATTCCCAATAGGGATAAAACATTAACATTTTCATTAGAATATATAATTAAATAACCCAAAAAACTATGCCATTTTCTTGATCCTGATGGGAACACTAAACCAAGGTGGTGGTATTACCACACCAATCACCATTCACTAAAAAATAATAAGGTCCATGAAAGATAATAAAATATGCATGTGATCATGAGATTCTACATTGATGGGGGTTTTTTCTATACTTGTCACATATATTGTAGGTATTCAAAACTACATTCAATCTAATGGCATCACAAAAGTTCTTGCAGACACACATGTCGATCAGCACACCGGTTGACTCTTCAAAAAAGTAGGGGACTCCAGCACCCAACCATCATCTCCAATGTTGGGTTTTAAATGAGTTTATCTAGGAGTTCCACTAGAATTGTAATATCTTCATAATAGAGGCTGCAAGACATGCCTTCTAATTGGTGGATGCTCGTCATCCACCTCTTTAGTAGTGGCTGGAATTCCTGAATTGGGTGGCCCCACTATCTATCTATAATTAATTCGGGAGTCTGTCCCATGAATAAAACAATGAGTACCTCCATTATCAGAGGGAAGAGAAAGATGATGTCACCAATTAATTATTCCCTTTTTCACAAGATCTCCACTCAAGGGACCATGCTGGAAGATATCATTGCCAATGACACATGGCTCAACATGCTCACCTTGAGGGGAAGAATTCTCCACAGCTTCCTATTTAGGGAAGATGGACACAAGTTCCTTGGGCTTTCTTCCATGGGCGAAGAACTTATTTCCAAGAACAGTTCATCACCCTGATTCCTTAAGAGGAGATACATCATACAGATATGGAAGCACACTACGAGTAGACAAATATTCATGCTCCCTCTTCTAATGTCATCTATGAAAATATTGTGAAAAAAATGATACGAATCCCATATTACCACTGGTGCTCGTCAAGCCCACTACACAAGTAGGGTAGAAAATTATCGGTAGATGTGAATCCCTGCTGATGTCCAAGAATCCCATCATCAAAATAGGATTAAAACAAGTTATAAGAAGATAAAAATTCCTTTTAATTCACACCAAGAAAATAATTGAAATAGGGTGGAAAATTATGAGTATTTAGACAACCCTACCAATGAATATGAAGCCCACCAGTCAAATATAGTGGGATGACAAAATAAGAAGACATAAATTCAATCTTACCAAAATGAAACAAACCAATCTAATATAGTGGAAATAATATAAGTAGACTCAAATTATTTTGGATACGTATTAAGACCATCAGAAAAATATAGAGGCAAGTGAGTAGATGTAAATACCATCTCACAAATATGAATACCACAAGTCAAATATGGTGGAAATCAGAGAAAATAACTGGTGTATCCCAACCATGAATCAAGGGAAGAATCATTCCTCTACCCCGACACAGGAGTTCCACAGGTATCCACTAGCTGAAAATGAAGGTCCGAAGATGGCACATATTCTTTCTCTGACCTCGGAATAGTCAAGAATTCTTATTTAAACCAATGATGTCTCTGAACACATCCTGACAATAATGGTGGATCAGACATTAATTCCAAACCATATCCTCCATACCCATCAAGACGTAATCATGTCTGCAGCAATATGAAGGATTCAGGACCATATCCCCATCTCCCCATGTGGGGTGACTCACCCACAAAATTGGATGGTCACCCTAGGGTAGATATGAATACCTTATCTAGTTCAAGAGGTTCATTGGATATATTCAATGATAAATGGAAGACAGGATTGGGAACAAATACATGTCCCATTTGGGGGAAACTAGTCTGCCATGGTCACCACTCTAAGGTAGGAATATATCCCAATCAGTACATAATATGTTCATCTTCCTATCTAGGAGGAATCATGAGAACTAATCAAATAGTTACTTGTATTTTAAGTTCATTATTAATAGCAGGAAACCCCAATTTCGTTCAATAGAGATCCCAAATATTAACTATGAAAATGGAAACTGGAAAAATGAAGAGCATGTTTATGACCATACTCTTCTGGAAGCTACAGTTTTTGAATCCATTAAACATATATGAATAGAGGCTCATGATCCTATCACTATATTAACAAATTATAGAAGTGGTAGTAGAAGTTATGTGGGTCCTCCCCATGACATTGTTACCATAAAATCTATATGTTCTTCTCAGAGAATGCACGACAAAGTCATACTTTATAGTCAAGAAACGATCAATCTTGAGAGCCTATCTATTGATGAGAATCACAGTATCCCTCCACATGAAATGAAGATAAAACTACCAGAAGTCTCTCCACATTCTATCATCGTCCCTGATGGTCCTCCCTAGGGTATACACTATATACATTCTACCTGTAATCAGACATAGATCCTTTAGGGTAGTCCTTACTACTATGGAAGTCAATGTGAAGGTGTACCCCAAATTGACATGAAGCAGCATGATGTCCCTCCCCTTTTTGTTGTTCATCTTCATTGTCATCCCCAGAATTTAAAATTCATATATTCTTTTTGTGAGACAATACCAATCCATGATGGAATCCCTCTCCATCACAACACTAACGGTGAAGTTCCTCCCCATATTCAATTCTCATAAAAACAAGAAGGTCATCCCATTGAAAATATATGAATGAAGAGGCCATTGTATACTGAGGTTCTTGGAATGATAGGGTCAAACATTTTAGATACCCTATTAATGAAATGTTATATCCTTTCTAAACTAGAGGACATTCTAGGTCCATGTTCATCATTTGAACCACCCCCATTCTATTAACATATCAATGAGATCCCTTGAAGCCCTACTTCTCATGATGAAATTACCAAGAAGTGTCCAAATTGGGCCAACTAGGTAGAGGAATCACTGGAAGAATAAAAAATGCACATGTTACTTGTTGAAAGACAATTGGACAAGGATGACATAACATTTCTCTTTTGTCCAATATCCACTTCTCAGTTTGACATACCAAGGGAATTATTAGAGGAATGCTTATATAAATTTCACCTCAATCTCTGGAAAAAACTATGTCACCTAAAATAATTCCTTACCTTAAGATGGGTACACAGACCCTTACCAAGTATTAGAGGTTCCCCACCCTCAAATCACCCATGAAGCCATCCTATCTATGTGGAAACCATAATCAGAGAGGCTGAAGAATGATCATGAACTGACCTACCTCAATGTGCTATAGAATATGCATAACCAATTCGATGACACCCAATCTAATGTTCATATACAGGGATGGGGAGAGAATAGAGGGTTTCACTATACACCACATCTTGTTTAGTAGGACCCATATAAAATGAAATCTTGCAATGCCATCATACCAAGACGGTCATCAAATTAAATTCATACATTTGAAAGGCTATATCCTAAACATTAACTGGTCACAAATAATCCTCAAAAGCATCAGGGAAAATGAGAGTGATCCATTGAAAGACTCCTCTGTAATGAATCTGAGAAAATTTAGTAGGCCTCTCATTTATGTGAGTCCAATGAATAAGCATTGAAAATGATGTCATTAGAAAATAACTCACATGCAGACCCAACACCATATCAAGCACTCAACTGAACTATAATAAAATTGATTAAGGAAGAGACAACAATAGAAGTGCTTTCTAAAATATTGGGCACACCACAACCAAAAGGGTTGGTTATTTTTACACCAAATTACCCCATAATCCCTGAAATTCCATGTCGAGGTATCATTAAAAAGGAGTGAGAACAACCACAGTATGCAAGGCTGGAGGAATTTTTATTTAGATCACCCACACAACATATATCGGTTTTTCCCTCCTATGTATGGTGACATGTAATGAGTTCAACCAGTCTATCATATCTTATGATTCAGTTCCCCTAGAAGGGAGGCATATGACAATATAAAATCTTTGTTCCCTCTATGTTAATCTTCACCAAGAAGTGAAAAAAAATTATAGAACGGTAGTAGAAGATCCAATATGGGAAGCAAGAAGCTCCCCTACCATTCAATAGAAGGAACACCTCCTACAACATATTACACATTGGTGAGCATCATGGACATCAATCTCATAGACCACACAAATGAGGATGAAAAAGTAGAAGTGTAAGGATAGGGTGGTCCCGCTAAAAATTTGATCCACACTAAACTTAGCGGTGTGCGTACTCTCAATTAGAGGGTCGCCGTAAATTTGGTTGATACCTCATCCAATCCCATGTAACCTCCTTTTAGAATTACCAGTAAGGAGAAGCATAAAATAAAGTTCATATATGACCATCCTCATCATCCCAATAAAAATTCATCCCTTACACATGAGAAGATATTTGATCAATAAGAGGATGAGAAGAATGAGTTAAGGTAAATCAATGGTGATATACTCTATAAAAGACGTCCTATGAAGTATTCTCCCATAATTCCTATAGAAAAAGCTCAACATATGATCTTTGTAGATCTGCCTCATTAACAAGTGTCCATACCCACAAATAAAGAAAGGTTGTGAGGTTCATCGAGAACAATACTAGGACCATCAGTCTGCCTAAATCTACTCCCTAAAGGATATAAATATTTTCCCCCATTTAGGAAACAAACATAACTGGTTCATGTGAATCCCAAAAGGATTCCCCTGGATGGGTATCTCCCCAGAGTAGTAGCAACACCAAAACACCCAAATTTTTCCACTACTGCACTAGCCCAAGCCGAGTTCCAACTACACATGCATCAAGGGATCATGAATACCATCAAACCATTGGATGCTCAATTGGAATCCCTGGAAGGATTATGTAATCTGATACAACCATAATGTATGACATACCCCTAATAGTTGTGTAACGTTCCACCACTACCAAACATTGAGAACCCAATATTCCTAGTATTCAATGGATTTGGTGACCTTGAACTAAATCTAATGCATTAATCATCCTATTCTGACCCCATCTTGGGAACCCCAAAGTAGAAAGAAGTAGCGAAACTTAAATGCATCATGCACACACTGCAAGTATTATCCTTTTTATGAAACAATAGGTATATATTAGTAAATTAATGGAGGTGATGATTTTTTATGGCAGTTCAGTTTCTAGTTCAGTTCAACACTTCCAATGACAACACTTAGTGACCTCATGAACTATTAAAATCAAGAAAATGATACAGTCACATGCTTCATTTCGAGGTGGAAGGGGTTGAAATACTCCACAAATTATTCACTAACCCAATATGAGATGCTTAGTATATTCATTTATAATCAATGTAATGAACTCCAAACACCACTCATCTTGGTTAAATATGTTAGTGGGTTTAGGGATTTTTCGGCCACTGACCAGAGAATAGAATAATCCTTATAACATGCTACGTTCAAGTATCGGTCATCCCAAAGAGCCCCCAAAATGATGGTAGAAAGAGTTTAAACAGCTTCTATTATGCTCAAGACACCTCTGATGCCTGCTCGATCTTTGAGGCCTATACCAAATCAAGAAAGAGGCTCTAGACATCAACAACATCTAACACTTCGACAGAATGACTGAAGGGGGCCAAGAAAAAATTAGTTATAGGAACAGAGAAACAAATTTTACTCATTCAATGTTGACCAAGTCCATGGCTATTTCATAGCTTCTATGAACTAAAATCTAATCTATCTTCCAAAATCCAAAAGGGGTGATAAAGTTGTTATTGAAGATCAGCCTGATTATTTTCCGTTCCACCGGATAATGGGACACACCATCTATGAGGGTTTCATCTTCAAGTAACTCCAAAAAATAATGATAAATTCTGATAATGTGAGATTGGTACCACCACCAGGGAAAGTGGTGCATATATCCACCACTTCCCCAATGAGGGAGATCAATGGAAATAAGTTATCAGTAAGAGGGTAAAAAATATTTATAGTTGGATGACTCGAAAGGTAATAAAATAAAGGCACATAATTCTCCAAAAATAGTTGATGAATCTAAATGAATATCCATTTATTTCTACTCCAACATTGCTGACAGCCTCGGCACATCAATCCTACAGAAGATGACCATCTAGAAAATTATCTAATGAATAAATCAAGGAGAAAGGATAGGATATTGAATTTTGGTCATTGAAAAAATTATCCTTAACCCAATCTGATTTCATTCCGTTAAATCTGAAAGAATGGTGACCTCCTCACAAAACAGCACCACCATAAGAAATTGATCATCCAAATTCATCTTCTGAAGAAGAGTTTATTTTTGGCTATGTTAATTTCATTCATTTAATGGAACTATTTTCAGTTTATGTTTATGACTATGAACCCATGTACCCTACACCCAATTGTGTAACTAGAGGTAGTGGCTACAGAATCTAGGGATTCCAAGGAAGAAACAACCATAAATGAAAAAAATATTATGGTAATTCCATTTCTCAACCCGTCAATGTCTTAGAATCGTAGAGAAGAGAGTTCCAGAAAAACCAACATATATAGGTAAATTCCATCTCACCTATCATAATTCACTCTAATCCAATCATTCTATAGTATCTATTTGAAGAAAATTAGATGTCTAATTTCCCACAACATGTGGGTAGACCTTTCCGGACCAACCCATAAAGAGAAGAATATTATCTAGATTTAGTCTCGAGAGTCGATCCATCCTAATCAACTAATGTGTCTATGAAAGAGAATACCTAAGTTGGGTATTGCTGACATTTGGACAAGAAATTTGATATCCTGAAGAGAATTCCTCAGTACCAACCGAACTATCAATTCGGGATGCCTAGTGTTTGTCAAATTATCTCAAGGAGGAACTTATAGGAGCAATTATAAGTCCCAAGTAGTTTAAAGCTAAAGTGTTCGCCACATAAGTCTACTGGACAGAAACCAATCCTATAGAATTTCATGTGGTTATCTCCATTAATGTTCAATATGAATCCCCCATTAAATAGGAAAAAATTATACCCCAATATGTTTCCATCTTGGTAAATAGAATTTATGTTGAAAAAATTTTCATTGATAATGGATCTAGAGTTAATATCTTCCCAATTTAAACACATTGATTGTTAGGCTACAATGAAGATAACTTGATTCCCTCAGCCACACCCCTATTGGGTAACTAAAAAATGATCAGAAACTGATGGGCCAAATCAAGCTCAAAAATCAATTCTGAGACATTGTTGCTGACTCAACATTTCTAGTTGTTCAGAAAATTATAGCTTTCATCATTTTATTAGGAAGTCCTTGGTTGCACCGGCATGTGGAGATTCCTTCATCCTACCACCAGTGCATCAAATATTTCACTAATGGACAAAAATGGAAGTTGTACACTAATAAGGCCCCATTCCAGTCTTGTGAGATTCACTATATCGATGCAAGATTCTATGAGTAGATAGGTAAGTGACCCTCAGTTGATGGTATTGATTGGTCACCTCCCTTAATGGTTTGGATATGGTCCCCACTGACCCTTCATGATGTATGATGAAGAATACATACTTCCCAACAATTAGGTTGAGTAAACCATTCCATATTCAGATTCATATTCTATAGTCCCCATGATTTCATTCAATGACCCAAGAGTTTGAAAACATTGAAGAAAATGATTAAAACTAAGATAACAGTGAATGCTCTGATGAAAATTACCCAAAAACATCCTTATACCTCTAGAAAATCCCTACCTCACCCACTGAGGTATAAGAGGAATAAATCATCCTTCCATCCATCATTCCAGACCCATCAGAACTTCCCCTGGCATCAGTTGGGCCATGAGAATTCACTTCATCCCCTGAGGGTCAAGGCCTTGAGAATCCTCTTATATCTAGTGAGTACATCTTAGTGATTATGTACCCATCAGAAGATGAATAGGAAAAATAAAATTAGGAGAAGGAAAATCATTGGGAAGGTGATGAAGTGGATCTCAGGGATGTCGGTCCGGCTTTTGAAGATGGTGTCTCTATCACCGTTGATGAACTCTAAGAAATCAATATGGGTACAAAAGAATATCCACAACCAATCCTAATCAGTATAGCCATGAATTATAAAGAGAAAACGGTGTGCACATCCTTCCTAAAAAATAATAGAGATTTTTTTTGGAACTACACAAAAACGTTATAACTCGATCCTGAAGTGACCACTTACCACCTAGGTCTTCCAGAAGAGCATGGGGGTCAAAAATAGGTCGTCAAAAGAACTCAACTGACACATGGTACCAAAATAGAGGTAGAATATGACAAGATAATTAGGGAAAAATTTATTTAGGAGGTCTAAAATCCCATATTGCTGACCAATATAGGTCATGTTAAAAAGAATAATGGGAATGATAGAGTTTTCATTGATTTTTGAGATCTCAACCAGCGTTGTCCGAAAGATGATTTCATGGTCTTCATCACAGAATTTATGATCGATCCATCAATTGGATATCAAGATCTCTCATTCATGGACAAATATTCGGGATACAACAAAATTTGAATGGCCCAAGAGGATGAAAAATACAATGACTTCAAAGCCCCAAGGGAGTAATTTTTATAGGATAACGCCCTTTTTTCAGAAGAATTTCCACACCACATATCAATTTTCAACTCACTAAATCTTTATGAATATACTGGGAATGTTCATCGAATCCTATTTTGATGAATTGGTGATTAAATAATGAAAACATCTAGACCAACTAACGGATATCAAGAAATTAATTGAAAAACTGCGATAACAGAACCTAATAATGGACCCCTTGAAATGTGCTTATGAAATTACCATAGGGAAATTACTTGTCTTTTTATATATTCCATCATGGCATCAATTTAGACCCTGCGAAGAAAACAACTATCCTTGGTATGTCATATCCTCATAATCTCACATAGTTGAGAGGGCTTCTAGAACATATGGCCTATATTCGGTGCTTTATAGAAAACCTTATAGGTAAATCATTTCCCATCAGTATTTCGATGAAAAAGGTGGTCAAATATAAATGGACTGATGAATCTCATGAATCATTCGACATTCTCCAGAAATATCTCATAAGTCCTCCAATGTTAATTCTTCCCATTGAGGGAATACTAAATATTTTGTACGTGACTGCCTTCGAGATATCCATACGTTCCTTCATTTAACATAAGAATGATGTCAGAAGTGAAAAATAAATCCTTTATTATCTCAGCTGAACAATGATCGATACTGATACTCGATATTGAAAAATGGAAAAGAGTTGTGTATCATTAATCTTCATGGTCCAGAAATTGTGACACTACCTCACAGAGCACAATGTCCATTTGGTCTTGTGCCACAACCCTCTCAAGTAAATATTCAGTATTTCAATGTTGACTGGATGTTTTTCATAGTGGGTATTCATTCTACAAAAATTTACATCGATTTTGTGCCTCAAAAACCCATCAATGGTTAGGCATCAGTGGATTTCCTGGTATAGCACCCCTTAGTAGAAATAACATCATCAGAAGATGAATTTCAAGATAAAGAGGATTTCACTATAAATTATGACTCCCAAACATTGTAGATTCATTTTGATGATAAATCTAGAATTATGATAGGATAAATGATGGAAAACCCCATGTTTAACAAGGACGGGATTAGAATCATACTCATATCCCCAACAAAGGTAGACATACCTTACTTTTTCCTATTGTATTAGGGGTATACAAACAATGTATTAGAATACAAGGATCTCATTATATGGATATATAAATCAGTTAATGTAAAATTAAAACACTTGATAATAAAAAGTTGATTCATAATTGTTCATCATGAACGTTAATGGTGATTACACTTTAAGAAAGAGTAAATCCCTTATTTGATCACATATGAGGATTGATGGTGAAATTTTATTTATAGGCGACATTAAAATATTTCCCTCTATTGCAAAATACACATGTAGAAACATTGGAAAAAGAATCCACAATTCAAGATAACCCTAATTAGGATGAAATAATCATTATCATTTTGAACTACTGGATGGTCTCACCATTGGTTCTGGTCAATACGGAATAAATTGATGAAATACTCCTAATCCTTAAGTCGTCTGGTTCTACCACTAGTTGGATGAGTCCCATTATTATCTATCTCCAAAAGGATAACACCCCCCAAATAGAGCCAGAGGAATAATATATAGATATGATCAATTAATTTTTTTCTATACAACAACCAAAATCAAAAAATGGTAATCTATAAACGAGTCCTTGATGGGGTCCTTCTCACGTGAATTGATGGAGAAGAGACGGTTTCCATCCTGAAATAGGTACACACAAGAGCCTATGGTTAAAATCAATCTGGATCCAAGATTCCCTATCAAATTTTAAGGCATGAATACTACTGGCCCGCTGTGATGTATGACTGCTCTGACATTACCATGAAATTTCATTCTTACCATGTTCATAAAAATTTCATCCACCTACCCCTAGAGTTACTCCACATATCCACTTTCTTCTGTTCATTTTCTATATGGATAATTGATGTTGTGGGATGATACTCACCCACCATGTCTAATATATTCAAATAAATCCTCACAAAAACTGACTTTTTTTTCTAAATTGGATGAAGCTGCACCCCTCAACGAAGTTGGGGAAAGAATCATTGTCGACTTCGTGAAATCCAATATCATATGCATATTCGGTGTCCCTTATAAAATACTAGTGGACAAAAAAACCAATATCTATTATAATAAATTGGATAAATTATATTAGGATTATGGTATTAAGACCAACTATTTGTCCCACTATCATATAGATACTAAAAGATATATAGAGGCCTCCAACAAGAACCTATCCAATATACTAAAAAATATGGTAGATAAGGATAATAATTCATGGTCGAACAAGATCGTCTATTCACATTGGGATTACTGAACCACCACCCTTACCACTATCAATAAACCCAGTATTCACTGGTATATGAGATGGAAGCAGTCCTACCTATCGAAGTTCAAATTATTTAGCTATGTGTTTCCATTTGTGATATAATTTCCATAGATGAAAATACCATTACAAACTGGATGGATTAGAAATTCTCAATGAAAATATAATTCATACCTTGCACCATTTGGAAGTTTACCAAAACTGAATTGAGCAAGTCTTCAACAAAAGATTGTTCCTTTGTTCATTCCTTGAAGGTGAAATGGTGTTGGTCCTCAGAACTCCATTGATACTCGGAAATAAACCTCCAATGTTGGAACCAAAATGGGTGGGACCATATGTAATGCATAAGGTCTAATCCAATGGAGCATATGCCTTAATTTTAATTGATGGCCATATCATTATAGCACCTACCAATGCATGGTTCCTGAAGAAATATTTCATGTATCCAAAGGAACTCATCCTTTAAATGTGAAATTAAATTTTATGAACTCATCATCGTTTCATGACGTTAAACTATATGAACACATCTTTGAAGAAATACATTGAACTATATGGAATCCATCATTCGTATAGCATGATGTTAAAATTAAGGAAACTTAATGAACTAAATATGGATTGATTATCATTTTCATTGAGTTATGTAGGGAATCCTTGATTATATTTCCAAGTCTAGCTACCATATGACATGGATTTTCCTTCTGGTACTCTCACCTCTCTCATCGTTGTGGGGAACCCATGACACTACTTGTTTCTCACACTGAGCATAGCTCACCTGAAGTAAGGATGTAAGGTAAGGGATTACCCTAAAAATCAAGGCATAATGGTATGAAGTAGAACCATTACGGTCTTGGATGATAGAATATAAAATGCATACCATGTTCCCTATCCACAGGACATTAAACTGCATGGTACATAATGAAATACATGTGGTTTGATTCCTATTCTCTGGTGATACGTAGTGGTTCCTGAACCATCATCTTTGGGAACAATCGTGAAAATCCCATTTATTCACATTGAACCACCATCATCCTACTTGAATGATTCTAACTACATGGTCCTCTAAGAACCGTGCGTGTCTTGATTCTTGTTCATATGGAATATGTATTGAAACATAGATTCTTATTTATTGGTTTAACCACCCAAATACTAAAAACAATTACCTCCCCCACATTAGGGTCTACCTGCATGGAGAATTATCATCAAATAACTACATAAAGATTGATTATCATCCCCATGAGATATGTAGTGATGGCCATGTGTCCATATTTTGTCCCAGATGTAACATTACCGCACATTCATATCTTTTCACCTACATCCTTACCGTATGATGATAAACATCATGGTATTTCAAGAACTATATACAAATTAATTCCTGTCCTTATAGGATACGCAGCGATGGATGGATATCTCATCTTTTACTAACAAATCCAAAAGGCATAAAATTATTCCTCCCCTACCTAGGAGTTGTGCTGATGCGAGGGGTGTCTAAATATGGCCTATTTTCATGACCAACATAAATAAAAGTGCTCCCCCTCTACCCGTGCATCCATCAGATCGGAATATAAAAGTATATAAGAACTAAATGTGTCTTGATCCTTATTTCAATGAGGTATGTAGCAATGCCCATATCCTACATCTGGAGGCCAGATGTCGAAAAAATTTCCCCATCTCTTACGCATGAATAAATATATATGAAAATGGTTTTACGTAAAAATTACACATTACGAATCTATCTGTAAATAAAAATACCACTACATCAGAGTCAGATCTGTGTAGAGAGATCCATACATTATGGATAGTCATATCCTGGATGTTTCTTATGTGTCCAGACACATCTTTTCAATTTATATGACTTTGGAGCCTGGGAACCTCAAATCTTCATAAACCTCCATGGCCATCAAAAATGGATGGTCAGTGTCCTGAGGACACCTCCTCTTGACTATAAACAATATTTGGTGGTGGTTCTAAAAATGTTTCTCACAAAAAAAACCTATCAACTAGAGACAAGTTCATCCTCAATAAAGGATTTTTCTACATCCATACACCCTAATGGAACCTATTCCCCATATAATTCTTCCAAATACAATATTCCTCAATATCATAGATTACATCTTCCTCCCCCCATCACATATGAATCATGCCAGAATCTCCTAGCCATATTTTCCATCATGGTAATTTTGATTTCAAGGACAATTAGTCCCCGAAACATGACACTAAATTGTTTTTCCACTGCGTAACCATAATACATTCAACTACATACAAAAATTCATAATCCCAGGATATTAAATTGAATGATATAAAAAATCAATAGTGTGTTGATTTCCCAGTGGTGTCATGAATCTTATATTTTGGTTCATTCACCCCAAAGTTATAAATTCCATCTCTCTGTGTGTGGGTCAGATTAAAGCAGGGTGTTTTAACTTCAAGATCTATGTATGGATTGACTCCTTTACTCACTGGACACATGGTGACATATCAATATCATATTTCAGGTCTAGACCTAAAACATAAATTTCCCCATTGTCACTGTGTATGAACTAGATCTACATAGAGAATTTCAGACACCATAATGATTGATTTTACATGTACTCTTTTGAATGAAATAAATCATCATGGTAGAGTCCAATGTGTTCATAGGACCCACTTGTAATATATTATTCAAACAATTCCCCACTCCCATGATTGATCTTGATGAGTTCTCAATGTCAATGAAAATGTATTCTACTTGTTTATGGTGTCTGTTGAACTGTTTTGGTGTCATTTAGTGGTGCTATTTTCTGGCGACTTATATGAGATGGGATGATGTAGGGCCTCATCTGGTTCACTTCGATGCTGATAAGATGATTTCAAGGATGATATTTTTTTTAGTGATCTTCATTTTAAGATTCATTAGGATGATGGATTGTAGGTTTCTTCATCATATTTGATATCTTTCTAGTGTATTTTGGTTTACAATGATGGCTGCTGGTAATATTTTTGTGTGATTTTGTTTTTCATGATGATGATGATTTGTGTTAGGGTGAATGAATCGAGACTCTCATGACCCATAGAATTTAGATGGTGCATTGATCAGTGTATTATTATCAAATTTTGAATTTGGAACCTCCGTTTTGTATCATGAATTTTTCTAAACATCAACTTTTTTTTGTTTTTTTGAAAATGTATGGTTACCATTTTATGCTAAAATGGATTTCTGAAAATAAAAAAAATATGGATTTGGAGGAGGATTCCAGGCCCCATAACATTCCTTGGATTCAGAAACCTTGTGGGTTATTGTTTACATTGTTTCATACCTTTCATGAATGAACATGGTAGAACATTTGTGGTAATGCTACCCTGAATTGGGTGAGTTCTTTCCCCTAGTTTAGTTAAAATAATGTGTTAAACCCCAAAAATTCAGGATTTCACGACATTAAAAGGAACCATGCTTCAACTCACCATTTCATAATCTAAATTACTTTAGGAGTTGTCACCCATTAATGATTTAAATTAATATGAGTACCCTCATACTTTTCATACACCACTCCTTTGACAAGCCAACTCTCATAGTCTCGAGAAATAAAAAGTCCCATGAAATCACCACAACCATCAGAAATGGACTGTTAGTACCTTGAGGACACCTCTTCTTGACTATTCACAATATGTTTGGATGGATTTTCATTAATTTCCCATAAATAAGGTCAGTTAACTAGAGACAAATTCTTACTCAAGAGAGTCTTTTCCAACCTCCATACGACTCATATCATGTATCAATTTCCGAAATCATAAAACTAGGGTCAAGAAAAATACCTCACATATGTTTGGAATGTATTAGGGTATTCTATGATAATATTTCCTTTTGGGACCTCAGACTGAAAATTAAAGGTCAAATCTAATCAAAATAAAACATCATTAATGATTTTCTATCTTGGACATGTACATGAAGAAGTATCATCTTAATTTTCCACAGAACATCTACTTGCCTCTATATGGGCATGGTCATCTGCAATATGTCAACATTCCATAGGCAAAGAACTATCTCTCACATTCTTCGTTTCAGAATTATACCAATTTTGATTAAGAAAATATCTCAAGTGGAGGAGCATTTGTAAATACTAGAATAGTGTTGAAGGACTATATGATTCATCACAACCCTTGTGCGCCAGATCTGAACCCTGACAAGCCCGAACTGCAACCACATTGTTATCCTTCAATCTTCCAAAATTCTTATATGGATCAATCCAAAGGCTAGAAGTAGAGTTGGTACATCCGTCCTGGAGGAGGTGTGAAGCCAACTTGGTTTTGGGCATATTAGGTGCGACAAACCTGTGCAAAGTTTGTTGAGTATTTGAAAGGATCTACAATATATGATGTCGTCTCAGCTGGGCAGACATATGTCGATAGGAATGATGAGTTTGTGCTGGAGCTAATCAGCTACTGGAGAAGAGAAACAAATTCTTTCCATATAAATTATGGAGAAGTAGGCATCAGTTTTTAGGATGTCTACAAGATCTTGGGGGATCCAATTTCGGGCAACATGTAAGATGAATTCATCCCTCCCAAGGCGACATGGAATAATTCCGAGAAGACTCCATCTTTGGCTCGGGAATTATTAAAAATCTTCTATAAGCTCAAGAAATCCAAGACCTCCAAAACTCATTCCATAATGGATATTCATCCAGAGGAGTGGATGGATATGTTTCTACTGCCAGTCAGGGATTTGAAGGGAGGTGTCAGGCTAGGGACCTTCGTTGTGGTGGCCATGTTGGATGAGAATAAAATGGTTTGGTTGCCCACCCCCATTTTGGAAAAGATTTATAGGATCATACTCTATGTCTTTAAGGGTAAGTCTCCTTTGAGAATAGCGGGACAATTCCATGTTTTTTGGGGATGGATCGCCACTCATTTCAAGACATATAATTTACAGAATATAGTACATGTTCCTGGAAGTTCTTTCAGGCCATCCGTGCAAGAATTTTCTTGAGTTTCTCTGTTCTCTCTAAACATCTATGATATGAAGGTGAGGCTGAGAATTTACAATGAATTCAATTTCTTTCCTTATGGAAACCCACCAACCAGGTAGTTTGTTGGTGATGGAACCACCAGTCTGTAATTGAGGTCATACATGCTTGCTTGAAGAGATGATGTACTGGCCACCAGGATTGATGGAGATATTTTATGCAAGGCCTATGCTCCATACATATTTTCAAGCCAATTCAATTGTCTGCAGCAGACTGTTGTATCCCCTCCTATGCATGTCAGGTCATAGCAGCATCTGATGGTTGCCCAAAATCTATGGTTGCTAACATCTATGGAGAAGACCGGGGCAGTGTTTGATCTACCAGTTGATAAAGCACTGAGTAACTTGACACAATGGTATGCCAAGAATTGGATAGCATCATACCCTGAAGGGGTGTTGAATCATCCAGTTTATCAGGAGGGGAAAAAGAAAATAACTATAGCAAAAGAAAACCTTCATCAGAAAGGTGACATTTACCCACCTGGAGCTCATTCACCAAGTTACTCTCCTAGGGTTGACTCGCTGGATTCCTAAGATGGGTATGATGAGGCACAACATGCGGAAAAGCAGCGTCATTCCAAATATAATCCCCCTGTAAGAATCAAGAGACCAACTCTATAAACTCCTAGAAATGTACATCATTGGTGAAATTTAATCATCATTACTTTATAGAGAAACATGTCTTATTATTTATCCTTTATCTGTAGTTGCAGGAGCAGGGAAGAAGCTAAAGTCTATGATTATAGGACCCTCCTCGCAGCCTTATGGTACACATGCTGAATATTTACAACCAGAGGTTGTCCAGACATGGTGGAGTTTATATTACAATACTGAAACTGCCTGGATGGATTTATGTGAAGGGCTACACATCCCTAGAATAGGGAATCTTTGGGCTACTACTGATATCTGTTTCATGGATAATCCCTATGAAGTGCAGGCTTACATCAGAGAGCAGGAGATGCTCATATATGCCATCTATGATTCCATTCCTGTCACCAAGCGGGTGAAGGAAATGATAGATCATGACACCACTAAGGGGACTCGTGGTTCCAGAGATGAGGAGTGGCAGGATTATGTGGCACTTGAAGATGTAATTTTCTTTCCTTATATGCTTTGAAACATGATTTTACATAAATCATTATTACTCAAGGATATTATCTTCTTCATCATGTAGCTTGAAAATAATGGAAATGATGAGGTTCCTTCACCATAGTATAGCCCTGGTGGTACTGCCATCAGGACTAATGAATCTCTTCATGAGCCGGGTGAGATATCTCCAGGCCAGTAAGCCATGAATGAAGAATTAGAAAGGTCTTTTCACTATCCAATACCTATATTTGGAGAGGAGAATGTCAACAATCCCAAAAATCCAAAAAAGAAAAAGCATCAAAGCGGGAAGTCCACAGCTAAACGTTTCATCAGTAGTGGTAAGTCCTTCGAATAATCTTGAGTCTTAAACGATGAAAAGGTTTCTCATGCTTCTTGGGATTGTAGGGGCTTCTTCAGTTTCCCCTTGAGGTAGAGGACTGACCCTCCTCTAAGAACAACAGAGGGTGCTGTTGAACAATCACAAGTTCATGCTGGCTTGGCTGCTCATGAAGAGGAACTGGCATCTGTTCCCAGTACCGCTCCTGCTGCTGTTTCAAGAAGAGAATAGCCTACTTCTGGTAAATTAACAATTCTTCTTAAGATGTTGAATGAAAACATTTAATGACTTCAATTCAGTAATACTTTAGTTCCAACCCCTGCACTAGAACATTTAGCAGTCACTGCAACCGATGCAGCAATTTTAACTGAAGAAGTTGTCCAGTGTCAGAGGCTAAAGGATGTGGGTTGCCAAGTAGATACATCTAATGCTCTATTTGGTGAGACTAACCAGGAATACAAGATATCATTAAATGAAATGATGAAACATGGTGCATATTTTGATTATATTTTAGATCAATTTAAATAACCATGTAATTTAGAAGATTTTGGATGTGAGTGTTATCCTTTGGCCTGTTAAAATAACTTCTTATTACATCTCTGACCATGATTGTTTCAAATGTGTATTTCCATCTGAACAAGCTACCAAACTGCCAATTCCTGAAGGGGGTACAGAAAACCCTACTATTGCAGAGACACCTGCTTAAGTGAAGCTTAATCTGGCAGAGATTCCTTAAATTCATCCTGAAAATCTTGTTGAAGATAGGAATGGCGGGGATGAGGCTTCACATGTTTCTGATCTACCATTGGGTAAGGGATTATAATATTTTCAACTATACTTAATTTTTAAGATAGCCAATAATCTTTTTTTATCCTTGGAGACTAACCAAAGCTTTCAATTGATTATGCAGGGCCATCAATTTTAGTGGCTAGATCTAGAGGTGAAGCCTCAGCCTCCGCCCCAACGGGAATAGAATGTGAAGTAACACAGGTCAGGGGGGAGGAAAAAAACATGTCACTTCCCTTAGTGCATTAATCATGTATTATATTCCCCCCTGTGATAGAGATGCTGAGTTAGATCCAAAGGTACAAAAGGCGCTCCAATTTTCACGATTCAAGACATGACAGAACATATGGAAGATCACATCTGAAGTCCATCTAGAAGAGCTATCTTGTATGATCCCGTGACTGTCATCCCTGTTCATCATGTTGGGAATTGGTGGTTTTGGATATCAAGTGATCCATGTCGCAGTGAAACAAGTCATTTTAAGGGGGGAGCAGAAGCAGTGGTACCATCAAGACCTGACCAGGGTGAGGCTATCAACCAGTATCCACAAATTTGAGGCTGTGGTGTCCCGAGTTGAGGGAGATCATGATTCCATGTTGAAGGAGCTAAAACATAAGATAAAGGAGTAAGTTTTCCTACAGATGCACCTTCAATAATATTTAGATGCTGTTATTGGGGAACTTGACCAGCTTAACAATTTATTGGAAGGAGATCAAACGAATGGTATGAATGCCATCACAGATGCCAAGAAAGTAATTCATCATGCTGAAAAGAGTAAAGTTGGTCGAGTTCATGAGCATGAAGTGGCTATTGATGAATCTTGGGATTCAGTAAATCAAATGAAACTTTATGTTGAAAACCTTTTGTAATTCTTGAAAAAGAGAAGAGATTCCAATCTGTGGATTTTCTTATAATTATTGTGGATCAATGAAGAATACATTCATCTTCAATCATTTCTTCTTATATTCATTGGCTACCTGCTTTAAATTTTATCTATGCCAATGGGCCTAGTAAGCATAGTTTGATTTTTTTCATGGATTATTATAAATAACCCTACAAACTTTGAATCTTTTAATTCCTCAATATTACCTAAATCATACAAAATGTATGTTCTTTGAGCTGGGACTTTACTTTTGTTAAGAGTTACCTTGTCTTTAGTGGGCAGTTTAAATTCATGCACGTCGGACATAAAAAATGATAATGTTTAAGGTAGAAATAGCTTTGACCGAATGGAATAAAAATTGACTCAATTCCTTGACAATTTTTCTGAAAACATATTACCACACAAAAATATGAGGGAAAATAAGTAAACCATGACATAAGAAGTTTTGAATCTGAGGAATGATTTGAAAAAGGACTAAGAGACATTAGAAGAAGTATTTCATAAGAGTGAAGTTACCATTATTTAACAAACCCGTTAGGGGGTTGAATTATGCAGGGACACTTAAGGGAATTGGTGTCATAGTCAAATAATAGAATCTTTTGTCTGATAGGTCTGTTATGTAGACTACTTATGCATGGCCGCCTAAGGGCACGTGCTGCATAGTCAGGAAAAAGAACTATCAGAAATTTACTTTTCTACTGCTAAAAAGCCAGTGAAGGTTTATGGAGATTCAAATTTTCTAAAGCATAGAGTTTGCTGTATTGAGAGACGTACTTGAATATGGAGAGGATATTTCCAATCATGATTTTCTAATAATTGGATGAATGTCAATCCTATGAAGGTCTGACCCAAATGTAGGGAAGGGAAATATAAACCATAGACTTGAATAATTTCAGATCATGAAAAAGAGTCTGAGACAAATATGTTAAGGATGGCAATTTTTTCGAATCTTTACATATTTTCATTAAGACAACTAAGGACAAAAGAGGTTTTCCATCCAAGAATGAAGTTAAAATTATTTGAAAAACCTTTTAGGGGTTGAATTATGTAGTTCCACCTAAGGGAATTGGCTGCATAGTCAAATAATAGCATCTTTTGGCTGACAAGTCAGTTATGTGGACTGTTTTTGCAAGGCTGCCTAAGGGCACGTGCTGCATAGTCAGGAAAAAGAACTCTCAGAAATTGGACATTTTGTGACCAGAAGTCAAGAAAAGGGTTATGGAGATCTGGAAGTATTTAAGGATAGGAATATGACACATCAAAATGGGAATTGTCCAACGTATGTAATGATATGTTGACCAATGATGACCATAATCATGTTGTGGATGTTTCCTGAATTGAGATGTTGGACTTCACTACATATCTCATTATAATGAGAATCAAGCCAAATGTAGTTCATTAAATACAGTTTAATGTCATGTGGGTTGAGAGTATGGGATATCTTCGTTTAGGGTCATAGATCTCGGACCATTATAAGGAATACACAGTGGGTGTTTTATAAACTGAATGTGAATGAAAGACTAGGGTTTTCATACCACATTCATGTTTTCATAGGGGGTCTTCTCAGCCAAGGGACTGAAAGTGAAATTTGGGGTTAGGACCAAAGACTTGGGGCTGGATTAGAGATACGCTAGAACGTTCGTACTAATCCCATAAGGATGGGAATCATGCTGCACATAGTTCTTGAAATACCCTCTATATAGATTTGGTTCGTACATATGAAGGGTGAAAGGGGACTTTAGTGCAATGATGGTTGGACCCAAGATAAAAGGATCGGGAATTTCCTTGTATGCACGTAGTCTTTAGAATTTAACATGATTGGATATCAATGTAAATAATGATTCTCTCTCCGGTGAGGGTGTCAAATAATGTTGTAGTTTATTGCCGTATAGAAAAAAAGTGTTATATGGTTTAATGTCATATATCAAGGACAAAGGTGAACCAATGTGATGATATTGATTTAGGGGGCGGCTTCACAAATTAACATCGTATGAGATGGAGGTGAACCGATGTGAAGAGATTAGTTTTGGGCTTGAACCTCGGGAGGTTGCCTACGTACCCAGCCTAGAAGGCAAGGATCAATGTCCCCATAGGTCAATTGATGAATGAATTGGTGATCAAGTTTTTCTTTGAGGACAACGACCTAAAAAATGGTGTTTGGACTTATGCATGGTTAGCTGCCCAGATATGGTGTTATGGTTGACGTTTACTCTAAGCTCACGTGATTCATACTCGGTGTGAGAAACAAGAGGTATCAAAAACACTAATGATGCACAGTTTAATGTAATGTTGGACATATAAGGGGATGAACACAGTTTAACATCATGTTGGACAATGGGGGACTATGCAGTTTAATGTCATGCAGTAAGGACAAATTATGGGGGGCTGTATAGTTTAACGTCATATAGCTAGGACGAAAGAGAAGATTATGTAGTTTAAATTCATTTAGTAAGGACTATGGGGAATGTGTAGTTTAATTTCATATAGTAAGGCCAACACAGTTTAACGTCATGTTGGATGAAAAGGGACAATACAATTTAATGTATTGTTGGACGATAGAGTGGTGTACAGTTTAGTGTCATGTAGCTATGATGTATTAGGGACTTTTTCAGAGTTTAATGTCATGTGGGACAAATAGGTGCACAGTTTAACGTCATATATCTAGGATGATGGTTATGTAGTTTATCTTCTTGCTAGACGTAAGGGACATCTATAAATTTTAGCGTCATGTAGCTAGGACGTCACAGTTTAAAGTCATGTCGGATGTAAAAGGGACTGTGCAGTTTAATGTCTTGCAGCAAGGACAACATAGTTTAATGTCATGTTGGACGAAGTATTTGTGGTACAAAAAATACTTCTTCAATAATCTTTCATTGGTTGGAGTTTTGATGAGTTCTCCATCCATTGAGATTAAAGAATAAGCTTCATTGGAGTAGACCTTATGTATTGAGTAAGGTCCTTCCCACTTTGGCTCATGCTTGGGAGGTTTCATTCCTGGTATCATTGGATTTCTGAGAACCAATACCAATTCTCCATGAATCAACGAATGAAGACGGCTTTTTTTGTTGGGAATCTCATGCTATTCGATTATGATAGACTTCCAAGTGATGTAGGGTGCACAATCTTTTCTCATCTAATTGTTGCAATTCATACAATCTCTTTTGAGATTGTTTATCTGTAGATGAATGATCACATATGGCTACTCTGAGTGAAGGTAATTGAACCTCAATCGGAAAGTCTGCTTCTATTCCATATACCAATGAATATGGAGTAGACCACATAGTAGTGTAGGTGGTGGTCTGATAAGCCCATAAAGCATGAAAAAGTTTATCAGGCCATGACTTCTTATTTGTATCCACCGTCTTTTGCAGTATGTTTGAAAGAGTCTTATTTAAGGCTTCTATTTGGACATTGGCCGCTGCATGATACAGAGATGAATGGTTGGATTTGATGTTGTATTCTTGATCCAACTACCTTACCTCAGACGAACAGAAGTTGGTGCCATTGTCGGTCAATTTGGTATGAGGGACACCAAATCTGGTAATGATGTTAGACTTGATGAAGCTAACAATGCAGTTAGAACTGAATTCTATGAGAGGTATTGCATCATCTCATTTGGAAAAGAACTCAATAGCAGTAAGAATATACTTAAACTTCTTAGTTGTAGCTGAAGGGTATGGTCCCACTACATCCACTCCCCATATGGAAAATGGCCACGAGTATTTAGATGTATTAAGAAACTATGGGGGTTGATGAATGAAGTTGGAAAATACATGGCATGAATGAAACTTCTTCATGAAATCATCAAAATCTTATCTCATTGAAGTCCAAAAGTATCCAAGCCTTCAAATTTGATCAGATAGTCTATGTCCAGACTAGTGGGCACCACAGACTCCAGCATGTACTTCTTTCATGACAGCCATTTTATCTTCACCATCAATGCATCTGGAAAGAACTCCATCAAAACAACTTTTGTAGAGAATTTTTTCTAGGTGATCTGGGCTGTCATAAAGAGTAAAATTGAAAACACGTCACCAGATTTGTTCTTTCTAGGCTCTATCAGGTGGAAGTGTTCCATTTTTACGGTATTCCCCGATAGGTGTAATCCATCCTATTTTATGACCATATGGTTCTGAAATGGGACTAATTTCATTTATTTCCTATGTTCTGGTTTGAACATAAGGTGAAATTGTACGACGATGGGCAATACTGATGATTGTATCATTCTGATTGGGATCTGCCAGAGCTCTGGCTATATTAGCCAGTGCATTAGCTTGAGCATTTTGTGACCACGAGACATAAGAAAATGTCTGTTCCGTAGGAAATTCCACCATTAACTCTCTGTCGTAATCATACAAAGGGATTAAATCTTGTTTTCTGATGGCATAATCCCCATTAACTTGTTTGATTACTAGGTCTGAATCACCATTCACCTTTAAGTGATTCACTTGTGCTTGAAGCGCCAACTCCAATCATGCAATGAGAGATTGGTATTCTCCTTCATTATTTGTACCGCCTTCCCACAATAAGAATGAATAAGGTAGCACATCCTTTTCTAGAGAAATGGTCACAATTCGTAACACAACTTTGTTAAACTTAGGATCTTCCATTTTTTTCCCTATTAGACTTCTGGAAGCACCATGAAGGTAAATCTCCCATGTATGAAGATTATCTTGAATAGAAAAGATTTATTCCTTAGGAAGTTCAATATCTAAAGATGTATCTTCTTCTAAAGGATGTTCAGTAAGGAAATAAGCCAGAGATTGTTCCTTTATTTCCTTTTGAGACACATATTGGATATCAAATTGCTAAAAAATAACTGTCCACCTTTCCAGACGTCCTGTAAGAATTGGACGAATAAGGTTGAATTTGAGTGGGTTATTGCGAGATACCAATTGGACCTCGTGATGTTGAAAGTAGTTTCTGAATTTCTGAACAATAATGATTAATGTAAGGAAGCACTTCTCAATACTTGAATATCGTGTATTTACTTCAAGCATAGTCCGATTGAGATAGTAAAGTCTGTTTTCATTCCCAACATCATTTTTCTAGGAATGGAAGGCACCCAATGATCACTCTAAATATGTCACATAAAGAATAAGTGGTCTTCCTTCAACAGATGGCATTAATACCGGCGGACTCAATAAATTTTTCTTAAGAATATTGAATGCTTCTTGACATTCTTTACTCCACTCGTATGTGATTCCTTCTTTATCAATTTGGTGAAGGGTAAACTTTTGCTACCAAATTGGCGATGAAATGCCGAATATAGGATATGTGTCCTTGAATTCCTCTCAATTACTTCAAATTTCTAGGAGGTGACATACCAAGGATTGAATTTGTCTTCTCATGATCGACTTCAATACCATGATGGCATACAATAAAGCCGATAAATTTTCTTAAGGTTACACCAAAAGAACATTTTAAGGGTAAAATTTTGGAGTGTTTTAGGGGTTTCTTGCATTTTTAGGGGCTTTAGAGTATTTTATAGATTTATGGAGTTTAGGGTATTTTGTATTGTTTTTTGAGGTTTTAGGTATTCTTTTCTTTTATGGATTTTATATAACTATTTGGGTTTTAGAGGATTTTTTGTTTGGATTGGTTTTTAGGTTTTCAGTTTTTTAACGTTATTAAGATGTTTTATGGGTTTATTATGTTTTTTAGTGGTTTTTGCGAATTTTTTATGGTTTTTTTTATGGTTTTAGGGGTTTTAGTATATTTAGGCGGTTTTAGGGTTTTAAGGTTTTTATGTTTTTATTAATTATTTTATGTTTATTAGGGTTTTTTTGGTCTTTATATTGAGGTTATGGTTTATTTGGCTATTTATTTATCTCTATTATTTTTTATATTTTAGGGCTTCTAATGTTTTTTCTATGTTTTGGTGTTTTTTAGATTTTTAATTCTTTTGTGCTTTTAGATTTTTATTTTACTATTATTATTTTAATGAATTCTTTTTGGGAATTAATTATTTTTAGGTTTTTATGGTTTTTAGGGTTTTTTTGGTTTTAATGTTTTATCAGGGATTTCAATGGGTTGTTATTTTTTTGGTTATTTATGTATTTTATGGTTTTTAATAGTTTTTTGGGTTTTTATAGTTTGTAGGGTTTTTATGGTTCTTTAGGGTCCTTTATGGGATTTAGGGTTCATTTTTTTACTAGTCTTTGGCTATCTTGATGTTTTTTGGCATTTATTGGGACCTTTTGGGTTTTTGGGTTGGGTAGTACATCTAGTATTTTAAGTGTTTTAGGGTCTTTAGGGGAATTTATGTTTTTACAGGGTTTTTTTATTGTTTTTTCATGTCTTTGAGTGTTTTCCGGTTATTTTGGGAAATTTATGGTGTTTTAGTGGTTTAGGGTCTTTTGGGGGGGGGTTTGGGTTTATTAGAGGTTTTATGGTTTTCGGGGAACACTACTGGTTTTTATGGTCCTTTAGATTATTTTAGTTTTTATGGATATTTATGGTTTTGGGGGTTTTAGGATTATTTATTGTTTTTTGGTTTTTTTGTTTCAAAGGGTTTTTATGTCATTTATGGGTTTTTGGATTTTTTTGGTGGTTTTATGTTTCTTAAGTTCTTAGTATTATTAGGTTTTTTAATTTTTTATGGTTTTAATGTCCTATTATGGAAATTTAGGTTTGTAGTGTATTTACGGTTTTTAGGGCCTTTAATGGTTTTTACGGCTTTTCGGTATTTTGGGGTTGTAGGGGTTTAAGTGTTTTATAAGGTCTTTTAGGGATCTCTATGGTTGTTTAAGGTTTTTTGGGGTTTCTAGATCCTTTTAATGTTTTAAGGGGGTTTTAGGGGTTTTAGGGGTTTTAGGGTCTTTTTGGGTTTTTTGGATGTTTATATGATTTTTTGGGTTTTTAGGATTTTTAGTGTCCTTTAATGTTTTTAGGGTTTCTAGATTTATTTAGGAATTTTAAATGTTCTAAGGTTACTTTAGGGAAATTAGTATTTTTTGGGATGTATTAGGTTTTCAAGGTATTTTAGATTCCATTAGTGCGTTTTAAGGGACATTGGGTTCTTTTATATATATTTTAGGTGTTTTAGGGTATTTTACTATTTTAGGGTTTTTTGGGTCCTTTTTGGTTTTATGGTTTTTAATGCTGTTTACTTTTTTTACATTATATTATCTATTTTTTTGGGTTTTAAGGATTTATCTATATTTTATGGGTTTTACGGTGTTTAGGGGTCTTAGGGTCTTTTAGGTTTTTATTGATTTTATTGTTCTGATGGGATTTTAGGATTTTTAGTATTTTTAAATGGTCTATGATATTTTATAGATTTTAGGGTTTTTGACTATTTTATGGATTTTAGGATATTTTATGGGTTTTTTTTGGGGGGGGGGTTGGGTTTTTGGGGTTTATTGTGGATTTAAGGTTTTTAGGGCCCTTTATGGTTTTTATGTTTTTATGATTTTTAGGTGTTTTGGGGGTGGTTTTATGGGTTTCTACAATTTTAATGGGTTTTAGGGATTTAATGTGGGTTTAATGATTTTTGGGGGGTTTTAGTGGTATTATGTATTTTTGGGTTTTTTGGGTTTTTAGGGTTATAAGGGTTTCTTAGGGTTGTTTGGGTTTTTATGATATTAGAGGGTTTTTAGGGGTTTGGGGGTTTTTAATTTTTTTTAAATTTTTATGGTTTTTAGTGTGTTTATGGATTTTAAGGGTATTTAGGGGTTTCTAGGGGTTTTAGGATTTTATGTTTTTTAGATATTATGGAGTTTTAATGGTATTTAAATTTTTTTTGGGGTTTTTTGAGTTTTCAATGTTTTTAGCATTATTAAGGATTTTTAGTTTTTGTAAGGGTTTTGGGGATTTTTTCAGTATGTTAAGGGTTTTAGGGACAATAAGGATTTACTTGGGGATTGTGTTTAATGTTTTTCAGGTATTTTTAGGGGTTTTATAGGTTTTATGGGTATTTATGGGTTTCAGGTTTTCAGGGTGTTATGGATTTTATGGTATTTAGTGGTATTTAAGGGTTTAGGTATTTTTTGAAATCTTTTAGTGTTTTTTGGGTTTTAGGGGGGTATGTTTTTTATGATTTTTATGTCTTTATAGAGGTTTTGGGTTTTTTTGGTTATAATTTGGGTTTTAGTGTTTTAAGGGTTTTATGGGTTTTGAGGTTTTCTTAGGGTTTTAGGGATTCTAGGTTTTTAGGTTATTTTGTATTTTTCGGAATTTTATTTTTAACGGTTTTAATTAATTTTATGATTTATCATGTTTTTCGGGATTTAGGGGATTATTAGGGATTTAGGGGTATTTAGGGGTTTTTGGGTTGTATTATTATGGATTATTTTTGTGAGTTTTTTACATTTTTAGGGGTTTTAGGGTTTTTAGTTTTGTTGTGTTTTTAGCGGTTTTAGTGTTTGGGGGGGGGGGGTTGGTTTTTTGAGTTTTTTTATTTTTGGTTTGGGGGGTTTTAGTTGGTTTTCAATTTTTTTGTGGGTTTAGGTGTTTTAAGGATTTTTATGTTTTAAAAAAAATTAGGTTATTTATGGTATTGGTGTTTTTCTGGTTTTTAGGGAATTTAGGATTTTTTGGGGTTTCATAGTTTTTATGGATTTTATTGGATTATATTTTTTCATGTGTTATAGTGAGTTATTAAGATCAGTAAATTTATTTAATGGGTTTTTAGTTTTTTTAGGGTTTTTATCAATTTTTGGTTTTTAATCGGTTTAAGAGATTGTATGCGCATTAAGGGTGTTTAGGTTTTTTATGGGTATAAGGATTTTTAGGTTCTTCGGGTTTTATATTTTTTTATTAATTTTAGTGTTTATTTGGGGTTTGGGGGTTTTACGGTTTTAGGGTATTTATGATCAATTAGGATTTTTAGGGGGATTTAGGGTTTTCTGGTTTTTAGGGACTTTTATGGTTTTTTGGATTTTAGTGTCTTTTATGTGTTTTAACAATTTTGAGGGTTTTTCGGGTCTTTTTTTTCTTTATGAATTTAGGGTTTTATGGTCATTTAGTGGGTTTTATGGTCCTTTATAGGTTTTAGGGGTTTTAGAGTTTTTTAGGGTTTCAATTTATTTAAGGGTCTTCCTTGGATTTTTAGTGTCTTTTTGGGCGGTATTGATTTTAGGAAATCTATGATTTTTTTTGGTTTTGGGGACTTTTAGTGTTTTAATGGTATTTAGGGTTTTAGGGACTTTAATGGTATTTAGGTTTTTATGTTTTTCTAAAATTTTAATATCTTCCGGGTTCTCCACGATTCAATATGGTTTTTTGGGTTTTAGGGTTTTCAGGGGTTTAAATGGTATACAGGGTTTTAGGGTCCTTTTGGATTTTAGGCGTCATTAGGTTTTTAATGATTGGGGGAGGTTGTTGTTTTTTAGGTTTAAATGGTTTTTAGTGTTTTTATGTATTTTAAGTGTTTTTTGGGCTTTAGATGTATTTGGGGACAAAAGGGATTCTTTTAAGTTCTTAGGGATATTAATGAGTTTTTAGGGTTCTCTTGTTTTTTAGTTTTTATTTGGGTTTAGTTTTTTAGGAATTTTTAATATTTTGGGGGTTTTAGGGATTTTTTTTTTGTTTTTAGGGTTGTTAGGTGTTCTCCATATATTATGTTTTTACGGACTTTCATAGTTCCATTAATGGTTTATAGAGTTTTGAAGGTGTTTTAAGGTTTTAGTGTTTTAGGGTGATTTCAATTTTTTTAATGTTTATTGGGTTTTAAACTATTTTTGGATATTTGGGTTCTATATTTTTATTTTTTAGGGTTTTTTATATAATTTGTGGGTGCTTAGTGGTATTATTGATATTAAGGTATTTTTGAGTTTTTAGGGATTTAGGGTTGTGGGGTTTTTAGAGTGTTTAATTTTCTTTATGAGTTATTTCTATTTCTGGTTAATTTATATTTTTTATGGTGTATTAGCTTTTTAGGGGCTTTAGAGATTTTTGGTCTCTTATTGATTTAAGCTTCTTAATACCTTATATGGGTTTTTTTAGATTTTTTGGATTTTAGCATTTATTTGTGTTCTTGGGTTTCTTGTGATTTTTAGGGTTTTAGGGTATGTTAGGGTTTCCAATGTTTATAGTGACATTTTGTTTTTCCAAGGATTTTTAGTTTTTTTGGGTTTTTATTTTTTTAGTAGATTTAGTGGTTTTTAAGGTTTTTTGTGAATTAGGGGGGGGTTATTTTTAGGGTTTTTAGGGTTTTTTGTCTTTACGCTCATTTTAGAGTTCTTTTTGGGTTTTCAATTTTTTGGGGTTTTAGGGTTTTTATGCTTTTTAGTATTTAGGGTGTTTTAGGGTATTTTCTAGGATCTATGGTTTTAAAATTTCTTTAATAGTTTTCTCATTTTTTTCGGATTTAGGGGTTTTTTAGAGTTTTTTAGTTTTCATGATTTTTTGTCTTTTTTGTTTTTAAATGTTTTTAATTTTTTTGGGGTTTTTAGGGTAGTTTAATCATTTTTAGGGTTTTTAGGTTTAGTAATGGTTTTTACTATTTTTTGGGTTTCCGGGGATTTATAGATTATTTATGGGATATAAGTATTTTAGGGTACTTTTGGGTTTTTAGGTTTTATGTGTTCATTAAGGATTTATAATGTTCTTTTAAGGGATTTTAGTATTTTCTAGGGTTTTAGCGTATTTTAGGGTTTTTAGGGTTTTTTTAGTGTTTTAGGGGTTTGTAATTTTTTAGGGGTTTTAGGGTTTGTTTGAGTTTTTAATTTCTTTTGTGCTTATTTTTGGTTTTTTGGGATTTTAGTGTTTTTATGATTTTTAGGCGTTTTAGGGGATTTGATGTTTTGAATTGGGGTTTTCAAGGTTTTATAGTTTTTTTACAATTTAAATGGTATTTGTATGGCTTTTAGAGTTTATTTTTGGGTTTTATGGTTTTTTTTTGTTTTTATGGGTTTTTGGGTTTTCTAATTAATTAGGGTTTTGAGGGGGTTTGAGATTTTTTGGGTGAATGTTAAGGTAGTAGAATGTTTGGTTTATGGCGTAATATATAGGTGTTTGGATGGGTTGATGGGGTTTAGCGTGTACGTTATAAGGTTTTGGGGGTATAGTTTAGGGGTTATGTTGTAGGGTATAGGGTTTAGGGTGTAATGTTTAGGGTTTATGGTGTAGGGTATATGGTTTAGCCTCTATGGAATAGGGTTTATGATATAAGGTATTGGTTTTAGAGAGTAGTGTTTCAGGATTAGGGTGTAGGTTATTGGATTTAGGGTGTAGGGTATAGGGTATAGGGTTTAGGGTTATGCATATAAGATGTTTGGTATTGTGTTTAAGGTGTAGGGTTTCAGGATTAGAGTGTAGTCTAATTGATTTAGGGTGGTGGTTATTAGGGGCATTTTATAGGGTTTAGGATATATGGTTTAGTGTTTTTGGTACATGGTATTGGTTTTAGGGTGTGGGATTTATAGTGTAGGGTTTAGGGTCTAGGGTATATGGTGGTTGGTTTAATGTGTAGTTTATATTGTTTAGGCTGTATAGATTTCAATCTAGGGTATAGGTTTTAGGGTGTAGGGTGTACGGTTTATAGTTTAGGAATTGTGGTTATGGGTTCAATGTATATGGTTTTGTGTATAGGGATTAAAGTTTACGATGTAGGGTAAACAGTTATGGGGTAGGTTTGAGGGAGTATGGAATAGGGTTTAGGGTTTAGGGTTTAGTGTGTAGGATATAATATTATGGAGTAGGGTTTAGGGTTTACTATTTAGGGTATATGTTATGGGGTTTTGGTTGTAGGGTATACGGTTGAAGGTGTAAGGTATAGGGTTTAGGGTTTAGGGTATGTGGTATAGTTTTTTGGGTTTATGGTACATGGTGAATGTTATAGGATTTATGTTACAAGGTTTGGTTTAAGGTTTATGGTATAGGGTTTAAGGTGTAGGATTTAGGGTTTAGGGTTTAGGGTTTGTGGTAGAGTGTGTTTGGTATAGTGTTTATTGTGTACGGTATAGGGTTTAGGTTGTAAGGTATATGGTTTAGGGGGTTGGGTATGTGCTGTAAGGTCTATGGTTTATAGTGTAGGGAAAAAGGTATAGGATTTAGAGTTTGGGTTTTATGGTTTATGTCTTATTGATAGGGTTTAGTGTGTCCTGTTTAGGGTTTAGGGTATAGGGTTTTGTGTTTAGGGTTTCGGGTTTAGGGTTTACAATGTATGGTATATGTTTCTGGGAGTAAGGATTATCAATTAGAGATCATGGTATATGGTTTTGGTGTAGTGTTCATGGTGTAGTATATTATTTTTAGAGTGAAAGGTTTTGGGTGTAGGGTATAGTGTATAGGGTGTAGGGTTTATGGTTTATGATTTAGGGTATAGGTTTTAGAGGGTAGGGCTTGGGGTTTATGGAGCATGGTATCTGGTTTTTGTTGTATGGTTCAGGGAGGTATTGGGTTTAGGGTGTAATGTTTATAGTTTATGATATGGGGTATAATGATTAGGGAATACGGTTTTGGGTTTTGGGTATAGGGTTTACAGTGACGGGATTAGGGTTTAGGGTGTAGAGTATTGGTTGTAGGTTTTTTGATGTTTTTTTTGTATATTAACGGATTGTGGTGTTTTATGGTTATTCAATTATCTGGGGTTTTAGGATTTCCATGAATTTTTTGTTTACATGGTTTTTAATGGATTTATAGTTTTTCTAGGTTTTTACCGGTTTTTTAGTGTTATTATGGGTTTTTTATATTTTTAAGGGTTTTTGGGTTTATTGGATTTTAGTGTTTTAGTGTTTTTAGTATTTTTATGGGTTTTTAGGGATTTTTAGGTTTTTATATTAATTTGATTGTTTATGTTCTTATGGGTTTTAATTGGTTTTTAGGTGTTTTGTAATTTTTAAGAGTTTTAAGGGGATTAAGGTTTTTATAGAAATGTTTAGGTTTTTTTGGGTTTTAGGTGTCAGTGTGTTTGGGGGTTTTTGGGGCATTAGGTATATATTATTTATTTTTAGGGTTTGAATTGTAGTTTTTTTTGTTTATGGGTTTTATATTTTTTATGGTTTTATAGGGTGTTTAATTATTTTTACATTATTTTATGGGTTTTTATGGTTTTAGGAATTTTAATGTCCTTTAGGTTTTTAGGGTTTTAATGGTATTTTATTGTTTTATGGGGTTTTTTGGTTTTTAGTGTCATTTATGGTTATTAGTTTATTTTAGGGTATTTTAGTGGTTATAAGGGATTTTTTGGTTTTTATGGGTTTTTGGGTCTTAGGGTTTTTGTTGGTTTTCGGTATTAGGGTTTTTAGGGGATTTTTTGTTATTATTGTTTTTTAAAGTATTTTTAGGGTTTTTAAGACTTATTAGTTTTTTTATTTAGGGGATTTTCGGTGCTATATGGTTTTAGGGTTTGTAGGGGTTTTAGGGGTTTTATTACTTTGGGGGATTCTGGGGTTTTAGTGTCGTTTTGGTCGTTTTTAGGGGGTTTGGGTTGTTTAGTATTTTAGGGTATTTATGGGGTTTTAGGGTTATTTAGTGTTTTTAAGGACATTAGGGGTTTATATGATGGACTATCTTTTTTCAGGGTTTTTTGGGGTTTGAGGTTTTTTGGGTTTTCTTGGGATTTTAGGGAGTATTTATGTTTCTTTCTGATTTTTAGGGATTCGTCAGATTTCTGGGCATTTGCTTGTAGGTTTTTACGGTTTATATGGTATTAAGGGGTTTTCATCGGTTTTATGGTGTTTTAGTTTTTATGGTTTTTACATTTTTTTAGTATTTTTTTTGGTTTTTATGTTTTTAGGGGTGTTAGGGGTTTATTGCTTATTTTAGGGGTTTTTTGTTTTTTGGTTATTTGGTGGTCATTTTGGTTTTAATGGTTTTTAGCGACTTCTAGGGTTTAGAGGTATTTACATTTTTCAAAAATATTAATGGGTTTTAGGATTTTAGGTATTTTAATACTATCTAAGGGGGTTAGAGGTTTTTATGGGGTTTTAGGGTTTTTATATTTTATAGGAATTTTATAGTGTTTTTGTGTTTTATTGGGTTTTATGGTTTCTGTAGTTTTGATGGGTATGATGGT
This sequence comes from Viscum album, assembly GCA_963277665.1. Taxonomy (NCBI): domain Eukaryota; kingdom Viridiplantae; phylum Streptophyta; class Magnoliopsida; order Santalales; family Viscaceae; genus Viscum; species Viscum album. Next base: position 873,266,975 of record OY728152.1, on the reverse strand, counting down.
TTTCAGGTTATTAGTGTAATTTGTAATTTTGGTTTTTTTTGGGTTTTATGGGGATTTTTTACTATTTTTTGGTTTTTATGGTTTTCTAGTTTTTTTAAGGATTTTAAGGGGTTTTTGGCTCTTTATGGTATTTTTGGTTTTGGGGACTTTTGTTAGATTTATGGAATTGTTTTTTTTTGAGTTTTTCTAGATTTTTTGGAATTAAATGGGGTTCTATTGGTTTTTAGGGGTTTTATGGGCCTTTAGGTTTTTTATAGGCTTTTTTGATTTTTTGATTTTTGGGATTTATTATGGGTTTCATTGATTTTTTGTGCGTTTTAGGGTTTTTAGGGTTTTTAGGGTTCTTAATGGGGTTTTTTTATTTTTTATTTTTGAGTGTTTTAAAAGTTTTTATAGTTTTGAGGGTTTTTATGGATTTACTAATATTGTTATGGGTTTTGTGGATTTATTTTATTTTTAGGGATTTTAGTTTTTTTATTTTTTTAGTGTTTTAGGGTCTTTAAATATTTTCTGGTGTTTTTTGGGTTTCGGGGGGGGGTTAGGTTTTTTATGTTTTTTTATGTTTTTTGGTTTTGTTAGGTATATTAGTGTATTTTTTACTTTTTGGGGGATTTTATAATTTTTGTGGAGTTTTTTAGAGAGTTTTTGTTTTTAGGGTTTTAGATGGTTATTTTAGTGTCTTTAGGGTTTTTTTTGGGATTTTTAGGGTTTTTATTTTTTTATAGTCTCTTAAGGTTTTAGGTGTTTAGGTTTTTCATAGGGTTTATTGTGGTTTTTATAGGTTTCTTAAGGTTGTTAGGTTTTTTTAGTTTTCTTTTATTTTAGGGTTTTTCGGATTTTCAAAGGTTTAATGGGTTTTAGGGTTTGTATTTGTTTTTGTGGGGTTTTAGGAGATTTTAACTTTTCTTACGTTTATTTGGTTTTTAGGGATGTTAGGGGTTTTTTTTATATTTATGGGGTTTTATGTATTCTTGTGGTGTTTTTGGATTTTTGAGTTTCATGTGTTTTATAATTTGTAGGTTTTTATGGATTTTTTAGTTTTCATTGATTTTTTATGGTTTTTAGGGTTTTTGTCGTTTTTTATGTTTTGAGTTTTTTATGGGATTTTTGGGGTTTTAGGGTTCTTTGAGATTGTATGTCTTTTTGGTTTTTTATATTTAGTTTTTTATGATTTTGGGGTTTTATCCTCTTTCATTATTTTTATTTGTTTTATGTGTATTTATGGTTTTTTTGGGTCTTAAATTTTTTTTTGGATTTTTTTGAGTCTTTTTATAGGGGTTTATCAATTTTAGGATCTATTAATTTTTTCAGGGTATTTTAAAATGTTTATGGTTTTTAGGGTGTTTTACGGGTTTTAGTATTTTTAGGGGTTTAGGGTCCTTTTGGTTTTTTTAGGGATTTTAGGGTACACTAGGGTTTTTTGGGTTTTTAGTTCCCACTATGATTTTTGGGTACTTTCGGGTTTTAATTAAGGTGATAGGGATTTGTAGGTCCATATAGAGATTTTTGGATTTTTAGAAATTTTTTATATTTTTTCAGGATTTTAATGTCCTTTGATTTTTTAGATGTTTTTAGAGGCTTTCAATTTTTATAGTTTATTCTATGGTATTTTAGACGGATTTAGGGTTTCTGGAATCATTTCTATTCATTAGGTTCATTTTGGGTTTTAGGAATTTTTCTGGTCTTTCTGAGAATTTTGAGATTTTAGTGGTGTTAGGGATTTATTATGTTTTTAATGTATTTTTTGTGTTATAGTGTTTTTAGGGTTTTTATGGGATTTTTTTTATTTTAGGATATTTAATGAGGGTTGTGTGTTTTTTAGAGTTTCTTGGGTTTTAGGGTTTTTAGGGGGTTTTAGGGTTTTTAGGGTGTTTAGTGGGTAATAGAATTCTTATTGGTTTTTTTGTTTTTTTTTGTTTTTTAAGGGTTTTATGGGTTAGACACAATTTAATGATTTTTAGGGGTTTTAGGGTTATTATTGATTTTTTAGGATTTCAAGGGGTTAGCGTTTTAAGTGTTTTAGGGGATTTAAGTGGTATTATAGGTTTAGGGGGGTTTTAGTTTTTTAGGATTTATAGGGGTTTTCGAGTTTTTTTGGTTTTTTAATGATATTATGGCTTTTAAGATTTAAATTTATTTTATGATTTTTTCGTTTTTTGTTTTTTTTGGGGTTATTTTGGGTTTTCTCGAGAGTCTTAGATATTTAGGGGTTTATGGGGTTATATGTTATTTCAATTTTTTTGTATATTTATGTGTTTTCCATATTTTTTTTATTTTTAGGAGTTATTTGGGGTTTAGGGTATTTATGGTCTTAATGGTTTTTAATGCCTTCTCTGGGGTTCAATTTTTGGATAGGTATTTTTTTGGTTTTTTATATTTTTTTCATGTTTTTTAATGTATTAAAATGTTTAAGCTATATTTTTTATTTGTATAGTGTTTTTATGGATTTATGAATTTTAAGGATTTTATGATTTTTAGGGGTTTAAAAGGTTTTTATAATTTTTAGGGTTTTAGGGGTTTTTAGATTATTTGGATTTTAGGGTGTTCGAGGGATTAGGGTATTTGGGGTTTTTATAAGGTTATTTTGGGCATTTTAGGGGTTTTTAGGTTTTTAGTTTTTGTAGTGTTTTATTATTTTAGGGTCTTTTGGGGGGTTTATTGGTTTTTAGTGTTTTAATGGTTTAATGTTTTTTAGAGTTTTAAGGGTTTTTATGATTATTCAATGAATTTTAAGGGGTTTTAGGGTTCATATGGGTTTTAGTGTTTTTCGTGGTTTTATGGTAATCTTGTATTTTTAGGGTTTTTACGGGTTTTGGGGTTTTTAGGGGTGTTTAGGAATCTCTCTTTTTAGGGGTTTTTAGATATTTCAGGGTTTTTAGGTTTTTTTCGGTTTTTTATTTTTTTAGTTTTTAGGGTTAAGTGAGTAAGGGATGTTGGGTGAAAGTTTTAAGGTTTAGGGTGTAGGGTATAGGGTTAAGTGAGTAAGGTCTAGTGTTTGTGGTGTAGGGTATATTGTTTAAGGTGTAGGGTTTTGGGTTCTGGGTTTATGGTATATTGTATATGGTGTAAGGTTTGGGGTTTTGGGAATAAGTTACAGGGTTTATGTTATATTGTATAGGGTTTAGGGCTTATGGTATATGGTTTAGAGTGTAGGGTTTATGGTTTATGTTATATGGTATTGGGTTTAGGGTGCTTAGTTTTGGGTGTAGTATTTAGGGTGTTTGGTATGGGGTTTAGTGTGTAGGTTATAGGGTTTCAGGGGTCAGGAAAAGGGTTTAGGGTGTTGGGTTCATGGTTTTGGGTGTAAGGAATATGGTTTAGGGTTTAGTGATTTGGGTTTCAGGTGTAGGGTATAGGGTTTTGAGTGTCAGTTTTAGGGTTTATGGTGTAAGTCATATGGTTTAGGGTGTAGAGTATATGGTTTAGGGTGTATATTATAGGGTTTAGGGTATATGGTGTCAGTTTTACGGTGTAGGGTATTGGGTTTTGAGCACAATGTTTAGAGTTTAGTATGTAGAGTCTATGGATTATGTTCTATGGTTTTGGGTTTACAATGTAGGGGATATTTTTTAGGGTGTAGGGTATATAGTTTAGGGTGTGGGGTTTGTGGTTTTGGGATTGGGGTGTATGGTTTTGGGATTAGGGTGTAGTGTGTAGGGTTTGTCATGTAGGGATTTGGGTTTAGCATAAAGGGTATACGACTTTGGGTTTATTGTTTAGTGTTTAGAGTTTAGTGCATATGGTATAAGGTTTAAGGTGTCGAGTTTAGGGTATTGGGTATGGGGTTTTATGTTTTTATTCTGGTTTTTAATGGTCTTTTAAGGTTTTTAATGTTTTTTGTTTCTTTGGGGTTGAGGGGGTTATTTATTTAGAGTTGTAATGGGGTTTTAAGGTTTTAGTCGTTTAATGGTTTTTATGGAAGTTTGGGGTTTAAAGGTTTTTTGGGTTCTTATGGTGTTTTGCAGTTTTTTGGGTTTTATTAGTGTTTTTTTTATTTTTAGTAATTTTTTCTGTTTTCTAGGGTTCTATTGTTTTTATATTTATTTGGGTTACTTCGGATCTTTGGGGTTTTTGGAGGTTTTTCTTAGGGTTTAAGGGTTTTTAGTATTTTAAAGGGTTTTAGATTATATTAAAGATTTTTTAGTTTATTTTTGTATTTTTATTTATATATTTTTTTACTATTTTATTGTTTCTTGGATTTTAAGGGTGTTTTTTCTGTTTTTATGGTTTTTTGGTGTTTATACGGTTGTTTTAGGGTTCTGGATTCTCAATTATTTAGTTTCATAATGTTTTTAATGTGTTTTAATGTTTTTTGGTTTTTAGTATTTTGAAGGCTTTTAGGGGTTTTAGGGACCTTTGGAGCATTATATTTTTTCATGGGATTATGGTTTTTTTTGTTTTTAATGTGTTTAAGGATTATTTTATTGGTTTAAAGGGTTTTTAGTGTCATTAGGGTATTTAGATTCTTTTTAGTTTATTGTTTCAATTAGGTGTTTTTTTATTTTTATTATATTTAGGTTTTTTATATTATTCGGTGGATTTCATGGGTTTTTTGGGTTTTTCGGTTTTTATGTATTTTGGGGTTTTTTTGGGTTTTATGGGGATTTTAATGGGTTTTTTGTTTTTTTGGGATTTTATGTGTTTTTATTGTTATATGGGTTTTTATGGTTTTTCGGTATTTTTTATGGATTTTAGTGTTCATAAATTTTATTAGTATTTTTAGGTTTTTCAAGGGCTTGAGTATTTTTTAGGGTCTTTTGACTTCTTTTGGTTTTTGGGGACAACTATGTATTTTTGGGACATTATGGTTTTTAGGGATTTTTGGATTTACAGGTTATTTAGATTTTTAGGAGGTTTTAGTGGTTTTCGATTTTTTGTGTATTTTTTCGAAATTTTTGTTTTTTATGAGTTTAATTGGTTTTTAGGTTTTAGGGTTTTTAGGATTTTCTTTTTTAATTAATTTTTTGTATGGTTTTTTTGGAAGTTCCATGATTTTATAGTTTTTATTATTTTTAGAGTACATTAGAGATTTTAATGTTTTTAAGGTGTTTTATGGATTTTAGAGTTTTTTTTGGGTTTTTATAGTTTTTAGGATCATTTAATTCTTTTAGGGTGTTTAGTGTTTTTGGGTGTTTTGAGGATTTTGAGGTTTTGTGGTATTTTTGGTTTTTATGGACTTTTATTGTAGTCTTTGTTTTAGGGGGTTTTGAGTTTTTTGAGTTTTTTTGGGGGTGTTAGGGTCATTATGGGTTTTTGATGGGTTTTTAGGTTATTTTAGTTTTTTTGGGGTTTTAGAGACCATTAGGGGTTCTTAGGGTTTCTTATATTCCTTTAAGGGTTTTATGGTTTTTTTTGTATTTTTAGGAGATTTAATGTACTTTAACAGTTTTTAGGTTATCCAAGGTCCATTAGTTATTTTAGGGGTTTTAGGGTCCTTTTTTGTTTTTAGGGTTTTAGTTTCCTTTCGGGGTTTTAGAACTTTTTTACAATCTTTTTTGGGTTTTATGGTATTTTATGGTCTTTTAGGGGTTTTAATGTCTTTTTGGGTTTTTAGGGGATGTTGGATATTTTAAAAGTTTCTAGGGTGTTTTAGGGGGTGTAGGGACTTATCAGGATGGTACCTTTATAATCCTTTATGGGGTTTTATGTTTATATGGTTTTAGGGACATTTAGGGGTTTAGGGAGTTTTATGGTTTATGGGTTTTATGGTTTTTAGTGTTTTTAGAGTTTTTATGGGTTTTGTGAGTTTTATTGTTTTTTTGGCGTTTTGCGGTTTTAGGGACCTTCATAGTTTTTTATCATTTTTGTGTTTTTAGAGTTTTCATGGATTTCATGGGTTTTAGGTTTTTTTACGATTTCAAAGGGTTTTCCAATTTAATATGGGTTTTATGTGGATTTATGTTTTTTAGGGTTTTAGAAGTATTTATGGGGTTTAAAGATTTTAGGGTTGTTAGGGATTTTTTATGATTATATGGTTTATATATGGGGGTTTGGATTAGTGTTTTATGGTTTTTTGTGTGTTTAATGGGTTTTAATGATTTTTATGGTTTTAGGTGTTTCACATGTTTTAGAGTTTTTAATGGTTTTTAGGTTTTTGTTTTTTTTATTTCTATTTTTTAAAACATATGAAACTTTATCGGAATTTTAGAGAGTTTATTATTTTTAGTAAATTTTTATAGTATCTTGGTGTTTTATCATTATTAGGGTTTAATCATTATTAGGGTTTTAGGGGAATTATGAGTTTTAGTGTTTTTTATCATTTTGGGGTTTTGAGCGTTTGGTTCTCTCTCAAGATTATGGCGCCTCACTCGCCTGGATGTGCTTGGCTCTCCCCTCGCCCATCCTTCTAGGGTTTCGCTCTTCCTCTGGGAACGATGGAGCCTTTTCTTTGTTTCCTTCTGATTCTCCCATCTTCCCTACTTGATCTTATCCTTGGGATCTTACTTCTTCTCAATCATTCTACTCAGGGTTTCCTCCCCCTCGCTTCCGTAAACTACACGGTGCTTTTGATTTCTTCCAGGCCATCTCCTCCGCACTTTTACCTCGATCTCCACTGCTACTATCCAGGTCGGATCTGGAACGATGGAGACTCTGTGGTTTTGGGTTTAGTGGATTGGTGGCTATGGATTTCTCAGCGTGCATCTCTCTTTTCATAGGGCTTCGGCGCCTACTTCATCTTTCCCTTTGTTATTTATAGGGTTTAATCCCCTATGATTCTTTATGTCATTCCATTTTTAGGGTTCCAATCCCGTTTTCCCCCAATTATCTTGATGATTTGGTCTGTCCTTTCAGTTTTTTGTGGGTTTTTTGTGTTATGGTTTTTCATTCTTTTGAAGGCTTGACACGCCAGTTCAAGCTCGGTGGCATACTGTGGGAATCCGTATACTCAACATTCTCTGGCATCCCAGACTACAAACCCCTCCCAGGTTGGTCGGGTGTGATGGACAGCTTGAGTTTTGGGTGTTTGGTGCGTTGTGGTGGTGGGTACCATGTGGTTAAAGTGAGGATCTTCTAATTTCATTGGAGATTCAACAATGGATAAACACAGTTTTAGAGTTTTGGGGGGTTAGGGTTTTAATGGGCTATTAGTTTTTTTAACATTTTAAATGTTTTTTGTTTTTTTGGATTTTAGCATTTCTATGGATTTAGTGGTTTTAGGGTATTTATTTATTTTTGGGAATTTGACTAATTTTTTAGGGATTCTATGATTTTTTGTAGTTTTTTAGGGTTTTGACCTATTTTTTCAGTTTTTAGGATTGTTTTAGAGTCTTTTAGGGTCTCTTATGGTCCTTTTAATGATCTTTTATGCTTTTATGGTTTTTATGGTTTCAGGGGTTTTAAGGGTTCTTATATGGTTTTTAGGGATTTTAGGGGATCTTATGGGCTTTTATAGGTTTTAGAGTTTTTAGTGTTTTGTGTTTTATGGGTTTTATCCTTTTTATAATTATTTAGGGATATTTGGTTTTATTTACTATTTGTATGGGGTTTTTTGGTATTATATTTTATGGGTCTTAGGGGGTTTTTGTGGTTTTTGTGGTTTTTAAGAGTCATAGGGTGCTTAGGGTGTTTTCAGTTTTTTTTTGGTTTTTTGGGTTTTGGGGTTTTAAAGTATTTTTTGGGTTTATATTATTTTTAAGGTTTTTAGAGTTTTTATGATTTTTATTTTGTTTTAGGGGTTTATAGGGTTTTAGTTTATTTTTAGGTTATTATTGTGTTTTTAATCCTTTCTTGTCTTTTTTGGGTTTTAGTGTCTTTTTAGGATTTTATGGGGCTTTTTATTTTAGGGGGGGGTTTGCCGTTTATTTACTATTTTAGTTCATTAATGGGTTTTTGAGTCTTTAAGGACATTCAATTGTTTATGTTATCGGGTGTCATATAGTTTTTAGGGTTCTTTATAGTTTTTAGGGGGTTTTACAGGTTTTAGTGTTTTTTAGAGTTTGAAGCGGTTTTAGTGTTTTTACGAATTTTTAGAGTGTTTAGGGTTTTATGGACATTTTGGGGTATTTTAACTTATTTTCTCATTTAGGTTATTTTACATGTTATTTTTGGTTTTTTGGGTATTTTAGGGATTTTTATGGATTTTAGGGTTTTTAGGGTCATTAAGGTATTTAGGATTTTTAGGTTTTTAAATGTATGTTCAGTTTTAGGGGATTATTCTGGATTTTTGGATTTTTTTGGGATCCAAAGGGTTTTTTTGGTTTTATGGTTTTTTAAGGTTTTTAGTTTTTTTAGTATTTTTAGGGGTTTTTTGTGTTTTTATGGTGTCTTGTGCTTTTAGGATTTTTAATGGGTTCTGCTGTTCATTTTGGATTTTAATATGGTATTTTAGGGTATTTAAGGGGATATTAAGGCACATATAGTATTTTATGGATTTTTGGGTTTTATATAGGTTTAAGGTCTTTTAATGTTTTCAAATGGGATTTAGGGGTTTTTAAGGTGTTTTTTGTTTCATTGAGGGATTATTTAATGCCTTTAATTGTTTTTAGGGGTTCTAATTGCTTTTAATGTTTTTAGTGATTTTACGATCATTATATGGTTTTAGGATCTTTTATGTTCTTTTAGGGCATCTAATGGTTTCTATGGGTTTTAGTGTTTTAATGGATTTTAGGATTTTATATAATTTTTATATATTATTATTGGTTTTCTATATATTTTTTGGTTTTTTGGGATTTTTAGTGATTATAATGATTCAATGGGTTTTTGTGGTATTACATTTTTAGGTGTTCTTTTTTTGTTTTATAGTTTTCAATGGTTTTATGGTTTTCATGTTTTATCGAATTTTATTCGAGATTTGAGTATTATTTTTGGGCTTTATAATTTTTATAATTTTTAATGTCTATGTGGGGGTTGAGGGTCTTTTAGGGGTTTTAGTGTCTTTTATTTTTTTTCTTTTTAAGGTATATTGGTTTTAGGAGTTTTTTTGTTCTTTTAGGGTTTTTAGTGTTATTTGGTTTTTAGTGTGTTTATGGTTATTAGGGTTTGGATTGTTTTTTTTTGAGGAGTTTATCGGTATTTTTATTGTATTTTATTGTGTTTTAAGGATTTTTCAACGTCATTTAGTGGTTTTAGGGGGTTTTATTGTTTTTGTGGATTTTCTGGGTTTTTTTGGGTTTTATGGTATTTGGGGGTATTAAAGTTTTTAGTGGTTTTATGTTTTAAGGTTTTTATGGTCTTATATGATTTTTAGTGTTTTATATTCATTTTAAGGTTTTAATGTTTTAAATATTTTTTATGTTTTTAGTGGGTTTTAGTGCTTTTATTGTATTTAAGGGTTTTTCGGGGTGGGGGGGGGAGTGGAGGAATGGTTTTTAGAGGTATTTAAATTAAGAAGGGGGGTTAATGGTTTTGGGTGTTTTAAGGTTTTTACGGTTTTTATCTGTCTCTTTAGGGTTTCATGGGTTTTTATGTTTCATTTTGGTTTGAAGGTATTTTTTTATGTCTGAAGGGTTTGAAGGCTTTTTGACTTTTGGGGGTTTGGGGTTTTTTGTGGATTTAATGTGTTATAAATGTTCATTATTGGATTTAAGAATACTAGGTATTTTATAAATTTTAGGGGTATTAAGGGTTTCTGTGTTTTTAGGGTTTTTAGGGTTTTAAAGAGTTTTAATTTTTTTTTGGGTTTTTACGTTTTTTCAGGTTTTTAGATTTTTTTAGTGTTTTCATTGATTATTTAAAAAAATTAGGGTTTATAGGATTTTTTATGGTTTTGGTGGTTTTTAGTGTTCATAGGGTCTTAAAGGGTTTTAGGTGTTTTATGGGGTTTAAGGGTGTTTTCAGTTTTATGGGAATTTTTATTTTTCGAGGGATTTAAGGGTTTTATGGGTTTTTAGGATTTTTAGAGGTTTTAATGTGTTTTTTTGGATTTTTAGCGTCCTTTTGGGTTTCAATGTTTCGTTGATTTTAGGGGTTTTGGGTTTTTAAATTTTAGGGGGTATTAGAATTTTTTTGTTTTTAGAGTTTTTGTGGTTTTTTTGGTGTTTTAGGGAATTTATAGAGAATTTTTTCAGGTTTTAGGGGTTTTTAAGGTTTTTTATAGTTTTTATTTTTTTAATGTTTTTTGGGTTTTGATGGAATTTTAGAGATTTTACGTTTTTTAGGGTTTTAAATGTGATTTTTGATTATTTAGGTATTTTATTGTTTGTTAATGGGTTTTTTGGATATAGTGTCATTTAATCATTTTAGGTTTTTTTTTATAGTTTTATGGTAACTTAGGGTTTTTTATGGTTCTTATTATGTATTTCAGTTTTTTTTGTTTTATGGTGACTTTTATGGATTTAGGGTATTTAATAATTTATGGCGGTTTTAGGATTTTTCGGTCTTTTAATGTTTTGATGGTTTTTTGGGTGTTTTAGGGTTTTTAATATCTTTTTGTGTTTTATAGTTTTTATTATTAATTAGGTTTTCTAGGATTTTATTTGTATTTTGGGGGTTTTGGTGGTTTCTAATGTTTTAGGGTGTTTTAAGGGATTTTCCTCTATTGAAGATTTTACTGTTTTTTGGGTTTGTGGCGAGGGTAGTTTTTATGATTTTAACTGTTTAGGGGTTTTTATTGATTTTAAATTTGTTAATGTTTTTATATGGTTGTAATTTTTTAGTAATTTTAATGTTTTTTTGGTATTTAGGGGTTTTATTGTTTTTAGATTCATTCGGGTTTTTGGGATTTTAGGATCATTAGGGGTTTTAATGATTTTTATTGTTATTTTGGTTTTTGAGAATTTTTAGGGGTTTTATGGTGTTTTATTGTATTTTGGTCCATTATAGGGGATTCTAAAATTTTATGTTTTTAGTCATTTCATGGACTATTTACGGCTATTAGGGCAATTTTGGAATAACTAGTGTTTTTAGGTTCTTCTATTGGTTTAGGGATAGTTTTGATTTTTTTTTGTTTTATAATTTTTAGGTGTTTATTGTTTTTATGGGTTTTAGGATTTTTAGAATTTTGGGTCTTTTTTGCTTTTTGGTAGTTTTATGGTTTTTTTATTAGTTTGGTTTTTTGGGGTTTTAAGAAATTTAAGTTTTCTAAGGGTTTTTTGGTTTTTTGGGTGTTTTAAGGGGTTTAAGGATCCTTTTTTCTTTTTATAGGGAAAATTAGGGTCTTTTGGGATATTGGGGTTGTTATCATCATTTAAGGATTTTTAGGGATTTTAGGGTTTTATGGTTTAAAGGGGTTTTAGGATTTTATGGTATTTGTGGGTATTTTATTGTTCTTTTGGGTATTTTAGAGGTATTTTTCGGGTTTTTGGGTCCTCTAGGATTGTTAGGGGTTTATCGCCATTTAGGTTTTAGGGTATTTAGGGTGTTTATGACATTTTAGAGATTTACGAGTTTTAATGTTTTCAAGGGTTTTTAGGATATTTTAAGATCTCTTTAGGGCATTTAAGGGGATTTATATGTTGTAGTGTATTTATGATTTTTAGGTATGTATACAATGTTTTAGGGGTTTAGGTGTTTTCAGTGGTTTTCAACAGTTTTTATGGAATTTAGGATTTTTAGGGGGGTTATGGTTTGAAGAATTTTTAGGGTTCTTATGGTTTTTATGTTTATTAAGGTTTTATGGGGTTTTAGTGCTATGAGGGATTTCCTTGGTTTTTGGGTTTTAGGTTCTATTTAAGGGTTTTTAGATTTATTTATGATTTTTTGGGGTTTTTTGGTTTTTTCTTTATTTTATGGATTTTTAGGGGTTTTATGGTTTTTAGATTCTTTTAGGGGATTTAGGTTCATTTATAGTTTTTAGGGTCTTTTATGATTTTTATAGTTTTTAGGGGGGTTATAGGGTCTTTTAGGCTATTTATAATATATAGGGTTTTTTTTGGTTTTTTTAGGTATTAGTGGTTTTGGGATTTTTGGTTTTTTTATATTTTGATGGGTTTTGTGTTTTTATGGTTTTTAGGGTGTTCCTTTCGTATTTTAATTTTTAGAGTTTCAATGGACATTTACTTTTTTAGGGATTTTCTTGGTATTTTTTGGGTGTTTTTTCTTTTTAGGATTTTAGGATCTTTTTATGGGTTTTATGGATATCATGTGTTTTTAGTGTTTTTGAGGTTTTTATGGTTTTATTGTTGTATTTATGGGATTTTTTGGGGTTTTAGGGTTATTTAGGGGTCTTTGGGTTTTTAGGGATTTAGGTGTTTTAGGATATTTTATGTTTTTAGGGGGTTTAAGAGAATTATTGGGTTTCATGGTTTTAAAGGTTATTAAGGGTTATAGGGAGAGTATTTTAATGGTTTTCAGGGGTTTTAGTGTTTTTAGGGGGTTTTCGAGATATTTTGGGGTTTTATGGTTTTTTGGGGCATTTAGAGTTTTTTGGGTGTTGAGTGTTTTTACTGTTTTAGGGTTTTTTATAGTTTTTAGGGGTTTAGGGTTTTACGTGTTTTTGTTTTAGCATATTTTTAGGATGTATTTGGGTCTTTCAGTGTTTTAGGGACTTTTAGGGAGTTTTAGGGTCTTAGCATTTTATAGATATTTTAGTGTTTCTTGGGTTTTTAGATTTTTTTGGGTTTTGGGGTTTTTTGGTATTTTTTTGGTTTTTTTATGTGTCTTCATGGGGTTTGGTATTTTTTTGGATTTTAAGGATTTCTTGGGGGTTCTAGGGTTTTCAGTAGTTTTAGGGATTTTTATGGTTTTGGGTTTTTATATGTTTTTAGTGTTTTGGTTTTTTTGTGGATAATGATTATAGGGTATATATTTTTTATAGTTTTTTGTTAGGGGTTTCATGTTCTTTTGGATTTTATGATTTTTATAGATTTAGGGATTTTAAGGGTCGTAGGGTCTTTAAATTTTTTTGTTTTTTATGCATCTTACATGTTTTTATTATTTTTAGGGATTTTTTTTGGTTTTAAGGGTTTTTATTTTTAATGGGTTTTTAGGATTTTTCTGATTTTAAATATTTTAATCTATTTTAATTATTTTTACTGTTTTAAGGGTTTTAGGAGTTTTTTCTGGATTTTTGGGTTTTTTGGATTTTAGTTGTTTAAGGGTATTTTATGGTTTTTGTGGATTTAGTGTTTTTGTTGAATTTTTTTAGTGAATTTTTGTTTTTTAGGGATTTAGGGTTTTTAGGGTTTTTAGGGGGTTTTTGGTTCCTTTCGATGTTTTGTGTTTTTAATATTTTTTGGGTGTTTTAGTGTCTTTACAATGTTTTGGGTTTTTAGGTTTTTATGTTTTTAGGGAGGTTTATGTGATTTATTGGGTTTTAGATGTTTTTTATGCTTGGGGGGGATTAGGGTTTTATGGGGTTTTATGGTTTTTAGGCTTTTGTTAGATATTTTTACTATTTTTTAGAATTATAGTGGTTTTTGGTTTTTTAGTTTTTTATGGGGTTTAGTAACTTTTAATGGAATTTAGGGGTCATTAGGGTATTTAGGGTGTTTCAGAGTTTTTAAGGTATATAGGGAATAATAGGGTTGTTAGGGGGTGTTGAGTAATGGGGTTTTCTTAGGAGTTTTAATGCCTTTTAGTATTTTTACATTGTTTTGGATTATTACTGTTTTTTTATGTTTTAATAATCGTTTAGGGGTTTTTTTGGGATTTTTTGGTTTTTGTGAGTTTTTATGGTCTTTTCGTGTTATTAGGATTTTAAGTGGGATTTTTACTATTATTGGTTTTTAAGGGGATTCTTTGGTTTTCTTTTGATCTTTATGTCTTTATGTTTTTTAGTATTTTTAGGATTTCTGTTAGTTTTTTGTGATTGGAGGTTTTATAGAAGTTTTATGTTTTTCATGTGTGTTTAGTTTTTTTGGTAATTTATAGGTTATAGGGAGTTTAGGTTATTTTATTGTTTTTAGGGTGTTCTAATGTTTTTTTGGTTTTTATGGTCTTTTATGCAATTTTTAGGTGATTTTAGAGTTCTTAGGGGTTTGAGAGACATCTAGGGTTTTTATGGTCTTTTTGGAATTTAGGGGGTTTCGAGAGGTTTTTTAAAGTTTTTAAGTCATTTTGGGTCTTTTAAGGTCATTTAGCTGGTATTAGGTATTTAGGTCCTTTTAGGCAGGTTTAGTGTGATTACTATCCTTTAGTTTTTTTAATATCTTTTTGTATTTTTTAGTGTTTTTTGTGTCCTCTTGGGTTTTTATGGTTTTAGGTACCTTTAGTGCTTTTAGGGTTCTTAAGGAACTATTGGGGGTTTTATCATTTTTACGGCCCTTTACAGATTTTAGGGAATTTTTTTCATCTAGTTTATAGTGTTTTTATATTCTATTATTGTGTTTAGGTCTTTTTAACATCTTTTGGGGATTTCAGATATTTTATTTTCCTATAGGTTTTTTGGGGTTTTAGAGTCTTTATGGGATTTAAAGGATTTTATTTTCTTTGGGAGGAGGTATTGTGGTTTTTATTATAATTTATGGTTTTTAGATATTTTATTTTATTTCTATATTTTAGATCCAATTATAATGTTTTTAGGGTTTCAGGTTCATTTAGGTGATTTTTAAGGTTTTTTGGATCTTAGTGTTTTGGGGGTTTTAAGATGTTTTCTTGGGTTTTAGGGTTTTTAGTATTTTGGGTCTTTTATGGTTTTGGGGTTTTTGGGGTTTTAGTATTAATTGGATTTTTGGGGTTTTAAGGAATTTATGGTTTGTAGAGGTTTTTTGGTTTTTTGGTGTTTTAAGGGTTTTAATTTTCCTTTTTTTCTGTTTATAGGGAAAATTTGGGTCCTTGGTGCTATTTGGGTTGTTAACATCATTTAGAGATTTTACACATTTTAGGGTTTTAGGGTTTAAAAGGTTTTTTGTTATTTTTGGGATTTGGGGTATTTTATTGTTCTTTTGGGGTTTTTAGTGGTATTTTGGGGTTTTAGGTTCCCCTAGGATTGTTAGAGTTTTATGGCCTTTTAGTTTTTAGGGGCTATAGGGTGTTTAGGTATTTTTAGGGATTTAAGGGTTTTAATGTTTTCTAGGGGTTTTAGGGTCTTTTAGGGTCTCTTTAGGGTGTTTATGGGGTTTTAGGGGTTTTAGTGTATTTAGGGGTTTTATAAATGTATAAAATGTTTTAGGGGTTTAGGTGTTTTCAGTGGTTTTCAAAGGTTTTTAGGGAATTTTGGATTTTTAGGGGGGATTAGGGTATGAAGAATTTTTAGGTTTCTTCTGGTTTTTATATATTTTATGGTTTTAGTGGTTTTTTTTTCTGAAGGTTTTCTATGTTTCTTTTGGTTTTTGGGTTTTATTTAAGGGTTTTTAGAGTTTTTTTATGAAATTCTGTGGTTTTTTGGTTTTAAGCTATTTTATGGGTTTTTTGGGTTTTTAGTGTCTTTTATGGGATTTCGGTTATTTTATGGGTTTTAGGGTCATTTATTCTTTTTGTAGTTTTGGATGGGTTTTTGTATCCTTATGGTTTTTTGGAGTTATTTATTTTTGTTCATTTTTAGTGTTTTAAGGTACAATTACTTTTTTAGGGATTTTATTTTTATTTTTAGGGTGTTTTTTATTTTTAGGATTCAAGGATCTTTTTATGGGTTTTATGAATTTCAAGTTTTTTTTTGTTTTTGAGGTTTTTATGGTTTTATTATTTTATGTTTTGGATTTTTTGGGTTTTCCGGGATATTTAGGGGTCTCAGGGGTTCTTAGTGTTTAAGGGGTTTAAAGAGATTTTACGGTTTTTAGGGTTTTTAAGAAAATTACTTGGTTTTATTGTTTTAAGGGGTATTTAGGCTTATGGGGGGATTTTAATGGTTTTAAGAGGGATTTAGTGTTTTTTGGGGGGTTTAGAGATCTTTTTGGGTTTTAAGCATTTTTGGGTTTTTAAAAGTTCTTGAGTGTTGAGTGATTTTACAGTTTTAGCGTTTTTTATATTTTTTAGGGGATGAGGGTTTGACAGGTTTAGATTTTAGGGTATTTTTAGGGGAATTTGGGTCTTTTAGTGTATTAGGGCCTTTTAGGGGGTGTTAGGGTTTTATAATGATTTTAGCATTTTTTTTGTTTTTTGAATTTAGATGGTTTAGGGGTTTTCATGTATGTTATTAGTTTATGGTGTTTTTAGGTGTTTTCGTGGGGTTTTGTATTTTTTTGGATTTTCTAAAATTTTAGGGGGTTATAGTGTTTCTAGTAGTTTTGTGGATTTTTTTTTGGTTTTTTGGGGGTTTATAAGCTTTTAGTGTTTTTGGTTTTTTCTGGATAATAATTTTAGGGTTTATATTGTTTATAGTGATTTATTAGGGGTTTAATGTATTTTGGGTTTTTATGATTTTTAGTGATTTCAGGTTTTTAAGGGTCGTAGGGTCTTTAAAATTTTTATGTTTTTTATGAATCTTAAGGGGTTTTTAGGGATTTTTTACGTTTTAAGGGTTTTTAGTTTTATAAGGGGTTTTTAGGATTTTTTGGGTTTCACAATATTTTAAGCTATTTCAATGATTTTTAGTGATTTATGGGTTTTATGGGTTTTACTGGATTTTTGGGGTTTTGGTATTTCAGTTGTTTAAGAGTATTTTATAATTTTGGGGGATTTAGTGTTTTTGTTGAAATTTTTTAGTGAATTTTTTAGGGCTTTAAGGTTTTAAGTGGTTTTAGGCTTTTTATGGTTTTAGGGTGTTTTAGGGGGTTTTACCGTTTATTACGGGTTTTAGGCTTCTTTGGATCCTTTAGAAGTTTTGGGTTTTTAGGATTATTTGGGTGTTTTAGTGTCTTTACTATGTTTTGATTTTTTAGGTTTTTAGGTTTTTAGGGAAATTTATTGGATTTATAGGGTTTTAAGTGTTTTTTGGGATGGGGGGGGGGGGGGTTAAATGGTTTAATGGGGTTTTATGGGTTTTATCGTTTTGAGGGTTTTGTTAGATATTTTTATAGTTTTTTTATAATTTTTAGTGGTGTTTGGTGTTTTTAGGTTTTTAGGGGTTTTAGCGACTTTTAAGGGAATTTAGGGGTCTTTAGGGTATTTGGGGACTTTTAGAGTTTTTAGGGTATATAGGGAAGAATAGGGTTTTTAGGGGGTGTTGAGTTTTAGGGATTTCATTGGGTTTTTATGTCTTTTATAATTTTTAGATTTTTTTGGATCATTACAATTTTTGTGGGATTTGAAAGTCTCTTAGGGGTTTTTGGGTTTTTTTTGTTTTTGTGAGTTTTTTTGGGGTTTTTTAGTGTTTTTAGGGTTTTGGTGGGATTTTTACTATTATAGGTTTTTAAGGGGTTTCTTTGGGATTCTTGGGTCTTTATGTTTTAATTTTTTTTAATTTTTTTTGGATTTTTTGGATTTTTTTGTGTTTGGATTTTTTTATAGTAGTTTTAGTTTTTTTCAAGTGTGTTTAGTGTTTTTGGGATTTTAGAGGTTTTAGGGTGTTTAGGTTATATTATGGTTTTTTGGGTGTTCTAATGTTTTAATGTTTCTTATGGTCATTTATGTGGGTTTTAGGTTATTTTAGAGTTCTTATGGATTTTAGAAACTTTTAGGGTCTAAAGGGTCTTTTGGGACTTTAGGTTGTTTTAAGAGGTTTTTTATAGTTTTAAGGTCATTTAGGGTCTTTTAAGGTAATTTATCTGGTTTTAGATATTTAGGTAATTTTAGGCTGGTTTAGTGTGTTTAGTTTCCTTTAGAGTTATTATGATCTTTTTGTATGTTTCAGTGTTTTTTGGGTCTTATAGGGTTTTTTTGGTTTTAGGTACCATTAGTGTTTTTAGGGTTCTTAAGGCTCGATAGGGGGTTTTATCGATTTGACATCCCATTAGGGATTTTAGGTTTTTTCTTTTTCTTTTTTTAGGTTTTGTATATTCTATTATGGTTTTTAGGATTTTTAGCAGCTTTGTGGGGTTTTTGCGTATTTTGTTGTCCTATAGGGGTTTTGTTGTTGATTTTAGTGTCTTTATGGGTTTTTAGGGTTTTTATTTTCATTGGGGGATATTATGGTTTTTATTATATTTTTGGGTTTCTGGATTTTTTATATAATTTTTAGATTATAGTTCCAATTATATTGTTTTTAGGGTTTTAGGTTCATTTATGGGATTTTTTGGGTTTTTAGGATCTTAGTGTTTTGGGTGTTATAAGATGTTTTTTTGGGTTTTTATGGTTTTTATGACTTTTGGGGTCTTTATGGTTATGATGGTTATTTATGGAATTCTGTTTTTAAGGGAATCAATTGGTTTTTGATGTTTTATTGTATTTTTATCGGTTTTTATGGTTTTTAGTGGTATTAAAGGTGTTTAGGGTTTGGTGGGATTTTAAGGAATTTATGGATTTAAGGGTTTTATTTTGTTTTTATGGTTATTAGGATTTTTCAGGTTTTAGGGGTTATTTGTTTTTTTGGGTATTCAGTTTTTTTATGGTCATATTGGTTTTACGGATTTTATGTGGTTTATCTTTTTTAGGGTTTCTAAGGGGTTTTTAGGTTTTTTTACTGGTCTTTGGGGTTTTAGTTTTTTTGGGTGTTTAGGGGGTTTAGGGTTTTCATGGATTCTTAGTGGGGTATAGTAATTTTAGTTTTGTCTTGGGTATTGAAATGTTGTATGGGTTTTTATTGTTTTGGGGTTTTAGGAATTTTATTGTATGTTGGAATTTTTTAGTTTTTTACGGTTTTTAGTATTTTTTGGTTTTTATTGGCTTTAGCTTCATTCATGGGTATTTATGGTTTTTGGGTTTTTTAGGGTTTTTAGGGTTTTTATGGTTTTTGTGTTGTTTAATAGTTTTTAGGTTCCTCTATGGTTTTCAATGGGTTTTAGGGTCCTTTAGTAATTTGTTTGGATTTTTTATGTTATTTTAGGATTTTAGGGTCCTTTTATGTTTTTAGTGTCATTTACGGATTTTTAGGGGATTTTAGGGTTTTCTGATATTTTTTAACGATTTTTAAGGGTTATGATATTTTATCATGTTTTTTTTGGGGGGGGGTTTGGTGTTTAAGGTATTTTAGAGTATTATGGGGTTTAATGGTATTTAAAAGTTTTTATGTTTTTGTAACTCTTTATGCGATTTTTTGGATTTTTAGTGTTTTCATTACTTTTAGGTATACTTAGAGTATTTATGATTGTTATGGTTTTTACTACTATTTTTTTTATTGATTTTTAATCGGTTTAGTGGTTTTTAAAGTTTAATGTGTTTTAGGTTTTTAGGGTCGTTTTAGGGTTTTAGGGGTTTTAAGGTTGTTTTAGGAATATTTTTGGTTTTTATAGGGGTTTTCGGGACCTTAAAGGGTTTTTCTGTCTTTGGGGGGGGGTGTTAGGGGTTTTATAGACTTTTAAGGTTTTTTATGTTGTCAGGGTTTTTCGGGTTTTAATGGTTTTTAATATTTTACTATTTTTATATATTTTTTGACTTTTTATGGTTATTAGGAAATTTTAATTGTATTTTGGGTTTTAAGATTTTTGGGTCTATTTGATTTTAGGTATTTGTTTGTTTGTTAGAAATTTAGGTTTTTTTAGATTTTTTAGTGTTTTTGGGGTAATTCATTTTTTCTTTTTTATTTTTAGGTTTTTGAGGGGGTGTATGGGTTTTTATGTTTTGAAAAAAATTTAGGAAATGTATGGGGGTTTTAAGGTTTTCATATTTTTATTGTTTTTTGATTTTTTCTTCTTATTTGGGTTTTTGTGGTATTTATAGGGTTTTTTTGGTTTTTTAAGATTTGTAGTGGTTTTTGGGTTTTTGGATTTTAGGGGATTTTATGTTTTTAATGGTATTTAGGATATTATGGTATTTTAGATGTTTTGGGGTTTATATGGTATTTTAGGGTCTATTAAATTTTAATTGGGTGTTTAGGTTATTTAATGTTTTTAGGATTTCATAGTTTTTAGGGTTTTTTGAGATTTCTTGGGGTTTAGTGTTTTTAGATATATTTTAGGATTTTAAGGTTTTAGGGGGGTGGGGTTTAGAGGTTTTAATGATTTTTTTATAGTTTTTAGTGTTAACTGGATTTTAGGGTTTTGCGTATCTTTTTTAGGTTTTATAGGTTTAGGGGATTTAAGGGGTTTTAGGTCTTGGAGGGGTTTTAGGCTTATTTTACGGGGTTTATAAGGATTTTAAGTTTTTGTGGGTTTTATGGTATTTTCGGTATTTAAGATTTTAAGTATCATTTAGAGTTTTTTGGTTGTTATGTTTTTTTTTGGTTTTAATGGTTTTATGGGATTTGATTGTTTTTCGATCGTTTTAGGGTTTATAGGGATTTAAGGGTGTTTAAGGTTTTATGGGTTTTTATGGTTTTTAGTTTTCTCTGGTTTTTAGGTGTTTTATTGGTTTAAGGGTTTTGGGGTATTTTTATTCTATTTTTATGGTTTTTAAATTCATTGGGGGGTGGGGGTCGTCCTTTTTTTTGTTTTTGAGGTTTTATGTTTTTTTATGAGTTTTTAGGGATTTGTGGTTTTTGGGGGTTTTATGATTTTTTGAGGTTTGTATAGGTTTTTAGGGTTGTTTTGGGTTTTATTGTGTGTTTAGGGTCCTTTTTTTGTTTTTATTCTTTATAGTGTTATTTTTTGGTTTTTTTGGGTTTGTTATCATTTTTAGGTGTTTTTTATTTTATATTTTGTATGGATTATTAGTATTTTTATGTTTTTATTGGGTTTTATTGTTTCGGGGAAGGGGTTTAAATGGTTTATGGGTATTTTATGTTTTTTTAGTTTTTTGTGTCTTTTAGGGAGAAAAACGTTCAGGGCTGGTGGCCCTACAAAATTTTAATGAAGACAAAAAAAAGTTACAAGAATGGTTTACACATCCGAGAGTGAGACTCACCAATCTTTTCTAAATCAACATACGACATACA
The DNA here is from genome assembly GCA_963277665.1 of Viscum album. Classification (NCBI taxonomy): domain Eukaryota; kingdom Viridiplantae; phylum Streptophyta; class Magnoliopsida; order Santalales; family Viscaceae; genus Viscum; species Viscum album. The sequence continues at coordinate 873,246,310 of OY728152.1, read as the reverse complement.
ATAGGATGGAGAAAAAGGACCACATCGAGCTACATTCCTCAATTGCATTTGTGGAGAGAGATTTTTCCACCGAGCTGGCCTCTCTATAGGTGTTAGTGACCCACAAGCTCAGAATCTGAGATATGGTGATGCAATCAATCTATTTTGGTAGAAGTCTTCATGGGACCTCTTTGGATTTTATTTTTTGGACCTCCACCGCTAGCATTGAGTCCGACTCAACCTAGAGTGATTCCCTCTTAAATTGAGTAGAAAACATAGCCACCGTCATCATCGCCCATAAATCTTCTTTATATGAACATCCATATCCATTAAAAGTGATGAAAGCTTCCTTCAAAAAAGGCTTTGTAGGTGCGGAAAACCCCACCACACCCTGAGGGGATGGGTGCGCCCAATGCCACATCGTCCCCATTATCCTTTATCCATGATGTGATTGGGGAAATTCATCAGATTTATTTCAACACTTGTGGCTGCCTCCCCCAGCTAGCCACAACAAGTGAACGCAATATAATTATATCACTAACATTATTTTCCATCGAAGCTGTTTGCAGATGGTACCCCACCTGTATTTCATTCTGGATCGTCACCACTCAACCAAGAACCGAGAGGGGTTTTCGGTTAAAGGCCAATGGATTACGGGCAGCCCATTTATAGTGAATAGTCACCACAACCCCAACAAGTAGCAGGTTGTGCACCTGATCACTGAACATCAGCTTCACCTGCCCGAAGATAAAATCAAATATCGCTTTTTTCATGCTACACTATAAACCAAAACACTATACCATGTAGCTCCAATGATCAACAAAAAATTTATAGTGAAGTAGAACATGTGATCCATTATCCTCTTTCTGCTTGAAGAAAAGACAAGAGGAGGTAAATTTCCATCCAGCCATCTTCAATTTATCTTATGAGGGGAGACTATTTCACTAGATTTTCCTAATCAGTACATAATGAGCTGGCGAGATGAAATTTGTTCTGAATTTGAGCATCCAAGATGGTGAGGTGATGCATTGAGGACACTTTATCCGTTAGTTATCATGAGTATTGAACATTCTAACCATACTGGGATTCTAGACAAGGGTGTCCTTATCCAAAAGGACAAACCACTGGATATCTAAAATTATATTTTTAGGGAAATCCACAGGTGGTCCCCTCTCTTCTGAACAAGGGAACAATCGACATGTACTTAGGATTATGGGCAGGGGGAACCACCTTATAAAGCATTTGCGCAAGCTTTGGAGTTGTCCAACAATTAATATTTGAGGATCTGGACACATTCCACATTGACATAGATATAATCTCCTCGTAGGAGGTTCTTAGAGAAGGCCATGCTGAGGAAGATATGTATCCAGTGAAACAAACATAAAGCCTCCATGTAAACCATTTTTTGAGAAAATCTATGCCATCATGATGTGGGTTCATAAATATCCTAGTGAGGTTCCACATCAAGGAACCATTAAATCTTCTGAGGCCATTAATGACAAGCCAACCCATCTCAACCCGCATTTTACAGTTCTTCCATGCAACAAAGCCTAATTTTCATTCACTTATGCATCCCTTTTTGGAAAAATTCTTGATCCTATCATTCCAAATATTAACTAGACTAAATGACCATCTATAGATTGAAAAATCATGGACAAAGATGGTGGTTATTACCAAATTTGTTAGTCACAATCTTATATCTTGGGAGAGGAATTTTCCCTTCCATTTGGAAATCTTCTGGGAAATTTTATTTGAGATTCCCTCAATGTAAGAGTTTTTTCATTTCCCTAAGAGAGGGGGACACCCAGGTGTGTGAAGGGGAGTGAGCCTCTCCTCACTCCATGTGCACTAGCAATACAGAGCTTTCTTTAGGGTGAGACTCCATTGAAATAGATTATTAAGGATTTCTTCCTGCTGATGATTTTCCCAGCCAAACATTCATAGTGACAAAAGAAAATTTCCATGACGGATAGTATTTTCTTTTTAGACTACCAAAATAGAATGATGTCGTATGTATGGAGTATGTGGGGTGGAACATTGAGGTACCTCCCTCACTTGATAGGTGAGTAAAGTCCATCCTATACCAAATCAATAATACATCATGTCATGTAATCCTCAAAAATTGAAAATCGAAATCCAGAGAGCAGATCCCCTTACAAGTACCCCTGGAGCATTTGAACAACCCCATTGGGGAAAAATATATAAGGATCAATATTCAAGAACTACTAAAAATAGTATTATCAATCATTATAAAACTTCTAGAGAAACGGTACATGACAATTAATTTAAAGATAAATTTATATATTATGTTGTCAAAATAATTGAAATATCAAGTAGGATAGAAATTCCCCCATAATTTATTTCCTTGTCCATAATATAGATACCCTTAAATGTGGTGAAGTGTTAGGTTTGAATATTCCTTCCAGCAATGAAGCGAAACTAGTTTGGAGTAATCATGTTCCTCAATATATTCCCTAAACAATTGACCAGAATATTTCTTACAATATTGTGTATGGTGTTCCCCCTGGAAACTGACCTGAAGTAACCAATTTCAGTATCATTCTCTTTCCCTAGGATCGATGATATAATGTTTTAATTTTCCCCATATTGAATTGAGCTAGAGAGGAATACATCCCTGATATCCTTGGTAACATCCCGGTGCAGTATGTACCAATATAACACAAAAATATTTATTTACAAGCTCGTATGATCCCAATGGACAATCCATGTTCAATGAGAACAGTGCATACCTCTCCTCTTTTCCAATATCTGCCACTATCAGAGCCTCCTTCTAATTCTCAACAATGCAGGGAGATATTGAATCTGGGAGGATGGGAGGATCAATGAAATCATCCATGTGCATCCCCTAAATGTGATCCACCTCCACATTGAAAATGTATTCCATTGAGGTGAGGGTCAATCCTCCAACCCAAACAATATTAAAACTAGTCATAACTCGCTTCTCTATATGAAGACGATGATAGAATTTGGAGTGTCTGTCCCCAACCAACAACCATTTGACATTGAACTGCACCATAGAAAGCCTCTCCTTGAGAGCTAGTATTTCAACTCACTTTGAGTGGATTTGTATCTCCTCCCAAGAGGTGGTGTGTTGCGGTAGATTTTTAATTTTGAAATTGGAATGTTGATGTTATATGGCTTTGATAACATTTTCCATCCCTAAAAAGGACTTCCCACTCCATTATTTCGAGAGGTTATTGAGTTATCTATGCATTGAAACCAAACAATCAGTAGGGGGTACCTAAAGTGGTCTTGCTCTACCACTTCATAAAATCCTCCCTAAACCCAAGAATTTATAGCAAGGCTTTACTAAATATTAAGGGTAGTGGGAGAGACCTGGAGTAACCCTCCCTTTACACAACAACAAGTGGATTCCAGTATGAGTTAAATTTCGGATGAGTAAACCCAGAGAGGGCCATGGGGGAACTCCTTCCTGTTATTTTAGAGAAACACCTATCCATATTACTAGATTGTATACCATTAATAGTGTGCATTCCACATGTGAAGGCTGATTAAGCTATGGATATCTCATATAGATCACACTGGTCCAAGAAAGAGGAAAACTCTACTGCTACTACTCAGTAAATTTAGGGCCAATATTTTCTACTGGATTTAAGACCACAATGAAGTTAGAAATGAAAATCTAATTATGGTAAATAGACTCATTAATTAGAATAAACTCCCTCTGTAGTTACCTCCTAGTGTTGTACGATCAATAAGCATACACAAAGGAGAGGGTAAGGGTGGTATCTTGTAAACAGATGGTAACTGTGATCACTTGGGGTCTCTCTTCAACTATGATAAATAGAACATCATTCCACTTCATAACCCATAAGGATTTATTGTCCTCACTATTAATAGAGAAAAGAGAGTACCTGAGGGTGCTCCACTTAAACTCCTTCTAGCTTACAAACTTGATCATGTGTTTGGCTATACAAATTACCATTTTCATGTGCTAAATATTGTGTCTATGGGATACGAACGTGGGAACATTACCAAGCCGCAATAATTTCAAATTCATGATCTCCATTGGGGAATGGTTTCATTATTGTAATGGGAGGGGGTGCCGTCATTTCAGTTTCCATTATTTCTATTTTTCTTAGTGATTACAGTAGACTACATGGCTAGTTTTGGAGAAAGATATTTCTCTACCAGCTTTTTCTCATCATCATTTTTCACATCGGCATGATACATGATATGAATTCCATCCTAGGCCAAAGGGTCATCATCCATGTCACTCCAGAACACCCAAATCATTGGGATATAATATTTCAGAATACATATGGCTTCCTCTGAGGGAACCCCAGTTGGATTCCACATAGACTGGCCTGTGGAGACCTCCATGAACATTTCTTTGTTGAGATCCATCCCCTCTAGTGTCCTAGGAATGGGGGGAACCATATCTGATGAGTCTGAAACCAAAGTGGAGGGGCTTGTGGCCTACCGGTTTGTAGGTGGAGTAGTATCCCATGTGACCAGAATGCCGGGAGTGATTCTGGGGCATTATGACCATGATGATATTCATAGGATGTGTCTTGTTCAGTGGGTGTGTCCATAGGAACCTGTAATAGTGAGACCACCAGGAGATCCTTTCATTCAGCCAAGCAGGCCAAAATATGATCCTGCTTCCTCTATAGGTCCACCAAAATTGAGGAACATAGATTAGGAATTTCATACACTTGATAAGCCTTAGTTTCCTTAGCCACACTAAGGGGGATGTGCGCAAAGCCGAAGGGGTAGAGGCCTCCACAGTGATTCCCACCGATTTAATCACCACACCCTTGGATGCTGATGGGTCATCATTAGACCTGGTGTTTTATTCTTTCCCTATGTCCCTTCATGTAGGTACTACGACCATGCCCCTATAGGTTTCAAATAGAACAATTCCTCGATCTACTACATTCCAAGATTGTATGACAAAAAAATGTTGGTGTGGGGGAATTTGGGATTTCTCTCATACTAAATTTCCCAGGATAGGTTGTCCTCATGGGTATTGAAAACAACTTCCTAAACCAGAGTGTTCACCATTTTGACTTCTACAAGCACCCATGAATAGTGACCATATCATGGGTTGTCCGTTTCATTATCAATTCTGAAAGGAAATCCATTCGGGGAGGCAATTTCCTAAAATATTTTAGGGTTCCTGTATAACCAATTTAATATACAGATATAGATCCATACCTGTGCACATGTGTTTTTCTCCCAGAAAGGGTTTAAATTCTAGTCCCAATCCTGGATCTGGCATAGACATGGCTTGATATTGAGGGAGCCGAAGGTCCATTCCCTCCTTTTCCATTCAATAGAAAGGAAGATAATATGGAAGAAACCTCTTTCAATTATCATAATTTTCCACACAGTAAACCCCTATATGTCAGCAATGTGCTTGGTTAGATATCCACTTTTCCAAATCCTCTCCCATTTTGGGACAAGGAATCATGCTATAATGTAGAAGTTTCGTAGCTAGATATGTTGTTAATATCCTCCCGATTTGTAGAGACATGTGCAATGCGACACTTCCTGATCACACAACCAGGGGAGAGAGCACTGAAATCTGTGAAGGTAAGAGAATCCACCACTTTTACAACCTCCAAAAATTACTTCTTCTGTCTCATCACACCTTAAGCCTCCCAAGGGACCTTCGACATTGCCTTGCTGGATCAGAATTGCTAAAAAATTTCATTATGCCCAACTAGGAATGATTGAACCTTGATCGGGTTTTAGGTTATTTTTGGTGTTTTCAAGGGTTGAGGGTATTTTAGGGGGTTATGGGGGTTATAATGTTTTTGGGTTCTCTTAGGGGTTTTTACCATCACTCAGTGTTTTGTGGGTTATTTTGGGTCATTGATATCTTAGTGTATACTGTATAGTGTTTACTGAGTAGTATTTATTGATTAATTCATAGGGTTTACGGTCTATGATTATTGGGTAGGGTATAGGGTTTGGGGTAATAGGGTTACCGTATAAGGTGTATGGTATAAGTTTTAGGATGTAGGGTTTTGGAATTTGGGTGTAGGGTATATGGTTCTGGAAGTATGGTTTATGGTGCTGGGTATAGAGTTTTTGTTATATGGTTGATTGATTATGGTGCAGGTTATAAGGTTTATTTTTAAGGGGTTTTATGGGTTATATTTGTTTTTTTTGTTTTATGGTTTTTTCAGAATTTTTATGTGTTTAATATTTTTTTGTTTTTTTGGGTATTTATGGTTTTAGGTTTTATATGTATTTAAGGGTGATTTTGGGTTTTTGGGGGTTTTAGGGATTTAGGGGTTTTTATTGTTTTTAAGGAATTTAATGGTTTTTATGGTTTTTAGGGTTTTAGGGTTTATAGTTATTTTAGGGGGTTTCAGGTTTTAGGCATTTTATGGTTTTTAATTTTTTATGGTTTTTTAGTTTATTTATTGGTTTTAGATTTTTATGATTTTTATGGATTTTTAAGATCTTTTAGGATTATATAGATCTTTTATTGTTTTTAGGAACCTTTAAGGGTTTTATGTTTTTAGATGTTTTTGGGGTTTAATGTTTTTTTATGTATTTTATGGGTTTTTATTATTTTAAGGGTTTTTTAGAGTTTTATTCCTTATAATGTTTTTAAAGGTCTATTAGCATATTTATGGAAGTTTTTTTTCATTTTTGGGGATTTAATGGTTTTATGGTGGTTATGTTTTTAGGTTATTTTTCCGGGTTTTAATATTTTTTGGGGTTTTTAGTGTTTTTTAGGTTGTAGTGTTTTTTATGCGGTTTTATGTATTTCAGGTTTATCAAGAATTTAGGGATACATAGGGTATTTCAGTTTTTAGGGTATTTTTAGGTGTTTAGGGTTTTTAGGGGTTTTATGCTTTTTCAGTAATCTTGTCTCGTTTTGGGATTTTAGGGTTTATTAGTATCATTTAGGGTATTTAGTGACTCTTTGGGGGTTTTCGAGTCTTTTAAGGGTTTTATTGTTATTTTATGATTTTATGGTTTTCAAGATATTTTAAAATTTTCAGGGGTTTTATGTGTTTTAAGTGTTTTAATGATTCTTGGGTTTTAGGGATTTTAGGTTTTACTAGTTTTTAGGGATTCTTAGTGACTATATAGTCTGTTAGGGTTTTGATAGTTTTTACGGGCTTCAGGGTTTTAATGTGATTTTAGTGAATTTTTTGTGGTTTTTCATGTCATGACACAGTTTCAGGTTCTTTTTTGTGTTAAGGGGTTTTCGGGGTTTTATTGTTTTGGGAGGGGGTTAAGTGTTTTAGGGTATTATACAGGTTTAGGGTCATTTAGTGTTTTTGGGTTAATAGGGTATTTTGGGTTATTTTTTTATTTATATTGTATTTATAGGGTTTTAAGGGGTTATTTGGGTTTATGGTTTAGGGTTTGTTATGATTTTTTTTTTGTTTTTACGAGTTTATGGATATTAAGGTTTATATTGAAATTTTAAGGGTTTTATGGTTAATTTAGTGGTTATTTGATTGGGGGATACAATTTTTATTGATTTTTTTGGGGTTTTCATTAATTTTTCTGGGTTTTGGGGTTTTATAGTGGTTTAGGATTTTTTGGTATTTTATGGGCTTTATGATTTGTTAGGGGTTTTAGATTTAATGTTTTCCTTGTTTTTTATGTTTTTAGGGACGTTTATGTTTTTTTAGTTTTTTTGTTCCACTTGGGGGTATTTTATTTTTATAAGATTATATATTTTTAATGGTATTTTAGAGGCTTTAGTGGCGTTTAGGGTATATTTATTGTTTTTTGTGGTTTTAATGTTTTTAGTGAATTTTATGGTCTGATGGGATCATTTAGCATATTTATGGTCTTTTAGGGATTAGGGTATATGATTTAGGATTTAAAATGGAGGATTTAGGTATTATGGTGTAGGAAATAGTGTTAATGGTGTTGGTATAAGATTTTTGGTGTAGTTTTTATGGTTTAGGGAGTAACATATATGGTTTAGGGTGAAGTGATTAGGGTTTAGGGTATAGGGTGTTGCGATTAGGGTGAACAGTTTTGGGTTTATGGTATAGGGTATAGGTTTTTTGGTTTAGGGTATAGAGTTTAGGGTGTGGGTAATAGGGTTTAGTTTTAGGTATTATGGTTCAGGGTTTAGGTTATAGGGTATGTGATTTTTATTGTTTTGAGGTGTGATAATATTTTATGGTTGGTTTGGGTATTTAAGGGGTGTCATGGTTTTAAAGTGGTTTTAGAGTATTAAGTGATTTATGTTTTCTAGGGTTTTTAATTTTTTTAGGGATATTTTTGTTTATTGGGGTTTTAGGGTTATTAATGTTTTGGAGTTTTGGGGGTTTCAGAGTGATTTTTAGGTGTATTCGGTTTTTATGGTTTTAAGAGTTTTTAGGCATTTTTAGGGTTTTGTGGGTTTTAAGGGATTTATTTTTTTCATCGTTTCAAAGTTATTTTATGTTTTTAGGATATTTTATTGTATTTTAATGTATTTTATGGTTTTTTTGGTGTATAGTTTTTTTAAGGTTTATAGGGATTTTTGGTATTTTATGATTTTTAGGGTTTTAGGGTTCCTATGGTTTATACTATTTCTATGGTTTTTATATACTTTTATGGGAGTTTAGATACTTTTTGGGAATTTATGGGTTTTAGTGTTTTAAGTTCCTTTAGGTTTTTTATGGAGGTTTAGGTACTTTTGTGGTTTTTTGGTTCCTTTTATATTTTTAGGTATTTTTAGAGTATTTTAGGTTTTAAAGGATCTATTTTGGTTGTAGTGTTTTTTAAGTTTTTTTCACTTCCTTTTGTGACTTTGGATTTCTTTCATATATTTTAGGTGTTTGGTGGGTTTATGATTATTTAGGGATTTAAAGAGATTATCTTTTTTAGGGATTTTAGGGGTGTTTATTTTTTTATTTTTCTACTGTATTTTTCATATTTTAATGGTTTTAGCATATTTTAGGGTTTAAATGATTTTTAGTAATTTAATGTTATTTTTATCGGATTATGGGGTTTTAAAGACTTTTAGGATTTTTTGGGTTTTTTGGGTTTTTTTTTGTTTTTAGTGTTTTTAAGTGTTTTATTTTTTTAGGATTTTTAAGGGTTTGTAGATATTTTATATTTTTTTTGTTTACTAGGGGTTAAATTTTATTAGGGTTGTTATGGTTTAAGAGGTTTTAATTTATTTTAGTGTTTTTGGGTTTTTAGGGTTTTTTGAATTATTTAGAGTTATTATTTTTTTCTTGGGGTTTGAAGTGTTTTTAGTCATTTTTAGGGTCTTTTAGGATTTTTGGGTTTTTGGGTTGTTGGTTTATTTTGTATTTTTTGGGATTTAGGATCATTTTTAGGATTTAAGGGTCTTTTTGGTTGTTTTATGGTTTTTTGAAGTTTTAGGTTGTAACACCCCGTGATTTTATGAAAAATAATAATTTTAATTTCATTGATGTCTTGTGTTTTACACTACACCAAAAGGTGCTTTCACTACATGAATCCCTGACTTGGCTTGCTTTACACAAAATCTCGACCTTCCACGATAGCGTGTGTTGTACGCAAATATCGACTTTCACTAAACAACGATATGTTATTAAAATATCTTATAAACTAGCCATTATGAATAGTAAAACCCACTTTTGGAAATTTTATAAATTTTACCGTTCAAAATGGACTTCATTTTTGGATTTGGAATATCGAAATTATCCTAGGGTTAATTTTTGGTATTTTTCTGAAAACTTTCAATTTTTGATTAATAGTGAAAACACTGGGTTACTATTTAAAAACCGAATTTTTATTTAAATAGTTATTTGTTTTATTTAAATTTATTTTCAGTCAAAATTGATACATAATACCTATATAAGTTCAATGTAATTAATTGGAGTCATTTTATTATTATTTTAGATATATAAAAAATTTATTGAACTATTCACCGTCTTTTACCCACCTCCTAAGAGAATTTGGAAATTCACATAAAACTTAATTTTACCGCTTCTGTGAGTGGAATTTCGAAAATTGGAGAGACACGGTTAATATCAAGGACTAAAATGTGGTTCAATGAGATGAAAATATTTTTTGATGAATAGTAACATTTTTCTTTTATTTACCACGGTTAAAAGTTAATACGGTAATTAAGGGTAAAAATGATATTATTATTAACCTAACACATGTCTTAATTCTATTGGATAAGTTTAATTCGACCAAAAACAACCTTAGGAATAAAATATGACAATTTAGGTCCACTAGGATTAGATTAGGACATTTATTATTAATTTATTTAAGGAAGGGTTAAAATAGTTAAAATCAATGTTTAATAACTAAATAATTTTTAATATAGGGTTATACAAAAGATAAACTCTACTATAAATATTAATTAGATAGATAATAATATTTCCTACCTAATGGTATTTTATTTATAATTTTTAAACATTATATAATTTATGTTATTTATTACACAATGGTTATGCTGTAATTACCTAAATAATGAAATATTAAAATAATTGACGTTATAAATACCTAAATAAATGTAATTTGAGACTTTTTATGAATTAAAATAATTTTAAAGGTTAATATGACATGTTATTATTGAAGTAATTAACTTTTTTCTAATTAATCTTTCTGTTATGATTTTCAAAAAAATCCATTACCAAATAGTGTCAAAATTGACATAAAATAGTTTTTAAAACAAATATTATATTATTAATTGTTATTATATTCCTAAAAATCTATGTTTCGGCCAAGATACTTATATCATGATAGTTGTATCATTTATGGACCACTTGGGGGTCTCTTGGATGTATATGGTAAGTTTATTAACTATATAATATAAAAATACAAGGTGACATGGTAAATGTCAGTCTAATTAACTATGAGTTAAAACTAAATGATATGGTTAATATAATCACCCAAACCTATCTAAAATAAATTTGATGAGCATAGTTAGACCCATCCCCACAATATATTCGAAATAAATCAATTTGGAGATATTAAAAACCGAATATGACTTTATTATAAAATAATATTTTAAATTTTTCCAAAGGTGCCCCTCTCCTCCCTTATAAAAAGGGAACCCCTTCCCTCTTCTTTTCACACCCTTTTGAGCCTTGAAGCTCGGCCAAACCCTACCCATTTCTCTTATCCACTTCCCTATAAATATTCCTGTGGTTCTGGTCTTCTAAAAATACCATCTCTAGTGCCCTAAGAAGAATCTTAAAGGAGGTGCGTCGAAGGAGAAGTAATCTCTTCTTCTAATTCTCTCAAGTTTCTTTCTTCTTCTACTTCATCTTATTTAGTTGATTAATTATAAAGTAATAACACTAGATTTTCTTATATACTGATATGTTATTATAAATATTAAACAACCATATTTCACCTTCTATCCATCCTATGGAAAATGAAATCACCGCGCGTGCGTACGTACGGAATACTGTCTCCACGCCGTGGTGTAATTTGTTTTCGACCACCACCTTAATTGGATGGGTATAATGGTGTAAATAAATAACTATATATGATTATTTTAAAGTGATATTGATTCTGAAATATTATACATACACTTCAATAAAATTCCATGATCATGAGAATGATATCATTGCTCGTGCGTACGTACGGACAACCGTCTCCACGATGCGATGAGATTCATTCTCCATGTTAACCATTCATGAATGATTATAAAGTATATATAATGAATAATAATAAAATATATGACATAATAATTATACTGTATTTATTTATATATATATTTATTTGATCTACTTAATTCCATTCAATTTAATAAGGAAATGAAAATAGTGTTCATGCAAACGTACGGTCTACCGTCTCCATGAACGGTGTATTTCATTCCATTTATCTATCTATCATATATATATATATGTATATTCTGAATATATATTTTATATAAATCATGTTTTACATTATGGAATTATTTAAATCAGTATATAAGTAATAATATGAAAAACAACAAGTCGAAACACATACCATAAATTAAACGATTTTACCCAAAATGTTGCCTCAACATGGAATTTACAAAAGAACGGGTAATATAAAGTCATAAGTGAACCATATATGATATCATAACAATGAATATGATTCTGTAATAAGTCAATTACATTATTTAAATCATTATACAGGAGGTTTGTCTATATACGAATCATATCAGACATAAGGTAAGGTTTAATTATTCCAATCTCATTCTTATCCGATATTTTTTATTTGTAAGTATTTACTGGGGTTACATTTATCATCCATGTCCCTGTTTTCAAAAAATAGTTTCATGTATTTTTAAAATCCTTTTTAACCATTTTGACTTTTACTACATGGTATGTAAGGAATCCTTCTTTTTTTACCATACGAGGTACTTTTTGACTTTTCTGACAAAAGTACGAGGAGAATGTTATTTTTAACATATACGGTGTGAAGGGATTTTTACGGTTTCATAATGCCTCATTTTCATGAAGATTAATCTACATGATTGCATGATTATTTTCAAAAAAACCCTTTTCTTTTAAAATTCCATGGAATTTTGTGAAAATAAAATGATTTAGAAGAAGAAAGGATATTCTCCTCAAGAATTCTATTCAATTGTTTTATCAAAACTATTTTCCATATAAAATGACATTATTTAATATTTTTATGTTTTAAGTATAATGTCTCCATTGGTTACATGGTTTGATTATTCTTATGGTGAAATTATATCCATTTTTTATATGGATTATGTTATGATGGCATGATGTTTAAGAATCCCATTCTATTACATGGGGTATGCTATGATGTATGATTTATGAATTTTTGGCACACGAAACAATGATTTCATTATGAGATGGGTGGGACCTATATCTCCCTAAAATGCATTGGGTAAAGATTTATATCTCATGATATAGACATCGCTGGACCGGTAAGTTAATCTGGTTCAGTAATACAGGATTGGAACGAGGTGTGAACTCGATTCATAAAGGGACTTTGTCCACTAAGATGGTCTTGGCAGCAATGCCTTTGCTACTATGGAAATCATATCATGTGCTTAATGGTTTCCACAATCACATGTTTTATTCCCATGCTATTTTATCGTGATTAATGTTTCTTTATTACCTATGCCTTATGTACTGCCATATTTTATGTCATATCCCAAGATTTTGATGTTTAAACATTATCTTCAGGTTTTTAAGTTCAAATGTATATTATTTTTTTATTTTATCGATGATTACCCTTACTGATAATTTGAGCTCACCCTTTATATGTTTTCGTTTCCCTAGGATTTAAAGAAATGTTTTAGGTACGAAAACCAAAAGGAAAAGATCCTTATGGGAGATGTTGAAGATATTTCACCACGATTAGAAGATTACGTTTCGAGTTTCCAAAGACACTAAAATATTACGGTCCTTGTGTTACTGTTTTTTTATGTATTAAGTATTCCAAAAATGTAATGTAATGTCCATGTACGTCAAGATTCAGGTCTCAACAGTTGGTATCAGAGAAAAGGTTTAGTTAACCTTTGGAAACTAGGATGTTAAAACCTTAGTGACATCCCTAGAGATATTTCTAAGGTATGTCTAGGGATGTCCCTATAGTTAAGTATAAGTATAGGTTATATTCCTAGAATTACGGTAACGATATTAGAATTAAACCGAAGATGTTAGATATGGAAGGCACTCCCCCTTTATTCTGTTGTTTTCTCAAGCATGATTTTTTCCTCTCACACTATTCTTTTGGGGTTTTAGACGATGGATTGAACCCGAGGGAACCGTGTTGATCAATGTAATGGGAAATGCAATTATTGTCCTCCTGAACAACCAAATGTGATGGGAGATGGAGTGCAAAATCTTATTTCTATACTTACACAATCTAGGAATCGTTATGGATTTCTAAATGACCAGAGAAGGGACCAATATTCTATTGAGTCCTTCATGAAGCAATGTCCACCTTCGTTCAATGGGTCTTCTGATCCACTTGTTTCTGAACAATGGATCAGTACCATTGAAAAGATATTTTCCATACTTCATTGTTAAGAACATGATAAAGTCATTCTATATGTTTACCATTTAGTAGGTGAAGCAGATCAATGGTGGACTATAATTAAGAATACAAGGCCCCAAGATGAAATTGAATCGATGGAATGGGATGAGTTCAAGAACTTGTTTTTCAGTAAGTACTTCCCTCGTATTTTTCGAACAAAAATGGAAAAGTAGTTCCTTGAGCTGAATGAGAAGGATTATGAATCTTTTGGTATATACGAAGCAAATTTTACAATACTTGGAAGGTATTCATCTAGTTTTATCATCCAACCTAAAAGTAAAGTTGATCGATTTTTCAGTGTCTTAAAACCAATTCTTAGAAGGGAATTGGCTATAAGAGACTTCATAGCTATGAAGAAATTGTGAATTGTGAAATCATGATAGAAATGGAATTTGGTGTTACATATCCATCTCATGGTTTGGAAAAGGAAAGAAAGATGGAGTTTAAGGAGAAATCTCAGAACAATGGTGAAAAGAAGATGAATGTTTCATTATGCTCAATGTGTGGAATGAAGAATGGTCGGGATTGTCTTAATGGCACTAGAAATTGTTTTAAGTATGGAAAATAAGGTCATAGAGCAGCTGAGTGTCGATGTAATGGAAAAAGGATTGCTAATGATGTGAATAAAGAAAAGACTGTAGAGAAAGCACCACCAACACTTCAATGCTTCAAGTGCAATGAAATGGGGCATTATGTGGATTAATGCCCTAATCCATGGGTTAATGATGATCGACATGAGAAACCACTTAAGGCAAAGGAAAAAAGGGAAGTCACATGTGATCACTATTGGAGATGTTTAATATGACAACAATGTGGTGGAATGATTAAGTGTTTATGTAATCAGATTTCAAAATAGTATAATGGAATCTAATTTATAGTATCGTGGAATTTTGGAATATCTATGTATTGGTTTTCAATAATTATATGGTACCGGTAACCATGAAAAGCTATTGAAATATTTTTGGAATGATGATGATATGCGCATAATGAGGGGATAAAGAGAAAATGAAATGAGCTCAAAACTGATTTCATGGATTGAGTATAGAGGTATTTTGAGATTTTGGTTGGTGGAATGAGTTAACTTTTGACAGCATTCATGTTTTCACTAAGGATTAATGGGTATTCATTGTTCAAGAGAATACTTGATTAATGAATTCACATGTTTGGAATGTGACCAACAAGATATATCTTATGATATATGGGTGATAAATGATGGTATTCACGTGCTTGTTATGTGACCTTTCAAGTAATAGTTTTCATTACACTATGAGATTGGACATATGTATTTTGGATAAGCCTAAAGATTGGAATGGATTATTTTGGACATTAGATTGTTTTGTTTAAGGATATAACTTTTTTTTGATATTATTTCTGGAATGATATAATAGTGTAGTTTTAGAAAAAGGACAACCCGCAGGATGGGCGAAAAACCGTCGCGTCGGACAATGCGGTGGGAATCGAGCCCAAAAACGAAGTGCGACAGGCCTTTATTGCATACCACTGGCCTACATGAATTCCCTGGTTAGTAGAAACTAGTTTTATTTTATTAATAACTATGAAATATGAAGTATAAGTCCATTTTTGGAACCATATACAATTAATCCGAGAATAAGATAGACTTACAACTTTTGCCTACCTTTTGTTTATGACAGATGGAATGACACATCATTCTATCACATGATCTGGTAACACTTCAAGAATGAAAAATTCAACTTCATTTATTTAAGAGATGAAGTGGAAATTGTACAAGGCATTAACAATGGTGAGATTTTACCGATATAAAGTAAGTATTTCTTCTAATTCTTCAACTTTAGGGAAATGATCCTGAAAACCAAAAATTTTGTCCTAGTGTCCTCATATACGATGAATCAGATGGTACCTTATATCATCACAAATTTATGGCTTTTTGATTGTTGGATTTTTCATAGCCATGTTCTCTACCACTCAACATCAGAATATGATGGTTAGATTTCTCTTCCATAACCAAAATTTTACCTATGTTCCCCTAGGTGGAAACCCAGTGATTAGTTAATTTGGGTAACTGTTACGTTTCATACTTTTTTAAAGTTAATTTTTGGTATTTATTTTTACTATGTGGGTTTATATGAAAGAAACTTTCAAATAGTAAACCATTTATAACCCCGACGAATATCGAGGGCAAAATTCATTTTAAAGGGGGGTAGAATGTAACACCCCGAGATTTTATGAAAAATATTCTTTTTAATTTCATTGATGCCTTGTGTTGTACGCTACACCAAAAGGAGATTTCACTACATGCATCCCTGACTTGGCTTGCTTTACACGTAATTGCGACCTTCCACGATAGATTGTGTTGTAAGAAATATCGTGTTTCACTAAACAACGATATATTATTAAAATATTATATTAACTAGCTTTTATGAATAGTAATACCCACTTTTTAAAATTTTATCAATTTTATCATTTAAAATGGACTTCATTTTTGGATTCAGAATATCAAAATTAGCCTAGGGTGAGTTTTTGGTATTTTTCTAAAAACATTCAATTTTTGATGAATAGGTAAAACACTGGTTTACTATTTAAAAACTGACTTTTTTTAAATAATTATTTATATTATTTAATTTAATTTTTGGTAAAAATTGATACATAATACATATATAATTTCAATTTAATTAATTGGAGTCATTTTATAATAATTTTAGATATATAAAAATTTTATTGAACTATTCACCGTCTTTTACCCACCATCTAGGAGAATTTGGAAATTCACATAAAACCTAATTTTACCGCGTCTCTGAGTGGAATTTCTAAAATTAAAGAGAAATGGTTAATATCAAGGACTAAAATGTGGTCTAATGAGATGAAAATAATTTTTGGTGAATAGTAACATTTTACTTTTATTTACCATTGTTAAAAGTAAATACGGTAATTAAGGGTAAAAGTGATATTATTAATACCCTAAAACATGCCATAATTCCATTGGACAAGTTTAATTAGACCAAAAACAACCTTAGGAATAAAATATGACCATTTAGTTCCACGTGGATTAGATTAGAACATTTATTATTAATTTATTTAAAGAAGGGTTAAAATAGTTAAAATAAATGTTTAATAACTAAATCATTTTGAATATAGGATTATAAAAAAGATAAATTCGACTATAAATATTCATTAGAACGATAAAATTATTTCATACCTAATAGTTTTTTATTTATAATTTTTAAACATTAAATAATTTATGTTATTTATGACACAATGGTGATGCAGTAATTACCTAAATAATGAAATATTAAACTAATTGATGTTATAAATACCCAAATAAATGTAATTTGAGACTTTTTATGAATTACAATAATTTTATAGGTTACTATGACATGTTATTATTTAATTAATTAAAGTTTTTCATACTAATAATTCTGTTATTATTTTCACAAAAATCCATTACCAAACAGTGTCAAAATTGACATAAAATAGTTTTTAAAAGAAATTTTATATTATTAAATGTTATTATATACCAAAAAATCTAAGGATCGGCCAAGATACATATATAATGATAGATTTATCATTAATGGACCACTTGGGGGACTCTTGGATATATATGGTAAGTTTATTAACTATATAATATAAAAATACAAAGTGTCATTGTAAATGTCAATCTAATTAACTAAGAGTTAAAACTAAAAGATATGGTTAATATAATGACCCACACCTATCGAAAATCAATTGTTTGGGAGGATTTAGACACATCCCCACCTTAGATTCTAAATAAATTAATTTGGAGCTATTAAAAACCTAATATGACTTTATTATAAAATAATATTTTTTGTTTTTCCAAAGGCACCCCTCTCCTCCCTTATAAAAAGGGAACCCCTTCCCTATTCTCTTCACACCTTTTTGAGCCTTGATGCTCGTCCAAACCCTGCCCATTTATCTTCTAAAATTCCCTAGAAATATTTTGGTGGTTCTGGTCTTCTCAAAAGACCAACTCTAGTGCCCTAAGATGAAGCTTAAACAGGTGTGTCGAAAAAGTGGTAATCTCTTCTTCCGATTCTCTCAAGTTTCTTTCTTCTTCTACATCCTCTTCTTTAGTTCTTTCATTATAAAGTAATAACACCAGTATTAATTATATACGGATATGTTATTATAAATATGAAACAAACATATTTCACCTTATATACATCCTACAGAACACAAAATCACCGCGCGTGCGTACGTACGGAATACCGTCTCCACGCCG
Source organism: Viscum album (assembly GCA_963277665.1). NCBI lineage: Eukaryota > Viridiplantae > Streptophyta > Magnoliopsida > Santalales > Viscaceae > Viscum > Viscum album. Next base: position 873,228,162 of record OY728152.1, on the reverse strand, counting down.
TGGTGTAATCTATTTTCGACCACCACTTTAAATGGATGGGTATAATGGTGTAAATAAATTACTATATATGATTATTTTAAAGTGATATTGATTCTGAAATATTATACATACACTTAAATATAATTCGATGATCATGATAATGATATCATCACTCGTGCGTACGTACGGACTACCATCTCCACGACGCGATGAGATTCATTCTCCATGTTTACCATTCATGAATGATTATAAAGTATATATAATGAATAATAATGAAATATACGACATAATAAAGATACTGGATTTATGTATATATATATATGTATTCCATCTACTTAATTCCATTCAATTCAATAAGGAAACGAAAACAACGTTCATGCGTACGTACGGCCTACCGTCTCCATGAACGGTGTATTTCATTCCATTTATCGATCTATCATATATATATATATGTATATTATGAATATACATTATATATAAATCATGTATTAAATTCTTGAATATATATTATATATAAATCATCTTACCCAGAATGCTGCTTTAACATGGAATTTACAAAAGAACTGGTAATATAAGTCATAAGTGAACCATATATGATATCATAACAATGAATATGATTCTGTAATAAGTAAATGACATTATTTAAATCATTATACAGGAGGTTAGGATATATACGAAGCATATCGGATGTAAGGTAAGGGATAATTTTTCCAATCTCATTGTTATCCGAGATTGTTTATTTGTAAGTATTTACTAGGGTTATATTTATTATCCATGTCCCTGTTTTTTAAAAATGGATTCATGTATTTTTAAAATCAATTTTAACCATTTTGATTTTTATTACATGGTATGTAAGGAATCATTATTTTTTTACCATACAAGGTACTTTTTGAATTTTCTGACAAAAGTACGAGGAGAATGTTATTTTTAACTTATACGGTGTGAACGGATTTTTACGGTTTCATAACACCTCATTTTCATGAAGCATACTCTACATGATTGCATGATTATTTTCAACAAAACCATTTTCTTTTAAAATTGGATGGAAGATTGAGAAATAAAAATGATTTTGAATAAGAAAGGATATTTTCCCCAAAAATTCATTTCAAGTGTTTTATCAAAACTATTTTCCATCTAAAATGACATTATTTAATATGTTTATGTTTTAAGTATAATGTCTCCATTAGTTACATGGTTTGATTCCTCTTATGATGAAATGATATCAATTTTTTATATGTATTATGTTATGATGGAATGATGTTTATGAATCCCATTCTATTACATGGGTTATGCTATGTTGTATGATTTATGATTTTGTGATACAAAAAAGAATGATTTCATTTTGAGATGGGTGGGACCTATATCACCCTCCAATGAATTGGGTAGAGATTTATATCTCATGAGATTGAAATGGCTGGAATGGTAAGTTAATTTGGTTCAGTAATACATGACTAGAACGACGTGTGAACTCGATTCAGAATGGGACTTTGTCCACTAATATGGTCTTGGAAGCAATGCCTTGGATACTATGGAAATCATATCATGTGCTTAATGGTAGCCACAATCACATGTTTTATTCCCATGCTATTTTATCATGATTAATGTGTCTTTATGATCTATGCCTCATGTACTGCCATGTTTTGTGTCATTGCCCCTGATTTTTATGTTTAAACATTATGTACATGTTTTTAAGTTCAAATGTATATGATTTATTTTATTTTATCCATGCTTACCCTTACTGATAATTTGAGATCACCCTTTATATGTTTTCTTTTCCCCAGGATTTAAAGAAATGTTTTAGGTAAGAAAACCAAAAGGGGAAGATATTTTTGGGAGATGTTGAAGATCTTTCACCGCGATTAGAAGATTACATTCCGATTTTCCAAAGACACTAAACTATTAAGGTCCTTGTGTATCTGTTTTTTTATGTATTAAGTATTCTGCAAAAGTAATGTAATGTCCATGTACGTCAATATTCGGGTATCTACACAGGTTCTTTTAGGGGTTTTTGGGGTTTTATACATTTTTGGTGTCTTTTGGTTTTATGGGTTTTTAGGTTTTTAGTTATTTGAGATGATTTTAGGATTTTTTGATTTTTATGGATTCTATGGTTTTTAATGTTCTATTGGTTTTTTATTATGACTCTTATTTTTTGGGTTTTAAGGGTTTTATGTATTTTAGGGGGGGTTAGGGTATTGTTACAGTCTTTTGAAATGTTTTAATCATTTTTTTTGGTTTATTGGGTTTTTATTATTTTAAGGGTTTTTTCGGGTTTTATATGGGTTTTAAGGTCTTAATAGTGGTTGTTGTATTTTTTTAGTCTTTTTAGTGGTTTTTGGATTTAGAATTGTTTTATGGTTATGGGATTTTATGGTGTTTATTTGATATAGGGTTTTGGATGTTTTAGTGTTTTTTAGTGTTTTTAGTCATTTTTTTGGCTTTTATAGTATTTAGGTTATTTATGTTTTGTAAAAAAATTTAGTTTTTTTGGGTATTTATTATTTTAAGGGTGTTTTGGGGTATTTATTATTATTAAATATTTTGGGGTCTTTTAGGGTCTTTTTATGAATTTTACAATATTTTAGGTGTTTTAGTGTATTTTAGGGTTTTTATGGGGGGATTAGGATCTTAAGGGGTTTTAGGTTTTTAACATGTTTAGGGTTTTTTGGATTTTTGGGTTTTTTGGTGTTATAGGGTTTTAGGATTTTTTATATATTTTTTAAGGATTTTGTGTTATTTTTGGTATTAAGGGTGTTTAAGGGGTTTTAATGTTGTTTTTGGTTTTTTATATGTTCCATTAAGGTTTTGGTGTCTTTTAGGGTTTTTAGTTATTTTTGGGTATTTTAGTGGTTTTTGGAAAATTTATATTTTTAGGAGTTTTAGGGTCTTTTACTAATTTAATGGTTTTTAGGGTATTTTATGGGTTTCACAGTTTTTTGGGCCTTTAATGATTTGGGGTCTATTATAAATTTTGTTGTCTTAGGGTCATTTATACAGATTTTGGGTCTTTCATGGCGTTTAATGGTTTTTAGCGGTTTTAGGGTTTTTAAATTTTTTTTCTTGTGATTTAGGATTTTTAGGTTGTTTTATATTTTTTAGGGTTTCTGGAATTTTTTGGGGGTTTTATAGTTTTTATGTTTTTATAAATTTTTATGGTTTTGATGTAGTTTTTCTATGTTATTTTTACTATTTTTGGGTTATTAGAGTTTTTTGATGTTTTGAACAGTTTTTAATGTTTTTAGGGGGATCTGGATTTTTAGGGGGATTTAGGTATTGTATGTTTTTGTGGTTTTTTTGGGGATTTAAATATTTTTAAGTGTTATCAGTTATTTTATAGAATTTATGTTGTTTTAGGGTTTTATAAGTGTTTTTGGGTATCAATTTTTAGGGTCTTTTAGTGTTTTTCCATTTTATGGATTTTTTGGGATTTTATCGTTTTGAGTGGTTTTTAGCATCATTGTTGGGTTTTATGGTTTTTATTGTTTTCTTTTGTTTTTATGTGTTTTTAGGATATGAATAGTTTGTAGGTTTTTAAGGGTTTTTGGTTTCTAGGGGTTTTTTGTGGTTTAATGAGATTTTATACTTTTTATATTTTTTAGGTGTTTAGGAGGTTTTAAAGAAATTTTTTTGGATTGTGTGATTTTTTAGTGATTTTTGGGTTTTTTGGGGTTTCGGAATTTTAAGGGTTTTTAGCAGTTAAGGTCTATTTATGGTTTTTTTATATTAAGGGTTTTAAAGTTTTATGGTATTTTTTGGTCTTTTACAGTTTTTATGGTATTAGGGATTTTATGGTTGTTAAGGGTTTTTTGTGTTTTTGAGAGGGTGTTTTTTTTAGTTTTAAGGAATTTTAGGGGTTTTAAATATTTTTAGGGTTTTAGGTTTTTTAGGGGTTTTGGGGATTTTTGGATTTTAGGGTCTTTCCAGAATGGTACTGCGTTTTTTTGAGGTTTTTGGGTTTTTGGGGATTTACATTTCTCAGTTTTTTTATGGATTTTAGATATTTTAGGGTATTTATTTTTTTCTATGTTTTTTGAGACTTTAATTTTTTTAATTTTAGTTTTTTAATAATTTTTAGGGGTTTTTATGGTTTTTAGGGGTATCAAGGTCATTCATGAGTTTCTAGTGCTTTTCGGTCTTTTAGGGTTTTTAGGTGGATTTATGTCTTTGGTTTTTCTTTGTGTTTTTAGGGTCCTTTAGGGTATTTGGGGGTTAAAACGTTTTTATGGTTTTTTATGGGTTACAGGTTTCATTAGGTTAATTCCAAGATTTCTATTGGGGTTTTTGGTTTTTTTTTTGAGTTTTAGTGTTTTATGGTTATTAGGGATTTTTAGTGTTTTTGGGGGATTCATATTTATGAGTGGTTTTCGAGGTTTTAAATAGAATTTTGTGGTTCTAATAGTTTTTTGGTTTTTATGGATTATTCAAGGATTATAGGGGTTTTTCGGGATTTATGGTTTTTATGGTTTTAAGGGTTTTTTTTGGTTTATAAAAAATTAGGTTATTCTAAAAAATATTTAGGGAATTTTTTTCATATTAGGATTTTTATGGATATCTAGGGTTTTATGGGATTATATACCTTTTTGGATCATTTAGGGGTTTTCAATATATTTAGGGGCTTTTAGCATTTTTAGGGTTTTTAGGGTTTTTAGTGTCCTTCATGGTTTTTAGTGTTTTTAGGTGTGCCGTGGCACATTAATTTTTTTGTGGTTTTTAGAGTCATTTATGGTTTTTAGTGTTTTAGGGTCCATTAGGGATTTATGATTTTTTGGGTCCTTTTGGGTTTAAGGGTTTTTAAGTAATTTTTGGGTTTTATGGGTTTTATCACCATTTAGTGTATTTTGGTGTTTTTAGAGTGTTATACTGATTTTTGGGAATTTTAAAACATTTTTTGAGTCTTCAGATTCATTTATTGTTTTTAGGGGTGTTAGGGACTTTTAGGACATTTAGGGGTTTTATGGTATTTTTTGGATTTTAGGGGGTTTAGAGACTTTTTGGGGTTTTTGAGGTATTTGGACCTTTTATATAGTTTTTCTGATTTTTCGAATATTATGTTTTTTTAGGGATTTATGGTTTATTGAATCCTTTTTTCGTTTTAAGGGGTTTTGGTGATTTTTTTTGGTTTTTTGGTTTTTTGGGTTTTTGGTTTTGATGAGTTTATGTGGTCTTTGTAGCTTTTATAGGTTTGTGGATTTTATTGTTTTTGGGGGTTTTCGATTTTTTAGGTATTTTTTGGGGTTTTATTGCCTTTAGGGTTTTTTAGAGTTTATTATGGTTTATAGGGGGTTTTATGGTATTATATTTTTTGGGATCTTATAGATTTTTCAGGGTTTTTTTTTTGTGTTTTCTGGGGTTTCTAATGTTTTCGAATTTTATTTGTTTTATGGGTTTTAGGTGTTTTTTGGGGTATTTGATTATTTTAGGATTATTTTATGTTTTTAGAAGTACATTATTGGATTTTATGGGGTTTAGGTTTTTTAGGGTTTAAATGGTCTATTTGGATTTTGTGGGTCACAATGTTTTTCTAGTTTTTACTATTTTTATGATTTTATGGTTTTAGGGTGTTTAAAGGGGTTTTATAGATTTATAATGTTTTACTATTTTTTGGGAGCTTTTTTGGGGTTTTTAGGTTTTTAGTGTCTTTAGGATCATTTAATGTTTTTGGATCATTCAGGGGTATTTAGGGTCTTTAATAGTTTTTAGGGTTTTATAGTCATTGGGTTTTTTTAAATTTTTAGGGTTCTATTGGTTTTTAATGTTTTATGGATTTTAATGGTTTTATGTATATTTTAGTACTTTTTATTTACTTTTATGGAATTTTAAGGTTTTTTAGTGGTTTTAGGTTTTTTAGCATTTTTGCGGGTTAATGGTTTTCTAGTGTTTATGAGTTTTTACATAATTTTTGGGTTTTAGGGTTTGGAGGAATTTTTTATGGTGTTTAATGGGTTTAATTTGTTTTTTAGGTTTTTGGTGGTCTTAGTTATTTCTTCGGGTTTATATGGTATTTATGGTTGTTATGATTTTGGGATTTTATAATGATCTCATTCTTTTCTTAAATATTTTTTTTGTATTGTTTATTTTTTATAGTTTTGTAGGGGTGTTAACGATTGTTAAGGATTTTTAGGGTGTTTATGGTTTTTAGGGATTTAGTGTTATTAGGTTTTTTATGTTTTTTTGGATTTTTTAGGGTTTTAGGTATTTAAGTTTTTTAGGCGTTTTAAGGTTTTAGGGGTTTTAGGAGTTTAATATGTTTTTTGGATATTTTAGGGTTTTAGGGTCATTGTGGGTCTTTTTGGTTTTTAGGGTTTTTTGATTTTTTATGGTTTTCATGACTTTTATGGATTTCATTCTAGATTGAGGTTTTTATTGGATTTAAGGGTTTTATTATTCTTTGGATGTTTTAATATTTTTAGAGTTTTTAGGGTATTTTGTTGTTTTCTGATTTTTGTGGAATTTTTTGGTATTTTTAATTTTTTGGGTATTCATGGATTTTAGGGTCTTGGGGTTTCTGGTGTATTCTGGGTTTAAAGATTTAATGTTTTTTCATAGTGAATTCACATTATTTTTGGAATTTTTCGAGGTCTTATGAATTTTCAGGGTTTTTGGGTTTTAGTGTCTTTTGGGATAAAAATTGGTTTTAGGGGTTTTAAAGGTTTTTTAGGTATTTATGGATTTTTAAGGATTGTGGAACTTAAGGATTTTTAGAGGTACTTAAGGGTCATTAGGGATTTTAAATATTTTTATGGGTTTTGGGCATTTTTCAATTTTAGGGTTTTAGGTTTTTATGGTTTCTATGATATTTTTTGGGGTTTTGACAATTTTTAGGGTTTTTAGTGTTTTAGGTTCAATTAGGGGATTTAGAGTATTTTTTTGGTTTTTTAGATTTTTAACTAATTTTAGGGGTTTGGGGATATTAGGGGGTTTTGGGATGTCTATGTTGTTTTAGGGTATGTTAATTCCTTTTCGGTTATTTTTAGGGATTTTTGGTTTTCATGGTTTATTAGGGTTTTATGGGTTTTGATTTTTTGTGATTTTTAGGGTTTTAGGTATTTTCTGTGTTTTAGGGTTGGTTTGGGTTATGTTTTGTTGGGGTCTTTTGGGGTTTTTAGTGTATTAGGTGGTTTTCATAAGTTTACGTGCTTTAGGGGTTCATAGTTTTATTTATGGTTTTAGGGATATTTTTTCATTTTAGGGTGTTTTAAGGGTTTTAAAAGGGTTTTAAGGGTTTAAAGGGTTCTTTGAATTTTTATGGTTAGGTTTATTTTTTTTACTGTTTTAGGGGTTTTTAATTTTTTATTATGGTGTATATTTTTTATGGTTTTCTGGGTTTTTAGTGGTTTTAGAGATATTTAGAGTTTTTTGGGGTTTTAAGAATTTATAGAGTTTAATGGGGGGTTTTATTATTTTTAATTTATTTAGGGTTCATTGTTTTTAAGGGGTTCATAGTTTTTTTCATATTCATTAGGGTTTATAGGTTATTAAAGGGTTATTTATGGTTTTTAGGTTTTTTAGAGGTTTTAGGTGTTTTAATGGTTCTATAGTGTTCTTAAGTATTTAATTGGGGGGTTTTATGGTTTTAGGGGGTTTACAGAATTCTAGTATTTTGGAGGGGTTTTGGGGATTTTAGGGATTTTTTTAGATTTACGGTTTTCAGGGTTTTAGAGAATTTAGGTGTCTTTTGGGTTTTTAGGGGTTTTTAGGGACTTCTGTGTTTCAGGGACCTGTAGGGTTTTGAAGGTTTTCAGGGGTTTTATGGATACTATGGTATATTGGGGTTGTAGGGGGTATTAGGGTTTTTTGATGTTTTTATGATGTTTTGGGTTTTACAGGGTTTTAGGGGTTTAATGGGTTTTAGAGATTTTTAGGTCTTTTGAATATTTAAGGGATTTTTGGGGATTTATAGAATTCTTAGTATCTTTTTAGAAGTTTTAAGGGATTTTTGGTGTCTATTGCATTTTGAGGATTTTATTTTATTTTTGTGTTTTTATGTTGTTTTGGATTTTTGGGATGTTTAGGTTTTTTATTGTTTTTAGGGTCTTTAGGGGTTTTGTGTTTTTATGTTTTTTAATGTATTTCAGATCTTTTCTTGTTTTTGCGGTTTTTTAGGTGTTTTTTATATTTTTAGGTGTTTTTTTGTGTTAGGTTTTTTATAGGTTTTTGTGGTTTTTAGGATCTGTTAGTGTGTTTAGAGATTTCATGACATTGTAGGGGTTTTTGGGGTTTATTAAGGGCCTTTTTAAGGTTATTATGGTCTTGTAGATATTTTTAGTATTTTAGGTTCCTTTATTTTTTTAAAAAAATTTATAGGAGTTTAGGGAGGTCGAGTTTTTAAGGGTTATAATGTTTTTATGGGGTTTAGTGGTTTTCACTATATTTTTGCTTTGTGGAATTTTAATTATTTTTGAGGTTTTTATGGTTTTTATGTTATAGGGATTCTTTAATGATTTTCTATTTCTTTTGGGTTTTTGGTTTTTAGAATTTTCATTTTTTATGGTTTTTAGGGTTCTTTAAATAGTTTTTAGTGTTTTTTGGCTCTTTTAGGATTTTTAGGGGTTCTGTGGTTTTTGTGGAATTTTAGAGCATTTAGGTATATTTAGTATTTTTATTATTTTTAGGGAAATTTAGAGTTTTTAGTTTTCTTATGGTCCTTTAGGGGTGTATAGGTTCCTTTAGGGTTTTTATGGTTTTTAGGGTCCATTTTGGGTTATAGGGGTTTTTAGATTCCTTTTTTGGCTTCAGGGTTTTATGGTCCTTTAGTGTTTTTAGGTAATTTAGTTTTCTATAAAGATTTATATTTTTTGTGGTATTTTACGAATTTGAGATTATTTTATTTATTTTATAAACATTTAGGGACATGTAATATTTTACAAAATTTTAGAGACTATAAAAAAGTTTCGTATTATTAGGGATTTTTATAGTTTTTTAGGGTTTTTATGATTTTTATGGTTTTACGACCTTTTATGGTATTTAGGGTGTTAAGGGTATTTATGGGTTTCTAGGGAATCTAAGGTATTTTTAGGGTTTTAGTGTTTTTAGGAATTTTTTATGTGTTTTTATGGTTCATTGGGTTTTATGGTTTCTTAGGGTTTTTATTGTTTTTGGGGGTTTTTATGATTTTTATGGGTTTTTAGGGGATTACGTTTTTTAATGTGTTTATAGGGTCCCTTAAATATATTTATGGGGCTTATAGATTTTATGGTTTTTAGGGGATTAAGTTTTTTTTAATGTTTTTAATCTTTTAGGGAATTTAGGGTGATCATTTATTTTTAGAAATTCTTGGTGTTTTATGAGGAATTTAGATTATTTTTGGTGTTTTAGGGGTTTCGGCTTTTAGGGCCATTCTATTATTTTAATTTTCATTAAGGGGTATTTTGGATTTTTATGTTTTATTGGATTTTAATGGTTTTAGGTTTGTTATGTTTTTATTAAATTTTTTACTTTTAATGTTATTTAGGTTTATAGGGTTTTTATTTTTTTAAGGTTTTTTTTCGGTTTTATGAATTCTTATGGGGTTTTAGGATGCTAAGGGTATTTAAGGTTTTTAGTTGTTTTAGGGTATTTATGGGTTTTATGGTATTTATGAATTTTTATGTATTTCTATAGTTTTAAGGATTTTTTTCATAATTTTAAATACCATTAAAGGATTTTTGTGGTTTTAGGGGTTTAAGGGCATTTTAGGGATGCAATGTTTTATGGATTTTTAGGGTTTTCCCGGTTTTAAGGATTAATTTATGGGAATTTTTGTACATTATAGAGTTTTCAGTATTTTTAGGTATTCTTAACGAGTTACAAGTTTTTATGGGGTTAATGGTTTTTGGGTTTTTGGGGGTGTTTAGGGTTCTAAGGGTTTTGTGTTTATAGGTTTCTTTAGAGATTTTAAGGCATTTAGGTATTTCATGTTTATTAGTTTCATTTTAGGGGTTTCAAGGATTTTGGTATTAAATGGGGTTTTATTCATTTTTAGGGGTCTTAGGGGTATTAAGGAATTTTTATAGTTATTAATGTTTTTTTGTGTTTTTAGAGTTTTTACTATTTTTTAGGAAAAGTTTGGTTTTCAACAGTTTTAACAGGTTTATCATTTTTCAGGTATTTAGATTTTTTAGCGTTTTATGGGTTTTAAGGGTTTTCTAATGGGTTTTGGTTGTTTGAGATTTTTATGTATTATTGGGCATTTCAGGGTTTTATAGGTTTTTTAGATGTTTATTGATTTTTTGTATCATATAAGGGTTTATATTGTTTTTAAGGTTTTTTATAGATTTATTTTGTTTTTAGAGTTGTATTGTGTTTTACTGGTTTAAGGGGTTTTAAGGATTTATGTGGGATATGGGTTTTTAGGGTTTTATGGTTTTTAGGTTATTTTAGGGGTTTTGGGAATTTTTAGGGTTTTTGTGTTTTTAGTTTCATTTTAGGATTTTATCAATTTTCGGCATTTTTGAGGTTGTATGTTTTTTAGGGGTTTTTAAATAGTTTTAGGGGTTTTATTGCCTATCATTTATAAATATTTTTAGTGTTTAAAGTAATTTCTAGGGATTGAGGGTTTTAGAGTTTTTATGGTATTTTAGGGGGTTTTCAAGGTTTTCCAAGCTTTTAAATGTTTTTTAGAGTTTTTACATGCCTTGGGGGTCAGATTTTTTTTTTTATTTTTCTGGGTTTTAGGGTTTTAATAGGTTTTTATGGTATTTTTAATGTCTTTTAATAATTTTATCCTCTATTAGGGTTTTAAATTTATAATGGTTTTTAGAAATTTTTTAGTGTTTTAGGGGTTTATTGTTTTTATTATTTAAGTTGGTTTGGGGTTTTTATGATTTTAGTGTTTATATGTTTCTGATGGTCTTTAGGGTTTTATAGGATTGTTAGGTTTTTCATGGTTTTAGGGGTTTTCCCCTATTTTTGGTTTTTTGGTACTTGAGGTCTCTTGGGTGTTTTAGAGTTTTAGGGGTTTTCTAGTGTTGTTAAGTGTTCAATGATTTTTAATGTTTTAGCTATGTATTGGTATTTTATAATTTTTGTGGATTTTGAGTTTTTTGGAGTTTTAGGAAATTTTAGTTTTTTTTGGGTTTTAATGGAATGTTTTAGTTGTTTAGGGTTTTGACCCGTATTAATAATTTTTAGTGTTTTTAGGTTCTTTTATGATTTCTAGGGTTTTTTTAGTACTTTTAGTATTTTTAGGGGTTTTAGGGTATTTTAGGTTTTTTGGGTTTTTATAATATTTTATGGTTTTAAGGGGTTTTCAGGTATTTTAGATTTTTAGGAGGATTTATGGTTTTTAGGAACTTTTAGTGTTATTTGGGTTATTTTAGTGTTTTAGTGGTTTTTATTATCTTTTAAGGTTTTGTGTATTTGGTTTAGTGATTAGGGTGTACGGTTTAGGGTTTAAGCTATAGGGATTAGTGTTTATGGTAAGGTGTTTATGTTTTAGTGTGTATTGTATAGTGTTTAGGGTGTAGGTTTTAGATATTTTTTTAGGTACTAATTTTAGTGTGTGTGGTTTTGGGTGTAGGGTTTTTAGGGTTTCTTAGGGGGTTTTAGAACTATTCGGGTTTTATAGTTTCTTTAGTTTTTTTATGTTTTTTAGGTTTCGATAGCGTTTTCAGTGTTTTTTTATTTTTAGTGTCTTAGGGGTATTTTGGTTCTATGGGTTTTAGTGGGATTTTAGTTCTTAGGTATTTTATTTTGATTTGTTGCATTGTATTGGTTTTTAGGATTTATAAGGGTTTATAGCAATGTTTTATTTATTTTTTTATATTTAATGGTTTTTAGTGTTTTTTGGATTTTTTGGTTTTCAGGGTCTTTGGAGTTTTTATAGTTTTTAGAGTTGCTTGTGGTTTTAGGATGTTTAAGGGGTTTTAATGATATGTTGTGTTTTTATAGTGTTTTGGAGTATTTTATGGGTTTTAGGGGTTTTAGGGCCTTTTAGGAGCTTTTAGAGTTTTAGCATCTTTTAGGGGATTTTCTAGGGATTCTAGTTTTTTAGGTTTCAAGGATTTTATGATTTTTAGGCGTTCTTAGGGATTTTTTGGTTTTTAGGATTTCTATTTTTTCAGGGTTTTCATGGCATTTTTATGATTTAATGGTTTTAGTTTTTTTGTGGGTTTTATGGTTTTTATGGATTTCAGGTCTTATACATTTTTAATGATTTTATGGTCTTTATGGTTTTTTGTTTTTTAGTATTTGTATTGATTTTAAACATTTTTAGGGGTTTAGGGATGTTTCATGTATTTATGGTTTTTCATTTTTTTTATTGTTTTTGGCATTTTTTTTGATTTTATGGGTTTTTAGATATTATTATGTTATCAAGAGTTTGAAGGGTTTTTAATGATTTGGGGTTTTTAGTGTTTTATAGGGTTTTCAGGACTTTTTTGTTTTTTTATGGATAACATATTTTTAGGGTTTTTGTTTTTTTATGGGATTTCGGGCTTTGTTAGTGTTTTTTATTTTTCTAACGATTTTTAATGGTTTCTAAGTATTTATTAGGTTTTTAGAATTATAAGGTCTTTTAGGAATATTTGGGTTATTTCATGTTTTTCTAGTTTTAGGATATTTTAATGTTTTACATGTTTTATGATCTCTGAATGTGTGTAGTATTTTTAGGGATTTTTTCTGTGTTTAGGGTATTTCAAGTTCTTAAGGGGTTTTTGGGACTCTTATGGTTTTAGGGGTTTTTGATATTCATGGGTTTACGGGGGTTTTAGGGTTATTGTTGTGTTTTTTGGGGTTTTGTCCAATTTAATGATTCTAAGGGGGTTATAAGGCCGTTTAGTGTTTTTATGGTTTTCAACATTCTTTACGGTTTATAGGGTTTTCAGGTTCCCTTATGGGTTTTAGGGTCCTTTAGGGGTTTTTAGCGTTTTTAGGGTCCATATTTTTTTATGGCCATTAAGGTTTTTGGGCCATTAGGAATTTTTGGGAATTTTAAGTTGATTCTTATAGTTTTAGTGTATTTTTTGATCTCTTTTTATTTTATTAATAAGTGTATTTTAGGTTTTTCTATGTTTTAGATTCTTTGAAGTCGTTTTTATGTTTTTGGGGTCCGCTAGATTTTACGGTTTTTAGAGAATTTTTCGGTTTTAGGGACTTTTAAGGAGATTTTAGTGTTTTTAGGGGTTTTAGGGTCATTATGGAATTTTTGTGTTTTAAGGGGTATTAATGGTCTTTAGTGGTTTATATATATATGTATATATTTTTTAGGATTTTAGGAGTATTTAGGGGTGTTTAGGATCATTTTGGCATTTTATGGGATTTTAGGGTTTCTTGAGATTTTTGTGTTTTTATAGTTTTTTTTATTTTAGGGAGATTATGGTTTTAGGTTATTCTAATTTTTTTAAGGGTTTTAGCAGTGTTTATAGTTTTTATGGGTTTTAGGGATTTTTAATTGTTTAGGTTTATTATGATTTTTAGGTTATCAGGGTTTTTGGGTTTATAGTGTTTTGAAGGGGATTTTTTGTGTTTTTAAGGGATTTTAATTGTTTTGTGGGTTTCAGGGTTTTTACGGGGGCTTATGTTTAGTACAAGGGTTTTAGGATTTTATTTTTTTAGGTTTTTTATTTTTTTTTGGGGTTTTAGGATCGTTTTGGTTTTTAGAGGTTTTAGTGTGTTTTAGTTTTTAATGGTTTTTAGGGTTTTAGGGTTTTAAGGATTTTTATGAGTTTTAGTGGTCTTATAGTTTCTTGAGCCTTTTTAGGGTTTTAGAGGTCTTAGTTTTTTTGGATTTTAGTGGGTTTGAGAGGATTTAGTGTATTTTTAGTGGTTTTAGGGTTGTTATTGTTTTTAAGGGTTTTATAGGTTCTGTGGGTTTTAAAATTGTTTTAGTAGTTTTTAATTTTTATAGGGTTTTTTTGGTTTTTTCGGTTATTTGGGTTTTTTGTGGTTTTAGGGTTTCTAAGGTTTTTTGGATTTTCAAGGTGTCTGAGGGTTTTTGGGTATTTAGAGGGTTATATTATGTCTCTTTATGTTATTTTTAATTTTTAGGGTCTTTTAGGATTTTCAGGGTTTTAATGTGTTTCACGCAGTTTTTTGTTTAGTTAGGAATTTTTATGTAATTTATAATTTTTTAGGTTTTTAGGGTTCTCTAGTTTTAGTTATTTAGGGATTTTTGTTATTTTATGAATTTCTATGATATTAGGGGTTTTGCAGCTTTAAGTCTTTTTAGGGAATTCATGGATTTTTTGGTTTTTTGGTTTTCTTAGTGTTTATAGGGATTTTAGCGTTATTAATTATTTCTATGGTTTTTATGAATTTTTAGGATTTTAATGGGTTTTCTATTTTTATTTGTTTCGATGGGTTTAGGGAATCTCTAGGGTTTTCGGGTTTTTTAGGAGTTTTAAGGATATTAGTTTTTTAGTGTTTTATTGGGTTTTTGGGGTCATTATGAGTTTTAGGGTTTGGGGTAGTTATGGGGTTTTAGATTTTCCTGGTTGATTAAGGGTTTTTAAATGTTTGTAGATTTTTAGGGGGTTGAAGGAAATTTTAGCGCATAGGTATTTTCAGGTTTTTTAGATTTTTATGGTATTCTAGACTATTTCTGGGGGTTTTGGGTGATCCAATGGTTTTTAGGTATTTTATGATTTTATTTATTTTGAGAATATGTTATATTATTTTAGTGTTTTTTGGTGTTTTTTGGTTTTTTGAGTATTTTGGGGTTTTCATAGAGTGTTTAGAATTTTTAGGTGGGTTAGGGTTTTTTGGATTTTATGGTTATGTTAGGATTTTATGATTTTTATGTCGTTTTTTAGTTTTAAGGGTTTAGGAATTAATTATGATTTTAGAGTGTTTTAGGGATTTTATGTTCTTTTAGTGTTTTAGAGTTTTATGGTTGTTAGTGTTTCTAGGGTTTTAGGATTTATATTGTTTTTTGTGTTTTTTTTGGTTTTTTGGTTATTAGGGTTTTTAGGGACTAGAATTTTTTAGGGGTTTTATGATTTTTAAATTGTTTTAATGTTTTTTTGTGTGTTTTGGGTTTGATATAGTTTTTTGATATTTTTTAGGGTTTTATGGTTTTCAGGATTTTTTCGTGTTTTTAGTGTTTTATGATATTTTTGGGTATTTATGTTATTCAATGATTCCTTAGGGTAATTAGGGTTTAAAATTTTAGTTTTTTATGGTTTTAGTGTTTTCTAATATTTTTAGTGGTTTTCTGTTTCTGAGGTTCATTTTAGGTGTTCTACAATTTTTTCGGGTCATATGTGTTTTTGGGAATTTTACGATTTTTAGGGTTTTTAGGAACATTTAGTTTTTTCTGTTTCATTATTTTTAAGGATTTTTATGGTTTTTTAGATTTCTTCGTGTCTTCTATTGTATTTAAATAATTTAAGATTTTTATTTTATTTTTGGGTTTTTGGGTCTTTTACGGTTATTTTGAATTTTTAGGGTACTTATGGAGTTGTTGTTGGTCATTATGGTTTTTATTGGGTTTTATGATCCATTGGGGATTTATTGGTTTTATGAACCCTTAAGGTTTTCTAGGGCCTTTTAGGATCCCTTAGGGGGTTTTACGTTTTTAAGGTTCTTTTAGGGTTTTTAGTGTTTTTTAGGCATAAAAGGTTTTTTAGTGTTTTTTGGGTATTTATGATTTTTCGAGTTTGTATGTCTTTTTTTTTTATTTGAGGGTTTTTTTTGTTTTTCATGATTTTTAGTTGTTTCTAATGGCATGATCGGGTTTTAGTCCTATTATGTATTTTTATGGTTTTTTGTGGATTTTTTCATTTTTGGGATATTTTTCAGTTTTTTGGAATTTTCACGAGGGAGGGGGTATGATTTTTTTGGTCATTTAAAGTGTTTAGCGGTTTTAGGTGCTTTTATTTATGTTTAGTGTTTTTGGGTTATGGGGTGATTTATTTGTTTTTTGGAGTTGAAAGGGGTTTTGAGATTTTAGGGATTTTTAGGTGTTTTAGAAATTTAATTTATTCTTAGGGTTCATTATTATATGTTATAATTTTTAGGGATTTATGGGTTATTTCTCTTTTAAGGATTTTTTATAGAAATTACCTGTAAGTTTATTCTATTTTTGATTTTTTTTTTCATTTTTTCAGTTATTTTGATTCATTATGGTTTATTTTCGGTTTTATGGGTTTTATTTTTCAGCATATTTTAGGGATTTTTTTTTATGGTTTGTGTTTTTTTAGGGATTATATAGTTATTATTTTATTTAGGGATTTTGGGGTTTTTATGGGTATTAGGGTTTTCCAAAATTTTAATGTGTTTAAGGCTTTTAAGGGCCATTTGAGGTTTTACAGGGTATTTCATGGTCTACTGTGGTTTATGTTTTTACTATATATTATGGGTCTTTAAGGTTTTTAGGGACATTATAGGATTTATTTTTCTTATGGGTTTTTAGGGTTTTAAATGATTTTATAGTTTTTATGTTTTTTAAGAATTTATATGGGCTTTTGGGATTTAATCGTTTGAGGGTTTTTTTGGTTTATAAGGGTGTTTTGGGGTTTTAGGCCACTCAGGAATTTTTTGGGTTTTTACAATTTTTAGGGATTTTGGAGTTTTTTATTGTGGGTGTGTTTTTAGATGTTTATAGTTATTTAGTGTATTTTATGTTTTTACCCCTTTTAGATATTTTTGGGGGTTTTAGGTTTTTGGCGGATTTTTGGGTTCTTATGGGGGTTTTAATGTTTTAGGGGGGTTTAGGGTTTTTAGGGGATTTTATGTTTTTAGGGTTTTTTTAATTTCTAGTTTTTTGTAGGTTTTTAATGGTTTAGGGGGCTTTAGGTTTTTAGGTTTTTTATAGTTTTATTAGGGTTATCAATGTTTTTCGAATTTATATTATCTTTAGGGTATTATGGTTTATTTTTTTTTATTACAGTTTCATGGGTATTTGAATTTTTGGAGATTTATAATATTTTAAGGTTTGTAAGGGTTTTAGGGTAATTTATTGTTTTGTGGATCTTTTGGGAATTTTTAGGGGTTTTAGTGTTTTAGGGTATTCTAGGGTTTTATGTATTTTTTCAGTTTGTTGGGTTGTGTAGGTGTTATATGGGGTTTTAGGGTATTTCAGGGTTAATAGGATATTTATGGGTTTTTGTATGTTTTTAGGTTAGTTTTTGGGTTTTAGGGGTTTTTAGGGTCCTTTAGTGTTTTAAGGGGTTTTTATGGTGCTTCAGTGTTTAACTTTTTTTTTGTTCCTTTACTGTTTTTGGGACCTTAATTTGGTTTTATGGGTTTTGGGATCTTTTTGGGGGTTTAGGGGCCTTTATGATTGTTTACATTTTTTAGAGTCCTCTTAATTTTTAGTGTATATTATGGTCTTTTGTTGTATTTATTGATTTTAGGAGATTTTACTATATTTTTTTTGGTTTTTAAGATATTTTAGTGTTTTTAGATTTTTGGATTCATTAAGTATAATTTTTTATTTTTTGTGTTTTTACGGAATTTTCAGGGGTGTATGGGGATTTTTGTGTCTTTTGGGTTCTTTAGGCCTTTTTTTGTTTTCAGGTTGTTATTGGATTTAGGGTTCAATATGGGTTTTGGGGGTTTTGTTGTTTTTATGGTTGTTTTGTTGTAATTATTTTCATTTCTAGATTTCTTTTGGGAATTTAAGGTTTTTAATATTTTTAAGGTTCTTAATGGTTATTTGTGTTTTTTGTGGTTTGTTATTATTCTTTAGGTTTGTAGTTTTTTAGGGTTTTTGGGTTTTAATGTTTTTAATGGTTTTAGGGAGGGGGTGGTTTTTTTGGGTTTTATGGGTTTATCTGATTTTTATGTTTCTTAGGGTTTTTAACGTTTTTGGTGGTGTTAGTGTATTTTTTTTATGGTATTTATTTTTTATTGTCTTTAGGGATTTTATGGGTTTCTAGGATTTTCGCTGTTTGATGGATTTTCAAAGAGTTTTATGGGTTTTATGTTTTTCAGGTTTTTGGGATTTTAATATATGTTTTTTGGGTTTTTTATTTTTGTAGTGGTTTTAGATTGTTTAGGTGTTTCTGAGGTTTTTTTGGTTATTTAAGAATTTAGGATTTTATTGTGTTTACGATGAATAGTGTTATCAGTATTTTTTAGTGTTTTTGTGTATTTTTTGGGATTTAATGTTTTAAAGGAATTTTAGGGATTTATTTTGTGGTTTTAGTGTTTTTACTATTTTATGGGGGTTTTATGAGTTTATTGGTTTTTATAGTTTTTATGGTTTTTTAGATTTTTAGTGTTTTTTGTTTTTTTGGGATTTATAGTTTATTATGGGTTTTATTGGGTGTTCAGGGTTTTAATGGTTTTTAGGGATATTTAGAGGCTTTTAGGGGTTGTATGATTTTATGGGGTTTTGGGTTTTTAAGGTTTAAAGGGGTTTTCAAATTTTTAAGAGTTTGAAGGGTTCAGGGTCTGTAATATTTTTAATGTTTTATGAGGCTTTAGAGATTTTACTATTTTTTGGTATATTGATGGTCTGTTTGGGTTATAAGTGTTTTAGGGTGTTTTGGTCGGTTTTTATTTTAATGGGGTTTTTGGGTATGTTTGAGTTTTAATGGTGTTTGTAGTCATTATTGGGTTCTTGGGTAATGGGAAATTTTAGGGGTTTTGGGAGTTTTATTATTTTTAGGGTTTTTAAGAAATTTTGAATTTTTTGGGGTTTTATAATAATTTTTAAATTTTTAGGATTTTTAAGATTTTTGGATTTTTTAGGATTTTAGGGTTTTTATAATAAATTTCTGAATTTTTTGGTTTTGGGGGTGTTTTGGATTTTATCTACTTAGGGGTTTTAATGTTTTATTATGGTTTTATG
This sequence comes from Viscum album, assembly GCA_963277665.1. Classification (NCBI taxonomy): domain Eukaryota; kingdom Viridiplantae; phylum Streptophyta; class Magnoliopsida; order Santalales; family Viscaceae; genus Viscum; species Viscum album. Next base: position 873,209,468 of record OY728152.1, on the reverse strand, counting down.
ATTTTCACAGTTTTCTTAGTGTTTTAGGGGTTTTAGGGGTTCTAGGGTCCATTAGGTGACTTTAATATTTATATAGTCCATTAATAAATTTAGGATTATGGATGTCTTTAAAGGGTTTTAAGGTATTTTATGGGGGTTTAGGATTTTATGGATGTTTCTTCTGGAATAGGGGATGAACTTGTTTGTTTATGGTCAAACATTCCAATCAGTTTCTAACGGGTTTATTCGTAGAACCGGAATCATTCAATGATACTATATCCATTTGGAGCTACTTCCAAAATGTAGGTGCTCATTAGTTATGGACCAATGAGGCTTAAGAATTTGCATTGGTCGAGAGGATGGGAGGTCGGATTCATCACACCATTTAGGGGGGGATTATTGTCTACTGCGTGACTCTCTTATAGATTTGAGTTATGCTCATGAATCCTTATTAATTTACATAGTATGAAAATGAGCTTTCCTTTAGATCTGAAAATCAATGATTGATATGTTTGAAATTGAGAAAATCTTTTATATGTATTTGAGTTTCTTCATCGATAGAGAATCATCCCTATTAATTAGAGATTCTTAGTCAATGGTATCCTTCAACACATTATATAGAAATCTCTTGGTCATTATGATAACCATAACTGTTTTAAAGACACTCAGTGGGGCACTTGAAATTTATTGTCGTTCAGAAGGACATGGATTATTTCAGAGTTGGGATCGTACCCACAGATGGGATACCTACATATCCTTTATAGAAAAGGAATCAGAACCCACATAGTTCGAGTGAAGAAATATAGAGTTTTTGAATTATTGATGGCCCAAAGTAAGATTTCATAATTACTTTTACGCTCAAAGCTCGCGTGAGTCATTGTCCGTGTGAGAAACAAGAGGTATCAGTAAAACATAATGATTGTTCCACAAAATATGCAATCAAACGAAATGATGTGGGGCTTATGTATGTATGACCGCCCATGATAGATGAGGATCGAGACTTACTTTAGGGAAGAATCTCAGGAACAGGGTCCAAAAAGGTATATGCGCTTTATAGAGAATTAAATAATTAAATTAGAGCTCACTCCAAAGAAGGATGCCCAAATTAGAGGGGACTTATTATTGGGTTTTATTCCTAAAAAGGAAGCCCAAATAAAAAGAAGTTAAGACTGGGGCTTACTCCTAAGGAGGATTCCCAAATTAAGGGGATTTGTAATTTAGGGTTTACTCCTGAGAAGGAGGGCTGCGTTTAGGGAAATTATTACTGGGGCTTACTCCTAAGAAGGAGGCCCAAGTTAAGGGAATTTAAGACTTGGGGCTTAAACCTGAGAAGGAGGCCTAGATTAGGGAACTTGGGGCTTACTCCTAAGGAGGATGCCCAGATTAAAGATCATCTCATCTTAAAGGATGAGGTTGAATGAAGTAAATCTCTAACCTTAGTGAGATAAAGTTATGTAAATCACGAGGTTTTGAGAGATGTTCAATAGAATTCCTTTTATATAAGGAATCCAAAAAAGTAACCATGCCATAACTGGCTTTGAAGAGGGATTTGAAGGCTAAATCTTGAAGAGGAGAGGTGAATTTGAAGAAAAGAGTTGAACAGGCAGGAGGGGTACCCAAAAAGAGGCAGGAGCGCAAATCTTGTTTGGCGTGCAAGTCCTGGTCATGCAATCATTCTTGCGTGACACCAGTGTAGTTGGGCGACGGTTAACCAATATGGTAATATTTGGTCGAGACTTTTCTCAAGCCCTTAGTATTATCCCTAAAGGCTTCAAAAAGGGTGGTGCGCAAGTTCAGTTGAATAGCTAAGGCGGCGCGCATGTGCGGCCATTTCCCTTAAGGGCTGGAAACATTGGCGTGTATGTTTTGATGAATTCCAACACTTAGGCCTTATTCATCCACTTTAGATCTTCCATTCTAGGTATGAAATTACCTTAGAAGTGTTCAGAAGACTTCAAGTAGAGACTAGGGTGACGAGAGAATAAATCTCACTTTGGGATTTTTTTGTCCTCGAAATGGGGGGCCCACATGGGGTATTTATAGGCCATTGATGACCCTGGGAGAAAAAAGAATAGGGCGCACAAGTGACTTGCATAACCCATATGTGGTGTGCAATTATACTTGCACGATCATGATAAAACTTGTGTGACCCAAGCATAAAGAGTTCCTTGATCATGAATTTGTCAATATTTTATGTTCTTCAAAGGATGACTCTCTTTATGCTTAAGTTATTCCCCTTTTTCATTCATTAGACTCTGTGATGTAAAGGATCATCAAAAAAAGTCCCCCCTCACTATTGGATCCGAAAAAGGAAAGAGGATTTTACTCTGAGGAAATCGAGAAACATGGAGCTGGGGCATGCAAGTAGAAGGCGCGCAGGGTCCGACGCGTAGTGGTATGGCCTCGCCTATAAATATGCGACACCACATCACGCAAAGCACTCAGTTTCAAATTCCCTTGAGCTCTTGGCGCGCAAGTATCTCTCATTTGTGTAAGGGACTTGTTTTCCGATTGTCCGCTCTTCTGATCATGTCGCGCTTCTATAGTGAGTTTCTGACTTGCGTGCTAGTAATAGCGTGGTGAAACTTGTGCGAACAACTTGGAATTACGTGAGAATTTGGGTCTTTCGTGCCTTAATTCCTTACCCATTTTTCACTTTTATTCAAAATTTTATGAAATACCAGCTTACATAAAAGTTAATTATTCGACCTTTGTGCAGATTCAATGGCTCCCAAAAGAATTGGAACGACTGATGAGCTAGTTAGCAAGCGGATTGATGTCATGATGAATGTTGTTGGCCATGATTACTATAATATTTGTGACAGAAATATCCCTGATTTGGCCATGTACTTGAAGAAGTATCATGTTAATTTCCCATAGAGCATCTACCTGCCTATGTATGGCCATGGTCATCTGCAAGGAGTCAACATTCCAGAGCCAAAGAACTATCTCCCGTATCCTTGGTTTCAGACTTACACCAATTTTGCTTCAGAAAATTTCATAGTTGGAGGATCGTTTGCAAATACTGGAATAGTGGAGAAGGTGTTTATAATGCATCATAGCCCATGTTCCCCGGATCTGAAACCTCACAAAACTGAGCTGCAACCGCATTGTAATACCTCAATCTTCCAAAACTCGTAGATGGATCAATCCAATGGCTGGAAGAAGAGTTGGGGCATCTGTCCTGGAGGATATTTGAAGCGAACATGGATGTGGTCATATTGGGTGTGACAAACCTATGCATAGTTTGTCGAGGATCTGAAAGGAGCTACAATATATGAAGCCGTCTGGGCTGGGAAGACATATGTTTACAGGAATGATGACTTTTTTCTGGAGCTTATCAGTCGTTGGATCCCAGAAACCAATTCTTTCCATATGACTCATGGAGAAGTAGACATAGGTTTGTGGGATATCTACATGATCTTGGGGGTTCCACTTTTGGGCGATATGTTTGATGAATTCATCCCTCCCAAGGTCACCTGGAATGATTCAAAGAAGAATCCGACTTGGCTCAAGAAATATTTAAAATTTTCCCCAAGATAAACAATTCAAAGACCTCAAAAAATCATTCTAGAAAGGATATTCATCCCGAGGAGTGGATGGATATGTTTCTTATCTAGAAGACGAAGAAGGGGCCCACCCGTACTCTTCCTACTAACTGCCCCAGAACAGAGAAGAAGGGGGCTCTTGGAACATTCTGAACGACCCTGGAAGCGGGATAATTTGAAAAGTGGGGATATGATGTGAATCAAAGAATCCCAGAGAAGACACGTCTAGTGGGCATCTTAGCCTTATGGCTCAGTGTTTATCTTCTACTAGTTAGGGATTCTAAGGGTGGCATCAGGCCAGGGACCTTCCTTGTTGCAGCTAAATTTGATGAGAGGAAAATGGTTGGGTTGGATTCCCCAATTTTGGCGGAGATTCATATAAGTTACTCCATGTTTATATGGGTAAGTATCCTTTGAGTATAGTGGGACCATTCCATTTTTTGTGGCGATGGATCACCAATCATTTCAGGACATATGCTGTACAGAGTGGAGTACAGGTTCCTGGATGTTCTTTCAGGCCATCAGTGCAGGCATTTTCTAGAATATTTCCATTATCACTCAACTCCAATGATATGAAGGTGAGGCTGATCATGTTAAAGGAATTCCATTTCTTTCCTAATGAAAACCCACCAACCGGGAATTTTGTTGATGATGGAAAAACCATCCTATAATTGAGGTCATTCATGCTGGCTTGAAGAGATGGTGTATTGGCCACCAGTGTTGATGGAGAGATTATATGCAAGGCCTATGCTCCAAACAGATTTCCATGCCAATTCAAGTGTCTCCATAAGATTTTTGTATCCCCTCTTGTGCATGTCAGGTTTGAGTAGAATTTGATGGTTGCCCGAAAACTATGGTTGCTGAAAGCTATGGAGAAGACCAGGGCAGTGTTTGATCTACCAGTTGTTGGAGTGACGAGTAACTTGACTACATGGTATGCTGATAATTGGATAGCATCATACCCTGAAGGGGTACTGAATCATCCGGTTCATTGGGTGGGAAAAAATAAGAGAGCTGTAGAGAAAGTAACCCTTTTTCTAGAAGGTGACTCTTCTACACCCTGAGCTGATTCACTGGGTTCCTCACACAGGGCTGACTCGCCAGATTCTCAGGATGGGGATTATGAGGCACAACATGCGTCAAAGCGGTCTTGTTCCAGATAAAATCTCCTGTCAGATTAAAGATACCTACTCCATCGACTCCTGGTGAGTTATATAATTGAGGCAATTCAGTCACCATTATTTTATAAATCAATAAGTTTCATTTTCTTATCCTTTATATGAGATTGCAGGATCTGGGAAGAAGTTGAAGTTCAAGATTGTAAAAATCTCCTTGCAGCCTTCTACTGAACATAATGAATATTTATGAATAGGGGCTGTCCAGACATGGTGGAGTTTATATTGCGATGATGAAATCACCTGGCTAGACCTATGAGAAGGGATACAAATCCCTGGATTAGGGAATCTATGGGCTTCTACTGATAGCTGTTTCGAGGTTAACCATGATGAAGTGCGGGCTTACATCAGAGAGCTGGAGATTCTCATATATTCCACTGATGATTCCATTCATATCACCATGATGGTGAAGGAAATGATGGATCGTGGCACCACTGAGGGGATTGGTGCTTCCAGAGATGAGGAGTGGCACGATTACGTGTCTCCTGAAGATGTAAGTCTCTTTCATTATTTTCATTGCAACGTGATTCCAGTTAAATATTGTTTACTCAAGGAAATTACTTTCTTCATTCTGTAGCTTGTAAAGAAAGGATCTGTTGAGGTTCTTTCACTACAATATAGCCTTGGTGGTGCTACCATTGGAGCTACTAAATCTCCTCATGAGACGGGAAAGGTATATCCAGGCTGACAAGCCATGGATGTAGAGTTAGAAAGGGTGTTTAACTCTCCAATATCTGTATATGGAGATGACCATGTCAACACACAAAAAATCCAAAGAATCAAAGACATCGAATGAAGAAGTCCACAGTTAAACTCTTCATCAGTAGTGGTAATTCCTTTATATAGTCATGAATCTTAACTCATGAAAAGATTGCTCATATTTATTGGGATTTTAGGGGCTTCTCCAATTTCCCCTTTGAGGGAGAGGACTGACCCTCCTCTAAGGGAAACAGACGGTGCTGGTGAACAGTCACAAATTCATGCTGACTTGGCTGCTTCTGAAGAAGAGCCAGTGCCTGGTCCCAGTACTACTCCTATTACTGCTAAAAGGAGAGAAGAGACAACTTGTGGTAAATTAACAATACACCATAGAATGTTGAATTAAAACATCAACTGACTTCCATTCTATGATACTTTAGGTTCAACACTTTCACTAGACCATTTGGAAGCCACTGCAACTGACACCGCAATTTTCTCTAAAGAAAATGTCCAGGGTCAGAGGCCGTAGGATGAGAGTCGTCATGAAGACATATTGAATTCTCCCACTTGTGAGACTAACCAGGAATCTGAGATATCATTGGATGAAATGATGAAACTTGGCACATATTTTGAATACATTTTAGAAGATGTTAAATTACCATGTAATTTAGATGATTTTTTACATGAGTGTTAGGCTTCATCCTATTAAAAATTTCTTATTACATCTCTGACCATTATTGGTTGAAATGTGCAGTTCCATATGAGCAAGCTGCTGAACTACCAATGCCTGAAGGGGTAGAGACAACTCTATTATGGCAGATATGCTAGCTCATGTGGAGCTTAACCCGAAAGAGCTTCCTGAAACACATACTAAAAATCCCTTTGAAGCTTGGAAAGACGGGTAACATCCTTCTCATGTTACTGATCTACCGTTGGGTAAGAGATAATAATATTTGTTCTTGTACTTAATTTTCAAGATAGCTTAATCAACTTTTGTTATCCTTTGAAACTAACCAAAAATTTCAATTGACTATGCAGGGCCGTAAATTTAAGTGGCTAGATCTGGAGGTGAATCCTCAGTATCTTCCCCAACGAGAGTAGAATGTGAAGTTACAAGGGTCAGGTGGGGAGGAGCAGAACAGAGAACTTCTCTAAGTGCATTAATTCCGGACTATATTTCCCCATGTGATAGTGTTGCTGAATCAGAACCAGAGGTACAAAATGAGCTCCAATTCTCACATTGCAAGGCATTGAAAAACAAATGGAAGATCATATCTGAAGTTCCTCTTGAAGAGCTATATTTGAAGATCATGTGACTGTCATCCCTATTCGTCATGTTGGGACTTTTCGGTTTTTGTTATCAAGAGATCCATACCGTAGTGAAACAAGTCATTTTAATGTGGGAGCAGGAACAAAGGTTCCGTCAAGACCTGACCAGAGTGAGGATTTTGACCAATATCAGGGAATTTGAGGCTACGGTGTCCTGAGCTGAGGCTGATCATGCTGCAAAATTGAAGGAGCTAAATCATAAGATCAAGGAGAATGTAGTCCAACAGATGAACCTTCAGTAACAGTTTGATGTTGTTATTGGGGAACATGACTAGCTTAACAATTCACTAGATGGAGTTCAACCAAATGGTAAAAAAGCCATCGTAGATGCCAGGAAAGCACTCAATCAAGCTGAAAAGAGTGAAGATGGTCAAATTCGTGAACTTCAAGTGGCTTCTGATGAAGCCCGAGATGTCATAAATCAAATTAAGAGTTATGTTGAAAGCCTATTGTAATTCCTATAAAAGATAAGAGACTCCAGTCTGTGGATGTCCTTCTAACTCTTCTACATCAATGAAATAAACATTCAACATCAATAATTTGTGCCTTCATTATTTTTCTACTTGCTTTAAATTATTTTACCTAAGCCAATGGGCCCAGTAAGTACAGATTTATTTTTTCTAGTATTATAAAAATAACCATACAAACATTGAAACTGTTTACTACTCAATATTACCTAAATCATACATAATGTATGTTTACTGAGCTGGGGCTTGACTTTTTTTCAGATTTCCCCTGTCTTCTGTGGTTAGATTAAAGTCATGCTTGTCGGACATAAAATGGATAATGTTTATGGTCGAATAGCTTTGACCAAATTGAGAATGAATTAAAATTGACTCAATTCCTTGATAATTTATCTGAAAACATATTACCACATTCAATTATGGGGGAATACATGTAAACTATGACTTAAGAAATTTTGAATCTGAGGAATGATATGAAAAAAGGGCTAAAAGGAATTAGAGGAAGTATTTCCTAAGAGTGAAGTTACCATTATTTAACCAACCCATTATGCGGTTGAATTATGTAGGGCCACATAAGGGCATTGGCTGCATAGTCAAGTAATAGCATCTTTTGGATGACAGGTCTGTTATGTAGACTCCTTATGCAAGGCCTCCTAAGTGCATGTGCTGCATAGTAAGGCAAATGAACTCTCGAAAATTTTACTTTCCTATTTCTAAAAATCCATTTGAAGTTTATGGAGATTAAAATTTTCGAAAGCATAGAGTTTTATGTATGGAGAGAGGTACTTGAATATGGAGAGGATATTCCCAATTAAGATTGTCAAATAATTGGATGAATTCCACTCCAATGAACGTCTAACCCAAACTTAGGGAATGGAAATATAAACCATAGAATTAAATACTTTCAGATCATGAAAAAGAGTATGGGAAAAATATGTTAAGGATGGCTATGTTTTTCGCAGGTCCCTACATATTTTTGTTTAAGACCATGAAGGACAAACGAGGTTTTCCTCCCAGGAATGAAATTAAAAATATTTGAAAAACCTGTTTGGGGGTTGATTTATGCAAGTCCACTTAAGGTAATTGGCTACATTGTCAAATAATAGAATCTTTTGGCTGAAAGGTCTGTTATGTAGACTACTTAATCAAGGCCTCCTAAGGGGATGCGCTGCATAGTCAGGAAAAAATAATTTCTAGGTATTAGACATTTTGTGACCAGAAGTCATGAAAATGGGTATAGAGATCTAGAAGTATTTATTGATAGGATTATGACACAGGAAAATGGGTATTTTTGAATACATGAAGGAGATTCATAGACTAATGCTAACCATAATAATTTTGTGGTTGTGTCCTGAATTGAAATAATGGTCTTCACTACATATATCATTTGGATGAGAATCAATCCAAATGTAGTTCTTTAAATACAGTTTAACATCATGTGGGACGAGAATGTAGGATATCTTAGTTTAGTTTCATAGATCTCAGACTATAATAAGGAATACACATTTAGTGTTTTATAAACATGATGTGAATGAAGGCCAGGGTTTTTATACCACATTCAGGTTTTCATAGGGGGACTTTTCAGCCAAGGGACTAAAAGTGGAATTTTGTGTTAAGGCCAAAGACCTGGGGCTGGATTCGAGGGACGCCCAAACGTTCCTACGTATCCCATAAGGATGGGAATAAATCCATACATAGTTCTCAAAATACAGTTTGTACAGATCTGGTTCTTACAAGTGAAGGGTGAAAGGGGACATTAGTGCAATGATGGTTCGACCTAAGATTAATGGATCGAGAATTTCCTTGTATACACGTAGTCTTTGGAATATAACATGATTGGAGGTCAATGTCAATAACGATTCCCTCTCAAGTGAGGGTGTCAAAGACTGGTGAACCAATGGGAAGATATTGGTTTTGTAAGCGGCTTCATGAATCAACATCGTATGAGATGGAGTTGAGCTGATGTGAAGATGTTGGTTTTGTGCTTGAACCTCGGTATGTTGCCTACATACCCATCCTAGAAGGAAAGGATCAAAGTCTACATAGTTCGATTAATAATGAATTGGTAATCAAGTTGTACTTGAGGACAACCCGAAGATGGTGTTGGGACTTACACATGATTAGCGGACCAAAGAGGGTGTTATGGTTGAAGTATACTGTAAGCTCACGTGAGTCATAGTTGGTGTGAGAAAAAAGAGGTTGAAACAACCCTAACGATGCACAGTTTATACTCATGTAGGAAATAAGGGATATGAAGCAGTTTAATGTCATGCTGGACGAAAGAGGGACTGTGCAGTTTAATGTCTTGCAGTAAGGAAATAGGGGTGACTATGTAGTTTAATGTCATGCGGTAAGGAAAAAAGAGGGGATGTATAGTTTAACGTCATATAGCAAGGACGAAATAGGGACTATGAAGTATAATTCCATGCAGTAAGGACAACACAATTTAACATCATGTTGGACGATGTAGCTTAAGGTCATATGCATGGACCGGTGCTACACAGTTTAGCATCATGTAGCTAGAACCACACATTTTGACGTCATGTTGGAAAAAAGTGTATTTGTGTCACACAAAATACATCTTCAAGAATCTTTCATTGGTTGGAGTCGTGATGAGTTCTCCATCCATTGAGATTAAAGAATAAGCTCCATTGGGGTAGAACTTCTGTATTGAGTAAGGTCCTTCCCACTATGCATAAATCATGGGAGGTTTCTTTCCTAGAATCATTGGAGTTCTGAGACCCATTAACAATTAGCCTTGATTTAATGAATGAAGATGAACTTTTTTGTTGCAAGATCGTGTTATTCTATTCTGAAAGACTTCCATGTGGTGCATGCTGCACAATATTTTCTCCTCTAATCATTCCAATTCATTCAATCGCATTTGATATTGTTCATATGTAGATGACTGATCAAAAATGGCTACTCTAAGTGAAAGTAATTGAACCTCAATGGGAAAGACTACTTCTATTCCAAATACAAATGAATATGGTGTTGACTGCATAATAGTGCAGGTGGTGGTCCGATAAGCCCATAAAGCATGAAAAAGTTTATCAGGCCATGATTTCTTATCTTTATCCACCATATTTTTCAGTATGTTTGAAATATTCTTATTAAAGGCTTCTATTTGGCCATTGAACGCTTCATTATACTGAGTTGAATGGTTGGATATGATGTTGTATTCTTGATATAACATACTTACCTCGGATAAACCGAAGTTGGTGCCATTTTCCATTAATATGGTATGAGGGACACCGAATCTAGTAATGATGTTAGACTTGATGAAGCTAAAAATGCTTTTAGAACTAAATTCATTGAGAGGTATTGACTCTTCCCATTTGGAAAAGAAGTAATTAGCAGTAAGAATATACTTAAACTTTTTGAATGTAGCAAAGGGTAAGGTCCAACTACATCTATTCCCCATGTGGAAAATGGCCATGAGTATTTTTCTGTATGAAGAAACTCTGGGGGTGGATGAATGAAGTTGGCACATACATGGAAAGAATGACACTTATTAGTAAAATCAGCACAATCTTGTATCATTGAAGTCCAAAAGTATCAAAGCCTTTGAATTTAATCATACAGTCTATGTCTAGACTAGTGGGCACCACAGACTCCTGCATGTACTTCTTTCATGACATCCATTGTCTCTTCACCATCAATGCATCTCAAGAGAATTCCATCAAAACCTCACTTGTATATATTTTTTTTCTAGGTGATCTAGTCTATCATAAAGAGTAAAATTGACCACACGTCAGCAGACTTGTTCTGTCCTGGCTCTATCAGGTGGGAGTGTTCCATTTTGAAGGTATTCCCTAATAGGTGTCATCCATCCTATAGTATGACCATATGGTTCAAAAAATGGGACTAATTTCATTGATTTCCTTTGTTATGATTTGAAAATAAGGTGAAACTGTATGACGGTAGGCAATACTGATGATTGTTTCATCTTGATTTGGATCTGCCAGAGTTGTGGCTACATTATCCAATGTATCAGCTTGATAAATTTTTGATCGTGGGACATAAGAAAATGTCGGTTCCGAAGGAAATTACGCCATTAACTCTCTGACGTAATCATACAAAGGGATTATCTCTTCTTTTTTGATGGCATAATCCCCATTGACTATTTTTATTACCAGGTCTGAATCACCTTTCACCTTTAAGTGATTCACTTGTTCCTATAGCGCCAACTCTTATCCTTCGATGAGAGCATGATATTCTGCTTAATTGTTTGTACCACCTTCCAACAATAAGAAAGAATAGGGTAGCACTACCTTTTCCTTGGGAGCGAGTACAATTCCCAACCCAACTTTTTTGAATTTAGGATCTTCCATTTTCTTCCCTATTGTACTTCTGGAAGCACCATCAAAGTACATTTCCCATGTTTGAAGATTATATTGAATAGATAAGACTTCTTCATTAGAAAGTTCAATATATTAATATGTATCTTCTAATGAATTGCTTTCATAAAAGAAATCAGCCAAATCTTGTCCCTTTATTTCCTTTTGAGTTACATACTCGATATTAAACTATTAGAAAATAACTTCCCACCTTGTCAAACATCCTGTAAGGATTGGACGACTAAGGATGAATTTCAGCAGGTAATTGCGAGATACCAATTGGACCTCATGATGTTTCAAGTAGTGTCTCAATATATAAAATTCAAAGATTAACCCTAGGCATCACTTTTCAATACTTGAATGTCAAGTTTCTGCCTCAAGCATAGTCTGACTGAGATAGTAATGGATCTTTTCATTCCCAACATCATTCTTTTGGGCATGGAAGGCACCCAATGATCGTTCTAAAGTAGTCCCATAGAGAATAAGTGGTCTTCCATCAATAGGTGGCATTAATATTGGTGGACTCAAGAGATATTTCAAGAGAATATTGAATTCCTCTTGACATTCTTCAGCCCACTGGTAAGTGACTCCCTTCTTCATCAATTTAGTGAAGGGAAAAAATTTACATGCCATATTGGAAATGAAACGCCGAATATAGGCAAAGTGTCATTGATGTCCTCTCAATTCATTCAAATTTCGAGGAGGTGACATACCAAGGATTAATTTTTTCTTCTCAGGATCGACTTCGATACCACGATGGTGTACAACAAAGCCAATAAATTTTCCTGAGGTTACCCCAAAAGAATATTTCAAGGGGTTCATCTTCAAATTATGTTGTCGATGTTTGTGGAATATGTAACGCCCCGACCCCAGTTTCCCAGAGTCGGTACATTACTTCGTAACATTGGCATGATCACAAGAAGATCAAATCTCGAAAGACCGATTGGTTTAGTAGCCTTGGAAACACTAGATATAATCATAAAGTTTTACATTACATTTCAAAGTGAAAAACTACTACAACAACAAAGTCTTCATATCCACACTATTAACCCCTCATAATATCCCTACAAGTCATTCATAATTGACTTCTTCACTACCTGGGAAAAATAAAACATAGAAAAGGGGTGAGCTCAAATGCCCAGTAAGGATAACAATATAGCGGAAACTTTCATCAATAAGAATAAACATTTAAGGCAATGTATAACTAAAACAAAAGCCTTTTAAACATGAACTTTCAACATGGTATGGTATAAATAAAATGAAATAATGCCATTTACTTATTCACATGGATATTCCACTAATCGAATAATCACATGCAAAAATAAATAACCACTTTCATAATGTTGGAATGCATAATGCCAGACTATCATAACCACATAGCCAAGGCCTCGTGCCAAGACTACAAATAAGATTTTGTCAAGGCCTTGTGCCAAGACACTAGTTTGTCTCATGAGACCTACCGATGCATCGAGGAGCTATAGCGGGCTCCACCCGTCACTTATTAAGTCCAATGCATTCCCATATGAAAAGGTTTAAACATAACATAAACATTCGTATTAAAACTAGCATACGAAATGTCAATACTTTCACAATAAACTATGAATGGTATAAAAATAGCACATCCACAGTTAAACATATCACAAAACCTTCAATACAATATAGAAGTTTTGTATCATAATAAATCAACTTCAAATAATCTTAAAATCCATCAAAGGATGTTGACATAGATGAAATCAAAATTCTTTTTAAAGAAATATCTCCTTTTATTTTGAAATCATTTAAGATCCATATAAAATAAAACATTTTCTTTGAAAATATTCTTATAAGCTTGTAAGGAAAGCTTTGAAGATTTTATAACGGCGTAAAATAACCGCACCCGCCGTATAAGTTAAAAAAAAACATTCTTACCTCAATTCTGTCGAAAAGGTTAAAAAGGACCTTGTTTTGAAAACGACGGAAAGATTACTTTATAAACCTCTTATAAAAAGTCAAAAAAAGGTATAAATGACTTTAACCCATATTCTTGTAAATAGTAAAAATGTTTTGAAATACATTTTTAAGAAACATGGATGTGGATGATAAAGAGATCCCAGTAGATTATTACATATAAACAACCTCGGATAATGAAGAGATTGTGAAATAACCCTTACCTTGTACTTTTTCCTTGGTTGGGGTAGGTTAACCTCCTGTATAATGGTGAAATAGTTGTTATTAAATTATACAAGAATCATATATATTAATATGATATCATATATGATCTTTTAACATTGATTTGTTAATAATATCTTAGAATTATCGTCATTTCTGGAGTTAACTTACTCATTTTCTTTTATATGTTTTGTTACATAAGACATGGTTGTTGTATCTTATTCATATCCAGAATGATATACAGTCCTTAAACATCATTTTTAAATCATCAAATGATAATTATACTTGAATGGATACGATGGAGAATGAATCTCATCGCGTTCGTGGAGACGGTAGTCCGTACGTACGCACGAGCGACAATATCATTCTTTTGATATTAAAATAATATATAAATGGATGGTATATCATATATACAGAATCATTAACATGTTATATTTATTATTTACATGAGTTACACATCATTATTATACCCATCCAAATAATATTATATTGAATAACAATTACACCACGACGTGGAGACGGTAAGCCGTACGTACGCACGTATGGTGACATGTTATTCAAAGGGTGGATAGAATACTGAATATGATTGTACCATATTTATAATAACATCACAGTATATGTGAGATACTGGAGTTATTATTTCAGAATGGTAAGAACAAAGGAAGAAGAAGTGGAAGAAGAAATGAACTTAGAAAAGGGTGGTGAAATCATTACCTCTTCTTCGGGTTCTTCCTTTTGATTTGATCAAAAGGGCTCCTTATGTTGGCTTTCTGATCAAACTAAGGCCTCTAGGTTGTATTAAGGGATGTTGGGAGAGTATTTGGGCAGAGTTTGGCCGAACCAAAAGGCTTTTAAGGTGTGAAGAAATGAGAAGGAGGAGTGCCCTTTTATAAGAGGGGTGAGGGGCACCTTTGGAAAAGTTAGAAATATTAATTTATAATAAATTCATATTCGGTTTACAAAGGCTCCAAAGTTGACTATTCAAAGGATGAGATGTGGATAGGTCGAAAACAACTCATCCAATAGAATTTAGACAGGTTTGGGTACTTATATTAAGCTTATCTTTAAGTATTAACTCTAAGTTAATTAGTTTCACTTTTACAATGTCTCTTTGTATTTTTATATAATATGATTAATAAACTTACTATATACATCCAAGCGACCCCCAAGTGGTCCATTAATGAGGAACCTATCATAATATAAGTCTCTTGGCCGAACCTTAGATTTTTAGGAATTTAATATCAATTAATAATATAATATTTGTTTTAAGAACTCTTTTATGTCAATTTTGACACTATTCAATAGTTGATTTTTGTGAAACTCCTAACAGATTGATTACTTCGAACAAAGTCAATTACATCAATCCTAATATATCATAGTATCATAGAAAATTAGTTTAATTCATTAAAAGTTTCATATTATAATTATTTGGGTATTTATAAGATCAATTATTTTTATTTTTCACTATTTTAGAAATTACTGCATCATCATTGTGTCATAAATAAAATAAATTATATAATGTCTAAAAATTATAAATAAAATATCATTATGTAGGAAATCTTTTTAGCTTTCTAATGAATATTTATAAACGAAAATCGAACATGTATAACCCTATGTAAAAATTGTTCTTCTAAAAGATATAAGCTTATGCCATTTTTATTTTTATTTTAACTTTATTAATATAAAGTGTCCCTACCACATACAAGTGGCTCCAAGGGGTCCCCAAATTGACCAAAGGATGCCCATGGTCGGGTATGTGTCCACCAATAAGGTTAGGACACGTTTTAGGGTAATTTTTGTATTATTATAATATTATTTTTTTAACCCTTATTTACCGGATTTACCCTTTAACCATGGTAAATAAAATATTTACCACAGTAACTATTCAAAATGTCTAAAAATAAAAGTTACCTATTTACACAATTTGAACATCCTGATTCCAAATATGGAATCCATTTTCCTAAATTCAAAACACAGAAGTGGCAGAAATTAATTTAAAATTAATTCCCGCTGTCAAAACGAAAAGCGTGTTTTTAAGAGATAATAACTATCAAAAGATTGTCACTTGTTTATGTTCGGTTTAATTGTAAAATTATGTCCAATGACCAACATTATATTAAATAGTAAAAATATATTCTAAATATACTTTAAAACCACTCAAATTCATAATTTATCACTATTAATTATTTTGATTAAAAAATTTGTTTTTAATTAAAATTTAGTAATTTTTACTATTCATCAAAATATGAAAGTTATCCGAAAAGTACCAAAATTTCACCTTAGGCTAAATTTGATATTCCGAATCCAAAAATAAAGTCCATTTTGAAATATAAAATATATATAATTTCAAAAATTAAATATTACTATTCATAACGGCTAGTTTGATCGGTTGTGGTGTGTGTTAAAACTCGAAGTTGCGTACAACACACGCTACTGTTTTATTCAAAGGAAAGCGTACCGTGGAAGCTTGGAATGTTTTATTTTAAATTTTTTTGATGTCCCCATTTAGTCAAAAGGTTTAAAATATTGTATCTAAAAAGGGTTCACTATTAAAATTTGGTAAAAGTGCAATATTGAAAATGAATTTGTTCTTACATTATGTCTAAGAAACTCATAATATGGATTCTAAAATTATAAGGATTATATAAAGTTTAAAATTTAGTTAACACTATTCATAACCTCTTTTGAACAGCCTGTTTGGTAAGTCATGGTGCGATTGAACTTGGTGTTGCGTGTAGTGAAAGTTATTGAATTATTTTGAAGAAATAACACACTATAAAATCTTGGGGTGTTACATTCTCCCCTCCTTCAATAAATTGCGTCCTCGCAATTTGAAATTGTTCTTCAAAAATAAAAGGTTGAAAATAGAAAATATATTTGTGGGAAAACCCACATCGGAAATTGGTTTACTAAAATTTAGTCTTAATATGAGGAAAAGAGAAATGAAAGGGTCACCACCAAATTATGATCTCGATTAGGAGAACATTGGTGGCAATTAGAGACATATAATTGGAGGAAAAACGTAAATATTTATAGGTAGTGGTTGAGGTCATCAATCACAAACAAGTATAAAATTGAGGTCCTTAAACTCATCAATCTATGATGATTTGAAGTACCATCAGTTCAACAAAATATAGGGTATTGGGATCACACATTTTTGACATTTCAAAATATCTTAGTTGAAATCCCACATCGAAAAATGAATTAACGAGGCCTCTATTTAAAATAAAGAGTCGAAAGTATGAAGATTTCCGAAAATAACACATACTAGGGTTCCATGTAGGAAAATATGGATATGGAAGAAAAATCTAACCATCAATTATCTGATGGATAGTGGTAGAGAACATGGCTATGAAAAGGCCAACAATCCCAAAGCCATAAATTAGTGATGATTTAAGGTACCATCTAGGACAACATTTTTGTTCTAAGTTCCTTTTATTAATGTTGAGGAATTTATTTATGAGATTGGCTAAGATCATAAGGGGATATACTTACTTTATAATTAGAGTTTTATCCATTAATAAATTTCTACCACAAACTCATCTTTCACTCTAAAAGATAATAGAATGTAATTTTTTTTTATTTATACTATTCGTACAGGGTTCCAAAATAAATGAATTTATATTTCATCTACCAGATCTTTTAAAAAAAACTACATTATTTAATCCAGGACATCTCGTGGGCCAGTGGTAGGTGATACACCCTTGTCGCCCTTCGGTTGCGGGTTCAAGTCTCGCAGCCTTGCCGGACGCGATAGGTTGACGCCCGACCTCCGGGTTGTCCTTTTATGGCAATCCAAAATAATCCAAACTAGAACTATCCAAAATACTTCTTTCCAAACTCACAGTCCAACATTTATAAGGAAGGTAAACATAATGTAGATCCTTTTTACCCCGTAATAGCATTTGAATACCTTCATCATGTATTACCATATTCCTTATTGATTACATTCATGCTCCCTTATTCCATATAGAATGCTGGATATACTTCATTAATCCAAAAATGTTTTAAACCCCAACAATGATGGAATATACAAATCATTAATCAGTTCCAAGGTAGTCAAGAATATCCAATATAATTTATCCAAAACAATCACATATTATTCCAAAATCACTATCTCAGTATCAGAACTATATTATGGTTTATCATTCTCTCAACCATATATTTTCCAAAAATCTATCCTGCTAATGAGTCACTTTTCTTTGTTCCACACAATCTCAAGTCCTTAATGAAATAGTACTGCAGTACAATCCTTATATACTCCATAATTGTTATAACAAGTACATTGTTGATACAAAGCTCAATTGACATAATCAACATAAGAACTCTAATCATTCCTCTTCATCTGTGGTAGTATCATAACTTGATTATTATCCAATAACATCATTTGCGGCATAGTCTGATGACTGGGACATAGGTTCGCGTAGTGTCCAAACTCCTTGCAAATGAAGCATTGTACATTTAAAACCATTTTCTTACCCTTGCAGTCACGTACTTTGTGCCCTTTTCCTCCACACTTATAACAAACTCTCATTCCTTTCAGGCAAGTTCCAGGGTGTTTCTTTCCACAGTTACCACATATGGGAAAATTCTTCTTTTCCCTCTTCCCTTTATCCATCTTTCTCTCTTCCATCCTTTTCTTCTCTTGCTTCCCTTCAAAGCCATAGGACTCAGTAAACTCTTTACATATCTTATCAACACTTGATATTATTTCTTCATATGATGATAATACATGGGAGACTATTTCTCTTATAAATTCTAGCTTAAGACCATGAAAGATATGATCCTTCCTTCTCTTTGAATCATGTGTATTTCTGGAGTTCTCATTCCTTCTACTGGGCGCCATTTCTATACCATGGCATAAACTAGATCAGTTTATGAATCAAAATACATAATCCCATACTTATAAAACACCTAACATAAATTGAACTATTTATGGATATAATCCATAATCATAAGAATGTTTTCTTTGAGGAAGTATATACTCATAATCCCTTCAAAATGATTTGTAAAGAAAATGAGAGTTATCCTAAGCATATCCCCCGGGAGTGTCGTAACCAAGAGTGCAGCAAGGCCCGTTGTCGTGCACCAGTTCCCGTTCGAGTCTAGCTCAAAGCGGTGTTTTCGGGTTTTACCCCTAGGTACATCTGTGCCAGAGCCGCCTCTACCTGCTCGTATCCAGACAGGGATGTATTGCTCGGAAAACTCACAAAATCTCTTCAATACCAAAATTCTAGGAAGTTCTTCTATACTAATCCTCAAAGTTCATCTTAGGTCTACGTGCTCTAATCAGAGTTTATCTAAATCTAGCTTCTAAGGTTTGTACTAAACTTCCTCTGATACCAACTGTAACGCCCCGACCCCAGTTTCCCAGAGTCGGTGCATTACTTCGTAACATTGGCATGATCACAAGAAGATCAAATCTCGAAAGACCGATTGGTTTAGTAGCCTTGGAAACACTAGATATAATCATAAAGTTTTACATTACATTTCAAAGTGAAAAACTACTACAACAACAAAGTCTTCATATCCACACTATTAACCCCTCATAATATCCCTGCAAGTCATTCATAATTGACTTCTTCACTACCTGGGAAAAATAAAACATAGAAAAGGGGTGAGCTCAAATGCCCAGTAAGGATAACAATATAGCGGAAACTTTCATCAATAAGAATAAACATTTAAGGCAATGTATAACTAAAACAAAAGCCTTTTAAACATGAACTTTCAACATGGTATGGCATAAATAAAATGAAATAATGCCATTTACTTATTCACATGGATATTCCACTAATCGAATAATCACATGCAAAAATAAATAACCACTTTCATAATGTTGGAATGCATAATGCCAGACTATCATAACCACATAGCCAAGGCCTCGTGCCAAGACTACAAATAAGATTTTGTCAAGGCCTTGTGCCAAGACACTAGTTTGTCTCATGAGACCTACCGATGCATCGAGGAGCTATAGCGGCCTCCACCCGTCACTTATTAAGTCCAATGCATTCCCATATGAAAAGGTTTAAACATAACATAAACATTCGTATTAAAACTAGCATACGAAATGTCAATACTTTCACAATAAACTATGAATGGTATAAAAATAGCACATCCACAGTTAAACATATCACAAAACCTTCAATACAATATAGAAGTTTTGTATCATAATAAATCAACTTCAAATAATCTTAAAATCCATCAATGGATGTTGACATAGATGAAATCAAAATTCTTTTTAAAGAAATATCTCCTTTTATTTTGAAATCATTTAAGATCCATATAAAATAAAACATTTTCTTTGAAAATATTCTTATAAGCTTGTAAGGAAAGCTTTGAAGATTTTATAACGGCGTAAAATAACCGCACCCGCCGTATAAGTTAAAAAAAACATTCTTACCTCAATTCTGTCGAAAAGGTTAAAAAGGACCTTGTTTTGAAAACGACGGAAAGATTCCTTTATAAACCTCTTATAAAAAGTCAAAAAAAGGTATAAATGACTTTAACCCATATTCTTGTAAATAGTAAAAATGTTTTGAAATACATTTTTAAGAAACATGGATGTGGATGATAAAGAGATCCCAGTAGATTATTACATATAAACAACCTCGGATAATGAAGAGATTGTGAAATAACCCTTACCTTGTACTTTTTCCTTGGTTGGGGTAGGTTAACCTCCTGTATAATGGTTAAATAGTTGTTATTAAATTATACAAGAATCATATATATTAATATGATATCATATATGATCTTTTAACATTGATTTGTTAATAATATCTTAGAATTATCGTCATTTCTGGAGTTAACTTACTCATTTTCTTTTATATGTTTTGTTACATAAGCCATGGTTGTTGTATCTTATTCATATCCAGAATGATATACAGTCCTTAAACATCATTTTTAAATCATCAAATGATAATTATACTTGAATGGATACGATGGAGAATGAATCTCATCGCGTTCGTGGAGACGGTAGTCCGTACGTACGCACGAGCGACAATATCATTCTTTTGATATTAAAATAATATATAAATGGATGGTATATCATATATACAGAATCATTAACATGTTATATTTATTATTTACATGAGTTACACATCATTATTATACCCATCCAAATAATATTATATTGAATAACAATTACACCACGACGTGGAGACGGTAAGCCGTACGTACGCACGTATGGTGACATGTTATTCAAAGGGTGGATTGAATACTGAATATGATTGTACCATATTTATAATAACATCACAGTATATGTGAGATACTGGAGTTATTATTTCAGAATGGTAAGAACAAAGGAAGAAGAAGTGGAAGAAGAAATGAACTTAGAAAAGGGTGGTGAAATCATTACCTCTTCTTCGGGTTCTTCCTTTTGATTTGATCAAAAGGGCTCCTTAGGTTGGCTTTCTGATCAAACTAAGGCCTCTAGGTTGTATTGAGGGATGTTGGGAGAGTATTTGGGCAGAGTTTGGCCGAACCAAAAGGCTTTGAAGGTGTGAAGAAATGAGAAGGAGGAGTGCCCTTTTATAAGAGGGGTGAGGGGCACCTTTGGAAAAGTTAGAAATATTAATTTATAATAAATTCATATTCGGTTTACAAAGGCTCCAAAGTTGACTATTCAAAGGATGAGATGTGGATAGGTCGAAAACAACTCATCCAATAGAATTTAGACAGGTTTGGGTACTTATATTAACCTTATCTTTAAGTATTAACTCTAAGTTAATTAGTCTCACTTTTACAATGTCTCTTTGTATTTTTATATAATATGATTAATTAACTTACTATATACATCCAAGCGACCCCCAAGTGGTCCATTAATGAGGAACCTATCATAATATAAGTCTCTTGGCCGAACCTTAAATTTTTAGGAATTTAATATCAATTAATAATATAATATTTGTTTTAAGAACTCTTTTATGTCAATTATGACACTATTCAATAGTTGATTTTTGTGAAACTCCTAACAGATTGATTACTTCGAACAAAGTCAATTAAATCAATCCTAATATATCATATTATCATATAAAATTAGTTTAATTCATTAAAAGTTTCATATTATAATTATTTGGGTATTTATAAGATCAATTATTTTTATTTTTCACTATTTTAGTAATTACTGCATCATCATTGTGTCATAAATAAAATAAATTATATAATGTCTAAAAATTATAAATAAAATATCATTATGTAGAAAATCTTTTTAGCTTTCTAATGAATATTTATAATCGAAAATCCAACATGTGTAACCCTATGTAAAAATTGTTCTTCTAAAAGATGTAAGCTTATGCCATTTTTATTTTTATTTTAACTTTATTAATATAAAGTGTCCCTACCACATACAAGTGACTCCAAGGGGTCCCCAAATTGACCAAAGGATGCCCATGGTCGGGTATGTGTCCACCAATAAGGTTAGGACACGTTTTAGGGTAATTTTTTTATTATTATAATATTATTTTTTTAACCCTTATTTACCGGATTTACCCTTTAACCATGGTAAATAAAATATTTACCACAGTAACTATTCAAAATGTCTAAAAATAAAAGTTACCTATTTACACAATTTGAACATCCTGATTCCAAATATGGAATCCATTTTCCTAAATTCAAAACACAGAAGTGGCAGAAATTAATTTAAAATTAATTCCCGCTGTCAAAACGGAAAGCGTGTTTTTAAGAGATAATAACTATCAAAAGATTGACACTTGTTTATGTTCGGTTTAATTGTAAAATTATGTCCAATGACCAACATTATATTAAATAGTAAAAATATATTCTAAATATACTTTAAAACCACTCAAATTCATAATTTATCACTATTAATTATTTTGATTAAAAAAGTTGTTTTTAATTAAAATTTAGTAATTTTTACTATTCATCAAAATATGAAAGTTATCCGAAAAGTACCAAAATTTCACCTTAGGCTAAATTTGATATTCCGAATCCAAAAATGAAGTCCATTTTGAAATATAAAATATATATAATTTCAAAAATTAAGTATTACTATTCATAACGGCTAGTTTGATCGGTTGTGGTGTGTGTTAAAACTCGAAGTTGCGTACAACACACGCTACTGTTTTATTCAAAGGAAAGCGTACCGTGGAAGCTTGGAATGTTTTATTTTAAATTTTTTTGATGTCCCCATTTAGTCAAAAGGTTTAAAATATTGTATCTAAAAAGGGTTCACTATTAAAATTTGGTAAAAGTGCAATATTGAAAATGAATTTGTTCTTACATTATGTCTAAGAAACTCATAATATGGATTCTAAAATTATAAGGATTATATAAAGTTTAAAATTTAGTTAACACTATTCATAACCTCTTTTGAACAGCCTGTTTGGTAAGTCATGGTGCGATTGAACTTGGTGTTGCGTGTAGTGAAAGTTATTGAATTATTTTGAAGAAATAACACACTATAAAATCTTGGGGTGTTACAGAATATGATTTCCAAATCAGCCAAGTGATTAGATCGTTGTCTGGATTTAACCACCAAATTGTCCACATAACAGTCAACAAATTTCCCTAAAAAGGGTTTGAAGTTACGGTGCATGGCACGTTGATATGTTGCCCCTGCATTCTTCAGGCCAAAGGGCATTACCTGATAGAAAAACACTCCTTGAGGGGATATGAAGGCTGTAGATTCTTCATCTTCTAGAGCCATTAGGATTTGATTATACCCAGAATATCCATCCATGAAGGAAAGTTCTTCATAGCCAACTGTTGCATCAATTAAGAGTTCTGTGATCGGAACTAGAAAATCGTCCTTGGGAAAATACCGATTAAGATCTCTGAAATCAGTGAAAACTCTAATTTGTCCATTCTTATTTTTCATAGGGACAATATTAGCCAGCCATATAGGACCTTGAGATTCTCTGAAGAAGTTAGCCGTGCTAAGATTATCCACCTCTACTTCAATTTTGGAGGCATAAGTTGGGTTTGTTCTTCATGCGGCTTGCTTGAATCCTCGATGTTCTTCTGGAAAACACAAATGATGAGTATCAACATCAGGATCAGGCCTTGGAATTTTTGTATAGTTCCACGCAAATATATCTCGATTTAGATTTAAAAATGAAATATACATTTCTTGCTCTTCAAGATTCATGGCCGCACTAATTAAAGTGGGGTATGGATCTTCTTTTGTACACAGATTTATTTCTCTGAGTTTATCAATAGTGGTAGAGATACCCTCTTCAAATGCTGGAGGAGCATATCTGAGATCTTACTCTTCTTCTTCAACACGTGTTATTTCTTCTATTTCTACTTCCATAGTAGATGATGAAGCAGAATTTCCATGTTCAAGAGAGATGTTAAAATTTGAACATATTGAATAAGAGGCTACTATTTCTTACCCTATTGATGATAAAGGGTCTTCCTTGGGTAATAAAGAGGAGATGACAGATTGAGAATTGACATCATCCTTCATCTATGGCATTTCTATAACTTCTTCTATCCTGGTTGATGATGTATAGAATTTCTGGATTTCAGCGGATGAAATGAAGACATCTCCATTTGAGCTTTCATCATTGCTTGGTGAATTACCAATTTCTCCCATGATGTCTGGCTTGGTTGATGTAGTCGACATTATGGAAGTTTCCATAAGAGTATTTGGATTTTGGTATATCCTGTCAATTTGACTGAAAGGAAAAACATAATCTATACTCACATGTATGAATGGGTTTACTGAAATCTTTTCCAAACCATATGGAGCATTAATTTTGGTAACATCCTTTGTCATAGATACCTCAATTCCCTCCATGTGTTATAATTTTGCCTCAATGTATTGAGATTCACATGTTTTGAATGGGGATTTATCACCATACAATGTCCCAATTTGACCATTGAAGAAAACTATTTGAGACATTGATGGTATAGCGAAGGTATAGCCGCATGTTGAGGTAGCCATGGTCTTCCAAGAAAAATGTTGAATGTTGTGTCATGATGAAAAACCATGAAATGTGAATTGGATACAAGATCCCCAAACTGAGTTTTGAGTGTAATCTCGCCTAGAGGTTCTCGTTCATTTTTATCATATCCTTACAACATCAATGTAGAAGGAGATAAATCAGATTCGGTGAGGCCCAATCGACGATGTGTACGAATGGATATGAGGTTGACTCCTGAACCACTATCAATTAAAACTCATCAGATGTCTACATCATTGACCGTGCTAGATAAATACAAAGGTCTAATATGTCCATTCACAACATCATATTCATCTTCATCTGTAAAAGATATCACTGCATGGCATTCTACAGGATCATTCTCTATATGATAGACTTCAGCCGCAACA
This sequence comes from Viscum album, assembly GCA_963277665.1. Taxonomy (NCBI): domain Eukaryota; kingdom Viridiplantae; phylum Streptophyta; class Magnoliopsida; order Santalales; family Viscaceae; genus Viscum; species Viscum album. Next base: position 873,184,496 of record OY728152.1, on the reverse strand, counting down.
ATTTTACATTCAAATTCATGAGGGCATGAAAAATACTCAATGAGTGCCTCCCAAAGATCTTTTGATAGATTCAAGGCATCCAAAATTTATAACATGGCTGGTACATAAGCCAAATGTTTCAAGAAATCATACTTTTGGTGCAAATATTTGTGTTTCCCAATAGGAACATGTTGTTTCACATGTTCCATAAAATTTGATTCTTTGGAAGTATATGCTTCTTTTATCGGGGTAGGAGTTGGGAATACTCTTGGATTTGGAAGATTAGACAGACTATGTCTATTTATTTACTGAGAGGAAGAAGGTGTAACCTCTAACCGATCCTCCAAAATAATTGTGCCAAGACTAAATCTGCCATGTGTGGAAGAACTCCCTTGTTCTTGTTGACCCCTCTGAAGGGCTCTTCCACGAGTTTCTGCTGCATATATAGTTCTAACAGGTGTATGATTGAAATAGTGGCTTCTGGAATATCCAAATATTCCTCTGTATTGTAGAACTTTGTAACTCCATCTAATTCCTCTATTTGATACAAGGAACTCAGGCTCATCAAGATCGAAACTATGACTGGCATAACGATCTGTTAAGTGAATCATGTTAAAAGAACCAAAGACAAACTCTTCATCTGATGAAGATTCTGCCTGATTATCGAGTATAGGATGTGATTTTCGGTGGGGCGGTTCTTGTGGATTGAATTAGACAACATAAAATCCTCCAGAGACAAAGAAAACATGGGCTTCGACATGAGCTCATATTCTTCCGACTAATCTTCTTTCTTTGAATTATGCCACTTCTTAGAGGATTTTCCTTCTGATGAAGGGGGTTTTGATGTGGAATTCATATCAGAAGACACAATTTGTTTCTTCAATTATGTTATTAAAATGTGATGAGTTCAGTTGGTCATTTTCCTGACCATCTAATCATCATATTTCTAAACATTGTTTTTGACTTCATGCCACTTACCTTCTTCCTCTAGATCTGTAGCAGTAACAAATTCTACGTTGGCTGAAAAACCTTTTAGTTTTACCTATCCAGAGTCCACCATCTTTTTCAGGAGGTATTTGAAGACAAAACACTCTTGAATGGGATGCCCCAACATCTGATGATATAGTTAATATTTGGGAAGGTCTTCATCTCATTCCTTGTTCGGCCTTTAAGGGCTTGGAAACTGAACCAAATTATTTTCCAGAGCCAAAATGAAGTAACCAAGAACTTGTTCATTTCAGAAAGAATAATCTTTGTTCTTTAACACATAAAATTGTTTCCGTCTTTAATCTCTTTGATCATCTTTCCAAAACGGGCTATTTTGTTGATGCTCAGGAGGTGGAGCCACTCTATAAGATGAAGGTTTTGAAGTTGAAGCAGGTACAGATTCTTGTTTATGTAAAACTATAGCAGTCTCTTTTCTACCCATTCTCTTTCCTAGAAATGATGGAATTACATGAGTTTTATCCTTATTATTTTTAAGATAATCTTCAATCTATTGAGAGAATGTCGTATGGTCTCGAAACCCTTCTGTGTATTTCACAGGGATCAACTGTGTGCGTAATTCATCACGGAAATTAGCCACACAGATTGGAAACAATTTTTCTTGAGGGAGTTCTATGCTTAAGGAATATGTTAATCCCTTCCAACGAGAAAGGAAATTTTAAACACTTTCATTCTCTCATTGATTACAATTTTTATGATAAAAAACTGTCATCTTTGAAAATGTTGAGCTGAATTGAAGAAGGAATCTTTGACAGAGATCTTCCCACCCTGTAATTGACCGGGATTTCTAGCTTGTATACCAGACAAACGATGGCCCTTGTAATGATTGTACAAAACACCTGAGCTTAACTACATATTTTTGTTTAGGAGTTCCCGTCATAGGATCACAATGAGAAATAAATGCGTTAAGTGTGGTTCTAGGTCTCCGGAACCATTAAAAATTAGGAATGTGGTTCTTGAAAAAATTGATGGGGGAGGAATTGTATCAACCCATTCAGGGTAAGCTCTCATTTCTGGTTGAATTTGTGCACTCTTTCCTTCCATAGCTTCCATCCGAGCTGTTAATGACTCAATAGTAGTTATTAAAATTTTAGAAACATCTGGTTGAGCTTGGGCCTAAGAAGATTCCATAACTAGAGTTTGGATTGGTATGATGGCTGGTACTGCAACTGATGGTAGCACCACCGATTGTTGTTGCACATGACCCATTGGATTAGACCTATGAGGGTGTACGGGTAAAGGAGGATATTCTTGATCCATATATGTAGATTCAAAAAATTCCCATGACTGAATGACTCCATCACTCTTAGGGGTAAGTCTACCTTGAAGTAGTTCTGCATTCAACCACCTTATCTCCTTCATTTCTTCCTCTTATTGTGCGAACCATTGATATAATGAGAGTGATTGGACTTCTCTAGAGGAAGGTTGGAATGAAGCCTGATTTTTTCCTTCCCCATTGTTAGACACCTTTCAGAGAGGGGGGGAGTTGGTTATTTGATGGAATTCCTAGATTCTAGGTAAGACTTTGATTTCGTGTACGCGCACCTTATTAATTTATTTCTGTGTGCACATCCTCTTGAGTAGGAACTTCTTCATCTGATCCCTATGAGTGAGCCTCATGTTCTGGAGGATTAGTAACATCGACATTGATGACATTTATTGATGCATAATGAATTACATCCCTTCTATCGTCATTTTTGCGATACTATATTCTTCCATGTCCTTTATGAGACATTTCCATTTGTTGAGTTGATCCCTCATGAACTTCTTGATGAACCGTAATTTAGAGGGAATATCCTGATAATTTGGCTCTGCATTCCTCTTGTGGATTCGTCCCTAATCAATAGATGACCGAATTTCACTGAGGAAGAGAATGAGGATTTGAAAAAGTCCCCAGTCTGGTGGGCTGGGGATGTTCTTTCATTCCCTGCTCAACTCCTTGAATCACATCTGTTGATCCCAAGGGTTGAGCTAAAAGAGTCCCCATTCTGGCAAGATGAGGTGGTTATTGAGCTCCTACATATGAGAATTTACTTAAATCTCTTTTGATTTTGCATAATTTAGTCCGGAAATTGGTTGGATGGATCATCCTACATCCACTCAAATCACCTCGCTCAAATGACCGTTGGATGATTTCTGACACTTATGTCACTTGATGATGTGCATGCTCAAAACAAGAAGCATGTTCGATATTCTCATTTGCCTGATGCAAAAGTAATTCAAAAACTTGTTCTCTATATGCCTGACTTTGGGAAGAACTAGTTGAGGCATGTTCCTAAGCAAGCCTTTGATTACACAAAAAACCAATTGGATATGGCTGTCTATAGGCAATAACATTGCATGAGACCATTTTTGGCGGGCTTCGTGAACTGGAGAGTATAGTGAAATTTAGTGCTCTGTGAACACACAATCCCCTGATATGAATACCATATGGGGCATTGGTAATTAACTGGAACAATCTTTTTAGTGTGCTAAGGCATGTACACTGAAGTGATCTCTGCTGCTTTTCAACCTTTGGATATCGAAAAACAGAGAGAGATGACAAATAAATTTGGAGTTGTAACCCATCTATTATCTTGACATGATTTTCATATTAATCATAAGATAATATTTTCTTTTTGAAGTGAAAAAGAGTTTTCCACATGTAGAGACAAATATTGTGAATACAATTTCTGTCAACATTTCAGGAATATCATACTGAGAGTCATCCAAAGGCCAAAACATGACTGGTATATCACCTTTCACCAGTTGTTTTCTCATATTCAGCACTTCCATACTATCATTCGATGAAGATTTTTCTACTTGATTGGACAAAATAGGATTCTTCTTTGTAGATTCATCAGATTTAACAAGATTGGTAGAGAATTAATTTATCAAATTAGAAGATGAATTACCCAGGGGTGGTTCGGAGAATGACCTACACCCGGGCTACCGTCTGATTGAGAAATTATTTCACCTGCTAGAGGAAAAGCATCAGACATGACTGGATTTACATTTGAAAGTGCATCAAGATAAGAGGGATTTCTCATTACTGCAATGTCCTTTGAAGAATTTTCTAGGCAATGGGAATTACTACTGCCGAGAGGAATGTTTCAACTAAATTCGTCATCATGGGGAGGACCACCATAGTGGGTTACATCAAATGATGAACCCTTCTTCTCCTTGATCTTTTTTGCACATAGAGGGTTACCGTGGATCTCATCTGAAGATGATACTTCGAGATCAACTGAAATGTCATGAAGCAAGCCTTCATGAGGGAGTGTCTAATGAAGACCTTCGGAATTATTGTTCCCACTATTGGGAAATGAGAGAGTAGAATCTTGAGTTTCAACAGATAATTGTCTGAGTGATTCAAGAACTCAAACATCGAGCAAGGCCTTATTAAAGATTGGCTCATGATTTCATGACTGTGATGGACGAGTCTTTTTCTTAGATGCCTTCTTACTCAAATTAGGAACCACTTGTTGACAAAAGAGGTTATTATGGGTAGGTGTATGTTCCTGCTCTGAGAAATGGTCTGGTGAGGCTGATCATCTCCATTCAAATCAGCTGTATAAGCCTGAATTGATTGTCCATATGACATGGGAGAGTATGCCCCACAACCCTCCTAGACTGGAACAGAGCTGTGTTTCTGTTCCATAGTGATATGTCGATGTGTCACTCCACCGATAGGGACGGATTTGTATTTCTTTCCCTATGATGCTGCTGAAGTTGTTATAATATTCAAACATGCATCCAGAATATGAGTAGGGATTTTCTTCTGCTCTTTCACCATTTTTAGAATGTTCTTGGTGACATCATCTATCGGAACGAGAATATAAATCCATTCCGTGCTTGTAGTAGGTGTGTATACCTGCTCAAGTCCTTCTTTCCCTGTTAGTGAATTCTAACAGTACTCATGTGTGGGCGTAGAGAGTTGAGTCTACTTCAAATTTGATGTCAGAGCTTTCCGACATACTTTTATGGGTGCTACCAAACGAGACTGTTGGCAGACTTGATGAACATTGGCAAGGGTATGTTCCTACTCTATATTCTTCATCAATAATGGTTGACGAATTTCGTTCAATACAGGAAGATGAGACTGCTGCCAAATTTGTTGATTTTAAACTAGTGTATGTCCCTACTTATCAGTTTCCACCATATTAGATTGGAGAGCTTCATTGGGTTTTGTCAGAAGAGCCTGCTTACTGTTTGATGAATTATAAAAAGGTGTATATGTCTACCTATAATACTCCGTTGGAATTTCCTGGAGGGATTGGCGTGTTACTTCCAGATGAGTCTATTGGGAAGTAACATCAGGACGGACGGGTGTATTTGCTCACTCGTTGTTTTCCATCAACTTGGATTGATGGACTTCTCCGGTGGGGGAAGAAGTAAAATACATGCTCCCTTTTTTACAGATTTCACCTTTGATGGTTCGTCTTGCGGACTCGGGTCTGAGGAACCTGAGCTGAACCCCTAAAGGTGATACCCTCATCATGTTGGGGGTGCACTGCCGAACGAGTCTGATGGTGATTGTTGATGGGAGCCCTTGTTAAGGACTCTTGTCTCCTTGAATTAAGGCATTGAGTGACCTTCTAATTCACCTCCCCATAATATAGGATGGACTAGGGAATGCGTTCCAGGGATAACGACCCGAAACGGTTGGAAACGGTGGTTGGATCCACATGCTTCTTGATTATTGGTTGTCGCTGTCCAGACAACCAGGGTGAATTATTGACTTTGAGGGCTTGTCCAGTGGACTCCAGAGTCGGAATGGTACCGTGTTGACAATATTCCTTAACTAGTGCATTTGAGACCCAACATTGAAGACGCTGAGTTGGTGAGCTCGTCCTCAGAGCGGACGAGGATCCAATAGGAGTAGCAGTTGAGGCATTCACAAGTGTGAACTTTAGAGAAGCCATTTTTGTAACTCAGAGATATCATGGAAAAGAGTGCTTGTTTGATATAACACAAATAATCAAGATAAGTCCGACCACTACATATTTTGGATAAGAAAATATGATATTGATTATTTTGTTGGCCCACTCATTGAGTTTAAATAGGGGATTACCAAATAAGTAAAACATCATTTAACATGGTTAAGGATTCACGTTGGGTTCACTATTTTTGTTTCTTCTCGAAATGGAGATGACCATGTTTGTTTAAGGTTCAAACATTCCAACTAGTTTCTAATGGGTTTATTCGTAGAATCAGAAACATCCAATGATTCTATATCCATTTGGACTTAATTTTCAACGGTAGGAGCTCATTAGTTCTGGACCGATGAGGCTTAAGAATTTTCATTGGTCGAGGGGATGGGAGGTCAGACTCATTACACCATTTTGGGGGAATTATTGTCTGCTCTGGGACTCTCTTATATATTATAGCTATGTTCGTGAATCCTTATTAATTTACCAAGTATGAAAATAATATTTTCTTTAGATATGACAATCAATAATTGATATGTATGAGATTTAGAGAATCATTTATATGCATTTGAGGTTCGTCATCAATAGAGAATCAGCCGTATTTATTAGAGATTCTTTCTAAATGGTATCCTTCGACACATTATATAGAAATATCTTGGTCATTATGATAACCATACTGGTTTCAATGCCACTGAGTGGGGCACTTGAAGTTTATTTTCGTTCAGAAGGACATGGATTATTTCAGAGTTGGGATCGTACCCGCAGATGGGATACCTACGTATCCTTGTTAGAAAAGGAATCTGATCCCACATAGTTCGAGTGAATAAATATGGAGTTTATGCATGATTGATGGCCCAACGAAATTTTTCATAATTCCTTTTACGCTCTAATCTCACGTGAGTCATGCTCGGTCTGATAAACAAGAGGTATCAATAAAACCTGATGATTATGCCACAAAAGATGCAATAATAAGAAATGTTATGGGGCTTATATATTTATGAACACCTAAGATAGATGAGGATTGAGGCTTACATTAGGGAAGAAGACCAGTAACAGGGACCATAAAGGTATATATGCTTTATGGATATTTAAATACATAACTTAGTGTGTACTCCAGAGAAGGATTCCCAAATTAGCGGGGACTTATGACTGGGTTTTATTCCTAAAAAGGAATCCCAAATCAAAAGAAGTTAAGAATGGGGCTTAGTCATAAGGAGGATGCCCAAATTAATGGGATTTGTAATTTAGGGCTTACTCTTGAGAAGGAGACCTAGGTTAAGTGAAATTATGACTGAGGATTACTCCTAAGAAGGAGGCCCAGGTTAAGGGAATATAAGACATGGGGCTTACTCCTGAGAAGGCGGCCCAAATTAGGGAAATTGGGGCTTACTCCTGAGAAGGAGGCCCAAATTAAAGATCTTCTCATCTTAAAATATGAGGTTGAATGAAGGAAATTTTTAACCATAGTGACATAAAGTTATTCAAATCATTATGTTTTGAGAGATGTTCCACAGAATTCTTTTCAGATAAAGAATCCAACAAAGTAACCATGCAATAAATGGATTTGAAGAGGGCTTTGAAGGCTAAATCTTGAAGAGGAAAGGTGAATTTGAGGAAAAGGGTTGAATAGGTAAGAGGGGCACCCAAAAAGAGGCAGGCGCGCAAGTCCTGTTTGGGCGTGCAAGTCCTAGTCGTGCATGAAAACTTGCACGATACATGTGTACTTGGGAGACAGTTAACCCATAGGGTAATACTTGGGTGAGACATGGCTCAATCCATTAGTATTATCCTCAAAGGAGTAAAAAAGGGTGGCATGCAAGTTCTGTTGAAGGGATAAGGCGGCACGCAATTGTGGCCATTTCCCTTAAGGACTAGACACTTAGGCATGTAAGTGTTGATGAATTCCAACACTTAGCCTTATTCCTCCTCTTTGGATCTTTCATTCTAGATATGAAATTACCATAAAATTGTTCAGAAGACTTCATATAGAGACTATGGCGCAGAGATCTGAAATCAGACTTTTGGTTTTTTTCGTCTTTGAAATGGGGGGCCCAGAGGGGGTATTTATTGGCCATTGAGGACCTTGGGTGAAAAAATAATAGGGTGAGTAAGTGAATTGTGCGACCCATAAGTGGGGCGCAAGTATACATGTGTGATATTGATAAAACTTTCATGACCCACGCTTAAAGAGTTCCTTGTTCATTCCTTTGTCAATTTTTTAGGTTCTTCGAAGGATGACTCTCTTTGTGCTTAAGGTATTATCGTTTCTCATTCATTAGACTCTATGATGGAAAGGAGAGTCAACAAGGGATTATAGGGGTTTTTTATTTTTATGTTTTTTATATTTTTAGTGGTTTTGGGAATTTAGGGTTATCTAATTATTTTATTGTTTTATGGTTTTTAGGTGTTTTATGGGTTTTGTTTCCTTTATAGTTTTAATTTTTTTATGACATTTATTACTTTTTAGTGTTATTTCGTTTTCCGGGTCTTTTAATTTTTTAGGGATTTTTAGGATTTTATGACTTTTTGGTTTTCCATTTTTTAGGGGTTATAATTTGATTGGGGATTTATGGGGTTTACGGATTTGTTAGGGTTTTTGGTGTTTTTATGGTGTTTTGGGATTTTATGGTGTTTTGGGGTTTAGGATATTTATGGTTTTAAGGGTTTTAAGGGTAATTATAGTTTTTAAATATTTTTAGTGTTTTAGGAATTTTTATAGTTTTTATGGTTTTTAATTTTTTTGGTTTTTTGGGAATTTTCATATTTTTGTTGGTTATAAGGTTTTAGGTTTTTATGGGTTTTTGAGTTGTAGGTTTGTTTTATTATATTTTTAGTGTTTTGGTATTTTTTTAGGGATTTTAGTGTTTTAATGGAGATTTAGTGTTTTTATGGTTTTTAGTGGTTTGTATATTTTATAATGTTTTGTGGTATTTTAGGGTTTTAGGGGTTCTAGGGTTTTAGGTTTTCATATGGTTTAAGTGGGGATTTTTTGGTTTTTGTTTTTTTAGTGTCATAATGGTTTTTTGGGTCTTTTAGGGTTTTTTAAAATTTTTAGGTTATTTTTGAGGTTTTTATTATTTTTGGGTGTTTTCGGGATTTTAGGTTATTTCAGGGGTTTTAGTATTTTTTATGTTTTTAAGGGTTTTATGTGGTTTTTTAAAATATGTATTTTTTCAATTTTTTCTAGGTTTTTAGGATTTTATGGGTGTTTGTGTTTTTTATGAGTTTATGGTTTTTATGAGTTTTTCCTTTCTATTGTTTTTATGTGTTATTAGTGGTTTTGGGGTTTAATGGTTTTTAGGGATTCAATAGTTTGGGGGGGGGGTTAGTGTTTTATTTATTTATTGTTTTTAGGATTTTTATGGTTTTTAGTACTTTTTTGGTTTTTGGGGTTTTATTTAGTTATGTTGATTTTTTGAGGTATTTAGGTTTTATTATGATTTTAGGGTTTTTATGGGGTTTAAAAGGATTTTTGGGGGTTTTTTTATTTTTTGGAATTTAGTTGTTTTATGGTTTAAGGGGGGGTTTTCTTTTTTAGGGTTTCTGTAAATTTTTTTTGTTTTTCAAGGTTTTTAGGGTTTTTAGTTTTTTGGAAATAGTTTTTAGTGATTTAAAATGATTTTTATTGTATTTAGGGTATTTATGGTTTTTAGTGTTTTTAGGGACTTTTAGGGTTTTAGGTTTTTGGAATTTTTATAGTTTTAATGTATTTTAATAGTTTACAGTTTTTAGGGTCTTTTAAATCATTTTATGGTTTTAAGATTTTTATTTTATCTTTCGTAGTATTTTCAGAGTTTTATTGGGTTTTATGGGTTTTATGGTATTTTAGGGTTTCTGGTTATTTTACAGGTTTTCTAGGATTTTAGGTTTTTTATTGTCTTTTAGGATTTAATCGGTTTTTTAAGGCCAATATATTTTTTATGGTTTTTAATGTTCATTATGTATTTATACAACCTTTATGGTTATATAAAAAATTAGGGTTTCTAGTTTTTTTAGGGACTTTTGGGTCCTTTTGGGGTTTTTAGGGGTTTCTTGGGTATATTATGGATTTAGGATTTTTTAGAAACATTTTGGGTATTCTGTTTTTACATAATTATTGGAGTTTTACGGTTTTAGGGTCTTTTATGGTATTTTTTGGGCTTTTGGGTTTTATGGTATTTTAGGGGATTTTGGTGGTTTTAGTGGGTTATAGGCTTTTTTCAAGTTTATTCTTTTTTTAAGATCATTAGTTTCTTTAAGGTTTTTTGTGGATTTAAATTTTTTTTATGATTCTTAGGGTTTTAGAAGATTTTATGTTGTTATTGATTTTTTAGGATTTTTGGGTCTCTTTTTGGGTTTTATGCTTTCTAATGGGGTTTTTATGGTTTTCTAGTTTTTTAGTGTTTCTGTGGGTGTTTTGGGTGGCAATGATTTTTACTGTTTTTGGAGGTTTTTAATGTTTTTATTTTTTTCAAGAGTTTTAGTGTTTTTATAGTTGTTAAATTTTTAGGTTTTTAGGTATTGTTACATTTTTCTCGTTTTAAATGTGTCTATAGGTTTTCAATGTCGTTTTAGAGTATTATGGGAGATTTTAGAGTTTTTAGTAATTTTTTATGATTATGTGTTTTTAAGAGTTTTAGGGTTTTAGGTGTTTTAGGGATTTTTAGAGTTTTTAGGGTTTTTATAGTTTCTAGGGGATTTTATTATGTTGATTGATTTAAGGGGGTTTTATTGTTTTTTCGGTTTTATGCTTTTTAGGGTTTTAGGGTTTTTAGGCGTTATGTTCTTTTATGATATTAAAGGATTTTAGGTTTTTATGGTGTTTTTGGATATTTTAGGCTTTTATAGGGTTATTTAGGGTATTATATGGGTTTTAAGGTTTTTTTATCATCCTTTAGGGTTTTTATGGTCTTTTAAGTTGTTATGGGGTTTTGTGGGCTTTTAGTGAACTTTATAAGATTTTATGGTTTTTACGTTTTTAGGCAGTTTAAGGATTATATAGGGTTTTAGGTTTTTTGGATTTTTATTGTTTTTTTGTTTTTAGGGTTTTAATGGGATCTCAGGGGTTTTTGTTTTTTTAAGGTTTCTATGTTTTTTAGGGTTTTAGGGGTTTATATATTTTCAATATTTTTTGGGATTAAAAGATTTTATTATAGTATTTAGGGTTTTTCATGGGTTTTTTTCGGGGGGGGGGGGGTTTAATTTTAATGATTTTAGGTTTTTTAAATAATTTTAAGTGTTTTTGGGGTTTTGAGTGGTTTCAAGGTTTTCGGTTTTTCTTGGGATATTTGGAGGGTTTTAGGTCTTTAGAGGTTTTTTGGGTGTTTTTGAGTTTTTAGGGAATTTAGTTATTTTAATCCATTTCATCGATTTTATAATGGTTTTTATATATTTTTAAGGGCTTGTGTATTTTAATGTATTATGAGGTGTTATTTGGATTTTTAGCGTTCTAGGGGTTTTTAGTCTTATTTATAACTTTTATAGTTTCAATGTTTTTCCAGTTTTTGTTGGGTATTAGATTTTTTTAGCATTTTAGGGTTATACAGTATGTTAGGGTTTTTGGTGGTTTTGTGTTTTTTGAATTTTAGATTGTTTCTAGAGTTTTTAACGGTTTATGGTATTTTATAGAATTATCTAGGGTTTTTGTTTTTATAGGGAATTTCTCGTTTTTGGGTTTTTGAGTTTTTGTGGTTTTAGGACTTTTATGGTTTTGTGGCATTTGAATGTTTTAGGGTTTTATAGGGGATTTTTGGTATTTTTGGGGTTATTTTATTGGATTTATGTTTTTTGGGTTTTTATGGTGTTTTAAGGGTTTAAGAGTATTTTTTTTGTTTTAATGCGATTTTTGGTTTTCTTCGAGATTTATCATTTTCTTACTATGTTTAGTATTTTTACTATTTTTAGGGTTTTCATTGTATTCATGCATATTTAAGGGGATTTTGTTTTTTGGGGTTTTTATGGTTCTATAGTTTTTTATTTAATTTAGGGGTTTATGGTTTTTATGTTTCTAAATGGGATTTAGGTTTTAGTGTTCATTTTGTTTTTTATGGATTTTGGTGGGTATTAATGGTTTTATTGGTCTGAGGGTTTTTATGATTTTAAGTATTTTTAGTTGTTTTATTGTGTTTTATGTTTTTAGGGTTTTTTATAATTTTTATGGTTTTTATTGATTTAAGTGTTATTAATGTTATAATGGTTTATGGGTCATTTTGGGTTTTTTCATTTTTATAGTTTTACGGTTTTAGCGGGATTTAGGGTTTTTATGTGTTTTCTATGGATTTTAGTGACTTTTAATGTTTTTAGGGGTTTTAAGGGATTTTAGTGGCTTTAGTGTTTTAGTTTTTTTTAGGGTTTTATGGAATTTTATTTTTCAGGGGTCCTTTTGGGGTTTTATGTATTTTTGGGTTCCATTAATGTATTTACATGGTTTAGCCGATTTTAAGGCTGATTAGGTTTTCTATTTTTCTTGGGGTGTTATGGGATTTTCTTGGTTTTACTATCATTTAATTTCATAGGGGGGTTTCGGTTCTTTTTTTAGCGTGTTCATGGTCCTTTATTATTTTCAGGTTTTTTTGGTCCTTTAGGGTTATTTGGAGTATTTATTTTTAGGGTTTTCTTATTATTTTTAATTTTTTTGGGGGTTTTATTGTCCTTTAGGGGTTTTAGTGTTTTCAATGTCTTTTATGGGTTTAAGGGTAATTTATGGTCATTTGGTATTTTATAGATTTTAGTGTATTTTTGGGGTTTCTATGGTTATTAAGGTTGTTACGGTTTTTAGGGTTTTATGGACTTTTTGAATTTTTAGTGGTTTTATGGCCATTTTTGGCCTTATAGTGGTTTTCAGTGGGTTTTTTAGTTTTTCATATATTTTAGGGTCTTTTGAGGGGTAATGATTTTTAGGGTATTTAAGGGTTTTTAGGGTTTTTCGGGTTTTTAGGGGTCTTTTGTTTTTTTGGGTTTTCGGGGGTTGTATAATTTTTAGGGTCCATTATTTTTTAGCTGTTTTAAGGTTTTCTTAGCGGTTTTGGTGTTTTTATGTGTTTTCCAAGTTTTGGGGGATTTAAGAATTATGATGAGTTTTATTGGTTATAGATTTTTTAGGGTTATACTGGGTTTGAAGTGTTTTTTTGGGTTTTTTGGGTTTTTTGTGTTTTATTGGGTTTTTAGGGGTTTTTATTGTTTTTAAGATATTTTGGGGTTTTTTGTTTTTTACGGTTTTAAGGTGTTTTATGTTTTTTATGGGGTTTAAGATTTTTAGTTTTTACAATTTTTAGAATTTTTAGTGGTTTTAAATGTTTTTACTATATTTATGGGTTATATTACATTTTATTTTTAGGGGTTTTAGATAATGTTAAGGGTTTAATGTGTTTTTTATGGATTTTTAAGGGGGGTTATGGGTTTATAATTTTTACTGGGGTTTTAAAGGTTTTAGTGATATTAAGGGTACTTAGGATTTAGTGTTTTTTATGTTTTTATTAATTTTTGGGTTTTTATGAGTTTTAAGGATTTTTAATGTTTTTAATGTTTTTTAGTTTTTTTAAGGTATTTTTATATTTTTTATATTTTATCATGTTTTTTGGATTTGATTATGGTTATTTTGGGTTTTAGGGGGTTTTCTGGTTTTTTATGTTTTTTTGGGTAATTTATTATATCATTGGGGTTTAGAGGATTTTTTATTTTATTATGATTTTTGGGAATTTTCAGGATTTTTAGGATTTTTTGCAATGTAAGAGGATTGAGGGGTTTTATGTGTTTTTAATGGGGTATTAGTGGGTTTATGGGGTTTTAAGGGGTTTAACGGGTTTTTTGAGTCAACGGTGTTTTTATGGATATTTGGGTATTTTAGTGTTTAATGGGTTTTTTTGGTATCTTAGGTTTTTAAGGACTTTAGGGTTATTTGGATATTTTTTGGGATTAAAGGTAATTTTTTGTTTTATAGTTTTTTAAATGGTTTTATTGTGTTTTATGGTTTATGGTGTATGGTTTAGAGTTCTGGGTGTAATGGTTAGGGGTTAAGCTATAGGTTTTATGGTTTAGTGGTTAGGGTATAAGGTTTAATATTTAGGGTGTAAGGTATAGGGTATAGAGTTTTTGTTGTAGGGTATAGTGTTTCAGGTTTATGGTTTGGGGTTTAGGGTATAGGGTTCAGGGTATGGGGTGTAGGGTTTAGGGTTGGGTTTTATGGTTTAGGGTGTATGGTTTGTGTTATAGGGTTTAGGGTATAAGGTATAGGGTAAAGGTATTTGATGGCCCTTTCTTCATTTTAAGGATTTCATACCTTTTTATAGGATTTAGGGTTTTTTTGAGTTTCTAGGTTTTTATTATTGTGTTAAATGTTTTTAGAGTTTTTAATCTCTTAAAAGGTTTTTGGGTTTTTATGTGGTTTATGTTATTTATTGTATTTTATGGTTTCTAGTGATTTTTAGGGGCTTTTATTTTTATAGGGTAGTTAAAGGGGTTCTTAGGACGTTTAGGTTTTTTGGGGTTTTAAGGTTTTCCTATTGTGTTTATGGTTTTTGATTTTTATGTGGTTTTAGATATTTTAATTGGTTTCATGTTTCTAGGATTTTATGGGTGTATAGTTAATATTTTAAGGGTTTTAATTTTTTTAAATTTTATTTATTGGTTTAAAATGTTATTTTTAATATTTTTAGTATTTTAGGACCTTTAATTTATTTTAGGATTTTTAAGGGATATATGGAATTTTAGTCATTTTATGGCTATTATAGGGTTTGTATGGTTGTTAGGGTTTTTATGGATTTTAAGGGGTTTAATGGTTTTTAGCGGTTATTATAGTTTTTAACGTTTTTAATATTTTTTGGTCTTTTAGTTTTCTTATGGAATGTAAATATTTCTAGGGGTTTAATAGTATTTTAGGGGGTTTATTGTATTTTTACACTATTTTACGGTCTTTTTTGGGTTTTTGTGTCTTTATAGGGGTTTTAAGGTCGTTAGAGTTTTTAGGGGTTTTAGGAGATTTTCGGTTTTTATGTGTATTCTGGTTTTATGGTCATTTATATTTTTTTGGGTTTTAATGTTTCTAGGATGTTTTAGGATTCTTTTTTGTTTATATGAATTTTAATTAACTTTATTTTTTAGTGGTAATTAGGTTCTTTTAATATTTGTTGGGGTTTAAGGGACTTTCTTGGTTTTTTCTAGGTTTAAGGTGTTTTATGTTGGCGAGGGGGGGGGGGGCTGGGGATTTGGTATTTTTAGTTTTTTATGGGGTTTTTTGGTTTTTATAAACTCTTTGGGGTTTTAGGGGTTTCATGGTTAATCATGGGGTTTTAGCGTTTTCTGGGATATCCGTATTTATTTCGGTTTTAGGCCTTTCACTCTTTTTATGGTATTTTGAGGTTTTTTTGGTGTTTTCGATTTTGTAGGAATTTTTAAGGGCTTATTTGGATTTTGTGTTTTTAGGGTGTTTTAATGTTTTCATGGTTGTTATGTTTTGTATGTATTTTAAGTGTTTCAATGGTTTTTAGGATGTTTTAGGTGTATTTATGGTTTTCACTGTTTTTAGCGTTTTAAGGGGTGTTTACAGTTTTAGGGGTTTATTATTTTTTAGGGTTTATAGTATTTTTATGTTTTTATGGTTTTAAGGTATTAGTTGGGTTTTTTGATATTTTAGGCTATTTTATGTGTTTTTTAGTTTTATTGGTTTTTAGGGACTTTTATGGTTTTTATTTTTTAAGGGGTATAAGTGGGTTGTTGGTTTTTAATAATTTTAACTGTATTTAAGGACTTTTTGATTTTTAGTGTTTTTACGGTATTTTAAACTATGATTGGGTTTTTTGGATGTTTAATAATTTTTACGGGTTTAAGGGTTTTTAGTTTCTTTTGGGGGTTTTATGTTCATTTTGTTTTTTTATAGTTTGTCGGGAACTTTTATGGCATAGGGAATAGGGTTCGGTGTCTATTATATAGGGTTTAGTATTTATGATGTAGGGTTTTTAGTTTAGTGTAATTTGTTTAATGTTTTTGGTGTAGGGTATTTGGTTTAGGGTTTAGGGTGTATGGTTTAGGGTGTAGGATATAGGTATTTGTTTGTGGGGTTTCGGGTTTAGGGTGTAGGTATTAGGGTTTAGCTGTGTGGTTTAGGGTGTAGATAGTATATGATTTTGGGTTAACTGTTTAGGTTTTAGTGTATAGGTTATATTTTTTAAGGTCCTTTTTAATGTTTTTAGGGATGTTTGGGGTATTTTTAGGATTTAGGGGTTCTTAGTATTATTTCTGGTTTTATGAAATTTTTGCTATTTTATTGTTTTTGGAATTTTAATGGTTTTTTTGATTTTTTATTGTTTTTAGGGGTGTTTGGGTTTTTATAAACTGCTGGAGATGTTAGTAGTGCTTAGGGGTTTACAGTTGCTTTGTGTTTTTAGAGGTTTCATGTGTATTTATGGATTTTAGTTGTTCTCATGGATTTTAGAGATTTTATTTATTTTTAATGGTTATAAGGATTTATTAAGGATTTTAGGATTGTCTGAGGGTTGTAGAAATTTATTTTGATTTTTAGGGTTTATAGGTTTTATGATTTTAAGGAGTTTTAGGGTATTTTATGATTTTGAGGGGATCTTAGGGATATTTAGTGTTTTTGGAGTCTATTATGGTTTATATTGTTTTTAGGGTTTTAAATTTTTTTAGGGTTTTGATGGGGTTTTTGTGTTTTGTGGTTTTCCATGGTTTTAAAGTTGATTATAGTATAGGGTTTTTATTATTTTATGGTGGTTGACCTTTTTGGGGGGTTTAGTGTTTTAATGGTTTTTTTGGGTTTTCATGTCATTAAGTTGTTTTTAGTGTTTTTAGGATATTTATTTAGGGTAATTTATGGGTTTGGAGGGTTTTTAATATTTTTATGGTTTTATGGATATTTGTTTTTTATTGGTTTTAGGGTTTTTTGGGGTTTATAATTTTTTTTTTGTATTTATAGTTTCTACGGTTTCAGGTTTTTGGGGATTTAGGGTTTTTAGTTGTTTTGACTTTTTAGTGTCTTTACATTTTTAGTGGATTTTAAGGGTTTTGTGTTTTGTGTTTTTTTTGAATTATTTAATGATTTTTACTATTAATTTAAGGGGGTTTGTGTTTTTTTAGGTTTAAGTGTTTTTAGATATTTTAGGTATTTAATGGTTTTATAAGTTTATTTGGGTTTTAGTATTTATCAGTTTCTAGGATTTTTAAGATTATTTAAGGGTTTAAGGGATTATTTTGGTTTTGGGTGTTTTTTGTGTTTTCTGTTCTATTAATGTTTTTTTTTGTATTTTTAAGATCATTAAAGGGGTTTTAGGTTTTTTAGTATTTTATGTATTTTTATTTTTATTTATTTATTGGTGTTTTAATGTTTTAAGGATTTTAAGGAATTTAAACACTTTTTAGAGGTTTAAATTCTTTTAGGGGTGTGGGGTTTTTTTGGGTTTTAGTGTCATTTAAGGTTTTTATCATTTTTATGGTTTTTTGGATTTTTTAGGTTTTAAGGGAATTTAATTGTATTTTTGGGTTATTTGGGGTCTTAGGGGTTTTAAGGAATTTTATAGTTTTAGGCTTTTAGGATTTTTAGTGTTTTTTTGTGTATTTGGATTTATTGTTGGTTTTATAGGTTTTTAGGGTCTTCAAAAGTAATAAGTGGTTTTTATTGTTTTTAATTTTATAGTGTTTTTTATGTTTTTCCTGTTATTCTAGGTTATTTTATGGGAAATAATGAATTTTTAGGGCCATTTATGGGGTTTTAAGGGATTTTAGTGTATTTTTTTGGGCTTTAGGGGCTTTATTTTATTAGGGTCTTTTAGGGTTTTAAAGTTCCATCAGTTTTTTTATGTTTTTTGGTGTATTTTTGGGTTTAGGGTATTATGTTTATTATTTATGTTTTATGTTTTTGGGTTTATTATCTAGGATATAGAATTTAATGTTTTTTGGTGTGGGGTATGTGGATTAAGGTGTAGGGTTTTGGGTTTAATGTGAATGATATAGGGTTTCACGTGTGGCGTTTAGGTTTTAAGATTTATGTGTGGGGGATTAGTGTGTAGGGTCTTGGGTTTATGGTTAAAAGTATAGTGTTTAGCAGTTTTCAATTCATTTTAATGATTTTTAGGGGTTTTATGGGTTTTTAGGGTTTTTAGGGTTTTTAGGGTTTTAATGGTTTTTATAGTTTTTTTGGTTTTGAGGGGGATTTTAGAGAAATTTAATGTTTTATGGGGTTTTTGGGGTTTTAGGGGTTTAGGTGTATTTAAATATATTATGGATTTTGTGGGTTTTATTATTTTTAGATTTTTATGATTTTATAGGTGTTTAGGGGTTTAATGGTTTTTAGTCTTTTGGTATTTTTAGGGGGTTTTAAGGATTTTCAGGGGTTTTTTGGGGTTTTGGGATTTTTAGATTTTTGGGTTTTTGGGGTTTATGGGGTATAAGTTTTTAGGGTTATTTTCGATTATATTATTTTATTTAATGTTTTTTTTAATGGTTTTCAGGTTTTTATGGGTTATTAAGGTCTTTTGGGTCTTTTAGTGTCTTTTACTGTTTTTACATACTTTTAGGGTAATTTTGTTTTAGGGTCATATTGTGTTTATATTTTTTTATTAATTTTTTTAATTTTATTAATTTTTATGGTTTTAATTTGTTTTTAGTGTTTTCAAGGATTTTTAGGGTTTTTTTGAGCTTTTACAGGATTTAGGTTTTTTAAAGGGTTTTATTGAATTTTTGGAGGTTTTGGGTATTTATGTGGTATTAATGTATTTTAGAGGTTTTAGGGGTTTTTTTGTTTTTAGTAATTTTGGGGGATTCTAGGTTTTTATGGTTTTTAGGGTGTTTGGGGTTTATAGGTTTTTAGGGTTTTTATGGTTTTTAGGGGGTTTTCAAGTGTTTTCAGGTTTTTATTGGGTTGTTTTTTTGTTTTTTTGTTGGTTTTTTTGGTTTTATATTATTTTTTGTTTTTTAGTGTTTTAGGTACTTTCAAGGGATGAAAAGTTTTTTTTGGTTTTTAGGGTCTGTTTATTGTCTTATGGTTTTTAGGGGTAAGGGTTTGTTTTATATTTTTATAAATCATTATGGTTTTTAGGTTTTTTTGGGGTTTTTGGAGTTATGAGGTTTTAGGGTTTTTAATTTTTTGTACATATTATTAGTGGTTTTTGTGTTTTTAATTTTCTTAGAATTTTTTGTGGTATTATGTTTTTTGTATTTTTTTGGGTATTTTAGGGGGTTTTGGGTTTTTTGGGTTATAATGGGTTTTAGGATCTTATATGTTTTTAGGGTTTTTAGGATGTTTTACGGGGTTTTAGATATACTTTGGGACTTTGGGGGTTTTAGTTTTTTGTGGTACTTTTACATTTATTTGTGTTTTTGTAAGATTTTATGGTATTTCATGTTTTTTAAATATTAGTTTCGTTTTTTAGTGTGTTTAGGATCCATTAAGAATGCAGGGTTGTCTTGTTTCTTTTAGCCTTCATGGTGTACGGTTTAATGTATAGGGTGTATGGTTGATGGTTTATGGTGTACTCTATAAGGTTTATGTTGTAGTGTATAAAGTTTAGTGTATAGGTTATAATGTTTAGGGTGTAAACATTAGGGTGCTTGGTTTGAGGTTTTTGGTATTTTTTTCGGTGCAGGGTATAAGTTTTCAGATTTATGGTTTTAGTTTTAGTGTATATTGTATATGGTGGAGGGATATGGGTATAGGACGTAGGGTTAAGGGTTTTGGGTTTTTAGGTGTTTTACTATTTTTAGTGATTTATTATTTCAAATATATTTTTAAGTGTCTTAGAGTTCACTATGGGTTGTTAGTTTTTTTGGTATTTTTATGGGGTATGGGGGGTTTTAGAATTGGTCTGTATTTTTAAATTTTCCAATTTTTTCGGGGGTTTGGGGAATTTTATTTAATTATTTATTTTCTTAGGTTTATAAGGATTCTAGAATTTTTAATGATTTTTAAATGTATTCAATTTTTAGGGTTTTTTTTCATTTTAAGATATTCAGTTATTTTTGAGTATTTTAGGGTTTTATTGGTTTTAATGGTTGTTTTGGTTTTGTGGATTTAGGGTTTTCTAGGTTTTCTTCGTTTTAGGGGTTATATATTTTTTTGAGGATTTTATGTTTTTATTTATTTTTACGGTTTTTGCAGATTTAGGTTTTTAGGTATTTGAGGGGTTTTTGGGTTCTTATGGGTGTTTAGGGGTTTTAATTATTTTTATGGTTTTCTGGATCATTTATGTTTTTAGGTTCCTTTATGGTTATTGGGTTTTTATTATACATAATGAGGTTTAACGATTTTTATAGTCTTTTAGGGGATTTAGGGATTTAGGATCTTCTTGGGCTTTTAGGGATTTTCGAGTATTTCAGGGGTTTTTATTGTATTTGAGGGGGGTTTTAGTGTATTTACTAGCTATTATATTATTTTAGGGTTTTACGGTATCGAATGGGTTTTTATGGGTTTTAGGAATTTTTATTTGTATTTAGGGTTTTTAATGTATTTAGGCATTATATTTTTTTATTTTTTTACGGGGTTTTTACGGATTTTAGGGGGTTTATGGATGTTTTGGGGTTTTAGTGTATTTTGGTGTATTTTAGAGTATTTTAAGGGTTTTATGGTCTATTTAGTGTTTTTAAGGTTTTTTAGAAGTATATTTTTTGAGTTCTTTGGGATTTAATAGTTATTTAGGTTTTTTCTTTTTTTTATTTTTAGCAGATTTAGGGTGTTTTATATTTTTATATTGGTTCAGGTTGCTTAGGGTTATTTTTCTTTTTGGAGCCATTTTATGGTTTTTTTCTTTTTGATGGGTTTTTAGGGGATTATGGGTTTTTGGTATTTTTATGGGTTTTATATTTTATTTTGGGTTTTAGTGTTTTTACGGTATTTACAGTTTTTTGGTCTTTTGGGTTTAATGGTATTTTTCTGTTTTTATGAGTTTTTATGATTTTTTTGGGTTTTTTAGTTTTTTTGGGTTTTATTTTTTTAGGGGTTTTAGGGTTTTTTGGTTCTTTATGGATTTATGGGGTTTATGGTGTTTTAATTTTTAATTTATTTTAGGGTTTTTAGTGTTTTAGGGGCTTGATAATTTTTTTTGGTTTTAAATGTTATTGGGATTTTTGGGTTGTGGGATTTATGTTTTTAGTGGGATTTAAGGTTTTTGCTGGTTTTTTGTGGTTTTATGGGTTTATTGTGTTTTTTGGGTTGTAGTGTTTTTTTGGGTTTTTTGGACTTCTGAAATTTTTAGAGGTTTTAGTGAATATAAGGGTTTTTAAGATTTTTTTGTTTTTTAATTTTTTATAAATTTTTAGGGATTTATTTTGTATTTTTTCATCTCATCGGGTTTTTACTGTATTTTATGTTTTTAGGGGGTTTCTAGGGGTATAGGGATTTTTTATAATTTTTTGGGTCACTTACGGTTTTTTAGAGTTTTCAATCTTCTAAGGGTTTTATAGAACTTTAGGGTTTTTAGTGTTATTGGGTTCCATTAATTTTTTTATAGTTTTTATGGTCCTTTAAGGTTTTTAAAATTTTTTTGGGGGTTCATCACCTTTTAAGTGTTTTTATGGTCCATTATTGTTTTTTGGGGTTTAGGGCCTTTTAATGGTTTATGGTATTTTAGGTTCATTTAGGTATTTTAGAACTTTTAGGCTTATAGGGATTTTAGAATATATTATGGTATTTTAAGTGTTTTTGATTTTTTAGTGTATTATCAAAATTTTAGGGTATTTATTGTATTTTTGGGTTTTTAGGCTTGTTTTAAATTTTTGTTTTTTGTGGAATTTAATGGATTTTAAGGGGTTTAGGGTAATTTATGGAGTTTTAAGGGTTTTTTGTTCTATGTTTTTTACAATTTTTATGGGGTTTAAAGGTATTTAGTATCTTAGGAGTTTCTATTTTTTCTGGGAATTTATAGTTTTAGGTGGTTTTGGGATTTTTTAAAGTGTGTAGGTTTTAAATAATTTTATGATTTTTAGGGTTTATAGGGTTTTGGGGGTTTTAGAGTTTTATGGGGTTTTGAGGTTTTTTCTTAGGGGGGGTTAACTTTAATTTTTTTATTGGTTTTTAAGTGATTTTAGATTTTTTTGTTTTTTAATGGGTTTTAGGTGTTTTTATATAATGTTAATGTATTTAATTTTTTTAGCATTTTTGTATATTTTAGGGGTTTTGGGTTTTATTGTTTTTGGATTTGAGGATTCCTATTGTTTATATTATGTTTAAGGGTTATTATGATCGTCTTTGGTTATTATATATTTTTAGGGTCTTTTAGGGGGTTTTTGTGCCTTTTAGGGGATTTTATGTTTTTGTCCATCTAGGGGTTTAAGGGTCAATCAGGTGTTTTAGTTTATTTTATGAGTTTTGGGGATTTTATTGTTTTTAAGGGTTTTAAACATCTTTTTTGGTTTTTAGGGTCATTTTGGGGTTTTTTGAATTTTTGGGGTTTAAGGGTTTTTAATTTTTTTCAAAAACAGTTAGTGTTTTAGGTGTTTTAAGTGTTTTAATTGTTTTTAGGGTTTTATGGTTTTTAGGAATTTTAAGGGATTTAATGTTTTTAAAGACTTTTAAGTGTTTAAATGGAATTTAAAGGTTTTAGTGTGTTAATTTTTTATGGTTTTATAGAGTTTTTTTGGATTCTAAATGTATTTTATGATTTTTTCGGGGTTTTTACAGATTTTTAGGGGCTTTATGGTTTCTTGGTGGTTACAGGGCCTCATTGGGTTTTTAGGGATTTTAGGGTTTTCTTAGTGATTTTAATGGGTTTAGGGGTTTTAGGTCTTTATAAGGTTTTATAATTTTTATGTTTTTTTTGTTTTTAGGATTATTTTAGTGTTTTATTGTTTTTTGGTGATTTTTTGGGTTTTGCAGTATTTAGCATTTAAGGGGATTTTAGTGGTTTTAGGAATTTTAGTGACTTTTTTTTGGTTATTTGGCTTTTTGTTTTTTGTGTTTTTATGGTTTTTCTTTGTTTTTTGTTTATATAATGTATTTAAGGGTTTTTAGCTTTTTTAAGGTTTTCATTGTGGTTTTGGGTCTTCTATAGTATTTTAGGATTTTATGATCTTTTAGGGTTTTTTGTTTTTTGTGGTTTTAGGAGTTTTTATGTATTTTTAGGTTATTGTGATTTTTTTGGGTTTTTTGGGTTTTGTGGGTATTATGTGTTTTTAGGGATTCTATGTTTTTTGTTTTGTTTTGTTTTTTTAGTGTTTTAGGGATTTAAATGTTTTTTTATGTTTTATGCTTTTTCAAGTGTATTTGGGGTTTTAATACTTTTTATGGTTTTTAGGGTTTTATGGGATTTTAAAAAATTTAGGAGTTTTAAGGCTATTATGGTATTTAATTTTTTTTATGGTTATTAGGGTATTCCTAGGGTTTTGAGGGTTTTTCCTTTTTTGGTTTTTATGATTTTTGGGTATTAGTGGTTTCTAGAGGGTTTTTTGGGTTATTGGGTTTTTATTGATTTTCAGTGTTTTATAGGGTTTTATTGTTTTAAGGGTTTTTTATTTTTTTTATGGGCTATTTGGTTTTTTAGGTTTTTAGGGTTTTTAGTTGTTTTAGATATTTTTTAGTATTTTTAGAGGTTGGAGGGTTATTTTTTGAGTTTGGTGTGTTTTAGTGCTTTTATTGTGTTTAGGTTTTAATAGTTTATTAGGGTTTTAATACATTTAAGGTTTTTTTAGGATTTTTTGGGTTGTTATGTTTTTTATGGTTTTTACATTTTATAAGGTCTTTTATGGTTTTTAGGGTTTTAGTTTCTTTTATGGGTCTTAGGATTTTTAATCATTTTTAGGGAAATTATGATTTGTAGCATTGTTTTCTTGTAAAATGAATTTTAGAGTTTTTAGGGCCCTTAAGGGTTTTTGGGTTTTTAGAGACATTTTGAATTTTATGTTCTTTTAGGATCTCTTATGTATTTTTAGGCGTTTTATATTACATTAGGGGGTGCTATGGTTTTTATATTCTTTTAGGTTGTCTTTGGTGTTTTAGGATTTTCATGTTCATTTAGTGTTTCTAAGAATATTTTGGGGTTGTTAGGGTTTTACAGTGTTTTAGGGTTTTCACGGGTATTTAGGGTTTTTTGGGTGTTTAGATAATTTTATAGGTTTTATGGTTTTTAGTGTTTTGAGGGTTTTTTAGGTTTTTCAGGGTTATTAATATTATTAAGGGTTTATGGTTTTAGGGTCTATTAGTGTAATTAGGATTCTTTAACTGTTATCAATGTTTTTTGGGCTTTTAGGGGTTTTATGGGTTTTTAGGAGTTTTATTATTTTAATGGGTTTTTATGATTTTAGCGATTTTATGGTGTTTTTTTGGATTTTAGAGATTTCAAATTTATTATGAGCTTTTAAGGATTTTTAGTGGATGTAATGTTTTCTAGGGTTTTGTGGGCTTTAGGGTTTTGTGGGTTTTAAAGGGTTTTATGGGTTTTTATAATTTTAGGTCCTTTTCATATTTTTAGGGTTTTAGGTATATTTATTGAATTTTAAGTGTTTTAGTTGTTTCTTTTGTTTTTTTGGGGGTTTTAGGGGAATTTTATGGGGTTTTATGGTTTGTAACTGTTTATAAGGTTTTAATGTTTTTATGGTTATTATTTGGGTATTACTGGTTTTTAGAGTTTTTTGGTGTTTTGGGGGTCTATTTTTAATTTAGGGGTTTAATGATTCTTTATATTTATTGATAGATTTTAGAAGTTTTATGTTTTTTGGTTTCTTAATTTTTTTCAATGTTTATGGGTTTTTAGGGTATTTCAGGTTTCTTATGTTTTTATATGATCCTTCAGAGTTTTATGGTATTTTGATTCTTTTTTTAAGAGGATTTCTATTGTTATTGTTTTTTCATGTCCTCTAGTGGGTTTAAAGGGTTTTATAGTCTTTAAGTGTTTTTATTTGTAATATATTTTTTGGGGTTTCAGTTGGTTTTGGGTTTTTATAATTTTCAAGTGTTTTTTTGCTTTTTATGGATTTTAAGGATTTTATGGGTTTTTGGGGTTTTAGGAATATCATGTATTTTGGTGATTTTTTTCTATAGGTGTTTTTATGGGTTATAGGGGTTTCAATGGTTTTTATTGGTATTTATGATTTTAGGTTTTTTCTAGTATATTAGGCTTTTAGGTATTTAATGGTGTTTTAGTAGGTTAAAGGATTTTTAATGCTTTTTAAAGAGTTTAAAGGATTTTTGGGTTTTAAGAGATTTTATGGATTTTTAAGGGATTAGGGGTTTTAGGGGTTCTATGTATTTTTAATTATTTTTTGGGATTTATAGTTTTTTAATGTCTTTTAAGACTTATAATGTTTTTAGTTATTTTTTGTGTCTTTCGATGGTTTTCAAGTATTTCTAGGGTATTTTAGTTTACATTCATTTTGTTTTATTGTTTTTAGTGTTCATTTTGAGTTTTTAGTGTTTTTATTATTTAGGGATTTTTGGGTTTTATTGTATTTTTTGGATTCTTTTGTTTTTAGGTTTTTCTATTATTTTTAGATTTTTTGTAGTTTATTAAGCATTTTTTGGGTTTTTATAGATTTTTTGGATTTTTTGGATTTTTAAGGCTCCTTAAGGGTTTTATGGTAGTTTAATGAGTTTTTAGTGTTCCTTAAGGGGTTCCATTGTTTATCGGGTTTTTATTTCTTTTTCTAGCTTTTAAGGGTTTTGGAGTATTATGGGTTTTTAGAGTTTTGTTGGATTTGTAGGGTTTTTTGAGTTTTTTTGGGTTTGTTATGGGTTTCATGAGTGTTTTTTTGGGTTTAATAAATTTTATTGTTTTCATGTTTTTTATTTTTTTGTATGGTTTTATGGTTTTTAATTTTTTGGGGTTCTAGGTTATTCAGGGTTTTTCAAGAATTTATGGATTTTCATTGGAGATATATGGGTATTACGGTTTTTTATAAATTTTTGGGGTTTCTGTGTTTTTATGGGTTTTCGGCTTCTTAGAGACTATATGTTTTTAGGAATTTTGTATGGTTTTTTGTTTTTGTTAGTTTTTTAATGTTTGGGGGGCGATTTTTTTGTGATTTAAGGGTTTTGGGTTTTTAGGGGTTTTTATGGGTTTTAAGTGTTTTTTTTTGCGTTTTCTGTTTTTATGATTTCTAAGGGGATTAAGGGGGTTTTGGGGTTTGAGGGGTAATATTATGTTTTAAGGTATTTATTGTTTGATAAGTTCGTTTGGTTTTTAGTGGATTTTAGGACTTATCTTTTTGTCTTTATTTTGGGTTTCTTATGGGTTTAAGTGTTTTTTGGGTTATTTAGGGGTTTTAGGGGTTTTCAGGGCATTATGTTTTTATGAGTTTCTAGGGGGTTGAATGATTTTTATCGGTTTTAGGGATTTAGGATTTTACTGTTTTTAGGGTATTTAGAAATTTTAGGGATTTTAGTGTTTTAATGGGTTTTAGGGTTTTTAGAGTTTTTTTTGGTTTTTAGATATTTTAGGGGATTTTAGGTATTAATTTTGGTGTTTATTCTTTTTAAGGGTTTTTATGGTTTTCAAATTTTATAAGGTTTTATGTTGTTTCAATTTTTCATTTAATTTTAGGGGTTTTTACAGTTTTTGGCATTTAAGGGGTTTTTGTGAGTTTCAAGGTATCTTTGATTTTTATGATTTTATTGGATTCGGTTTTGGTTTAATGAGTTTTTATAGTTTTTTGGGGGTTTTTTAATTTTAGGTGTTTTATGTTATTTAGGGTTTTAGGCTTTTTTATGGATTTTTGGTTTTTAAGGGTTTATGGTGTTTATGAGTTTTAGGGTCTTTTAGGTTTTTTAAGGGCTATTTTCGGACTTCTAACGGTTTGCGAGTTTTTGGGTTGTTTAATTTTAATTGGGTTTTAATGTTTTGTAATCTTTTAGGGGGATTTATGTGTTTTTAAATATTTTAGGGTTTCTATGGGTTTAAAGAGTTTTAAGGGTTGTATGGTTTATGGTATTTTTAGTATTTTTATGGTTTTTAGGGGTTTAAAGGGTTTTTAAATGGCGTTTGGGGGTTTAAGGTATTTTAGGGATTCTATGGGATTTAGGGTTATTATGATCATAAAGGGGTTTCTTGGATTTTTGGGGTTTTATATTTATTTTGGGTCTTTATGTTTTTCTTAATGTTTTAGCGATTCACAGTAGCTTTATTTTTGGGGTTTTAGGGATTTTTTAGGATTATATAATTTTTAATGTTTTTAGGGATTTATGTATTTTTATTGGGTTTTATGTTTTTTTTGTGTTTTAGTGTTTTTAGTGTTTTAGGGTTTTAATGGGGTCTGAGGATGTTATTTGGTTTAATAACTATTTTGGTTTTTTTACGGTTTCTAGGGGTTTATATAGATTCAGGTACTTTAATGGTATTTCAAATTTTTATGCTTTATAGTTTTTAAGGTTCTAGGGGTTTTATATTTTTATGGTTTTAATGATTTTTAAGGGATTTTGGGGGTTTTATGGTTTAATGAGATCTAGAGGGTTTGGGGATTTTAGTGATTTAAGGGGATTTATGGGTTTTATGGGTTGTTTTTTTGGGTTTTTATGAATTTTTATGGATTCTGAGATGTTTTTAGTTTTAACAATATTAATGGAGTTTTTAGGGTTTTTATATTAAAATTGTTTGTGGGGTTTTTGGGGTTTTAGGGTTTTCTTATGGGTATTATGAGTTTAAGATATTTTAATGTATTTTTAAAAAATAATTTACTGTTTTAGGGTTATTTAGGTTTTTTTAGGCTTTAGTGATTTTAAATGTAATAAGGGTTCTAGGTTTTTATGGATTTTTCAAATTTTTAGGGTTTTTAATATTTTTAGAATTTTTAATGTTTTTTGGGATGTTTGTATTTTTATTGTATTGTAGTATTTTTAGGGAATTTTAATTTTTTTATAATTTGTTGGGTTTTTTGGGTTCTTAGGGGATTTGTGTTTTTTATGTTTTTAAGGCTTTTAATTGTATGTTTTTTTCGTATTTAGGGGTTTTTTTGGATATTTTATGTTTTTATAGGTGTTTCTATGTCTTCTATTGGGGTTTATTAGTTTTTAGTCCATATTATGGATTTTTATAGTACTTTAGGATATTTAGGAGTTTTATATTTTTTATGGTTTTAGGGTTTTTTAGTTTAAGGGTCTTTAGGATTATTATGGTTTTTAGGGGTTTTGGGGCTTTTTAGTGTATCTTCAAGGTTTTTTGGTTTAGAAGTTTTGTGATTTTTTAGATTTTTAAGATTTTTTTAGATATTTTAAGGGTTTTAAATGATTTTTAGGTTTTTATGGGTTTTAGGGATCCTTATGGATATTACAGCTTCTGGGGGGTTCTCTATCGGTCTTTTGGGTTTCTAACGTTCTATAGTTTTAGATTTTTTTCTTATGTTTTCATAGGGGTTTAGGTTATTTTTGTCTTTTTAGTTTGTTAGTTTTTTCATGGTTTGGGGAGCTCTGGGATTTGTGGATTTTTTGGGGGGTTTTTTCTTTTTAGATTTTTGTGGGTTTTTTGGGTTTTTAGGGTTTTTTTATTAATTTAGGTGTTTTTAGTCTTTTTAGGGATTTTATGTTTTTAGGGTTTTAAAATTTTATTTTTTTAATCATTATTAATTTATTTGGGTATTTAATTATTTTACTATTTTAGGGGTATTTTTTCATTTAGTGTTTCTTTGGGTTTTAATGTTTTCTGATGGGTTCTAGTAATCCATTGTTTTTATGTTTTTAGTGGTTTTTATAGTTTATTATAGTGTTTAAATTTTTTTATGGTTTTATAGGAGTGTTATTTTTTTAATGATTTTTAATAGTTTTAATATTTTTATAGTTTTCACTTTTTTACTGTTTTTTGAGTTTTTCTATGTTTTTAGGGGTGTTATGGTTTTTTCAGTTTTTTGTAATTTTGAATTTATTTAGTGATGTTAAGCTCTTTTAGTGTTTTTTTTTGGGTTTTCATGTTCTTTTTTTAGAGTTTTGGGGTAATTCATATTCATGGGCATTTACGGTTGTTTAGGTGGTTTTAGCATTTTAAGGGTCCTAAAGGGTTTTAGAGAGTTTTATGTTATTTAGAGTTTTTTATTGTTTTACTGTCTTTTAGAGTTTTTGGGAAATCTATTGTTGATTTTGTTTATAGTGTCCTTTCGTGGTTTATGGGTTTTATTTCCCTTTTGGTTTTTCTTGGTTTTTTAGGATTTTTATGTTTTTAAGGGTTTTGGTTTTTTGGATCTTTGTTTTAATTTTTTTGGGTTTTATGATTTTTAGGATTTTTCATGTTTATAATTTTTTTAGGATTTTAGGGGGGTTTTTTGTTTTTAATTTTTTAAGAGTGTTTTAGGGTTTTTAGGATTTTTAGGGTCTCCTGAGGGTTTTTAAGGGTTTTATGTTTTTAGGTTCTTTTATTATTTTTATGGTTTTTAGGAAGTTTATGTGATTTAGGGTTTTCTTTGTTTTTAGGGTATTTTAGTGTTTTTAGGGTTTCTTAGGGTTTTAATGGATTTCTACGGTCTCTTATGGTTTTAGGGGCTTTAACAGTTTTAATGGTTTTTTTGGATTAGATAATTTCTTTTAGGTGTGTTTTGGGTTTTTTTGGATCTTTTAGGGGTGTCTAGGGCTCTTAGTGTCCTATAGGATTTTTTGGGTTTTTGTGGAACTTTTAGGGGATTTATATTTATTTAGGTTTTTTAGAGTATTTTTGTATTTTTGAGTATTTTATTTATTTTTATGGTTTTTCTTGGGATTTTTGTGTCTTTTAGGGGTTTGTGGAATTTAGGGGTTTCAGGGTGTTTATTGTGTTTTAGGGTTCTGTTGGTTTTTTATCATTTAGGTTTTTTATCATTTTATACTATTTTAGTGTTTTTATTGTTTTATAGGGTCTTTAAGGGGTTTTATAATTTTTAGGGATTTTAGCGTTTTTGGTATTTTTTGAATTTTTAGGGATTTAGGGTTTTCTATAGGATTTTATATTTTGAGGGTTTTAAAGAGTCCATTATGTTTTCTTGGACTCTTGAGGTTCCATTTGTTTATAGAGGTTTTACTGTTTCTAGTGTTTTTAGGGTTTTTTTGTTGTTTATGATTTTAGGGTTTTTATGATGTTTGAAGTGTTTTTATTGTTCTAGTGGAATTTAGTGATTTTAGTGTTTTAATTATATTTATGTATTTTTAGCTTTTTTCAGGTTATTTATGGAGTTTAGGGTATTTTAGGGTTTTTAATGTATTTTTTAGATTTTATGGATTTTAATAATTGGCTTGGATTTTTGGGTTTTAGTGATTATAAAGGATTATTAGTCATTTTTATGGTATTTTGGGGATTTATGGTTTTTATGAATTTTAGGGGTTCTATTTTTTTAGAGTTTATAGGGTTTCTAATTGATTTTTAGATATTTTTGGGATTTATGGTTTATAGGGGTTTTAATGACTTTTTGAATTTTTTAGTTTATTTATGTATTTAGGGTTGTCAGAGTTTCTTATAAATTTTCTAGGGTTTGATGTATTTTATTGGTTATTAGGGTCTTTAAAGATTTTTTTAATGATTTAGTGGCTTATGGTTTTGTTGGGGTTTTAGGGGTTTTTGAGGATTTTATGGTATTCAAGGATATTTATGGGATTTTATGACATAATAGGTGTTTTTAGGATTCTTGGGTTTCATGGATATTAGGTGATTTAGGATTTTTTAGTGTTTCATGTTTTTTATGATTGTTTTAGGACTATTTATAGTTCTTTATATTTTTCTATGATTTTAGGGTGTTTTTACTCTTGTGAGTGATTTTTTTATTTTTTTGGGTTTTAGGGGTTTTTTGTGGTTTATATGGCCTTTTATGTAATTTAGAGTATTTTTTTGTGTATTTAGTATTTTAATGTTTTAATGGACATATAGTATTATTAGTGGTTTTCAGAATTTTGTGGATTTTAAAAGCCTTTTAATGGTTTTTCCGGTTTTTAGGGTTTTCTAGTGTTTAATGGGGTTTTTTGGGTGTATTGGGATTTAATGTTTTTAAGGGTTTTCAGAGGTTTCGGGGGTTTTATGGGTTCTATGGTTTTTAGTGTATTTTAGGGGGTATTAGGATTTTTTATGTTTTTTATACAATTTAGTTTTTTCATGTTTCTTTACAGTTTTTCAGGTTTCAAATGGATTTATGGTTTTTTTGAGGTCTTGTAGGTGTTTTTAGGGGTTTTATGGTTTTTCAAGGATTTTCGGAATTTTATAGCTTTTTTTGTAGGATTCATAGAGATTTTATGGGGTTTAAGGGTTTCTACTAGTTGAAAGGTTTTTTTGTATTTTTTAATTGGTATTTTGGGTTATAAGGGGTTTTTTGGATTTTATGTGGTTTAGAGTTTTTAGGGTGTCTTCTATTTTTAGGGCCTGTTTAGGATTTATGTTTTTTGTGTTTTTTGCGTTTTTATGATTTTTAGGGATTTTTTGGATTTTTTGGGGAATTGTTGTATTTTAAAGAGTTTTCATTTCCTTTAGGGGATTTAAAGGGGTATTAAATCTTAATTGGAAAATTTTATCTAGTTTTTCAGAGTGTTTTTTTTTGTTTTATGGTTTTGTATGGATTTATGGTTTTTGGGTTTTTAGTTTTGTTAAAGGGATTTTAATGTTTTATAGGGTGATTTGGGTTTTCAAATTTCTTTGACTATTTTTATCATTTTTATGGTTTTTAGTGTTTTTATTGTTTTTAAGTGTTTAAGAGTTTTTTTGTGTTTTTGGGGTATTTTATGAGGTTTTGGGGATCTTTTATGGTTTGGGGGGTTTTAGGGAATTTCTGTTTATTTAGTGTTTTGGGGGGTTTTAGGTAATTTTATGGATTTTTATGCTTGGAAATGGGTTTTATGGGATTTTTAGAGGTTTTAGGGTTTGTTGGTCCTTTATAAATTTTATGTCCTTTTAGAGTTTTTCATGGGTTTTAGGGTTTTACAAATATTAGAGGTCATTAGTGATTTTGGTGGTTTTAGAGAGGTTTAGGGGTTTTTTTAATTTCATGGTTTTTATTGCGTTTTAGGGTTTTAGGGTGTTTATTTCTTTTGGTGTGTATAATTGGTTTTGGGGGCTTTATGTGTTTTTTTGGGTTCTTTTGTTTTTATGGTTCTTTAAGGGGGATTTTAGGGTCATGTATGGGATTTATTTATTTTTAGGAATTTCATAGGGGTTTTATAAGGGTTTTAAGGGGTTTTTAAGATTTTATGGGTTTTGATTGGTTTTTTAGTTTTTTGGGTTTTTAGGGTTTCTTATGGTTTTTATGTGTTTTAGGATTTTATATAGTTATTATATTTTTTTAGTTTTTTTTGGGTTTTTAGTGTTTTCAGAGTTTTTTGCGGTTATATAGGGTTTTATGGTTTTAAGGGAAATTAAGTACTTTTAGGTTTTTAATGTATTTTAGTTTTTTATGTTTTTAGTGGTATTAGGGTGTTTTTGGGGAATTAGGGGTTTTTATGGTTTTTATTTTTTGGGCATCTATTATTTCTGTTGTGCTTTTTTAGTTCTTAGGGTGTTTAGGGGGGTTTTTGGTTGGTGTTTTTTTTGTAATTTTAGGGGTTTTATGGTTTTTAGCATATTTTATTTTTTAATATTTTTTAGTGTTCATAGGATTCTTTGAGTTTTTAGTGTTTTTAAGGTGTTTTTAGTACATTTTAGTCTATTTATAGGGGTTTTAGTGTATTTATGGTATTATATCTTTTTGGATATTTAGAGTTTTAGGTATTTGTATATTTAATGGGTTTTCAGA
This sequence comes from Viscum album, assembly GCA_963277665.1. Classification (NCBI taxonomy): domain Eukaryota; kingdom Viridiplantae; phylum Streptophyta; class Magnoliopsida; order Santalales; family Viscaceae; genus Viscum; species Viscum album. The sequence continues at coordinate 873,152,025 of OY728152.1, read as the reverse complement.
TTTATAGTGCCTTATAGATTTTTACGGGTTTTATGGTATTTTAGGAGTGTTATACTATTTTTATACATATCTATGTTTTATTATTAATTTTATGGTTTTTAGGGTTTTTAGTGTTTTTTTGTAATTGTAGTGTTTTTTCTATTTATATTGAATTTTTAGGTGGGGGTCAGATTTTTTATTTTCATATACATTTTTATAGTTATTTAGATTTTGAGGGAGTTGAATAGTCTTTCAGGGTTTTTATGTTTTTACGGGGTTTTGGGATTGTTATGATTTTAAGGGTTTTGCACGTTTTGGGGCTTTAGGGTTTGGTTGGGGGTTTGGTTTTTATCCATTTTTATGGGATTTAGGTATTTTAAAATTTATAAGACTTTTTTTTATACATTTATGGTTTTTATTATTTTTCGTTTTTAGGATTTTATAGTTTATTATGATTTTTTTATTGTAAGGTTTTATGGTTTTTAGGGAGTTTTAGGGTTTTTTGTGTATTTTTAGGTTTTTATAGGAGTTTTTTTTTTGAATTTTAGGGGGTTTTGGATTTTTATTGTCTTTTAGGTTTTTTTCATTTTTTATTGTCTTTCTGTTCTTTTAAGGGTTTCTAAAGCATGTTATCTTTTTTAGGTAGATTTTTTGGGTTTTATGAGAATTAAGTTGTTGGGGTCATTTAGTGGTTTTAGGGAATTGTCTTCCCATTAGGTATTTAAGTTTTATTGGGTCCTTTTGGTTTATTAGCCTCCATTAAGGGTATTTTTTGTGGTCCTCTATGTGTTCTAGGGTTTTTCTAGTTTTTTTGAGGGTTTGGGGTTTTTAGGTATTTTAGGGATTGTTTTTGTTTTTTGGGTTTTTAGGTATATAAGACATTAGTGTTTATTACGTTCTTTATCTTTTTTATGTTTGTATGGTTTTAAAGGGGGTTTAGGGGTTTAGATAATTTTAGGGTTTGGGGGATTTTAATGGTTTATAGGGACCTATTAATGTTTTAGGGTTTTAAAATTTTATATGGTGTTTTGGAAAATTTAGTTTTTGAAGTGTCATTTCGGGATTTTTACCGGTTTCCAAGGTATTTTATGGATTTTATGTGATGTTATGATTTTTAAGTGTTTTTGTGTTATTAAGAAGCTTTTAAGAATTTTATTTTGGGGAGGGTTTTTATGTTCTTTTAGGGGTTTTTCTGATTTTTTGGACCCATTATGTGTATTAGTTTTTTAAAATGAAAATTATTATTTTTAGGGTGTTGAAAAGTTGTGAGTGTTTTTAGGGTCCTATAGTGTTTTTATTGTTTTAATGGTTTTTATGGGGTTTTATGTATTTGGGGATTTTTGTGGTATTTAGGTTATTTTTGGGTGTTTTAGTGTTTTATGTAATTTTAGGGTTTTCATTTTTTAGGGTCTTTTATGAGTGTTTTAAGAATTTTAGTGTATTAAGTATTTATAATGATTTTTTATATTTTTTAAGTTATTTTTTGTTATTTTCTTGGTTTTTCAGGGTTTTAGGGACATTTATGGTTTTTAAGGTATTTAAATATTTTTAGGGATATGGTGTTTTTTAGAGTTGTTTACTATATTTTATTTTTTATGGATTTAGAATTTTATGGTTTTTTAGGAATTTTAAGGTTTTAAGGTTTTATATGTTTTAGGGTATTTACTAGTTTCTATGGGATTTTGTGGGTTTCGTGTGTTTTTATTGGATTTTTTGGTTATTCAATATTTGGGGTATTTAGGGTTTTTTGGTTTTTATGGGTTTAAAGTGTTTTTATTGTTTTTGTGAATTTTTAGTGTTTTATGGTTTTTTAGAGATTTTATAGTGGTTTTATGTTTTTAGAGGGTTTTGGGTTTTTCATGTTTTTATGATGCTTAAGTGGGTTTAGGTTTTTTTTGTTTTTTTTGTGTGATTATTTACGTTCTTTTCTAGGTTTTTTGGTTTTTAGGTTGATTTTGGGGTTTTGGTGGGGTTTTGGTATGTTATTGTATTTAGGGGGTTTTTTGGTTTCATGGTCTTTTAAGGATTTTAGGGTATTGGGGACCTTTATGGTTTTTAATGGGGTGGGGGGTACGGTCCTTTAGGTGTTTCAGTTTTTTTGGTTTATATTATTGGTTTTTAGGGGAGTTCAGGGTAATTTTGGGCTTTATGGTTTTCGGGGTATTTTTCGTGTTTTTTTTTGTATTTCTATATTTTTAATGTTTATTAATGTATTTATGTTTTTAGATTTTTAAAAGTTTCTGGGTTTCTACATTCATTAGGGTTTTTATGAGTTTTATGGTTTTTATGGAATTATGGGATTTAGGGTTATGTATGCTCTTTCAAAAGTGTTGGTTAATTTTTATGGTGATTAGGTTCTTTTAATTTTTATACGGATTTTAGTCATTTCAATGGTGTTTTGTTCCATTTTAGTGTTCTAGGAACATATATGATTTTTGGGTCCTTTAGGATTTTTTTAGGGTTTCAAGGTTCTATTAGTATTTTTAAGGCTTCTCAAGGGTCTTTTAGGGTTCTTATGGGGTTTTAGGGTTTTCGATAGTTTTTAGGTATTTTTAGGGTTTAAAGGTTGTCTAGGGTTGTTTATGGGTTTTGGGGTCATTTTTAGGGTTATAGGGTTTTTAGGGATTGATAGGATCTTTTAGTATTTTAGGTATTTAGATTCATATTAGGTTTTTATTATTTTTTGGATCCTTTAGATGTTATTGGGTCTTTAGGATCCTTTAGATGTTCGAGGGTTTTTAATACTTTTAATGGGTTTTAGTGTCCATTGGTCTTTTTTAGTAGTTTTATATTTTTTTATTGTATTTACGATTTTTTTTGTTTCATTTAGTGTTTCTATGATTTTTGGTGTATTTTAGGTGTTTTAAGGTTTTTTATGGTGTTTTAGGGGGTTTAGGTGTTTTAGCGTTATTAGAACATTAAGGTATTATTAAGGATTTCTCCGGTTTTTATATATTTTATTGTTTTTTGGGTTTTCATAATTTTTAGGTTTTTAAATCTTTATATCATTTTTAGGGTTTTGGAAGTTAAAGCTATTTTTGGGTTTTTAGTGTTTTCTTGGATTTATAGTGTTTTGGAGATTTGTTGACTTTAATGGTGTTTGGAGATTTGTTATTGTTTATAATATTTTTTAGATTTTTTATTATTTTCTGTTTTTTAGGGTTATTCGCGTGTTTAGGATCTTTTAGGTGTTTAATAGTTTTTAGGTGTTTTAGTTTGAATAATGTATTTAGGTTTGTAGGTATTTAAATGGTTTTAAGGTTTTAGGGGTTCTGGGGTCCTTTAGGGGTTCTTCAGGTTTTTAGGGTTTTAATGATTATTAGTTATTTTTTTGGAGTTTATATCTTTCATAGGTTTTTTGGATTTTTAAATGGTTTTCAAGATGTTTTGATTTATTGGGTTTTTAAGGGTTTTATGAGTTTTAGGGTATTAAGTGTGTTTGGAGTTTGTATGGATTTTTATTATTTTTCTGGTTTTCACTGCTTTTAAAGGGGATTTATGGGTTTAGGGGTTTTTGAGTTATTATGGATTTTAAATTTCTTTTAGTTTTTAGGGGTTTTAGGTTATCAATGTTTTTTTATTTTCAGTGCATTTAGTTTTTTAGTATTTTTAGTGGGTTATGGATTTATTTTTTTTGGGGGGTTTTAGGGACTCTAGCGTTTTTTGATTTCTATGGTTTTTTGGTATTTTACGGAATTTTTGTGGTTTTTATAATTTTGGTACATTTTTACAGTTTTATATGGTTTATGGTTTTTTAATATTTTCATTTGTTTTAGGGGTTTTAAGAGGTTTTCATGGATTAATTGGGTGGGGGGTTTATGTGTTTATAGGGTTTTATTGTTTTAATGGTTTTCAAAAAAATTTAATGATTTTTATGATTTTTTAATCTTTGGGGATTTTAAGGGGTTTTACAATTTTTTGGATATATAGGGTTGTTTAATTATTTTATGGTTTTTTGGTTTTCAAATATTTTTAAGGGGTTTAATGGTTTTAAAGAGCCTATATGGTTTTTAGGGGTTTTAATGTTTTTATATGTTTTGGGTTTTTAGGTATTTTTAGGGATTTTCAGGGGTGTTCAGTTTTCTAGAGGTTTTAGGAATATTTTATGGTTTTTATGTCCATTAATGGATTTTAAGGATTTTTTAGGGTTTTTAGTTGTTTTTAATGTTTTTGAAGTTTATATGCATTTTTAGATATTTTAGGGTGTTTATAATTTTTCGGGGTTTTAAGGTTCTTTGGATGATTTTATGGGTTTTAGGTTTCACTCGCGATTTTAGGTTTTTACATTTTTAGGGTTTTTATGGGTTATTTGTTATTTAGGATTTTTTAGTTATTATGTTTTTTATGTATTTATGTGTTTGTAGGACTTTTTAGGGTTTACAGTTTCATTTATGGTAATGTGTTTTGATGGTCTTTTATCGATTTTTTGTATTTTTAGAGTTTTTAAGTCATTTTAGGTTTTTTTATTCTTTTAGGAATTTATTGTGAGCATAATGGGTTTTTGGGTATCAATATTTTTTTTTCTGGTTTTTAGGGATTTGTGGTGTCTAAAGTGTATTTATGGTCTTTAGGGGATTTAGGTATTTTTGGTGTTTTAGGGATTTCATAGGGTTTTTAAGGTTTTTATTGTTTTTAGTCTTTTATGGTTATTAGTGTTTTCTTTGGGGTTTTGGTGGTTTTTATAATTTTCAGTGTTTTTTATTTCTCTTGGATTTATTAAAATTTTCAGGGATTTTTAGAGGGTTTTATTTTTTAGGCGGTCTGCTTACTTTTTTTGGAATTATTTTTTTTGGATTTTATTGTGTTTTAGGTTTTATTAATGTTTTAAGAGTTGTTTCAGGTTTTTATATTTTTTTTGACTTTTTTTCATTTATGAGGTCTCAATGGTTATGGGTTTTTAATGGTTTAAAGGGGTTTTTAATGGGTTTTCACATATTTATTGGTTTTTAGGGTGTTTTAGCATTTTTAGTTTCATAGGTTGTTTATAGCGATTTTTAATATTTTTAGGGTTTTTTGGTTATATGTTTTTAATGGTTTTCCTATTTTTAATGTTTTTTTTTCGAATTTTATGGTTTGTAGATATATTTTTTTAGGGATTTATTGGGAATTTTTATCTTTTAGTATCCTTTATTATTTTTTGGGTATTTTAGGGTTATTATGGTATTTCATTATTTTTTTTGGAGTTTTTATAGTTTTATGGAGTCTTAAGGGGTTTAATGGTTTTTTGATGATTTTGGGGGATTTTAGTATTTTTAGGAGATTTTGTGTATTCTTATGTTTTTAGTATTTTTGGGGGTTATAAGGTTTTTAGGGGCTTTAATGTTTATAGAATTCTAAATGTTTTTTGGGTTTCAAAAGTTTTTGGAGGGGTTTATGTTTTCATAGGGTATGTTCAGGGTTGAACTGTTTTCTGGTTTTTATTGATTTATTTCTTTTAGGGGTTTTAGGTGTCTTAAAGTGTTTTTTGGTATTAATGGGTAATTTTGGTCTTGTTAATTGTTGTAGGTATTTTTTGAGTTTTTAGGGTTTTTATGTTTTTTATGGATTTTAATGGTTTTTAGGGGTTTTAATGGTTTTTAGTATTTTTAAATATTTGAGGATTTTATAGGATTTTTAGTGTTTCTATATGTTTTTTGGATTTTATTATTTTTATGGTTTATAGGTTTTTTTAAAGTTAATAAGTTATTTTTAGGTTTTTTAAGTACTTTTGGGTGTCTTCAGGTGATTTTGGTTTTTATGGTTTGTAATAGAGGTTTGGGGTTTTTAGTGTTTTTAGGGGTTTTTGCAATTTAAGAAGTTTCTATGTTTTTCTTCAGTTTTAGGGGTTTTATTGGATATATGGTATTTTAGGATTTTGTTATGGTTTATGTTCTTTTATGGTTTTTGAAGTTTTTTCAGATCTTTTAGGGTTTTTAGAGATCTAGGATATTTTATGGTTTTTTAAGGAATTTTAGTGGGTATTATGTGTTTTTGAATTTTTAGGGGTGTTTTAGGGTTTTAAGGTTTTTTAGGGTTTTAGGGTTTTTTATGGGTATGAGGATTTTTTTGGTTTTTTGGAGTTTTAGGTATTTTTAGCATTTTTAGGGTGAAATAAGACTTTTTATTGGATTTAGGGTTTTAAGGGTTTTAAGGGTTTTTATATATCAAGGGGTGTTTAGAATTTTTAGGGTTGTTATGTTGTTTTCATGTTGTTAGGATTTTATTAATTTTTTATTGTTTCATGGGTCTAAGGTTTTTTAGTGTTTTTGAGGATTTTTTTATATTTTCTAGGGATTTTGATATTTTTTTCTAGGTATTGGGGAAATATATATTTTTTAGTGTTTTAGGGATTATTTTTAATTTCATGGTTTTGTGGAGTTTTAGAGTTTATTTGGGTTTTATGCGGTTTTAAATGGTTTTTAATGATTTTATTCATTTTATGGTTTTTATCATTTTAGGGATTTTACGGGGTTTGTTTGGGTTTTATGTGTTTTTAAGGTATAATAGGGTCTTAGGGTTTTTTAGTTGTTTTCATGTTTCTTAAAATTTATATTAGGGTTTTAAGGATTTTTTGGTTTATAATTATTCAGGGACGTTTAGGATGTTTAGGGTTTTAGGGTAGGTTATGGTTTTTTCGGTATTTTTAGGTCTTTGTAAGGCTTTTATGGTTTTTTGTATTTTTGGGGTTTTAGGTTATTTTTTCATTTTAGAATGTTTATGGATTTTAATGTTTTTTTATAATTTTTAATTTCTGTAGTCATTATAAGGTTGTAGGATTTTAGGGTTTTAGTGGTTTTAGGGATTTTAGGATTTTATAGGGTTTTATATTTTTTTTGGGGTATTTCAGGTATTTTTTGTGTTTTTGTGTTTTTTTTTTGGTCTCTAGAGTATTTTAGTATTTCATTTTTTAGGGTTTTTAGTGCTTTTGGGATTTTTATTATTTTTAGCGGTTTTACAGTTTTTTTTGGGTTTAAAGGGTTTTTAGGATTCTATGGGATTTTAATGGTATTTAAAAGTTTTATTGTTTTCACGGTTTTTAGGTATATTAGGGTTCTAATGGATTGTTGGGGATTGTTTGTGTTTTCGGAATTTTATGTATTTTTCAGTGTTTTAGGTTAATTTAAGGGGTATTAAAGTTTTTGGGTGTCTTCGAGGGTTGTTAGGTTTTTTAGTGTCATATGATTTTTTATGGTGTTTAGTGGTTTTTAGGATTTTTAATGATTTCAGGTTTTTAAGGGATTTAATGGTTTTTAGGTGTTTCTTTTGAGGTTTTATTTTATGACTATATTTTCAAAAAATTTAGGGGTTTCTAGGGTTTTTAGGGGTTTTCGCCATTTTTAATGATTCTGTATTATAGGGGGTTATATGGGTTATATGGGCTTTAGTATTTTTAAGGATATTTTAGAGGTCTTAATTTTTGAAATATTTTTTATGTGTTTAAGGATTATTAGTGGGATTAGGGTGTTTAAATTTATTTTCATGATTTCATGTTTTATATCGTTTTTTGGGATTTGATTTGGATTTTCCTAGGTTTCCAGTATTTTTTAGGGTTTTAGGGTTGTTTTAAGGGTTTAGGGGGTCACGAGGGATTTTTGTGTTAACAGAGATTTTAGGGTTGTTAGGGTTTTTGTGGATTCATGGGGTTTTTTTGGGTTCTAGTGTTTTAGGGGTTTGTATGGGTTTTAGTGGTTTCAGGATTTTTATGGTGTATAATGGATTCTAAGGGAATTTTATAGTTTTATATGATTTTAGGTTATTTTAGAGTTTTATGGAACCATCGGGGTTTTTACTGATTTGTTTATTTTATGTGTTTTAGTGTTTTTATGGTTTTTATGGGTTTTCATTGTTTTTAGTGGCCTTAATGTTTTTAGAAATTTTTAAGGTTTTTAGGGGTATTTAGTTGTTTTTTTATTTAGGGTATTAGTTTTCATTTTTTGGGATTTTTAGGGGGTTTTGAAGGTTTTTTGGGGTTTAATAGTTTTTTTTATTATTTAGGGTTTTTTAGGTTTTTTATTAATTTTTATAGTTTGGTTGGTTTTTGGTTGTTTGTGGAATTTTCTTGATTTTAGGGGTTTTGGGGTATTTTATAGTTTTAAGGTTATGTGGATTAGATTTTATATTGCTTTTTTGGTTTCAGGGTTTTACTGGTTTTTTTGGGTCCTTTTATGGTCTATAGCATTTTTACGGGTTCTTATTGTCGCATAGTGGGTTTTGGGTTTAATGTTATTTTTATAGTGTATAATGTTTTATGTTATTAATATTTCTAGAGGATTATATGGGTTTTTGGGGGTTTTTTGGTTTTTTTGGTATCGATGGATTTTTAGTGGATTTCAAAGAGATTTATGGTCCTTTATGGTTTTATTAGAATTTTATGGGTTATTGGGATTTTTTATTTTTTGGGTTTTTCATTATTTTCAGGTTTTTCAGGTTCCTATGTTTTTAATGTTTTATGGTTTTTTGGGTAATTACTAGTTTTAGTGTTTTTAGGGATTTTATTTCTTTAAGGGGTTTCAAGGGTTTATAGGGATCTTTAATATTTTTAATAGTGTTTAGGGTATTTAATGGGTTTTTTAGGTTTTTTGTGTGTTTAGTGGTATTAAGGGTAATTAGGATATTTATTTGTTTTAGTGATTTTAAGGGTATTAGGGTTTTTAATTTTTTATAGTTTATAGGGGTTTTGTGTTTCATTAATAGGTTTTTGGGGATTTTATGTTTTTATGGGTTTTAGGGCTCTTTAGGGGGTTTACGGAATTTTTTGGGTTATTTGGTATTTATGGTTTTTTATTTTTTAAAAAAATTCTATGGATTTTTTGGATTTTCAATTGTTTTATGGGATTTTAGGGTTTTTATTTTTTTATGGTTTTTAGTGTTTCAAGGGGTTTCTATGGTTTTTAGTGTTTTTGGTAACATAGTGTTTTTATGAATGGTTAAGGGTTTTTAGGGTTTAAATTTTTAGGGGTATTTTGAGTTTTTATAAATTTATAGTTTTTGGAGGTTTTTTTTATTTTTTTTACTTTGTATAAGTTTTTTATGGTTTCTAGGTTTTTATTGGGTTTTTCAGGTTTTTAGGGGTGTTAGGGTTTTTATGGTTTTTTAGGGTTTGTACATTTTTTGGGTTTCTCTTGGGTTTTAGGGTCTTTTAGTGGGTTATAGGTGTATTTAGTATTTTTAGGGTCTTTTTGGTTTTTTATGTTTTTATGTAGAATTTTTGGTTCTTCGAGGACATAAGTGATTTTTAGGGTTTTAAGGGTTTTAATGGTTTTTTGTGGTTTTTTCATATTTTTATGCAATTTTAAAATTTTTAGTGGATTTGAGGGTTTAATAAACTGGGGGGGATTGGATATTCCATGGGGTTTTCATAATTTTATGATGAATTTTAATGGATTTTATGGTTTTTGGTTTTTTGAGGTTTTTAGATCTTCTTTTAGGTTTTTACTCTTTCTATATTAATTAATTTTTAGGGGGAGTAAGGTTTTTTGGGGTTTTGTGGCTTTTCACTTTTAGGGCCATTTTGGTTTTAGGGTTTTATGTGTTTTTAAGGGTTATAAGATTTTTATATGGTTTTAATTTTTTTAGGGTTTTTAGGGAATTTATGTGATTCAGGGGTTTTACATGGTTTTAGAGTATTTTAATGTGTTTTAAGGGTTTATTGTTTTTATTGTTTTTTGGGGATTTATGGGTTTTATGGTTCTTATGCATTTAGGGTTCTTTTTTCAAATTTTTATTTTTCATTGAGATTTTATACCATTTAATGGTTTTAAGGGGTTTAAGTGTTTTTATGTTTTTTAGTAATTTTAGGGGGTTTATAGTTTTTTAATTGGTTTTTGTGTTTTTACAATTTTTTCACAATTTTTAATATTTTAGGAGTTTTAAGGTATTTTTTGGGTTTTTATACTTCTAGGGTCCCTTACGGTTTTAGGGATTTTATGGATTTTTTAAGGTATTCATAAGGGTTTTAAGGCGTTTGGGTTTTTTTTTGATTTTTATGAGTTTTAAGGTTTTTTTGTGATTTTAATGTTTTTTACTATTTTTTGGATTTTAAGTGTTCTTAAACACATTTAAGAAATTTTATGTATTTTCATTTTTTTGGGATTTTATGGGTATTAGGGTTATTTGGAATTTTTTTATTTCTTTTCGGATTTTTATGGAATTACATATTTCCCGGTTGTATAAACTTTTATATATTTTTATGGGTTTTTTGTTGTTTTTGGGTTTTTAGGGTTTTTAGGGTTTAAACGTTTTAAGCATTTTTTTATCTTTTTATTGATTTTATGGTTTTTATCATTATTAGGGTGTTTAGGGGTTTTTATGGATCCTTTAGGGTTATATGTGGTTTTTAGGGTCTTTTATGGTTTTTATAGGGGTTTTATGGTTTTTAATGTTTATTTGGGGATTTTTGGGTTTTTAGTGTTTTTATTGATTTTTGGTTTTTAGGGTACTTTTTGTGGATAAATGGGTTTTAGAGATTATTTTTACCTTTTTCAGGTTTTTAGTGTATTTATTGATTTAAATTGGTTTTAAAGACTTTTAGGGTTTTTTGTTTTTAGAGTTTTTTGGCATTTAAGTGTTTTTTTGAAATTTTTATGGTTTTTTATGTTTTTATGGTTTGTAATGGTTTTTAGGATTATTATGATTGTTTTGAGTTTTCAATGATTTTTTAGGGTTTTAATATGTTTTTAGTTTTTTTATGGTTTTAATGATTTTAAATCATTGTGGGATGGGGGTTGGTTTGTAATATTTTTTTTGGTTTTTAGGTTGTACTGTGGGCGTGGGGTGGTTTTGGGGTTTAAAGGGATTTTATGGGGTTTTTTGGGATATTAGTGTTTTAGGGGTTTTAAATTTTTTAGGGATCATAACTGATTTAGTCTCTTCATTGTTTTTAGAGTTTTAGGGTTATTTTGCATTTCAAGGGTTTTATGGGTTTAAAGCCTTTTTGAGTATTTATGGTTCTTGGCGATTTTAGGGAATCTAGTGGTTGTTAGGGATTTCTTTTCATCAGTGGGTTCTGAGTGTTTTTTTTGTTTTTATGGTTTTTTGGGGTTTTTTGGTTTTATGGTTTTTATAGTTCTTTGGGATTTAGGTGTTTTTATGGGTGTAAGGTTTCTTTTATTATTTATACATGTTATATTATTTTTTATACATTTGTAGATTATTTAGGGTGTTGTAGGTATTTTGATATTTTTGGTGTTTTAGTGTTTATTTGGGTCTTAAGAGGTTTATAATATTTTTAGGGACTTTTTGGAACCATTATGGGTATCTATGGTTTTGTATGGTTTTTTAGTTTTTTTGAGTTCTTTTTGGTTTCCTATTGTTCCATAGTGATTTTTAACGCTTTTATGATTTTCATATTGATTATAATTTCTAGTGTTTTGGGAGTTTTAGTGGTTATTATGTTTTTCTTGTTTTTTTCATATATTTTTTTGGGGGTTTGGGGGGTTTTATGGGTTTAATGGGTTTTTAGGGGATTTAGGTTATTTGTGGGGTTATTAGGTGTTGTAGGTTTTTTTTGGATTTTTGGTTTTTACTGGGTTTTTATGGGTTTAGGGTTGTTTCCTGGACGTTACTGTTTTTTTTAGGTTTTAGGGATTTTTTTTTGTTTAATGTTTATTTAAATTTTTTAGAGTTTTATGTTTTTAGGGACTTTTATGCTTTTATGGTTTTTAGTGTTTTAGGGTTTTTATATATTTAGTGTTTTTGAGATTTTTTTTTTGTTTTTAGTGTTTTATGATTTTACTGTTTTTATGTTTTTTGAGGTTTTTATGGTTTTTTGCGGGATTTATGATATTTATGTTTTTAGAGGTATTTGGGGTTTTTTGGTTTTTTGTTTTTTTTAGTTTTTGGGTTTCAGGTATTTTTTGGTTTTTGGGTGTTTTTAGGTGGTGTTCCAATTTTTTTTATAGATTTATGGTATTTAGAGTTAGTATGGGGTTTTATAATATTCAAGGGTTTTAGGGTTTTATAGGTTTTTGTGGTGTTTTTTTGGGTTTTATTTTTATTTTTTTCACGTCATTTAGGTTCTCTTTCGTTTTTTTAGGTTTTGGGTTTTTGGGGTCGTTTAGTGATTTTTGGTTTTTTTGGTTCGTTGAGGGTTTTTATGGGTTTTAGGGTTTTTAGGGAGTTTAGTGTTTTTACAGTTCTTTAGTGACTATTAGTACTATTTCATATCCTTTATGGTTTTGATGGTCTTTTGGGGGTTTTTTATTTTTAAAATTCTGTTAATATTTTTATTGATTTTTCAGGCTTTTTTTAGTCATTTATGGGATTTAGGGAATTTTTAGGGTTTTATGGTTTTTATGGGTTTTTAGGGTTTTATGTTTTTTCAGTTTTTTATTGTTTTAGCTATTTTATGGTTTTTTAGATTTTTTGTCGGTATTTGGTTATTTGTGTTTTTTTCTTGTTGTGATTTTTGATGTCATAGGGATTTGCGTTTTTAATGGTTTAAGGTTTAATAGTTTTTCCATTATTAGGGGATTTAAGGATATTAAGATTTTTTCATTTTTATGAGTATTTGGTGTGTTTTATGGGTTTTTTGGGTTTCAATGGTCTTTTGTAGTTTTAATGGTTTTTAGAGGTTTTAGAGTTATTAGGGTGTTCATAGATTTTGTGGTTATAACTTTTTTAACGTTTTTATTAGTTTTAAGTGGTTTCATGGGTTTCAGGGTTTCTAGATTTTTAATGATTTTATGAGTTTCATGTTTTTAGGTATTTGTAGGGTTATATGTGTTTATAGGAGTTTTCATCTTTTCATTTATTTGGAATTTTTTTTTCGGTTTTGTTGTTCTTATTTTTATTTTTATGTTTTTAGGTTTCTTTACAATTGTAGTGTTTTTGGATGTTTTATAATGTTTTATGTTTTTAGGGATTTTATTGTTTTGTGGGTTTTTTGTTTTTATGGGGTGTTATATACTTTAGGGTAATTTTTGGGTTTTAGAGTTTTTAGGGTGTCTAAGTGTTTTTCGGTTGTTTTAGGGTTTTATACGGGTTTTAGATTTTCATTAGTATTTTGGTTCTTTTCGCAGTTTTTATTGATTTAGGGTCTTTTCTTGTTTTAAGGGATTAAGGTATTGTAGGGATTTTTATTGTATTAGGGTATCTTGTGGGTGTTTTAGGTTTTTATGGGATTTTTGGGTTTTTAAGGGTTTTTGGGGTTTTTGGGACTTTAGAAATATTTTTGGGTTTTATGTATTTTTTGGGTTTCATTAGGGTTACTTAGGGTTTCATAAGGTTTTCAGGGTATTATGTGTTTTATGAGTTTTTAATGTCTTTTAGGGTATTTAAATTTTTTAGGGGTTTGTTATAGAATTTTTTAGGGGGGTTCTGGGATTTTTAGTGATTTTCAATGATTTTTTTAATATTTTAAGTCGTGGGGTTTTTTAGGGTTTTTGAAATATTATGGGTTTTAGGGCAAAGAAGGCACGGGTCCAGGCTATTCCCGGAACCCCCCAAAATTTATAAACAAAGGATACAAACACTGCAGACAAGGGAGGGGAGGGATCAATCAATCCACACCCAAAACCCCTTACAACCTCAGCCCGAGGGCCACAAAAGGAAAGAAAAAAAGAAACAAAGCGCAAGACCAAAAAAGACACAGTGTCCAAAAGAAAATCACACACAGAGTAGGTCAGTCAACATCGCCGCCAAAATCCTCCAACTCCGCATCATGAAACCCCATGCCATCACCAAAGCCGCCGCCATCGTCAGCAAAGCTAAAATCTGATTCATCACCCTGGTCCATTGAATCCCATCCAGGGTCAAAATCTTCCTGCATGCCAAGTCTGGACCGCATCTTCTCCATAGCTTTTACCTGCTCAGTAGAAAAATAAGGCTTCCCTCACTTATTCACCTTTAGATTCAGTTTGACAGCTCGTGAGGAGGCCCTAGTTTCCATTGGGCGTGGGAGGGTAGAGTAATCCCTCCTCCTTCTTCGTCTTGGTGGGGCAGAGGAGGTTCCCGCAGCAGACATCTTTGGTCCATTGCCACCATCACTAGCGGCTTGTGGTGCCTTGCCTTTCTTGCTTTCTTCCTCAAGAGTTTCAGCACCTCCGCTGATTTTTTTCTCCCTTAATGTGACCATAGCAGCATTTATCCGTTGATCAGCCTCAGCAAACCTCTCCCCAAGCCTCCTTGCCTCATCATCAAGAGGGAATCTTTCCCTTGCATCCCATACCATCTCATGGAGCTTCACACAAAAGTCTTCAGCAGATGGAACACCATGAAGGATCATCGCCCTCTGCAAGTCCATGGGAGGACCACCAACATCACCAGCATATTGGAGCTGGTCACTAGGCAGGTCCTCAGCACTGCCGTCAGAGGTGCATGATAACCCACGCCCCTTGCCAGGTTCCCCCATGCCAGGATACCCATGCAGGACCAGTGGGGCATCACGCCAGTCAATATCCCCATCCAGTATGGGTTTTTCCTCAGCTGAGCATGAACTCCAGTCATCTCCAGACCTGGTCTTTTAGTGTTTTATTTTGATATTGGTTTATTAAATTTATTATGGGGTTTAGGTTCATTCATATATTTTAGTTTCATAATGGATTTTTAGGTTTTTTAGTATTTTCAGTGAATTTTTGGGATTTTATGGTCTTTAGGGTTTTTGGTGTTTTAAGTGTTTTAAGTGGTTTTAGGTGTACATGGTATTTATAGGATTTAAGGGTTTTTTTGGTTTTTACTGTTTTTACAGTTTTAGTGTTTTCTTAATTCCTCTTGAATTTTTTAGAGTTTTTTTTATATTTTTATGTTTTATTTGGGTCTTTTGTGTTTTTGGTGGATTTTCGATATTTTGGAGCCTTTTGGGGTTTTAATGGTATTATGGATTTTAGATAAGTTATCGGTTCTAAAATCTTTTTATTTTTTAATTGGTTTTTATGGTTTTATGTTTTTTATAGGTTTTCATGGTTTTAGGGTTATTTAATGTTGTTTTGGGTTTTTTGGGTTATTGGGGATTTCAAAAATTTTAGGATTTTTAGGGGTTTATGGTTTTTAGGGTGTTTTATGGTTGTAGAGTATTTTATTCTTATAAGGGGTATTTTGTTCATTTTAAGTTTTTATAGGGTTTTTGGTCCTTTTAGGACCTTTTTGGTTGTTGAGGTCCTTAGTTACATTTAGGGGTTTCATGGTTTTTTAGGGACTTTAAGAGTATTTTTAGATTTGTAAGGGTCTTTTTTATTTTTAGGTTTTTTATTGTTTTTTTGGTTTTTTATAGGTTTTTGGGGAATTTTGAGTTTCTATGGGTTTTAGTTATTTTTTAGGATTTTGGGGTTTTTAGTTGATTTAGTGGTCTTATGGGTTTTATGGTATATTTTTGTTTTAGGGTTTTTATTATCTATTGTTTTGCTGAGGTGGTTTAATGTGTTTTATGGGTTTTGGGGTTTTTTTAGGTTTTAATGGTTTTTAATATATTTACGGTTTTTATGTTTTTGAATTTGTTTTTGATTTTATTGTTTTATGTTTTTTAATTATTTTTTAGGGGTTGGGGTTGAGGATTTTTTTGGGTTTTTGGAATTTTTATGTTGATGGTTTTTATAGTTTTTAGTGGTTTAGGGTTTTTTTGGGTTTTATGGTTTTGGGTTTTCAAATTCTCATGTGTTTTTTAAAGTTTTTAATGCTTTTAGGGTTTATGGTATTTAGTGTTTTTTGGGTGTTTAAGGTTTTGGGGACTTTTTATATTTTTAGGGAAATTTGAGGCATTTTAATGTCGTTTGGTGTGGTTTAGTTTCATTTATGTATTTTTGTGGTTTTTGGGTTTTTTTCGGTTGTTTTTTCTATTTAAGGGACTTTATGGTTCTAGGGTGATCTAGAGTGTTTTTGCGATTTCTAATGACCTTTAAGAATTTTATGGTATTTAAGTTTTTTAAAAGGTATTTTAGGGCCATTAGGGGTGTTAGTTTTTTTGGAGGAATTTATAGTTTTCATGGGTTTTATAGACTTTTTAGGATTTTATGGTTTTTAATGAATTTATGATTTCAAAGTGTTATTATGGTTTTTTGGGGGTTTTTTGGGTTTTTTGGGGATTAGGGTTTTTAGAGGTTCAATACTGTATTCCTTGGTTTTTAGGTGTTTTGGGTGTTTTTATAATTTTTATGGATTTTTAATGTTTAAATGATTTTTTGGGTCATTTAAAAGTTTCATTCATTTTTTTCTTTTTTTAGGACTTTAGGATCCTTTAGGGTGTTTTGGGTAATTTAGGTTTTAGGGGTTTATATGATATTTTATGGTACTATGGGAATTGAATTTATTTAAAGGTTTTATAGTTCTTAGGGTCTTTTAAGTGCTGTATGTTTTTATGTTCTTTTATTGTTTTTTGGAGATTATGAGTAATTTAGTGTTTTTAAGTTGTTTTGGATCTTTTAGGGATTTTAGGATTTTTAGGGTCATTTAGGGGTTTTAGGGTCCTTTTCTGTTTTTTCCTTAAGAGTTTTAGTATATTTTAGGTTTTTATGGTCTTTTGGCATTTTATGGAGTTTTAGAGTCCTTAAGATGTTTTATGTTATTTTATGATCATTTAGTGTTTTTGGGGTTTTTTTGGTTTTTAGCATCTTTTTGTTTTTTATGTGTTTTAGGGGGTTTAGAGAATTTTAGGGATTTTTTATTTTAAGGGGGTTTTTGTGTTTATGGATTTGATGTGTTTTATGGTTTTTAGGGTGTTTTATAATTTTTTGGTTTATAATGTTTTTTTAGGATTATTATTTTATTATTTTTTTGTGGTAATTTTGGGGTTTTTTAATTATTCTTTTAGTTTTTACTTTTAATGGATTTTTTGGTACTACGTGTTCAGTTATTTATTTGGGTTTTATGGGTTTGAAGGTTATTTAGGATTTTTAGAATTTAGAAGCTTATTTTTTGGTTTTAGAGTTTCATATTCTTTTATGGGGTTTTACTGTTATTGTGTTTTTATGAGTTTTATGGGTTTTTAGAATTTTAATGGGTTTTTATAAATTTTAATGGGGTCTTACGGATTTCATGAGTATTGGGGTATTCATAATTTTATCTGGGTTTTTAGGGTTTTCATGACTATATGGTCTTTAGGGTTTTCGGTTTTTAGGGTTTCATTATGATTTTAGGTGTTGTTAGGATTTCAAATTTGTTTTTAGGATTTCATAGGTGTTTTAATAGTTTTTATATTTTTATGGGTTTTTATGTGGTTTTATGGTTTTTAAGGGGATTCAGGGTATTTTAGATTATTTTATGGTTTTTAATGTTTATTTTATTTTTTGGGGATTTTAAATGGGTGTTAGGGTTTTAGGATTTTTTTCTTTTTAGGGATTTTAGGGTTTAATTAGGTGTTTTATAGTCTTTTGTGCTATTATGGGTATTAGGGTGTTTTAGAGTTTCTATAATATTTAATGCATTTGTTGGTTTTAAATGTTTTTTTGGTGTTTTCAAGGATTTTTTGGTTTTCTGGGTTTTTATAATAATTAATAATTTTAGGAATTTTAGCTTTTTCGTAGGGTTGATAAATGTATCAAAGAATTTATTATGTTTTTTTGGTATTTTTATTTCATTGAGGGGTTTTTATGGTATTTTACAGTTTTTAATGTGGTTTTTAGGTTTTAAGGGTTTTTATCTTTTAAAGGGTCATTATGGTGTTTTAGATTATTTGAATTTATAAAGTTTCAGGATTAGTGGGGCCATTTTTGGGTTTATAGCATTTAAGGGTATTCTATGGCTTTCAATAGGGGTTTTATTTTTTTAGGAATTTTAGGGATTTTTACTGTTTCTGTTGTTTTTTTGGGTTTTAGGGTCTTTAGGTGTTTTAGGGTTTTAAGAGTTTTTAGAGAGTTTATGGGTACTTACTGGTCACTTTTGGGGGTTTTTGAGGTTTTTTATTAGTTTTGTAATGTTTTTGGTACTTTGAATGTGTTTAGGGATTTTAGAGTCTCTTAGGGGGTTTAGTGGTCTCTAGGTTTTTGAAGGTTTTTATAGTTTTAGGGTTTTTAAGGAGTTTAAGGAGTTTTAGTATTTTTAGGGTTTTGGTGTTTTAAGGGTTTTATTTTTTAGGGGATTAGGATTTTTTGGGTTTTTATAGTATTTAGGGTATCATTTTATAGCATTTGTTTTTGAACGTTATTTAGATGTATTTGTTTCAAAGGATATTAATGGGATTTAGGGGTTTTAACTAAATTCACTGTTTTTTGGGGTTTTAATTGTTTTTAGGGTTTTTAGTCTTTTTTAGGTTTTATGTTTTTTAAAGGTGTTAAGGTTTTTATGGTATGGGTATAGGTTTTTATGGGTTTTAAGGTTCACTTTGGGTTTTTAGGGGTTTTAAGGGCTACTATGGTTTTAAGAGTTTTTTGGGGTTTTAGTGTTTTGTTTTTGGTTTTTAGGATTTTATGTGATTATATGTGTTTTAGGTTTTTTATAGATTTTACTATTTTAATGTTTCATTAAAAAAAATCTTTATGTTTTTTAGAGACGTTTCTGGGGTTTTAGTGTTTTTGTGTACTTAAGGTTATTTAGGGGTTCTAGTGTTTTAGGGATTTAAATATTTTTAGGGTTGTTATGGGTATTTATGGGTATTATTTTTCATTTATAAAATTCAGGATTATTTTATGGGTTTTCATTTTTTAGGTTTTTTATGTTTTTTGGGGTTTTCGGTTTTGTAGTGTTTTAAGAATTTATTATGTGTATTTAGGGTTTTATTCTTCTTATATTTTTTTTGGGTTTTGTTGTTTTTTTAGTTTTTAAGGGTGTAAAATTATTTCTTAGGGTTTCATGGGGTTTCATATAGATTTATATGGTTTTTAATATTTTCTTTGGTTTTGATAAGTTTTTATTGGGTTTTTAGTGATTTTGAATGTTTTTGGTGTTTTTAGAGTTTTTATAGATTTTAGGGTTCATACGAGTTTTAAGGGGTTCTAGGTTATTTAGATAATTTTTTGATTCTTTTATATTTTTCTGGGTTCTAATTGTTTTTATATAATTTCAATGAAATGTGGTGTTTTTAAGGTGCTTAAGTGGTTTTTAGAGATTTTATAATTTTAGGTTTTTAGGGTATTTAGGTTCTTTTTGGGGGTTTTTGTAATTTTTTTCTTATTAATTTATTTAGGTATTTTATTATTTGAGGATTTATTTTTGTATTTTTGGATTTTTTATTTATTTGGCATTTATATGGAATCCTGGCGTGTTAATGGTTTTTATGGGTTTTAATGGGTTTTAGGGCTCTAGGTAATGTTTGGGGTTTTATGGTTTTTTAGGTTTTTGGGCGATTTAGGGTTTTAGGTGTTTCTATGGATTTTAGGTTCTTAGTAATGTTTTTTGGATTGTTTGGGATTTCTGGGAATTTTTCTTTTTCAATGTTTTTAGGGGTTTTGGGGGTATTATGGGAGTTTTGGGGGTTTTTTTGTTTTTATGGAATTTATAATTTTTTATGGATCCATTTAATGGTTTTTATGATTTTAGGGTTTTTAGGTTTGTAGGGTTTAATGTTTTTATTGTCTTATTTTTTAAAGGGTTTTAGGTGTTTTTGGGTTTTATGGTGTGTTTAGGTTTTTAGGGTCGTTTATGGTTTTTAGGGTTTTCGGGTGTCTGTGGGTTTTATGGGGTTTATGGTTTTTAGATTCTTTAGTGTCTTTTATTGTTTTAGGGTTTATTATGATAATTTGGGGTTTTAATGTCTGTATTCAACTTTATGGGTTTTAGTGTTTTAGAAACTTTAGGGGTTCTAGGGTATTTAGGGTCTTGTAGGGTTTTTATAGGGGTTTTATGGGATTTTAGGGATTTTATGTTTTCTTAGGGTTTAATGGTTTTTTAGGATTTTCAGTGGGTTTACGGTTTTTTATGGTTTTTTATGGTTTTTAGGGTTTTAGTTTTTTTTTTGGGGTTTTCTGTTTTTTAAATTTTAATTGTTATTTCTAGTGATTTCAATGAGTTTTGTGGTTTTGTTATTTAAATATGTTTCTAGGTATTTAAGATTAGCGGGGTAGGGTTTTAGGGTGTTTAGACTTTTTATGGTTTTATATGTTTTTTATGGTTTTAGGGGTATTAAGAGTTTTTCTATTTTATAGGATTTTTTATTGTTTTTCTGGATTTTTGGATTTTTCTGTTTTTGGAGGGTGTTTCTCATTTTAGGCGTACAAGGTATTTATTTTTTTAGCATTATTATGTTTTTTTAGGGTTTTATGGATATTAGTATTCATCATTGTTCATTATGGGTTTTACTTTTTTATAGAATTTTTATGTATTTTAGGTTTTTATTTTTATTTGGTTTTTTGGGTTTTTTGGGTTCACATATATTTTTTTGTGTTATTATGTTATTTTTTGTGTTTTTAGGGATTTTTAGGGTTTCACAATTTTATGGTCATTTAATTTCATTATTGTTTTTATAGGATTTTTGTTTTTTTGTAATGTTCAGGTTTTTTGTGTTTTTAGGGTGTTTTGGGAGGTTTGGGTCATTTAGGGTTTTTTTGAGTATTTTGGGTATTTTAAAGGATTTAGTGGGATTTAGGGTTTTTTGGGTTTTTAGGGAATTTTTTACTTTTTAAGTCTTTTAAGGAACCATATGTTTTAAGAATGTTTGGGGTCATTTTGGGATTTCTGGGTATTTTGTGTCCATCGAGTATTTAGGACCCATTAGGGTTTTTATGGTTATCATATCTTTTAGTCTTTTAAGGTCCCTTATTAATTTTTACCATTTTTTTATTTTTCTAGTTTTTTGGTTATTTCATGGTCTTTTTTAGTTTTTTAGTAGTATTTAGTGACATTTTATGTTTATTTAGGGTTTTTTAGTTTTTAGAAACTTTAATTGTTTTTATAGGGGTTAAGGGACTTTAAATGTTTTTAGGGTCAATAGGGGTTTATATATTTTTTTTTGGTGTTTGGGGTTTCTAGGGGGTTTTAGGATTTTATAGATTTTCTTGTTTTGAGGGGATTAAAGGGTGATTTGTGGATGTTAGATACTTTTAATGTTTTGTTTGGTATTTCAGGTCTTTTATGGTATTTTAGAGTATTTTAGGGTATTTTAGGTTTTTTACGTTATTATGGTACATTAAGGTATATTAGGGTATTTTAGGGTTTTTGGGGCACATTATGATTTTTATGGTTTTTGGGGATCTTAAGAGGTTTTATGCCTTTTAGAGTTTTTGGACCCTTTAGTGTTTTTTGATTTTCTTAATCCTTTAGGGGTTTTAGGCTCTTTTGTTCACTTTCTGTGTTTAAGGTATTTTCAACGTTTTTTGGGACTTTTCATGGGTTTTAGGGTATTTTCTGGTTTTAATGGTTTTTTGGGGGTTTTTGGTTTTTTTTAGGGGGGGGGGGACCTTCTGTCCATTTATGGGTTTCATTGAATTTGAGGAATTATTATTTTTTAGGATATTTTAGTGATTCACTGGGTTTTTTTTGGGATTTTTGTTTTTATTGATTTTGTTTGTTATTTTAGGGGTTTGGGTATTTTTTTATGGATTATGGAGAGTAGTTTTATTAAAGGGATTCAAGGATTTTATTATTTTTAAGTGTTTTATGGTTTTTATTGTTTTTAGGGGTTTTAAATATAATTTTTTTTTATTTTTAGGGTCTTTAAATGTTTTTTGTTTTTTGTTTTTGAAATTTTAATGTATTTTTGGGTTTTTTGGGTTTTTAGGTTATTTATTGATGTCTAGGGTTTCATAGTAATTTTTATTGTTTTCATGTACTTTATAGCTTTTAGTTTATGGGGACTTTTATGCTTTTTTATGTTTTTAGAGTTATTTAGTTTGTTTGGGGTTCTTAGGGTTATTATGGAATTTTCAATTCATTGATAGTTTTTAGGGGGTGTTAGGGTTCTTGAGTATTTTCTCTTTTAGGGATTTTATTGGTTTACATGATCTTTTAGGTTTTCAGTTTTTTTAGGATTAATAAGATACTTTTGGGTTTTTATAGTGCTTTAGGTGTTTACGGTCTTTTGTTTCATTTATTTTTTTTTATAATTTTTTATGTTTTTTTAATGATTTCACCATTTTTAGGGTTTTTTCTTACAGTTATTTTTGTATTTAGGATTTTTAGGGGATTCCAGGGTTTTATGGGGTTTAAGGATTTTTTGGGATTTTATTGTATTTATGGTATTTTTACAAGCTTTTAGGATTTTTTTGTTTGTTTTTTATGATTATAAGGATTTTATGGGGTATTTGGGATTTTAGGGTTTTGAGTGGATTTTCGATTTTATAATGTTTGAAGTTGTTTTGGGGTGTATTTCAAGGGTTCTTTATGTTTTAATTATTTTTAGGAGTTTTAGGGATTTATGGATTCATAGGGGTTTTTATGTTTTTTAGGTGTTTTACGGGTTTTTAGGTTTTGGGTTTTTTATTTTATTAGATTTTTTTCTTTTTTAGTGTTTTTAATGTTTTTGGGGGTTTTTATTGTTTTAGTATTTTTAGAGTTTTTTGGGTTTTTATGTTTTTAAGGTTTTTTGGTTATTTATGGTTTTTGGGGTTTTTTTTATTTCAAGGGGTTTTAAAGTCATTTAATTATTTAGGTTATTTTATGGGTTTTTAATGTTTCTATGGAATTTTCATGTTCTATGGTTTTTTTTTTATTTTAGGGTTATTTTGGTTTTTTAGTATTTCTACTATTATTAGGGTCTTTTGGGGTTTGATGGGTTTTATGTTCATTTAGGGGGTTTTGGGGTTTTTGGTGTGTTTATAAGTGGGTATTGAGGATTTTTGGATTTTTAGGTTCCTTTAGGGTTTTTAGTGCCTTTCAGATTATTTTTCCCTTTTTATGATCCTCTAGGGTTTTTAGGGTATTTATGGTCCTATATGATTTATTATGGTTTTTAATGTCCTTAAGGTGTTTTTGGGTTTTTTGTCACTTTAGGGGTTTGAAGTGTTTTTTGTATCCTTTATGTGGTTTTAGGGTTTTAGAGAATTTTTTGGGTTTTAGGGTATTTTAGGCACTTTTGGGGTTTTTAGGGTTTTAGGGTTTCTGATTTTTTAGTGTCCTTATGGTTTTTATGGTGTTTTAGGGTTTGTATTTCGTTTTTTGTGTTTTTTTGGGTTTTTAGGTTGTTTTAGGGTTTCATGATTTTTTTCTGTATTTTTTGGTTATTTTTAGGATTTTAGGGTTTTTAGTGTCTTTTAGATATTATTATGGTTTTAGAGACATTTAAGGGTTTTTAGGGTTTTTAGTTTCCTTTTTGGGGTTTTATCGGGTTTAGATTCATTTATGGGATTTCTTTTTTGTTTAGGGTCCTTTATGGTTTTCAAGGGACCTTTATGGGTTTTGGGAGCCTTTATGGCTACTAGGGTTTTTTGAGTCTCTTTGGATAATTATGCTTTTAATGGTTTCTATTGTTTTTTGAGTATAAGGGATTTTTACTATTTTGGGTTCTTTTAAGAGATTTTAGGGTTTTTTCTATCATTAAATATTTTTGTTGGTCATTACCTTCATCATACCGAAGTACTCCGCCTCCCGTGCGTCAGCATAAAACGACCGCCTCATCAAGATGATAAAAAAAGGTCTATAGAGGAGCTAGTTTGAAGAATTAAAGAACAAAGATTATTCTTTTAGAAATGAATAGGTTATGTTTAACTTCAATTCAACTTTGGAAAACAAATTGGGTCGGTTTCCAATGATGAAGAAACTGAACAAAGAAGGAGATGATGATCTTTAAAATTATTTTCACTTTCAAAAAATGTTGGGGAATCCCATTTTAGATTTTTTTTCAACGAACTTATGAAAACAATTGTAGACTCTAGAAATGTTAAGTTAAAAAGTTCATCATTCCAAGTATCAAGTGTTGATGATACTAATCTAGAGAAATAAGGAGAATTCAGAGATTTCAAAAGAAAAAAATGCACATAAGTGTGATGATTGGACGATCAGGATAATGATCAATCAAACATATGCCATTATACGAATATTTTTGAATCAACTGATTGTGTCTTGTTTCGATTCCGTGACAACAAATCCATCTTCATCAAAAGATCATTCCACTAATGGTCAATCCTCAAAGAAGATACATGAGTATAAAGAAAAAGTGGAGTTAGAATCTGGAGATCTCGTGTCATGACCAATGTTGTCCATGATTTTGGAAGATTCATGGCCATCTCTCTCAAAAGCATGGGCACTGCCCCACAAAATGACACAACTAGAACTAACCTGTCAAGAAGAATATTTATCAGATGAATAATTTATCTTTGGTTCCATTAATATTATCCTCTTAACTGATCCCTCTGAAAATGACGACTCTTGTTATGATGAGCATGAATTACCTATACCTGACCGGGGAACTAGAGGAAGAATACATGGTAGAGGATATTGGAGAATACATGGATATGATACAAACCACTATTTTAACTTTACTCCATATTGAACCATTTATGATGTAGAAACTCACAGGAGAGCCCTTCAGAGAGCTTGATAAGAAAACGGAAATTCTCCCAGGCATGACAGGATCCACTTTGTTATGATTATCATAGAGGACAGATTAGAGGTTACATCACAAATCATGGAAAAGTAGATATACCAAGTCAGTAAAATATACCAAAACAAGAAGTATTTCCAACTTCTTCTCCGAAACAGGGTACATCTACATGAGGATTATCAACTTCCAAGGAACCTAAAAACAATATTTTCATGATGGAAAATGCAATCCTCTAGACCAAAAGTACATTGTTTTTTAATAGCTAGACTATGTAAGGGAATGTTTTCAATCTTGGATGCCTTGAATCTATCAAAATATCTTCTAGAAGAACATACTAAGGATTTTTCAAGTCCTCAAGTGTTTGAAACCATGGTTACTACTGTTGAGTTTTACCATATAGAGAATGATCCTGCAGAATGTCATGCAGTAATATCTTTTACGGATGAAGATGAGGATGACGTTGTACATGGAAACATCATGCCTTTGTATATATCTATTAGGGTTAATGATACCGACATCCAATGAGTCTTCATTTATAATGGACTAGGAGTCAACCTAATTCCCATCCATACACTTCTTCTCATGGGCCTCACCAAATTTTACTTATCTCCTTCCAATTAGAGTTTTCAAGGTTATGAAAAGAATGCACAAGAACCTCTAATTGAGATTACAATCAAAACTCAATTTGGTTATCCATTAACTAATTAAGATTTTATGGTTGTCCTTCAGAACATAGCATTCAACATTCTATATAGAATTCCATGGCTATATCACATTGCTGACATTCCTTCATCATATCACCAATATCTCAATTATTGCATTAATTGAAAGTTGGGACATTTTATGGTGACACGACTCCATTTAAAATGTGATAATCCTTGTATATTGATGAAAAATTATATCCAACAAAGGGAATGAGGTCCATGGAAAAATATGTAACAGAATTAATGCTCCAAATGGCCTGGAAATGATACATGCTCTCCCATTCAAACATCTGAGTATAGATTATATTTTTCCTATCAATCAAACAGAAAGGATATACCAAAATCCAAGAATTCATCCAATGACTTCCATAAGGTCAATTGCTCCAATTGATCCTAACCGTATGGGACAAATTATGGATTTACTAAGTACTGGTGAATGTTTAATTGGAAGTGTATTCATTGCATCCACCGTAATTCATAATAACCTTTATGTATCAATCATTAAAGAAAAATTTGTCGCAATACTAGAGGAAGATAAATATGTTTATTCCCAACACATAATATTCTCTTCAATTCTCCAAGATGACACTTTATCATCAGTAGGGTAAGAAATGGTCACCTATTCTTCAAGATGTTCAATTTCTGAATCCTCTCTAGCTTTGAAAGTTTTTATTCATAAACTACCTGGAAAGTAGAAACAGATGAATTGACACATAAGGAAAAAAGAAGAATATCTTCAGGATGATTCTTCAGTATATGAGGAAGGTGTCTCACCACCGTGGAGGAGCTTAGAGAAATAAATCTAGGTACAAAAGAAGATCAACCCTCACTATAATTAGTGCATCCTTGTATAATGAAGGGAAAGAGATGTATACTTCATTTATAAATAAATATAAAGACATACTTTCTTGGAACTATAAGGAAGTTCTTGGCCTTAACATTAATGTATCCACTAATCATTTGGTTATTCTAGAATTCCATAAAATATTCGATAATGCAGCAGGAAGATCACACCCAACTCATGCCTCTGAAATTGAAAATAATGTCGACAAGATTATCAAGGTTAACTTTTTTAGTGAATCGAAATATCCAAAAGGGGTGTCCAACATTGTCCTAGTGAAAAAGAAGAATGGGAAAATTAGAGTTTTCGTTGATTTTAGAAATCTTAACCAGAATTTTCCCAAATTCGACTTTCCAATTCCAAAAAAACTTTTTAATTGATGCAACGACTGACTATGAAGCTCTCTCCTTCAGGGGTGGATACTCTGGGTATGATAAAATCTGAAAGGCTACAGAGGATGAAAATTATATATCCTTAGGATCCACTAAAGGTGTGTTTTTCTATTTTTTAATAACCTTTAGATTAAATAATGTAGTTGCAACGTATAAATGTGCGGCGCACCAAATCTTCAAACCCATATTAGAAATATTTGAAAATTCTATGTGGATGATAATGTAGTTAAATATAGACAACATTCTGATCACCAAAATGATTTGGATACCATATTTAGTAAACCTAGAAAACATAATTTGAAGATGAATACCTTGAATTATGCTTTTGGGGATACCTTAGGAAAATTCATTGGATACGTTGGATGCCATTGTGTAATCGATGTTGATCCTAAGAAGACAAAATCAAAACTTGGCATGTTCCCTGCTACAAATTTTAATGAATTGAGAGGGCTTACATGACACATGTACTATATTAATCACTTTATCACCAATTTGGTAGTCAAGTGTTTACCCTTCACCAGATTATTGAAGGGATTCACCTATCAATGGACTGAAGACTACAAAAAGGCATTCGATACTCTCCAAAAATATCTATTGAGTCCACCTGTGTAAATTCCACCTATTGAAAGAAATAAACTTTTTCAATATTTTATAGCATTAGATCGATCACTGGGTTCTTTACTATACAAAAACAATGACATTGGGAATAAAAATATATTTTACTATCTCATTCAATCTATGCTTGACATAGAGACTCAATATTAATGTATCGGGACGAGCTGCTTGGAATTAATCTTTTCAGTTCAAAATTTGAGACCTTACCTGCAACATCACGAGGTATAATTTTTTTCCATTAATAATCTTCTCAAATTTAAACTCAATCACAATATTCTTACAGGATGTTTGATATGGTGGGTAGTTATTTTTCACCAGTTTGATAACCAGTTTTTGCCTCATAAAACAAAAAAAGGAGAATCCTTTGCAGACATCCTTGTTGAACACCCATATGTGTAAGATAACTCTTGGAATAGTAAACCATCTGATAAATATATTTTCTCAATTCAGGATAATACCAATACTAGGGAAATATACTTTGATATAGCTTCTATAAGTACAACGGGAATGATAATGGAAGACCCCAAACTCAACAAAGATGGGTTAGGCATTGTACTTATTTCCCTAAAAAGGTAGTGTTTCTATATTCCTTTCTATTATTAGAAGGTGGTATCAACAATGTGAAAGGATATCAAGCACTCATTATAGGAATGAAATTGGTTCTCCCATTACAAGTAAACCACCTAAATGTGAATGGTGATTCAGAGTTTATAATCAAAAAGATCAATGGGTAATATACTATCAGAAAATTTTTAGTTAATCCCTTTGTGAAATTATGTAAGAGGTTTAATGGATCAATTTACCTTAGATCCAACATTTTATTATGTCCTGCGATAAAAAAATTCCCATGATGATGCACTGGATACTGATACCACAACCTTGGTAGATCCAAATTGGGATGAGACAATCATCAATATTTCCCATTTTCCTATGGTATCAACTTTCGTTCAGACTGGAAAAAAGGAAATTAATGAAGTTATCCCTACTTCCAACCATTATGGTCATATTATAGGATATATGACACCCATAATGTAATACATTCAAAATGGAGTACTAATAGCAGATAGAGTTGAAAAATGATTGATCTGAATACGAGTGTCCAATTTCACTCTTTATGGAAGTCCAGATCACCATAAGATCCTCTAAAAATGAGCCTTCGATGGAGTCCTCTATAATTGTATTGATGGAGAATAAACTACAGTTGCCATGAAAGAAGTACATGAAGGAGCATGTGGAGATAACCAATCAAGGAATAGTCTTTTTGATCAAATCAGAGGCTTGGATACTTATGGCCTTCAATGGTGCATGATTGCACATATTTCACCAAAAATGCCATCCCTTTCATGTGTAGGCCAACATCATTCATCCACCCAGAGAGATTCTACATACAGTTAAATACTCCAGGTCATTGTACACATGAGTAATGGATGTAATAGGACCTTATCCTCCAGCTACAGCTAAGAATTTAAAGTATATTCTTACTTCTATAGATTTTTTCTCCAAATTTTATAAGGCAATACATTTAAAATAAGTCAGATCCAAATGTATTTTAAGAATTTTCAAAACAAATATCATCACCATATTTGGTTTACCTCATACTATATTGATGGAAAATGACTCTAATTTCTATTCTGTTGAGGTAAATAGGTTATATCAAGATCACAAATTTAAATACAACCATTCATATCACTGTCATGCAGTAGCCAACATACAGATATAGAATTTCAATAAGACCCTATAGAAAACACTCTAGAAAATGATGGATGATGTTAAGAAATCTTGTCCAAATAAAATTTTTCTTTTTTTATTGGATTATCGGACTATTGACCATACAACCACTCTGGAAACTCCATATAAATTGGTGTGAAATACGAAAGCAACTTTTCGAATTGAAACTCAATTGCCTTCACTCTGAGTTGCAATCTTTGATCAGTTATCTACTGATGAATAGTCTCAAAAATGATTTGATGAAATATAATGTTTATATAAGAATAGATTTCATACTTTTCATCATTTATAAGTCTATAATAATATAATAACATGATCTTTTTACAATAAAGTTTGCTTCTACTCATTTCATCAAGGAGAATTGGTATTGGTCTACAGGACTCCAATGATACCTTGAATGAACCCTACAAAACATAATCCAATGTGGGAAGGACCTTACACTATACATAAGTCCTACTATAATAGAGATTATTCCATGATCTCAATGGATGGATAACCTATTACAACTCCAACCAATGCATGATTCTTGAATAAGTAATTTGAGTGATTTCTAATTATAAGGACCATGTTGCATGAATCTAAACATAATAGCCCAAAGTCATATATTCAAGACATTAAAATACATAACAACCGTAAGAGTCCATGATGCATGTTGATAAAATGTGTAGAATATTTTTCCATGTCACATGATACTAAACTACATGACCTTACTTGTTCTCATTATATGACATTAAATTGTTTTATTATAGTATTTTTTTATTTTACATTAAGTGGTTCAATGTGAAGGAATATATTATATCATTTCTACTCCTTAGTGGCACATCAATTCCATTTATACCAATGTGTGAATCAGATTAGCATAGGGACCTCATTTTCATAACTATGTGTGGCTTGATTATCATTCCAATGGGATAGGTAGAGATGCCGAGATCTCCAATTTGGGGCCCAACTGCAACCACAAAAAAATTATTTCCTTTTTATCCTCCTTTATAAGAACTAGATTTATACATAGTACTCTTTCAGGATACAAGGTTCATTTACATACCATTTTGTGTCTTAAGTTTTACCATTATTCTTAAATGTGTTAGAATCCCCTGTCTCTCATGTCAAACTCAATTGGTGTGGGAAATGATTATTTCAATAACTATATTTTTCTAGATTCCCATTTTCAATGAGATACAAAGAGATTCCTTGATAACCAATCGTGGGCTCAGCCACCCCCCCTTTTCATTGTGTACGAATCAGACCTGCGTAGGGATTGATCAAATAACAACATATGGATTTATTCACATCCATATGAGATACGTAGTGACATGTGGTTTTAATTCCCTTGTCTAGCTGCAATATTCTTTTTTACATCATAATCACTTCATGTCCTCACTGGATGACTCTAAATATCTAATCATAATGTCCTAGCTACATGAAATTAAAATTAAAATCAACCAAAGAACTATGTATGAGAACTGTTTTGTTTGACTATGTAGTACGTGCACCTAGGTGGACTTTCATAAGTTTCCTACATAATGGGATTGTTAGTCAAAAGTTGTCATTGTTTGGATATGTGACATATACCCCAGTCGGCCCAACATAATACAACCCTTATAATGGTGTTTTCAAACAATGGTAACTTCTTTCTTGGTTAAAGTGTATATTATACCCATAAAACATTGATGAAAATATACAAGAATCTATATTTTAAGGAAATCAACAATGTATATTTGCCCCATTACCTCTCTCTCGATCAGAATGTCCTCAAGGACACAACTTACACATTTCCCACTCCATGTGTTCAGAGAAATATGAAATAACTATGGATCATTTGACCACATATCATCTACTATTTCCATTTTGGTCCTAGTATTATGATCAAAAACTAAAGAATTCATACATCCTATTTTTTGGTGAAACATTCATAGAAATTTCATTCTTATGATTCATTGGAAATCATAATTGGAAATACTCTTTCCATATTCAGGCACCTTTCTCCATAAATTGATCTTTATTATGTCTAAAATATGAATCTCTATATAATTTCTTCAGCTCTTAGAAATATAATTTCAAATTTTAATGATCACTTTTGCATGAATATGTAGTACGTGATCCTAAGTGGGCTTGCATATGTTGCCTACATAATGGGAATATCAGTCAAAAGATTGCACTATTTATATATGTTGCATATGTCCCCGTTGTCCCTGTATAATACAATCCCCACAATGGGTTTTTCAATTAACATTTTCTTTATTCATAGAAAATACATCCTCTAATGCATTTCTCCCTTTTCTCATATCATTATTTAGATCCATAAATTCCCAAATCACAGTTTAAAATTCTTCCTTTCCATATTCAATAATGATAGTATGTTTCTAGAGAAATTATTACGAAATTATATACTCATGAACATTTGGTCAATGATAATGAACATAAATTAAAACCACCCAGTCTCTTCACTACATCACATTAAAACTACATACCATGATATCAAAAATCCCCCTTTATGAAAAATTTTATCCATCACTCAAGTTATAAATTTATGTATAAGTGGTTTCCCCAATCATAAACTATGTTGTCATTGATTTCCCTTTATTCATAAAATCTATTTCCTTGTAAAAACCACCAACTGTGTTCTTGAGTCACCCAAATCATAATCTCCCTTACATATCTATAAAAAACTATTTAATTCATGAGAACCATTTTTTTCTTGACTATGATGTATGATCCCCAATTGGCCCTGCATAAAATTTGCCTACATAATACGCATATCAGTCAAAAGATTCCACTATTTGGATATAGAACATATTCCCTAGTTGGCCCTACATAATACAATCCTCATAATGGGGTTGTCAAATAATCGTATCCTCATTCTGAGAAATGACCACCTTTAGTTTTATACAATTTTTAGATTTGGTACCCCTAAAAATAAAGAATCAAGATTCCCTGAGAAGTATTTAATGAATATTAGAGAAATTCCGTGCCATTGATCCTTGTTTTAGATCTAATTTCAAAAATTTATAGTCAAATATGTTCGAACCTAAAGACATGCCTTTTTATTCATACATGAATCACTCTAAACTGCCAATAACCAAGAGACATAGTACTCTCCAGATTGAAAGCCCGCAATGGGCACTCTTGATAAAAGTCAAGTCTCAGCTCACTAGACATACATTTCTGTATGGTTTAGGAAATATTGAGCAATAATAATTCAAAATACCTAAACTATGTTGGGGGTGGTCCATATAATAATATTAAAAATCCAACTATTCCCATTAGGACCATTGGATTAGATATGAAAAATTTGTGCTCCCCAATTCTGGTTATTTTAATTATGATTTTCTGACATAAAGGTTTGACGTTAAAAAATATCATCATCATCATCACCATTGATATTACAATTATAGAAATCAAGAATAGAGACTTATATGATTTCAGACAAAATTCCTTTCGTTCATATGGTCAAACTAGTGGAACGTCCATAGAATAGTGACTCTCTGTCATGTGTTAAAAGAAACTCTCAGAATGAATCTTTATAATATGAACAATCCTCATGACCCCTACCAGCCAATTTTTTAAGTATAGAAAATTGAGAGACTTCATCGTCCACAACATTAAAAAGTGCTTATTTAGTGGTGGAAATAGAATTTATCCCTTTCAATTGGGTTTATCCTAAAGATTGGTTCAATTTATTTAGTTTTTTATGAACAATACCCATTTAACATTGAATATATAAAAAATCCTTCACTGATCCTTTAATTTTTTGGCCATCATTGATCAACCCCATTATAGGGTTGGACACTACCTCATCTATTCAGATAGGAAGATATCAAGTTTATTAAGTCCTTATCCTTTAGGAGTGATAGGAATATCCGCATGGATTATTTCATGATAGATTGTTAAGGTCAAATGATATGATATATTTTGGAGAGAATAATATTTTCATATAATTTAATATTCATGAGAAATGTATTTGACATTACCATGAATTTTTTCTCTATCAATAGAATCATGAGTAGATACAGATGAACCTTTTTATGTCAAAACAATCAGGGTAAAATATTCATCAACAAGAACCTATGTTTCTCATGGGGTGTCCTTCTCCATTCATGAAGGATCATCTCTTAATCCCTTAAGAGAATAGAGAGATGCATATCCTATGAGAAGATGAATGTGATTACCAATGTGTATTACGAAAGTCATAATTATATAGGATAGTATAAATACTTACTTATACGACATACATTTTGGACCAATCTCAATGATCTCCTGCATTTACTTTCATATGCACGAAGAGAAATTGAAATTCTCCCATTGGAAGGGGAAACCTTATGTAATGGATGTGGATTGTATGTCTCCGTTAACACAATCCTGATTCTCTCTCCTGAAGAAAATTCTAGAGAATGGGGAGGATCATTTAATGTGTTAATGACAGAACCTGTAGGTCCATACCTTGGTGACCAAAAAACCTATCCAGAGGTTCATTCCCTAAATTCAAGATGAAAAATACTATATCAGCAAGATTAATGATGGTGAATGAAAAATAAAAAATGATACAAAAGAAAGTGAAAATACATTCTCCGTATTAACAGAAATGTCCCATTCCTCCACAGGGTAAATAATTACCACTTCATGTATCCCAAGTTCCATCACTTCAAATACTCATTTAGAGGCTGGGATTTATTCATCAGTTTCACATATAACGGTCTCCAGCTCCACAATATATTCTTGTACTTCATCCAAGTTACAATCATGATGACAATCATAAGGTGCTTTAATGTCACCCTCATTCATTTTTCGAAGGACATTTTTGAGGAATTACCATGCATCCCTATGTTCACGAGTCATCATCTACCAAAATATAATAGATAATGGCTGCACATAAATTTGTTTTGATATGGTTGGTTTTGGATAAAACTCGACACCTTCTAACTGGTGAGCCTCTTCAGGTCTCCCTTCTTCTTCTGAAAGGTCAGAAAATGGTCTGGGAATCTCTTTCTGATGGTGGTGGCTGGATCTCCTCAGTTCCATAGGTATTTTTCCCCTCTACATATTCTTCCTATTATACCTTTACGAATATTTTTTAAAGGCTCTGAGACTTTTAAAGTCGCAACATCATCTTCAGAATTATACCACTTACTATAATTACTATGTAAAATAGTCATCATGTTCACCACTTGATATATTCCTTTTGTCAAAGCCCCCTGAGGGTATGAATAATCCCATTCTCTAGTATATCCAACTTTCAAACCAATTGATGCATATGATGGAGGTAATGTAATTGATAATTTGGATATTTTTAAACCCATAAAATCAACAATTTTTTTACTACAATTGGGTGTTTCTCATGTCTAACGTACATGGGAGAAAAATTGTTTAATTTTTGATGAAATTTGTACGGGTGAGTAAACTTATAGTAGATGTAATCCTCACATATAATTTCACCATCAATCTTGGTCGATAATACACTATCCCTAAATTCTATCATATGAGACATCATGTCATAATTTTTTTATTTACCATCATCAATAAATGTTCAAGTTGGTGGGTTACCAAAAGGGAAGAATCTGAATTATCCGGATGCATTGAATTCCCTCTGCACTACATAAAGTCTCAGGTTATGAGGTTTAATACGAGATACTTTCTATACAAATGGGGTAAATCATCCTTTTGGGATTCTTACTGAATTCGACATTGAGTATGGAGAAAAGTGTTCCACAATCGAGTCCCACAACAATTGGAATGGCCCTAAAAGACTAAGTGTAGCCTTCTCATTATAAAAATGGAGTATGGAATAATAAATTCATGATAATAAAAGAGTTTCTAACCCAATATAGTTTCCCATTACCAATTTGTAAGCAATAAAAAAATTCCATGTCCTTACACCAATGCAGAACTCACAAACTAGAAGCAGGTAAATTCTTAGGCACATGTCAAGGAAGCTGGCTAAGCATACCATTGAATCAATATTAGATTTCACCTTATATCCCCAGTTCTTGTAGTTACCTCTCCCCAATGTAGTCAAATATATTTCTCAAATGTCATGGTTATCTACAGAAGGACAAACGGTAATATATCCATAGGTGGGACCTTTATCTGTTGTTTGGTTCAAAAAAGGCCTCCATCGATAATCTGTCTTGAATATTTTTCTTGTATGTAGTAAATTTATTTGATATTTTGAATAATTAATGAGCTAATGGTGGTGTCTTGGTAACATCACCCTATGTTGTATCTAGTGGAATATACTCATCATACATTTCTCTGAGAATGGGTACCCCAAATATTTGGTAAATATCCCATAAACTGATACCAAACTCCCCTTGATTCATGTGGAATTATTTCATTTGTGGACTACACTATCTCAAAAATTATGGAATGAAGTCATTTTTATAAACATATGTTTTTAAAATCCAAACCAATTTATAAATGTGAACACCTGATTGCTCTTTACTGAATTATGCACAAGTCTTGTGTACCCAAAATTCCTACATCCATTTAGGTTTAACTCCTCCTCTCGGATGAAGATCCTTGTATTCCTTCCAACCATTAGACAAATCTGTTTGCGAAGCATGAAAGGTTTAATCATATCAATCTTTCCTTAGCTCTACAACATGATATTTCATATCTAGAGTAAAACAAGTATAGTGTAGGATGAATCCAATATGGAATGTTCCCTCCTAAACTGGCATACCCTTCACAGTAATATTAATACGAGGATAATTTGAGTACCGGAGAAACCAATTATTAAAAAAGTGTCTCCTAATAGATGGAATGTAAGCATCTGGAAAAATTTCATGTCTGTACAGAGGGAAATAAGGACTTCGTGGATATTCCTGTTGGAATGGAATTAAACCCTTCACCAACCTAGAGAGGGTACTCTCAACAACTTCATAATAGTTTGGTTATACAATTTTCATTATATTGTTTTGAGAATACATATCATCCTCAATGATGGTTCTCATGTGAGACATTTCCTACAAATTAAATACCATGTTCACCTTATTAGTTTGTAATTTTTAATTATGAAATTTCAAATTTCAACTTAATGGGATATAAAAATATGGAAAATGAAATGATTAGTGTAGGTCTTTTGACAAGGTCACTCACATAGGTCCTTTAACAAGGTTCCTACCACAAATCCATTGATGAATACCTTCTGTGTAACACCTCTCCTTCAATGGTTTCACATTGAGAAAATATTAAGGAACCTAGTTGAGATCACAACATGGAAAGGATGGATGAACAACCTTTACAATGAGAGCGGAAACTCTGAGAACTCAGGTGAAGAAAATCACAAAGGAACATACCTATTTGTAGACATCGTTGACCTATGTGAAAAGGTTGTGTGAAATAGCTATGTGACATACCAACATGAAATAGCTCGGTGAAAATCCTGTGTGGCTCGGAAATTACTCCATAGTTTTTTCCCACAATCTTACCTAAAGACAAGACCTTCTTTCTAATTAGATCCAATACTGAGGGGGGGGGGGATTTTGTTGACACTCTTTATTAATACACTAAACCCTGAAGATAACCCCTAGGTATTTAAAATCCTCAAGATGGAGCTCAATGAAATAAAAGAATTAAAAAATTACAGAGGACCTACGCGGAATACCTATGTGACAGAGCTATGATAAAAGATGATTTATTTACAATTATAGGAGGAGCTATAAGGATGGACTGCACAACCGAGCTACACTATTAAAATTCTTTCGACCATCCCACCACCATGTCAATAAATAGGAACCTTGAGATCCTTTTTTTATGACTATAAAATTTTAATGAACTCTTGAAGATCTAATTCAATAACACTTTTTCTCGAATCCCTCAAATTGTCTTAGTTACGTCTCTAAATTATATGAGAGAAGGAATTAGATGGGATAAGCATGTTTTGAAATCATTTCATAGTTTGAAGCTTGAATATGAATTATTCTCTTATGTTAAAGATTTTAATCGGTTATTTCAAAGACCTATGTGGAAAACCTACGCAACACATGTACGCAGTTTACCAACACGGCATAGCTATGATGCATAGCTACCCAGAGGGTCTATTCATCATATTGTAAACCATATTCAAAGACACTCAAGGAAAGGAATTTCCATCCATGATTCCCATATCTGAAAGGGATTATGTTGAATCCTCCACCAAAACATCCGGACTTATCAATCCTTTGGGAGAGGCATATTAGCGTGTCTCTATTTGGGTTTCAATATCCGCAGTCAGAGGACTCCCAAACCTATTTCATAATGGGGCCATGATTCATGAAATTTCTGTGGGTTTTTATATCTACAGTCACATGGACGTTTATCTAAAGAAATGTGTTGAGTATATCCCGATTTGGAGGATTAGGGTTTGGGTTATGACCACCCCTTTTCAACTCTAAAACATGGATCCTCTAATTCCCAATAAGAAGAGTGAGGGTCACACTTGCTTTTCTATTCAAGAAAATGAGTTGTCTCTCTCCCCTCATGGGATCCATCAGGGAACTCCCACTGAGTTATGAGCCTAATCTTCTGATATTTGGGCCACATGACCTCCAATGTAATTCCACATTGATAGGTTCATTGCTTTGTGCCCTATCCCACCATCGCCCCGGCCTCGCCCACCATCGTCACCGTAGCCAATTCGTCTTTCATCTATAGAGGAGGAAATGTGTTTGTGTGACTTTATTGAATATTTTACATACTCTTGTTTCTCACAATGAGATTCAATCACATGTTCTTTGAGATTTTTCATGATCAAAAATATTTCATGAACTCCTCATATTCTTGAACTATGAGAACTCTAATTCCAACCATAATTGGTAAACGTAGTAAGCCTTAATCAGGTAGAGAACTCATTGGATATACACTTTAGTAATCCATCCCAAATTCCCTAAATCTGGTCATCCTCCATAATAGTAAGCCCCATCCTATTTCTCTCAAACGATCATACACCCCTGCAAGATTGAATGAACTACATGAACTCAGATTCCCACCGTAATTGGGATATATCAGAATCCTTTCTAAGGATCGATCTCCATCCAATTTCATCCATAAATGGGCATCCTCCTTAGGTGAAATCCCCAAATTAAATCCCCCAGGAACCAATGCATCATTTTTATAAAGTAATTCCAAACTCATTTCTCTCAAAGGACTACACTCTCTTATGAGACTCATCTAACTACGTGGTCTATGATTCCCATCGAAATGGGATACATTGGAAGGTTCTATGAGGTCCAATACCAACACTTAAAATCAACCCAGTTATTACTGGGCCATATTACAAATGTTTTTTAATATAACATGGAAACCCAAATTAATTCAATGTTTAATGGGATGCTTAGGAATATGTCCCCCACCTAACTTTGACAAAGAACATTTTTCATAGATGTTCGTACCACATGACTTTAAACTGTACTGTTAGGTCCATTGTCACATAAAATTAAAAGGTGTGATGTGTCCCATTATGTGGCACCAAAAAATGAGGGTTCTAATTTCATTCACAATCATATATTGGTATCCCATTTATGGGTATGATGCAAACATCAAAAAATACCTTCATCTCCCAAAATGATAATAAATTCCAGAGTTCCCCACTAAGTGGCTTAAAAATAATTATTATCATAATGATGGTTAAAAGAATATCTAAATAGTATATTAAAGGATTCCATTGATGGAGAACCTTGAATATATATGTATTTCTCCATTAATTAAGAACCTTGAATATATACAGATGATATTAAATTTCAAACATGCTAATAACTGATTGAAAATTGAAAGGGAAACTTATGTTAGACTTGGTGAATTAATAAGGATTCATTAAAATATCTCAATTATATAATAGAGTCATGGATTAGGAAGTAATTCCCTCAAAATGGTGTGATGAGCCCAACCTCCCATCCTCTCGTCCAATTAATGTTCTTATGTATCATAAGTTCAAACATAACAAACATCTACATTTGGAAAGTAGGTCCCTTTGGATAAATAAATATGGGATGTTTCCAATTCCATAAATACATGTAATGGAAACATCCCAGAAGTAGTGATTCCAAACCAGAACACATGTTCTGAGGGACACGAAATAGCGGTTTCATGGGTTTTAGTTGTTTTTGGGGGTTTAAATGTATTTTTGGGTTTTAAATATTATAGTATTTTTAGGGTTTTTTATGTTTTTTGTAGTTTTTTTGGGTTCTTTTGGTTTTAATAGTTTTCTTGGCTAGCTTTGGGTGTTTAGAATACATTTTGGGGTTTTATGATTCTTAGTGTTCTTTTATGGTATTTACGGATTTTTCGATATAGTATTGTTT
Organism: Viscum album; assembly: GCA_963277665.1. Lineage (NCBI taxonomy): Eukaryota > Viridiplantae > Streptophyta > Magnoliopsida > Santalales > Viscaceae > Viscum > Viscum album. The sequence goes on along the minus strand of OY728152.1, from coordinate 873,113,170 downwards.
TTAGGTTTAATTTGTGTTTGTATGGGTTTTTGATGTTTTGTGTGTAACTTTTTGGGTTTATGGGTTTCAATTTTTTTTGGGGGTTTATGTGTTTTTAAGGGTCTTTTAGGTTTTTATGGTTTTCAGGGGTTTTATTGGATTTAATGGAGGGATTATGATTTTTTGGGTTTTAACTGTATTTAAGGTATTTATGGTTTTTTATGATCATATCAGGAGTTTAGGGTATTCCTATGGGTCTTAGGAATTTATTTAGGTATATAGATAATTAATGGGTTTTATGGTTTTTTAGGGATTTTAGGGTTTTTATGGTTTTTTTGTTTTAGGGGTTTGGTGGTTTTTCTACTTTTCTGTAAGCATTTTATGGTATTTTTCTATTTTTTAGTGGTTTTTGAGGGGTTTTATGTGTTTTAAGGGATTTTATTATTTAGGAATTTTAATGGGTTTTATGAAATTTAATTTTATTAAAGCTTTTTGGTTTTTTGGGTTTTAGGGTTTTTAGGGATATTATGATTTTTTATTGTTTAATGATTTTAATGTGGATTTAATGGTTCTTAGGTTATTATGATTTTTTTTTGTAAGGATTTACGGGTTTTTAGGGATTTTTGGGTCATCATTTTTATGGGTTTTTAGTGTTTTATGGGTTTTAGTATTTATTTGGGTTTTAGGTTTTTTTACTGTTTTTAGGTTTTTAAAGAGTTTGGAGATTTTTTGACCTTTTAGAGTTTTCAAGAATTTTAGGAGGATTATTGGTTTTAAGGGGTTTTAGGGATTTTATTTATTTTTTTTTGTGATTTTTGGGATTTTTAGTGGGATTTAGTTTCATGGATTTTTCAACGGTTTTTTTGTCTTAGTGGTTTACTAGTTTTTAGTGATTTCATAGTATTTTTTTGGTTTGAGGGTTTTCTATGTTTTTTTCAGATTATTATAGGGATTTTATGTATTGAAGGGGGTAGGGGTTAGGGGTTTTATAGATTTTCCCTTTTCAGGGGTTTTGAGTATTTCTTAGGTTTTTCAATTTTTTTTGGTTTTTTGTGTTTTTAGGGATTTAGGATTTTATGGTTTTTCAGAGTTTTTTTGGGTTTTCAGGGCTTTTATAGGGTTATTCAGTATCTTTTAAAAATTTTAGGCTTTTTGTTATCCTATAGGGATTTTTTTATTTTAAGTGTCTTTTATTATTTTTAAAATTTTTGGCACTAATATGGGTTTTAAGATTTTTTATGTGGTTTGGGTATTTTTATTGTTTACAGGATTTTTAATGTTTTTAAGAGTTTTTAGGGGTTTTGTTTTTTTAGGGGTTTATAGTGATTTGTTTTTTGTTTTTTACTTTATTTTAATGTTTTCATCGATTTTTAATGTTTTTTAGGACTTGTATGTATTTTTAGAGTTTTTAATGGCTTCTTAGGTGTATTAGTGTTTTTATGGATTTTAGGGTTTTAAGGGTTTTTATGAATTTAGGTATATTTAATTGTGTTGGAGTTTTTTTCGATTTTTATTATTTTAGTGTTTTTACGATTTTAATGGATTTTAAAAGTTTCATTAGATGTTTTATGGGTTGGATATTTTTATGGTTTTAGGTTGTTTTATGTATTTTCTTTTTTAGGTAAATTTTCATATTTAGGGTTCTTAGGGATTTTAGGGGTTATATTTTTTTTCTTATTATGGTTTATAATGAAGTTGTGGTCTTGTTGGATTCATTATAGTTTTTAGGGTATCCTTGGGTTTTTAAAAGTTTTTTTTGGGGGTTTTAGGAGTTTTAGGGTATTATATGGGTTTTAGGGTGGTTATGGTTTTATTTAGAGTTTTTAAGATTTTTTGTGTTTCTAGAGATTTTTGGGGTTTCTGGGTGCTAAGGGTTTTTATAGACATTACCATTATGATGGGTTTTAGGGTTTTGGGGTTTTTAGTTTTTTTAGGGATCTGTTTTCTTTTTAGGTGTTTTAAATGTTTTTAGTTATTCAGTTTTTTATGGGGTTTTAGGTTATTATTGTTTTAATGGAAATTTAGGGTTTTTTTTGTTTTTGGGGGGTTTTAATTTTTTTGAGGTTGAGGGTTTTTTCTATTTCTGGGGTTTCATAGGGTTTTTATGTTTTTAAACGGGTTTTAGGGGTTCTATGGTTTTATGGATTTTATTTCTTTACAGTTCTTAGGGGGTTTTAGGTTGTTTGGTGTTTTAAATTTTTTTATGATTTATAGTGTTTTTAGGGTTATTTAGAGTTTTAATTGTTTTAGAACAATTTAATATATTTTTTGGGATTTTAAGGGCTTATTATGGGTTTATGGAATTTTTTATGCATTAGGGGTTTTAGGGATTTTGAGCATTTCTCATTTCGGTTTAGGTGTTTTTGAGTTTTTATTGATTTAGGATTTAACGTTTTCAAGGGTTTTAGTGTTTTTCAGATTTTATTGTTTTTTTGGATTGGAATAGGGGTTTTTTATTTTTTAGGGATTTATGGGTTTTACAATTTTTTGTGGTTTATGGGTATTTTTTACGGTTATTCATTTTTTTACATATTTTAGGTTTTTGGTGATTTAGGGGTTTCTTGGGATTATATGGGGTCAGAGGGGTTTTAGTGTCTTTAATGTTTTATAGGGTTATTTATGGGTCTTTTGGGGATTTTTTGTTTTTTGGGTCTTTTATGGGTTTAGGGGTCTTAATATAGTTTGGAGACATTTTGGTATTTATGTTTTTGTTGGGATTTTTAGTGGTTTTAGGTATTTTGATGGGGTTTTGGTGTTTTTAGGGTCTTTATATTTTTTGTGGTTTTCTAGGGATTTTGAAGGGCCTATAAGGGTTTGTAGGGATTTTATAGTTTTCACGGGTTTTATGTATTTTAAGGTCCTTTGGGAGTTTTATGGTTTCTATCGGGTTTTTAAATTTTTTTTCATTTTTGTTATGATTTTTAGGGGGTTTATTGTTTTAAGGTGTTTTACATGTTTTTATTTATTTTTTAGGATTTTACTGATTTTTAGGGTTTTTAGGATTTTTTATGTTTTTTGTGGTTTTCAGGGGTTCTTAGAGTTTTTTTCATTGTTTAAGGGGGATTATGTGTTATTTGGGTTTTTAGTGGTTTTTAGTTTTTTCGTATTTTATGGGGTTTAAGGATTTTTAGGAGTTTAAAATATTTTAAGGGTTTATTTAGGGGATTTTATGGTTTTTAGGGGGATATGATTGTTTTTTTGAAATTTTAAGAATTTTAAGATATTTTCAGGGTCATAAATATTTTAGGGTTTTTTTGGGTTTTAGGTGTTTTTAGGGTTTTATGATTTTTTATGGGATTTAGAATTTTAGAATTTTTAAGATTATTTACGATTTTTAGGATGTTTGATGTTTTTTTTGGATTTTTTGGATTTTTGGATTTTATTAATTGTTAGAGTTTTCTCAATATTTAGATATTTTAGGGGTTTAATTTCATTTTGGGTTTTGAAGTGCATTTTCATGTATTTTAAGGGGTTTAGGGTTTTTTGAGTTTTTTGTGAATTTAGCGGTTTTTTGGACTATTTTAGGTATTATAGTGTTTTTGGCATTTTATGTTTTTTAGTTTTCAGGGGTTTTAGGGTATTTTTGTTTTTATTTTTTGGTTTTAGGATTCTATAGGATTTTAGATTTTTTATGTTTTTTAGGTTACAAAATGGGTTTTAGCGTATTATAGTGTTTTTATAGTGCTAATTAGGTTCTTTTAGTGTTTTTATAAACATAACAGATTTAGGGTTTTGCTAGTTTTTTTTGTGTTTTTATGGATTTAGGGTCTTTTAGTTTTTTATGGTTTTTAGGGATTCTTGGTTTTCCGGGGTACTTATGGTATTTTTATTATTTGGTTTTCTAGTATTTTTAGTGGTTTTAGGGGTTTTAGTGTTTTTATCTTTCTTAATGGTTCTTAGGGTTTTAGGGTTTTTAAGGGCATTTAGTGTTTTTTGAATTTTTTGGTCATTAGGGATACTAATTGTTTTATAGTATTTTTATTTATTTGGGGGATTTAATGGCTTTTAGGGTTTAAACTGTTTTGGGGGGATTTAGGGATTCCTTTTTATTTTCCAGGGTTTAATGTGATATTAGCATTTTTAACGAATTTTATGAATTTAATATGATTCATAATGGGGTTTTGGGTTCTCAGTTGTATAATGGTTTTCAGAAATTTTCAAGGTTATCTGATGGTTGTTATGTTTTTAGGTGTTTTAGGGTTTTTAGGGTTTTTATATCTTTTATGGTTTTTATGGTTTTAATGGTTTTTATAATTGTTAAGAGTTTTATTTTTTTCTCTAGGGGTTTTTTTGTGGGTTTTAGTGTTTTTAATGGATTTATAGATTTCATGGGATCTTTGGGGTTATGTTTTCAGTCACTTTTTCATGTTGTTAGTGTTTGTAAAGTTTTATAACTTTTTAGTGTTTCTACGGATTTTATGAATTTTTAGGTTTTTTGGGGTTTTAGGGTATTTTGGTGTTTTATGGAGTATTCAGGATCTTTTTGGGGATTTTAGTGTTCAATTGTATATTTAGTGTTTTTATGGTTACATTAGGGTTTTAGGGTTTATTTTGGGTTAATAGATGTTCAATGATATGTTGGGTTTTATTGTTGTAGGGGTTTTAGCATTTTTTGTTTTTAGAGTTTTTAGTGGTTTTATGGGTTTTAGGGACCTTTTGGGGGGTTTAGGCTTCTGTTACAGTATTAGGGTTTTTAGGGGTTCATTAAGGGTTTGGGTTTCATTTTCGGTTTGTGGTTTTTTTGGGTGTTTTATGGTTTTTTATGATTTTATATGGTTTTAATGATTTTTATTATTTTTAGGTTGTTTAGGGTCTATAAGTGGTTTTAATACATTTTAGGTTTTTAGGGTTTTCATCAGGATTTTAAGGGATTTTACATATTTTAGGGTTTTAATTTGTTTAGGATTATTGGGTTTTTAGGGTATTTTAGTATTTTTAGGGGGTTCAAAGGGTTTTTAGTGTTTCATTATATTTTAATGGGTTTTCATTTATTTTTGGGGTTCTATGGTTTTTCTGAGTCTTTTAAATGTTTTTAGGGTTTTGATTTATTTATGGTTTTTAGAGGAGTAAATTTAATTAATGTATTTTTGGGTTTCGTGGAGGTTTCAAGTGTTTTATGGTGATTTTGGGTTTTTATGATTTTTTATTATTTTTATGATTTTAGGGTTTTTAAAGTTTTTTGTGTTTCTAAGGTTTATATGGGTTTTATAGGTTTTTAAATTTTATTAGATTTTTAGGGATGTTTTCAGATTTATTTTCTTTCCATGGTTTTATGGGTTTTTTTTATATGGTGTGTTTACGTGTTTTAGTATGTTTTTGGGGTTTTAATATTTTTAGGGGTTTGAGGGGATTTATGATTTTTTGGTTTTAATGTCTTTTAGGTATTTATGGTTTTTTTTAGTGTTTTGGGTTTTTGGGGGTCTTAGGTTATTTAATTATTTTATGGCCTTTTAGGAGTTATATAGGGTTATTTAAAGTCATTTAGGTTTTTTAGGTGATTTAATGTCAATTAGGTTATTTTTGTGCATTTTTAGGTCATTTAGGGGTTTTAGGGGTTAGTGGGTTTTAGGATATTTATGGATTTTGATGATGTGTAGGGGTTTTTGGGATATTAGGGGTTTTACGATCTTATATGGGATTTTAAGGGTTTTTTTCTTTTTCTTTGATTGAGGGTGTTTTATGGGTTTTTGGGATTTATAAGGTTTTATGTTTTTCTGGTGTTTAGTGGTTTTTATGACTTTCATTGTGTTTTAATGGGTTTCATGGTTTTTTAGTGTTTTTGGGATTTTTGGGATTTTTGGATTTTAATATTTTTTCGGGTGTTTAGGTTTATTGTGTTTTTGAATTTTTTAGGGGGTTTTGATATTTTTATGGATTTTAGACATTTTATTTGTGTTTTTATTATTTTAGGGGTTTTTAAAAAAAATTATTGTTTTCTTTTGGGATTTTATGGTTTTTAAATATTTTAGTGGTTTTAAGGGGTATATGTGTATCTTTAATTATTTTTAAGGGCTTTATGGGTTTTTGGGTTTCTTAGAGTTTTTGGAGTTTTAGTGGTTTTACGCTATTTATTAGGTTATTGGGATATTTTTGGGTTTTAGTGGTTTTTCTGTTTTTTGGGGTTTGTAGTTTTTAGAGGGTGTTTTTAAGGATTGTAGTGTATTTGATGGTTTATAGGGATTTTAAGTGGTCTTATGGTATTTAGTCATTTAATGGTTTTGGTGGGATTTGGTATTTTTTAGTTTTTTTGATTTTTCATGTGGTTTTAGGTGTTCTAGGGTTTAAGGAATTTCAGTGGTATTTATGGTTTAAAAGGTTTTTAGGGTCTTTTAGTTTTTTTTCACTGTTTTTATGTACTCAAGGTCTTAGGGAGTTTAATTTTTTTTAGGTTATAGAGTTTTTATGGTATTATTAGGGTTTTTTAAATTTTTATTTTTCATTTTCAGTTTTTATGGATTTTATGTATTTTACAATTTCTAGGGTTTTGGGGTTTCAATTTTTGTTGGGGTTTTGGGTTTTTCATATTTTTAGTGTTTTAGGTGTTTTCAGGTTGTTTCAGTGTTTTAAGAGTTTTAATGGTCATTTATTTGTTAGTGATTCTTGTGTTTTATAATTTTTATGGGTTTTTCATTTTTAAGGTTTAGGGTGTAGGGAATATTTGGTTTAGGGGATAGTTTTTATGGATTAGGGTGTATGGTAAATGGATTTTTGTTTTAGGTTAATGGTTTTGGGTGTAGGGTATAAGGTTTAGGGTGTTTGTTTTTTGGTTTGGGGTGTAGGGTTTGGGGTTTAAGTTGTAGGGTTTAGTTTTTAGGGTGTTTGGTATTCAAATTAGGGTGTATGGTTTAGGTTTTAGGTTTTATTATTTATAGTTTATGGTTTTAGGTGTAGTATATAGGGTTTAGGGTTTAGGTTTTGAGGTTTAGGGTGTAGGTTTTTGGGTTTGGGTGTGTGGTATAGGGTTTATGGTAAAGTGATTAGGGTTTAAGCTATATCATATAAGTTTTAGAGGTTTACTATTTTTTGTGTAGGTTATAGGGCTTTGGATATAGGTTTTTGGGTTTATCAAAAAGGGTATTGGGTTTAGGAAGTAGATTTAAGGGTTTCAGGTGGATGGATTAGTGTATATGGTGTACAATATATGGTTTAGTTTCTAGGTTGTAGGGTTTAGGGGTTAGGGTATATGGCATATGGTTTGTGGTTTAGGGTGTAGTGTTTAAGGTTTTGGGAGTAGGATTTCGGCTTAAGGGTGTAGGGTATAACATTTAGGTTTCAAGGATTTATGGTTTTTATTTTACGGAGTTTGGTAGAAGAATTAGGGTGTTGGTTTTACAGTATAGGTTGTAGGGTATAGGTTGTTGGTCATATGGTTTAGGTTTTAATATGTAGTGTATTGGGTTTAGTGTGTAGGGTGTTGGAATTTTGGACGGTATATGGTTTATGAGTTTTTAGGGATTTTGGGTTTTTTGTGTTTTTAATGTTTTTTGGAATTTTATTTTTTTAGGGTTTGTAGGATTTTAAGGGTTTTAGGGGTTTCATAAGGTTTATAGGTTTATTTTTGTGTTTTTAGGGGTTCTAAGTGTGTCTTATGGTTTTTAGGAGTTTTTATAGTTTTCGGATATTCAGGGATTTTTCTTTTTTTAGGATTAACTGTATTTTAGGGTATGTTTAGGGATTTTCATGTTTTTATATTTTTTATGTTTTTTTGGGTTTTAGGGTTTTTTCTGGTGCTTTTTAGTGTTTTTAATTTCTTTTAGGGTTGTTAGAGTTTTTAGATCACCATAGGGGTTTTATGGTCTATTAGGGGTTTTAGGGGATTTAGTGTCTTTTAATGGTTTTCGAAATTTAGGTTTAGTTTTGGTATTTTAGGGGTTTTATGTAATATTAGGGTTTTTAGAGTTTTTATGGTTCATTAGGGGTTTTAAGGTTTTAGGTTCATTAAGTGTAATTTAGTGTTTTAATGGTATTTTAGGGTTTTTATTGATTTTTACAATTTATTTGGTTTATTTGGTATTTTAGGAAAATTTTGGGGTATATGGGTTTTTAGAGTTTCTAAGGGTTTTAGCGGTTCTTAAGTGATTTATGTTTTTCTGTTTTTGGTGGATTTAATGGGGTTTATGTTTTTTATAGTTATCTTTGAGATTATAGAATTGTGTTTGGGTTTTGGGGTTTTACAGTTATTATGGGAATTATTGTTTTTGGGGATCTTAGGGATTTAAGGTATTTTTATTGTTCATTGATTATTTTTACTATTTTTAGATTTTGTATACTTTTTTAACATTTTCAAGATTTTAGTAGATTTTAAGGTTTTATATGGTTATTAAGGTTTTTATGTAATTTAGGGTTTTAGGTGTTTTTTGGATTTTTTTTGTTGTTTTAAGGGTTTTGGTGTTTTAGGGGTTTAAATGGTATTTAGGGTGTTGGGGGATTTTATGTTCTTTAAGTAGTTTGGGTTTTTGGGATTTTTAGTGAATTTAGGGTTTTTAGGGACTTTTTGGGATTTTAGGGTGTTTAGGTAATTTTTAAGGTATCAGTGGTTTTGAGGGTTTGTGTGTTTTTGATAGTATTTATGATTATTTTATAATTTTTAGGGTTTGTTCAGGTGTTTTAGGTTTTTTATATGTTTTAAGCTATTAGTAGTGTTTAGTATTTTTAGTGGGTTTTAGTGGTTTAGGGGGGTTTTGGGGATTTAGGGTTTTATAGTATCTTTAGGGTTTTTATGAAATTTTAGAGTTTTTAGAGTGTTTTCTAATTTTTCGGGTCTCTTAGTGGTTTTATATTATTATTTAGGGTGTTTTGGGTTTTGGAGTTTTTAGGAACTTTTATGGGTTTTGGGGGGTTTGAGGTTTTTGGGTTTTTGGGTTAGAGGGCCTTTTAGTGGGAATTAATTATATTTTTTGGGTTTTAGTATTTTAAGATGTTTTTAGGTTTTTAGGTTTATTTAGGATAATTGGGTTTTAATGTTTTTTAGTGTTTTGGGGGTTTATTGGGGTTATTAGAGATTTTATGACTTTTCATGTTTTTAAGTGGTTTTAGAGTTTTAGGCAGTATTATGGGTTTTATAGTTTTTCTTGGTTTTTAAATATTTTTTAGTTTATAGGGGTTTTAAGGGATTAAATATGAATTTTTGTTGTGGGGTATAGGGGTTTTGGATTTTTATGGGTTTCTATGTCATTTTTAGGGTTTTATGTGATTATTAGTGGTTTAATATTTTTAGGGATTTTATGGTTTTTTGGGATATTTGATTGTTTTTAATGGTTTTAAGTGTTTTATAGGTTTTTGGGATTTTAAGGTTTTTAATTTTTTTAATATTTTTATGGGTTTTAATAGTTTTTATAGTTTTTAGGGAGTGTTTTGTATTTTTTAGGAATTTTATGGTATTTTGGTGATTTATTGTTTTTTGGGTTTTATGATTTTATATTGGGTTTTGTTGTTATATGGTTTTATGGTTATTTAATGTTTTATGGTTATTTATGGTTTTAGTGGTTTTTAGGGTCTTTTATGGTTTTTGTAGTTTTATGGGTATTAGGTTATTTATGGTTAAAGGGGTTTTTTGGTTTAATGAGTTTCATGGTTTTTTTTGTATTTTTATTGTTTTTTGGGTTTTTTTGTGCTTTATGGGGTTTTATGGGTTTATTATGGTTTTTAGATATTTTTAGGGTTTTAGGGTTTTTAGGGGTTTATTAGGTTACAAAAAGGTTTTATTTTTTTCATAGGTTTTTTAAGGTTTTATGGTTTTAGTGTTTTTAAATATTTTTATGGTTCTATGGAATTATTTTTCTAGTTTTTATGGTTCTTATGGGTTTTTATGGGATTTTAGTGTTTTTATAGGATTGTTTTGGATTATGGTTTTTTAAAAAAAAAATTAGTTTTTTTAATCATTTGGATTTGTAGGGGGTTTATGTATTTTATCAATATTATAGTGATTTTATAGGGTTGTTTTCGTATTTTAGAATCTTTGTAGTTTTAAGGTTATTTAAGGTTTTTAGGGTTTTTTAGGATTTTGAGTTTTTTTTTGTTTAAATATTTTTAGGGGTTTTATGGTTTTTAGTTGTTTTAGGGGTTTTTAGTGTTTTTTTGGTTTTTGTGGTTTTCTAATTCTTAATGGGTTTTAGGTTCTTCTTATGGATTTTTAGGATTTTTAGGCTATTTAGTTTGTTTTGGGTTTTATGTTTTTTCATGGTGTTTATATATTTTTAGCTTCTTTATGTATTTTTGTGTGATTATGGTTTTTAGGGTTCTATTTTATTTGGGGGGGGGTGTTTTGGTTTTTTTGTGTTTTTAGGGTATATTAATGTTTATAGGAATCTTTAGTAATATTTAGTTTTTCTATGGTTTTTATAGTTTATAGGGATATTTTAATGGTACTTTTTGTATTTTAGTATATTTTTCTATTTTTGGAATTTTTGGGGTTTTTTGTTTTTTATGGTTTTTAGCATTTGAGGGGTTTAAAGGGATTTTATGGATTTTACTGGTTTTACTATTTTATTATGTCTTTGGTGGTTTTTTGGGTTTTTTTGGATTTTTGGGTTTTAGTGTATTTTAGGATTTGTTAATGTTTTTATGTGTTTTCATGGTTTTTTTAGGGTTTTTAGGATTTTTTGGGGTTTTCTAATTTTTTGTAGTTTTTATTGTATTTAGTGTTTTAGTGTAACTTTAGGGTTTACATAATTATATGATTTAAGGGGGTTTATGGTTTTTCTGGGTTTTTAATGGTTTTTAGTGTTTTTTTCCTTCTTTCAATTTTTTTTTGATTTTTATGGTCTAAGGGTTTCTATGTATTTTAATGGGTTTTATAGCGTTATTGCGTATTTTAGGGGTTTTTTCTGTATTTTAGAGTCATTTATGGGTTTATAGGATATTAATTTTTTGAGGATTTATGGTGTTTAGGATTTTAGTGGGTTTGAGGTTTTTATGGATTTTTGGTTTTATATGGGTTTTAGAGTTTTATGGTTTTTAAGGGATTGGGGGTTGTACGGGTGCTATGATTTTTAGTGGTTTTAAGATTATTAGGGTTTTGGTTTTTTTATGATCTCTTAGGGTTTTAATGGTTTTTAAACCGTTTTATGAGTTTTTTAGAGTTTTTGTGTTTTTATGAGTTCTTAGAGATTTTTTGTGCTTTTTTGGGTTTTTTGATTTATTGAATGATTTTGGGTTTTAATATTTTATTGGGATTTTTGGGTGGGTTTCGGGGTTTTTTGTGGTTTTCATGATGTTTAACACTATTTACAGTAATTTTTTAGTATTTTTATGGTTTATATGGATATTTATGGGTTTTAGCGTATTTCTTTATTTTGGGTTTTTATGATTTGTGAGGTTGTGAAATATTTTTTTGTTTTTTTCCTCTTTTAGGGATATTATAATTTTTATTGTTTTTAGGTTCTTTAATGTTTTTAGAAGATTTAGGGTTTTTTATATTTTTTTGGGTTTTCCAGAGATTTATGGATTTTCACTATATTAGGGTCTATTTGCATTTTAGGGTTTCTGGGATATTTAATGCTTTTTATAGCTTTTAGGTTTTTCAGTGGTTTAAGGTTTTTTAGTATTATTCTATTATTTTATGGGGGGGGGGGATTTTTTAGGGAATTTGTGATTTTAGTGTTGTTTAGGGTTTTTAAGGTCATTTTTGATTTTTTACTTTTTATGGTCCTTTTGAGGATTTTGTATCTTTTTGTTCCATTGGGGGTTTTATTGAGTCTTTTTAAGTGCTTTAAGGTTTAGTAATTTTTAGGTGTTATATGGTTTTTTGAGTTTTTATTATTTTGGGTTTTATTTTTGGGTTTTTGAAGGTTTTTACATTTTTAGCGGTTTTTTATTTTTTTATGATTTTGTTGGGGTTTTATGGTTTTTAGGAGTTTTAGGTGTTTTTGGGGTTTTTTTTGGGTTTTCGGTATTTAGGATTGAAAAGGTTTATTCATGGTTTTATGATTTTTAGCATCATTGGGGTCATATTTAGGGTTTTATGAGTTTCTTTATTTTTTTTGGTATTTTTAAATTATTTTTGGTTTCTTGGGTCTTTATGGTATTTAGACTGGGGGGGGTGGTTTAGTGTTTTTATGTTTTTATAGTCTTTTAGGAGTTAGGTGGTTTTAGGGTAATCTTGGGGTTTTATGGGAACTCTTATGCCTTTTTGGGTTTTAGAGGGTTTTATTGTGTTTATGGTATTAAGAGTTTTGGTGACTTTTAGGGATTTCTATGTTATTTAGGGTCTTTTAGGGTTTTTCAGTGCCCTTTTGGGTTTTTAGATTCCTTTAGGGGTTGTATGGTATTTAGGGTCCTCTAAATATTTTAGACATTTAGGGCAGTTTTTTATTTTTTTGAGGTTTTAGGGAATTTAGGGTTTTCAGGGTTCTTAAATTCTTTTTGGGTTTTTAGGGCCAGTTTGGGCATTTAGGGTTTTTAGTGTACTTATATATTATTAGTGTTTTTATATTCTTTTATATTTGTAAGGATATTTCGTAATCTTTTTAGGATGATATGGATTTTTAGCGTTTTTAGGGTTCTATATGGTTTTAGTGTCATGTGAGATTTTATTACAATTATAGGGTCTATAGGTTCTTTGGGTTTTTAGGGTCATTTTAGGTATTTGGGTTTTTAGGGACAATTTGGGGTTTAGGGGGTTTTATAGTATTTTAGGGTTTTATGGATTTATGTGCTTTAATTTTTTTTAGGTATTATAATGGTTCTTTGGTTTTTATGGCGTTTAAGTTCATTTTGGGTTTTTGGTTTATTATTATTTTAAGTGTTTTTATGGGGTTTTAGAGGTTTTATTGTTTTCAATGGTTTTTAGGATTTTATAGGGTTTTAATTTATTTAAAAAATTTGTTGGGTTTTAAGTGTTATTTAGTTTTTAAGGTATTATTTAATTTTTTTTCAGAATTTGTCTTTTTTAATGATTTTTAGGGTTTTGGGGTTTTTTAATTTTTAGGGGGTGTTTATATTTTTTTGTGATTTTAAAGGGTTTTTTGTTTTTTAGTGTTTTATCATTTATAGGTTTTGAAGGTTTAAAATGGTTTTATAAATTTTCCCTGTATTTTTATAAATATTTAGTGTTTTCATTTTCATTTCGTGGTTTTAGGGTTTTATAGGTTATTGAGTTTTAGAGATTTTTTAGGGTTCATTACTTATTTACGGATTGTTTTACAGTTTTTCAGGGGTTTTGAGTTTTTTGGGAATTTTTGGGTTTTATAAGTTTTAGAGGTTTTAAGGGTTTTAATGTTTTTAGGTTCTTAGGGTTTTTAGGGGTTTTAGATTTTTTGTGATTTTACGGTGTTTAAGGGTATTTAAGGTCTTTTAGTGTTTTTTGTGGTTTTAAGGGTCTTTTGGTTTTGTGGTTATCAAGGGGTTTTAATGTTTTTTGATGTTATTTTAGAGTTTTAGGGTTTAATGGTGATTTTGAGTTTATATGTTATTTAATAATTTTAGAATATTTATGGATTTGAGGGTTTAAGGGTTTTTTAAGTTTTTTAGTTTTTAAGGGTATCAGGGGGTTTATTAGAATAAGGGGTTGTTTTAATTTTTTGTGTATTTAGTGTTTTTAGTATTTTTAGTTATTTATGTGTTTAAGATATTTTTAGGTGTTTGGGGGTTTTAATGGCTTTTGGGATTTATGGGGTTTTGAGGTTTTTTATTATTTTATAATGTTTTCAATTTTTTTGAGTTTTAGGGCTTTAAGGTTTTATGTTTTTTTAGGGATTTAGAGATTTTTCGGTTTTACTATTCATAATAGTTTTAGGGGTTATATCTTTTTAGGGGGTTTTTTAGTATGTTGTAGTTTTTAGGGGGTGTTATGGGTAACTATGATTTTTTAGTTTTTAGCCAGATTTAGGTTACTTTTCGGTTTCAGGGTCTTGATTGGTGTTTTTTAGTTTTTTCAGGTTTTAGGGGTTATAAGATTTTTTTTGGGTTTTGTGGGGTTTTATGAGATTTTTAGTTTTTTTAAGAATTTATGTATTTTATTTTTTTCTAGGTTTTTATGGTTTTTTTGGTTTTGTTGGGTTTCAGGGTTTTTATGGTGTTCTAAGGGTTTTTAGAGGGTTTAGATTATTTTTAATGTTTTCAGGGTTTTGGAATTTTTTGGTTTTTAGTGGCTTGCGATTTTAGTGACTTTTTAGGTTTTTTTGTGTTTTTCTCAGTTTTTTGTGTTTTTTGGGTTTGATGGGGTTTTCATCATTTAGGGTATTATATGTTTTTGGGAATTTACAGATTTTTTTGGTTTTTAGGATTTCTAATGATTTTAAGGGTTTTATGTTTTTTGTGGTTTTATAGGTTTGTAGAGTTTTTTTGTTTTTATTAGGGTGTTTTTGGTGTTTTTCGGTGGGGTTTTTGGTTTTTATAGGTATATGGGGGTTTCTGGTTTGTTTTAGATGTTTACAGATTATTTGATTTTTTACTGTTTTAAAGTGGGTTTTATGTTTTTTTTTGGTTTTTTTGAGTTTTCATGTTTTTAGGGGCGTTAGGGGGTTTTAGTATTTTTAGCATTTTCATATTATTTTTTATTTTTAATTTCTAATTTTCATAGTTTTTTGGGTATTTATAGTGTTTATGGTTTTTTGGGGTTAGGGTTTTCAAATAGATTTTCATTGTTTTAATGATTTTTTGATTTTTTTAGGTTTTAATATTTTTAGTTTTTTTTTGTTTTAGGGGATGTTTAGGTGTTTTAAGGTTTTGAAGGGATTTTTTGTTTTTTGGAGGGGGGGGGGGGGGTTGTGGTTCTAGGGTGTTTGTAGGTATTTCCGGATTTTTTAGATTTTGGGTGATTTTAATATTTTTTATGGTTTTTATGGTTTTTTCTGGTTGTTTATCGTATTCTAGGTTATTATAGTTCTAAGGGTTTTTTATTTCTTTAGGGTTTTTAGTGTTTTTATAGGTCATTTAGGGGTATTTATGGAGATTTGGGTTATTTAGAGTCATTTATATATTTTTTTTGTTTATGGATTATTATATTTCAGTGTCTTATGGGGTTTTTAGGGTTTTAAGGGGTTTTGGGTGTTTGGTGGTTTCTATGGTCTTTTTGGGACTTTTATGGTAGTGATTGTTTTCTGAGTTTTTTGGGTGGTATGTGTTTTTATGGTTTCTTAGGGTTATAAGGGTTTTTTAGAGTTTTTTTAGGATTTAAGGATGTTTTAGGGTTTTAATAAATTATTGGTTATAGGGTTTTTAGGGTTTTTGGGTGTTTATGGATTTTAATGTTTGTAGTGTCTTTTGGGGTTTTAGGGTCTTTTATGTGGTTTTTGGGATTTTTTTTACTATTTTTAGATTTTATATAGTTTTTAGTGTATTCTTTAGGTTTTTTGGATTTATAGTTTGGAGTTATTTTATAGAAATTATTTGGTTTATGATTTTCAATTACTTTTAGGGTTTTTAGTGTTTTTATGGTCTTTGATCATTTTAGGGGTTTAGTGTGATTAGGGGTTTTTTTGGGTTTTTATTGGTTTTAGGTTTCATTTAGCATTTTTTCTTGCCATTTTACTTTTTTTTATTTCATATGGTTTTTATGGTTTTATATGGTTTTCTAGGGTGTTTTTGGGTTTGTTCGTTTCATATTGGTTTTTTATGTTTTTAATGAGTTTTAGTGTTTTTAATGATTATTATATGATTTTAAAGGTTATGTAATGTTTTCATATTTTTACTGTGTCTTTTATTTTTTTATGTTTTTTATGTGGTTTTTAATTTAGTTGTGGGTTTTTAGGGGTTTTAGTATTTTTTAGGTTTCTAGGATGTATACATTTTTTCCAATATTTGGGCATTATTGGGGTTTTAGAGGAATTAAGTGTTTTTAATGTATTTAGGGTTCTATTTGTATTTACAGGTTTCAGTGTATTAATTGGTTTTTAAGGTTGTTAAGTGTTTTAGATTTATTTTAGGTTTCTTTAGTGATTTAGTGGATTTAAGGTTTTTAGTTGTTTTATGGTGTTTTTTTTGTGTCTAGGGTTTTTATGGTTTTAGGGTTTTCTATTGATTTAGGGGGTTTTATAGTTTTATGTCTTTTATGTTGTTTTGGGTTTATAGATTTTATGGGTTCTTAATCTAATTTAGAGTTTTTTATTTTTTAGTGTTTTTATGGGGTTTTAAGCTTGTTAGGTTCATTGGGGGATCAAATGGGGTTTTAGGTTATTTTAGTTGTTTTCAGGTTTTCAGGGACTTTTAGGTGTATTTTAGTGTTTTTAGGTGATTTAGTATCATTAGTGTTTTTAGTTTTTTTAGTTTTTAAGGAATTTAATTTTTTTTGGGGTTTTAGAGGTTTATGAGTTCTTGTGTATTTTATTGGTATTATGTTTTTTGTACAGTTTTAGCATATTTTCTAGTTTTTGGTGGCGTTTTAAGGGTTTTTAGTGTTTTTTTGGGTTTATGGGTATTTTGAGTTTTTTAGGTTGTTTTAGGGGTTTTGTTGGTTTTAAGGATTATTTTCGAAGTATTGGGTTTATGCTTCATTAGGGGTTTTAAGTTTCTTTATTGTCATCTGGGTTTTTACGATGTTTTAGGGGCTTTTTGGTTTTTAGTTTTTTATTCTGTTTTAAAGATCTTTTAAGGATTTTATAGGGTTATTTAGTGTAATTTTAGTTATTTAGGGTTTTTGTGTACTTTGAATTTTTAGGGTCTTTTGGGTATTTCAGGGGTTTTATGGAGTCTTCGGGGTATTAGGGTTTTAGGGGTTTTAACTACTTTTAAATATTTTTTAGTGTTTTATGATCTAATAGAGGTTTTAGGGGATTTAATTTCCTTTAGTGTTTTTAGGGTTTTGGAGTCCATTATGGGTTTTATGATTTTTTACACATTTAGGGATTTTTGGAATTCTGGGGGATTATAAAGCGGTTTAGGGGTTTTAGGAGAATTTTGGATTTCATTTTTTATTACAGTTTTTTATATTTTTACTATTATTAGTGTATTTTTGGTTTTTTATGGTTTTTAGGTTTTCAGGGTTTTGAGGGATTTTCAGAGGTAGTAGGGTTTTATGGGTGTTAGGGTTTTTTGGATTATAGGGATTTTATGGGTTTTTGGATTTTTTAGTTTTTTGGTGGTTTTAGGCATTCTATAGGATTTATGTTGTTCTATTATTTTTTGGGGTTTTTAATGTTCGTAAATTATTTTTATCAATTTCAAATATTTTAAATTTATTTCTAGGGCTTGAAGGAATTTTTAGGGTTTTTGAGTTTTTAGTGTTTGGGGGGTTTTAATTTTTTTGGGTTTTTTTGGGTTATTGGGGTTTTTATGTGTTATGAGTTTTTTAGTGTTTTATGGGTTTTAAATGTTTTTAGTGTTTCCAGCGTTTCATGGGTTTGCAGGGTAATTGGGTATTTATGGATTTTATGGTTTTTTATTTTTATGGTTTTACGGGGTCTTAGGGTTTTAGCGATTTTAGGAATTTTCTGGTTTTTAGGTTTTTAGGATTTTGGAAATTTGGAGTTTTTATGGAATTTATGGATTTCAGTTGTTATAAGATGGTTTTTATGTTTTTCGGGGTTTAATAGATTCTCATTTCTTTTTATATTATTTTAGAGTTATTATAGTCTTTTATGTTTTTGGAAGTGTTTAATAAGGGTTTGGGGGGGTTTACCATTTTTAGGGTTTTTTGAATTTTCTCGTGTTGGATTACAGGGTTTTTAGAGTTCTTTGGGTTTTAGGGGGTTTAGTGTTTTAGTGTTCTTAGGGGTTCGAAGGATTTTTTGATTTTTGGGGTTCTTAGTGTTATTATAGTGTTGTTATTTTTATAGGTTTTTAGGATTTTATGGTTTTAGTGTTTATAGGGATTTTATGGATTTGTTAATTATTGAAGGAACTATTACCTGTTTTTGGGTTTTTGGGTCTTTCATGGATTTTAGGGTTTTATTGGTTATACATTTTTATCGTTTGTATTTTTTAAGAGAATTTTTAATTTTTAGGGTATTTAAGATTGTTTTAGGGATATAGGGGTTTTAAAAGTTGTTCAGGGTTTTTGGGTTTTGTGGGTGTTTTAGGGTTTCTAGTTTTTAGGGGTTTAAAGGTTTTTTTAGGTCGTTAAGGTTACTTATGGTTTTTAGGTGTTTTATTGGGTTTTGGGTCATTTTACGGGTTTCTTGGGTTTTTAGGGTCTTTTTGTGTTTCTTAAGTTTTTAAGAGTATTTTTTTAAGTTTTATGGTTTGAGGTTTCATATAGGATATTAATTTCATTCGGGATTTTTAGGTGTTTTAATTTTTTATGCAGTTTTTGGGCATTGATTTTCTAGAAGGGGTTTTTTTTGGGTTTTTAGTGTTTATGGGTTTTCTTTGTGTTTTCAGGGTTTTTTAGGTTAATTAAGCAGTTTTAGATATTTTATTGTTTTAAAATTGTTTTAATTATTTGTATGGTTTTTATAGGATTTCAGGGGTTAGGAGGATTTTATGGAATATAGGGGATTTGAGGTTTTTTGGTTTTTTAGGGGTTTTAAGGGTTTTTATAGTTTTTAAGGGGTTTTCATATAATAATGTTTTGTAGGGGTTTGTGTGTTTTTTGTGGATTTTATAGTTTTTAGTGGGTTATAATTGTTATAGGATACCTTTCGGTTTTTAGGTAATTTTTGATATTTTAGGATTTATAACTTCTTTTTTTGATTTATATGGTGTTTATGGATTTTTAGGGTTTAAGAGTTTTTAATTTTTTTAGGGTTTTTAAGAGGTTTTATGGATTTTTAAAAATGTATTCTAAATTTAGTGTTTCTTTGACTTTTATCTTCTCTCTAATATTTTTTTTCGTTTGTTTAGGGTTTATGAGGTTTAGGGCTTTTTTTGGTTTTTAGTGTTTAAAAGGTTCTAGGGGTTTTGTTGTTCTAATGGATTTTATTGATTTTTAGGGCCATTTAGGCTTTTTAGGATATTTTATGGTTTTAATGGTTCATTAAAAGTTTTATTATTTTTAATGTTTTTAGGTATTTTTGATTTTTGTAGGGTTTTTAGGGTATGATTGGATTTTTTTACAGATTTTATGGTTTTTAATATTATTTGTAGTGTTTTTATGGGGTTTAAGATATTCTATGGGGTTTTAGGCTTCGTTAGGTGTTATAGGGTTTTGGAGGTTTTTTATGTTTGTAGAATTGTTTGTGTTTTAATGGGTTTTCATGGAATTTTTTGTTTTTAAGGATTTTTAGTGAATCGGTTTTTTTAAGGTTATTAGGTGTTTTAGGATTTTTACAGTTTGTAGGGTTATTTAATGTATTTAGTTTTTTTTATAATTTCTTAATTTTTATAGGTTTTTATATGATTTTGGTAAGTTTAAGTGTTCTCAAGGTGTTTATGGTTTTTTAGGGTTTTAGTGGTTTCAATGGTTTTTAGGGGATCTTTATATTCTCAGGATCATCAAGGGTTTTTGGGATTTCGGGTTTTTATAGGGTTTTAAGAGCCTTTTAGTTTTTTTAGTTTTTTATGCTTTTTAGTGCAATATGGTCTTTTTGGTATTTTATTATTTTAGGTTAATTTAAGGTTTTTAGGGTATTTAAGGATATTTTAAGGTTTTCAAGGTATTTTTAAGGCGTTTATGGTATTTTTTAGGGTTTTAGTATTTTTTAGGGTTTTATGGGTTTTGGGGTTTTGGTTTTTAGTGTTCATTATGGGTTTCAGGTGTTTTTGGGGTTTTACGGTTGGGATTTTCTTGGGATTGAAATTTTTTTAGGTTTCCTATGTTTGTGGATATTTAATGTAGATTTCGGGGATTTTTATATATTTTTATTGGATTGAGTGGTTTAATGGATTTTAGGGTTTTAGTGTTTTTAGGTATTTCATGGGTTTCAAGGGGTTTGAGATTTTAGGGAATTTATGGGTGTTTTCTATTATCATAGTTTTTTAAAATTTTTAGGGGATTTAGGGCGTTCCATTTTCTAAATGGGTTTATGGGGTTTTTTAATTTATTTAGGGGGTTTGGGGGTTTTTAGTGTTTTACGGTATTTTAGAGTATTATGGTTTTAAGATGATTAGTGTATTTATGTGTCTTTAATGTTATTTTAGGGGTTTTTTGTTTTTTTTAATTAATATTTTGAATTGTTTTAGGGGTTTTTTGGTTTTTAGGTAATTTTAGGGGTTTAAGTGGTTTGTTATGTTTTTTAGGATTTTTAACGGGATTTTTTGTTTTTATGGGTTTTAGGGTTTGTTAGGATTTTTAATGGGTTTTTAGTGTTTTTAGAGTTATATGGGATTTCAAGTTTAATAAAAAATAGAGTGTTTTTAACAGTTTTAGGAATTTCATAGGTGTTTTGATAGTTTTTAGTAGTTTTTAGCGATTTTCCAAATTTATGGGTTTTGGGGTTTCTAAGTCTTTTTTAAAATAGTATAATTTTTTCATGGTCTTTAGAGTTTTTAAGGGTTTATAGTTTCAACGGTTTTAATGGATTTAGGGTTTATTTTGTTTTTAGTGTTTTGGGTCATTAAGAATTGCATGATTTTTTGGTTTTTGGGTTATTTATAGTTTTTTGTGTTGCTTTAGAGCTCTTGTGGTTTTTAGGGGGGTTTTTCAATTTTGGGTTTCCTATGTTTTTTTATTTTTTGGGTTTTAGGGGGTTTGGGGGATTTTATGATATCCAGGGGTGTTAAGGGTATTTTGGATTTGTATATTTTTTTAGTTTATAAATGTTTTAAATTAGTTTTAGAGTTTTTCAGAGTGTTTAAAGGTTTTTTGTGTTTTTAGGTTTTCATAGGGGTTTTAGGGTATTTAATAGTTTTTACAGGTTTTAGGGAATTTTTATAGGTTTTATGAAATTTTAGGGTTTTTAAGAGTTATAAGGTCTTTAAGGGAACGTTTATGGATTTTTCTCTTTTTTATGTTTTTATGATTTTTTAAGGATATTTTGGGGTTTTATGTTTTTTGAGATTTTAGGGGTGTTATTATTTTTTGTACTGTATTCTATGGTTTTTATTTTTTTTAGGGTATATAGGTTTTGATATCCTTTTACCATTTTAATATATTTGATGGGTTTTTAATCTATTCAGGTATTTGTATTGTTATTTTGGGTTTTTAGGGGGTTTTTTTGTTTTTTGGTTTTTATAGGATTTAGGGGTTTTAATTGTTTTCATGATTGTAAGGGTTTTGAGGAACGTGTATTTTTGTTTTTGGGCGGTTTGATGGTTTTTAGGTTTTCGTATTGTTTTTTGGGGTTCTCAAGGTTTTTATTAGTTTTTAGGGTGGGGGAGGGGGTATGTTTTTTTAGGATTTTTAATGATTTTATGGTTTTTTTGGTCATCTATTGTATGTAGGAGTTTTTCATAAATTTGAAGGATTCTAGGGAATTTTATGGGGTTTTATATGGTATTTTATGTTTCTTAAGAGGTTTTTGGATGATTTGGGTTTTTACGGGTTTCAAGGACATTTATGAGTTTAGGGGGATTTCAGTTGCTTTATGGATTTTAAGGGGTTTAGGGTCATTTTGGGTATATCGTACTTTTTGTTTTTTTAGAGTTTGTAGGGTCTTTTAGGGATTTTTAGTGTTTCAATGTCTTTTAGGGGGTTATTTGGGTTTTGGTGTTTTTAAAGGGCTTTTGTTTTATATTGGTATCATGGTTTTAAAGGGTTTTAGGGGTATTTTGGTTTGATATGTTTTGGTGGCTGTTTGGGGATTGTTTTGTTTTGAGGGATTTTGGTGTTTTTTGTAATTTGTAGGATTTTAATGGTTTTCTATAGTTTTTATGCTTTTGGGGGGTCGTAGGTTTTTCGTTATTTTTGTGTTTTCAATGGTTTTAGGGTTTTTCGGTTTTTGGTTTTTTGGTATTTTTCTATTTTATTTTATTTTATATGAATTTATTAGTTTTAGGGATTTAAATTTTCTTATTTTTGTAGAGTTGTTTTGTGTTCTTGGGTTTTTTTTATTTTAGTTCTTTTTATTATCATTAGGGACTTCAAGTGTTTTAGGATATTTTACAATATTTTTGGATTTTATAGGGTCTTTTAGGGTTCTTAAGGCATTTAGGATGTTTATATTTATTCAAGGGTTTTATAATATTTTAGGGATTCTAGTGCTTTTAATGTCATTAAGGGGTTTTAGTTTACTTTTTTTATGGTTTTTTGGATCCTTTAATGTTTTTGGGGATTTTTTGTTTCATTTAGATATTTATAGATTTTTGGGGCCCTTTGGGGGTTTTATGGGATTTAGGTTCCTTTAGGATTTTATTTATATATTTGGGATATTTAATGATTTTTTAATTTTTTGTGTCCTTCAGAGGTTTTAGGGTATTTTGAGTCCTTTTCGATCTTTTATAGTCATTATGGCTTTAAGGGGTATTTAGTTTTATTAGTTTTTTTATGATTTTTATGTGTTTTGGAGTTTTTAGATTTTTTTGGTGGTTATAGAGTTTTCTTAGGATTAGTAGGGTTTAGGGTTTTCATTAGTGTTTATTGTTTTTAGGGACCATTATCGGTTTTTATGGTATTTATGGTTCGGTTGTTTTTAAGGTTTTCATTGAGTATTAGGGTTATTTTAGTTTTTTATAGTTTTTATTAGTTTAAAGGGGTTTTATAATTTTTAGGATTTCAAAGTGTTTTTTATGTTTTGGGGTTTAGGGTTTTAAGTGTTTTTAGTGATTTTATGTTTTCTTTTATATTTTTAGGGATTTAGTGGTTTTCATTGTTATAAAATGGATTTAGTGGTTTTAATTGTTATATTTTTAGGGATTTAGTGGTTTTTATGTTTTGGGGTTGTAGGTTTTCTTTTATATTTTTAGGGATTTAGTGTTTTTTATGTTTTGGGGTTTTGGATTTTCAGGGTTATTTTTGGAATTTTGGATTTCTATGTTTTTTATAATATTTATAGTTTTCCAGTTTTATTAGGGTCTTGATTGGGTTTTTTTATTTTTTTGGTCGTTAGGTATCTTATGTATTTTTGGGTTTCTCGGGGTTTACTATGTTATTTAGGGTATTTATATTATTCTAGGGTTTTTTTTTAATTTTAAGTGGTTTTTAGTTTTTTATGGTTTCAAATGGTTTTTTTTGGTTTAGGGTGTTTTTGGGGGGTTTAGAGGTTTTTAGGGTTTTATGGAATTTCATGTATTTTTGGTGGTTGTTGGGGGTTTTAGTGGTTTTTTATTCTGTATGGTTTTAAGGTTTTCATGTTTTCATGAATGTTTGAGGTTTTTATTGTTTTTTGGGTTTTAAGTGTTTTTTAGCGTTATAGAGATTTTAGGAGTTCTGAGGTGTTTAAAGGATATAAGGATTTGGGGGGGGGGGGTTATGGTTTTTAGGGTTTTTAGGGGTTCATGGGGTTCATGGTTTTTAGGGTTTATGGTGTTTATGGTCATGAATGGTTTTATAGTATTTTTAGGTCCCTTTTGTTTTTTAGGGTTTTTAATGTTTTTTTAGTGTTTTCAAAGTTATTTTTTACATTTTACAGGGTTTTAGGATTTTGAAAGGGTTTTATAACATTTTATAGTTTTTCAAGGGATTAAGTGTGTTTAGTACTTTAATTATTTTTTTTTGATGTTTTAGGGATTTTATAAGTTTTAGTATCTTTAGTGGTTTTCTGTTTTTTAGGATTTTTAATGTTTTAGAGTGATTTTCCCCCTTTTTATTGTTTTTAGGGGGTTTTATCATCTATATGTTATTTATATTTTTATGGGTTTCAATTATTTAGGGAATTTATGGGGTTTTGGGGTCTTTTTAGATTTTCATGTGTTTTTTTGGACTTTTTGGGTTATTACAGTTTTTCAAGGTTTTTAAGTGGTTTTAAGAGTGTTTGGGTTTTATGGTTTTAAGAGTTTTTGATCTTTTTAGATAATTTTATAGAGATCTTAATGAAAAATAGGGAGTTTAGTTTTTTTTTGTTTTTTATGTTTTTTATGTAGGTATTAGGTTTTAATATGTTTCTAGGGGTTTTAGTGTTTTTTGGGGATTAAGGTTTTTTTGTTTAATTTTATAGTCTTCTGGGTTTTTAGGGTTTTTTAGAATTTTATAGGGATGTAGGTAATTTTGTTTCTTAAGATAACTTTTAGGTGATTTTTGGATTTTTATATTTTTTTGGTTATTTTTGGTTTTATGGTATTTTAGGTCTTTTTTTTGTTTTTAATGTGTTTAATGGCTTGTTAGGGTTTTATAATGTTTTGTGATTTATGGTATTTTATCACTTTTTTCGCGGTTTTAATGATTTTTATTGGTTCTTTTAGTTTTTGGGTGTTTTTAGTGACTGTTTATTGTTTTTTAGAGGTTTAGGTGTTTTTTTATTTTTTCATACAGGTTTATTTTTTTGGAGTTTTTATAGATTTTAGGGTTTTTAGGGGCTATAGAAAACTTTTAGGTTTTTAGTAATCTTTTGGTGGTTTTGGGTTTTTAGGAATTTTGAATTGTTTTTATGGGTTTTAGGGTTTTTTTATAGTTTTTATGTTGTTTTTGGGTTTTAAGGGTTTTCATTGGTTATAATAGATTTAGGGTTACTTATTTTTTTGGGTTTTTTGGGTTTCTAGGGTTATTTTCGTTTGTTCGAGTTTTTACCCTTTTAGGATTTTATGTGTTATTGAGAATTTTATTTTTATTTTTTAAGTAATTCTAGTGTTTCTAGGGGTTTGAGGATCTTTTAAGGTGTATTAATAAATTTTTTTGGGTTTTATAGTTTGATTGATTTTTTGGCGTCTTAGGGTTTTATGGGTTTTTGGGTGTTGTTTGTCTTTTTTCCGATCTATAGTCGTTTAGTGTATTTGGGGGTTTTATTTTCCATTAAGGGTTTCTATGTTCATCCACAACTCTAATGGGGTTTAAATGGTTTATAGGATCACATTGGGGTTTTTTAGATTTTTGGGGGCTTTATGTGATTATTATGGTATAATGGGTTTTCAGGTTTTAGGGGTTTTCGATGGAGGTTTTCAGTGGTTTTAGGGGTTTTTGAATTTTTTTAGGTTTCTAAGGGGTTTTTCTAGTTTTAGGGTTGTTTTAGGGATACTATGCTTTTTTGCAGTTAAGGGTTAAGAATTTTTCATTTTTTGGGGTTTTAGGGGTTTTAAGGTGTTTTAGGGAATTTATTTTTTTTAGGTTTACTGGGGTATTTAGTGTATATATTTTTAGTTTTTATTGGGTTTTAAGGGCATTATGGTTATTTAATCCCATTTTGTGTTTTTTAGCGTATTAGGGGAATTGCAGACATTTTGGGGAATTTTTGGGCTCTTGGAGACATTTATTGTATTTTAAATTTTTAGTGTCTGTTAGGGTTTTTATGGATTTTAGGGTTTTTGGGATTTTAGGTATTTTATGAGATTTTTTTGGATTTTATAGTTTTTATCAATTTAAATATTTTTAAGGATTTTTATTTTTTTAGGTTTTCTAGGTTTTTATGGGGTTTAGGTATCATAAGGGTCATATAGGGCTCTTATTAATTTTGCGGATTTTTAAGGATTTGTAGAGAAATTTTGGGGTTTTAGGTTTTTTATTACTTTTCTTGTTTTTAGGTGTTTTTAAGGGTTTTTAAGGTTTTAAATTTTATAGTTTTATTAGGGTTTTTGTTGTTTTTTGGGTTACATGTTTATTCTTTGCATTTTTGACATCATTAGGGTTTGGGGGGTTTTTTGGGTTCTAGGTTTTTATGGTGTTATGGATTTTAGGGTTTTCATTTGGTTTTAGAGTTTTAGAGGGGGAAGTATATTGTAGAGATTTTGTGGGTTTTGGGTTTTTTAGGGATTAAAGGTTTTTAGTTTTTTATGGTTTATACGGAAATAATGTGTTTCACAGGTTTTATGATTTTGGAGTTTTTTTCTTTGGTATTTTGGGTTTTTAGATTATTTAGAGTGTTTGCGGGTTTTGGGTTATTTAGGGTTCTAGTGGTTTTCGGGATATTTAAGGTTTTAATGTTTTTAGTGTTATTAGTATTTTATTTTTTTTAGGTTTTTTATGGTGTTTAGGTTTTTTGGGTATTTAGGGTGTTTAGTGTTTGTAGGTGTGTGTTGGTTTCTTTAGGGTATTTATAAATTTTAAGGGTTTTTTTAGTTGTTAGGGGTTTTTGTGGTTTTTAGTGTTCTTTTAGGGGGTTTAGTGTCATTATGGTTGTAGGGGTTTACACAGTTTTAATGGTTGGGGGGGTTGTGTTTTTTTGGGGGTTTTTTTGGGGTTTTTGGGTTTTTGGTGTTTTTAGAGTTTTTATGCTTTTAATGGCCTTTTAGGGTTTCTGTGGTTTTTTATAATTTTTCTATTTTAGAGGTTTTTTAGTTTATTTTATAGTTTTCTGGGGTATTAGGGTCACTTAAGAATTTTTTGGGTTTTTCGATGTTTTTAGGGATTTTAGGGATTTTATGACCATTGATTGTTTTATGGGATTTAGGGTTCATACATAATTTTCGATTTTATAGGGTTTTAGGGTCTTTTAATATTGTTATGGGGTTTAGTGGATTTAGGCTTTTCTTGGTTTTTAACTGTTTTAAGGGTTTTTAATGTATTTTACGTTTTTGTTTCTTTTTTAGGGTCTGTAGTGCTTTTATCCTCCTTTAGGGATTTTTGGTTCCTTTAGTGTTTTTAGAGTTTTTAGGGTAATTTGGGTGTTTTAAGGATTCAAGGTTCCTTTTTAGTTTTTAGGGTCCTTTTAAGGGGTTTTACAGTCCTTGATGGTTTTCCCAATTTTTATATTTTTTTTATTGTTTTTATGGTAATTTATGGTTTTTATGTTTTTTATGGTTTTATTTGTTTAGTGACTTGGATGGATTTTTCATGGATTTTAGGGTATATTATGATTTTTTGGGGTTTTATGGCCATTTAGGGTTTTAAAGGATTTTTGGGCTATTATGGATTTCACTGGGTTTGGGGATATTTTATGATCTTTTCTATTTCTTTACGGTTTTTAATGTATTTTAGTTGTTTATGGTATTTTGGTGGTTTTTAGGTGGTTTATTGGTTTATGAGTTTTTTGGTTTTTTAGGATGTTTTAGAGGATTAGGGTTTTAATTAATTATGGTTTTTCATATTATTAGCATTTTGAGGGGTTATGGGTTGTTTAGCCTTTTAGGGTATTTGAAAGGTTTTTAGTGTCCTTTAGGGTTTTGAGGGTTTTAGGGGTTTTTATGTGTTTTGTAGTTATTAGGGGGATTTAGGGTTTTTAAAGATTATTTAGTGTTTTTAAGGTTTAATGGGGTTTAGGAGTTTTATGTGTTTTTTAGGTTTTTATGGTTTTGTGGTGTTTAAAGGGGATTCAAACGTTTTGGGGGTGATTATGGATTTTGGTGTTTTAGGGGTGTTTATATAATTTTATGATTGTTAATTGTTTTCAAAATTTGTTATGGGTAATAGGGATTTTTTCTATTTTATGGGTTTTTTATTTTTTTAGGGGTTGTCATGTTTTAGTGTATTTTAAGAGGTTTTGGTGTATTTGGGTTTTTATGGTTTTAGGATATTTTAGTGTTTTTAGTGTTTTATGGGTTTATAGGGTACTTAAGGGTTTTTACGGTCTTTAAGGTGTTTTATAGGGTTTTAGTGTCTTCTAGTGTTTGGGGGGGGTTTGGGTTTTTAGAGTTTTTAGGGTATTTTAGGAGTTTTAGGATTTTTATGGCTTTAGGTTTTTAATAGATTTAGTTTTTTTTGGGTTCTATTTAAAGTGTTTATGGGTTTTAGTGTTTTTTGGGGTTTTTTGAGTTTTAGGGGTTTTTATGATTTTAAATTTTTTAGGGTTTATAGGGTTGTTTGGGATTTCTTTTTTAGGGGTTTTTAGGTATTCTTTGGGTTTTTAGGGGATTGAGGGGTTATTGTTTGTGTTTTAGGGTTTTATGGGTTTTCAATTTAATGAATTTTTCATTTTTTTTTTGTATTTATTGGTTTTTTAATAGGTTAATATGGTTATAGGGTCTTTAAAGACATTTTAGGTGTTTTAGGTTTTTTGGGTATTTTGGGATTTAGGTGGTTTTAGGGGTCGTTGGGGTTTTACGGTTTTTAGGAATTTAAGTGTTTTTTGGATTGATTTTGGGTATTTATAAGGTTTTAGTGATGATTTGGGGGTTTTAGTGTTTTTAGGTGTATATGCGTATTTAGGATTTTAAGGGGGGTTTAGGGTTTGTTGTGGAATTTTAGGATTTTAAGGATTTTCTAGGGTTTTAGTGTTTTTGGGGGTTTTGGGATTCTTTTGCAGTTTTGTGGTATTTTATGGGATCATTAGGGGTTTTATTTTATTTTAGGTGTTTAATGGGATTATATGGATTTAAGGACTTCTATTTTTTTATATGTTTTATAGTATTTTGTGCGTTTTTATGGTCATTTAGGATACTAGGGGTTTTACAGTTTTTGGGTTTTTATGGTTTTAGGGTTTTAGGGATTTTAATGTTTTTAGGGGATTGTGGGTTTTTAGAGTATTTAGAGTTTTTTTTGTCATTTATACAGTATTAGCGGTTTATAATATTATTTTATGGACTTTAGTGTTTTTATGGGGCTATTGGGCTCTTTTTGGGTTTATGATTTTTTAGGGGTATTTTAGGTAATTTTTAGGCTTTTATGTGTTTTAGGGTTTTATAGGGGTGTTAGTGTTTTAAGTTTTTTGGGGTTTTAAAGGGTATTAGTGTGATTTGAAGGGTTTTTATCATTTTTATTGTATTCTAGTTGTTTTAAGGGGTTTAAAGGTCTTTTGAGGTTTTAAGGATTTTTTGGTTTTTAGGGTTTTTAGGTTTTTATAATGGTTTTAGTGAATTTTTGGATTTTAGGAATTTATATGATTTTTAGTGGTATTTTTTAATTTTATATTTTTTATGGGGAATAATTATTTTTATTGGTTTTCAAGAGTTTTATGTTATTTAATGTTTTAAGGGACATTTATGGGCTTTATGGGTTTTTGGGTCTTTTAAGGGGTTCTTATGGCCTTTTACGGTTTTCGGGTTGTTCATGTATTTTTAGGATGTTTTTGGGATTCTATGGTCTTTTTATGCTTTCTTGGGGGAGTTTTTATGTTATTTTCAGTTGTTTTAGGGTCTTCTAGAGGTTTTAGTGATTTTTCTGTTTTTATAGGATATTTCGTGCTTTTTGTATTCTTGGATTTTGGGGATTTTTAGGTGTTTTAGGAAATATTAAGGGTTTTAGTGGTTTTTATGGTTTTTAGAGTACTTGGGGTGTGTTTAGATGTTATTAGTGGTTTAAAGGGTTTTTTCGGATTTTATGGTTTTTATGGTTTTTATTATTTTACATCATCATTTTATGGTTCATAGGGGTTCTTATAGTTTTTAGTGATTTTAGGCTCTTTGGGGTCTTTGATGTTCTTATTATATTATTTTATAGTCATTTAGGGTTTTTTAGATTCTTTTAGTGTTTTTAGGGTTTTTAGGGGTTTTAGGGTTTTTAATGGCTTTTAGGGGATTCAAGAGTTATATGGTTTTTAGGTTTTTAGGGGATTCATGATTTTAGAGTATATGGGGTTTTTTGTTTTTTTATGGTGATTTGACTTTTTAGTATATTTTGCGGTTTAGGGTATTTATAAGATGTTTTAGGGTATTTTAGTATTTATAGGCTCTTCAATGGGTTGTAGGGGTTCTAGGTGGTTTTGTGCTTTTAAATTTTTTTTTGGTTTTTAGGGTTTTAGGTTTTTTTTTGGATTCTTTCAGGTTTTAGGGTTTTATTTAAGTTTTGAATATTTTTAGGGTTTTATGGGGGTTATATGTGTCTTTTTTTATGGTTTCTGGGTTTTCGGTGTCTTTATGGTTTTTTGGGTTTTAGAGTCATTTTTTGATTTTTTATATATTCCTTGGGGTTTTAATTGTTTTTTCATTTTCAGAGACATCTAGTGTTTTATTTAATTTATATTATTCTACTGCTTTTAAGAGTTTTATGGATTTTTCTGTTATTAATGTCTATTATGGTATTTATAATTTCAACAATTTTTTAGTAATTTAGGGGTTCTAATGGTATTTAGGGTTTTATGGGTTTTAAAGGTTTTAGGTTTTTTCTGTTTTTTGGTTTTTGGGTTTTTACAGTTTTAGGTGTTTAAAGGGGTTTTACAATTTTATGGTTTCTAGGGGTTATAATGGTTTTAAGGGAATTTTTTATTCATTAATGTTTTTATGTTTTGAGGGTCTTTTAGGGGGTGGGATTTTACAGGGTTTTAAGGTCATTTAGGGGTTTTATGGGGTTTTCATTGTATTTTTGGTTTTTAGGGGTTTGAATTATTTTAGAAATTATATGGGTTTTAGGGTTTCTAGGATCATTTATGGTTTAGGTTGTTGGGTATAGGGTTTACAGAGTATGTTTTATGGTTAATAGTGAATGTTTTAGGGTTTAGGGTTTATGGTATGTGGTATATGAATTGGTTGTAGGGTGTAGTGTGTAGGGTGTGGGGTTTGGGGTCTAAGTTGTAGGGTATACAATCTTGGGTTTTGGGATTTGGGATGAAGGTGTATGGTATAGGGTTTCAAGTGTATGGTTTATGATTTCAAGGGTAGGGTATAAGGTTTTGGATACATGGTTTTAGGGTTATCTTGTAGGGTGTTTGGTTTAGTGTTTTGGGGGGGGGGGGTTTGTGATTTTTTGGGTTTTAGGGGTCTGGGGGACTTATGGTGTTTTTATGGATTTTAGTGTTTATGTTGGTTTCTATAGTTTGTATCAATTTTATGGTTTTCAATGTTTCTTTATATTTATGGTATTTTGAGGAGTTTTAATGGTATTTATATAGTTTTTGGTGTTTTTTAGATTTTTTTGGAGTTTTAGTTGTTTTTGGGATTTTAGAGTTTTAAGGGCTTTTATATTTTTTTAATAATTTTAGGTGTTTTAGTGTTTTTATGTTTTTATGTTTTTTGGTGTTTATGGTTGTTATGAATTTTAGGGGTTTTTTAATTTTTAGGGTTTTTTGAATTTTTAGGAGTATTAGGAGTTTAGGTGTTTTTATATGTATGTGGTGTTTTCTGATTTATGTTTTTTGGGCACTTAGTTTTTTTAGGAATTTTAGGGATTTTAGTTTTTTTTATTTTTTTTTATGGTTTTACTATTTTTATGGGTTTTTTTTGAGTATTTTAGGTAATATTTGGGTTTGTTATTTATTTTTATGATTTTAGGATAATTGAACTTCTTTAGGGGTTTTAGGGTCATTTATAGTTTTTAGGGATCTAAGGGTTCTTTAGGATTTATCGGGGGTTTAGGGTTTTTTTGGGTTTTTAAGGCCCTTTTGAGTTTTAAATGGATTTTTAATGTCATTTTTTTAAGAGTCTATTTGGGTTATTAGGGTATTTTTCTTAAATTTTATGTCTTTTTAGGGGTTTTAATGGTTTTTAGTGTCGTTATGATTTTTATGGGTTTTAGATTTTTAGGGTATCTTTGGGGTTCTTGGGTCAGTTACAGTCATTTAGAGTTTTTAGTTCACCTATAGGTTTTTCGGGATTTAAAGGGCTTTTGTGCTTTTATAAAGTTTTTAGGGTCTTTTACGTGTTTTAATGTCTTTTTGTGTCTTTTTACGGTGTTTAAGGGTCCTAATGTTTTTTCTGGTTTCTTAGTGTTTCTAAGATTTTTTTGAAAGTCCAGGTTTTCAAGTGATTTTTAGGGATTGTTAGGGTTTTTAAGGGGGTTGAAGGATTTTGAGGGGTTATAGGGGTTTTGGGGTTTTGGGGTTTTTGGGGTTTTTTAGTTTTTAGGGTTTTCTGAGTATTATGGGTTTTTGGGGATTTTAGTATTTTTAAAAGTTTTTATTATTTTTTCGGTTTTGTAGTATTTTTGGGGATTTTACGTTTTAGGTGGTTAATGTGTTATTTCGGTTATACATATTATTTTTGGGCGATTTATAGTTTTTATGATATTTTAGGTTTTTTAGGTTGATTATGGTTTTTATTATATTTTAGGGATTTAGGATCATTTAGTGGGTTTTTGTCCTTTTAGGGTTTTTATGGGGTTTATGGATTTTGGATTTTTTTTTGGTTTTTTATGGTTATAAGTTTTTTAGGAGTTTTGAGTAATTTAGGATTTTTTTTGGTTTTTATTCTTATGATTTTTTATTTTTTTTGTATTTAGGGATTTTATAGTATTAGGGGTCGTAGGGTTTCATAGAAAATTTTATGGCCTTTTTGGTGACATTTTTTGGGTTTTAGTAAATTTTAAGGATTTAAGGGTTTCTTTTGGTTTTAATGATTTTTTGGGATTCTAGTGTTTTTAGGGATTTTATGGTTTAGAGGGGTGTTTAGGGGGTTTTTTTGATGTTTTAGGGTTTTATAGGGTGTTTTGGAGTAGGTGTTCTAGAAGAAACAATTTGAACATTGGATTTCATGTATATTTAATGATATAAATATTATTTAAATATTTTTTTCGTACAATTTATTTTTTATTCTCTTAGATGTAATAAGGTCCTAGGGTATATGTCGCATTGATAATGTCACACCAGTTACCCACTATGATTAGACCCTTGGAATTCCATGTAGATATTCATAATTATATTTATGCATTTAGATAACATTCTATTATGAAGAACATATATTTTAATGGTTTTTCTTGATTTTGACGTTGTTTTGTGTTTTTATAATTTTTATGGATTTCTTAGTCTTTTACGGGTTTTAAATGTTTTTAGATGTTTAAGGGGGTTTTATGCTTTTTAGATGTTGTTTGAATGTTTTAAGGGATTCTAATGTTTTTATAGGCTTTTAATTTTATTTTGGTTTTAAGGGATTTTAATGTTATTTATGTTTTTATTTTTTAGAACATTTTATGGGTGTTAGGGAATTGAAGTATTTTTTGGGGTTTTCTTGATTTCTATTTATTTTATTTTATTTAATGGATATTTTAGTTGTTATTAGGGTTTTAATGGTTTTGGTGGTTTATTGGGTGTTAATGTTTTTATGGGTTTTTGGTTATTAATCCTATTAGGGTTTTTAGTGTTTTTAGTTTTTTTTATTATTTTTGGGTTATTAAGGTTTTTAGAATGTTTTAGGGTTCTTTATGTTTTTATGGGATTTTTTTTGGTCTTTTAGTGTTTTAGGGTTTTAGAGACTCATGGGTAATTTATGGTTTTGAGGTTTTTATGGAGTGTATTTTTTTATGTTTTTTATGGTTTTTATGTTTTTTAGTTTTTTGGTGTGTTTAATGTTGTTAGTGTATATTAGGTGTCTTTAGGGATTTTAGAGTATTTTAGGGTATTTATGGGTTTCTATGATCTTTTCGGGGTATTAGGGTTTAGAGGGTCATTAGGTCCTTCTAGGGTGTTTTCTAGATTTTAGGGTCATTTATAATTTTTAGGTGTTTTTATGAATTTTATTGGTTTTAGGGTGTTTAGGGTTTTTGGAGTTCTTTTAGGGGATTTAGGAAATTTTTTGTGTTTTTATGGTCTTTAAGTGTTTTACGGGTTTGGGGTGTTTTGGGATTTATATTATTGGCTTTCTTGGTTTTTAGAGATTTTTAGTTCTTTGTAAAGTTTTTTTATGAATTTTAATAGTTTCTAAGGGTTTTTATGGTATATATTTTTTTAGGATTTTTTGGGGGTTTAGTATTTCCATGTGTTTTTTTCATTGAGATAGAAGGAGTTTTGGGTACTTTTATGGATTTTAGGTGTTTTGGGTCTTTCTTGGTTTTTATGGTTTGGGAGTGTTTGGAGATTTTTGGGATCTTTTTTGTTTTTAGGGTTTTTAGCGGACTTTTAGGTTTTTTGTTTAGTGGTTTTAGGTAGTTTTATTTTTTCGGTTTTTACTATCTATTAATGGTATTTATGTGTTTTTAATGGTTTTAGGGATTTATATGTTTTTGGGTATTTTAGGGGTTTTTATGGTTTTTAGATTATTTCAGTGTTTTAATGTTTTTTTATTTGGGGTTTTTCCAGTTATTTTAGGGTGTTCAATAGTTTTTATGGTTCTATGAGTTTTTTTATTGTTTTTTAGGGATTTAAGGGTTCTTTTTAGGTTTCTTTTTGGGTTTTATGTTTTTTAGGGTTTTGTATGGTTATATGGTCTTGTTGTATTTTGTTGGGTTTCATTGGGGTTTTATGGGTTTGTTGTATTTTTATGTGTTTTAATTGTTTGTAGTGTTTTCTAGGGGTTCATAAGAGATTTTTGGGGTTTTATGGGGTTTTGAGTTTATAATGGGTGTGTATAATTTTTTAAATCTGTTATTTTTTTTACTTATTTTTAGTGGTTTTAGAGTTTTATTAGGATTATTAGTGGTTTTATTAAATTATAGGGGATTTCATTGTTTCTAGGGCTTTTAGAGTTATTTAGGGTTTTTATTTTTTTAGGATTTTTTATAGATTTTCGTTGTTATTTGGGTTTTGGGGTTTAAAATGAATTTTATGGTTTTAGGTGTTTTTTATATTTTAATGATTTTTTTGGGGTTTTGGTTTTTTTAGGGTGTTCAGTATTTTCTATGGATTTACGGTGTTTATGGTTTTTATGGTTTTTAGTATTTTTGGGTATAGGGTTTATGGTTTATGTTTTAGGGTTTATGATGTGGGGTAAAGGGTTTTTGGTGTATGGTTTAGGGTTTAGGGTATAGGGATTAGGTTTTAG
Source organism: Viscum album (assembly GCA_963277665.1). NCBI lineage: Eukaryota > Viridiplantae > Streptophyta > Magnoliopsida > Santalales > Viscaceae > Viscum > Viscum album. Next base: position 873,078,850 of record OY728152.1, on the reverse strand, counting down.
GGTGTTGGGATTATGATAAAGGGTGTCAGGTATAGATTTTAGGTTGGGGTTTAATTTTTAGGGTTTAATGTATTGGATTTAGGCTATATGGTTTAGGTTTTATGGTGAAGCTTATTGGATTTAGGGTGTAGGGTTTAGGGTTTATGGTGTAAGGTGTAGCATTTAAGTTGTGGGGTTTAGAGTGTAAGTTATGGAGTTTAGATTTTAGGTTTTAGGTTTTACTGTTGAAGTAATAGGGTTTACTATGTACACCATTATGGTTTTGGGAGTATGATATGAGGTTTAGGGTGTAGGATTGGGGTTTAGGGTGTAAGGTATATGATTTAGGATGTGGGGTTTGGGGTTTAGTTTTGTGTCTGTACAATACAGAGCATAGGGTGTATGGTTTAAGGTTTATAGTGTAGGGTATATGGTCTCATGTGTATGGTGTAGGTTTTAATGTTTAGGGTATATTTTTTAGGGTTTAGGGTGTGGGGTATAGGATTTAGGGTGTAGCGTTTATGGTTTATGGTGTAAGGTAAAGGGTTTGGGGTGTAGGATTTTGTGTTTACAGTATATGGTATAGGGTTTAAGGTTTAGGATTTAGGGTGAATGGTATAGGGTTTATGGTCGAGAGTTTAGGGTATAGTGTATATTATTATGGGTTTTGGGTGTTGGGTGTAGGGTATATGGTTTAGGGTGTAGTGTTTATGGTTTAGTGTTTAGGGTGTAGGGTATATGGTTAAGGTTATGTGGTATAGGTTTTAGGGTTTTGGGTTTTGGGTTTGTGATAAATGATATAGGGTTTCGGGTTTCGGGTTTCGGGTGTTGGATAAAGGGTTTTGGTTGTAGGATATAAGGTATAGGGTGTATGGTCTAGGGTTTTGCATTTCCAGTGTATGATATGGGGTTTGGTCTGTATGGTATAGTGTTTTGGGTATAACATATAATGTATATTGTGTTGGGGATATTGTTTATGATGAATGTTTTAGGGTTTAGAGTGTAGTGTATAGGGTTTATTGTGCTGGTTTTTGGGTTTATCATGTACGAAATAGGGTTTAGGGTGTACGGTTTTTTGTTTTAGAGTGTAGGGTATAGTGATTTTTGACTAGGTTCTAGGGTGTATATTATAAGGTTTAAAGTGTAGGTTATAGGGTTTATGGTGTAGAATTTAGGCAATAGGATTATGGGTTTTTGGTTTAAGTTGTTGGGTGTTTGGTTAAGGTTGTTGGATTTAGAGTTTATGCATTACTGTATATGGTTCAGTGTGTTGATATTATTGTTTTTTATTCAAGGTATTGGTTTTAGGGTGAAGGGTTTAGGTTTCAGGGAGCATGGTGTATGGTTTGGAATATAGGGTTTAGGGTACAAGGTTTGGGTTGTAGGGTAAAAGCTTTATTGTGAAGGGTTTATGTTTTATGGTGTAGGGTATATGGTTTAGGGTTTTAATATTTTTTTCAGTTTTTTTTGGGTTTTTAGAATGCTGAAGGGTTTTATAGTTTTTATGTTTTTATTGGATTTTGATGGGTGTTTATGATTTTTAGTTATTTTTAGTGGTTTTTGGGGTTTTGGGGATTTTGGGTATTTACATTTTTTACGGAATAAGGTTGTTATGGTTTTATGTTTTTAGGGTTTTTTGATTTTGATGGTTTTTAGAGGTTTTATGTTTCTATTTGTGTTGTTAGGTTTTTTGGGAATTTTATTCATTTTTGGGTTCCAAGGTGTTGAAACTCCATTTTTCTACATGGGATGAAAATATTACAAAGAGTATGTCATGTATGTTAGGGAGGTGAAGATCCCTATGGAGGATCAATGAAACTTTCCTAAAAGTGGTTTCTACACACCTAGCATACACCACAGAAGGATCTCACAATCCCTATACAAGTCATAGAAGGACCAACCACCCCCACATTGGGTACCTAGACTTGGATCCTAGAATATGGACCTATGATGAAATCCTCCTCCAACAATGGTTCCCTATTTTAAGATAAATATGACACTAGGTCTCCAAATTTTCATGACATGAAAAATTAAATAAGCCTCCATGCTCTTGTCGCATGTCTTCTTCACCAAGATCATCATAAATCCATCTGGTATCTATCCAAAACCTGAGAGAAATTGATATTAAAGAGTATATCAAGATTAATGCCCCTCCAGGTTCTGAAGAACAAGACACCTATGTGATGACCCCTTTCCCCCTAACCAACAACCACTAGCTTGGAGGTTCCTTACAGAACCCATGACCTATGTAAGACCCTTCTGAGAAATCCTAAGGTGACTCTTGTTGACTAGAGTATGGGATATCCCATTAATTGGTTCCAAAACCTATTATATCAGATTGAGAATAAGACTGGGAATCATTGAATTTATACAATAATATTGAATGATATGAGAACAAAAATTTAATAATATGTCAGCAAATATAAAAAAATTAATAAAACTAACCTTATCAAGTTCATTAATTTCCCCAGCTGTGATTATCTCATACATGAATCATAGAATATAATTACCACATTTAACATGTACTTTTTTATTGTGAAACTAATGTTATAAAACATTACACTAATAATAAATATCAATATTTAACAAAAAAATATAAATAAAATATAATAAGAAAACTAATTACATGTACTTCTACATATGTTATTTTATTTGGTGACTTGATCGACATGTATTCCTTGTTCAATTTTTACTATTAATTTCATTTTCTAATATATGAACTAATAATACATATCTAATCAATGAAAATTAAACCAAATGATCTTGTAGAAAACAAAAAATATAATTCCTTTCTAATAAGGTGGAAAATCTTTTACAAACATTCCCTAAAAAAACCAATATAAGGTGAATTCACATGCACACAATATGCCTAACATCCAATGACCCAAACAATAAAAAATTTCACAAATAATAAAATTATAATGATCATTATTTCATAATTATATTTATGTTCTTACTAAACAAATCAGAGAAACCAACACACAATCATCATATGAGATAACCTCTCACGTTTATATGAAACTCTACCAGGATTCTTCACATGATGCACTTACAGAGAAATAAATTATGCGACTATTAAACCGTAAATTCTTGTACATTAATTTTGTAGAATAATTATTTAAAGATTCCTAATTTAAAAAGAAAATATAGTTAGTAAATTTAATGCTATCTTTTATTAATGAAATACAAATTCAAATATCAATATACTTACATGGAAAACAATGGCACCACATTCAGGTTGAGCTCTTCAAAATCATCAAGAGGCATGATTTATTTGCTATGTAATCCCAATGGACATTCTCTTCAACTTATATCATTCATCATTCAAAACTCATAGATATAATACAATGAAGAAATAGCAAGATAAAATCTTAGTATCCCATAAGAAATATCTGAAATATATATAGTCGATTGTTCATGAATATTTTGTTTCATTTGTGTAGTTATTTTGCATTTAGATAATCCTATATAATTTAAATGTTAGAAAAAAATTATAAGTAATTTTGAATCATTTGTAATTATTATGCAAAAAAATACGTTCCTCATTTAAAATATAACGATGAAAACCAGTTGTCCAAAGTAAAAAATGACCCAGAAAATCCCCAACTCTAGTGATCACATGGTTAGGAAATGGTAGTAGAACATTAGGATCTATAATATCGAGTATTTATACTCTAACCTAACCCATATGCATTGGCTAATGATATATAGAATCCAAAAAAATGCACGAGTCCTAATACGACAATATGAATATGAGGATCTCTAACAAAAAACTCACAATATAGGTTTTGGTTCGAGGGAGGTGGTAGAGGATCAAAGTAAGCAGATGGGGTAGGGTAGTCCGGGTGAGATGGCAGGGAATCCTGAAAATGAAAAAAAATATTAGTGTTTATAATTTAAAATATAGAAAAATTAATGAAAAATAAATAATATCCTTATTTGACCGAGTGAGGAGGTGGAGGATCGAAGTTGGAAGATGGGACATGGTAATCTAGGTGAGCAAGTTGGGAAGGCTGAAAATTGAAAAAGTTATATTAGTGTTTATAATTCATAAAATGGAAAAATTGATATCAAAAAAATAATATTCCAATGAAGGCTGCTCATATGAGGGAGGGTAGGCGGATGGGGTAGGTTAGCCCAGGTGAGCGGGCTGGGAAGGCAAGAAAATACAATAATTTTATTATTGTTAATAATTTATAAAATAGAAAAATTGATGAAAAATAAATAATATACATGGGAAAGCTTCTCATGCATGGAAGGGTAGGTAGATGGGGCAGGGTAGTTAGGGTGAGTAGGCTGGGAAGGCTGAAAAATGAATATATTGTATTATTGTTTATAATTTATAAAATAAAAAAATTGATGACAAATAAATAATATACCTGGGAAGGATGCGTAGACTATGACAGTCTTGCTAAGTGTTTGAATAAACCCTTTTCACTGTTTCATGAATTTGATCACCCATATACTGATTTATATTTTTCATATTGGATTTTAATTATTCTATTTCCATGTCACATGATTTATAACTATAACCAAAATACTTCTCAATAATAACACCTTCCATATATCCTCTAACATATTTTGGTGTTCTCCCTTTCCAAATGTAGTGGCTGGGATATCCATCCTACCATTGAGGATCAAAGAGCCCTATATCTCTTGCTCATAAAGTTCATCAAGAAATTAAAATGAAGAGGTTATATTAGTGTTTAAATTTTATAAAATAAAAAAAATGATGATAATTAAATAATATTTACTTACAATTTAATCATCTACCTTCTTATATTTCTCAATAATATACTATTCATTTTTCCTTCTTCTTTCATGATTCCATTTTCACAAGGTGAGTGGGAGGAGATGGAGGACAATGTTGATCCTCTTCTGAACCACTACAAGATCGATCTCTTGATGCTTCATTTTGTTCTTCAATCATTTTATTCATGAAATCAGATACCCTCTCTGTGATAATGTATGAGGGTATATATTTCTCAACTACATCTCTTGATGTGATCTCTAGGAGTCCTACAATATAAAAATAAACTACTATGTATTTAGAAGAATATATAATAAATTTTAAAATATAATATAATTACCATACCTAAAATTTGTATTCAGGATGACAAACAACAAATCACTGCCATGTATCTTAATCTATAAAGTGATACCTGAGTTATGATTTTTCAAACCATCTCTTTGGAAAAACAAACTTTTTTGTTAGTTTTGTCTTAAAATGTCTCCATCAAACCACTACTAGAAAGAGATTTCTTTTCATAATTTATTTTCATTCCTCCATATTTAATTTCATATGGAATTGAATAAATCAAATACGTTATTTAAAATAATTAATATTATAAAAATGAGATAAAAGAAATCAATTAAGATATTTTACCATCACAGACTCCCAAATATGTTGTTTTTCCATCCTTTCCACTGACTTCCAATCAAGATATAAAATACTAATCCTACAATGGCTCTATATTGATATATAAAAGATAAACTAAACTCCATTTGGGCCAGTTTCATTATGATTATCGTCAAAACAAATGTGTAATCTGTCATCATCATGTGAAAGTGATTGTTTTGGTAAACAGGGAATACCACGTTTACCAACTAGAGAACATGATTTGTTTTGGAAAAACAAGAGAAGTTTCCTCTTCTGAGGATGAATCAGTAGTCCTATAATTTTTTTTAATTTAATAGTTTTGTTTCATTAAATAAGTATATTACTGAATATTTAATAATAAGAAAAAATAGTCATGCCTCGGTAAATACTCCAGTCTATATGTATTTAACCTTGCTTCTGGAAATTGTAATGATGTTTTATGTACCTGCATATCATTAGAAAACTGAATATTTAGAAATAATAATGAAAAAATATGTAAAAAAGAGGAATTCATTTGTATGTAACTATAAGAAACACAAAATATAAATATTTTCCAGAAAAATTAGTTGACTAATTTAATGTTTTCCCACAAGACTTCATCCTGATCATTATGTATTACATGCACCATATCTTTCTTATACTCATTTTATTAATCATGAATTAGTGTAATAGATGAATAAGGATCATGTAAATCAATAGCAACATCCTCATAACCCAAATGGTATCTTTTTTCCTGGAAAAAAATGGACCACTAATCATTTGTTAGATTAATGACATAAAATTCTTTCTTTTCATGTGTCGCCGTAATAAATGGTTCCACATTGTAATTAAATCATTTCAAATCAACCAGTTTAAACCCATGTTCATCATGTTTCCCACCACCCTTACTATCAAACCAATGATACTTAAAAATGGTGTCTTGAAATTTGATATAATAAATTTCCCATATGTCATCTAGAACTCCCAAATATGGCATTGATTTTGAAATTTTTTTAACTTTGGAACTCAAAAAATACAATGTTTTAGCGAAAACCATCACACCACTATTCTAAACGGCACTCTTGTCATACAAATTTTTTGTGTAAGGTGTTTAACCATTAATTTTAAAACCAAACCATGTGATCTCATTAATAGATGATTCCCCTTATAATATCTTCAATGTTTATGATGCAGTTATATCTATGTTGACTTTCTCATTAGACCATGAAACAAATGTATTCTTTTGCACAATCACCAACCTCTTTTTTTTTCTTTTCAGATATCATAACTTTACTTCAGAAATATGTGAGGATATATATGATTTAACCTCATCTATATTGTTAAAAATATATAAATGTGCCTTCATCACTTTGTCACATGGAATAAACATTACCATTAATCCTTGAACCCCTCTACCCTCACTATCAACTATCATCTCTCGATATATAAGGAGGGTAATTTGTCCACCTCATACAAATAATAAATAAAGAACTCATTCAACTCTTCCAATATAAATTTTTTAACAATAGAGTCCTCTGATTGATACTTATTTTTAACATATCCCATCAAAATTTTCATATATCTCTCAAAAGGATAAATCCATCATAAATAAATAGGCCCACATGTTCATATCTCACGCACCAAATGAATCAGAAAATGAACCATTATGTCAATAAATGTTGGTGGAAAATATAAATCTAGTTGAAAAAGAAAAAGAGTTGCTTCATTCTCCATCACATCTAACAAATTTGGATCAACGATATTGCTACAAATGGATTTGAAAAAATTTCATAACTTGATGATAGTCTTTTAAATAGATGTCAAAAATGTTCCACACACTGCTATTGGTATATGTTGTTGCATCAAAACATGGAAATCATTAGATTTCATACCTATTTTTTTACAATACTTCAACGTCAAAAAAGTATTCACATTTGTAAAAAAACCACTGGGTACTTTAATACCATGAAGACACTGAAAAAAATTTCAATTCAATGTTGATTAATGTGTGACAAGCTGGAGTTAAATATGTTTGGTTTCCTTTCACTTTGGGTGAAAAATCCGAATGTATTCTCTGTAATATCAATTCCAATCTAGCATGAAATCAATCATTTGTATTTCCATTTATGACTAAAAAAGATCCAATGAAACTATCACATATGTTTTTCTCAACAATCATATTAATGATGTTATGTTTTACCTCTATATATATCTAATAAGGTAGTTCAAAAAAAATAGACTTCTTCTTCCATATATTTCATTGAAGACCAGAACATCATTTCTTTCCATATGTCAAATCAATATTTTCACCCTTTCATAATATTCATCAGTTGAGAATGGCTGAGGGGGAAGGTGGTATTCTTATAAATTTTTAAATTATTTTTTCAATCTAGTATTAGGATGATCATTTTCAAGAAATCATTTATGTCCCTTGTAAACAATCTTCCTTCAATTCTGCATTTGATAATGTGATGTCTCATCTTCACAAATTGTGCAAGATTTATGTCCCTTAACACAATATCCAGATAAGTTTCCATATGTAGGAATGTAATTTATAGTGAACATTATCATAGAATGAAAAAGAAAATACACTTTCTTGTATTAATCCAAAACTATAACACCTTCCTCTCATAAAAGATTCAAATATTCAATAAATGGTGAAATATACACACCAATATCATTTCCTGGTTGTTTTTGTCCATAAATATTCATGATCATAATAACATATTTTTTTTCTTACATAGATGTGGGTAAAAGTTGTAAACTAACAGAAAAATAGGCCATGAACTATGTTGGCTACTGCTTTAACACCCCATTATTTCATAGTACATTCTTTCTTTAGTGTAATTCAATAACATGCGCTACACGCAACAATGAGTTAGAGCGCACCACAACTTACCAAAATTTCTTTTCAAAAAGTTTCTATTAATATTATTAACTTAATTTTTAATTTTATATACTACATATAATTTTACCATCCATATTATGTTTTTAAAAGACATAATATAAGAACAAATTCAAATTTTTAGATAGTGGAAGTATTTTTCAAAACAATTAAATTTTACAGCCTTTTAAATGTGTACACTTTTTAAATCGAATATTTTATACTTTGGTATATTCAATTTGACAAATTAAACGTCTTCTTTATAATAGGGACATAAAAATTTAGTTTGGATAATTTTTTTGTATTTTTCTGATAATGTTCATATTTCAATAAATAGTGGAAAATAATAAATTTTAATTGAAGAAAACTTATTTAATAGAAATAATTTTAAGTGTTAAATTATTCATTTGAGTGGTTTTAAAGTATAATTAGATTATATTTTTATCATTTAATATAATTTAGGTCATTATAAGTAATTTCAAATTTAAATTGTACAAAAACACAGGTCAATCTTTCCATAGTTTTTCCTTTTTTTGAAAAACCCCACCTTTTGGTTTTGACAACGTGAATTAAATTTAAATTAATTAATTAAAATTATATGTTTACAATTTGTTAAAATAGAATTAATTTTAGTATTCAGAATATCAAAATTATCTTAGGTTGAATTTTTGATATTTTTCTAAAAACATTCAATTTTTGAGGAATAGTGAAAAACAATGCGTTATTGTTTAAAATCGACTATTATTTAAATAATTATTATTTTTATTTAAATTTTTTTACAGTAAAAATATAATCATAATACCTATATTAGTCTAATTTAATTTATTAGAGTCGTTTTATAATAAAATTTGGCATAAATAATTATTGAACTTTTTATCCTTTTTTTACCCACTTTCTTGGCACATTTGCAAATTTGCTTAAAAAATAATTTAATTTTAAAAATATGAGAGACACATTTGACATAAGTAAGTTAAAATTTGATTCTATAGGGTGAAAACTAATTTTCAGTGAATAGTAACATTTGAATTTTATTTACAATGGTTAAAAGTAAATAGGGTAATTAAAGGTAAAAATTATATTATAATTACCCTAACACATGTCCGAATTCTTTTGGATTAAGTGTATTTAGTCCAAAATAAACCTTAGGAATATAATATGATCTTCTTTGATCAACTTTTATTAGAATATAACATTTATTATTAATATTTTAAAGAAATGTTAAAAGTGTTAAATTCAAATTTTAATAACAGAAACATTTTTAATATATGTATATATATAATAAAATTTTGACTATAAATATTAAAAAGAAATATAATAATATTTTCTATATCATAGTATTTTATTTATAATTTTTATACAATAAATAATTAAATTTATTTATGACATAATGACGATGCAATAATTACCTTATTAATGAAATATTAAAATAATTGATATTATAAATATCCTTATAAATGTAAATTTAGACTTTTGATGAATTCCAATAGATTTATAGGTTCATATTACATGTTAGTATTAATTTAATTTATTTTTTAGAATTAATCAGGTTTTATTGACTTTCACAAAAACCAAATACAAAAAGATGTCAAAATTGACATAAATGCGTTTAAAAAAAATACTATAGTATTAAATGATATAATATTCCTAAAAATCTAAGATTTGGAAAAAGGACTTATATAATTATTAATATGTAAATAATGAACTACCAGGGGCTCTTTTGGCATATTATATTAAGTTTATTAACCATGTAATATAAAAATTCAAGAAGAAATTGTAAATGATAAACTGTTTAACTAAGAGTTAAATCTAAAAGATATGGTTAATATGGTGACCTAAATTTGTCTAAAATCAATTTTATTGAGAGGATATAGACCCATCACTACCTTATCCTATAAAAAAAAACCATTTCTAGCAATTATAAACCGAAAATGAGTTTATAATAAAATAATATTTCAAGCTTTTCCTAAAGTGACCCTCACCTATTTTGTAAAATCATAATTCCACTTGTCTCAAAATCACTCCTCCAAAGCCATTTTATCGGCCAAAACATGAAAAAATATCCTCCCAACTCCCTGAATGTAATCCTACAGGCCATACATTTATCATTAGGTCAACCTAAGGAGCCCTATTGTTCAAATGAAAAGGATGAACCAGAAGAAGAGGTGATTATTTCATCACCTCCTTCAAAGTTATTTTTTTCTTACAAATCCTCTTTCATTGTTCTATCCATGAAAAAATTATAACTCTAGTACCTTATAGATACTATGATGTTATTTAAAATATTTTACAACCAAATTCATTATTTTATCCATCCTACGAAACAGAAAGTCATCATACATGCGTATGTACGGTTTACCGTCTCCACGTCGTGGTGTAGTTTGTTATTCAACAATTCATTATTTGGATGGGTATAATAATGAGTATACATGATGTAAATAATAAATATTAAATATTAATGATTCTGTATATTTAATATACCATCCACTTACAAATTATTTCACCATAAATGGAATGATATTATCGCTCCTGCGTACGTACGACTTATCGTCTCCACGACACGATGAGATTCATTTCCATGTTCACCATTCGACAATGATTATAAATATATATATTATTAATAAGTGTTCCATATATGAAATAATAATGATACTTGAAATATTTAGATATATATATATAAATATATATTTATTTACCTATATATCATTCACTTACTTCTGTTCAATACGATATGAAAACAGAAATGTGGTTATGCGTACATACGGCCTACCGTCTCCATAAATGTTGTTTTCCATTTCGTATATCTATCTTTTATACATACTTATATTTTGAATATATGTGATACATAAATAATTTTTTATATATTGGAATCAATTAAATCATGATATAAGTTATACAATCTGGAATAAAGAGTCAAAACACGTATGATAAAGAAAGTGATTATTATCTAAAATATTATTTTAACAGAGAAATTATTATTAAATGGGTTGTATAAAACCATCAATGAATCATGTTTTAAGTAATAAATACAAATATGGTTCTATTATTATTTAATAACATACTATTTTCATTATACAGAAGCTTAAATGTACCCTCGGCCAATGGAAAGTTCAAGGTACGGGTCAATTCCACAATCGCATTACTATCCGAGATTGATTATGTGTAAATATTTACTTAAAATTTTTATAATCCATGTCCATGAATTATAAAATTGTTTTCAAAATAAATATCTTATGTTTTCTTGGAATGAAACTTTCAGAAAGATCAACAAATTATATGTCTTAGTGACAAATTTTTCTAAATATTTTTAATTAATGTCTATGATTTAAAAATAATTTAATGGATTCATTTATATGGACATGATTTGTAACATCCCAGTTAAATAAAGAATAAAAATTTTTCATATTTATTAATATTTACGAATTAAATATTAATTTTATTTTAAAGGGGTTACTATGTTCGATAGCGTACCCGATACGCAATGATGAGTTTCTTTGAAACTTACGTAGCACACTTGTAATAAAATAATATTATTTTAAATGTTAGATAACAAGTAGCCGTTGTACTGGAGGGAATGGATAGAAATAACTAAAATATGATTAGATATGTTTTTAAATGTTTTTACATTTACCCAATAAAAGATAAAGGCTTAAAATACGGAAAGACTTCAATTTTAGGGCATATATACTCTAATTTTCAGTAAAGGTTCACTTATCACCTTTTAATGGTGAACCTTCATTAAATATAGTTTTGATCACTCTTATAATTTATTTTGGACCAAATATAACTCTTCTTTAGAATCGGGACATCAAAATTTACTTTGTGTAAATTTTTGGTACCTTTCTGATAAAGTTCATTTTTTTATGAATAGTGTAAAATGTTGTATTTTAATTCGAAACCTCTTTTTAATCTAAATTATTTATATGATTAGATTATTATTTTAATTGGTTCTAAAGTGAAATTAGAATATATTTTTACCATTTTATCCAATGGTGGTCATTGGAATCAATTTCACTTTGAAATTAGAATTAAACTGGTGTCAATCTTTTGATACTTATTGTTTTGTAAAAACACACTATTTACTCTGGCAGCGGGAATTAATTATTAAATTAATTAATGTGACTTATATGTTTTGAATTTTGTAAAATGGACTTCATTTTTGAATTCGGAATATCAAATATAGCTTAGGGTGAATTTTTGGTAATTTTCTGAAAAACTTCAATTTTTGATGAATAGTGAAACCACTAAGTGGTAATCAAGCAAACTGATTTTTCAGTTAAATGAATGTTTACCACTAATGTGTATTGAATTTTGAAAATCCGACATACACGGTTGTCAATAAGAAGTAAAATGTGGTTCAATGAGATTAAAATAATTTTTTGGTGAATAGTATCTTTTTTTCATTAATCGCGATTAGAGGTAATTAGTGTAGTTTAAGGTAAAAATGGTATTATAAGAATGTGAAAACACCATGACACTTGTCCTACAACTATTGGGTGAGTCATGGCCGACCAAGACAAGCCATGGGCCAACTTGGGGACCCCATGGAGCCACTTTAGTTGGAAAATGACATTAATATATTTTTATTTAATGTTTAAGTGAAAATGACACTAACATAAATTGTTTTACTAAAATAATTTTTGAGTGGGGTTATACAAGTCCAAATTTTGATTATAAATAGTAATTGGAAATCTAAAACGATTTCCTACATCATAGAAGTTTTTTTATAATTTTTAGACATTATGTAAATTAAATTATTTATGACATAATAATGATGCAGCGATGACATCATTATTTGACGATTTAAATAAAATGGAAAGATAATGTAAAATCTATGAACTAAAAATTTCCAAAACCAATTGGATGAGTGGATTTAGAACCCTTATCACCTTATCCACGAATTATATCAATGTGGGACCTTTTAAAACCGAAACACATTTTCAAATAAAGTAATATTTCTTTACTTTCCAAAAGTGCCCCTCCTCTCCTCTTATAAAAGGCCCCCACCTCTACCTCATTTCACATACTTCTCAAGCCTTTGGCTCGGCCAACCCCTGCCCAATTACTCTCTCCACATCCCTCTACTAATCCTAGAGGATTCCCTTTGGGAAGAATCCTTTCAAAGGAAGCCTTTAGGCTCAAATCAAAAGGGAGTTACACTTTTAAAGGTAATTCATTCTCTCTTGTTCATTTGTTTTATTTTGCTTCTCCAACCCTCTAAACTCTTTTTATTTACTTATTTTGTAACAACACCAGTATCTTCAATATACTAGGATGTTGTTATAATATTTATTTGAGCTACACTCTCACACAACTACATCAAATGGTTAAAGAACATACGGTTTCCGTGGATGGCGAAATTCTGCCTCCCGAAACGATGATTGTTCAATACTCATTTAACACCTTCAGGGGTGGCCATTATGATGTAACTATTTTTATATATGATATATAATATATTTATGTTTTCCTTAAGCTTATATTTTTTTCATTTTGGGCATACCTTTATGGTTTCCATTATGGGTAAACACGATATCTTCATTTATGGAAGTGCGGACTACCGCCCCCTAAAAGTGATGTGATTCGTTAATGCCATATGTGGGATGTGTAAAGGATGGATTTAAAGTTATTATATATGATGTTATACTGGAATTATAATATACCTCTATATAATTATTATTTCATTCCATTAAAGTATGAGATAGAAATGAAAGTAGCGTTCATGCGTACGTACGGCTTACCGTCTCCATGAACGGTGCATTTCATTTCTTATCCCCAAATGTAATGTACTATTAAAATTACATGTATATAATGTATATATATAATTAATGATATATCTAAATGATGAATATAATTCTGGAATTAAAATATACATACCTCCCATTTAGTTTTAATTCCACTAATATGACAAAGAAATGAAAGTAGCGTTCATGCGTACGTACGGCTTACCGTCTCCATGAACGGTGCATTTCATTTCTTACCTCTAAATGATTATGTAATTTTATAAATACATGTATATGATGGATATATATGATACATATTATATCCAAATCGGGAATTTCATTCTGGATATAAAGAAATTTTGACCACATGAACAACATGTAATTGTAAGAAGTCAACTTTCGACTTAAGAACCAAATATTGACAAAACAAACATTATTAACATAAATGGTTAAATAATGTTTATAAAATGGAAATAAGTGATATAAAAAGAATAATTAACTTTAAAAAGGTTCTTAATCAAGTATAAATTAACTCAAGTTTATTATTCAGGACGTTAAAGAACGATTGAGTCAAGTCAGACCCAAGGTAAGGGACTTCGTCTCAATCTCCTTTCATTGAGGCATATTTCGTTTTATACACAACTTTCTTTTATACGGTGTATAAACTCCTTTGAATTTTACTTTTATACACAAGGAATCTTTTTCTACGAAGCGTTTTACTAAACGACAAAAAGGAATTTTTTTTTAACGTACGCGGTGACAACGACCTTTTTCCGCCGCCGCGAGTATTATTTGATATTTGGCTTCCTCAACAAGCCGTAATGTTTTTAAAATAAAATAAGTACCATATACTCTTTTATGTATTTTGGTATTGAAAATGGTTTTGATAAATGATTCTATTATGTCAATATATTTATGATATATTGTGATTGTATTTTGGAAATTTTATCATTCCTTTATATTGGTTTTATGTTTTATGATTTTATATTGGTACTTGGACATTTTAACGGGTGGTTACGTTATAAACCATATGACGGGTGGTGCCGTGAATACCAGGACAGGTGGTTACGTTATAACCTCAAATGCATTGGGTATGGAAGTCGGCCGTATGGCTATTCCATTAAGTATGTATGGAAATTGGTCGTATGGCTATTCCATTAAGTGATATGTGTGGAAGTCAACTGTATGGTTATTCCACTTAAGTATGTTTATGTCCCACGTTACCTTTATATATTCTATGTGTTCTTTATATGGGTTTTATGGTAATACTTTGGTTACAAAAAGGTAAGTAATGATACTTTATTCAGTGAAGATTTTTTTTACTACTTCATGAAGGTGAAGGTATTACTCTGATATAGTACACATGGTTCACTTGATGTTTGAAAAACTAACAGTTTTCATTCTCTTTGTATCCCTTACTGAGCTTTTTATGCTCACCCCATGTTTTTCGAAATGTTTTTCACAGGACTTAAAGTGGAATAAGGTCAAGGATGGGATCAAGGGAATTTCATGCTATCTAAAACATGGAATCTAAACATCTTTCTTTTTAAGAGTTTTTATTTTATGGAGACTTAGTAGAAGTGTCTACTTTGTAATCTTTTAAGATGTAATAGTTATGTTCTAATTCTCTAAAACTCTAAACCTGAAAAGATCCTCAATGTGAATTATTCATTTAATTCAATATTAAGTAAGGTTTAAGGCTGGGGCCTTATAGTTGGTATCAAAGGTGGGTTTAGACAAATTTAGGAGTTAGAAAAGTGTTAAATTATAATATGATTGAAATGATGTAGCATTTACGGATTACCATGTTGCTTCGCCTAAGATATTTCTATGTTCAGAATGGTTTTCTGCAGAGGAGAAAAAGCAGCTATGTTGGGACGACAGCAGGAGGAAGATAACCTTCCAAATCAGCAACCTGAGATGGTCGGAATCGGAACTGAATAGTTTGTTGCAGTGATGGCACAGTTGACTCAAGCTATAAATGGTGGTGGTATCCATGCACGAGATCAGCCAGATCAACCGCAGAGGAACATGTCAGTGGTGGAACATTTCATGAGGCAACATCCCCCATCATTCAGAGGATCATCTGACCCTGTGCAAGCTGAAGGGTGGATTAAAGCACTGGAGAAGATTTTTGATGTCATGGGGTGTTCAGAACATCAAAAGGTTAGTCTTGCTGTTTACCGTTTTGAAGGTGAAGTTGATCAGTGGTGGTCGATGGTGAAAAATATAAGGGATAGTGATGAGATTGAGGATCTTCACTGGGACGAATTCAAAGGTATGTTTCTTGAGAAATATTTTTCTAAGGTGGTTCGTCTTAGGATGGAAAAACAGTTCCTAGAATTGAGGCAGGAGGATGATTCAGTGGCTGCTTATGAAGAAAAGTTCACTCGATTGGCTAGGTATGCTCCAAACATCATACGAGATCTTGATAGTAAAATAAACCGTTTTTACTCAGGGTTAATTCCAAAGTATCGAAGGGCTTTAGCTTCTCGTGAGTTCAAAAGTTATGAAAAACTTGTTCGATGTGCGGAGAAGGTGGAAATGGAGTTTGTCGATGATCAGGTGTTCTATGACAAACAACAGAATAAGAGGTCTAGTTGGCAGGCAAATGGGAATAATTCATCAAAGAAGCAAGGAGGTAAGAAAACCAAATATCCATCCTATGAGAAGTGTGGTAAAATGCATCCTGGAGAATTTTTATCCGAGACTGGTAAGTGCTTTCGGTGTGGTAAGTCTAGTCATATTGCTCGTAACTGTAAGGAAGATGATCAAGCGGGAAATGAAAAGCCAACGGTAAGATGTTTTAAGTGTAATGAAATGGGTCATTATGCAAACGAGTGTCCAACGAAGAACTCAACTGGGGGAATGCAGCCAGACTACAAGCAGAAAGGGGTGGCGAAATCCTTTGCAACAACTTCAGCAGATGTTGGGCCATCAAATGAAGTGGTATCAGCTCCAGGGACCTCAGTATTTTTCGAAGATTGACTTGATGTCGGGGTACCATTTGTTGAAAGTAAAAGAAGCAGACGTTCCGAAGACTGTGTTCCGTACTAGATATGGCCATTATGAATTTGTAGTTATGCCTTTTCGGTTATCCAATGCACCTGCTGTATTCATGGACCTTATGAATAAAACTTTCCATGAGTTCTTGGATAAGTTTGTGTTTTGAGGTTTGGGAAGAGGTTATGTGTGCCTTGTGATTCAACGTTGAAGAGAGAGTTGTTATGTGAAGCTCATAGTTCTCCGTTTTCAGTTCATCCGGGCAGTACTAAGATGTACAGAGATCTGCGGGAGTATTACTGGTGGGATGAAATGAAAAGAGATATTTCTGATTTTACTATGAAGTGTTTGACTTGTCAGCAGGTTAAAGCAGAGCGGCAGTTACCGAAAGGGATGCTTCAGCCTTTACTAGTTCCAGAGTGGAAATGAGAGAATATATCCATGGACTTTGTTGTTGGATTACCGAAGACATCTCGAGGTAATAGTGCAATCTGGGTTATTGTTGATCGCTTGACCAAATCTGCTCATTTCCTTGCTATACGAGATACTTTCTCTCTTGATCAACTTTCCCGTTTGTATCTTAAAGAGATAGTCAGGTTACATGGAGTTCCTCTCTCCATTGTATCGGATCGTGATCCCAGGTTTACTTCTAACTTTTGGAAAGGCCTTCAGAAGTCGTTGGGTACTGAATTAAATTTTAGTACAGCTTTTCATCCTCAATCAGATGGGCAGTTAGAACGAACAATCCAGACATTGGAGGATATGCTACGAGCATGTTCTATGGATTATCAGGGACGTTGGGACCGACATCTTTCTTTGGTTGAGTTTTCTTATAATAACAGTTTTCATTTCAGTATACAGATGGCACCATTTCAGGCATTACATGGGAAGCGGTGTCGAACTCCAGCATTTTGGAATGAAGTGGGTGAAAGGAAGCTAATGGGACCAAAATTGGTAGAAGAGATGGCAGAAAAAGATCAGTTGATTCAGAAAACACATGAGAACAGCTCAGAGCAGGCAGAAGAGTTATGCGGATAACCGGAGGAAGGATCTATCTTTTGTGGTAGGTGATCATGCTTTTCTCAAGGTTTCTCCTTGGAAAAGTGTGATGAGATTTGGTAAGAAAGGAAAGTTGAGTCCATGGTTGGTTGGACCATACGAAATTCTGGAAAGAGTTGGATCATTTGCATACCGAGTGGCTTTACCTCCGAGTTTATCTCAGGTACACAATGTTTTTCACGTTTCGATGTTGAGAAAGTATATGCCAGATCCATCTCATGTTTTGCTCCCAGAGGTAGTTCAGCTGGAAGAGAACCTATCCTATGAGGAACAACCGGTCCAGATTCTTGACCACAGGGAGCAAGTGTTACGGAATAAGGTGATTCATCAGGTAAAGGTTTTGTGGAAAACCCATGTGATTTAAGAGGCAACATTGGAATCTGAAAATGCTTTGAGGGATAAATATCCCCACTTATTTTGATAAGTGAATAAAATTGCGAGGACGCAATTCCCAAAAGGGGGAAGGATGTAACATCCCGGGTAAATAAAGAATAAAGAATTTTCATATTTATTAATATTTACTAATTAAATATTAATTTTATTTTAAAGGGGTTGCTATGTTCGATAGCGTACCCGATACGCAACGATGAGTTTATTTGAAACTTACGTAGCACACTAGTAATAAAATAATATTATTTTAAATGTTAGTTACCAAGTAGCCGTTGTACTGGCAGGAATGGATAGAAATAACTAAAATATGATTAGATATGTTTTTACATTTACCCAATAAAAGATAAAGGCTTAAAATACGGAAAGACTTCAATTTTAGGGCATATATACTCTAATTTTCACTAAAGGTTCACTTATCACCTTTTAATGGTGAACCGTCATTAAATATAGTTTTGATCACTCTTATACTTTATTTTGGACCAAATATAACTCTTCTCTAGAAACGGGACATCAAAATTTAATTTGTGTAAATTTTTGGTACCTTTCTGATAAAGTTCCTTTTTTATGAATAGTGTAAAATGTTGTATTTTAATTCAAAACCTCTTTTTAATCTAAATTATTTATATGATTGGATTATTATTTTAATTGGTTTTTAAGTGAAATTAGAATATAGTTTTACCATTTTATCCAATGGTGGTCATTGGAATCAATTTCACTTTGAAATTAGAATTAAACTGGTGTCAATCTTTTGATACTTATTATTTTGTAAAGACACGCTATTTGCTCTGGCAGCGGGAATTAATTATTAAATTAATTAATATGACTTATATGTTTTGAATTTTGTAAAATGGAATTCATTTTTGAATTCGGAATATCAAATATAGCTTAGGGTGAATTTTTGGTAATTTTCTGAAAAACTTCAATTTTTGATGAATAGTGAAACCACTAAGTGGTAATCAAGCAAACTGATTTTTCAGTTAAATCAAAGTTTACCACTAATGTGTATTGAATTTTTAAAATCCGACATACATGGTTGTCATTAATAAGTAAAATGTGGTTCAATGAGATTAAAATAATTTTTGGTGAATAGTAACTTTTTTTCATTAATCACGATTAGAGGTAATTAGTGTAGTTTAAGGTAAAAATGGTATTATAAGAATGTGAAAACACCATGACACTTATCCTACACCTATTGGGTGAGTCATGACCGACCAAGACAAGCCATGGGCCAACTTGGGGACCCCATGGAGCCACTTTAGTTGGAAAATGACATTAATATATTTTTATTTAATGTTAAAGTGAAAATGACACTAACATAAATTTTTTTACAAAAATAATTTTTGAGTGGGGTTATACAAGTCCAAATTTTGATTATAAATAGTAATTGTAATTCTAAAAAGATTTCCTACATCATAGTATTTATTTTATAATTTTTAGACATTAAATAAATTAAATTATTTATGACATAATAATGATGCAGTGATGACATCATTATTTGACGATTTAAATAAAATGGAAAGATAATGTAAAATCTATGAACTACACATGTCCAAAACCAATTGGATGAGTGGATTTCAAACCCTTATCACCTTATCCACGAATTATATCAATGTGGGACCTTTTAAAACCGAAACACATTTTCAAATAAAGTAATATTTCTTTACTTTCCAAAAGTGCCCCTCCTCTCCTCTTATAAATGGCCCCCACCTCTACCTCATTTCACATACTTCTCAAGCCTTTGGCTCGGCCAACCCCTACCCAATTACTCTCTCCACATCCCTCTCCTCATCGTAGAGGATTCCCTTTGGGCAGAATCCTTTCAAAGGAAGCCTTTAGGCTCAAATCAAAAAGGAGTTACACTTTTAAAGGTAATTCATTCTCTCTTGTTCATTTGTTTTATTTTTCTTCTCCAACCCTCTAAACTCTTTTTATATACTTATTTTGTAACAACACCAGTATCTTCAATATACTAGGATTTGTTTATAAAATTTATTTGAGCTACACTCTCACACAACAACATCAAATGGTTAAAGAACATACGGTTTCCGTGGATGGCGAAATTCTGCCTCCCGAAACGATGATTGTTCAATACTCATTTAACACCTTCAAGGGTGGCCATTATGATGTCACTATTTTTATATATGATATATAATATGTTTATGTTTTCCTTAAGCTTCTGTTTTTTTTCATTTGGGCATACCTTTATTGTTTCCATTATGGGTAAACACGATATCTTCATTTAAGGAAGTGCGGACTACCGCCCCTAAAAGTGATGTGATTCGTTAATGCCATATGTGGGACGTGTAAAGGATGGATTTAAAGTTATTATATATGATGTTATACTGGAATTATAATATACCTCTATATAATTATTATTTCATTCCATTAAAGTATGAGATAGAAATGAAAGTAGCATTCATGCGTACGTACGGCTTACCGTCTCCATGAACGGTGCATTTCATTTCTTATCCCCAAATGTAATGTACTATTAAAATTACATGTATATAATGTATATATATAATTAATGATATATCTAAATGATGAATATAATTCTGGAATTAAAATATACATACCTCCCATTTAGTTTTAATTCCACTAATATGACAAAGAAATGAAAGTAGCGTTCATGCGTACGTACGGCTTACCGTCTCCATGAACGGTGCATTTCATTTCTTACCTCTAAATGATTATTTAATTTTATAAATATATATATATGATGGATATATATGATACATATTATATACAAATCGGGAATTGCATTCTGGATATAAAGAACTTTTGACCACATGAACAACATGTAATTGTAAGAAGTCAACTTTCGACTTAAGAACCAAATATTGACAAAACAAACATTATTAACTTAAATGGTTACATAATGTTTATAACATGGCAATAAGTGACATAAAAAGAATAATGAACTTTAAAAAGGTTCTTAATCAAGTATAAATTAACTCATGTTTTTTATTCAGGACGTTAAAGAACGATCGAGTCAAGTCGGACCCAAGGTAAGGGACTTCGTCTCAATCTCCTTTCATTGAGGCATATTTCGTTTTATACACAACTTTATTTTATATGGTGTATAAACTCCTTTGACTTTTACTTTTATACAAAAGGAATCTTTTTCCACGAAGCGTTTTACTAAACGACAAAAAGGAATGTTTTTTTAACGTACGCTGTGACAACGACCTTTTTCCGCCGTCGCGAGTATTATTTGATCTTTGGCTTCCTCAACAAGCCGTAATGTTTTTAAAATAAAATAAATAACATATACTATTTTATGTATTTTGGTATTGAAAATGGTTTTGATAAATGATTCTATTATGTCAATATATTTATGATATATTGTGATTGAATTGTGGAAATGTTATCATTCCTTTATATTGGTTTTATGTCTTATGATTTTATATTGGTACTTGGACATTTTAACAGGTGGTTACGTTATAAACCATATGACGGGTGGTGCCGTGAATACCAGGATGGGTGGTTATGTTATAACCTCCAATGCATTGGGTATGGAAGTCGGCTGTATGGCTATTCCATTAAGTATGTATGGAAATTGGCCGTATGGCTATTCCATTAAGTGATATGTGTGGAAGTCAACCGTATGGTTATTCCACTTAAGTATGTTTATGTCCCAAGTTACCTTTATATATTCTATGTGTTCTTTATATGGGTTTTATGGTAATCCTTTGGTTACAAAAAGGTAAGTAATGATACTTTATTCAGTGAAGATTTTTTTTACTACTTCATGAAGGTGAAGGTATTACTTTGATATAGTATACATGGTTTACTTGATGTTTGAAAAACTAACAGTTTTCATTCTCTTTGTATCCCTTACTGAGATTTTTATGCTCACCCCAAGTTTTTCGAAATGTTTTTCATAGGACTTAAAGTGGAATAAGGTCAAGGATGGGATCAAGGGAATTTCATGCTATCTAAAACATGGAATCTAGACATCTTTCTTTTTAAGAGTTTTTATTTTATGGAGACTTAGTAGAAGTGTCTACTTTGTAATCTTTTAAGATGTAATAGTTATGTTCTAATTCTCTAAAACTCTAAACCTGAAAAGATCCTCAATGTGAATTATTCATTTAATTCAATATTTAGTAAGGTTTAAGGATGGGGCCTTATATGATTTCATTAAAATTTTAATTGCATTAAAAAATTTCAATGTGCAATGAGACACTATGATTCAGAAATATATTTTAAATGATTTCTTTTTTAAGTTTGTGACTTTTAAATGGTTTCACAAAAAATGATATTTCTCTCAAAAAGTTTTACTGATCATTTTCAAATATGTCATCATCCTTTACTAGATATTATTCGTGATTGAGGTTGATTTCTTGTAATACAATATTATATATTGTATGGAATGATTTATTCTATGATTGACTATGGATGATCTATTTTTATAACATTCATGGTTTATGGTTGATTTATTGACATTTAGTATGCTAGTTTTAATGTGAATGATTATGTTATATTTCATCATTTTCATACGTGGAATGAATTGGACTTAGTAAGTGACGGGTGGAGCCCGATATATCTCCTTGATGAATTGGTAGGTCTAATGATACAAACTAGTGTTTGAAACAAGGCCATGATTTTTTTTATTTATAGTCTTAGAATGAGGCCTTAACTATGTGATTATGATGCATGACATTATGCATTCCCTCATTATTAAATTAGTAATTTCATGTGATTATTCGACTAGTAGAATATCAATGTTCATGGTTTTATGGAAAATGTAGATTAATTTTTTCCATATTATGTTCAGTATTATGTTTAAAAAGGAATTTTTTTATACATATTTCCATAAAATTTTATAGCTTCCGCTAAATTATTTACCCATACCGAGCATCTGAGCTCACCCCTTTATGTTGTTTTGTTTTCCCATGATTCCAAGAAATGTATTATGATTTATATGTAGGTTTAAGCCTGAATAATAATGGAATTATGAATGTATTTTTTTATGTTGGCTGTGACTGTTAAATGTAACATTCATGTATGTAATCAATATTCCAAGTCTACTAAACTGATCTGTCCCTCAAGACATGATTCCTTATAATCATTCCAATGTATTAAAATAATACACCGTATCCGAGCTTTTGGGGTTGTGGCATTACAGTTTTTATCAGAGGAAGTTTAGTAAAAACCTTGGAAACTAGATTTAGAAAAACTCTGATTAGAGAAGATTACCCTAATACAGACTTTGAGGATTAGTATGGAAGAACTACCAATAATTTTGGTAATTTATAAATTTGGAAATTTTCCAAGCAATACATCCCTGTCTGGATACGAGCAGGTAGAGGCGACTCTGGCACATATTTACCTAGGAGCGAAAAAACCAAGAAGGAGTTTTCCGTTTGACCTGGGGTGTCCTAGTACATGACAACAGGCCTTACTGCACTCTTGATTATGACACTCCCAGAGGATATTCATAGAATAAATTTAAATTTTCTTTACAAACCATTATGAAGGGTTTATGAGTAAATAATTTATTAAAGAAATTTTTTATGATTATAGATTATATTCATAACTATTCAATTTATTTTAGGTATTTTACAAATTTGGAATTATTCATTGTTATTAATAATATAACCTTGTGTACAACCTTGTTTAGAATTGGTTCCCAATAGAAGGAATGTGGACTCCAGCAATACTCATGATCCAAAGATTAAGAAGTATCATATCTTTTACTATCTTAAGATAAAATTTAAAACGGAAATAGTCCCCCATGCATTATCTTCATATGATAAAATAATATCATGTGTTCATAAGATAAGTAAAAAATTATCTGAGTCATATGAATTTGAAGGGAAGTCGTAGATGAAAAGGATGGTATAGAGAATGATGGATAGGGGGAAGAAGGGAAATAATGATATTCCCAAATTTGATAACTCTAGAAAGAATCACCTTGGTAAATTCTTGAAGAGAATGTGAGTTTGTTATATGTGTGGAGAAAAAGGAAACCAAGTACGTGATTGAAAGTCTAAGAAAAAGGATTCAAATGTAAAATGCATCGTCTGCAAGGAGTTGGGACACTACGCGAATCAATGTACCAATCATCAGAGTATCCCAAAATGATTCTATTGGATAATAATAATGTTATGATACTACAAAATATGAAGAAGAATAATTAGTTTTCTAATATTTTTATTAATGAATTATGTAATTTTAGTGCTGTATAAATGATGTACTGGTTATATTAATTATGGAAATAAATAAGGATTGTACTTCAGTACTATTTTATTAATGATTTGAGATTGTATGATACCAAGTAATGTGACACAGTTTCAAATTAATCATTTTGAAAAATATATGGTTGGGAGAAATAAAACTGTTAATATGTTTCTGGAACTGAGATAATGATTTCGGAATAATATATGATTGATTTGGATAAATTATATTTAATATTCTTGACTTCCTTGAAACTGATTAATTTTTTGTTTATTCCATCAGTGTTGGAGTTTACAACATTTTTGATATAAGGAGTATATCCAGTATTATATAAATAATAAGGGAGAATTGATGCAATCAAAATGGTTTTTTGGTAATTTAGAGTGTCACCATGTTTTAAAAGAATACATGATGAAGGTATACACATGCTATTACATGGAAAAATAGATCTTCATTATGATTACCTTCCATATAAATTATGTATTGTGGGTTTTAAAATATGTATTTTGGATAAGTCTAATGGTTGTAATGAATTAAAATGGACATTTTATATTGTTTTTTAATGTTAAACATTTCTTAAGATTTTTTTGGATTATTATAAAAATAAAAACCCAGAGATCGGGTGATAACCCATCACGTCTAACAAGGCTATGAGACATGAACCTGCAACCAAAGGGTGACAATTGTGCATCACCTACCAATGGTCTACCTGATGTACAGGTTTGTATAATTTTGTTTTTTAAATAGTCTGACAAATTAATTATAAATTAATTATTTCTGGAACCCAATACTATTAGGATAAATATAATATTTTTGTATTCTATTATCATTTTAGTGAACGATGAGTATATGGTAGAAATTAATTGAACGATGAAACTCTTCTTGTAAAATATGTTTTATTCATTTATTCTATGAAGAAATTAATTTTAATCTTTGTGGAAGGGATCATAAAACCAAATATGTGTTACCCTAAAACCTTAGATTTGTTAAACCAATGATATTTTAAATCATTATATATTGATGGATTTGAGACCCCCAATTTTACATTTGTTTGTGATTGAGGACATCAAGAACCCCCTATAAATATTTACGTTTTTCTCCAATTATGTGTGTATAATTTCCACCAATTTTTTCCTATTCGAAAGCCTAATTTGGTGGTGACTTTTTCATTTCCCTTTCCGTCTTATTAAGACTACATTTTATTAACCCTATTTCCGATATGGGTTTTCCACAAAGGTATTTTCTATTTTCAACCTTTTATTTTTAAAGAACAATTTAAAATTGTGCGGAAGAAATTTATTGATGGAGGGTAGAATGTAAAACCCCATGATTTCATAGTACGTTATCTCTTTAAATTAATTCAATAGCTTGCGCTACATGCAACAACGAGTTCCAACACACCACAACATACCAAACTAGCCGTTCAAAAAGCAATTATGAATATTATTAACTGCATTTTGAACTTTATATATTCCATATAATCTTAAAATCCATATTAAGTGTTTCTTAATCATAATATATGTACAAATTCAAATTTTCTAATAAAGGAAGTATTTTTAAAAAAATCAAATTTTACCGCCTTTTAATGGAGAATGCTTTTTGAATCAAATATTTTACAATTTTATATATTCAATTTGAAATAATAAACATCTTATGTAGAATAAGTACATAAAAAATTTAGTTTGGATAATTTTTTGGTATTTTTCTGATAACATTCATATTTTGATGAATAGTGAAAATTACTAAATTTTAATAAAAAACAACATTTTTAATCAAAATAAATTTTAGTGTTAAATTATTCATTTGAGTGGTTTTAATGTATAATTAGATTTTAGTTTGATATTTTAATATAATTTAAGTCATTATAAGTAATTTCATATTTACATTGTACATATACATGTGTCATTATTTTGATTGTTTTTACTTTTTTTGAAACCCGCTTTTTGGTTTTGACAAAAGGAATTAATTTTAATTTAATTATTGCAACATATATGTTTTGAATTTTGTAAAATAGGCATCATTTTGGGATTTGGAATAAAAAAATTATCATAGGTTGAAATTTTGGTATTTTTTTGAAGACATTCAATTTTTGATAAATAGTTCGAAACAACGCGTTTTTTTTTAAAATATATTTTTTTTAAATTGTTATTATTTTTATTTAAATTTATTTAAAATTTAAAAATATATTAATAATACATATATCAATCTAATTTAATTTAATGGAATCATTTTATAACATGATTAGATATATAAAATTTTATTGAACTTTTTAACGTGTTTTACCCACCATCTTGTCACATTTACAAATTTTCATAAAAAGTAATTTTACAACTTCTATGAATTGAATTTGAAAAATCTAAGAGACATGGTAGACATCAGTATGTAAAATGTGGTTTAATAGGTTGAAAATATTTTTTTATAAACAGTAACATTTGAATTTTATTTACCACAATTAAATATAAATATGGTAATTAATGGTAAAATTGATATTATAATTACCCTAAAACATGTAATAATTATATTGGATGAGTTTATTTCGACCAAAATAAACCTTAGGAATAAAATATGATCCTCTCTGATCCCCTTGGATTAGATTAGAACATTTATTATTATTTTATTTATAGGAGAGTTAAAAGTGGTCAATTCAAATGTTAATAAATAAAACATTTTTAATATAGGATTATACATAAGATAATTTCAACTATAAATATTATTTAGATAGATAAAAAGATTTAATACATCATGGTATTTTATTTATAATTTTTAGACAATATATAACTAAATTTAATCATGACACAATGATGATGCAGTAATTACCTCATTAATGAAAGATTAAAATAATTGATATTATAAATATCCAAATAAATGTAAATTGAGACTTTTGATGAATTCAAATAATATTCTAGGTTAATATGACTTGTTATTATTGATTTAATTTATTTTTTTCTAAGTAGTCAGGGTTTTCTGGACTTCCAAAAGAACCATATACTAAATAGTGTCAAAATTGACAAAAATGTGTTTTTAAAACAAATACTATATTATTAAAAGATATAATATTTATAAAAATATAAGGTTCTGAAAAAGGACTTATATAATAATAAATATGAAATTAATAAACCACATGGGGTTCTCTTGGCCTTTTTTGGTATGTTAATTAATGTTGTAATATAAAAATACAAGATAATATTTCAATCATTTCCTAAAGTGACCCTCACCTCTCTTATAAAGGTGTACTTTTAATTCCCTCAAAACCACACATCCATAGTCATTTGGCTCGGCCAAACCCTACTTAAATATCCTCCCAACTACCCTCACTTCAACCTAGAGGCCTTAATTTTATCATAAATCCCACCTAGGAAGCATTTTTTTCAAATAAAAAGGACGAACCCGAAGAAGAGGTAATTATTTCATCATCTCTTTCATAGTTATTTTCTTCTTCCACATCATCATTATTTGTTGTTTCAATACCAAATTAATAATTCTAGTACCTTATACATACTATGATGTTATTGTAAATATGGTACAGCCATATTCATTATTCTATCTTTCCTATTAATGACAACATCAATATACGTGCGTATGTACGACTTACCATCTCCATGTCATAGTGTAGTTTGTTATTCAATACTTCATTATTTAGATGGGTATAATATTGAGTAAAATTGATTTGAATAATAAATATAACATATTATATAATATTTATATATAATATATAGTCGAATTACATATTTTTTCATCATCAATATAATTAATTCATTGCTCATGCGTACATATGGATTACCGTCTCCACAACACGATGAGATTCATTTTCCCATTCACCATTCAACGATTATTATAAATATATATTTTATTAATAAGTACGTAAAATATGACATAAAAATTATACTGGAATATATATATATATATATATATATATTTACATTTTTCTCAGTCACTTACTTTTGTTCAATACTATATGAAAATGGAAAGGGCGTTTATGCGTACGTACGGCCTACCGTCCCCATAAACGTTGTTTTCCATTTCATATATCTATCTATTATACATTCTTATATTATAAATAAATTTAATACATAAATAATATTTTATATTCATGAATTAATTATTTCATGATATAATTTATACGATCAAGAATAACAAGTTAAAACACGTATGATAATGAAAGCGATTATTATCAGAAATGTTATTTTAACATAGAAATTATTATTAAACGGGTAATATAAATCCATAAATGAATCAAACTAGTACTCCCCCCATGCGATGCACGACACTATAAAATAATTCTTATTATTAACTATAGATTACTATTTATAAAAGATAATAGTTTATTATTTGTCTTCTTAAGAGTACTATTTGTATTAGTTGCGAAGAAACAGTAACGTTTAATGTATTTTACTAACAAATAAGTGGTGAATAATTTGGAATTATAAGTGAAACTATTAAGAAGACATCAATATAATATGTTAAATTAAGATACATTAAATGTAATTTGAAACACTTTCGAATAGTCAGTGATGGAAACCAGACTTCAATATAAACTGCATTTAGGAAAACAATATTGCATACTATGAAGCACAATGTTAAAGAGAATTTACTTAAAGAATAGTTTATCTAATAAAAGATATGAAATGTGCCGAGGAATAATTATAATAAAAATCAAATTTTTTCCCACAAATAGAGATTTTGTGATGTTTAGACATGGAGTAATTTCCCAGCAAGTAGAAGATGTTCCCAATGCATATCATCTTTGCCTCACCAATATAAGATTGGTTTGGATCGTCCTTGTCTAACACATCATAAGAGTACCTGAAAATTCAGAATAAGAATGAAACATAAGAATATAGACAACATAAGAATTCTTGAATATGAAGAATAAGTATTAATGTCATAGAGAAATGTACATGAATGAAATATAGAACTGAAAAAAAATCATTCAAATGGACATGAAGCACACAACATAAGTATATAATTTATAATATATAAATTCACATGAATGAAAAGAACATTTAAAATAGCACATAGGATGGGGGGATCACATAAAGAAGCTGCATTAATGCATCATGGCCTCTTACAATCCCATGACCTGCACACTGAGGTAATTCAGAATCATAAGCTAATTTTCAAGCCAATAGTAGTTGCGTCAATGCTGTAAAAAAATTCATACCTAGGGAATTGCAAGTGGATATGTCCAATAGTAATACAATATATGGATATATTATAAGAGTTTCCTATCAAATTTCTTGAGATAATGTAGTAGGGATATCATTCCACACAAAAAATATAACAGGCGAAGAAAGCATGGAAAACAGAATAGAATACATATAGATGGAGAAAATCAAAGGATCCATTCGAACGTGCACAGCCCCCCTGGCACTCATCCTCCCCTCCCCTCCCCCTGCCCAACCTCTTCCCCCGGCAGCCCCCTCCCCACTTCCCTCATCCTCCCCTCCCCTCGAACCTGCCCAACCCCTACGCCCTGCCACCATCCTCCCATCCCCTGCCCTCCCCTCCCCTCCCCCTGCCCAGCCTCTTCCCCTAGCAGCCCCCTACCCTCATCCTCCCCTCCCCTCCCCTCCCCTCCCCTCCCCACCCCTCCAACCTGCCCCACCCCCTCCCCTCCAACCTGCCAAACCCCTACCCCTCCCATCCCATCCAACCTTTTCTAAGGATTGTTTTAAAAGTAATTGTAGAAGAAGATACATAATAAATGAAAACATAACTTATAGATAGTTAATGTAGCTAAAAAATTGAACCAGAAATATGGAAACTTAACTTCAAAATGGAAAGAACATCATGGTTAAATTTCAGCAAAGAAACCTTACTCAGGACTGTTCAATCACCATGGAAATAGAACTATGGAGTGTTCTATCACCATAGAAACAAAACTAAAATTCGATTTATGTAGCTAATAAATGAATGATAACAGTAACATGAACTATGGTTTTCAACATCACTAGTTCATCCCATTAGAGTCCAACTCATGTCATCAGAATGTGCATTTAATAGCCTCCTAGTACTGAAATGATCTGTCAATACAGAGGAGAAGCAATTTGTAAAGTTTGTAGATAGTTATATTGATCCATGAAATATGTAATTAAACTTGAATGTGTGTAAATGACACAAATTAGTATAAAAAACAACCGGTGACAAGTAACAGAATAACATAATAGTAGATATGAACAGAATAATTCCATTCGGAAAAAACATCACTATTCAAAAATGGTTATTATGTTTAGCAATTGGAGATAATAAGATTTCCTAAAATGGGATTTTATTTTTATTCGATGGAAACATGATTTATCTAAATATGTGTAACCTAGTAAACTGGAAACAAAAATTCCATAATCAAATTTGTATTATTTTTTATAATAATCATACATAACAAATCAGCATACAAAAAACAATTTGACTGAAAAAAGGGTAATCACAAAATGGGAAATCAGTAATAATGGAAAAAAAGATACATAAACTGGTTAAACCTTTTTACAGAAAACATAAATCATAAATCAAATATAGTGAAATCTATATTAGTCAAAAAATGCTTAATAACAGTATGTGCATTCCATGGATTTTTAAATACACATTTTATTTTTGATTCATTGAATATGTTAATGAAATGTTTTGGGGAAAAAATTCAGAAACAGAAAATTTATAACATTAGATTAATCCAAAATATTGATGAAAATGATGAATGCATCCCTTAAGTATTAGCTCAACTGGTTAGATTTAGCATAATCCCCTTCAAATCTGTTTAAAGAGTCTTAACGTAGTCAGGGTTGAAAGATGGTAGCATATCCATCAATTAAAATCATTTTCAGGCCCTATGATTAATTAACACATATTGTCAAAATGATTCACTCTTCTGTTATGGTAAATATAAGAAAAACTCAACTTCGAATATTTTCCAACTACATGTTGAAGATTGACAATTCTCTCAGTGTTTTAGATGGACATAATAAAACACATGATATATGAACTTTCGATATACTATAAAACCATACCATATATATTAATAAATTATAACAACAGTTATAAGTAATTTTCACGATCTAATCTTGTAAATAATGTTTTGTAAGAAAAACCTTGTAGTAATGTCTTGGAAGCCATTGTATGTGATCAGAATTCTTGGTATTTTATTTAATAATCGATCCACTTACAACCTTTGGAATATCACATGCTGAACATAATGAAAAATAAAAAATGAACAGATCAATTGGGGTAATGAATATTAATAATCTTGTTGATCATGGAACATTTGAATAAAGAAGTTAACATTTCCAAAATTATTGTATACATTGCATCAGATTTCATAATCAGCTTCTCTACCAAATTCAAGTAACCAGAAATTGAATTCCCTGAGGAATCCCATGTTGAGAAATCCACAGCTTCATTTGTTAACTTCCTGGTTTGGAATAAAATGCATAAATCGCAACAAACCACATGGGAAAATTTGAAACATAACTTCTAATTTAAATTTATAAATTACTATATAACTTATTTCTTTTCCTAGGTCAAATAAATAAAGACATTACTTGCAATAACATGCCTCTAGTGATGGATCCTTTTCTTGATGCCATAATCCCAAGGCTAAATCGGTTGCAATGCAGTAACACTAAAACAACTTCTTAATATAATGAAAAAAGCTATTAGAATTTATGGATGTAACATGAGTTGGTTTTGGATACAATCAAAATGTATGTGTTAGTTTGATATAAGCTAATGAAGGGACATGTTATAGTGATAAATTGTAAAATAATACAACACCTAATTGTTGAGTTTTTTCATATTTCTTAAAATTTCCAACATAAATTGAAAAATTATAAATTCATGTAACATTCACAGATAATATAAAAAGGGAACCCCAATATAGAAATTGTTGGAATAAATTAAAAGTCTTCAAATTTCCAACATAAATTGAGGAGTGTAACCTTGGGTTGTTCTATAGACCAACAACTGAGTCGAAAATTACTCTAGTGAGGTAAACAACAAATTGTATAAGAGTTCCATCTGAGTCACCTTCTTTTCCTGAAGAAAAAAATGAAAGCACATCCCCATCACCTTACATACTGGAAACAAATGTTGGGAATTTATAACACATATGTTTCATGTTTTTAGTGCATAAAAAAATAAACAGTGTAGTCTATAGTGAAGACAAATTACCTGTATTCATATGTTGGACCAAATGGAGGTTAATTCTACAATTTTATGAAAAATTACCTGCATTCATTTGAAATTCCTATTGATGTATACACATGTAATGAGAAAACAATTAGAAAATATTCATATAAAACTCTAATCATTTAATAATTAATATAAGGGTAAATGTCATAAATGGTTAACGTCCAGCATGAAACCCATCCAGCACCCTGGAAAACGTCAAATATAACAAAAAATCCCACATTAAATGACATCCAGCATGAAAAACCCAAGCAAATCAATCTGCAAAAAAAATTCCAGCATAAAAAAACTCCAGCATGAGTAACGTCCAGCTTAATAGAAAACATATAGAAAGAAAAACTGATACCAAAACGTCCACCATGAAAACCATCCAGGATGACAAGAAAAAAGTCCATCATGAAAAAATTCCTGCATAAAAAACATCCAACATGAAAAACTGACAATCAACTTGCTAAAAACCCATACGAAAATTTCCACCATGAGAAATCCAAAAAAACAATTCTGCAGATACAAAAACATTCCACAGGTACAATCTGAAAATACAGAATATACGTACATGAATTAATAGTAATTACTTTTCCTATAGTAATTCATTTGTGTGGAATTGGTATTGGCCCAGATAATACCCCTGAAAATTTTCAACTGGTGTATATAGTAAATTTGGTATTTAAATCTTATAAAAAACCGTCAAACTTAGCAGTATACTTGTTCTAATAAGGTAATTGTAATGTCCAGACTCCAAAACAGTATTTAATGCCCATAAGATTTTAGAAAAAAGGAATTAAAACCAATTAAATAGCTATTGTATTATTATCACGACTTTGCATTAGAACATCTTAGTCTGATTTCTCAGTTTTCTTGTTCAAATTACCCTTTTTTCGCCTCTCTAGTTGACTACAATAACATGTTGTACTAAATTTCACTCCAAAATAATCATTAATTCCTCCATCTTGGTTCGTGCCTCTAGAGTAAGCTGACTATTAGTCCTCTAGTGATACCATTATTAGATTAGTGTATATTTATGGACATTTTGTTGTCCATTCACATTTATCCTCCCCTAAATCAAATCCAACACTGAAAAACATAGATTAAAACTATCATCACAAACCCCATATCTCAATAAAACGGAAACAATCATTCATACAGTTATCACCTTCCCAATAAAACTAATAATATTAGACATTCATACTTTTAGCACTTTCCTCTCAAAAGTGAACCATAATTGGAAGAATGATGAGGAAGAGTTTTAAAAAAAATTACCTAGGAAGGAAAGTGGAGACAAAAACATATTTCTCACCCCTCACCATCCCTCTTATGTTGGAGACAAAAAACCTAAGGGAATGAGACTGGAAATAGGGAAAATGTGATGGGTTTGGCCTCCCTAAACCGGGCATCATGGCTTAATGGGTCAACATACCTTTTACAGGGTGACCCATGAAGATTTGTTTCAAAAGGGATTTCTTTGTTCCACTGTCCTCCTACAATAAATTAATTAAAACGGTTGAATGGTCAAGAACACATTCAAGAACAAAATATAGCACACTAAAATTATGACGACATAATAACAGAGTAAACATACAAAATATTCTTCCAATGAAAACAATATTCAAACTTTGAATGGAAATAAATATATTACATACCAAACTCGTATATAAGTAATACCAGAAATATAGCATACTAACATTGAACAGAATTGAATGAACAATATTCTAGCATATATGATAGCATTCTAAGAGAATATACTAACGTAATAGTAACATATATGACAACAAAATTATATAAATAGTAAAAACATGTAGTGAATACAACATACTAACAATGAAGACAATATACAAAATGTTAATGGGAATAGATATTGGTGAAATAATATAATTGACAGTGTAATAAAATCACAGTATAATAAGATGTTTTAGCAAACAATGTGTATACATAATAATTTAAGAGTAGGAACAAAATTGTATAATAATCAGTTATAATAAGGGAAATGTGTAAGAAATAAAATTGAACTGAAATGAAAATCTAAAATGGAATGAGATGTGCTTACTGTGAGGAGAATGAAAGGGATGAATTAGTAAGAATATTATCATCATTCCTCGAACCTAGAATAATTAAAGAAAAAACTATTAGTTGGTCTGTAATTCACAGAAATGAATATTTACTACTTACCAGTTGAAGACTAAATGATAAGCCAGATTTTTATTTAGAGAACAGTTAATGTTATGTACATAAAATGATAATCCATATTTGTATGCAAAAATAATTGAAATGAATTTAGAAAATAACGTGATTGTCATTATGAGAATAGTTTTCAAAATGCAAATAGAACGAAGTACAAAAAACTGAGTAAAAACATATGGAAGAATGGAAAATGATAATAATAAATTAATAAAATTTTGTAATATATATGGTAGAGAATAAAATTTATAAAAGTTCACAGCACATAATGTTGAAAGTGAAATAAAACAATATAAAATGTATTTCAATGACACAAAAATGGATGAAATTATAATATTTATAATGTATCTTTACCCTTATAAATAATTACATATAATTTAAAATTCAGTCCAGGTTTATAGGATGAATGTAAGGTATTGAGACTGATATATGTTTTTCAGATCCGAACCTATGAAAAGGTCTAGATGAAATGTTTTAGAAGACATGGATGAAAGTATTCTAATAATATTCATCAAAATCACTCCTTTGGATATTCAAATGCATTAACAAAACCATTCCAACATTCTGGAGAATATAATGGATATAATAGATTTATTTACCATAGATAAGCCGAGAATGACGCCAGAACATTCCATCAGAATAGTTCCAAGATGTATGAAGTGGGTGTAATTCATAAATCCCTGCAAAACATCTAAAAATGGAGTTTAAATTCATTATTAGAGTCAATTTCACATACGATATAGGAAGGGGGAATAGAGATATTTATGGAGAACATACCAGTTGCAGAGATGTACATCTGTAAAATTTTTGAAAATGCTGTTGGTGATGGTAAAAGGGGTTCTCGAAGAGGTTGTTGTAGGTCATCTTCAGCGGTTGACTGTGGAGAAGGTTTTGGAACATAGTAGGTTCTTAGCGGTAAATAGAATTTTCTGGTTGACGAAGGAGGTCAAGGTGAACAGAGATAGGTATTCGAGGTGATGTGAAGATATTAGGGAGTCAAGGTGATGGATTTCTGTAAATGGGGACGGATATGAGGAGATGAGGAGTGATGGAGATGGGGTGCAGCTGAAGACAGAGATGAGGATACATGCATTCTAGAGATAGGGAGGAGGAGAGCGGTGTACGAAGACGGAGATGAAGCTCGAGCGGGATGACAATCAGGGTAAAACTTTCTAAGGAACAGAGAAGGAAGGAAATTAGTTGATTGAAACGAATGTAGATGATGAATAGTTATATTGTCAACCCTAGATCGACAGCTCGAGGAGAATGAGAAAGCGATGGAAACTTGGAGGAGCTGAAATCGGAGGAGCGGAAGTCGTAGGAGCCATATTCGGAGGAGCCAAAGTCGGAGGAGCTGAAGTCGTAGGAGCTGAAGGCAGATCACACGTAGGTGAAGTCGCAGCGATACAGGGGATTTGGGGAGGGGAGGGGAATGGAGCGGGATAGCGGAATCGGGGAGGGGAGAGTGGAACCCTAGAGAGGGAGAAGTGAATCGACAGTGTCGCGCGATGAATATTGGAATAGTGGTGGGAACGAAAATTATAGGGTTATGTGGAGGAAGGAGAGAGTAACACGTAGGGTAGGAAGAATCATGCTTTAGTATAGATAACTGATATTAAATAATAAATATAAATATAGTACTATTATAATTTATTAATATACTACGGTCATTATAATGGAGGTTAAATGTACCCTTTGACAACAGAAATTACAAGAGTTAATTCCCAAATCTCATTATTATTCGATATTGTTTATGTGTAAGTATTTACTGGGATATTTTTTCATCCATGTACATGTTTAATAAAAATGTTTTCAAAATGAATATTTTAAGGTTTTTTGGAAGTTACTCTTTAGCAAGATCAACATTTTAAATGTTTTAATGATTTACGTTTATAAATATTATTAATTAATGTCCATTTTTTAAAAATAATTTAAAGGCTTTATTTATATAGACATGATTATTTTAAAATGTTAATTCCTTTAAAAAGTTTCAAAGTTTCATGCGACACTTTCATTCAAAAATATCATTTAAATTACATCATTTAAAAATTTGTGACATTTATATTATTTCAGGGAAACAAGATATTTCTATCGAAGAGTTTTACTGATCACTTTTAACTATGTCAACATCCTTTACTGGATATTATTATTTATTGAGGTTAATTTATTATAATACAATCTTCCATATTGTATTCAATGTGTAATGATTTTTTAACTATGGTTGTACTATTTTTATATAATTCATTGTTTATGGATAAAGTATTGACATTTCTTAGGCTAGTTTTAATATGAATGTTTATGTCATGTTTCAACATTTTCATATGAAGAGTGCATTGGACATAGTATGTTATGGGTGGAGCCCACTATAGCTTCTTGATGTATCAGTAGGTCTCTTGAGACAAACTGGTGTCTTGGAAAAGTCTTAAAAAAATATTTATTTATAGTCTTGTCTCTTGGCCTTGACTATGTGGTTATGATGTCTGACATTATGCATTCTATAATTATGAAATTAGTTATTAAATGTTATTATTTGACTAATCGAATATCCATGTAAATTTTATATGGTAATTTTAGATTTACTATTTCCATATTATGTTCATGATTATGTTTAAAAGGGAATTTTTTATTATATGTATTGATTTAATATTTTATAGCTTATGCTAAATTATTTACCCTTAATGAGCATTTGAGCTCCCCCCCATTCTTATTATTTGTTTTCCTATGATTCCAAGAAGGGTATTATGATTTATATGCAGGTTTAATCTTGAAGAATAATGGATTTACAAAAGGGTTTTTATGTTGTTTGTGACTCTGTAATGTAACTTTCATGTATTTAATATATTTTCCATGGCTGCTAAAGTGATCAGTCCTTCAGGACTTTTTTCCTTATAAACATGCTAATGTATAAAAATAATTCACCAGCTCTAGGGTTCTGGGCTCGTGGTGTTACAACTAAGACTCAGATATGGCTTTATTCCATCAGTACAAAATCAGATTCTGATATTTCTAACATCCCTTACAAAATCATGGAGCCTTTTATCAAAACTCTTCAACAATGGTGAATATATATGGTGACGTATGTTTCCATTAGAGATGCGCTCATCGAAATTCCATCATAACCATTTTTTTTCAATTGAATTTGAAAATAGATGATTCAAATGAGTAATTATTTGAAGGTACCAAATTTCATTTGCAAGAGTTTTGATTTTGGTTCCTAATAATGAATCACAATGTAATTATCATAATTGTATGCCAAAAATATTGGATTATATCAATAGAAAGTACAAAAATGATTTTTCATAATGTTACATGACAGTACCTAAGAATGAATATTATTTAGCTTTCCCATAAATCTTATAGCATGATGTCCCACATGTAGGACAACATGATAAATATTCATATTCTTTCCTATATAGTACAAAATCATTGTGGTAATAATGTATCTTTTTATACCCCAATCCCATTGAGAATAATATTTTCTTCTCCTAATAATTAGTGTATGGATGCTCGTTTCCTTCTAGAAGTATATATTTTAAAATCTCAACTGTGCTGGAGAAACATTTATCACTGAACCATTCTTTTTTTAGTTAACTAATCTCCAAACTGTTGATTACAGTATATATTTATTGCTACATGGGAATAATGGTTTCTCGGAATCTCTATACTATCATTCAACAATTGATGTTTTTTGATGGTTTCAACACATATATCAAGAATTAATTCTTCAATACGGTCCTCTTCCTCATTATGAATATTGTCATCAGCATTGGATGTTCAATTTTTAGTTCTTTCACCATTCCAGATCCAATGTGTATAATTAAGGATAAACCCATTACAAATGAGATGATTATTGTTTTCTCTAGAGTTAAAATTTCATATATTCAATCACAATAATCATAGATAAAAAATCAAATAAATTTTTTGAGGATGTCCTTTAGTAAATTCCATGAATTCATCAACTCGTTTTTCATAGTCAGTAGTGGTTCTTTGTAAATGTATCCCATTATGATCCATTCAATACCTAATATCACAATATAATTTATGATTATATTAAAACATTTAATCATTTAAATATATATATTTATAGATAAATTTTAAACAGAATAACATTTAATAAAAAATATTGATAATAATGTGGAAAAAATCAGATATGAAACACATTTACAAATATAAAACTATTTATTTTCATATTATATACATGTGTTATATTGATATTATAATTTATGTATAATATCAATATTCTAAAATTTATCTGTTCGTTTTACATAGTTTTTTCATTATGTCGATGATTCGTGTGTCAAAAGTGTTGAAAATTTCATTAATTTAACAGAAAAAATTTACTTATTATTAGTAATATGAAATAATAATTAGAGTAAATGTTCATATTTTAAGTGAAATCAATCATAACACTCCCAAAATTATGACATATTAAATTAAATACATAAATAAATTGGTATATCTAAGAGTGTGTTCATTTTTTTATTCTGTGAGGTTGATAGATTTGAATTTTTGTAATTTTGAGTCTTCATGATCTTCTCTGGATCACAAATGTAGAGTTCTGTACATGTTTTTTTGCACGAAGGAGTATAAACTGTTTCAAGAAACATTTATATCTTTATCAAAAAAAATTATCTTCACAATGAACTGAGTTACATGAATAAATTCAGAAATTAAATATTCTTATGAATAGTCACTGTTCTATGAGATGATTTTATTAGAAACAGTAAATCAGTGAAAATGCTTGTTGTGTATTGTGATGAGCATTAAAAAAAGAGATCCAAATATTTGTGTAGTGGTTTTAAATGTGATTATATTATTGTGTAGAGAATGGTGATTATGTGCTTCTGTAGAGAGATTGTTTTAATTACATGCACATACTGTGAGTCTATGAGGTAGTGTGAGATTCAATCATGTAAGGAAAGAACACACAATGACATTGTGTCTGGATTGATAGAATAATGTGTGCAAGGGACTATATGAAGAAATAAGTGGAAAATTTCCTACATGCATAAATGAATAATCATTTGAGATTGTATTCATAAGCACATGAAAGTAAACCCACGTGGAATCCGGTGTCAAATATGAAGAAACGAATGATGTATAAAATATTCATTCTTAATGATTATGTGAATATTTCACATGAGTGAGCATTTCACAAAATACAGTATGTGTGATTGGGTGTGCATGAGAGAATCATGGAATGTGAGCGTGTTCTTAAAAAAGTGTATCTGATGTTGAGAAACTATTATGTGTTTGCATGCATAATACAACAATAGGAAGATAATATTGTGGGATGTGAGTATCTTGTGTATTGATGGAAGTAGAACAGTGTGAATTCAAAAAATTGAGTGAGTACACAAGTAATAATTTCAATAGAGTTAAAATTCAAAATATAACAGTGAAGAGATAGTACGTAATATAGGTTCATGATGGTAGTACAAAGAAAAAAATATGATTTGTATTTATACAGATGAAATATTATATGAAAATAAAAATTACATGCATTTGATTTTACATGCATGAGGTACATGCAATATAAATTTCATGAGTGGATATAATCTATACAAATAAGGATAAATTAAATTGAACCATGTCAAACTAATTTGGCCTAAATAGAATCAACCAGATTTGAATCAAATTGAACAATAATAGACTAAAATAAATTAATCAAAAATAAAGTAAATGTGTAAGGGATGATAACATTTAGGGATACCATTATCCATGTTAAACAAATTTATATTAAAACATAAACTAATAATTAAATAAAATAAAAAATGTAATTAAATGATAGCAAATTGATCTTAAAAATTTTAAAAAAACATACAAAATTCTGAGTTTAACATGATAATAGACCCAAATCCGATCATTCCTCTATAGAATTCTTTGGAAGATATAAAATTGGATTATCTATACAAAAAATGATTACAAACATGAAAAATAAATATGAACAAAAAACTAAAATCAATCCATGGTTGAATGTTTCCAAATATAAGCTTCGAAAGAAAATATAACCCGTAGATGATAAAAAATGTGGAGATAATCAAGAAATTATATAGTAGTTTTTGAAAATAGATAAAATCGTCAATAACAGTGCTTTGAGATCACAAATAAAACTCTGAAGACATCACAAGTCAAGAGGAGCTGCCACTGTTTTGCTTTCGAATATCAAAAAACATGAGGGTTTTCGGATCCTGACTAATTTTAAAAGACTTTTGGCATCGTATTTCACAAAAACTGATGCCGAAGATTCCAAAAAATATTTTCAGCATCAGTTTTTGGGAAAACAGATGCCAATTTTTTTTATATATATGGCATCTAATTTATGAAAAACCAATTTCCTAAATACGTAATTATTTAATATATAGGCATTGGATTTTATAAAAACTGATGTCCAATGATCCTGAGATTGGGATTAATGGTGTCTATTTTTTAAAAAAACTAATGCAAAAACATTTTATTATTTATTTTCGTCGTCGGTTCTACTAAAAGACAACACCAAAAACCACTCTTAAATATTTTGGGCATTGTTTTTAATAATAAAAAATTCCAAAAATTTCTCCCACATACTATTGGCGTTGATTTAGAATAAATGTACATCATTACATCGACGTTAAATCCAGAATTTCAAATAGTTTTTTATTGAGTTTTAGGATTTTCTAGTATTTTATATGTTCTTATGGGTATTCATCGGTTTTTAGGGTTTATGGGTTATTAGTGGTTTAAAGTAATTTTATGCAATTTATGAGGTTTTTGGATGAATTTTATATAGTATTAATTTTATGGTATTTTATGATCATTTATGGTTTTGGTGGGTTTTATGGTTGTTAGGGGTTTTGGTTATTTTGTGGGTTGTTGGTGTTGTTATGGTTTCTATGGTATTTTTGGGGGTTTTAGGTTCTTTATAATATTTTATATAGTTTTTAATGTCTTTTATTGGGTATTAGATACTTTTAC
The DNA here is from genome assembly GCA_963277665.1 of Viscum album. Taxonomy (NCBI): domain Eukaryota; kingdom Viridiplantae; phylum Streptophyta; class Magnoliopsida; order Santalales; family Viscaceae; genus Viscum; species Viscum album. The sequence continues at coordinate 873,036,975 of OY728152.1, read as the reverse complement.
TATCTTTATAATGATTAAGGATTATTTTGTTTTTAGGTGTTTTGGGGAATTTTTTTGGAATTTTTGTGATTTTTAGATATTTTTATGGATTTAGAGATTTTTTAGGATTTTACGGATTCTGAAGATATAGGTGTTTTTAGTGTTTTTAACAGTTTATAGAGGTTTTGGAGTTTTTAGTGTGTGTTTTACGAGATTTTAGGGTTTTATGTTTTTAAATGATTTTTATGGATTCATAGGGTTTTTTGTATTTTATTGGTTTTCTAAGTTCTTTAATGGAATTTAGGGGTTTTAGTGTTGGTAGGATTGTTTTAGGATTTCTTTGGCTTTATTAGTTTATAGGGGTTTCAGTATGTTTTAAGGGATTTTGAGATTTTAAAATGGTCTTGGGTCTTTTAGGGTTTTTTATTTTTTTTGGTTTTTGCATTTTCAGTGGTTTTAAGGTTATAATGTTTTTATATTTTTTAGAGGATGTATATTTTTTTGGGATTGTAGGGTTTTTTATGTTTTTGGGTAATATATGGTTTTAGGTGTTTTGAGGATTTTGTGATGTTTTATTGGATTATAGGTGATTTAGATAATTGTTTTTGGATTTTTAGTGTCATTTAAGTGTTTTAGGGCATTTTTAGGGTTTTATGGTGTTTTTTGGATTGTAATATTTTTTAGGGATTGAGGGGTGTTAGATATGTTTTTGAGGTTTTTGGGATATTTAAGTGTTTTCTAGTGATTTTATGGTCATTTTAGGGGGGTTTTGGAATTTTTAGGTCTTTTTAGTGTTTTGGATGTTTATGGTATTTCTAGGGATTCATGGTTCTAAATTGTTTTATAATTTTAGTGGTTTTTATGGTTTTAGGATTTTTAATTTGGTTTTTGGGATGTGGTAGTTTTTAGTTAATTTAAGGTTTTTGAGGATCTTTTATGTTTTTTGGGTTTTTAGTGGGTATTAGGTACATTTAGGGGTTTTAGGTTGTTATTATAATTTATGGTTTTTAGAGGGTGTTTAGGGTTTTATGGTGATTAAATGGTTTTAATATAATTTTTGGGGTTTTAGGTCATTTCAGGGGTTTTAGGTTTTTAGCGAATTTAGGGTTTAGGTTGTGGGATTAAGGTTTTAGGGTGTTAGTTTTAGAGTTGAATTTATTGGTTATTTTTAAGGTAATATTATTTAATGTTTAGTTTGTAGGGTATATGGTGTATTGTGTGGGGTCTAGGGTGTAGGGAGTTGAGAATGAGGATTACTATGTAGGGTTTAGGGTTTAGGGTTTTTGTGGGGGGCATAGGGTGTTGGGAATAGGTTTTCCAATGTAAAATTTGTGGTTTAAGGTGTATAGTCTATGGTGTAGAGTTTATTAAATTTTATTAGTTTTGTGATATTATTTTTAGGATGTTTTATGATTTTTAGAGTTTTAGGTGGTTTTTGAGTTTTTAGGGTATTTATGGTTTTAGAGGGTTTTTTGTGTTTTCGAGTTTTCAGGGATCTGGGGTTTTAAGGGTTTACGGGGTTTGGATTTAGGATTTTTAGGGTTTTTGGTGTATTTAATTTTTATCATGGTTTTTGGGTTTCATATTTTTTAAATGGTTTTTAGGGGTTTCATAGTTTTTGGGTGTTTTTTTGGTTTTTTTTGACTTTTAAAAGGGTTTATGAGTTTTTGTAGACTGTAATGTTTTAATTATTTTTTTAGGTTTTGGGTTTTAGGAAATTCGTTTTGGGCTTTTTGTGTTTTTTGTGTTTCAAGGGTTTTTTCTTGTAATTTTTTGGGATTTTTTAGTTTTTTATGTTTTGAGGGATTATAATGGGTGTTATGTGTTTTAGTATTTTTAGTGTCTTATGGTATTTTTAGGGTCTCTTTGGATATTTTACGGACATTTAGGTGTCTTAGGGGTTATAATGGGTTATAGTGTTTTTAGGGAATTTTAATTTTTGTGTGATTTGGGTTGTTTGGGGTTTTAGTGGTTTTACATATTTTGGGTAATTTTACTGATTTAGATTCATTTAGCGGTTTTAGGGTCTTTTAAGGTTCTTTTTCTTAAATTTGGTTCTCTTAGTGGATTAGGGTTTTAATATTTTTTCTAAATTTTTTGTTTCATTTTGGACTTTTAAGTGTTTTTAGGGCCCTTTATGGTTTTATGGTTTTTAGAGTCTTTTATTTGTTTCAAGGTATTTTTGTGTCTTCAATGGGTTTTAAGGATTTTATTGTCTTTTATGGGTTTTTTTGGATTTTTTGTTCTTTTACAGTTCTTTAGAGTTTTTATAGGTTTTTTTATATTTTGGGGTTTTATTATTTTTCTGTTTTTAGGATTTTTGTTGGTTTGGGGTGGGTTAGTCCTTATAGTGTTTTTTTTGGTTTTTTGGATTTCATAATGTTTTTTTAGGTTTCGTAGGTTTTTCAGGACTTTATGTTTATAAAATTTTTATGTGTTTCTATTGATTTTGGGTGTTTAGAATTTTTTGGGGATTTTGGGATTTTCAGGGATATATTGGTTTTCAGGGGTTTTAGGGAATTTAAAATTTTGTAGGGTTTTTAGGGATATTTAGGGTTTTTGGAGATTTTTTTGGTTTTAGGGATTTTTTTGGATTTTTAGGGATTTAAGGGATTCATGTTTTTATATTTTTTTTAATATCATTATAGGAGGTTTTAGTGGTTTTTTGTCATTTCAGAGTTGTTAATGGATTTTAGGGCGTTTAGTGTTTTTATCAACTTTTTGGGTTTCTTGGGTTTTTGGGTTTTTTATTATTTGTGGGATTTATGGGTTTTATATTTCTTGGGGGGGTTGTTTTTTAAAGGAATTTAGGCTTTTTATGGTTTTTTGGGGCTTTATGAATTTTTAGGGTTTTAGGGGTTTAGGGCTTTTAGGGTTTTATGTGACTTATTTATTTTTTAGGGTTTTAGGGATTCTACGGTGTCTACGGGATTTCAGGGTCTTTTAGGGATTCATAGGGATTTTAGGGTATTTTAGTGGGTTTAGGGTTATTTTGGGTCTTTAAGGGTATTTCAAATTGTTTAGGGGGTTTCAGTTTCATGTACCGTTTTTAGGGTTTTTAGGTTCCCTTAGGGGATTAATATTTTCTTGTGTTTTTATTGTTTTTTAGGAGTTTAGTATTTTTATTGTGTTTTAGGGTTATGAGTATTTAGAAAGTATTATTAACATTTTTTCATATTTATAGGGGTCTTATTTTATTTTTTATTTTTATTTTGTTTAAGGATTTTAAAGGTTATTTATAGCTCTTAGGTTTTTTAGGGAATGAAGGATTTTAAGGATTTATTGGGATTTAAGGGTTTTTTGTTTTTAGTAGGATTATGAGTTTTAGGTTTTTATGTGTTTTTAATTTTTTTAGAATTTTTAGGGGATTTAGGTGTTTTTTCTTTTTTAGGGTTTTTATGGTTTTTTTATTGTTTAGGTTTTTTATAAGTCTGTGATTTTTAAAGGGTTTTAGGTTTTTATTAGTTTTAGGGTCGGTCTCGGTGTTTTAGAGTTTTATGGACTTTTAGTAGTCTTTTAGGGTTTTAGGGTCTCTAAGGAGTTTTTTTGGTTTTTATGAATTTTTAGGGATTTTAGGATATTTTCGGGTTTTAGGTTTTTCTGTTTCTTTATAGGGATTTTAGTGTTTTTAGGTTTTTAAGGGATATTCAAGAATTTTGGGTTTTTGGGGTTTTTCAAAGTTTTTTGATTTTTTATATTTTTAGGTTTTTAGAGTCCTTTAGGGGTTTTAAGGGATGTTTTTTGGGGTTTATCATTTTATGATGTTTTAGTGGTTTTATAGTTCTTTTAGGGTTTTTTGGTTTTTTAGGTTTAGTAGGGTTCTGTACAGTTTTACAGGGGTTTTTATGGACTTTGGAGTTTTTAGGGGTTTTGAGGTTTTTTTGAATTATTTAGTGTTTTATCGGTTTTTATAGTTTTTAGTTTTTTTATTTTTTGTGGTTTTTAATTGGGATTTAATGATTTCATCATTTTGTTGGGATTTTGTGATTTTATGAGATTTTAGGAATTATTAGGGTTTTCTTAGATTTTTTATTGGTTTTTTTCTTAGAAGTTTTAGGTTTTTGGGGGGTTTTAGTAGTTATAAGGATTTTTGGTCTTTTAGGGTTTTAGGGTCTTTTAGGGGTTTTATGGTATTCAGATAACATAATTGTTTTTAGTTTTTTTTAAAGGGTTTTTTATTACTTTTAGGGTGTTAAGAAATTTTTATGGTGTTTTTATTTCAACTGTTTTTTTGTTATTTTAGGGGATTTCGGGGTTTTATGTTTTTAAGCATTTTGGGGGTTTATGGTATCATTTTTGAGTTTTAGTGTTTTTAGGAGTTTTGACTTTTTTATACATTTTTGTATTTTTATAACTTTAGGGGTTTATTGGTTTTTATAGGGGTTTCAGAAGTTTTAGGGTTTTTAAAATTCTTTGGTTTATTTTGGTTTTTATGGGTTTCAGTGTGTTTTAGTATTACAGTAGTTTTAGAGTATATTTAGGGATATATTGGGGTTTTGGGTTTAATTAGGGATTGGGGGATTTAGGAACATTTAATGGGTATGGGGGTTTTTGGTTTTATGGTCCTATTCAGATTTTTTGGGTTTGGGGGGTCTTTTTTGGTTTTTAGTTTTTTTTGGGTTTTTAGGGTCTTTCTGATTTTAAGTTATATTTAAGGTCAATTTTCGGTATTAAAGGGGTTTTTTGGGTTTTTAGGGTTCATGGATTTTTGGTTTTGTTAGGTTTCTTTTTCATTTTTGGGGGTTTTACGGTGTTTTACAGGATTTATTGATTTTTCAGGGTTCTATGGTTTTTAGGGACTCAAAGTTTAAGATTTATAGGGGGTATTGTTTTTTATGGTTTTATGGGGTATTATATATATTTATGGTTTTAAGGCTTTTTATTTGTTTTTAAGGTTCTGGGGTCTATTAGGGATTTATGGGATTTTAAGTGTTTAAGGGTTTGGAGATTTTTTATTTTATTTTACTATTTTTTGGGATTAGGGTATGAGTTTATGGATTAAGTCATAGGATTGAGTGTTTAATGTGTAGAGTTTAGGCTTTAGGATGTAGGGATTAATTTTAATGTTTTATGGTATAATGTTTATGGTGTAAGGTTTAGGGTTTATGGTGTAGTGTACATGGTTTTATGGTGTTGGGTTTTTGGTTCAGGGTGTAGGGTATAGGGAATCAGGTGTAGAGTATAGTGATTTGGGTGTTGGATATTTGGTTTTGGGAGTAGGGTTTATAATTTTTTTAGGGTAGGGGGTATAGAGCTTTATGGGGTTTGGGGGGGATTTGATTTTGGAGTTTTTTATAGTTTTTATGTGTTTTGGAAATATTATGGTTTTTCTGGATTTAATGGTGGTTGTGGGGTTTTTAGGATATTTAAAATATTTTTTTTGTTTTTTAATAATTATAGGGTTTTAGAATTTTAGGGGTTTGAAGGGTTTTTAAGGGGTTCAGGGCCTTTTGGGAGATTTTAGGGTTTTTATTGGTTTTTAGAATTTTTGGTTTATATGGTGTTATTGGTTTATTGAGTTTTTTACTATTTTTATGAGTTTTCGGGAAATATGTTTTTAGTGTTTGTAGGGTTTTATGGGATTTTGGTTTTTTTAGGGTTTTATGGTTTCAAAGAATTTTTAGGGTTTGAATAATTTCTTAGTGTTTTAGGGTGCTCTAAGGGATTTTAAAGGTATTTATTTATTTTTTGGGGTTTTAGTGGTCTTCAAGGTTTTTAGTGAATTTTATAATAATTTATGTTTTTAGGGTTTTTAGTGACTTTATTATTTTTATAGTTTTTAGTTTTTTTAGGAGTTTTAATGGTTTTAGGCTATTGAATTTTCTATTGTTTTTAGTGTTTTTGTGGTTTATAGGGTCTATGGGTTTTTAGGGTCATTTTGTGTTCTTATTAATATTTTCGGTTTTACAGTTTATATGGTCTTTTTAGGTTTCTTATATTTTTACATTCATTTATGGGTTTTAATGCTTTTATGGGTTTTAGGGGACTCTATAAAATTTTAGGGGTTTTTAATGATTTTAATGGGTTTCTTGGATCCATTAGAAATTTTAGGTTTTTTAGAGTCTTTTTTGAATTTACAGTATATTATGTACTTTTAGCTTTTCAGGTTTTTTTGGTTTCTATTAGGGTTATGATCATTTGTATGATCTCTTAGGGTTTCAGTGTATCTTATGACCATTTAGGATTTTAATGGGGTTTTAGGGATTTTTTGTATTTTTTTCTTCTTTTAAGGGTTTTGGGTTTTTATTACTATATAGGGGTTTAGGGTCTATTAGGGGATTTTTGGGTTTATAGGGGTTCAAATGGGGTTTTTTGTTTTTTAGGGATGTTAGGGATTCTTATGTTTTTAAATGTTTTTAGTTGTTTTAATGTATTTTGGCGTTTTAGGATATTTTAGTGTCCATTCCACTTTTTAGGATTCATTACGGTGTTGTGGTTTTATTGGATTTAATAGGGTTTTTCCGTTTTTAGGATTTTAAGGGGATATAAGGGTATTAAAGGGATTTTCATCATTTTATTCTTATTTTTTAGGGTTCTTTTGGGTTTTGGGGATTTTAGGTACTTTTGATGGGTTTTAGGGGTTTTTTTGGTTTTAGGGGTTGTTTTGGTATTTTTTGTGATTTAGTATTTTTAGGGTATAAATAAGGTTAGTTATAGATTTTAGGAGTTTTTACAGTTCATGGGTTTCTATTTTTTCTGAGTTTTTTTTTGTTTTTTAGGTTTTTAATTATTTTTTATTTTTTTACGGGTTTTTGGGATTTAAAGGATTTTTATTTTTTTATTTTTAGGGGTTTTTTGGGTTGTTAAAGTGCTTTAGGTTATTTTAATTTTTTATGGGGTTTTGGGTCCTTTAGTTGTCAAGATTTGTTTAAGGGTATTTTAATAATTTATATTATTTGGGGGTATGTTAAGGTTTTTCGTGATTTTCTGGTTTATAAGTGTTCGGAGGATTTTTATTTTCCTTTTCAAATTTTAAGGTATTAATAAACATTTAGGGTTTTTGGTAAGCGTTTATGGATAATAGAGTAGGTTTTAGTGTTTATGTTGTAGAGTTTTGGGTTTACAGTGTAGGGTTTAATGTTTATGGTGTAGGGTATAAGGTTTTGGGTGTATGATTTACGGTTTATGGTTGAGAGTACATTGTTTAGGGTGTTAGGTATTGGGTTCAGGGTGTTGGGTATTGGCTATCAGGTGAAGGTTATAGTGATTAGGACATTGGGTATTGGTTTTTGGGTGTAGGGTTTAGGGTTTATGGTGTATGGTATACAATATTGGGTTATATAGGGGTTTTGGGTTTTTTTTTATTTTTGTGGTTTTTATAGTTTTTAAGATTTTAGTATATATTTTTGGGTTTTATGGTTTTAATTGTATTTATGGGTTGTTAGTGTTTTTTGAATTTTTGGTTTATTGTGTTTTTGGATTGTTTTAGTATTCTAGGGTTTTGGGGTTTGAAGAGTATTTAAGGGGTTTATGAACTTTTGTGTTGTGTTTAGGGTTTGAGGTATTTTTTTTGGTTTGTATAAATTTTTGTGTTTTATGGATTTTGTGGTTTTTTTGAGTATTTGAGTTTTTTATGTATTTTTGGGTTTTAGTGTTTTTTTTTGGGATTTTTGGGTTTCCTTAAGGTTTTTATGGTGTTTAAGTATTTTTAAGTTTTTAATGATTTCTTAGTGTTTTAATGTTTTCTTACGAATGTTAAGGGTATTTAATTTTTTTAACGTCTTGTAGGGATCTTCCGAGATTTTTAGGAAATTTTAAGGTATTTTAGGATTTTAAGGGGTTATTAGTGTTTTGTTTTTATGGGTTTTACAGTTTTTATTAGTTTTAAGGGATTTATGATATTCTTGTATTTTGGGGTTTTAGTATTTATATGGTTTGTTGGGTTCTATGGGGTTGAAAGGGAGATTTAGGATTTTTATTAATTTTTTTTCTTCAGTTTTATGGTTTGTAGTATATTTTAAGGGTTTTAGGCTTATTTGGTTCATTTAGTGGTTTTTTTATTTTTATAGGTTTTAGGGGCTCTGTGATTTTTTTAGGGTTTTAAAGATAATTATGGGTTTTTGGGATCAATTCTGATTTTTTGGACTTTTAGAGACTTTTGGTTTTTCAGTTATTTTATGGTATCTAAGGATTTTATGGTTTTTCGGTGTCTATTAGTGTTTTGAGGTTTTTTATAATCACCTTCTATTTTAGTGTCTTTTATGTTAATTTAGGTTTTCAAGGCGGTTTTAGAAACTTTTAGTATTTTTAGTGTCTTTTAATGGATTTATGATTTTTTGTGTTTTATGGTGTTTTAGGGATTTTTGGGGATTTTTGGGTTTTTAGGGGTTTAAATGAGTTTTTGGGTTATTATTATTTTTATGGATTCCTCGGGTCTTAATTTTTTTAGGGGTTTTGATGTATTTTTGAGTTTTAGGGTATTTTAGGGTCCTTACCAGTTTTATGGTTTTTTGGGTTCTGGGTTTTTATTGGTTTGAATAGGTTTTTTCTATTTTTAGTGATTTAAGATGTTTTAAGGATTTTAAATGTATTTTTAATATTTCTTCTTTTTTTTATTATAGGGGTTCTAGAGTTTTATTTAAATTTCATGTTTTTGTTGTTTTTAGGGATTTAGTGACTTTTATTGTTTCTGCTTTTTTAGGCTTTTTAATGTTTTTAGTGTTTTTAATGGATTTTTAGGGATTTATTGTTTTTTTGTTTTTATGGGATTCAGTGATTTTTAGGGGTTTATGGTTTTTAGGGTATTATAGGATATTGTGGATTTATATGGGCTTTGGGGGGGTAGGGTTTTTATGATTTATTAAGGGTGTTAAGTTTTATTAGGTTTTTATCGGTTTTACGTAGTTTTAGTGTATTTTACAGGTAATTAAGATTTTCTATTCTTTTAGGGTTTTAATGTTTTTTTAGTTTCTTATAATTATTAGGATATTTAGTGTTCTTAATGGTTTTTTGGGTCTCTTAGGATTTTTATGGTTTTAGGGTATTTTAGGGTATAATGGGTTCTAGGGTATTTTATTATTTATTATGTTTTTATGTGCTTTCAAGGTTTTTTAGGGTTTATTGTGAATTTATTGTTTTAGGGTTTTTAGGGATTTTTGAATTTTTAGGGATTTTAGGGGTGTTTTTTTGGTTTTTAGGGTATTTTCATTTTTAGGGGTGTTATGGTTTTTTAGTTTTTGGGGGTTATTTTTTGTTTTTATGGGTTTCTAGGGTTTATAGTTGTGTTTGAGGTTTTTAGGGTTTTTATGATGTTAGGGTATTTAATGATTTTAGGGTCTGATGTTCTTTTTAGAATCTTTTGAGGTTTGATACAAATTCATAGAGTGTCATTAGAGTTTTTAGGGATTGGGGGGGTGTTGGTGTTTTATGTTATTTTTGTATCATTAGGGGTTTTAGGGGATTTATTGTTTTTAGTTTATTAGTAGACTTTTTTGGATTTTAGTGTATTATGTTTTTAGGTATTTTTAGAGTTTTATAGATTTAGTGTTTTTACATTTTTATGGGTTTTGGGGTTTTAATGTGTTTAGGGTATTTTTGTATTTTTAGTAATATTTTTGGGTTCTAGGGGTTTGTATGGTCCTTTTAGTATATTGATGTTTTTCAGTGGTCTTTTGGGGTTTTTATTGGTTTTAGGGTTTTTTATTGGTTTGAGGGTTTTTTTTGGAATTGTTGGGTTTGTTTACATTTTGAAAACAATTTAGAGTTTTTATGATTTTTATTGTTTGATAGAGGTTTTATGATTTTTCTGGGGTTTTTATGGGTTTTGGGGGTTTATTGGGTTTTGTAGGGATGCTATGGATTTTTTAGGGTCTTAGTGGTTTATAGTGTTTTTAGGGTTTTCATAGGGGTTTTGGGTTTTTATTATCTTCTATGTGTTTTTTCTTATTTTTTGGAAATTTCATGGTTTTTATAATATTTTTAGGTTGTTGGGGTTTAATGGGTTCAATGGAGTATAGGGATTTTTAAGTTTTTTAATTGTTTTTATTTCTTTTTAGTATTTTAGGGAAATTTTTGGGTTTAGGTTTTAGTGTAAGGTGTTTAGGTTGTAGAGTATACATTTTAGGGTGTAGGGTATAGGGTTTAGAGTGTAGTGTATATTATTTAAGGTGTGGAATTTTGGCTATATCGTGTAGGGTATATGGTTAATGGTGTATGATTTAAGGATTATGGTGTTGATTATAGGTTTTAGGCTGTAGGGTATAGGGTATAGGGTATGGGGTTTAGGATGTTGTGTAAGGGGTTGAGGGAGTAGGATTTATGGTTTATGGTTTATGGATTAAGGGGTAGGGTATGTGATTTATGTGTAGGGTTTTCAGATTAGTGTGAAGTGTATAGGGTTTTGAGTGTAGGATTTTTGTGAATAGGGTCTATGTTATAGAGTTTAGGGTGTTGGGTTTAGGTTTTAAGGTGTAGGGTATTTGTTATATGTTGAAGGTTTTTATGGTTTAGTTTTTAGTGTATATGGTTTGGTGTTTATGGTTTAGGGTTTAGGGTGTAGGATATATGGGTTAGGGTGTAGGTTTTAGGGTTTAATTCTTAGGGTTTATGATTTAGGGTTTATGGTTTAGGGTGTAGGGTTTTAGTGTTTTGTGTGTATGATTTGGGGTTTAAGTTGTAAGGTATTTCATTTAGGGTGGATGGTTTTGTGTTTAGGGTGTTGGGTTTATGGTTTAGGTCGTTGGGTTTATTGAGCAGGGTATATGGTTTAGGGTATTGAATTTAGGTTTTTGTGTTTAGGTTATAGGATTTATGGGTGTTGGGTTTAGGGGTTATGATTTAGGGTTTAGTGTTTTTGGTTAGGGTTTATGGTATATGGTATAGAGTATAGGGTATAATGTTTATTTTGTATGGTATTGGGTATATGGTGTATGGTATAGATTTTTGGGTGTAGTGTTTAGGGCATAGGGTTTAGGGTGTAGGGTTGAGGGTTGAGGGTTTATGGTTTAGGGTGCATGGAATAGGGTTTAGAGTTTATGGTATATGGTTTAGGGTGTTGGGAATTGGGTCTATGTTATAGGATAAAGGGTTTAAGTTATACAGTGTAGAGTTTAGGTTCTAGGGTTTAGGGTGAAAATTATAGGGTTTAGGGTGTATTGTATCGAGATATTGGTGACGGGTTTTGGGTTTAGGGTGCAGGGATTTGTGTTTAGGGTGTTGGTATTATGGTTTCAGGTGTGGGTTATAGGGTTTAGGATGTATTGTTTAGGGTTTAGTGAGTACGGTATGAAGTTTTAGTTGTCCATTTTTTAGTTTAGGGTGTAGGTTAATGGTTTTAGGATTCTAGGATTAGTGTTTGTGGTCTAGGGTATATTTTTTATGGTGTAGGGATAAATGTTTATGGTATAAGGTATTGGGTTTATAGTGTAGGGTTTATGGATTGTGGTGTATGGTATTATGCTTATGATGTAGGGTTTAGGGTTTAGGGGGAAGGATGAAGGGTTTGGGGCTTAGGGGGTAGGGTTTAGGATTCCAAGTGTAAGGTTTAGGGTTGAAGGTGTATGGTATAGTGCTTATGGTATATGGTATGGGGTTGAATGGTTTTTTTTTCATTTTTAGGGTTTTATTGGCTTTCAGGGTTTTTTGTTGTTTTTAGTGTTTTTAGACCTTTTTTTAGGTTATGTATGGGTTTCTTAAAAATATGAATTTCTTTTGAGGGGTTTTTTTCATTTTTTTGGGGGTTTTAGGGTGTTTTAGATTTCTTAGGGTTCCAAATATCTTTATGGGTTTATCGGTTTGAGGGTTTTCATGGTGTTTTCTGTGATTTATTATTTATAATGTTTTAGAATTTTAAGGGTTTTGTTAGTGTTTTATTTTTTTCCATCCTGGTACCTGTCACATATGAGATGAGACTGGTCCAATTAGGAATGGGCAGTATATCATTTTAATCCTATAAAAGATGTTCCACTATTGACTGCCTCGTGTCAGGATTAACATTTTATATTTGACCTAAATAACATTATGAACATGATGGGTGATTGAAGGCGGTTGAGTATTTGTGAAATAAATCTATTTCTTGTATGATGTCCTCAGATGGTCTCTAACATGTTTATTCAGTGACCCAAAAACACCCAACAACCCTATTATCTACGATTCATCTACCGGTGTTCCAATGTCTGGTATTTTTTTTATAATGATTTGGCCAATGACAATTAAGGATTCACATTGGTTGAGAGGATTGGAAATCCGGCTCATTACAATCTTTTTTGGGAAATTATTTCCTATTACATGAATCTCTTATAGATTTGAGAAATATTCATATGTTTTTGAATAGGTGGTTCTTTCTCAATAATGTTTATGTGGATTACACCTAGATTGAAAGATTAATCATGGATACACATGGGTCTGGAAAAATTAGTATTTATTTTAGGTTCTTCATTAGTAATGATATTTATATTTTTCAGGGATTCTTTATCAATGTTACCCTCTTGTGGATGGATGAGGAATGCCTCTAGCATTTAATGATACAATGAAAGTTCAAGACATGTGATGATGTTCGATGGAGTTTATAGTTATCTATGTGGATGAGATTTGATTCAATTTCAGGATTGAACCCATAATATGGATTTCTTATGTGTCCTTATGAAAGGAATCATATCCCACATGGTTCGGTGCCACTTTACTAGAACCATCACATTTTATGCTCATGTGAAAAGGACCAATCCATATAGTTTAACACCATGAGGCAAGGAAATCTAGGAGAGACGTTCCTAGCCAAGTATCAGTACTGGGATTATGTAGTAGTATCCTAGGATACCTAGAATATATATGGTCTTTGGGGTATGGATGACCCTGCAAGGGGTATGGCTTGAAAAAACATCTCTATGGATTCTGATTTCAGGTTTGGATCTCAAGGAGGCTTCCTACATATCCTAGTGTGTTTGGAATCAAACCCCACATTGTTCTATACAATGGGGCATACGCAAGGAAGATTCCCATTCTGAAGACATGATTTGGGAATTATATCTAGGTATAATTCCCATTTGAACATGATCCAGGGTCATTCATCCTACATATTCTAGTTAGGGTAGAAATTAGAATTAATGTAGTTCTATTTATTGGGCGATTCATGAAGATGCCATGATCATCGTTAACCTCTATGCCCATGTGAGTCGTTAGTTGTGTGTGAAACGATAGGAATCTGCATATCGTTAATGTCACGCACTTTCCACTCTTCACTTGTTGAAAGGGAGGAGGACAAATATGGGAGAGGCTGGGGATATGATACATCCCTAAAGATTATCAAGTGGATTACCTCAAATGGAGTTTCCTTTTCAATGTAATATGGGGTATAAGTTAGATAAAATAATATTTCTTGGGTGATGGAATTAAATTTTAGTGTCTTTTTCAGGGAAAATGACATCACTGTTTAACATCATGTTGTAGGGACTAATATTGTACAATTTTACCTCATGTGGTTTGGACGATTTTTGGTCATTCAGATTAATTTCATATAAAGAGGACCACTTGATATTTAATCCATTATTAATGGTAAGATAATTGAGTTAGTATGTTATCACATTCCTTAAACATGAGGGGGAAGGAATGAGTAAACCATGATTTATGGTGGATCAAAGATATATAGAAAATATTTGAGGCAAGGAATCAATTGAGGGCTACAAAAGTAGGAAAATCCTCTCATGGGGACAAATTTTCCTCTGGTTGACATGCCATTTGTGTGAGAAACTAATGTAGACCCATCGAGGCATTGTGTGTGTAGTCAAAAAGGTGTCCTCGGAACATTGTTCCTCGATTTTCGATATCTGAGAAGGTTTATGAGGATCGACAATTTCTCGAGACACATAGATTAATGAATGGAAATATGTGTTTTGGATTGTAATAAACATTTCTTCCATGATTGTCTATGTGGATCCGGATCAACCGACCATAGGAGGTAGGTGATTAGGTTTTAGGAGTGTCATGAGGAGTATGTGGACTCATGTTATTCGAGGGATGGATGTTGCGATGACAGAAGGGCACCACAAAAAATGTACATGGGTAGTTTTGATAATTTTCTAGATGTGACGCTCTAATTTTCATTGGGGCCAGTGATAGTAGCAAAGAGACTGCTCTGGAGGGGTGAGACAGCTGCCTGAAACTAATCCAATGTGGGGATGTTGCGGTATATCCTCCATGATATGTACCGGTGGGTGCATAGGAATTTTTGTATGGTGGTGTATATGTAGGATAATATGCATAGAAGAATCCACATCAGTGTGTACTCATAGGAGCCACCGGGTAGGAGTGTCAGCATAGAAGCTGGCCACATAGGAGCTAGCCACATAGGACCATCTGCGTAGGAGCATTCTTGTACACTTTTCCACAAAGTATCTTCCACAGAAAAATTTCAAAAAAGGTTCATCCACGTACTATTTTCCCAAAAGTGTCTTCCAGAAACTATTTACACAAAGGGTCATCCATAAACCATTTCTCACAAAGGGTTATCTACGAACTGTATTTTATTTATTCATGGGGTCATAAAAGGACACAATAATTCACGAACAACAATGCATCCATGTATTATCCTTTGTAGAGGGTGTTATCCTTATGATTCATAGTATGGAGTTACGAAAAGTCTGACCCCCCATATGGTTCGTGAGATGGATTCCATGAAGTGATTTGGGTGTGGGAGAGATTTTTCCCACACCATCTCTATTTTTCTCCATTCTTTTTTCTGTTTACTCTATTCATTCCTCCATTATCATCCTTCATCTCCCCACTTGACATTTTTTAATAAGAACATTGCGGGTCGTAGAGAATCTTTTATGAGATCACATTACAGAATTAGTCAGTGGGGTTCCCTTGTGGCTACTAGAAATGCCACTGCACCCTGCAAACTTCTTATTTCATCGAGGATCTTAATTTTTAGGGGTGTAAATTACCTCCTAACTCCCACAAAATGTCAAAATATCATTTTTTGGTGCGGATTATGACACCACTTCTTGTTAACTATATAGTTTTTGAGGAAAGTCCTTCATCAATGGGTGCTTCAAGAAGATGGAAGAATTCTGTGCGGAGGGGCAGTCCGTGAAGGAATTTTTGTGTAGCGGTTTCCCTTACGTTGAACTTTTTTTCTTCAATATTATTCAGCATTTTAAGTCAAGGCTTCTATGATTTTTATGGAATTTTATTCATATTTAATGGTAAATTTTTAGGATCCTAAAGTTTTT
Organism: Viscum album; assembly: GCA_963277665.1. Classification (NCBI taxonomy): domain Eukaryota; kingdom Viridiplantae; phylum Streptophyta; class Magnoliopsida; order Santalales; family Viscaceae; genus Viscum; species Viscum album. The sequence goes on along the minus strand of OY728152.1, from coordinate 873,021,829 downwards.
TTAGTTTATTATTATGTTTTCAGAAGTTTTTTTCATTTATGTGTTTTTATGGATTTTAGAATATAGGATTTCTTAGAGTTTATTAGATTTTTAAGGGGTTTTAATGTTTTAGGTTGTTTTAGTGTTCTTAATATTTTAATGGGGTTTTCTTTTTGTTTTATTTTTAGTAATATAAAGGATTTAATGGTTTTTTGGGTTTTAGGGGTGTAAGAGTTTGGAGTATTTTTTGGTGATTTTATTGTTTCTATGGGTTTTCAATATATTTAGGTTTTAGAGGTTTGTGGGTATTTTGGATGCCTAGAGGTTCTAGGTTGTTTAAGGTTTTTTATGTTCCATTTAGTGGTGTTGTTGGGTATTAGGATATTTTAGGTGTTTTAGGATTTTTATGGTGTTTAGGGGTTTTATATAGTTTTAGGGGATTTGGGTTTTTTTGGAGCCTTTCATTTATTAGGGTTTTTAGGGTTTTTTATGGCTTAATGTTTTTAGGGATTTTAGGGTTTTAATGTTTTTATGGTGTTAGGGTTTTCTTAGGGCTCTAAAATGGTTTTCAGTGATTTTAGTGACTTGAACCATGCTAGGTGACCTTCCAAACTGGCACTTGGACACCTCTGTGGCAAGGCCAAAATTGACTTCCCAAACCCCAAGGGATTAAAAAAGTGACTATGTATCTAAATAAAAAGTGGGAAAGATTTATCCAAATTTATAAAAATAAAAAAGCCAAAATAAATTAATAAATAAAATTTGTAAAATCCAAACCAATCAAGCCTTAAACAATTTTCATATTTGAGTTGTACACTTTTAATCAAAACCCAAAAATTCTAAAACAAAACTATCTCAAAAAACACCACATGGAAAGGGTGCATCACACTCATGTCATATACACAACACTACACCAAGAAGAACATCTAGAAAATTGAACCAATATCTTCACAGGCCATGCCCTTACCAGTGTGAATCATTACCATGTTTACTTACACACAAATGTGTGTTTAGGGTGTGATATTAAGCCTAGTAGAATTCCACCCAATATAAGATTCCAAGCTATTAAAATTATAAGATAAATATCATCACAATTTTTTAAAAAAATAAACCAATTTTTTTTTATGAAAAATAACTTTGAAAGGAAAAGAGTTTAAGAGAATACATTATTGCTTTAGAAATAACAATTAATTCATACCGGATGCTAAATGTAAGTGAGATATATCTATAGATCACTAGTAACTAGAAATTCACATTGACACTAGCTAATAACGAAACACTAGGTACTTCTTATCTCGGTGAAATGTGGTAGAGAAACCATGACCAACAGTGTTCCCATGCACAATCCAGTAGGGTAGAGCAACATAAAAAATTCTAGCGGTATCCATTCATCATCTATATTTTGTTTTTTCACTGGTAATCCAAATAAGTTAAAATTGGCCATATCCACATCCATATCTCTAGAATAATAGTCCTAGTCCACCCATCAAGATACATGGGCTTCCCTTTATGCTCAATAAAGTTTGTCATGTCACATAACACACCACATTCAATCACACAAGTCAAACAATATAAGAAACTCCTAGTGTTCCCCCACATGCACACCCAGACTCCATTTTAAAGACATACACATACCAAAACCATTACCAAACATGTGTTGAACCTCTTACATAATATAATAAATCATTTATAATGTTTATAAAATAATTCTAACAAGCACCACAAGGCTTTATTACAAAAAACACACTCAAATTCTCTTTTAAAACAAATCACATCAAAACCATTCCCAAAATTTTTTTCATTAGATTAATAATTTAATAAATCATTTGAACAATTTATAAAGAATTTATAATTGGTAATATATGATTTTACGACAAAAAAATCCCAATTTCACATAAAAATTCCACTTCAAAATCAAACACATGTTAAAACTTATCAAAAACTACTTTATCACCAAAAATAATAACTATAGAATAAGATAAATAACTAAATAAAGAATAATTAATTCACCAAATAATTTATATACATAGTAACACCTACATTTGGTTTTGAAATCCCAAAAAATTAGTGTGAATCTCCATCTTCGCCTCAATTGTACAACAAGATATCAAAAACAAAAACTAATCATGAAGATTGAACCCAAAAACACATAATTAAACCCTAATAATTAAACCCTAGATTCTATAAAAATAGAACCCCAAGAATAGTGGGTAGAATCTATTAATAGAATGAAGAAGATAAGGAATAACCCACATACTTGAAGGTTATTGATGTTTCCCCACCAAATCCCCTTCCAAAATGGGTTTTCAAGAGAGCTAAGAGGATCCATAGAAGCCCCAATGGATGAAATATTTTGAATGGGGAAGAATAGGGGAAGAATAGGGGTTTCATCAAAAATGAAAAAATGGTAAAAATCCATTTTTAATGAGTTGGAAAAGTTTCATGGTTTGTCATCATGGTTTAATAAACCATGCAGTGACCATGCACACAATTTTTCCAGAACGTATGGTTACCTGGGTGAACGTGCACAACTGGGTGGTAAACATGCGGTCGGTTTTTCCATATACTTCATTGTTACCTGTTTTGGGAACACAGTTCCCACTAACTATCTGCCAACTATGTGCCTCAGCCTACCCACCCAAAAACGAGCACTTTCTACCAAAACCAATAAGAAACCCAAGTGAAATTAATATAATGAAAATAAAAAAAGAAAATACCTAAAAATAAAGATAAGGATATGAAAATTCTCTCCACTATAAATACTTTCAACCCTAGGAATGTGATCTCAAAGCATGATAAGAAGTTAAAAAATATATTTTATTTATCAACCAATGACTTCTGATCCCAAGACTCATGCATATCATTCCCATTCTTCCAATGGACATAGAAAAATGGAATAGACTTCCCCTAAAGCACTTTCTCTTGGGAATCGACTATTCTCAATGATTGTTAAAACAGTGAAAATTTGAGCTCTATCTAAAACTATTACCAATTCAGCACATGGAATATATCTATGTTATACTTAATTAATTTATAGACCTTAAATATTTCATGATTTGATTTCAAATGAGAAGGAAAAACTAACATGAATTCCACCTTTCCAATGGTCTTAGTGATTTCAAAATGTTTGACATACCTCAACATTATCATTCTTTAAATTAACAAATAGAAATGACCTAATCAAGGAGAAACATTCAAGGAAAACCGATCTCATATAGAAAACACAAGGTCTCAATATCTTTGATCGGTATAAGATTTTTGGTGACTCTGAGATTTCAATAACTATTTCTTGATCAACTTAAATTTCTCTTACATCTCTTCTAGAAATTTTGGTCCCAAAAGGGAGGTTTCACCTACCTCAGAAAAACATAAAGGAGATCAAACTGGGTGAACATAAAGCACCTCAAATAGCTCTATTCGAATTGATTATTGATAACTATTATTATAGGAAAATTTGACTCACACCAAATGGTTATCACATGATCCTCCAAAATATAAAACACATGCACAAAGCATGTCCTCCATAATCTAATTTTCCAGATCTTTCAGACCATTGGTTTGAGGATGGAATACCATAATTTTCATGATTTAAGACACAATGTCCTTTTATGGCCTTCCCATAAATGAGAGTTAAAACATGGGTCTTTATTTGAAATAATTACTAGCAGAATACCATGGATCCATACAACCTCCAGAACATACAATCGGACTAGATCATCCCCTTTAGATAAATTTATGATTGGAATGAAATGGGATAATTTGGTCAAATTGTCGATTATCACCTAAATGGTGTTCCTTGCCCATGGTCTATGAGGAAAACAAATAATGAAATCCATGTCGACCTTATTCCACTTCCAGTTAGGAATAGTTAATGGCTGATGCAATGTTGAGGTCCTTTGATGTTATTTCATTACCTACTAATATGTATAACACCTTAATACGAAGTCAGTTATGTCTCACCTCATACCTAGCCACAATAACTAATATTTAATATAATAATATATCTTGGAACCTCTAGGATGAACATCACACTAAGATTCATGGCTATCCTACATCACCACCTTCCATAGAGAAAATAAAACCATGAAATGTACCATAATGAATGAGACACTATCACGAGACAATAACCAATAATAAGATGTCTCCCAACCACAATGAAACTGCATAGAACACTAAAATAGATCACCACAAAGTTGTTCTCATATAATTAACTCCAAAAGGGAAGGATATAAAAGAATGCTTTCAAGAACAATCCTCCACTATGCTACATGGTCTTCAATTGCATGTGGTAGAAGAGCCCCATCGTGGTCCACTAATACCCGGACTTCCTCAAATCCATCATTGGCACTTTTATTCTAAAGGAATCCACAACAATATTATTAATGCATGAGTTATAAATGATATGAAAGTTGACCCTTGGAAATACTCTATCTAATGATGCATCCTCAAGTTTAAATGTTTTTGGGATAAGATAGAGGTTGTGATTTTATGATCTGAATAGATCAAAAAATTTCAACAAAATTATAAGGAAAACATGTATGTAGGGAACACATCAAAACAACTAATTCCAATTCTCATTTAATGTAATTATTTTCATGTGCTCGGATTTGGTGAGAACCATATGCCACTACATGACCGTCTTTCATTAGAACACACATAAGGCCCACACCTCATGCCTCACAATAAAACATGTATTCTTTCAAAAACTCTAGAAATATCATCAAAGGTGTTGTATTCAACCACTAATTCAACTCATAAATGGATTTGTAGAACTCTAGTATCCATTAAAACTTCACCCATTTCTAGGTGAGTGCATTCATTGATAATGAAATCCGAGAGAAATCCTAAATAAGCTGCCTGTAATATCATACAAGGACACGAAAAATCTATATCTCAAACATATTATTCAGTTTTTCCATGACAGAACTACACTTATATTCTCAGGGTCCACCAAAACCACTTTATCTAAAATCACATGGCACAAAAACTTCACTTCTTTGATCTATAATGTGGCCATTGAAAACATTTCATAAAGGCGATGACCCAACTGAGTTCCCAACCTGAGTTGTAAATTATGATCATGCTCTTACATGGATCTGAATTAAACAAGGAAGTCATCCCTGAATACAACAAAGACAAAGTTTATATACTTTTTGAACACCCAATTCATGAGTTCCATAAAAAACATTGGAGCATTGGTCAATCTGAAATGCATGACGAGATACTCAAAGTGGGTGCACATACTTAATAAAGACGTTTTTTGGATGTCTTCCTCTCTCACCCTGACATGGTGATAACCTGAATGTCAGTATATCTTAGAATACAACTTCCCACATTTAGTTGATCATGAAATTAATCAATTCCGAGCAATTAATACATATTATTTATGGTTACCTTATCCATTTTTCGATAATCCACACACAACTGAAGAGATATATCATCCTTCTTAATGAATAGAATAGGAGCGGCCTAAGGAGTGATGCTCAGTAAAATAAACCCTTTAGATTTAAAATCATCCATCTATATCATTTATTCCATTATCTTAGTTTGGGTCATACTATATGGGGTAAGAGATATAGTTTGTGTTCTTATTTGAAAATCATTTGAAAACTCCATGTCTCACTCAGTGGGTATGAAAAAAAAATATTCTAGAAATACCTCTGGGAACTCACACACAATATGAGGTAATCCACCCTCTGGAGTTCCACCATCATCTTCCATAATGAATGAAGATAACTAAATTTTTTTCAAACTCTAGGATTGTAGGTCCTGCACAACCCAACTGAGGACCCCGTTCCCCATAAAAAACCTCAGGACTCCCATCGTGTTCCACGTAACTCACCTGTCACCTCTAACAATCGATATGCGCCTCGAAGAAGACTTGTAAATCCATGCTATGGATTACATGGAAATTCTCCATATCCAATACCAAGAATTCTAATTCCATATTAACCCCTAACATGGAGATCACAAAACATGGGGACCTGAGACGCTGCTCCTAATTCTTCCCAGAATAATTGCCACTACCCATAATTTACACCCCCTAGAGGAACTAGACCTTCCCCTATGGTAAATCTCCACTATACAAGATTGATTAACTACATCATCACAAGTATTAATATTAAAGAGGAATACCTGAGAATATATCTATGTACACAAAACCCATTCGAACCATTGAACCTTCATCTTCGCATTGGAGACTATTTTTGGTGCATACTGAACTGGATCAGCAAAACCATTCCCATACTCCATCATTGACTGCTGCACCTAAAATAGATCCATAAAATTTGAGGATCTGAAATATTCCAAGAACTCATTACAATACTGTTCATTTAATATATCCTTGAATTCTTTCCAGCTCATCTACTCGTACTTCCCAACTTGAGGCACTCAGTCCCACCACCTTCAACTGGGACCCTCTAGTAAGAATGGAGCACATTGTACTCTTATTTCCTTAAGAGTATTAATAAACTCAAACATTCACTCTCTATTATAAATTCATTCCCCATTATCCTACAACTATGTGCTACCTCAGAATGAATGAGATTTTTTCTTAAGAAACTCTTGGGCTATTTCATTCGTTGTACCACATTCAACATCTCTAACTAGAGTAGGACCAAGACCCGCTCCCTTTCCATGAGCATGAATAGCCCGGACCATAACATCTACCAACCAATAATCAAATGGTGAGGGATAACTCATTATGGATTCCTCTCATGTTTTCAATGAAGTTCCATGGGGAGTCCTATTTCTACAAAAAGAAATATTCACAAAAAAATTCCTTTGTACAATAGGTCTGAAAAATTTCATCATTAATGTTGAATATAAACAAATAAAACTTTTTACGACAATAAAATAACCAACCACTTAACATACACCCATTTTATAAATATATTATCGATCCTTCATGTAAAACCTATAAGAGAAGTCAAATAAAATCCCAAAATCCATTGGTAACACGAAGTATGTCATGAGGTGTGCTGGCCAGGCACCCTACTCACACCAAAACCCTATGTCCTAAAAATCACAGCTCCAGAAAATCCAGAATCATCCTATATCACATTACCCAAAGATAAAACTCCCTTTGAAACAATTTTTTTCACAATCCATGCTGGGTCTCCATCTAGACCATTTCCCAACCCAATCTGGGGTAAGGCATGAATGGTGTTCCCTATCCTTACAGGATGGAACAAGTTCAAGAGTATCATTAACAAAAAGTGGGAATTATTTTTCTAAAATTATAAACACAACATAACCAATAAATATTAGTAAAATGAATCTAAAAAATCAAAACCAAACAAGACATTAACAATTTTAATATTCGAGTTATGAGGTTAAAAATCAAACCCTAAAAGGCTACAACAAAATGGAACAACAATACTATCTCAAAAACCACCACATGTCAAGGGGGCATCTCCCTTGTCCCATATCCATAATACCACACAAAGAAGAACCTCTAGTAACCCGCACTACCATCTCCACTATACTTTCCCTTACCTATGTAAAAAAATTCAAAGTCTACATACACCCAAAGGTATAAGTATAGTCAAATTTGATGAATAGTAGGATGCCAGCCAATATAGGATTCCATGGTATAAAAAATATGAGATAAATAATTTTCATGTTTTAAGAATGAAACTAAAAGCATTTTATGAAAAATAACATTGAATTGAAATTAATTTTAAGGAAAACATTCATTCTTTTGAAATAACAAATAAGTCATACTGTATACTGATGATAAGTGAAATGTATCCGTTGAGAACTAGTCACAAGAAATACCCCATGTCTCTAGCTAAAAATGAGACACTGGGTGCCTCATATCTCGGAGAAATGTTGTATTGAAACCACGAACAACAGGGTTCTCATGTACAAGCCACTAAAGTGGAGAAACATACTAAAATCTAGTAATCTCTATTCATCATCCATATTTAGTTTCTGTTTTCATTATCAGTATATATATGTTTAATCAGGCAATAGTCTCTTTCATATCACCATCATACTAGTTCAATTCCACCCACCTAGATACCTGGTCTTCCCTTTGTTATCCAACAAGAACCACTTGTCATATAACACGCCACATTCACATAAACATTTCAATCCATACCAGACACCCCATGTGTACCACCACTTTCACACCCAAACTCTGTTTTAAAAATATACACACACTAAAACTATTCCCAAACATTTATAACTCCCCTTAAATAATTTAACAAATCATTTTTATTATTTATTAAATAATTCTATGAAGCACCACAAGGATTTGTAACTAAATAACACACTTAAAATCATAATTTAAAATAAAAAACAAACTAAAAACCTTACCAAAAATGTTTCACATCACATTCATAAATTAATAAATCAATTGAAAAAATTATAAAGAATTTAAAATTGGAATAATGAGGGTTTACACAAAAAAGCCCACCAATTTTCACATATACATGCCACATTAAAATAAAATGTATATTAAATTCTTTCAAAAACTAATTTATAACAACATGTAATAATTATATAATATGATAAATTACACATGCAATAATAATAAATTCACAATATAATTTTTATATATAAAACCACCTAACTTTGGTGTATAAATCCCCAAAAATATGTGTGAATCACTAAACTCACCACAACCACACCACAAGGAATCAAAAATGAACCCTAATCATGAATATTTATCCCAAAAACTCATGATTAGAACCTAAGAATGGACCCCCAATCTCTTGGAAAAATAGAACCCTATGAAAAGAGTGTAGAAACCATAAAAAAGGGAGAATACAAGGAAGAAATCACCTACATGAAGGATATTGACATTTTCCCAAAAAAACCAAATTAAAATTTGTTTTCCAATAGATATAGGAGGAACCAAGGAAGCCCTTAGGGCTGAAAATCCTGAATGGGGATGAAGAGGGGCAGAATATTGGTTAAATATGAAAATGTAAAATGGTAAATATACCCTTTTAATGAGATAGAGATGAAATATGGATAGTACAAAAGGATTAACAATACATTTGGTGATTAGGATCATGATACATCCATATTATATGGTTTCATGGGTTGAGGCACACGGCCATGTAGTAGCCATGCAGTAGGTTCTTCTATCCACCGCAGGGTTACCTTGGTTGGGTGTATAGTTCCAACTAACTGTGTGTCAACCACACACATAGGCATGCCCCCCAAACCACCATTTTTCTCATAAACCCTCACTGAATCCCAAGGGAAACTAATAGATTGAAAATAAAATAGTAAATACCTGAATAGAAGAAAAAGTTGTGATAGTTATGGTTTTTAAGAGATTTAGGTTTTCTTCATTCTAGGATTTTTTTTGTTTATTTATTATTTCATATGATTTTTTGGGTTTTTAATGGTATTTAGAGTCTTTTGGATATATTATTATTTTAGGGGTTTTTTTTCTATTTTTAGGGTTTTTAGTGTTTTTAAAGTTTTAATGGGTTTTTAGGGTGTTAGGATGTTTACAGTTTTTATGGTTTTTATGGTTTTTTTATTTTTTTATGGATTTATAGGATATTTTGTTTTTTAATAGTATTTATGGATTATTAGGGTTTTAATGGATTTTGGTTTTTTAGAGGTTTTAGGTTCTTTTATGGTTTTTATTATTTTTGATGTTTTTTGGGATTTTTAGGATTATTTATGGGGTTTTTGTGTTTTTGGTACTTTTACTATTTTTTACTTTCTTTTGGGTTTTTTTTTGTTTTTATGGGTCCACTAGGGTTTTTAGCTTATTATTATATCTTAGTTTTTATAAGGTTTAAGTTTCTTTTTTAATTTTAGGGGATTTTATGGTATTTTGGTGGATTTTAGGTTTTGGGTGTCTCTTATGAATTTTAGGGTATTTAGTTTTTCTAGGGTTTTTATGTGTTTTGAGGATATATTGATTGTTTTTTGGTGTTTTGGGGACATTATATTGTTTTATGGTGTTTAAATTTTTAATCGGTGTTATTTTTTGTTAGGGGTTCTTAGGTTTTTTTGGATTTTAATATTTTTAGATTTCTTTGGGATTTATGGTTTTTCTGTGATTTTATGATTTTTAGTGGATTAGGGATTTATGTTTTTTTGGGGTTTCAGTGTCCATTATAGTAATTTAGGATTATTTTGGATTTTAATGGATTTTATGGTTTTTTAGGATTTAAGGGGTTTTAAGAGTTTTTTGGGGTTTGTAGTAATTTATAGTAGTTTTAGGTTATTATATTGTTTTCAGAGTCTTTTAATGAATTTTTAGGATTTTATGGATTTTTAGGGATTTTTGTGGGTTTAGCGGTTGATTATGTTTTTTTTGTTTCAAATTTTTAGGGGATTTTATATAGATTTTAGGGGTTCTATGATTTGAGGTATTTTAGCATTTTAAAGGTGTCAAGGGATTTTAGATTTTTTATAATTAAGGATTTTTTAGGGTAGTATGCTTTTAATTACTGTTTTAGTGTTTTTATGGATTTAGGGAATTTATGTTTTGTAAGGAATTTTAGTTTTTTCATGGGTTTTAAACTTTTTAGTGGATTTAGGGGTTTTATTTTCTATAATTTTTTCATAGTTTAAGGGGTTTCATGTGTTTTAGGGTTTTTAAAGGTGTTTTAGGGCCATTTAGGATTACATGTATTCGTAGGTCTTTTATGGTTTTTATAGTTTTTAGGGTCTTTTTTTGATTTTTAGGTCCTTTATGAGTTCTAGGTGATTTAGGTCATTTTATGGTTTGGGGAGTGGGGGTAAGGTGGTTTTAGAAGATTAAAAGTGTTTTGATGGTTTTCTAGAGTGTTTTTGGTTTATTGGTGTTTTAGCATGTTTTTGGATTTTTAGAGTTTTGTTGGGTTATAGTATTTTTAGGGGTTTTAAACTATTTTTAGAGGTTTTTAGATTTTTGGGGCTTTTAGGGTTTTTTTTATTTTCTAGTTTTTTAAGTATATATTTTTGTTTTTTAAAAAATTATGCTTTTAGGGTCTAAATGATTTTTACAATTTATAGAGTTTTTTGGGGTTTAATATTTTTATGGTCTTTAGGGGTTTTATAATTTTAATGGTTTTAAGGGTTTTGGTGTCTTTTAGGTTTTTAATATTTTTAGGTTTTTAAGTGTTTTCACAGTTTTTTATGCTTTTTGGAGTTTTAAGAAATTCTCGTTGTTTTTTGGTTCATTTAGGGGTTTAGGGTTCTTTTATAGTTTTTGCGTATTAATGTTTTTAGTGTTCTTCTTAATTTTTTTAGTTTTTTATGTGTTTTGTAGGGTTTTTACGGTATTTTAGGGTTTTGTGGGTTTTCTAGTGTTTTCTTATATTTATTAGTGTTTGTTAAGGTTTTAATTTTTTAGGATTTTAGAATTTTATGGGGGTTTTACGTGTTATAAAGGATTTATTTTTAGGTTTTTAGGGTTCTTATAACATTCAGTGCTGTTTCAAGTGTTTTTTAGGAATTTTTAGGGTCTATTGAGTTTTAGGGGGTTTTTTTGAGTTTTTTGTTTTTAGGTATTTCCTAGATTTGTAATGTTTTTAGGGGTTCTGGGGTTTTTAAGGGTTGTTTAGGGCTATTTTTGGGTTTTTGAGTTTTGGGTTTGGGGTGTAGGGAATAGGGTTTAGAGTGTGCGGTATATGGCTTATAGTGTGTGGTATATGATTTGGGGTGTATGGTATAGTGTTTGTGGTGTAGGTTTTAAGGTTTAGGGTGCATGGTTTATGGTTTAGGTAGTGGGGTTTAGGGTTTAGGGTCTAGGTTACAGGGTCTAGGTTTTTTTATAGTGTATAAGATCTATGGTTATGGGATTAGGACATAGGTTTTAGGGTTTAAGGTGTAGGGTATAGGGTATAGAATTCTGGGTTTAGGGCTTAGGGTGTCGGTTAAAGTGTATAGGGTATATGGTTTACGGTTTAGGGTGAAGGGAAAATTATTTAGGGTATAGGGTGTAGGGTGTCAAGTATTGAGTTTAGGTTATATGTTTTATGGTTTTAGGTTTAGGTTGTATGTTATAGGATGTTTGGTGTAAGGTTTAAGGTTTAGGGTTTAAGGTATAGTGTATCATGTTTAGGGTATGGGGTTTATGATTTAGATTTTAGGGAATATGGTTTAGGGTGTATGGTTTAGGGATTTTCATGTACTCATAGGCTTTTGGGTGTCTTTTTTAGGGATTAATTTGTAAGGTTTAGGTTGTATGTTGCATGGTTTAGGGTTTAGGGTATAGGGTAAAGGGTTTAGGGTGTTGGATTTATGATTTAGGTTGTAAAGTATAAGGCTTAGGGTTTAATTTTCTGGGATTTGGATGTATGTTATAGGGTTTTGGATGAATGGTTTATGGTTTGGGGTGTAGGGTATAGGGTTTATGCTGTATGGTTTAGGGTTTATGGTGTAGCTATTAGGTTTTAGGGTATAGTGTACGAGGATTATGGTTCATGGTGTATGTTATAGATTTTAGGTTGTAGTGTATGGGGTTTAGGCAGTAGGGTTTTGGTTTTAAGGTGTACGGTATGGGGTTTTTGGTTTAGAGTGTATGGAATAGGGTTCATGGCGTAGTGTATAGGGTTTATGGTGTAGGTTATGTAGATAATGATATAGGGTGTAGGATTTTAGATTAAAGAGTGTAGGATTTATCATTTATGGTATTGCTTTTAAGATGTTTTGTATATGGATTGGGGTATCAGATATGTTGTTTAGGGTGTAGGGTTTAGGGTGTAATGTATAGGGTTTAGGGATTAGGGTTTTGGGGTTATTGTGTGGGATATATGGTTTAGGGTCTACATTTTAGGGTTTAGGGTGTAGGTTACATGGGTTACGTTTAGGGTTTATGGTTAAGGTGGTAGTGTATAGGATTTTTTGGTGTTCATTGTAGGGTTTAGGCTGTAGTGTATATGGTTCAGGGTTTGGGGTTTAGGGCTTAGGGTTGACGGAATAGGGTTTTGGATTTTGGGTTTAAGTTTTATGGTGTAGGGTATAAGATTCATAGTGCAGGGTTTATGGTTTAGGGTGTAGGGTATGAGATTTAGGGTTTAGGGTTTATGGATTAGGGTTTAGGGTTCGGGGTGTATGTTGTAGGGTTTTGGGTGTAGGGTGTAGAGTTAAGAGTTTAGGGTTTCAGGTATATGGTGTAGAGGGTAGTGTTAGTGATTTATGGTGTAGGGTTTTTGTATTAGGGGTATAATGTTATTTTAATTTTTTGGGGATTTTAGGATTTCATATTTTTTAGGGTTTATCATGGGTTTTATTTTTGTTTTAAGATGTTTAAGGCGATTTAGAGTTTTATAATGATTTCTGGGGTTTTGAGGTTTTTAGGGGTTTTAGGGGGTTTTAGGGTTTTTATTATTTTTGAGAGTTTTTTAGGGCCAATCGGGTTTTGGGGTTTTTTCGGGGGTTTTAGGGTTTTTAGTGTTCATTCTGTCATTTTTGTGGGTTTGGGGTTTTTTTAATAATTTTTGTGTTTTTATTATTTTTATGGTTTTATGGCTTTTCAATTAGTTGTGAATTTTTTTTTCTTAGGGTTATCAAGGGTTTATGGGTTTTAGTATGTTCAGTGTTTTTATTGATTTTTGGATTTATTTTATTTTTAGGGGTTATAAGATTTTAAGCATTATGGGGTTTTATGTGATCTTATCGGTTCTATAGGGGGTTTGGGATTTTTACATTTTTAGTCTATTTATGGTTTTTATGGGTTTTAATGGTTTTTAGGATGGTATTTGGTTTTTTATTTTATTTTTTCTAATAGGGGGTTTTTTTGTGTTTTATGGATTATGAGAAGTTTTTTTGCGGATTTTTGGGTTTTTTAGGGTGTTTTATGGTTTTTATGGTTTTATGGTTTTTATTGGTTTGTGGGAATCTAATTGAATTTTTTGGGATTTATACGAGGTTTTAAGATCACTTGAGGGGTTTTATGATATTTTATGGGTTTTTGGGATTTTATTAAAATTTGGGGATCAATGGTTTTTATGGGTTTTTGGGGTTTTTAGTGTTTTTACTATTTTTTATGATCCTCTATTGATTTGTAGGGTTTATTGTTTTTATATTTTTCGTGATTTTATAGTTTTTAGCATGTTTTTGGGATTTTTAGTATTTTTAGGAATTTTAATGGTTTTAGTGGTTTCAGTGGGGGGGGGGTATTGTTTTTTGGGATTTTAGATATTTTATGGGTTTCACTGTTTTGAAGCTTTTTTTAGTGTTTTAGTGTTTTGTTTGGGTATTTTTAGTGGTTTTAGGATTTTTGGGGTTTTGTTTTTTATAAGGCCTTTTAGGTTTTATGGTTTTTTATATTTTTAATATTTTTATGTTATTTTAATATTTTTGAGGATGTCAAGGCCTATTAGGGGTTTGCGGTATTGGGGTGTTTTGGGTTTTTTGGGGTTCTTAGGATCATTTAGAGTTTTTTTAGTTCTTTTAGGGATTCATGAACCAATAATACTTTTTTATTTTAACGTGTATTTATGGTTTTATTATTTTTAAGAGTTTGGGGGGTTATCGTAATAAGGGTTTTTGGGGGTTTTTTAGGGTTTTTAGGGTTTTAGGGTATTCAAGGGTTTTAAGGGATTTTAGGGCTTCATAGGATTTTTATATTTTTTGAATTAATTAATGTATTTTATGATTTTTTAGGACCTTTAGGGTTTTTAGTGGTTTTAGATTAATATCTTGGTTTTTGGTTTTATTTAGGGGTATTTTTTTTAGGGTATTTTATGCTTTATGTGAGTTTTAGGGTTTTATCCTTTTATGGTTTTTATTGTTTGTTTTGTTTTTTATGGACTTTTAGGGTTTTCTATGGTTTTAGGGTCTTTTAGGGGTTTTAGGTTATTTCACATTCTTTTACGGGTTACATGGTTTTTACGTAGCATTAGGGTTTTTAATGTTTTTAGGATCCTTTAGGGTTTTAGGGATTTTAGGATCGAGTTATATTTTTTATGTTTTTTTACATTGATTTATGAATTTTCATGGGTTTGGTGTCATTTAGGGTGTTTTCAAGGGTTTTATGGTCTTTTAGGGTTTTAAGGTTTTCAATAGTCCTTTTTAATTTTTATTGTGGTTTTATTTCCTTATATGTGTTTTTTTGTATTTTAGTATTTATTTGGGTATTTGTTATTATTTAGTGTTTTTAGGGGTTTTAGAATATTATACAGTTTTTCGAGTATTTTTACATTTTTATGTGTTTAGGGTGTTATAGGGTTTTTTGCATATTTTAGGGGCTTTAGGGTTTCAGGATGGTTTAAGGATATATGGTCTTTAAATGTTGTTTCGGTTTTTTATGTTTTTATATTTATTTAGTGATTTTAAGGGTTTTATGGTTTTTTTGGGTTCCTAATGGTTTTGGGGGTTTTTATCGGTTTTAATGGTTTTAGGGGTTTGAGGATTTACGTTTTTATGGTTTTATGTGTTTTAATGTGTTTTAATGTTTTTTAGTGTTTTAAAGGCGCTTATGGTATTAATAGGGTTTATAGGGGTTATATGGATTTTTGGGGGTTATAGAGTAATTAGGGTTTTCAATGGGTTTTAGAGTTTTCAGTGGTTTATGGGTGATTTATAATTTTTTAGGTTTTTTAGGGTATTCTTGAATTTTTTGAGATTTTTAGGTTTTTAATGTTTTCATGTATTTTATGTTTTTAGATGTTTTAGGGGTTTTATGGTTTTTAGGGAAATCTAGAATTTTCATGGATTTACATGGCTCTTTAGCGGTTTGGGTTTTTAAGTGTTTCTAGGGTTTTTCATGGTCTTATGGGTTTGTATGGTATTTATTATTTTTAATAGATTTCATGATTGTTTTTTGGTTTTCAAATGTTTGAAGGTATTTAGAGGTTTTTAGAATTGTTATTTCTGTTTTTTTGTGTGTTTTAGGGGTTTTAGGGGTGTTAGGATTTTTCCTGGGTGATTTAGAGTTTTTAGGATCTTTTACAGTTTTCTATATGGTGTTAGGGAATTCTAATGTCTTTAGGGGTTTTATAGTCATTTTGTGATTTTAGAGACTTGTGGGGAATTTGGGTCTTTTAGGGTATTATGGGGTTTTATGGTTTTATGGTTTCATTGAATTCATGGATTTTTATGATTTTTATGGGGGGGTTAAGGTTTTAGAAATTTTCAACATTTTATATGGTTTTTATTGATTTTATGGGTTTTAGGGTTTATAAGTGTTTTCTAGGATTTTATGGTTATTTAGGTTTCTAGAGTTTTTTATGATTATGGGTGTAGGGTCTTGAAAAATCCGCAAAGGAGAATGGGAACCCCTTTAATTTGGGAAAGGAGTCTATCCAATTTCCTTCAATGAACTGGGAAAAAATATGGAGAACACCCATGAATTGGTAAAGGATCAACCGGTCCGCGTACCGGTCCAACATTGATGGTACGCAGCTGGTTCAGCAAGCTGCCCACACCGCGGACCAGTGTCATCCGCGAAACGGAGGAGGGGATCCTCTGCAAGCGAGAAGTTGGACGGGCGCCAGGCCGGTCCACCGTTATGAATCGCCCCAGCCGCGAAATGCGTCAACCACCCCCAGACTATGTGCGCTGTCATTCACGGAACGGAGGCGGAGCCCTGCGCGGCCACGAAGCACCCCTCGAACCAATTTGGTTCATGGGTAAGGTGCATTCAATGCCCCCCACGAGTTTCGGATTGACCATGTCATCCGTAAACCGGGTGTCCGGTCACGGGCCTCTACAAAAGGTGTTGCATGACCACAGATACATCTCTTTCCCCCCACAATAAAAGGACATTGAGTGGGAAAAGAAAGGGATGGATCAGATTTAGGTGGAAGGATTTCGGAGGAAGGAGATTATGATTTCACATATAGATAAGTTCCAATTTGCGAACTAGAACATGTATGAAACAGGAAACTAATTAATAAGGAACCAAAAACGCATAACAAATTGGTGAACCTCAAATAAAAATAACAAGAAAAAGAGGATTGCGAGCCATGGCCCCTCCGCAGATGTACTCCTCGTGGACCAGGGACTCTATGCCCCTTTTTCGATCTGACGCACCGCATAGCACCCTCCTACGTGGGTGAAGCCCTGACCGATGAACCCCCAAATGACATCTCCCCTGATCGTTGTTGCTTGCGCGGACTCCGCTACATACCAAGATAGTACGTGGTCCGATCCCGAAGCCGCGTACCACCCTCGTACACGGGATGCCTAACAGTCCATGTACCATCCTTGTACGCAGATGGCCTCTCCAACTGCATAGCACCCCCTACGTGATGGGTGTCACTCCTCATATACCCATTTTTCTCACCAATTCCTTCAGTGTTCCCATTCCCCAAGCTTGATAAAATCCTTCCAATCCGGCCTGATCCTTCACAATCCCTTCATTGGCCTACCCATCAGCCCCGAGCCAAGGCCTCTACCGAAGCCAGAAGACCCTTTTGGTACAACCTCCAGGTGCAGCAGCGCGCTTCATTGAGTTCACATACCTATGGTAGGTGAGGGTAGAGGTTTTTCTCCTACCCTTGAAAGGGTTCCCAAAACATTCCTGGGTTCACATTCCCACGGTAGTGTAGGTTCTGAGCTCGAGAGTCCCCTTTCGGCCTCTCCACTTGTCTAGATTGAGGGAACCAGGTCGAATTTTTTTTACGAGCGCCAATGGTGATCACTTCTCCCCTCTCCTGGGAGTGGTTGGGCATCCCTCCTGGTGTAAGCCCCACACCATCCTCTCCGGAAGCCAATGGCCCTTCCCCCTCTCATCACGGAAGGTTTATTGCTCAACTGCCTGACTCCTACCTTCCTCCAATACCAGGGAGAAGGAGAATCCAGTGGTCCTAGCCTTCTCCTCCGTTCGTCGTCTTCCTCCCCTTCTCAGTAGGGAGAAAGTACAAGGGTCTCCAACTCTATTTCATTCCTTTGATTCTCAAACTGAGCATGAATCACTTGGGCTTAGGGATTTTTAATGGCCACAACGCCCGCACAACAGTGGCCCTCAAACAGAACAACGTGGGTTTTGATCCCTGTCTCCTAAGTAGGGTACATAGGACGACTCCCTGAGGTTCAATCCCAACAACCGAAAACTCTCACGTGTAAGCCCAAATCTATAATAACTACATGGACTTTGATTCCCGACCAACTTGGATATGTAGGAAACCTCCCAGGGGAGAAAGCCCAATATCAAAGTCTGATACACATACATCCCTATCAGACCATGTCCTTAAACTCCAGCAGGACCATCTTCAGACCTAGGAAATCACTTCCCTTGGGTCTTCCGAGCCGCTTCGGTGTAAGTCCAGCACCAATTTTGACCAGGCATCTCTCACCTGGGTGTCCTTGAAATAAGACATTAAACATTACACTTGGTTCTTTATCGCACGACCTTAAAAGGTGATGTGTCCCATCATGTGGCACCGAACTAAGTGGATTCTGATTCCTCTCATGAGGATATGTAGCAAGCACATATCATTGGTTCGATCCAAACGCTCAATTTCTTATTTGTCCCCCCTGGATGAAAATAAACTCCAGAGCGCCCAGTTATGAGGATTAAAACTAGTTCCATCTCATTGAGTCAAAACTCCTCGGAGTCATTAATCCAATGAGAGATGGTAAACCTCTGGCCTAAATGACTCTGTATCCCTGAGTTCAGGTGACCACTGCCAACCATTAGTAATCTGTGGATACAATGCTTGTGTATAAACCAATGATTTACGAACATATGAATACATATTAAATCTATTATAGAGTCCTGAAACAGGAAATAATTTCCCCCCCAGAAGGGCGTGATGAGACTGACTTCCCATCCTTTCGACCAATGTGAGTTCTTAAGCATCACTGGCCAAATCTCCCCGAGAACGCCTCCCTTTGGAAAGAACTTCCACGGATCTTTGGATATATAACTATTGGGAGTTTCGAAAAGAAGACTGATATACCTGACCTGAGTGATTGAGCGGAACTCAGCTCTCCACCAGATCATCTGTCGGGCGCGTCGGTCCTCCCGTCCCCCAGTCAAAACAAATATGTTGAACCCGACATGAATATTTAACCATGTATGATGGGTTTAACATAATCCCACTCTGTGTCCCCTTATAATCACAAGGAAGGCGAAGAAAGGTCATTAATTATGCATGGGATCTTGAGATGTTTCTTTGATTAGTTTTCTGTTTGTATTTGTAAAATATTTTACAGGTACCAATCAGAACTCGCTTCAATCAAATGGCATCACAGAGGAACTCACAGACATGTACTTGAAGCAATGCAATGACATGACATGATCACCAACGAAGGACCCCATCACCTACCTAACATCTTCAACACTGGGTCTCGGATGCGTTGATCCGAGAGTACCACCTGAACGGTACTCTCCAGATGGTGGAGGCAGCCATGCACGCCCTCCAATCCGCCAAGACCTGCTGGTCGCCTGCCCAGCAGCGGCCGTTAAAGAAGATCCAGATGCCTCCTTTTGCCGTCTAAAACCATTTCGGGAGTCTATCCCCAAAACGAGAAATCTCTTACCTCCCATATCTTAGGGAGGTGGATGAGTTTGAAACTGAGGACTTCATCCCCACTGAACGGGGGTTCCACTCCAAGGCCACCACAGGAAGACGTCTTCGTGGTTATGCTGTGACTAAATATCCTCACGCTAAAGAGGATTTCATCCTGAGGATCAAGCCCCACTCTCCCCAAGCTCTTTCCCCTTAGAACACCCAACGAGGGCGGAAAACGTACAACCAGGGACTGATCATCACCCTTTTCCCTAAGGAGGAGCTTCGTTGCTCAGTCACGAAGATGGACCGCAAGAAGGAACATACACCATTATGCTCCTCCAAGGTCCACCATCTAGAAATGGAGGAATCATACGAGCATGCGCACATCCTTGCCGAGCTCCATCAAGCCCGTCACTCACACATGATAGAACCTACCCAGTAGGAACCTATCCCTACCTACGGTCATGAATCCCACCAACCAGATGTGGTGGAAACACAGCACATGCTAGACCAGCTCCTAGCAGGTGATCTTGATGCCTACCATCCCGATGTGGTGGCGATCAACAAAGATCGCCATCCAGATGTGGCGACAATTAATAGGTAGGCACGTCTCCCTACCAAAAAAGGCCACCAACTTGATACGGTGGGGAACCAACATATGCAGGGCCAGCTCCCTGCAGATTCAAGTAAAGCTTGCCATCCCGATGTGGTGGAAAACTGTGAAATAAACCTGCGTATCTCGGCATAGGGGCATACTCGTTCACCTGCCCCGACACAGGAGAATTGTAAGTACCCACTGACCACCGGAGGACTGAAGCAGGATGTTCCTGCTCCGATACTGGAATGGGCCTTCATACATGTTCCAACCAAAGATGTCTATTGGCATATCCTGGCAATGATGGAGGAGTATGTATTGATCCCAGATCATATCTTACAGACTTTTCAGAATGTAATTACATAGGAGGCAACAGTAAGGACTCGGGCCAGTGATCCCATCTCCCCAATTGAGGCGACTCATCTAAGAGACGATACAACCGCCTCAGTGATGATCTGCATCCCTGCTTATGCCCAGGAGATTCTTCGGCCATATTCGGCGATACAAGGGCAACCGGATTGAACAGCTTCACTCAAACCAACTCTGGGACAACCTTCCATCTTGGTGGAGGCTCTAGAGTAGGCATATATACCTGCTAAATGTCATGATGTTATTCGGAATGTCCATGAAGCATCACAAGACCCAACTTGAAAGTGTCCCAAAGGTGAAGGCCATTATCAAAAGAAGACGGTCCCCACTGCCCGCAAGGAAGTGCCTCGAACGTGCCGAAGGCAGCAAGAAAATAAAGAGCGGGTTCATTACTCCGCTCTGCTGGAATCTGGGGTTCCCAATTCCGCTAAGAACATATCAAAGGAATATAGCCCTTCCAACCCATTTCCATATTATGGGAGTGGCAGCTGCAGTTGTGAAGGTCCTCCACGTAATGTCGCTACCAGCAGCTCTGAAGGTCCTCCCCAGAGCACCTGCGGGGGCCTCACCCACTGGAATATAACAATATATCAGGAGAGCTTCTCTTTTGATGTGAGTCTCGGAAGCCCTCCGCGTGACTAGAAGATCAAGCAGAATGATGTCCCTCCACTTACTGCGGTCCACCCTGATGGTCCTCCCCGGGGTATACACTGCAAACACTCTCTGTGCAGTGGGACCAAAGATTATGATAGCAGTCCTTGCTATCGTAGTCACAACGACAGAGGCCCTCCCCGCAGTGACGTCTCATCATGACAAGAATTCCCTCCACTGGTCGTGGACTGCCCTGAAGGTCCTCCCTAGGGGTTACGTTGCAACGACACTTCACATAGCCAGGCATCAGATCACGGCGGTGTTCCTCACCCCCTGATAACGGAGGTCCTCCCTGTATAGCCTTCAAGCAATTAGAAGGCCCTCCCCTCGTTGCGGTACATTCTGAAGGCCCTCCCCATGGTGTACCCTGCATACATTCTCCCTACGGTAGCTATGATGGTAGTCCACACCATTGTGGAAGTTGGGATAGTAGTCCTCGTCACCACGACCGCCATTTCGAAGGTCCTCCCAGCAATGGCCCCAAGAAACAAAGAGGTTCACCCCTAAACGCACTGTGTCTTGAAGGTCCTCCCCATGATACACATCGAACATCAAGCCATGATGGTCATCCTCACCATGATGGCAGTTGTTGTGAAGGCCCTCCCAGTAACAACACTACACACATTGGAGGTCCTCCCCGATTATGCACTAAAAACTTCCACTATGCAGTGAGGCGTCAAGTAGTAATGGTAGCCCTAACCATAATGACATGGATAGCAGAGGCCCTCCCCTCCTAGATGTCGATCAACGAGAAGGCCCAACATTCATTGCGGTACATTCTGAAGGACCTCCCTAGGGTTTACCATGCAGGTTCTGTCCCTAGATCAGCTATAATAGTAGTTCGCGCCATTGCGGCCGCCATTGCGAAGGGCCTCCCCACAGTGACATATCATATCGATAGGAAGGTCCTCCCCTGCCAAATCAATCATAGAAAATCCCTCACCCGCTGAGGCACTCATAAGGATAGGATCGAGCATGCCAGATTCCCAGCTAGTCACCAACGACACCCTTCATCAATCAGAAGATATTCTGGGGCCACATTCATATTCTGAACCACCACTGAATCACCCAAATGACAGTTCAATACCTACCGGCCCCACTACCTCCAACCACACTATCAGTGAGTGTCTCAGTTGGGATGAACATGTAGAGGAATCACAAGCGGAGGATTATGCCGACATGTTGCACTTTAGGAAACGACTGACTAGAGATGATATACCAGTTATATTTTGGCCCACAACCACCTCTCAATTCGACATACCCAGAAAGCTTTCAGAAGAATGTGTGCACTACATCCGCCCCATTATATGGACAACCCTTCGCCAGATGAAATCATGATTCCTACCCTACGATGGGTATGTAGACCATGTCAAGACAATATGAGACCTCTTGCATCACATCGACCTGGAAGCTCTTCCTTTAGCACGGCAACCGCGACCTATGAAGCATAAATGAAACCTGAAGTTAGCCTGCCTCCATGCACTTCACTAGTTGTGCCACCTCATTAGTGATAATTCGACGGGAGACCATATTAGAGGATGGGGAGAATATGGAGCTCTTCATTCACTCTGCTCCCCGCCTAGAAGAACCCATTCGGCGCAATGTCTTGCAACATCATCATGTCAAGACAACAATCAAGTGGTCTCCCTATTCGGGAAAGGGAACAAAACCAAAAAATATAGGCTTTGAGTATGTCCCAGGAGCGTCATGCCCGACGAGAACAAGCCAATCACGAACACCTAAATCAGGCCACCGAAAGCATACAACATGCCTCTCCCCTAAGAGATTCCAATCATCAATCATTTCTTTCCACACCAGAGGGGATTGATTCAAAGGTGAACTCAGCATCATATCCAGTTCACTCTTGAATGGGGTCATGCAAGATCAGGCAAGTAGCGATAGCAGTAGCTGCTGCCGAAATCTAGGTTCAACCCTAGCCTGCAGGGAAGGGGGAATTTTTAACAACAAATTCCCCTGTAAGACCAATAAAAATGGGATGATACTCAAAGTCTAGGGAATGGAGCCAACCCTAGCCCTCCGGGATGGGGGCATTTTTACAACCGCAAAAACAACCTCCCCAAAGAGAATCAGTATTTTCTCATCTAGGGAGGATACTCAAAAGAGGGGGTTCCTTCCCTATCCCATCTATTGAGTCGCCATCCCCTTTAAGAGGGAGGCATACCGTAAGGTCGCATTAAGGAACTCTCTGCATCACCCTTCGTCAAGGATTCCGAAATCAATGACGGGATAGGAAGGGGAGGACCAATAAAAGGCGCGAGAGATCCTCTTCCTTTTTGAAAGATGAAATCTCCTCCACCCCACGATATGCATCCATCAACACCATAGAGGTTAACCCCACTGGTGGCACCGAAGATAATGCAAATCCAGATGGATCTGGAGATGATGGTTCCGGTCAGGCTGCGATTCGCAACGAACCACATGGTGTGAACACCCGGAACCAGAGGGCCGCCCTAAATATGGTTTCCCCTAGCTAACCCTCCTCTTCTAACCATGAGAGCCTCCAACAAGGATAATAATAAAGGACCGGTAACGATTAACCCACCTCCTTCTCTCGATAAAAACGATCCACTTACGCCCGAAGAGATATTCTCTCGTTAGGAAGAGGAAATGAAAGAATTGAGGTGGCTTAATGCTAAGCTACTCCGGAGGAACCTTTTTATTGAATGAACTTCCCAGGAAGAGACACACCTTGCACTCCTAGAAAGTGCACCTCAAAGACCACGATTTTCCCAGGAAAACCATGTGCGGTCAGGGCCCCGCCCAATGCAGTGCCCGACCCTTCCAACTACCCGAAACATAGATTCAGATGAATTCCAAGACTTCCCTCCACACAGGAAGCAACTGAAGCAAGTACGTTTGAACCCTCCTAAGGTGTCACAAACGTCGTATGCACCCTTGGTTTTGGCCGAACCAAATCCTAAAGAAAGGCCTCAAACTACACCTGACCAAGACCGGGCCCAATAGGATGTAAACCAGACACTCGCCAGCACCATCAAAGCACCGATAGCTCGATTGGAAGAAATAGAACGTTGAAGAACATCAGTACAGCCAGAGAAAAACCCCTACTCAGATTGGGTGAGAAACACGCCTCCTCCGCCCAATTTTAGGAGCCCTCTATTCCCTATTTTCAATGGATTAGGCAATCCGGAACAACATTTGATGCACTACACATATTCTTGTGACCCTATGATGGGAACTCTAGAACAACAAGAATCAGTGAAACTCAGATGCTTCGTGCGAAACATGCAAGGATCTGCCTTTTTCTGGTATACAAATCTGCAAGATCTGTCAATAAAAAGATGGGAAGACCTACGGCAGAAGTTCCTGTTCCACTTCTACTCAACGCTGCCTAAAACAATGGTCGACAACCTCATGAATTGAAAACATAGGGAGAACGAGATGGTTTCAGATTTAATCGCCAGACGGAAGGGTCTGGCCTACTCTCTAAACCGGAAAATTCCCTAATATGAGATGATGGGCATATGCATGGATAACCATTGAGATAAGTTGATAACACCGCTCATACCAGTGGAGTGCACCACTGGCTTCTGCAATCTCTCTTCCATTTACCAGAGAATTTAAGACACCCTACAATGGACTAATATGAGGTCCTGAATAGCCTCACAGGCTCCTGCAAAGTGAACAGTTAGAACTGAAGCGTCCTCTATCATTCTCAAGACAGCCCCTGCACCTGCTCCACTGCCTAGGCCTCCACCAAATTGTCATGGTCCCCTTGTATATCAGTGGCCACTTCTACCTAAGTGGGATGATCATAGAGGATCGAAGCGGAACCAATTCGAGGAATGAAGACACAAAGTATACTCGTTCTGAGAGGACTAAGTCTACGGCAATTTCATCGCCGCTATGAATTGCAACATTATCCACCACCCTGAGACAAGGATGCCCAAAGAAGTCGGCCACAATGATATTCCAGATTACTATCCCTACCCAAGAATGTTGGGGCACAATATCCAGGAATGATTTGTCTTAAATGACCTCCTGTAAAGGATGGTAGACACCTGGAAGGTCAATCTTGGGCCACCCACAACACATGTGATGTACATTTATACCACCAACTCTGACAAAGGGGAGGGGTGGCAGGAATTCACCAGTACGAAGGGTCAGAAATTTGTTGACTGTATGACTCGGAAGATAGTCAACTGAGTTTTGGGCATACTCCGAGCTCAACTAAAGCAGTTGGTGTTGCCACCAATATCCCCTAATGCCGCGCAGCCGAAAGTATCGGCCTCACAACCCTCCACGAGCCGGTCATTCGGGAATAATCGCGAAGAGAGGAGACAAGTGCAAGAGGAGCAGTACAAAATGAGGACGAAGTTAGCCCTACCACTGTCTGATTTTATGCCCCCAACATGGCGCCACATGCACTGACCCACTAAACGAACCCATCTGGGACAACCGAACAGGTTGACCTGTCATAGGACGACGAGCTAATATTTGGTTCCATCAACGTCATCCATCTAATGGATTAATTCCCTGACGAAGGGTATGGTTACAAACTCGAGTCCCCAACCAAAGGGGCCGGGAGGAGGAATCACAGAATCAAGGGATACCAAGGGAGGCGCAGTTACGGTCGATCCCAACCCCATGGGTTTACCATGGCTCAAACTGTAAATATCGTGGAAACCCATGGGAGAGCCCTTCAACGGACTCAACAGGAGAAAGAATATCCCTCCAAATCCACAAGCACCCACTATGGGACCATCATTCTGTGGTAACCATCAGAGGAGGAACAACTGTATATCCGCCTGGTGCACGCAAACAGACCAGTTGGGCTGAGTCCCCAAAAGGTAGGAACACCGTCAACATCCGAACCCATGGCCGGTCCCTCCTCGTCACATACTCCAGCCCCCAAAGTGCAGGCTAAAACTCTCCCACCAACAGAGAAGCATTGGCCGCTGAAGCAGAAGTACTATATCCTCAAGATTCTGGGGTCAGTACCATCCAAACTGTCAATCCTGGATTCCCTAAGTTTGTCAGTAGATCTCAGGGGGAGATTACAGAAGCCTTGCTCAGCCCCCATGAGTTTCAAGCTGAGGTATCTGCCGCCGAGATTTACCGAACGGAGACTGGCCCGACTGAATGCAATGCAGTGATTTCCTTCATCGATCGAGATGAAGATTCCATCTTGTAAAGACATATCAAACCACTATATACTCTGGCACACTGAATGATGTTGATATCCAGAAATTCTTTATTGAAAACGGCTCTGGATTTAACCTCCTTTCCCTATGGATGCTCCGTAAGTTGGGCTACAGTGAGGATGAACTAATACCCTCAGTCAAAACTTTGTTGGGCTCCGACATGAGTGAACAGAAGCTAATGGGAAAAATCAAGCTAAAAACCCATTTTGGTGACCTTGTGGCTTACTCGGAATTCCTAGTGGTCTGGTAGAACACAACATTCAATGCCCTGCTTAGAAGGTCGTGGCTCCATATGAACATTTCCATTACATCATCCCACCACTAGTGTATCATGTATTATTTCAATAGACAAAGTGGTACATTTCACACTGAAAAGGCCCATTTCGAGCTCTCCAAGTCACAATACATTGATGCCGGGTTTTATGAGCAAAAGAAAAAGAAGCCTTCACTCAATGGTATCGACTAGATCCCTGTTACAAATGGTTTGGAAATGGATCCTGATGACCCCCTCAAGCAGCTCACTGGAGACTACATACTTCCCATCAACCGTGTTGATATAGGGGATTCAATCCCAGACACACACTCAACTGTCCTCATGGCATTAGCAATAACCACCGAGCATGAGAATGCGGAAACGACCGCTACCCCTCAATTTGTGGAGGAATAATTTAACAGGGATGCCCACGATGCCTCACCTCTAGACTCCCAAGAGCCCATGCCAGGAACTGTACCCCCATCAGATCAAGACGATAAGAATGTTGGAGAAGAAGAGGAGGAAGATCTCAGGGATGCACCTCTTACATTTGAGGAAGGTATCTCCACCACTGTGGACGAGCTCATGGAAATAAACTTGGGTATTGAGGAAGACCCGAGGCCCACCCTCATTAGTACAACAATGTCCCCCAAGGATCACGAGGTATATACCTCTTTCTTGAGGTAGAATCGAGTTGTGTTTGCTTGGAATTACACAGAAATGCTGGGACTTGATCCCGAAGTAGCGACGCACAACTTAGGTCTGCCAGAAGACCATCGGGGCTATAAATAAGCCACCAGAAGGACACACCCCACACATGCGGCCAAAATAGAGGCTAGAGTCGATAAGCTTATTAAATCAGGCTTCATTCTGGAGATCCAATACCCAACATTTCTAGACAACATTGTCCCCATCAAGAAAAAAATGGACAAATTCCGCATCTTCATCGATTTCAGAGATCTCAATCATCATTTCCCAAAAGATGATTTCCCAGTCCTGATCACGGAGTAATTAATTGATGCAACGACCGGGTATGAGGCTCTCTCCTTCATGGACTATTATTCTATGTATAAAAAAAATCCGAATGGCCTGAGAAGACGAAGAAGATACTTCCTTCAGGACCCCTCAAGGAGTATTCTGTTACAGGGTCATGCCCTTTGTTCTCAAGAATGCTGGCACCACATATCAACGTGCCATGCATCGTATATTTAAACCATTATTTAGAAGATTCATTGAATGCTATGTGGATGACATGGTGATCACGTCTAGATAGTGCACATATCACCTGTCGTACCTTGAAACCATCTTCATCAAACTTCGAAAACAAAGCCTGAAGATGAACCCCTTGAAATGCGCCTTTGTGTTCACCTCAGGGAAATTCATTAGCTTCGTCGTACACCATTGTGGCTTCGAGGTCGACCCTGAAAAGAAAAAGGCTATCCCTAGTTTACCACCTCGCTGGAATCTCACTATGTTGAGAGGATTCCAAGGACACTTGGCCTACATTAGGCAGTTCATAGCCAACCTGGCAGGTAAATGTTTTCCCTTCACCATGTTAATGAAAAAGGGGGTTACGTACCAATAGAGAGATGATTTCCAAGAGGCATTCGACAAACTAAATAAGTACCTCTTAATCCCAATGCTTCTCATACCCCCAGTTGAAGGAAGACCTCTTATCCTATATGTGATGGCCCTAGAGCGGTCACTAGGAGCCTTCCTCGCACAGAAAAATGACATCGGCAGTGAAAATAGTGTATATTACCTCATCCGAACCGTGATCGACACTGAAACTCGATACTCAAACATCGAGAAGAGTTGTTTGGCCTTGGTATTCGTAGTTCAAAAATTTTGACATTATCCACATAATCATGAAGTCTATTTAGTCTCGCGTAGTAACCCACTCAAGTACATCCTCAGCCGCCCAATACTGACCGGGCACCTATCCCGATGGGCAATCATCCTGCAACAGTTTGACATCTGGTTTGTGCCTCAGAAAGCCATCCAAGGCTAGGCATTAGTAGATTTTATGGCGAAGCACCCCTCGACCGGGGCCACTGCACCGGATGTTGAGTTACCTGATGAAGACATATTCTCGGTTTCAGAGGAATTCCCAACATGGAAAATGTACTTCGACAGCGCATCTCGATGCCCGACAGGGAAGAGGATGGAGGATCCCAAATTTAACAAGGTGGGTTTGAGGTTAATACTCATGTCCCTAGAAAAGGCCGTATTTCCATATTCCTTCTTCATGTTAGAATGATGTACGATCAATGATGCGGAGTATCAATCCCCCAATGCAGGCCTGGAGCTCACACTGCACACACAAGTACATAACCTTAAGGTAAAAGGTGACTCAGAACTGGTCATCCATAAAGTCAATGATGACTACGTTATTAAAAAAGAGGAGCTGATTCCCCTATTTGACCATGTTCGAGGGATAATGGTGGAATTTTCCACAGAAACAACATTGACCTATATTCCCTAGTCTCAGAATGCCCAGGCCGATGCATTAGTTAAGGCAACCACAACCCTAGATTTCCCTGACCGGGATGAAACAATTATCATTATTGCTCGTCATCGAATGGCCTTACTATTTGTTCAGACTAAGACGGAAGAAATTAACGAAGTCAGTCCTATTCCTGAGCCATATGCTCCAGCCACCTGCTGGATGACCCCCATTGCATACTACATTCAAAGGGGAGAAATTCCATCTGACAGGGCTGAATGAGAGCAAATATGGAGAAGGGCAATCAACTTTGTCCTATACGGTGGAAAATGTCAGCAAGAGGTCCTCTAAAAATGAGGCCTCGATGGAGTCCTACTCATATGCATTGATGGAGAAGAAACCTCTTCTGTCATGACTGAAGTGCATGCCGGAGTATGTGAAGTACACCAGTCAGGATCTAAGATTTCCCATCAGGTTTCAAAGGCTTTGGTACTATTGGCCCACTATTACACGAGATTGCGAGCACATTACCAAAAAATTCCATTCCTGTCAAATTCATGTCAACTTCATTTACCAAACCCCATAATTACTTCATCAGGCCAGGTACTCCTAGCCATTTTCCATCTAGGGAATGGACGTTGTGGGACCATATCCTCTCGCCACGACCAAACAATTGAAGTACATCCTCATATCAACTGAATTCTTTCCTAAATGGGCAGAAGATATACCCCTCAAGGATGTCGGGGCAAGGAACATTGTCACCTTTGTGAAAACCAATATCACCACCAGATTTGGCATCCCTCATACCTTATGGATTGATAAAAACACCGACTTCTACTCTGCGGAATTGGATAAACTCTTCCAAGAATATGGTATCAAGGCTAACCACTCGTCCCACAACCATGCAGTGGCCAATAGACAGATAGAGGCTTTCAACAAGACCATGTTCAACATTCTCCAGAAAATAGTGCACAAAGACAAGAAATCATTGTCGGATAAACCCCTTCATGCATTGTGGGCTTATTAAACCACAATTATTACCACTATTCGGGCTACTCCATACTCATTAGAATACAGAACAGAAGAAATCATGCCCATTGAGCTCCAATTTCCCTCACTCCGTGTTGCCATTTCTGAATAGTTATCCAATGATGAGGAATTAAAAAATGGCTTGGTGATTTTGGATAGCTGGATGAGAAGCGGTTGCACACATTGCACCATCTGGAAGTATATCAGAACCAGATCGCACAATCATTAAATAAAAAGGTTCGTCTTCGGTCTTTCATGGAAGGAGAACTGGTGTTGGTCTTCCAGAAAACAATGATAACTGGAAAGAAACCTCCAAAGCTGGATCCCAAGTGGGAGGGACCATATGTTATACACAAGGTCTAATCCAATGGAGCATATGCTCTGATCTCCATGGACAAGAAATTCACTATCGCTCCTACAAAAGTGCCTCCTTTTCCCCTGTGTATTGACCAACCTAGCACGTGGTGTATCCCTTTCTAAAGAACTACATGAGGCTTGAATCCTGCCCTCGCAGGAAACATAGTGATGCCAGAAATCCACATCCGGGCCCAGCCACCCCTGAATGAAGATTAAAAATGCCCTTTTTGCATTTTTTGGGGATTAATGAATTTTAGGGTTTTTATGGTTTTTTAGTGTTATTAGGTTTTTAAGGGTTTTAGGGTTTTAGTTGGTTTAATGGTTTCTATTGTATTTTTTGCGTTATTATAGTGATTTATGGGTTTTAGCAGGTTTAATGGTTTTTTGTTTCTTTTGATGTTCTTATAGGGGTTTTAACGACTTTTATGGTTTTTGAGGTCTTTTTGTGTATTTTGTGGGTCATATGGTATTTAGGGATTTTAGGCGGTTTTGTGATTTTAAGGGATTTCAAGTATTTTTATAGTTTTTACTATTTTTGGATTTTTATAGTTTATTTATATCTAGTTTTCGTGGTTTTATGGGGTTTTCAAGGGTTTCTAACATTTCTCGGGGTCATTATAGTTTTATATTTTTCTATGATTTTTTGGATTTACAGGGGATTTCATGGTTTTAATGGGTCTTTAGAGTATTTATGGACTTTTCATGGGTTTAGAGTTTTTTTACTGGTGTTTTAGGGTTATTCCATGCATTTTCCTATTTTTCAATTTTTAAGGTATTTTAGTGGTTCTTATGGGGTTTAGGTGATTTAGGGGTTTTAGAGTTTTTAAGTGTTTTTAATGTTTTTTAGGTTTATATGGGTTGAATTGTTTTTTGGGGTTTATGTATTAAAAGTGTTTTTATGGAATCTATGGAGGGTTTAGGTGTGTTTTAGGGTGTTTTAGGGAGTTTTAGGGTTTTTAGGGATTTTTAGATTCTTTATGGTTTTTCTGGGTTTTTCTTTTTGTTTTTTTGGGTTTTTAGGTTGTTTGCGATTTTTGAGATCTTTTAGTGGTTATTTGATCTTTTAGGATTT
Source organism: Viscum album (assembly GCA_963277665.1). Lineage (NCBI taxonomy): Eukaryota > Viridiplantae > Streptophyta > Magnoliopsida > Santalales > Viscaceae > Viscum > Viscum album. The sequence goes on along the minus strand of OY728152.1, from coordinate 872,990,528 downwards.
TAAGGGTTTTAATTTACTTTTTGGTTATTAAATTTATTTATGATATTTATGGATTTTTGTTTCTTTAAAGGGGTTTTAATGGTTTTGTTAGATATTTTAGTGGTTTTAGGGTCTTTATGGAACTTATTCTCTTGTCTATGGATTCTAATGATTTTTAAGTTTGTAGGATTTTTATGGATTTTATGGGTTTTTAGATATGTTTTTTGTTTTGGGTTTTTTAGTGTTTTAATGTATTTTGTGGTTTAGGGGGTTTTAGGGCGTTTAGTGCTATTTATGAGTCTTTTAGTATGTATTGTTTTATCATTTTTAACTTTTTAAATGGTTTTAAGGAGGTATTTTTTTTCCTTTTTAGATGTTTTTTGTTTTTTTTGGGTTTTTAGAGTTTTGGGATTTTTATCAGTTTAATATTTTTTTTGTCGTTATGGTTTTTTGGTGCTTTATGGTTTTGGGTTTTATGATATATTTAGGAGTTTTATGATTTTTTTATGTTTTTAGTATTTTTATTCTTCTTAGAGATTTTGGGGGTTTTAGGGTTTTAGGGTTTAGGGTTCTAATGATCCATTCAATGTTTTATATGGTTTTTTACATCCTTTTCATGGTTTTACAGGTTTTTTATAGTTTTTAAGGTATTTTGAGTTTAATAGAGTTTTATTTTCTTTTTAGGTTTTATTGGGTATCTTTTGTTTTATGGAATTTAGGGATTTTTAGGGTTTTTAGGTATTGTTGGTTTTTTCTATTTTTGGGGTTTATATGGGGTTTTTATAGTTCTTAGGAGTTTTAAATATATATTTTTTAATTTTACGGTTTAGAAGGGTTTTAGAGGTTTTGGGTCATTTCAGTATTTTTAGAGTATTTAGGGTTTTGTGGTTTTTTCTGTATTTTTTGGGTTTTATGGTTTTTAGGGTTTTGGGGAATTTAATGAGTTATAGGAAAATTTTTGTTTTAGGGGTTTTACATACATTTAGAGTTTTTTATCACGTTTTAGTGTTTTTAGGGTCCATTAGGATTTTACGGGTGTTTAAGGGTTTTTATGGATTTTATGAGATTATGATTTTTAGGTTATTTTAGGTTTTTAGGTTGTTTTTGTATTTTTAGGGTTTTTTGAGAATTTTAGTGTTTAGGGTATAAGGTATTATGCTTATGGTGTTCGGTTTATGGTTTATGTTGTATGGTTTAGGTTGTGGTGTATAGGATTTAAGGTTTAGTGTGTGTTGTATATAAGGTTCATGGTGTAGGGTATAGGGTTTGGGGTGTGGGATATAGGGCTTAGGGCATCAGGTATTTCGTATAAGGTTTAGGGTGTAGGTTTTCATGTTGATGGTTTTGGGTTCATGGTGTAGGGTAAAGGTTTTAATGTTTAGGATTTGTCATTTAGTGTGTAGGGTATACATTTTTTTCTAATTTTGTTTCTTGTATGTTATTTAGAATTTTTTTAGGTGTTGTAGGAAATTTTTGGGTTTTTAGGGGTTTTTATCACTTTTATGACATTTTGGGGTTTTTAGGGATTTTGGTATTTTTTTTAATGGTTTTAAGGTTTTTATATTTTTGGGAGATTTTGGTTCTTTAGGGGTTTCTAGGTGTTTTAAGAATTTTATGATATTTTAGGGGTTTTTGTATTTTTGGGGTATTTTATGGGTTTTAGTTATTAATTGGTTTTAGGAGGTTTTTCTGTTTTTATGGTTTTTAGGTTTTATACATTTTTTTATTGTTTTTGTGCTTTTGAGGTGTTTTATGAATATTTAAGTGTTTTTAGGGTTTTAGGTCCATAATGTTCATTTAGGGTCTTTTAGGATTTTATTGTCTTTTATGGTATTTATGACCACGTCGGGTTTTTTATAGTTGTTAGGGTTATTCATGGTTTTTTTTGGTTTAAAGGGTTTTTTTGTGTATTTATTTTAATTAGATTTTTAGGGTACTTTATGTTTTTATGTGTTTGGTTATTTATGGTATTTTTGTGGATTTATCGATTTTAGGGGGTCAAAAGGTTTATTGTTTATCTGTATTTTATGGTCTTTCAGGTGTTTTTGGGTTTTTTTTGTTTTAAGGGTTTTTAAAATTTTCTGTGTCTTTCCATGTTTCATTGTTTTTTTTGGTATTTTGGGGTTTGTAGATTAGATAGCGTTTTAGGATTTTATAGTATTTTATGGTCATTATGGTTGTTTTCATTTTTAGGGTTTTTTTTATTATTTTTGGGTTTTTAGGATCTTTTTAGGGTTGTTATAGTTTTTTGTATTTTTTGTGTTTTTGGGGTATTCATGTCTTTCAAAGGTTGTGTGGGGTTTTAATGTTTTTACTTTTTTGGGGTTTTTATAGTTAATTGAGGGGTCTTTGAGTAATTTTGAGGTTTTATGGTTTCGTGGATTTTTTAGGACTTTTTGGTTTTTCGGACCTTTTGTAGTTTTTATGGTATTTAGGAATTTTTGGTGTTTTTAGGATATTTTCGGTATTTATGTTTTTTAGTATTTTTATTGTATTTTATTTATAGGGTATTTTAGTGATTTAGTGTCTTTTATGTTTTTAGGGATTTTTTGTATTAGTTAAGGAGTTTCATGGTTTTTTAGTATCGTTTAGCATTTTGGGTTTTTTAGGGTTTTGATGGGGTTATTTGGCCTTTAGGGTAGTTATGGATTTTAGGTTTCATTAGCATCATTAGTGAATAATAGGGTTTTTTGGGTTTTGTGTGTTTTTAGGGTCATTTATGGGGTTTCAGTTTTATGTCCTTTTAGTGGTTTCATATGGATTTTTGAGTTTTTATGATTTTTTAGGGGTTTTAGTGTTTTTAATGTCTCTTGTGGTTTTGGGGTATTTTATGTATTTTTTGGGGTGTCTAGGGGTTTTACTATCATGTGGTATCTTTTAAGTTTTATGGATTTTAATGTTTTAATGGGTTTTTGGGTATTTTTGGGGTTTTAGCTTATTTTAGGGATTTTAGGATTCTACGGGTATTTTCGAGTGTCATAGGGTTTTTACGGTGTTTGTGGGTTTGTAGTGTCTTTAAATTTTTTAGGGTTTTTATATTTTTATGTGGTTTTAAAATTTTAATTTTCTTAGTGTTTTATGGTTTTATGAGGGTTTTAGGGGTATAATTGTTTTCGGATTAAGTGTATTAATTATATTTGGGGGTATTTTAAATAGGTTCTATGGTTTTTAGGGGTCTCAAGGGTTTATAGAGTCTTTAGGGTTTTAAGGGGCTTTATGGAATTTTGATATTTTTAAATATTTTTATTGTTCTAGGATTTTATGGGGTCTTTAGGGTTTTAGTTTTCTTATTTATTTTTAGAGTTTTTCTAGGATTCTTACGGATTATATGGTTTTTTTGGTTTTAGGTTTTTGAGGTTTTATAGTACTTTTCGATATTTTATGTGTTTTAAGGATTGTTATGATTTTTCGTAGCAATTTAATTGGTTTCTAATATTTTCATGGGTATATAGTGTAATTAAATATTTTGGGGGTTTTTTTAGGGTTCTTATGTTTTTTAAATATTTTTAATGATTTTTTGAGATACTTTAGGTTTTTATTTTTATTTTAGGGGGTTTTAGGACTTTTAGGTATTTAGGTTTTTTGGATAATTTAGTGTTTTATGGTATTTAGGGTTTTTATGGTTTTTTTGTTTTTTATGTTGTTAGTGTATTCATGGATCATTATAAGTTTTTTCTATGACTTTTGGGGTTTTTGGTGGTTTTTAGGGATTTTCACATTTTTAGGGGTTTTATGATTTTTAATGGTATTTAGGGGTTTAAGGATTTTTTTAATGTTTTCATGTAATTTTTTATATTTTAGGGGAAATAGGGGTTTTAGGGGTTTTAGGGGTTTTTATATATTATAGGTGTTTTATGGGTTATAGGGATTTTAGGGTTTTAATGGATTCATATATTGTTTAGAGTTTCAGGGTTTTATTAGGGTTTTTTTGCATTTTATGTGTTTAGATATTTTTTTGGGTTTTGGGGGTGTTTATTGATATTATAATTGTTCGAGGGGTTTTAGAGTTTTTAGGGCTTTATTCTTTTTAGTGCTGATGATGATTTTTATGGGTTTTTTATGATTTTATGGGTTTTAGGGTTTTTATGGTCTATAGCGTGTTTAATGGTTTTGAAAGATTTTAGTGTTATTATAGGGGTTGGAAGTTCTTTAAATCTTTTTTAGGGTTTTTGGACTTGTATTGTTTTATTGTTTTTTAGTTTTTATGTTTTTAGAAGGATTTATGGGTTATGATGGTATTTTTTTTGTGTTTTCGTATTTTTAGGTATTTTTAATGGTTTTAGGGATTTTAGGTGTTTTATGGCAAGGAAGGCTCGAGGCTAGGCTATCCCTGACAACCCCCAAATTTTATTATAAAAATACATGAAGACACTGCAGACAATGGAGGAGAGGGGTCAAATGACCCACACCAAAAAAAACTTAACCACCCAATACTAAGATGCCAAAAAAAATAAAAATCAAAAAAAGAAAAAAAACACACAAAGCCAATCAAAGTCCCTATCATCACCTCCCATATAAGCAGAAGACAATGTCCAGCAGCATCAAAACCATCAGCAGCATCCCACTTCACTATCTCCAGCCTCTGGAATCTCCTCATCCCAATAGCCCGATTCAGTTTCAGCAACCAACAACACCAATTCCAATCAACATAGTCATAGAAGTCTTCCAGCACCAACCACCTCCAAACCTCAAGGGAAGCAGCTACCAATAACCAGTAGCTCAACATCCAGCCACAATTACTTCCAAACGAAAAAGCAACCAGAAACCAGAAAAAGGCACCAAACAACACACATTCAATGAAAAAAAAACCATGAACAACAACTCCCACATCAAGCATATGACATTTAGAACAACCAATAACACAAGACCACCATCGCTAATGCCCCAGACTAACAGCTTCATTGCATACCAACCAATCAGCAACCAGTAACCAACACTGAATTTTATGATACCCAGCAAATCCTTTCACACCTCAAAACAAGCAGCAACACACCACCAATCTCTCACAATGGCATACACCACGTGCCACAACAGAAACACAAGAAACACGAAAACCAGAGCCATCGCAAGCAGAAAAGAAAAACGAAAACCTCCAGCAAAATGCACAGCCCAGCAAACAGCCCAAACCATCAAAGAACCAAACCAAAATTTCATGTAAGACATGCACCAACAAAGAATAATCCGAATGAATCCATGATCCACCATCACTCTAGAAAAGAACAACCATCACAGGAACAGAAAATTAATGGGTTTCTTAGAATTTTCAGATTTTTTTTTGGATTTTTATTGTTCATTTGGATTTTATAAGTTTAGAGCTTCTTTAGAGTTTTAGGGTTTTTAATGATTTTTATGTTTTCAAGGAATTTTTTCAGTTTTCAATATATTAAGGGGTTCATATGGTCCCTTGGTTTTTTATGGTTTTTATGGATTTTAAATTTTATAAGGGTTTAAGGGATTTATTTGTTTTCAAGGGATTAAAAGGTTTTTAAGGTTTGTAGGGTTTTTATAGGTTTTAAGGGTTTTAATTTTTTATATATTTTTTAAAGTTTTTAGTATTTTCATATTTTGTTTTAAGGGTTTTAGGGGTTTAGAATGTCTAAGTTGTGTTTTAGGGTCTTTTATGGGTTTTAGGGGGTGTTATGGTGTTTATGTTTCTTAATGTTTTTATGGGTTTTAGGGGTTTTTATGGTTATTTATGTTTGGGGGATGGAGGTAGTGTGTTTTAGAGTTCGTTTGGGATTTATGGGTCTTTTAGATATTTTAGGGTTTCTTAGGTTATTAGGGTCTTTTTAGGGATTTTAAGGGTTTTTAGTGTTTTAGGGGTTATTATATTTTTAGGGGCTTTGTGGTCTCTTTTGGGTTTTAGGATTCGTTTAAGGGTGTTTAGACTCTTTTTGGGTTATTAATTGTGTTTAAAGGGTTTTTTGTTTTTTGTTTTAACTTTAGGGGTTTTATTCATTTTGGGGATTTAGGGATTTTTTATGGATTTTATGTGTTTTAGGGATTTAAGGATATTAGCTATTTTTTGGGTTTTAGTTTTTTTTGTGGGGGGGGGAGGGGAGGAGGTCGGTTTTAAGTGTTTTCAGGTTTCTAGGAGTTTTTAGGGGTTTTACGGGATTTAGGGGGTTTATTGGTTTTTTGGTTATTAGGGTTTTTCATGGTTTTAGGGTTGTTTTAGGGTTTTAATAATTTATTTAATGGTTTCAATGTATACTAGTTTCTTCTATGAATTTTTATGGTGTTTAGGGTTATTTAGTGTTTTTAGGGTATTTTAGGGTTATTATGGGATTTAGGATTTTTAGAAAATTTTGTGTTTTTATAGTTTTAGGGTTATTATGGGGTTTCATGGGTTTTTGGTTTTTTTAATTGTGTTTTAGGCTTTTCTTAGGGGATTTATTATTTTATGGTTATTGGGTTTTTTGGATTTTTTAGGGAATTATGTTTTTTAGGGTTTTATGGGTTTTAGGGTGTTTGTATAGCTTTACATATGTTTTAGGGAATTTTTCTGGTTCTATCATGTTTTGGGGGTCTATAGGTTGTTTTGGTTTTATGGACATTTAATATATCTTTTGTTTTTTGGTTATAAGTCCTTTTAGGGTCTTTAGGGATTTATAGGGGTTTGGTTGTTTTTATGGGTTTTAGGGGCTTTCAGTTTTTTGGGTTTCTTAGTTTTGTATGGGGTTTTAGTGTTTTTTAAGGGCCTTTATGTTTTTTGAGGGGTTTAAAGGGTTTTAGAGGACATTAGAGGGTAAGGAGTTTTATGGTCTTTTAAGATAATTTAAGGTTTTAGGGTCTTTTAGGGGTTCTTTTTGGGTTGGTAGTTTCTTTTTTGGTTTTTAGGGGATTTAGGCACTTTTAGGGGTTTTAATTGGGGTTTAGGGGTTTAGTGGTTTTTATGGTTTTTTGGGAATTAAGGGTTTTAGGTTTTTTTGTATTTTTTAGGGTTTTTATTGACTTTTCGGGTTTAAGTATAGGGTTTAGTATTTTGGGTATACAGATTAGGGTTTAAGATGTAGGGTTTAGGGGTTAGCGTATAGGGATTACTATCTAGGGTTTAGGATAAATGGTGTAGGGTGTTGGGTTTGGTGTTTATAGTGTATAGTATAGGGTTTAGGGTATAGATTATAAGGTTTCAAGTGTATGGTTTAGAGTTTGGGCTGTTGGGTATAGGGCATAGGATATTATGGTTAGGGTGTAGGCTATGGGGTTTAGGGTTTTTTGGGTTTTTTCATTTAAATTTATCTGATACTTTTTATGTATTTCTTTGGCGATCTGGTTGTTTTTTGGGGTTTTAATGTTTTATATGGATTTTAGGGGTTTTTTCGGTTTTTATTTGTTTTAGGTATTATTGAGTTTTTCATGCTTTTAGTGATTTTTGGGGTATTTAGTGAGATATTGGTTTTGGGTGTTTTATTGGTTATTCGGGATTGTAGTGCATTTTATGGGTTTTATGATTTTTAAGGGGGGGGGGGGGTTCGGTTTTTATTGTTTTTGGGCGTTTTAGGGGTTTTATGGATATTTATAATTTCAAGGGGTTTTAGTATAATTTTAGGGTGTTTAGGGGTTTTTAGGGTTTTTTAGTATTTTTATTATTTTTTGGGTCTTTAGTATTTCTAGGGACTTTTAGGTGGTCTTAGGGTATATTATGGGTATTTGGCATTTTAATATATTAATGGTTTTAAGGGATTGCTAGGATTTTTCGGGTAATTTAAATATTTTAGGGGTCTATGGTGTTTAAGGTCATTAAAATAGTTTTTAGAGTTTCTAGTATTTCTATAGTATTTTCGGATTTTTGATATCTAGGGTTTAATGGTTTCTAATGGTATTATGGTGTTTTAATTTATTTTTAGGGGCTTTGAGATCTTTTTAGGGGGTCTATGTCTTTTTATTTATTCTAGAATTTTAGATTTTTTTTGGGTTTTAGGGGTTTAGATGGTTTTGGAGGTTTTAGGGGTTTTAGAGTTTTATAGTTTTGTAGGATTCTATATTTTTTAGGTTCTTTTAGTTATTTTAATTTTGGAGGTATTTTGGGGGTTATTTTGGTTTTCATGGTCTTTCTATGGTTTTAGTTTTTTAAATTTATTTTGGGGTTTTAGGGTATTTTTAAGGTGTTTTATTAGTTTTATATGATTCTAGTTGTCTTGGGGGTTTATGGGTTTAGATAAGTTTTTAGGGGATTTGGTTTTGTACTAGTAAATGGAGTTTTAGGGTATTTTTTTATTTTTATTTGTTTTCATGGGATTTAGGATTTTATAGATTCTTTATGGTTTTTCAATTTTTTATGGTCTTTCATGGGGTTTAAGGATTTTAATGGTTTTTTTCCTTTTATATTTTTTTATGTTTTTAAGATATTTTATGGTTTTTTGTTTTTACGGTCATTTTATGTTTTCATGGTCTTTTATGGTTTTATTGTTTTTAGGGTATTAAATAATTTTTAGGGAATTGATTTATTTTAGGGAATTTTATTGGTTTTAGGTTATTTTAGGTTATTTTATGGTTTTTATTGTCTTTTAGGTTTTTTTGGTGTGGTGGTTATTGATTAGTGTGTAGGGATTACAGATTAAACTGTAGAGAATAAAGTTTAGTGTATATAAGTTAAGGTTAAAGGGCATAGAGTATATTTTATAGGGTTTATGGTGCATGGATTAGGTTTTAGGGAGTAAGATAAAATGTTTAGGGTGTAAAGTTTTGGGTTTTTGGTAGAGGATACAAGCTTTCTCGAGCATGGATTAGGGTTTAGGGTGTAGGTTATAAGGTTTAGTGTGTAGGTATTAGGGTGTAGGGTTTAGGGTTTCTAGGATTATTATAATGTTTTCATAGGATTTATAGGGTTTTAGAAATTTTTGGTTTTTTTCGATTTTTTAAGGGTATTTACTGTTTTTAGGGTTTTATGAGTGTTTAGGGGTTTTTGGAAGCATTAGTGTTATTAGAGGATTTTGGGGTTTTAGTGTTTTTTTCTATTTTATGTGTTATTTGGGTTTTTGTATTTTTTGCGGTTCTGTGGTTTTAAAGTGATTCTAAAGGTTTTAGGTTTATTAAGTTTTTTTTTTGTTTTTAATGGATTTAAGGGTTCATTGGGTTTTTTGGGTTTTATGTTTTTTAGGGTTTATCGAAATTTTATGGGTTTTAGAGTTTTGGGGGTTTTTTATGTTTTATATATATTTTATTTTTATGTTTATTAGAGTTTTCTAGTTTTTTAGGGATTTTAGTGGTTTTGGGTTTTTTGGCATTTTAGGGGTTCTATGGGTTTTTATGGTGTTTAGGGACATTCAATGTTTTTATCATTCAAGGGTATTTTTTGTGTTTTTAGAGTTTTTATGGACCATATGGATTTTTGGTATTTTTAGCGTCGTATATGTTTTTATTAGTTTTAGGGTCCTTCTGGGTTTTTAGGGGTTTTTGAGACTTTTAGGTTTTTTTGCGTATTTAGGGTATTTATTATTTTTAGGATTTTTTACTGTGTTTTCAGGGGTTATGGTATTTTTGGGGTTTTGGGTTTTCTGGGAACTTTTGAGTTTTTAGAGGGCAAGGAAGGTCCAGGGCCAGCCTATCCCTACCCCTCCCCCCCAATTTATAAATATAAAAATGGTGAAACAAACAAAAGGATAAGAAGGGAAAAAGGGCCAACACCCAAAATCCTCAACAAACCCCCAAAACACCAAAACCCAAAAAAACACAAAACCAAAAAAAATATACATGTTAGTAAATGTCTCTTCCAAATTCATAAACTTGGCCTACACCCTAAGGGACATCATCCACACCATGTCTAGCAGCCACATCAGCAGAGCAAAACTCTGTGTCCACCCTCATTCTCATAGAATCCAATACCTACTCAAAGACCTCATGTAGTCTAAGAAGAGACATGTAGTTCACCTTGAGCCTCTTCTACTCTATATTTCACTTTGGCCGATCCCTCTAGTTTTCTTTTAATTTCATCTTAGCCACCCCTTAGGTGGCTCGGGTCACCATGGTAAAAGGACTGAGTTGAATAATCCCTCCTCTGCCTCCATTAGGGGGCGGGGTGTATAGGTGAAACCATCTGCATGAGCTACATTCTAGTATAGGTTGTCGTCACTTTCCACACATGAGGCCCCTTTGTCACTATTCCTGCTCCATTTTCCAGAGGACCCTCTATCCCCCTTTTGGATATTTTACCTTTCCCTCTTAAACTAGTCCATATTGGAATTAATCCAATAGTCATCCTCACCAAAGATTTCCCATAATATTTTTGCCACATCCTCAAGGTAGAACCTTGTCCATTCCACCACAACCATTTCACAGAGGACCACACAATGGTCTTCAGCAGATGGGCTCCATGAACCACCAAGGCCTTCTAAAAATTTGTGGCCAACCCTCTTTCACCAGTTTTGAACTCTGATAGAGGATGTCCAGGTGAGTTCTCTATTCAATCATCATTGACCTCTTCACTAAGGTACATTGGAACAACCCCCATGTTAGCCCTCTCCATTTCACCGCTCATAGTGTAAAAAACCATGTGTTTATGCATTCTATGACCATGGAATCCCTCATCGAGACCAAGGGTTTACTTTCCGACCAAAATCAACTCACGCCCAACCATGATCATCTCCTTCCAATTATCTTCTATCGCCTCCTGCCTGCCACCTCACCCTGCTCAGGAACTCCCCCCTGCGTGGAATCATTGCAAACTGGCTCACCTGAGAAAAACACCTCGAACCTATTATTCAGAGAAACATCATTAATATCCAGCAATAGGCTATAGCTGGCTATCCCACTCCACTTTTTCTAGGCCACTACAACTCCTCCCAAGGACTGATTCAGGGGGCCCTCCTATTGCGCATTCCCATTCATGTGTCCCTACTCATCCACCTTCCCCTGCTCTTTCCCCCACCCCCTTCATCTTACCACTTCCATCTTGCTCACTCCAGCAATTCAGAGTCCTCCCATCATCTATGTGCACCATCTTAGTGCTAGAACCTTCCCTTCCACAACAATTCACAGAAAATTTCAGACTCATTCCATAGGAATCAACCCCTAATACCTCCATATCACTCCAAACCATCAAATACATTTTTAGCTGCTAAAACACCATGGAAACCATTTTTTGGGTGGAAAGTATCTTGGGTAATCATGTGGCCTCCTACATGTCCACCAATTTCTGACCGCTCTCACCATACCATACTTGTGCCATATTCATGCCACTCCTATCATAGACACCACAACCGAAAGCCTAATCACTATTCCCAAATTTCTTGCAATAATAATTGAAGTCTGCCTAAGATTAAAAAACCATAGGTTTCGTCCAACAAAGATCCTCCACCAAAGTAATTCACACAAAATTAATTAGATCCATAGAAGTATCAACCTTGTTAAAATCCCTCAGAGAAATGTGATGACAGAGGTCCCACATCCATCTATCCAAACATAGAAACATCCCCACCAGATTCCCTACAATTGAAATTATAGAAATATTCTGAAAAAGGATGGGAAGGTTCAGAAATCTAACCCATGTTGCAAATATCATGTATTCATGGATCAGATTATGTTCAAAATTATAGTGAGATTGGAAAAGCACACTTCGTTGTAGCTTTGGGGTATCCTTTACCTAGAAATAATAAGATCCTCCTAATATGTGAAGTTAATCATTATATGAGAACCATCAACAAGACCCGCCATTGCTCGATCCTGGAGATCCTAGTGCTTGAAAACAAACCGGTCAAAGGTGTCCACTAGGGGCGCCACTTCAAAAAACCTGTAGCTAGAGTCAGATGAAGAAGTTTCAAGGCTTCATTGAACTCCTAAATTGAAATTGGGAGCTATGGCCGACCATAAAAAATTTCTACCACCTTCAGAAAAATATTCATCCACTGAAAAGGGTAGTAATTCTGTGATGTGAATGAGATGAATGTGTGGTCCACATTGAGAACCAATGGCTGCCCCTCCCCCTAAGGAGGTGAGAAACGCCAAAACCACCGTCGTCTTCAACCTATAATGGAATGGGAGCAGTCATCACATGGGATTGATTTAGAATCAGAGGCCACCATCTCTTTTATTTGTGTATTAAGAAGGGTTTTTGGTCTTTTTTGGTTTTTAGGGAATTATTTGGGAATTTTAAGGTTATAAGTCCATTTAATGTTTTTAGGGTCTTTACTTTTTTTATTTTTTTATGGGTTTTAGGGGTTTTAGAGTGTTTATGGACTTTAAGGTTTCTTATGTGTTTTAGAAATGTTAGTGCGAATATGGTCATTTAGATTTTAAAGGGGTTTTAAGTGGTATTTTATATTTTTTAGGTTTTTTTGTATTTTCTTGGGGATATTAGAGTTTTCTAGGGTGTTATGCAGGTTTAAGGTGGTTTAGGGGTATATAGGTGTTTTTTTTTTGGGTTTTAAGGGGTTTTGGGTTTTTTAATATTTAGGGACTGTAATTTTTTAGGCCACATTTAGGGTTTTCATTGGTTTTTAGTGTTTTTAGGGTCTTTTGGGTTTTCATGGTCTTATTGGGGTTTTCAGGATTTTCAATATCTTTTATTGTTTTACTTGTTTTTATGGGTTTTAGGGGTTTAATTTTTTTTGGGAATTTTAGGGTTTTATCGGTTTTCATGTTTTATGTTTTCTAGTTTTTTAAGTTTCTAATGTGGTTTTAATTTTTTCCAGGTTTTTTAGGGGTTTTAAGTTCTTATGTTGTTTTTAAGGTTTTAGGTCCATTACAGTTTTCGTGTTTTTATGCTCAATTATTATTTTTTGTGTTTTATTAGGGGGTTTAGGGTTTTTTCTGTATTTTTAATTCCATCTAATGTTTTATGTTATTTTATTTCTTTTGGGTGTTTTTGGGTCTTTTATGGTTTAGGGTAGAGGGTTTTGGGTGTATTGTTTTGGGTTTAAGGTGTAGATTTTAGAGTGTAGTATTTCAGGTTTAGGATATTGGGTATAGGGATTAGTGTGTATGTTTCAGGTTTTATGGTGTAGGGTAAAAGGTTTATGGTGCAGGTTTTGGGGTTTAGGGTGTAGGGAATAATTTATCAGGTTTCGGGATTATGATTTGGGGAATCAGGTATAGGGTTTAGGGAGTATGGTGTTAGATTTAGTGTTAATGTTTATTTTGGGGTTTAAATGGTTTTTTGGGTTTTTATTGTTTCAGTGTCATTTTGGGTTTCTAGTATTTTTAGGACTTTTTATGTTTTTGGGTTTTTAGTGTTTTAGGGTTTTTATGATTTGTTATGTTTTTATTGTTTTTAATGGTTTTCGAGGTTTTTAATTTTTGAGATATTATTCTGTTTTTTTGTGTTGTTAGTATTTTTAATGGTTTTTAGGGATTTTAAGAGTTTTAATGTTTTTAGGTTCTTATTTTTTTGTGGGTATTTCCGTTTTTTAGGGTTTTAGGATTTTTTGGTTTTTTGTATTTTTAAGATCATTAGAGTCTATAAGGTTTTTTGTGTTTTAGGGTTTCAAGGGTTTTTAAGGGGGTTTCAGGGTAATTTTGGTTTTTCAGGGTTAATTAATTCATTTTTATGGTTTTTAGTTATTTTTAGGTTTTTAGGCTTTTAGGGGTTTTACAATTTTAGGGATTTTATGGTTTTTAGGTTTTTAGGGGTTTTGGGAGTTTGTGGGTTTATTTTATTTTTTTAGGAGGTTTATTTTTACTAGTTTTTTAAGGTTTTATGGTATTTACTATTTTAGGATTGTTTTGTTTATAAGTAGGTTTTTGGGTTTTATTGGATTTTTGGGGTTTTAGCGGGTTTTAGGGGTTTTAGGTTTTTTAGGTGTTTTAATGTTTTTTTTATTTATTTCACCATATTATATAGTTTATAGATATTTTAGGGGTTTTATAGTTTTTTTAGGTTTCTATGGTTTTCAAGGTATTATGTTTTTTATTGGTTTTTAGTTTTTTAGGATTTATAGATTTTTAGGGGTGTTTAGTTTTTTTGAATAATGGATTTTATGATTGTTTAGGATTTTTACTATTTTTAGGGACATGATGGGTTTTAGGGTTTATAAGAACCATTAAGGATTGAAAGGGTTTTAGGTTATATTATGGGTTGTTGGTGTCCTGTACAGTTTTTTGTTTTTCTATAGTCATTTAGGTTTAAGTGTATTTTTGTGTCTTTTGGAGTTTTTCTAGTGTACTTGGAGTCTTTTTGTGTTTTATCGTATTTTTTGGTTTCATTAGGTTGTTTGGGGTCATATTAGATTGTTTAAGTGGTTTTTAAATTTTTACTGGTTTAAAGAGTTATTATTTATTTTTAGCGGTTTTAATGGTTTTTAGGGTCTTCATGTTTTTTGGAATATTTCAATGTTTTTAGTGTTTTAGGGGTCTATAGGGGTTTTAGTGTTTATATTATCTTTTTGGGGTTTTAAGGTTTTTTTGTTGTTTTGGGGTCTCTTAGGTAGTTTTATGGTTTTTGGGGTTTTGGGGCTTTTTTTAGGTTTAATGTGGTTTTGTGGGTCTCGAGGGTTTCAATGGATTCAATGGTTTCTAGGTTTTTTTGGGTTTTTCTGGGTTTTTAGGGTTTTTACCTTTTTATAGGTTTTTAGGGTTTTCGAGTGTTTTCGGAATATTCGGGGATTTATGGTTTTGTTTGATTTTTTGGGGTTTTTTTTTCTTTTTAGGTTTTATGGGTTATAGGGTTTTTTGGCATCCTCAGGGTTTTTAGGTTTTTAGGGTTTTATGGTTATTAGGTATTTTTAGTGTTTTGGGTTTTTAATGATTTATTTTCAGGGTTTTTTGTTTTTTAGTGTGTTTAGGTTTTATGGATTGTTTAAGGGTTTTTAGGAATTTTTAGGGGGGAGGGTTGGGGTTTTAAGGGTCTTTTACGGTCTCATAGGGGTTTTAGAGCATCTTTATGACTTTTTGTTTTTTTAGTTCTATTTAGGATTTGTTGGGCTTTTAGTGGTATTTAGTGTTTTGGGGGTTTTAAAGGGTTTTAGACTTTTTAATGTTATTCGGGTTTTATGAGGTTTTATTATTTTTTAGTGTTTTTATAGTTTTTAAATGTTTTTAGTTTTTTATTGTTTTATGGGTTCCTTTGGGCTTTTAGGTGTCATTAATGGTTTCTAGTGTTTATGTGTTTTTGGTGTTTTGGGGTGTTTTAGTATTCATTTAGGTTTTTTTCTTCTGTGGTTTTAGGATTTTAGTGTTTTTTTTGGAATTTTAGGTTTTTATGTTTTTTGGGTTATTTTGTACATTTGGTGTTTTCTAGGTTTTGTATGGGTTTTCCGTATTTTATGGGTTTTATAGTGTAATAATGGTGTTTTTAGTTTTATTCGGTGTTAAGGACTTTTACGGTGTTTTTTTTCTTTTACTATATTTTTTTGGGTTTTTGTAATTTTTTTTGTATCTAGTGACATTTAGGATTTTAGTGTTTTTAGGGTTATAATGTTTTTAGATGTTTATAGGGGGTGTAAATGGCTTTTATGATTTTTTTGGATTTTAGGTTAATAATAGTTTTAATGGTTTTTAGGGGGTTTACGAGGCTTCATGGTCTTGTATTTTTTTTAGGGTTTTATGGAAATTTAGTGTATCATTAGATTATTTAGGGGATTTTAGTGTTTATTTGGGTTCTTAGAGGTTAATCTGGAATTTAGTGGTTCAATGGTATTTTAGTTTTTTAATGGGTTTGTACGAGTTTTGGTGATTATTTAGGGTTTCGTGTTCATTTGTTGTTTTTTGGGTATTTTATACTTTAGCGTATATGTTTTGGGTTTTAAGATATATGGTTCATGGTTTAAAATATAGATTTTATGGTTTATGGAACTGGATTTACGGTTTATGGTGTAGCGTATAGGGTGTAATGTATAATGGTAAGGGTTTATGGTGTCTGGTATAGGTGATAGGGTGTAGAATTTTGGGGATTCAGTTTTTGGTGGAGCGTATAGGGTTTCGAGTGTTGAGATTGGGGTTTAGGGTGTAGGGTATAGGGTTTATGTTTTCAGGTTTAGGGTTCATGGTGTAGGCTATTGGGTTTAGGATTTTTACGAGTTTTTTAGGACTTGTACAATTCCATTGTTTTCTTTATGGGTTTTTGTTTTTAATGGGATTCTTGGGTTTTTATAGGTATTTAGAGGTTCATTAGGGTTTTATGGTTTTGAGGGATTATATTATTTATAGGGGGTTTTATGGATTTTATGGTTTTTAGCATTTTTTTTGTTTCTTGGATTGTTATTGGGTTTTTTGGGTTTTGGAGATTTTTATGGGTTTCGTGGTTTTTTAGGATTTAGTTTTTTAAGGTTTTTTAAGGGGTTTAGGGGTTTTAGATTTTTTTGATGTTTATACTTTAACAATTTTAGGGGGTTCTATGTGTTTTACGGTTTTTCTTGGTTGTTAGGTTATAAGGTGTTTTTTTGTTTTTCTAGGATTTTAGATTTTCATAATTATTAGGGTTTTTTGGGGATTTAGGATTTTAGGGTTTTGGTGGGATTTTTTTATTTATAGTGATTTTACGGTTTTTGTAGTATTAACTGTATTTTAGGGGGTTTTAAAAGATTCTAGGGGGCTTAATGGTTTTTTTGTTTTGATGGTTGTTATACATTTGACAATTTTAGGGGTTTTAGGTTATTTTTAGGTTTTAGGGATTTTTATTGTTTGTCAATGTATTTTATTTATTTCTAGTTTTTAAGGGGGTTTTCATGAGTTTATTGTTTTGAGGATGATTTACTGGATTTAATGATTTTTTTATTGTTTAGTGATTTTAATGTTTTAGGGTATTTAGGGTTTAAAAGTTTTTAATGGTTTTAGGGATTTTATTATTTTTGAGACATTCAATATTTTTTTGGGTTTCTTTTTGGGTATCTATATTTATTTCGGGTTATATGTGTTTTCATGTTTTAGGTCCCTATAGGATTTTTTAGTGTTTTTTCTATTTTTATGGTTTTTAGTGTCCATCGGGTTTTTAGGGTTTTATAATGTCTGTTAGTGTTTACAAATATGTTATGTTATTTTGAGATTTTTTGGGTTTTAAGGTGTTTTAATGTATTTTAGCAGTCTTAGGGTGACATATGTTTTTAGTATTTAGGTATTTTAGGGGTTTAGGAGTTTTAATGTATTTTTAGTGGTTTTAGAGATTTTTAGAGTTTTTAAGGGGTTTTGAGTTTTCTTGGTTTTTTAATGTTATTTATGGTTTTAGGAAAGTGTAGGGTTTTTGGGATTTGTTGGGTTTCATAGGATATTTTAATGGGTTTTTTGGATATATTTATGGGGTTTAGGGTTTTTTATGTTTCTTTTAGGGTTTTAGGGGTTTTATGATTTTTTTCTCTTTTTTTGTTTTATGGGTTTTAATTTTCATTATGACTTTTAGGGTTTTTAGGTATTTTTAGGGGTTTTTGGGTATATAGTGATTTTAATTTTTTGGGAGTTTTTTTTGGGGGGGGGGGTTAGGGGTTTTTTAGATTTTTTTTCCTTTTAAGGTTTTGAAGGTGTTTGGGTTTTAAGGATTTCTTGGGTTTTATGGTTTTTACTGATTATTTAAGGTTTTTGAATATTATAACCGGTCTTTGGGTTTTTTGGGTATATTAAGTGTTTTTAAGGATTTTATTAGTCTT
The DNA here is from genome assembly GCA_963277665.1 of Viscum album. NCBI lineage: Eukaryota > Viridiplantae > Streptophyta > Magnoliopsida > Santalales > Viscaceae > Viscum > Viscum album. Next base: position 872,973,036 of record OY728152.1, on the reverse strand, counting down.
ATGGGTTTTAAATGTTTTTACGGGTTTTATGGTTCTAAGGATGTTAGTGGGATTTCATGTTGTTTAAGGGTTTTAGGGGTTTAAAGGGATTTTATGGTTTTTTAATATTTTTAGGTATTTTGAGGGTTTTAGGGACTTTGACATTTTTTGATTTTTTTTAAAATGTTTGGGGGTTCTTTAGGGTTTTTGGATGTTTTGGGGTTTTATTGTCTTTCAGGGTTTATGGGTTTTTTGTGTTTTAAAGGATTTAGGGGTTTTGGGGTTCTTTGGTTCTTTTAGTGTCTTTATGGATTTTATGGTGTTTTAGAGTTCATGGTCTAGGATTTTGGGTTTAGAGTGTATGATTTTGGGATTAAGGTGCACGATTTACGATTTAAACTGTTTGGTTTGAGTTGTAGGGCGTAGGTTGTAGGGATTGGGGTGTAAGTATTATGTTTTATGGTATAGGGTATTGGGTTTTGGGTGTAGGGTTTTGTGTATAGGTTGTACTGTGAGGTTTTTCTAGTATAGATATTAGGGATTATGACGTTCAGTATAAGGTTTAGGTTTTCTAGGGTTTTTATGGTTTTATGGTATATTGTTTTTATGGGTTTTTATTGTTTTTTGGGGTTAAGGGGTTTTATGTATTTTATGGTTTTAGGGTATTTTCGTTCTTTTTTTTTGTTTTATATTTTGGTGTGGTTTTATGGTATTTTGGGGTTTTGGAGGTTTTTTATTTTTTTAGTGACTTTTGAGGGATTATGTATAGTTAGGTTTTTTGGAAATTTTATGGCGTTTTTTTGGTTTTAATGGGTATTAACGGTTTTAAGGATTTTTAGTTTTTGGGGGTTTAGGGTTTTTTTGTTTTTAGGATTTTTATAGTGTTTCTTGGATTTTTAAAATTTATATGTTTTTTAGGTATCTTAATGATTTTCTATATTAATTAGTGATTTTAGGAATTTTAATGGTTATTAGGGGTTTTATAATTTTCTTAGTGTTTTTAATATTTTTATTTGGGGGGGGGTGTTCAAGTATTTTATGGTTTTATGAATTTTAATATTTTTCGGGGTTTTATGGAATATTGGTTATTTTATAGTCATCTCATGTCTTTCATGGTCTTTTAAGCATTTTTATGGGTGCTATGTTTTTTTTATGGTTTCGTAGTGTAATTGGTGTTTTTTTGGTTTAAGGGTTTTAAGGTGTTTAGAGTTTTTAATGATTTTTAGGGGATTTATGATTTTTAGGTTGTTATTGGTTTTATTGGGTTTTAGGGTTGTAACGGTATTTTTAGGGTTTTTAGTGGTTCTATGTTCTTTTATAGTTTTTATTATTTTACATTTTTTATGGATTTGGGACCATTTAGGGTTTTTACAGTGTTTACGGCCATTACTGAATTTAGGGGTTTTAATGTTCTTGTTGTTTTTAGTGACCTTTAAGTTGTTTTTGGGATTTTATGGTATTTAGAGTGTTTTTTGGATTTTTTTAGTACATTAGGGGTTTTAGGGACATTAAATTCATTTAGGGTTTTTAGAATATTTTAGGATATTTTAGGATTTTTAAGGGTTTCAATGTATTTTAAGTGTTTTTAGAGTTTTATGTGTTTTAGGATCTTTTATAGTTTCAATGGAGTTTCTAGATTTTTAGAGTTTTTATGGTTGTGATATGTTTCAAGGGATTTTTGGTCATAGTGTAGGGTATATGGTTTAGCATACATGGTATTGGATTTATGGTGTAGTTTATAGGGTTTAGAGTGTAGGGTATTGTATTTTGGTTGTAGGGTTTAGGGTGTAGGGTATGTGGTTAAGGGTTTAGGGTTTATGATTTAGGGTGTAGGGTATATGGTCAATGCTGCTTGTTTTAGGGTGTAGGGTATATAGTTTACAATATAGTTTTTAAGGATTATGTTGTAGGGTATAGGGTTTAGGGTGTGTGTTTTAGGGTTTATGCTATAGGGTATATGGTTTTGGGTGCAAGATTCTGGGTTTATGGGGGAGGGAATAGGGTATAGGGCATAGGTTTACAGGATTATTGTGTTGGGTATAGGGTTTAGGGTGTTGGTATTTTGGTTTCTGGTGCAGGTATTGTGTTTAGGTTATAGTGTTTAGGGTTTAGAATTTGGGCTATACGTTACAGGGTGTAGGGTTCAGGGTTATCAGTTTAGGGTATGGTGTATATGGTGTAGGGTTTAGGGTTTATGGTTTGGGGTATGTTCTTTAGGTTGTAGGGTTTAGGATTTAGGGTTTATACTGTACGGTATCGAATGTGTGGTGTAGTGTGTAGGGTTTAGGGTGTTGAGTGTAATTTTTAGGGTTTAATGTCTTGGGTGTATGGTATAACGATTACGGTGCATGGTTTATTATTTTTGGTATTGGGTTTGTATTTTTAGGGTTTTATGGTTTTAAGTGTATTTAATGTGTGGAGATGTTTTATATTTTTAGGGTTTTTAGGGTATCTTATTATTTGTAATTGTTTAAATGTTATTCAAGTTTTATAAGGTTTTATTTCTTTTACGTTTTGGGGGTTTTTACGGGTGTTGGTGTTTATTGGTATTATAGGGGAATTTAAGATTTTTCTAATATTTTAATAGTTAATGTTTTTCCAGGTTTTGTTTGATTTCGATGTTTTTTTCGGGTTTAGGGGTTTTTACTATTTTTAGAGTTCTTTTAGGTTTTCTTAGGGGGAAATGGTTTTTAGGTGTTTTAAGGGTTTTCATTTGGGGTTTGAGATATTTTTGGATTTTATAATGGTTTTAGGGTTTTTTTAGGGGTTTGGGGGGTTTTATAAATTTTACAATAATTTTTGGGTTCTTATGCTTTTATGACATATTAATGTTTTCATTTTTTTAAGGATTCATGGGTTATATGATATTTATGGGTTTTTTTGGATTTTAAGGGTTTGAGGGGTTTGGGGGATTTAAGAATCTTTCATGGTGTTTTAGGGTTTTAGGGTCATTTAGGGGTAGTTAGGGTTTTAGTTTATTTTAGGGGGATTTTGTTTTTTGTTTTTGTGGTCTTTTTTTTGATTTAGGGGTTTTTAGGGTTTTTAGGGTTTTAGGGACCTTCAAGTGGTTTAAGTACTATTAGGGGGTTTTGGGGTTTTAGGGTTTTAGTGATTTTTTTATGATTTTTAGGTGGATTTCAGTTTGTTAGAGGTTTTTATATTTTTATGGGGTTTGTAGTGTTTTATGGTATTTAGGGTATGGTAAGGGGTTCTTAGGGTTATATTTTTTTATAGGTATTTATGGTATTTAGGTTTAAATGGGGTTTTAGTTACTTTTAAATTATATTATATTTTTATAGCCTTTTGAGGGCATTAGGGTTTGTAGGTTTTTTAGATTATTTTACTGTTTTAAGGGACTTATTGATTTTTTTTTGAAATTTCTGGGGGTTAGGGTTTTTTGTGGTTATGGGGGGGGGGGGGTTAAGGGTTTTCAGAGTTTTAGGGTTTTTAGGATTTTTTTGAGTTTATAGTATTCTTAGGGTATTTATGGGTTTTGATGCTTTTGTGCGGTCCTTTATTGGTTTTTGGGTTTTTGGGTTCCTTTAGGGGTTTTAGGGTTTTAGGTTTCTTTAATCTTTTTAGGTTCCTTTTGGATATTTTAGGGGTTTTAAGGAACATTAATGTTTTTGGGTTTTTATGGTTCATTATGTTTTTTCGCTTATTTTAGGTTTTTATGGGAATTTAAGGGTCTTCAGATACATTTAGGTGTTATACAATATTTTTATGGTCATTTATGAATTATTATTGGCCTTTAGTATATTTTTTGTGTTTCATTGGCTTTTAGGTTTTTAAATGGTCTTTACATTCTTTTATGATTTCTTGGTTGTTGGGTTTTTTTTGGGTTTTGGTGGTCTTTTAGGGGGGTTGGGGTTTTTTGGGTTATTTTATTGGGTTTCATGGGTTCTTATATATTTTTTTTAGTTTTTAGAGTTTTTTTAGGGGTTTTAGGGATTTTGGAAGTTTTGGTGAATTTTACAGTTTTTAGAAGTTTTAATGGGTTTTATGGTTATATTATTTTTTAAATTATTACAATTGTTTGTTTTTATGGTTTTTAGGTGTTTTTAATGGTCTTTATAGGGTTTTTTTTATGGATTTTATAAATTTTTTATGGTTTTCAGTGTTTTTAGGGATTTTCGATTTTAGGGGGGCTAGTGGTTTTATGGGGGGTTTTGAGATTTTAGGGTTTTTTAGGATATTAAAGGATTTTTAAGAGTTTATATATTTTAAGGGTTTCTATGGTTCTTATGGTAATTTTTTGGAATTTTTCACCTTTTTGTTTTTTTAATGTTTTTGGGATTGATTTAGGGATATTTATGAATTTTAGCATTTTTCGAAATTATATGTTTTTAGTGTATTATTGGGGTTTTCATATTTTTCATATTTTCTTAGTGTTTTTTGGGTTTTTATGAAGTTTTAAGAGATTTTTGAGTATTTAATAATTTTAAGGTTCTTAGGGTTTTGGGTATTTATGGGTTTTTGTTGCATTATATTATTTTTATAGGGGATTTAGTGACATTTGTTATTTTTATATTTTTCGTCTCTTTTAAGGTGTTAAGCACCATTTTGGTATTTTTAATATCATTAGGGTGTTTAGGGTACTTTAATTTTTAGGGTTACTGGGGATTTTTTTATTATCAGGATTTTTTTCATGCTTTTAGATTTTCAAATTTGTTAATTGTTTTTTCAGTTTTCTATGTTTCTATGCTTTTAGGAGATTTAATGGGTTCCGGGGTTTGCGGTTTTTAGGGATTAATAGGGTCCTTGAAGAGTTTTTTTTGTATTTTAGGGGTTTTTGTGTTTTTAGGGTTATGTGGACTCATTATAATTTTTATAATTTATAGGTAATTTTGGGGTTTTGGGTTTTTTTGTGTTCATTAGAGTTTGTAGGGATTTAATTTATTTTTCAGATTTTTTGGGGTTTAGGGGTTTTTTGGTTTTTAGGGTTCATCATTCAACTTATGGGTTTTTTTAGTTTTATCAATTTTTAGGGGTTTTAGGGGTTTTAACAGTTTTTGGGAATTTTATGTTATTTGGGGTTTTAGAGTTTTTAGGATTGTTTTAGGGGGTTTAGAGGCTTTTAGAGTTTTTTTATTTTTCATAATTTTTTGGTTTTTAGTGTTTTTTTAGTATTTTTTGTTGTTGAAAGTCTTTTGGTGGTTTTGTGGGGTTTTATTCTTCTCAAGGGTATTTGGGGTTTTTATGGTTCAATGGTTTATATATTTTTTATGGCTTTTTAGTTTTTTAGTTTTTTATAGTTTTATGGGATTTTTGAGGTTTAAAGGGTTTTAGGGCCTTTGATGTATTTTAATAGGTTTTTAGAGTCTTTTTGGATTTTATGGTTTTTACGGTATTTTATGGTTTTTAGATCCATTTTGGGATCTTTCATGTGTTTAACGTCATTTGATGTGTTTTTAGGTTTTAAGTGTTTTTTGGGTTCTTTTGAGATGTAGGGTTTTTGTTTTTTGGATTTATGTTTTTTAAATGGATTTAGAGTTTTTGATTTTATTGGTATTCACGGTTTTTAGGGGGATTTAACGGTTTTAGAGGTTTTTATGGTATTCTTAGGGTTTTCATGCTTTTCTGGAGTATTTAATAATTTTAGTGTTTATCAAATATTTTTTGGGTTTTTGGGGGTTTTAGGGTTTTGCAACAGTTTTATGGGGTTTAAAGGTTTTTAGGGTTTTATGGATTCTATTAATTTATTAAGGGAATTAGGGTTGGGGGGTTGGTTTTTATGATTTTTTTTGCATTTTAATGGTTTTATTACTTTTTAGGGTTTTAGTTGGTTTTTGGTGTTTTTAGGGTCATCAAGGATCTTATGGTTTTTTGGGTGTTTTGGGCTTTTTGTGGTTTTTATATTTTTAGGCGCCTTTATAATTTTTATGTTTTTTTGTATTTTGTTTTTAGGGATCTTTTATGATTTTTTTGTGGTTTTTTCATTTTAAAGGGTTTAAGTGCATTGTTTTGGTGTTTTAGGGTCCTTTTAGGGGATATATGAATCTTTTTAGTTTTTAGAGTTTTAGGGGTTTTATAGATTTAGTATGGATATAGGGATTTTTAGGGTTCATTAGGGTTTTTAGGATTTTACATTTATTAGGATTTAGGTGGTTTTAAGGGTTCTAGGGTGTTTTAGGGTTTTATTGGGGGGGTAGACATCTTAGAGTTTATTGGATTCATTGGGTCTTTTAGGGTTTTTTGTACTTATAGAGATTTAGTGTATTTTTTGGATTTTAGGTTTTATTTTAGATTTTTAGGGACATTTAGGGTTTTTTATATTTTTAGGGTTTTTAGGGTTTTTAGTGTTATTATGGAATTTTTGGGTCATTTATGTTCTAGTGGTTTTAGGGTCTTTTATGGGTTTTTTTTGGTTTTTTAGTTTTTAAGAGTTTTATGGGTTTATGTGTCATTTTGTGGTTTAAGAGTTTTTATGTTATTTTGGGATTTTTATTGTATTTAGGGTCCTTTGGGTTATTAGTGTGATTTATAGTTTTTAGGGTTCTTAGGATCTTTTGTGTTTAACGTTTAGGGTTTGGGGTTAGGATGTTGGGTATATGGTTTAAGCTCTTGTGTTTAGGTTTTACTGTTTAGGTTGTAGTGTATAGGGTTTGTGGTTCAATTCTGGTTTTGAGGTAAAGGGTATAGGGTTTAGGGTTTGTGGTGATTGGACATGGGTTTAGGGGTAGGATATAAGGTCGTATGAGTAGGTTTTATGGATTATGGTGTAGGGTATAGAATGTATGTTATAGGATTTAGGGTTTCGGGTGTTGGGTATTGGTTTTAGGGTTGTTATATTTTTTGGGTTTTTAGGGATTTATTTGTTTTTTAGGCCTTTTGGAGTTTTAAAATATATTTTAGGTTTTTAGGGTTTTTATTGGTTTTACAGGTTCTTAGGGGTTTTAGGCAGTTTTTGGTATTTTATGGTTTACGTTGTTTTTATTTATTTGGGGGATTTTTTTATTGTTTGAGGGAGTCCTTATTTTTTCGGGTTTTTTTGTTGGGGGGGGGGGGGTTGGATTTTACATTTTTAATGGGTTTTATTAAATTTTTGGAGGTTTTAGGGGTTTTAAGATATTTTTAGGGTGTTTAGGAGGGTTTTATAATTCATATAGGTTTAAGGTTTTTTATTCTTTTTATGGTTTTTTGTAGTTTTAATGTATTAAAGGATTTATAAGTGTTTAGAATTTTTTTTGTTCATAGGTTTTTAGGTACCTTTTTCAGGATTGGGGGGTTTTAAGATCTTTTTATTGGGAATTTATAGTTTTTAATGTTTTTATACTTCTTTTTGTGTTTTTATTGTATTTTTATGTGTTTTTTGGTTTTTAGGGTTTTTAGGGTTTTAGGGGTTTTAGGTTTTTTAATAGAATTATTTGTCTTAATTTACAGGTGTTTGGATTTTTAGGGCTTTATGGTTTTTAGGGTCATTGGTATTTCTATGGGTTTTATGTTTTTTAGGTCATTTAATGATTTTTTAGTGATTTGGGGTTTTTTGGGTTTATAGTGCTAGGTATATGGTTTTAGGTGTATGTTATTAGGTTTATGGTGTAGTTTTTTGGGTTTACGGTGTATGTTTTAGAGTTTTGGAAGTGGATTTAGCGTTTTATTTGTTTTTTTGGGTTTTTAGCGGTTTTGGTTTTCAATATTTTTATGGATTTCACTAGTTTTTATGGTGTTTATGGTTTTAAGTTGTTTTGTGTTTTTTTGGATTTTTTTGGATTTCTAGGGGTCTTTTTAAAGACCCGTAAATGCCATATAAATTTTTATTTATTTAATTATATGAGAATTTTATGAGTCAGTGAAAATTGGCGGCGTGTAATTTTGAGGCCCGGTTTGCTCGGAATGAATTTCTGAACTTTTTTAGGCACGTTCAGTAAACGTGTGAGTGGGTTTTTTTAAAAATTTTGAACCGGTGCATAAAATTGAAATCTGAGGGCACCTTTGAACTCGCAGTGCGGATATTCACTTAAGGAGACTTTTACCTCGACTGTAGTTGGTCGAGGGTAGAAGATTGTTTTTCAGTTTTTTGTAGAAGAAGAAAAATAAAATATCTAACATTTTGTTTTTCTTTTGAAACACCTCCTTTTGAGTTATGGGGTTGGGCACCTACTGAACTAGAAAACCCCCATTTTGAATTCCAGTGGTCGGGACCACCCGAACACCTCTTTAAAGTGGGGAAGTCCCTTGGAATCCTCCCATTTAATTGTGTCAACACAATACAATTAACTGTGACATTTAATTGTGTCAATGCAATACAATTAATTGTGCCAACAAAATACAATGAATTTTTCCATTTAATTGTGACAACTTTAATTGTGCCAACATAAATTAAATTGATAAACCTATTTTCATTTGTTGGCTCTTCATTTCCTTGGGGAAATCATTGGCGAAAGGGATGATTGGGAAGAACATTGGATAAAATCTTTCTCCAGTGAAGAATTTACTCTCCAACAAAGAACATACTTTGGAATCAAGAATGAGGATGACGCATGAGCCCGGCTTCGGAAGAGTGTTGCGGAAGTGATGATCGTTCGTACCCTCATTGCCTTCACCGACTTCTTCTCGCAACACCTCCAACGAGCAGTCGAGGTACGGATTGTTGTTTGTTTACCCCTTTTCCCTATTCCTGACGTTCATCTTGATATAAAAACAACTATATTCTTCTTGATTCAAAACAAATAAGCCACTTTATACCGTTCTAACGCAGAGGGTGCGGGTCGGACAAACACTTCCCAACCTCTCTGCAACCTCTGTGGGATATTGATGGTCTTAAATCAATGGTAACATCCTGAGGTGAGTATTGGAGTCTATGGAAGGAAGAACGGTCCACCGATGCACGCCCGGTGACCCGAGGAACTTTTCCAGAAGGGCTCGGGTGCAGTGGCTGGCACCCTAGTCGGTCGCGAATAGTGGAGGTGACGGCACACGTCTACGCTATCGGGCATGCAGGATCCAAGATGGTGAAGCGAGGGCGGTCGGCTCGCTACCGTCCACCGGGGGTGGCACAACGCATGACCACGCCGCATAGGAGAGATGGATGTCTTGCTAGTTTTGGGCTGCCCAGCGTGGGCCGCCCATCATGGGATGCATTGCAGGCCGCCCAGCGGGCCTCCCAGTAGGATGGACTGTGACGACGGGCCGAGCCAGCACAGTTTGGGATGGGACAGGTCGGTCCGACCGGGTTGGACTAGACCTGGACCAACATCATCCCATTTGCCTCTTTCGGCCATAACGTGACCTACGAGTGTCTGTTTGATGAACCGTCTACGAAGATAGAAACCTTGGATCAAGATGGTTCTATTTTAATACCACACTTGTGTTTTGGATAATGTTGTGGTACAGCCGAGATGGATCAAACATGAATCCAACCAGGCCCTTGGGACTAAAATCCTAATAACTTAGAGACTAGGTGTCTGATTGACGCACCGTCTATTGTGTTGGGACCCCTATTACGTGGTATTCCATTGGGATACTTCTTCGTGGGACTGCGTGGAAGTTGGATTATCAACCTGTGTCTTGAGAGTGGACCCTCCCGAAATCAAGTGAGCTTAGCACGGGAACCCTGTAGCTGGGTGTAATGTGAGAAAGGGATCCTATATGGGTCTGTGCTTTAGAATCATATGTGGGTCTGTGCTTTGGGATCCTATGTGGGTTTGTTCCTTGGGATCCTACGTGGGTCTATGATTGAGATTCCCACTTGGATCCACTCTAGTAAATCCATGTGGGACTACTCTAGGATCCTACGTGGGTCTGCTGTATTAGGATCCTACATGGGTCTGATGATTTACGATCCTATGTGGGTATGATGATTTAGGATCCTACATGGTTCTGGCTCTTAACAGAGTAAGATGATTCTGTAGTTACATCATATCATCTTTACATCCATACCAAATTTATACCTAGTGTGAGCTGAGTCTTTACCTTTATGGTAATACCTTTGTGGTATTCTTCTGTTTGGTGTACCTTTGTGGAACGTACCTTTGTGGTGATACCTTTGTGGTATTCTTCTGTGTGGCTTACCTTTATGGTACTTACCTTCATGGTGATACATTTATGGTATTCATTTGTGTGGTATTACGTTTGTGGTATTCATTCCAACATGGAACATTTGTACTTTGGCTAAGTTTTGGGCCTTGTGTTTCCTCATGAATGAGATGGGAACACCTAATAACTTAGGTATATGTATTGGAATATACCTAATTAGGGTTTTCAGATGTTTTCATGATTTTTGGTTTATCCTTTGACAGTTTGTGAGAGCTTAGAGGATCTCGGGGTCCCTATAGTGTATCGTTATACTCACCCATGTACGGGCTACGCCTGCACCTTGTTGTGTTTGGTGTAGATGACGTACAATGCTGACTGAGGAAGAGAGTACCAGGTCTAGAGGTAGCTCGGTGGTGGAAATTAGATGAGGGATTCCACAGAGATGACCATTCGAGAGCTGTACCCACCCTTCAGGTAGGGTCCTGGGTGGGAGTTCACATGAGCCATTTCAGTTTACTTATATTTTTCATTTTTCTTGTATTTTCCAGTTGGGCTTGTATTCTGGACCCTTTTTCTTACTATACACATTCTTTTTACTATACAGTTTACTTGTGTTCTTATATTTTAATGTGCTTGGTTGCATGTTGTTAAAGGTTATAAAGGCAATTCCTTCCAGGTTTTTCATTAATAGGCCTTTCGGTGCTAGTCTCCAGCCCTTGGCCTATGGAAGGCGGGCTTGGGGTAGTCATGACTTGGGCCCCAGGGGACGGGTTGTGAAAAATTTGTATCAAAGGAGTCGTTTCTACCATAGAATATTGGACTCCGATCTTTTTAACGGCAATAGTTTTAAGTGTTATGAGAGTAGTTATTAGTTTAGGTAATCCAATGTTGGTGTGGCGGCCGACGTATCCATACAGCTAGACCCTGACTTCTGATTTCTGACTCAGTGCATGAAAACACTAATTGTGTGTCTGTTTTGAAATTGTTCTCATTGTTATCTCTTTGTTTCAGCTCACTAGGTATAACTTATTGATTGTGGATCACATGTATCCTTTTAGGATACCTCCAAACAGATATCCAGCTAGGGTTCTGGGTATAGTATGTGATGATATCCCACCAAGAGATTAGGCCTCGGTGTTGGGCCCTTTATCAGTAGAGGCACCAATGGAGGAACCGAAGGTACCATTACAACTGGGACACTGATTCCACCAGCCCTAGTAGCAGTGGGTGCACACCGCATGAGATCATTTCATGAGTTCCAATGCCAGAGGCCGCCCATGTTCTGGGGTGAGACAGACCCACATGCAGCTGAGGACTGGTTGGAGGCCATGGTGAGAGTATTCCGACTGGTTGGGACACCAGCTGATCTCATGGGGATCCTTTATGCCAGTCTTCTATAGGCATCAATAGACAGATGGTAGAGTATTATGCTCCATGTTCACGATGAGATGAAATTTATTTGGGTAGACATTGTGACCCTGTTTCGGGCAGAGTTTTTCCAAGAGACCCTTCGCGCAGTGCGCATTCAGGAGCTTCTTCATTTGTAGAAGTGCAGCATGAATGTGGCTCAGTACTCATCAAGGATCACTGACCCCTCACGCTACTCCACTGATTTGGTGTGGGAAGAATTCTTCAGGGCCTAGTTCTTAGAGCAGGGACTCAGGCGGGATATCATGGCTTCGATGATTTCTCTCAACATCCCGATGCAAGCAGGGGTGTTAGAGTGATCCCTCTTAGGGAAGAGTTTTCTTTCTGCGCAGTCACCAGCAGCGAGACCCACCACCAGGCATCACATAGAGGAGTATTGTGCTGCTATCTAGAGACAAATGTCACTGAGGTCTAGGAGGACCATACCTACAGTAGGACGACTGCAATATTCACGGTCGGTTGTGTGGGGCACCCGAGATAGAGCAAGTCATGCAAGGAACATGCAGTGTTATGAATGCAGCGGGCAGGGTCACATGGGTCATGACTGCCCAACCAGTCGTACATAGGATCAACAGACTATCAAGGGACCGCCCATGCGGAGACAGAGGTTCAAGTGCAAAGGTCTACAGGGGGAAGGCGGACGTGGCATTGTAGATGGCTATGCAACTGGCAGAGGGAGACTATTCAAGATGTTACCGCCACCACCACCAGGTGGTCCACCCTGACCACAGTGAGCTGGTGGATAGGGATGAGCTCAGCTTCAGGCCGTAGAGGCCTATGACCATGGTGCTCAAAATATGATACAAGGTACAATATATGTCTACTCAACTATAGCTGCAGTACATATAGACATAGGTTCCCTTCATTATTTTATTGCCACTACCCTCGTTCGAAGCTCGGAGAATTCGGTGGAGCTGTTGTCTTGATCCATATGGCTAGAGACTTCTATAGGAGAGGTTTCGAGGATTACGCACAGGTTCTAGCAGCTTTATCTTACTCTAGGGGGAGAGAGCTTCAGCTAGGATCTCCTAGTAGTGACATCGTGGCCTTACAACATCATCTTCGATATAGATTGGTTTTCTACAGTACATGCCTTGATCAACTATATTTGGAGCAATGTGCCGAGTATCATTGACTATGGGACTAGTTTTACCATCATCATCGAGAAATGAGAATATGCTACAAATGATGGAATTGACTAGAGGAGAGTTCAACAATTCACTCATCAGTTGGTTTCCCATACCCTCAGAGCGATTGACGTGGAGAGTCTGAGTTATCTTATAGTGGTTGACCAGTACGTGGATGTCTTCCCTGATGATGTTATGGGTCAACCTTTATGTAGAGGGGTGGTATTTTACATTAACTTGTACCCTGGTATAGCACTGATATCTACACCAGTGTATCATATTTCTCCCACAGAGCTTCGTGAGCTGTGGGTAAAACTAGAGGACTTGCAGGGGAAGGGATTTATCTGACCTATTGTTTATCCTTGGAAAGCCCCGATTTTGTTCGCCAAGAAGTTGGATGGGAGCCTGAGACTTTTTTTGACTATTGAAACCTAAACCAGGTGACCATGAAGAACACATACCCGCTCCTTAGGAATGACGACCTTACTGATCAGCTGAAGGGACCATAGTTGTTCTTGAAGATAGACCTCAGATCAGGCTATCACCATCTCTGAATACGAAATGAGGATGTGCAGAAGCTGACTTTCAGATGTCGGTACAACAACTACGAGTTCGGGATTATGCCATTTGGTGTGAAAAACCCTCCAGCAGTGTTCATGGGACTCCTGAACAGGATCATCCATCCATACCTTGATCTCTATGTAGTAGTCTTTATCGATGACATTCTAATCTACTCAGCTACTAAGGAAGAGCACTCCTATCATTTGGAGATAGTTTTGGACACACTCTGAGAGCACCAACTTTATGGTAAGCTCTAAAAGTTCCAGTTCTTGATCCAAGAGGATCACTTCCTAGGACATGTCATCTCGGAGGCCGGATTTGCAGTGGATCTAGAAAATATTGGGGCGGTACTTTCTTGGTAGCCACCTAGGAGTGTGGAGGAGGTACGGAGTTTACTGGGTAAGGATTGATACAACCGGAGGTGTGTTCCAGATTTCTCGATAGTTGAAACACCTTTATCAGTGTTGAGGATGAAGGGGCATCCCTTAATGTGGTCAGAGAGATGCCAACGTTGTTTTTAAGAGCTGAGGTAGAGGCTGACTAGTGAACCCATCTTGAGGCTTCTAGAGGAGGGTATTGGGTACGTAGTCTACTGCAAAGAATCAGGAACCAGGCTCAGATGTGTACTGATGCAGGAGTAAGAAGTTATCCCATATGGTTCTCGACTGCTAAGATATCATGAGATGAACTATGCTACCACAGACCTAGAGTTTGCAGCAGTGGTTTTTTCATTGAAGATGTGGAAACATTAATTGATGGGCAAATGTTTCACAGTGTACTCTAATCACAAGAGTCCTAGGTATATCTTCTCTCATAAGGGCATTAACCTGATACATCAACATTGGCTCGAGTTCCTTAGAGACTATGACTTCGAGATAGTCTATACTCCTGGGAAGGGGAACTTTGTAACAGATGCACTATGCAGGAGATCTGGTATACAACTTCTAGGTGAGGCGTCGAAGAACCTTTCCCCTTTACAGATATCCCTTGTGGAATGATATAGAGATGCTTTGATTCAGTCTCTTACAGTCACTCCCACACTTCTTTAGCTAGTAAGGGAGTCACAACCTGGGGACACTGACTCTGAGGCTTGACATGTTCAGATATCCACAAGGAATGCACCTGAAGGATTTTTTGAAGGTGGGGAGCGCGTTAGCTTCTTCAGAGGACGTACCATGGTACCAGAGTGACTTAGGGAGGAAATGTTTATGGAGTTCCACACATCACCACTAGTGGTATATCCCGGAATGACGATGATGTACCAGGACCTCTGATGACAACACTGGTTGCCGGGAATGAAGAATGTTGTAGCAGAGTTTGTCTATCGGTGCCTCACATGTCCGCAAGTGAAGGTGGAGCATCAGGTACCAGTAGGATTAGTTTATCCTTAAGAGGTATCATAGTGGAAGTGTGACGGGATATATATAGACTTCATGATAGGACATCCACATACATCTTGGGTTCATGATTCTATCTGGGTGATCGTCGACTGACTCACAATGTCGGCCCACATCCTACCAATCATATAGAAGGGTTCAGTGGAGATCATAGGACCCCTCTAGGTGTAGGATATTATACAGCTACATGGATTACCATCGATGATGTCTCTGATTTTTATGAACATTTCACTTCTGGATATGGATGGGGTTTTAGGAGGCTTTCGAGACGCGGCTTTGTTTGAGCACTTCCTTCCAACATCAGACGGATGGCCAGACTGAGTGGACCATTCAGACCCTTGAGGACTTGTTGCGTGCTTGCGTCTGCGACATCGGTTGTAGTTGGGAGGATCACATTCCCTTGGGAAAGTTTTCTTATAACAACGACTATCACTCCACCATTACGATGGAACCATTTGAGGCTCTGTATGACTGACCTTGCAGATCACCTTGGTGCTGGACTAACTCAAGGGAATCACCACTCATGGGACCAGAGATGGTACAAGATACCACATAGATGGTGAAGATCATCCTGGAGCAGATGAAGACTACACAGAGTAGGCATAAGTCATATTACAACAGGAGACAGAGACCTCTATAATTCGAGGATGGTGACCACGTCTTCATATGGGTCTCGCCTCGATGAGGTTTATGGAGATTGGGCTGGGGCGAAACGTTATATCTAAGGTTAATCAGACCTTTTCAGGTCCCCAGTAGAGTTGGTAGGGTGGCATACTGTCTAGAACATCCCCCTTAGTCGCACCAGGTGCATGACATTTTTCACGTATCCCCGCTGAGGAGATATGTACATGATCCTTCACACGTCATTGACTAGGATGAGCTGGACATCGACGATGGGGCTACATTTTTGGATGTTCCAGTGGTGATTGAGGATCGATAGGAGAGAGTCCTTCGTGGGAGATCGATACCTTTGGTGTGTGTGCATTAGAAGCATGGGAACCTCCAGGAGAGAACATGAGAGTTGGATTCTCAGATTCATACTTAGTACCCCCACTTGTTTTCCTAGTTTTTTTAATGTGGCTTTTGAGGACGCAATGTCCTAAGGATGGGAGAATGTAAAGACCCAGAAATTCAATGTAATGTTTTTTAATTAAATGGGAATTTTATGAGTCTATGATAATTGATCGTGCATGATTATCAGGCCTAGTGTTCCTGGAATTAATTTCTAAATTTTTTTTAGTTACGATCAATAAACGTGTGAGCTAGTTTTTGTAACATTTGAACAGGTGCTTGGAATTGAAATCTGAGGGCACCGTTGAACTTGCAGCACCTATAATCTCTTAAGGAGACTTTCACAATGAATACAGTTGGTAGAGGGTACAATATAGTTTTTCAGTTGTTTGTGGAAGAAGAAGAATAAAATATCTAATATTTTAGTTTTATTTTGAAACCCCTCTTTTGAGTTATGGGGGTGGGGACCACCCAAACTAGAAACCCCCTATGTGGAATTCTAGTGGTGGGGACCACCTGAACCCCTCTTTAATGTGGGAATATCTCTTAGAATCCTACCATTTAATTTTTTCAACACAATAAAATTAATTGTTCCATTTAATTGTTCCAACGAAATACAATTATTTGTTCCAACACAATATAGTTAATTGTGCTATTTAATTGTGACAATGTAAATTAAATCGATAAACCTATTTTAATTTTTTTTCTCCTCATTTCCTTGGAGAAATCGTTGGAAAAAGGGAGTATCAGGATGACCTTTTGAGAAAATCTTTCTTTAATGAAGAAAACCCTCTCCAACGAAGAACATACTTCAGAATCAAGAACATAGATGACACACGAGGCTGACTTCGGAAGCGTGTTGCAGAACCGAAAATCATTGCCACCTTCATCGCCATCACAGACTTCTTCTCGCGACACCTCCAATGATAAATCAAGGTAGCTATTGTTTTTAGTTTATCCCTTTCCATGTTCTTGATGTTCATATTGACTTAAGAACATTTATATTGTTCTTGATTCAAGAAAAAATAATCCACTTACTACTTTTCTAACGCGGAGGGTGCGGGCCGAAAGAACATGGCCCGACCACTCCACAACCTTTGTGTGACTTTGATGTTCTTGAATTAACAGAAACATCACAAGGCGAGTGAAGGAGCCTACAAAATGATGACCAGGCCACCGGGGCGCGCCTGGTGACATGAGGAACGTCACCTGAACGGCTCAGGAGTGGGGAAACACCCCAAATGGCTGTGATGATGGAGGCGACGCAACCACACAACCGGAGAAGGGCCACAACCTGTCGGCCAGGCCAGAGCATGGGTGGTGGATGGTGCACGACTGACCACATGAATGGGAGGGGAAGTGAGGGCAGTCGACTCACTACCAGCTGCTGGTGGTAGTGCGGCGCACAAGCGCGCCATAGAGGAGGGATGACCTTTCGGAAAGACATGGGCCGTCTAGTGGGACGCGCACCACGGGCCACCCAGTGTGGGCCACACCATAGGCCGCATCGGTGGGCTGGGCCAGACCCAGTGGGCTGAGTCAGTCCTAGGTCTAGACCAGGGTCAGGCTGTGTTGACCCGAACCATGACGGGCCGGCCCAGGCCGAGATTTTCTGGGTTGGACCGACCACGTCGGACCAGACCCGGACCTACTTTGACCCTTTTCACTCTTTCTACCATAAAATTAGCTATGAGTGTCCATTTGATGAACTTTCTATGGCACCTAAAAACCCAGGATCAAGAAGGTCCTTTTGGTATGCCCCACTATAGTTTTGGATAATGTTGAGGTATGGCCAGGTTGGAGCGAACACGAATCTAACTGGGCCCTCGGAACTAAAAGGCCAATAACATACAAACCATGCCTCTGATTGATGCACCTTCTGTTGCGTTGAGACCCTTATTACATGGTGGTCCTTTGTGATACTTCTTAATAGGAATTCATGGCCTTAGGAATATCGACTTGTTTATTGAGAGGGGACCATCCATGAATCAAGCGAGATTACTGTGGGAACATTGTAGCAAGATGTAACATGAGAAAGGGATCTTGTGTGAGTATGTTCTTTGGGATCCTACATGGGTCTATGTCTGAGATTCCCACTTGGATACGCTCTAGGAAATCGATGTGGGACTACTCTAGGATCCCACGTGGGTCTGTTGTATTTGGATCCAATGTGGGTCTGACGATTTTTGGTCCTACGTGGATCTGCCTCTTAGTAGAATAAGATTAATCAGTAGTTACATGTAATCATATTTACATCCATAACTAAGTTATACCAGGTGTGAGATGAGTCCTTACCTGTGTAGTAATATATTTTTGGTATTCTACTATGTGTCATACCATTGTAGTACATAACTTCATGGTGATACCTTTGTGGTATTCTTCTGTCAGATGTTCCATTGTGGTACTTCTCTAGAGATACCCTCACTGTATTATTCTATATTGAGTTACCTTTTTTCCACATATAGTTGTGGTGTTTCCTTTGTGGTATTCTTTCCTACGTGGAATAGTTATACATTGGATAAGAGTTGGACTTTATGATTCCACATGATTGAGATGGGTATACCTGATAACTTAGGTATATGGATGGAAATATACCCTAGTAGGGTTGTCAGATGTTTTCATGATTTTTTGTTTATCCTTTGTGGGTTTGTGAGACCATCTAGGATCTCAATGTCCCTACTAAGTATCGTTACACTCACCCATGCCCGGGCTATGCCCGCACCTTGTTGTGTTGGGTATAGACCACAGACAACGCTGATTGAGGATGAGAGTACTTGTACTAGAGGTATCTCGGTGGTGGACATTATATGAGGCATACCATAGAGACAACTGTTTGAGAGCTGTACCTACCATTCAGGTAGGGTCCTTGTTAGGAGTTCATAGGAGCTGTTTCAGTTTACTTATACTTTTCAGTTTTCTTTTACTCTCCCGTTGGTCCTGTATTTTGGCCCCTTTTTATTTCTGTACACACTCTTTTTACTATATAGTTTACCTGTGTACATATAATGATGTGTTCATGGTTGTGTGTGCTTATAGGTTATAAAGGAAATTCCTTCCATGTTTTCAAGGAATGAGCCTTTCAGTGCTAGTCACCAACCCCTGGCCTATGGAAGGTGGTCTTGGTGTTGTCACTGCATGGGCCCCAGGGGATGGTTTGTGACATTTTTAATGTTTTTCAGATTTTAAGGGATTTTTATGTTTTTAAGGGTTTTATTATTTTTTATTAGTATTAGTGTTTTTATGGTATTTTTACGGTTTTATAATTTTTGGGGTTTATAGTGTTTTTTCGTGCTATTTGGTTTTCTATTTTGTTTTTTTAAGGTGATGACATGAATTGGTTTCCCAATCCATGCCCCCAAGGGAATTTATTAAAAAATAAAAGGATACAATACAAGCATGAGGTGTAATGCACTTACACCAACAGGGAATAAAAGATTACAAGATAAAGCTTTGAGCATTCCAATTTCAAAGAGGGAACAAATCAAAATTAGATAGACAACATATAGAAGTGCATAATGATCTTCCAAATCCATCCAGCTCAAATATTAAACTTCAACTTCTAGTGATTCATCCAAACATGGGCAGAAGCTCTCTGCATCCGGTAGCCTCACATCAAAGATAGAAGCCATAAAATTGAGCTGCATCTATGGCCAGAAACTCCACATTATAAGCCATAAACACCATGAACCGATGAAGAATATAAGCATTTATATTTCGGTTCTCTTCAACACCAGCCTTCACCATCGACACTTCGGTTTCAATACAAACTCCAGCCAGCAAAACAGTGAATGAAAATAGAGTCAAATCTGTTCCAAAAAAAGCCCAACTGGAAACTGGATAGTAGGAAACAGATGCAAGGATGAGGAGAACTATATCGAGAAGTATTCCACACTGAATTCCACCAAGAATCACTGAAAAACAACCCCATAGACCAGCAGAAATAAAGAACAAAAGAGCCAATCCAACCCATCCAAATCTAGAAACAACCAGAAACCATTAGCAGATGTAGCAAGGTCAAAACACCTCATTGGTCTTCATCCAAATAGTTGCTAGTAAATGTTTCCAACATCATAGAGACTATGAAACACAGAATTCATGACCTCATAACTGAAAATCCTTCAAGACCCTGACTGTCACAAAAAACAGATCATCATTGATAGAAATTAGAAAATATAATATGACAGTGAGCAGGTGTGTATCATGAAGATTAATATGTCCATTGACAGAGCCAAGAATATCAGAATATATTCTCATAAAAGGATTATTTCCTCAAAATTAATTTTAACAAGAAAAAAATCGTCAACTCAGAATCAGAAGCCGTATGTAGAGAGGCAAAAAACTGACCAGCCAGAAATCATGTTAGGAGTAGTAAGGAATGTAAAACAGGTAGAAACCAAAGGTCTATCCAGAAATTGAAACATTTGTAACCAATTATAGGGTTTTTAGGGTTTTAGGGGGATTCATAATTTTTAGGGTTTCATGGGATTTTGGGCCGTTTAGAATATTTTATGGTTTTTTTGTTTCATATGTGTCTTATAAGGTTTGAGTGGATTTACGATTTTTTGTGGTTTTTAGTATTTTTAGGGATTTTTAGAATTTTTTCAATTTTAGGGGTTTTAGGGTATTCATGGTGGTCTAGATTATTTTATTAATTTTTGGGGGGTTATGTTTTTTAGTTTTTTCAGGGCTGTAACAGTTTCTAAAGTGTTTTTTGGGTTTTAGGGTTATTTGGGAGATTTTACGGTTTTCCTGGTTTTTGGGTTTTTTTGGGTTTTGGTGTGTTTTTAGATATTTATAGGGATTAAAGGTATTTTATGGATTTCTTTTGGTTTTTAAGACCTTTTTTTGTTTTAATTAATTTTAGGGGTTTATGGTGTTTTTATGGTTTTTAGGGTTATAGGGGTTTTATTTTGGTTTTTTGGGTTTTTAGGGTATTTTTTGGTTTTTGAGTTCTAGAATTTATTAAGGGTTTTTAGGTTTATTGATAGGGATTAGGGTTTTAGATATGTTTTATTGTTTTTAGGCGTTTTTAATGTTCTATAGGGTTTTAGGGTTGTTTATGGTTTTTATGATTTTTGGATTCTTAGGGTTTTAATGGTTTTAGGGTTATAAGTTATTTTAAGTGTTTTAGTGGGTTTTAGTATATCTATGGGGTTTAAGTTATTTTATGAGTTCTTTAGTGTTTTTATCTTATTTTATGGTTTTTAGGGTTTTTATGGTCATTTTGGGGATTTAGTGGTTTTGTGGTATTTTTGGGGTTTGGGCAGTTTTTGTGGTATTTATGTGTTTTTTGGGATTGAGGGTTATGTTCATTTAGATATTCTATTTTTTAGGGTCTTTTATGATTTAAGGTGTAGGTTTTAGGTTTTATAGAGTATTTTTAGTATTTTTGGTGTTGGCTTTAGGGTCTGGGGTGTAGGGTATGTGGTTTAGAGTGTAAGGTTTAGGGGTTATGGTGTAGAGAACATGGATTTGGTATTACTGTGTAGGTTATATAGTGTTAGGTATGAGGATTATAGATTATTTCACAAGGAATAGGTTTTAGGATGTATGTTTTACTATTTATAGTGTTTGGTATATAGTTAATGGTTTTAGGGTGTTTTTGGTTATTTTGGGTTTTTAGGTTATTTAGGGGTTTTAGGGTTGTTTGGTGTAATTTATGATTTTTATGGCTTTTAGAAATTATTATGAGTTTTATGATTTAATGGGAAATTTGGGGTTTTTGTTTTTTATTGTTATTATGGATTTCTGATTATTTTGGGGGTTTTGGTGTTTTTATAGAACTTAGGGGTTTTTTTTGTTTTTTGGATTTCTGGGGTTTTTAGGTGTTTTATTGTTTTTAGGGTTTTATGTGTTTTTAGTGATTTTCAAGGAATTATCTGTTATTATAGGGTTTGATGTTTTTTTAGTTTTTATAGTTTTTATGTTTTTTATGTTTTATTTTATTTTTATTGGTTATTTTGGGGTTTTAGTGTTTTGTAGTTATTTTGGGGTTTTAGGATTATTTAGGGTTTTAAAAAATATCAATGTTTTAAAATATTTTTAGGGGATTCATACTAGTTTTATGATTTTTTATTTGTTTAGTGTTTTCATGTTTTACAATTTTAAACAGTTTTTAATGTTTTTATGGTTTTTTGTGTTTTAAGGGGATTTAGGTTATTTTAGGGGTGTTTATTGTTTTTTTTGTTTTCTATGGATATTATTATTTTTCTGGATTTCATGTTTTTTTACTGTTTTTAGGGTTTTTAGGTGTTTAGGGTTTTTTTGATATTTTAAGGAATTTTGGGTTTTCGATTTTTTTTGTGTTTTGAGGGGTTTGGTATTTTTATGGTTTTTATTGATTTATGTGTTTTCTGTTGTTTTTATGATTTTTATTATTTTAGGGGTTATTTTGGTTTTAAGGAATTTTTATTTTCTTTGATATTATTTTATGTTTTTTATTTTGTTTTATAGTATTGTTGGTTTTATGGTATTTCAGTTTTTTAGGGTTTTTAAATTGTATGGTTTTAGGTATTAAAGGGTGTTATGGGTTTTTTTCTTTATGGCCATGTATGTTTTTTTTATTTATTGGGTTTTTAGTTTTTTAGGGTTTTGGGGTTGTAAATGGGTTTTTAGGTTTTTTAGGTTTTTATGGGTTTAAATGGGTTTTTAGGATTTTTAGGGAGTTAATGTTTTCTTAAATTTCTATGGTTTTAGGATATTTTGTTTTTTAGTATTTTTTAATTTTTTAATGTCTTTCAGAGTTTTAGGATTTTTTATATTGTTTTGGGTATTTTATGGGTTTTATAGTCTTTAATGTATTTTAAGGGGGTTTTGTGGGGTTTTGGATTATTATAATTTCCTGGAAGATTGATATTGTTTTTGGGATTTTAGGGTATTTTTCAAGGTTGTTGGGTTTTTTGGATAACATATGGATTTGGGGTTTTTCGTGTCTTTATGAATTTTTATGGTATTTTCTAGGTTTTTGACATTATTTTTGGGATTTTAGGATTTTTTTGTCTTCTGTGTTTCCGGTTTCTTAGTATTTTTTAGGGCAATAATGGTTTTAGGGTTTAATGGACTTTTATGGTGCCTTCGATTTTTTGTTTTTAAGGGGTTCATTAGTTTTTTTAGGTATTATAGGGGTCTATATTGTTTTTGTGTTTTTAGGATTTTTAGGTGTCTAATTTTTTTGGGGGTTTTAGGGGTATTTTTAGTATTTTGGTTTTTTTATGATTTTTGGGGTTTTTAATTATTTTTGGGGGTTGAAGGGTTTTTAATGGATTTCTTGCCTTTTAGGGTTTTTTTATTCTTAGGGGATTATGTTGTTTTTATGGTCATTAAATGTTTTTATGTTCATAAATATTTTAATGATTTTTAGGATTTTTAGGCTTTTATAGTGTTTTTATGGGTTTTTTGGGTTTAAAGGTGTTCTCAGGGCTTTTTAGAGTTATTTAAATATTTTATTGTTTTTATGGGTTTTTTTTTTGTTTTTTAGAGTATTTAGGCTTTTTAGAATTTATAGATTCTTAGTGTTTTCTGGTTTTTTTCGGGGTTATGATTTCTTCTAGTTTTTTGGAATTGTACTAGTGTTTTTTGAGTTTTTAGGTGTTTTAGGGTGTTTAAGGGGTTTTATAGTTTTTATGGTATGTAGGATTTTAGGGTTTTAGGGTTTTAGGGTTTTTAGGGTTTTTGGGTTTTTTTGGGTTTTAGGGTTTTTTGGTATTTTATGGTGTTTTTATTGTTTTTTAAGGTATAGTGGGTTTAAGGTTTTTTTGGTTCTTATAGTGTATTTATATCATTTTTGGGACTTTTATTGTTTTATGATTTTAGGGTCTTTTAGTGTTTTTTGGGTCTTTGGGTTTTTAGTTTTTTTGGGTCTTTTATGGTTTTTATAGGGGTTTTAGGTTGTTTAGGGGTTTCTAGGGTTTTATATTTTTATGGATTTTTGGGTTTTTAGCGTTTTTATGGGTTTTTAGGGTTTTTAGGTTTTCTTGGGTGTTTTTGGGTTTATTAGGGTTTTGATGGTTTTTAGTGTTTTTAGTGTTTTAATGGGTTTTTAATATTTTCATGGATTTAGGGATTTTTAGGTGATTTCAATGTTTTTAGTAATTCTATGGGTTTTTATAGTTTTAGTGTATTTAGTTTTTATAGTTTTTTCGGGTTTTTGGTTTTCTATGGGTTTATGGGGGTTTTATTTTATTGGGGGGTTTTAGGGTTATTAGAATTTTATGTTTTTTATGGTTTTAGTGTATTTTAGGGTTGTTTGAGGTTTTTATGGATTACATGTGATTTAAGTGTTTTTTGGAATATTTAGGGTCTTTTGGGGGTTTTCAATGTGTTTAAGGTTTTTATTGGATTATATGATTATGGAATTTTTAGGGTTTTGGGTTTTTATGATTTTATGAGTTTTTCATGTTTTTAAGGGTTTTAAGGGGATTAGGTATTTTTAGGGAATTTTTTAATTTTTTATGGTATTTACTGTATTTTAGTGGGTTTTTAGGGTTTTTTGTTTCTTTATAGTTTTTAATGTCTTATGATTTTTAAATTATTATTATGGGTTTTAATGTTTTTAGGTTTAATGGGTTTTATGAGTTTTAGGGGTTTTATGGTTTTTATTTGTTTTAGGGTTTTAGGGATTTTAGGCATATTTTGGGAGCATTATAAGTTTTTATGTTTTCAGGTTTCTTTTAGGGATTTATGGATTTTGGTGGTTTTTTGGTTTTTTGGTTTTTTAGGATTTGGATTATTTTTCTCATGTTTTCATTGGTTTTTTTGAGGTATGAGTGTTTTAAGGGTTATTTTTGGGTTTTGAGGTATTATTTTGATTTCTCTACTATTTTTATTAGTTTTTATATTTTTTATGGTTTGAAGGGTTTTTTGGGTTTCTAGAATTTTTTAGAGTTTTGTGTGGACATTTACTATTTTTTCCTTTTTTAGCTGTATAAATTTATTTTAGGGTTTTCGTGGTTTTCTATAGTGTTTTATGGTTTTTAGGGTTTCCATGGGGATTTATGGGTTTTAGATTATTTTGGATTTTTTGGATGTTTTTAATGATTTTAAGGTTGTTTTCCAATTTTTCATGTTTTTTAGGGTTGTTTTACATTTTTATGGTTTACTGTTTATTGTGTAGTATGTGGAGTTTAGGGTGTTGGTTTAAGGGTTTTGTGTCCAGTGTATCGGGTTAACAGTGTTATGTATAGGGTTTTGGGTGTAAGTTTTATGGTTTAGGGTGTAGGGTAAAGAGTTTATGATGTAGGGAATAGGGTTTAGGGTGTAGGGTATGGGGTTTAGGCTTTATAGTTTAGGGTTTATGGTGTCGGGTATAAGGATTATGGTGTATGGTTTATGGTATTGGATGTCGGGTATTATGGTGTATGGTGTAGGGTTTATGGTTTAGGTGTTTGGTATAGGGATTGTAATGTTCGATTAAGGGTATATTGTGGATATTATAGTGTTTAGGGTGGCGGGTTTCAGGATTAGTGTTCATGTTATCGGGTATAGGGTTTAGTGTTCTGGATTAAAGGAGCTGGGTAAAAGGTTTAGGTTACTCTTTTTATTGCTTAGGGTGCAGTGTATAAGTATTATGGTATTGGGTTTTGGGTTTAGTTTGTTGTTTTAGGGTTTAGGTTATAGGGTTTTGGGTTTATGGTGTAGGATATACAATTTTGGGAGTAGGATTTAGGGTGTAAGGTATAGGTTATAGTGTTTATTGTGTGGGGTTTAGGGATTACTATGTATGGTATATAGTATAGGGTAGAGGGTTTAGGATTTTTGGTGATGGGTATTGGGTCTTGCGTGTAGGGTTTGTGTTTTATGTTATAGGGTATAAAGGTTAGGGTTTAGGGTGTAGGGTTTAGGATATAGAGTTTACGGTGTATTGGTTAGATTTAGGTTATAGGGTAAAATGATCAGGGTGTAGTGATTTCATTTTAGGGTGAAGGGTTTTGGGCATAGGGTTTAGGGTTTAGGGTTTAGGTTGTAGGTTATAGTATTTTCATTGTAGGTCATAGGGTTTAGGGTGTTGCGTTTAGGGTTTAAGGTGTAGGGTATAGGTGTTAGGGTGTACGATTTTCGGTTCAAGGTGTAGGGTGAGTGGTTAGGGTGTTGGGATTTGGATTTAGGGATTGGGGTATAGTTTTTATGGTGTAGGTACTAGTTTTAGTGTACTGGGTATAGGGTTTGGCATGTTGGGTATAGGGTTTAAGGTGTAGAGTATGGGTTTTATAGTGTATGGTATAGGGTATAGGGTTTTGGGTTTAGGGAGTAATGTATTGAGTTTAGGGTGTCGGGTTTAGGGTTTTGAGTGTAGGGATTCATGTTTAGAGTGAATGGTATAGGGCTTTAGGTGTAAAATTTAGGGTATATGGTACATTGTATAGGGATTATGGAGTATGTTTTAGGGTTTCTGGTGTAGGGTATAGGGTTTAAGGTGTGGGGATTAGGGTTTAGGGTGTAGGATATAGGTTTTAGTGTGTAGGGTTTAGGGTGTGTGGGTATACGGTGTTTGAGTGCAGGGATCAACATTTATAGTGTAGGGTTTAGGGTTTAGGGATGTGGGTGTAGGGTATAGTACTTATGGTGTAGCTTTTTGGTTTTAATTTGTAGGTTTTAGGGTTTAGGGTGTTGGGTTTTAAGTGTAGGGTATTGGGTTTAAGGTCTAAGGTTTAGGGTTTTTTGTATAGTGTTTAGGGTTTATGCTATTGGGTTTAGGTTTCATGGTGTCGAGAATGGGGTATAGGGTGTAGGGTGTTGGGTTTGGGGTGTAGGGCATGGGGTTTAAGGTGTGATGTTTAGGTTTTAGGGTATACTTTATTTCGTTTATGGTGTAGGGATTAGGGATAAGGGTGTAGGGATTAGGGATAAGGGTGTAGGGTTGGATCCAATGAAGACGGGTTCATGCCCCTGGTCAAGAAAAATTGATTGTAATGGGTTTAATGGATTGAAATCACTGACGTCGGTACATGGTCTTCGAACGTGCTCCCATTGTTTTTGTTCTTGAAGTTGGAAACACCCATTTACATTCATATCCATGATTCAAGGAGAAAATGTCCCAAAAAGGCACTCATTAGATAACTTGTTCAATGACACTCGAGAACTCATATTAGTCGAGAGGATGAGAATTTGGGCTCATGACATCATTTGGGGGGGACTCTTTTCAGTTCTAGGACTCTCTTATAGATTTACGATTTTTTATGAATCATCGGTTCATTCACAAATGTGTATATTACATATTACCTTGAGGAAATTTTCAATGAAGACTACACATCATTTTGGAATCCTTTGTTTTTGAAGTTATGCATCAATGGTTGGGTATGTATTGATCTGAGGTTCTCCATCAATGTTACCCTTTTGTGGAAAAATTTGGGATCCACTAGGCGTTTACTAGGATGGTGGTGGTGTTAAGCTATCTGATGGGGACCTCTAGAGTTTATATTCATCCAAGGGGGATAGATTGGATTTGATGTTGGGATCGAAGCCATGGATTGGGATTCATTTGTATCATCATGAGATGATTCAAACCCCATGTAGTTCAGTGTCTCCTAAATGGACACATAACCATTTAAGGTTGTTTCATGAGGCCCCAAACAAGCAGTTTCACGTCATGTGGAAAGGACCTCTAGGTGAAGGGTTCCTGGTCAAGGATGGTGGGGGTCTTATTTCAAGGTATCCTGAGGGAATCAGAAGAGATTGAGTCTCCTGGGTGAATATGACCCTACCAAGGATATGTCCTAGGGAACATTAGGGTGGATTAGGGTGTTGGGATTGGACCTCATGGAGGATTCCTATATATCCCACTCAGTTGGGAATAAAATACTAGATAGTTCATTAAGACCTAGACTTACATCTTAGAGGAGGTCCATCTGATGGGGACATTATTTGGTCTTATGCATAGAAGGTTCCAATTTTGAGGGAAATGTCTAGGGCTTATACTGTATCGGATGCCCATTTAGCATTTCTTCATTTGGAATGTGGACCTTTGATTGTTTTAGTATGGCTTCAAGAAATATACCTTGTTGGTGGCCCATTTTAGATATGTGATCAAAAAGATTTCACAATTTCCACTCACCTCTAAACCTATGTGAGTCATGATCAATGTGATAAACAAGAGGAAGCAGCAAGTATGGGGATCACATTATCTCACCCTATCCACGGATGGATGGTAATGGAACCTAAAGGGAGATAGAGGGGCTTTAAGGGTATCGACTTCCACTTTTACCTTTATATACAGGATAGTAAAATTTGGTTATGTATTGGGATACATCCCATGTAGAGGTTAAGAGGAGAAAAAGTTCCAACACTTACATTAAATTCTAGTGGATTAACATAGGAGGAGTTCCTATAAATTAGTTTGGCGAAAGAGCGGGATGTTCTACATTGTAACTCTTTGAAGAGAATGGCCAACACATCCTCATAATCACTGAAAAGGGGAGGTTCACATGGGTTCCCATATTTAATGACCCTCATTACCCTGGGAATGTAATCCCAAGATCATCCTGAGGGTCGTACCTAATACTGGGGATGCACATGCCACTCTTCTTACCATGGGTATGTAAACATGAATGGACATTTGATGTTCTTGATTACATTATCTTATGTTTTAGGTGTCTTTGGAGGGGGTCTTATCCTAATTTCTTAAGACTAATATATATAGGGTCCAATCTGGGGACTAATGAAATAGAGAAAGGGGATGGTTGGAGATTGAGAGTCGAACACCGTAAGATGCCTCATTTCATGTAGAATATTCTTATGTAGGATTGGGTTACCTATGAATATCATGTTTCTATTTCAGTAAGGGGATCCTCCATAGAGTATTATGATATGAGGTCATAGGCTCTGCCTATGTGTTTGTTCACTTCGTGGGACCAGGTTCAAAAATCATAATGTTTTTTTTAGTTGGGTCCATGTTCTTCCTATGTAGTGTTCTGCTACATGGGGCCATGTTCCTCCTGTGTAGAATTTTTCTGTAAAGGACTAGTATTATTTCCCACCATTACAGATTCCCAGTCAATATTATAAATATGATAATGTATTTTAGTGGGTTTCTATGAGAGGCCAAATGGACCTAATGGTGTTTTGGTAGTGCATCAATTTTTGGACTACAAAAATTGGTCTCATATATATCTTATTGATATATGAGAAACACGTCTTAGAATCAATTATGATTTGAATGAGATAATAATGGTGGTTCTCTTTTCCAACTACATTCTTTTTAAAATAAAAGATCCTAGATAGTTGTCACATAAAAGATAATATGTTTTCCTTTGACAGATGGCATTAGAACTAGTGGGTTTAAGAGATACTTATTGAGACTGTCAAATTATTTTTGACAATAATCATCCCATTGATATGTAACCCCCTTTTCATCAACCTCATGTAGGGAAAATATATTATTCCAAGGATATATATAAATATCCATAGGTAGGGTAAGTTTATTTGATGTTCACTAAAATCAGTAAGGACATGAAGAGGTTCCATTTCGAGGATTGTTGTCGTCTTCTCAAGTTCTACATTGATTTCATGATGGCATACGAAGAAGCTGAGAGACTTCTCTATGGTAATGATGAACGTACATTTTAAGGAGTTTATTTTCAAATAGTTTTGTCATAGATTGTTAAATGTGGTTTCAATATCTAATATCATGACTCATAATTTTGGGGATCTAACAACTAGTTAATCATCATATCATTCAATAAATTTTCGAAGAAAGTGTTTGAAGATTTGGGGAATGGTGTGTTGATATTCAGTGTTTGATTTTATCAATCCAAAAGAACTAATCAATAGAAAAACACTCCTTGAGGGCCCATGAACGTGGTGGGTTATTAATCTTCTTAGGCCATTAATATTTGTTTGTATCCTAAATAACCATCCCAGAAAGGGGGAGGCTGATATCTAGTGGATACATCGATCAGCGGTTCTGTGATCAGGAATGGGAAATCTTCTTTCAGGTAGTGCCGGTTGAGATCCATGAAATCGATAGAGACTATGATTTTTTCTATTATTATTTTTGATAGGGACTACATTGGAATGAAATTTTGGTTATTGGAGTTCCCAAATAAAATTATATCCGATGAGCTTGTCATCTTTAGCCTCTTTCTTGGCCATATGTGTTAGGTTTGTCCTTTTGGTTGCTTGTTTACAGCCTTAATGTTCTTTTGGAAGGATAAGGTGGTGGGTGTCCAAATCAGGATTGAGGCCTGAAATTTCTATGTAGTTCTAGGAAAATATATCATGATGATTCCATATGAAGGAGGTATATACTGCTTTCTCTTTAGAAGACATGGATTCACTAATTATCTTGGTTCTTGGATCATCCTATGTCCCCAAATTTATTTATATGAGTTCAAAAATGGTGGTGGACACACCCTATTCAATTGTTAGTGGAGCATCCATAAGAACCTTCTACTCCTCCTCCTCTTTATTATCTTCTTCCACTTGTTTTGATGGGGAATAAAGTCTCACAACGAGTCCTAAATAGTTGATAGATGAGTTAAGAACATGGTATTTGGAAGATGAAGTGACTTCGTACAACCTAGTTTGTAGTGGGGAATTCCTTGGAAGCATTGAGAAAGATGAAGTGAGGGATGGAGGAGTGTCTTCATATACTATATGTGATGAAACATCCTCTTAATCCTATTTTTTAGCAATGAAGGAGTTTTCTGGATCTCTAGGGATGAGTTAAATGTAAATTCATATGAGATATTAACATTTTCATGTGGGTTAGTAGATTATTCCATACCATTTTTCTCAGTTTCTATGAATGAAATCTTAAGGGATGCTGAATATGAATCTAAATTTGTATACATGTGCTAGATTTGTTTGATTTTTTGAACATATTCATCACCAAGATACCTGTAAGGGTCATCCAGAATCATTTATAGGTCATTCGGGGTAGTGACCCATTCAACACCATCAACCAAGTGTTTTTTCCCATTCCCTTGATATAATCATGCATCAATGTAATGCAACTCATTGGATTTGAATGCGGTGTTATCGGTATATAATTTCCCAAATTGTACATTGATGCATTATTGGATGTATTAATTTTATGGGGAGTCAATCAGTGCATGTTGGTGAAAACAGGGACTTCTTAGAAACACATCAAATGTTATGATTTTTCATACTACCAGAAATTCGGAGTTGGCTATGTTGACTCCAAATTGGGTCTTGATCTTGATTTCACACAATTCATTTTCTGAAATTTTTCATAACCTTACAATGTTATAAAGTAAGGTTCATATTATTGTCATCACATCCTATCTAGTTAAGTGTTCACACTAGAATGAGATTAACTCCAGATCAATTATCAATGAAACATTTCTAGATATCGACACCATTTTCCCACCTGAAACATACAAGGGACTGATGGGATATTGTGTAATGTTGTATTCATCATGATAAGTAAATGATATATCTACATGGAATTATATAGAATCATCCTCTATTTGATATACATCAGTAGTGGCTACTTCGACTTCATACTCCTAGTGTATTGGGAAAGCTTCAATTAGTGATTCCTTGATGTCTTCTTAAATACTCAAGGTGTCTGGAATTAATAGTTTGGATTGTATTTATTCCAATTGATTCAAAATATCATTCTTATGGTCTGAAGGATTTTGTACATAGTGTGGGGATTCTCTTTAATTGCCACTTTAGGGGCTTGAGTATTAGATAATTATGGATCAACCCTCCGGACAAGAGCCATCGGTGTTCCTATTTCTATTGGGTTGGTCTAGGTAAGTCTGCTTTCATGTCGAGGTCGACTAGTCACTTGTTCCTATTCTGATATATATTTCTGAATAATTGAGGCAAAGTGTAATCAGGAAGTTTTAGGGTATTTTTTCCTTCTAGGTTCGTCAAATGTCTCTTCCATGAGTTTCTACAACATCAATAGTTGAGTAAGAATGTGGAAAGAATTTTGACTTGTCTTAGGGTTGTGACTTCCTTGGTATTCTAATATCCTAAGGAGGTTTGTTCTTTCTCCCGGATTGGGAGCAGGGTATTTGGGTTCATATTCACCCTCATCATCAGAGAAGTGATCCATTATGTGAATGAAATTAATGGAACCTAATAACAACTCCTTATCTATTGACGACTCTTCCAGGATGACTACTTTAGATGGTGGTGTTTGGCGGGGTGGTTCCTATTCATTCATATTCGAAGGCATGAAATATGAGAGGTTGAAGAATGAATTTGGACTTCCCAAAAATTCATATTCTTGTACATACCCATACCATTATTATAACCATATTTTTTAAATGATCTTATTTTTTAGGGTTTTGGGGTTGATAACGTAGAATGTGTGGCAGCAATAGCAGCTAGGGGAAGATTTGGTAATTTACAATGTGCTCAGAGGATACCCTGAGTTTGTTTGTTTGTCTTTTGATTCATCAAAATATCTAACTATTGTTATATCCTTATACCTACTTCATTCAAGTAACCTCTTTCATTAGTATCATCAGTTGAAACATACAACACATGTTCTAGAGGCTAACATAGTTTTAAATTCTCAGAATCTATTATTTTATACATAAGGACCTTTAATATAAAACACTCAGGGATAGACTATGCCGGTATGAAATTAAAGAGGTAGTAATCTAGAAATCCATTAAGAATGATCTCATTATCACATTTTATCTCTTGAATCTAGAGTAAATTTCAATTTGTAGTGGCTGTATAATATTCATGAACTTTATCATCTCGTAATGAGTTATCTCTATTCCATTATTCCTCGAATTTGATTCATATGGGTCCCCGCCACATGTCTTGTTGTGACCAAGGTTGTTACTGAATCCATGGGGTTTTGCATGATATGATGCATGCCTTGGAGTTAGAGTTGGTTTAGGGGATGGATTAATCATGATGGAGGTCGCTTCATCTTTTCTTACTCATTTTCATGGGACGGGTGGAGTTACATGGGCATTTAGCCTAGTCTACTGTATTAATTCTTCCATTCATTGGGAAATGTTTGATAAATCCCAAAACTCAGTTTTATACACCACCAGGATGTGTGGCATTCACAAATATTCTAGAGGTTATTGATGCACACAGTAAGTGTCTCCTCTTGGGGAAGTGGATGATTAAATGTGTATTTCATCCCTTTCCAACTAGCAATATAGTCTGATACTCACTCATTCTTCTATTTTTTTCAACATGAGAGGTCCCTGATTGTTGTGTTTGGAAAAACTCTGTTGATCGAGAAGTGGAACTATTAACAAAGATCCTTTAATACTATTACCAATTTGCCTCGATAATGGGTCTACCATATGAAGGCTGGACCTTTTAGGGTTTGCACGAAGAATCTAAATTTCACTGCTTATTATTTCACTAGGGATCCCATCATGGAATCATAATAAAAATCATAGATCATAAAATGTTATTCCGGGTCACATGATCCGTCATATATTTTTAACATTGTAATCATGAAATTTAGCAGTGGTGGGGTGTCACACATCCAATTATAGTATGGTTTCCTTTCCAACTGTACTTCTGCACTCCCTCCAACATGGATTCAAATTGAGAAGCCACTGAATTGATGGTATTTATGAGCCTTGATTCATGCTCTTTTGAACCTGATCATGGAATGTTGCAGTGAGGGGTAGGATTTGACATGCTTGTTCTGCCGGTATATGAGGTGGATATCTGGATAAGGACATCTTTTGACAATTTTCCTAAACCTATTCCATCATTCTTCACAATGGAGTAAAATATTGAAGCTTATCTATGATCAGGTCCTGGTAGAGTGATGGTCGAGGTTTCGTGTTTATAGCATGTTCTAGACATGCTTCATTTCCTGGGATAAACACCTTCTGGTTGACGTATACCTGCTAGAAGTTTACATTAAAGCAATGTTTGAGAAGCATATTCAATAGGACTTCTACCTAATAGTAATTTGGCATTTATTCGCCTTAACAATTTCATTTCTTCTTCCTATCATGTGGATATTTCTTCGATCATAATGGGATTGTTCTCAATGAGTTGATAAGGTGAGTCATACATGACCATAATTTGATTTTTTTTCTCAGCTAGGGATTTTTTAAGGAGGTGATGGAGGATTGGTTAGGGGAACACCAAAATTTAGGGTGATTTTCTAGATTGGAGTCAACAAAACATCACTATTAGTGTGTATATGATTGACTGTGGAGCCATATCCTCCTTGATCATCTGAATTTTCATCATTTTCAGTGTGTTCTATAAAGTTAATGCCTATGAAATTCACCGATGCATAATGCATTGTGTGAAGTGTACAAGCTAAACAATAGTAGGAAGATAGTTTTCGTCCTTTGTTGGAGCTTATCCTTCCATTTTTGGATCCACGTCACACTTTTTGGTGAAGGTTAAATAGGATGGATACTGAATATGGCCTTTTTTATGCCTACCTTTTGGGGGAAATGATTCACGATATGGTATGGAATGGGAGATCCCTCTACATTTTGCCTACCATAAACCTGAAAAAGTTGATTTTAACTGGAAATATGGTTGATGTAAAACTTTACCATGCCCTTTGGTCTATGGTTTGCCCCATTCTATTTTTTTAATATCTTGATCCAAAATTTTGAGTCTTATGGGAGGATATTTTGGTTAATAATCCCCCCACCCTATGAGATATGGCTTCTCTCATACTGCGTCATATGTTGCTGCTAATGATGATTTCCTGATTGCACACATTCACATTCGAGTGTGAGATGAATATGGTATTGGGTATACAAGTGAAGTATTTATTTATGAGGTCTTTAAGGGGGCCTATGTATTAGATTCCCTAATGCGAGATGCTTGCTGGATGTTCTTGATATCCTGGTTCAAGAGTTTCTTGATGGATTGCTATCATTGGGCATGATTTTTTATATACATACTCAAGGCCGGTTCTAGTTAAGAATGTTTCCTTTCCAGATAAGGGATTAATTTAATTGTCACCTTGGAATAATTACATATTTGTATTTCATTTAAAATTTGTTTTACAGAATGGGAAATCAAGTAAAATTAAAATATCCACATTCACCCCAACCCAAAATATGAACACCAGGGGGAATCACTGATCAAACAATTCAACATATGTAGCACATTGAGGTGGGTCAATTAGATATCATTATTCTGCCTATCTGATTGTGGTTACCATGTAGATATTCGGTCTTTGTTGTTAATTATTTGATAATGATCTCCCATTATTTTGACATGTCCTGCATACCCAGTATAGGGTAATAATTTTTCTTTCAAATGGAAGATATTTTTCCATATAATTTAACAGATGTTATGTATGCGTTATTCAAAAAACTCCATTGGAATGTCAAACTGAGAAGTGGTTGTGGGCTAAAACATAACGGGTCAGTACTCCATGGGCAATTTTCATCCTATGAGAATCATATCCTTTTATTCATACTCTAGAGACTCTTCTACATGTTCTATCCAACTTGAACACTTCTTAACGACATTGTCACAAGTTGCTGGGCTAGTTGGGGCCTTGTTGATATATGAACATCAAGGGCTAGCTCGAAATATAATAATTTCCCCAGGCTATCTCTTAGTTGATAAATGTGGTATCTTTTTTTGACATGGTGTATAACATATATAACCTAATCCCTCCAGCTTCCTCTACATATGAGGGATTTATTATATTTGATTCACCAAGAGAAGGACCTTCCTACTGATATAGAATTTTACTTATCTAGGAAGCTTCACAGTTGGTGCAATAATGTTGAGGACTATAACAATATCTTGATTTACATATTTAGAGAGAATTTATCCATTTTATTCCATGGGGAGGACCATCAGGTTTGGCGACTATAAGGGGAGGAAAAACATACTGAAATATGACATCACTCTAGGGAGGACATTCATAGTTGGTACCAAAGTGGAAACGACTACAACCATATCATTTTGTATGATTGCAGGGAGTATTTTTTCACTTTATACCCTAAATAGGATTATCCGGGTGAATGAATGTAAGGGGAGGACCTTCATGCTGAAATAATATTTCACTGTGGGGAGGATCTTTGTAGTTTGTTTCATAATGGTGAGGACTGCAAACATAGTATGATGTTCATCAATAGAAAGAATTTAAATAGTGTATACAATATGGACAAACTTTAGGAAAGATTGAAAAAATTGGAGGACTTTGATAATGATTTCATTTCTAAAAACATGGATGGATATCATGATGCTCATCAGAAGATTGACTATCAGGATCCCTCATTTATTGTCCGTGAAGTAAGCCTTCAAGTTATGATCTCTAGGGTGGATCTTCAGAGATAATTATAACAATGTTGTTAGGAGGACCTTCAAAACATCTAATACTAAATCAATAATTAGTTAATGGATTATCAAGATCCTAATCCACCATTTATCGGTGTTTGATGGCATCAAGAACTCCAACTTCTAGTAGATTAAGGTCATGGATTTTCTCTTCATTTCACAATTTATTTTCACTAGATTCATTTCTAGGAGCTCAATTATGGGTTACTTGGTATTACTCCTATAGGTGATGGCCTTCATATATGGGTTCCTATTATTATGTCTCCTCTAGTTCTTCTGGGATACATTGAAGAGATACCTAAGTTCTAACAGGGATATATGCCTACCTAAGAGTGGACACCATGGTGGAACAATTTATCCCTATTGGAATGAGTATTTTGTCACAATACTATTATCCAATTATTGATAAATGTTTCTAAAAACCCTCCTGAATGGGAGAAGTGATTCAATTATGCTCTGGAGTGACCGCCTCATTTTGTTGATGAGACACCCCACTTGGAAAAGAAGGATTGTAGGGTTGATTCCTTACTATTGTCGTGGAAGTAATTATATCTTGATAATTCTATATGATAATATCAAGAAATGATGTTTGATAATCCATCATTGATAGTAATTTTTTAGAGAATATTTTGTCTATAATGGGAATGTGTGCCAATTTTGATGTCAGAGAAGGAATATGTTCTTGCCAGGTTCCTCCATTTTATTCTAGTATGTACTGAAAGTTCTCTTATGTGGGGGAAAATGAGAGATTATTCCCCTAACATATATCTAGGATATTCCATATGATTTCTTCGATTGTGACTGTATTTAATGGGTGGGATTCATATTTGAAATTATGGATATGTGTCTACTCATTTGAGACCTAATTTGGATGATGGGATTGATAATAATCTAAATAAATTTGACTCTGTTTGTATTTGGTTGCAATCATATTTGACTGATGGGATGGGAATTAATTTTCTAGAATATGTATGTGCCTATAATTTTCCACCCAATTTGAATGGCTTGTTTTGACTGTTGTAGCAGGGATTTTAATCTTCTCTAGTGTTTTGATATTTGAATGATGGGATTTATGTTTATGAATAGTGATTTGCATTTGTTCTTGTGCCACTGTATTTACATAGCAGGCTAATGGTTGTGTATCATGAATATATGTATGCCTATGATTTTATGTCATATTTAATTGATTGAATTCATGAAGTTGAGTAGGAATATACATAAAATCCATGATTTCCCCTATATTTACATGGAATTATTTTTCGATAAGAATGAGGACTATGTCCTACTATAGATTATATGATTTTCTCTCTTAGTAGGCCTCCCTGGGTACTATGGTCAGGTTGAATTTAGTAATATCCCACATGTCAGTATCCTCTCTATGGTGAGGATGTTTGGATGCCCAGAATTGGTGGCGATAATTAATATAAGGGTACCTATGGAGGGTCCCATGAACTACAGTGATGTAGTCAATTGTGATGAATTTATCATCCTCAATAAGATAAGGGTTTGACTCATTGTCATGTTCTGGGGATAGGTTCTCAAAACATTTGAAGATGGATAGTGGATTCACCTAGTTCTAGACTGTCGACCATTGGTTAATAGATGTATAGTGTGGATTTTCGGAATGGGGGACAATATAGATACTCTCGGTTGGGGAGAGTTTCCTTCTTATGATACACTAAAACAAATGAATTTGATACCCATCATTGACGTTTTTGGGAGGGTAATGAAGTCATCTTCTTTTTGGAGGGCATGGCTTCTTGTTCCATTGTAGGTTCACATGTCTAAGTGAATAGGTGATATGCCATTAGATTTATGGATTCTATAAAATAATCCTTGAATATATGTGGATGATATAGAAAACAAAACCCCATCAATGTAGCATGTCATGAACACAGGCGTAATTGATGGTCTCACAAGAACCTACATAAATTTGGATTCTGAAGGTGCTTACATCGCGGTAATAACACAACCTTGGTAAATGATTCATGTTAGGTTTACCATTTTGTATGCATTTATGATGTATTCATTACCCTAGTCATGAACGGTTAAGTGTAAGAGGTTGAATGGTGTGAAATCACTATGTTTTGGTATAAAGTCATATAATGGCCTCCAATGGGTGTTGTTAATGAAGGCCGAAACACTAGATAGATCTCATAACCATGATTCATGGACCTACAATCCAAAGGAAAGCACTTGTAAAATATCAAGGCCAATGACACATGATATCTCACATTGGTAAAGAGTATGGGAAGCCATGATCATCACACCCTTTTGGGGGGGGGGGGCTATTTCATGTTTGAGGACTATCTTATAGATGTATGATATGTTCATGTATCCTCTATTCATCCCAAAATTTTTATATTAGGAAATACCTAGAGGAAATGATCAATTATGACTATGAATGGGTTCAGAATCATCATTATGTATTCAAGGTTATCCCTAAATTGAGGGAACTGTATGTATCTAAGGTTCCCTATCAATGATACTATTTTTGGAAATATTAGGGATCATTTGGTCTTTTACTGGGAAAAAACTAGTTTTATGCCATGTGATGGGGTGGCCAAGAGTTTATCATCATCCAGGGGGAAGGGAGTTGTTTGGATGTTGGGATTGAACACACGATATGGGTTCCCTATATATCCTCATGAGAGGAATCTGAACCCATGTAGTTCATTACCACTAAAGTAGACAAATCATCTTTAATTTCATGTGAGGAGGACTAAACTATACAGTTTAAGGTCATGCAACTAGGACGTTAAGGTGAAGGGTGCCAAGTCATCGATGGCGAGGGACTTAAGCCAAGGTATCCTGAGGGACCCAAAAGAGATATATTATCCATAGTGAATATGAACCTATTAAGAATATTCCCCATATAACATTATGGTATATTTAGGTTCGGGGTTTGGACCTTATGTAGGATTCATACAAATCCCAGTTAGTTGAGAATCAAATCACATGTAGTTCCAAAAGTCAAGGACATACACCATAGAGGAGGACCATCTAATGGGGCCATGACGGGGCTTACACATGGAAGGTTCCCATCTGTAGGTTGGGGATTATACTGAATGTGATACCCATTTTGTGCTGATTCATTGGGAATAAGGCCCTTTGAATGTTAGAGAATGGTTTCAATACTTAAACCTTGTAGGAGGCCCATTTGAGATCTTGGATCATGAAGATGTTATCATCACCCCTCACCTATAATGCCACTTGAGTCATGCCCAATGTGAGAAACAAAAGGATGCAGTAGGTTTGATTTTCACATGATATCACCTTATCTACTGATGGATATAATTGGATCCAAATGTGAGAGAGAGTGTTGATTTTGAGTGTGTCTATTTCCCCTATTGCCTTCATATACAGGATAGTCACATTTGGTGATCTGTCTAGACATGTCACAAGAAGTGGAAAAGAGGAGAAAAATATCCACCTCGTGTAAGAATAACAAGGGTCACACCATAGGAAGAGTGTCCTAAAATTGGCTCAGGAAAAAATAGATATGTTCAAAACTATCCCTCATAACAGGGAAATGCTATAAGTTCCTCTAAATCCCATGAATGGGGAGTTTCATGTGAGTTCCCCATTGTTTGAACCATCATTACCATGGGAATGTAAACTCGGGATCATTATGAGTGTCCACACTATTTTTGGAGATGCGCACACGACTCCACATACCATAGATATGTAAACTTGAAAGGACACACTGATGTGCCAGATGAACTTATCATACAAGTCATGTGTATTTTCAAGGGTATTTAGCCTGATTCTAGTATAATAGTTCATAGAGGGGGTAATATGGGGAATAATGATATGAAGTAATATAATTGTTGTAGTTGGAGAGTTGAATTCCATAGGATGCCTCATTCATCATAGCATCTTCTTACACTGGATGGGTTCCCTCTACATAGCATGTTGCTATGCGGGTAAGGGATAATCTATATAGAATTGTGATACACAATCCTTTGTTTATTTCACATTGCATTTCGTTTCCCAGGGAAAGGTTCTACACTTGTTGTGTCTTTCTATGTGGGTGGAGTTCCGTCTTTGTAGTGTTTTTCTATGCAGAGCCAAGTTCCTCCCTCGTAGCATTTTTCTACATGGAGTTGGGTTCCACTCACATAGAGTTTTTCTATCCAGGATTCCTGTCTTCATAGGTTATATTGGTTTTTTCCTCACAGGATTGTTTCTAAAGGTGGAATTTGGGTTCATGTACCACGATATGAATTATTATTTATTTCAAAATGCTATGCAGTGGTTTTTACCTAGAGGGAATCACTGAAGGGATCTAGTTTTCTCTATTCTTTCTCTGGCTCTATTTAGTTCATATGTTTGGGTGTGTCTCTAATTTTATGTCCCCATAAGGTTATATTTACATAATAATAATGGGAGAAAATACCGGTGTGGTTGGTTTTTCATGGTGTTTCACATGCCTTATTTTCTGAGATCAAATGAAATTTACCCATCCTGAGAATAACATAGTCATTGAGGTTGTTAATTGGAAAATTGGTTCATAATTTTATGGGATGGATATCACCATCTCAGACCTGCAAACAACATCGTTTTGTTTTCATGGAGCCAATGATACCCCCACATCTTGTGAACTAGTTAGTTCGTGGAGAATATTGGTTCTCGGAAGTGTAAATCACCACCTCATCCTATGAACAATTTTAGTTTGAAAGGGATCTTCATTTATGGGGGAATAAATCATAGTATCCCTTCCTTAATTAACATTTGTTTCATTTTTAGATCCATGAACCACTGTCTCCATCCCATGACCTATTTTAATTCATGGTCTCTTCACGACACCACGAATATACATGCAGTGTAGCGGTCTGTGAAGGGATTTTTTGCATTACCATCGCACCCATTGGAATATTTTTCTTCATTATTTTTTTTGTATTCTTTTATCTACATTTCCAAATTAATGTAATTTCCTCACACTTTTTTGTGGAGATTTTATGACCCAATAAGGGTATATCGTGCAGGGTTTAGAGTTTAGGATATAGTATATAGGTTTCAGGAATAGGGTTTAGGCTATATTATATAAGGTTTAGGGTGTAGGGTATAGGGTTTAGGGTGTAGGGTTTAGGGTGTAATGTATATGGTTTAGGGTGTATGGTATCATGTTTGGGGTGACTGTTATTGGGTGTAATGTGTGGTGTATAGGTTTTAGGGTTTGGGTGTAGGGTTTTGGGTTTACAGGCCTATTGCCTTGAGCTTATGTTTTAGGGTATAGGTTTTATGGTATATGTTTTATGGGTTTTTAATGATTTTGGGTTTTATGATTTTTAGTGTTTTTAGCGGGCATTATGGGTTTTTAGAGGTTCAGTGGTACGGAATTTTAGGGTATTTAGGGTTTTTGGAGTTTATTGAGATTTAAGTATTTCAATGTTTTTTGGTACTGTTAGGGAATTTAGGATTTTTTAGGTTTTTTTTTGTTTTTAGGATTTATGGATTTTATGGGGTTTACAGCATTTTAGTGTTTCTTTTATTTTTAGGGGTTTTTAGGGTTCTTTCATGTTTTATTACTTTACGAGTTTTAAAGAATTTTT
Source organism: Viscum album (assembly GCA_963277665.1). Taxonomy (NCBI): domain Eukaryota; kingdom Viridiplantae; phylum Streptophyta; class Magnoliopsida; order Santalales; family Viscaceae; genus Viscum; species Viscum album. Next base: position 872,931,771 of record OY728152.1, on the reverse strand, counting down.
TTGGGTTTTTGGTTTTCTATGTGGGTCTTTTTGGTTTTAATGTCATTCTTTGGATTTTATATTTTTATAGGGTTTCTTTAGGGTTTTATTGGTTTTAAGTTATTTTAGGGTATTTTATGGTTTTTATAGTTTTAAGGGTTTTGGGTTTTTAGGGATTTTATGGATTCTTATGGGTTTTTTATGTTTTTGGGTTCTATTAGGGTTTGTAATGCTTTATAGGTTTTTTAGTTTTGTGAAAATTTTAGGTCTCTTTTATGCATTTTTAATTTTTTTGGGATTATATGGGTTTTCGTGTTTTTATGTTTTTTAGGGATGTTTTTTGGTTTGTAGTGTTGTTATCTTTCTTATTTTTTTGTTGTGTTTTAGGGGTTTTTGGGCTTTTTAGTGTCTTTAATGGTTTTAAGAATATATTATGATTTTTTTGAGTTTTAATTATATGTAGTGTTTTTATGATTTTATGACATATTATGGCCTTTTTAAGGTTTTTCTTATTTTTAGTAATTTTAGTGGGTTTTTAGGTTTTTATCGTTTAATTGGATTTTACAGTTTTTTATCTATTTTATAATGTTTAGGTTATTAGGTACAATTATGTTTTTTTATATTTTTTAGGTTTTTCATGGTGTTATTTTGTTTTATTATTTTATTTGGGTTTTTAGTTTTTTAGGGGATTGGGTTTTTTAGGGGTTTTAGGGTTTTTAGGATTTTAGGGTTTTTGATGTTTTTCAAGGGTTTGAGATATTTTAGTGTTTTAGGGGTTCTATATGGTTTTAGGGAGATTCAGGTAATTGCGTGATTTCAATGGGATTTAATTGTTTTTAGGGTTTTAGGGTTTCTTATGGTTTTTATGGGATTTTTGGGTTTTGCATTTTTAGTGTTTGTTTTTTTCACTTTTAGGTTTTATATGTTTATTATTAATTTTTATATTTTTTGGGCCTTTAAACGTGTTATAGGGTTTACATGTATTTATAGTGTTTAGGGGGTTTTGGGTTTTTGGGTATTTATGGGGTTCTTATGTTATTATTTATTTTATTATTATTTAGGGTTCTTTGGGTTTTTGAGATATATTATGGTTTTTAAAGGGAATTTAATTTTTTTGTGTTTTCAGTTTTTTTGGATATTTTAGTGTCATTTAGTGTTTTTAGAGTTTTAAGGCCATTTAGTGTTTTTGGATTTTTGTTTTCCTTTAGAGGTATTGTGGATTTTATGAAATTTTACCTATTTTCGGGGTTTAGGTGTTTTTTTTGTTTTTTTGGGTGTTCTATATATTTTGGGGTTTAATGTTTTTTAGGTTTTTATGGTTTTCAGTTTCTTTTAGAGTTTTTGGGGGGGCTCTGGTTTTTTAGGTTTTTAAGAGGTTTTAGGGGACATTTAGGTGTTTTTTAGTTTTAGGGGTTATTTAGGCTCTTATTATTTTTAGGTTCCTTTTGGGATTTTTATAGTTTTCAGGTTCCTTTAGGATTTTTAAAAATTTTAATGTCCTTTTGGGGTTTCTGGGTTTTTATATGATTTATGTTTTTTGGTTGTTTTTATGGTCCCTATGGGTTTTTTTGTTTTTAGCGTCATTTTGGGTTTTAGGGACCTTTAGGGATTGTAGGATATTTTTGGATTTTATGGTATTTTAGATTCTTTTTGATGTTTTGGTGTATTTTATGGTAATGTTGGGTTTTTATTGTCTAGGAGTTTTATGGGTTTTAGAGTCTTTTAGGGGGTTTTTGTATTTATGGGATTTTAGGTGGATTGGGGTCTTCTAGGGGTTTTAAGTGGTTTTAGGTTCATTTGGGCCTTTAGATCACTTATGGGTTCTAGGGTTTTTTTTATATTTTTGTTGTTTTTATTTATTAGTTTTTTATGGTTATATGTTTTATATGTTTTTAGCCTTTTAAATGTTTTTATGGTTTCTATAGTCCTTTATTATTTTTGGGGGTTTAATGGTTTTAATATTTTTTTGGGGCATAGTATTTTATAGGGTTTTAGGTTTTTTGGGGTTTTGAGAGTTTTTATGGTATTTAGGGTTTTCAGGGGATGTAGGGGTTGTATGGTTTTTATGATTTTTAGTGTTTTTAGTGTTTTTAGGGTATTTTTTGGGTTTGATGGTTTTAAATGGATAATTTTTTTTTTAATTTTTTCAGGTTTATTATGGGTTTTAGCATTTTAGGGGTTTTAGGATTTTAGGGTTTTTTTAAGCCTTTTAGGGTTTTCATTGTTTTTGGGAATTTGGGGAATTTTAGGGTACCGTAGGGTTTTTATTATTTTTTAGGGTTTTTGGAGGATTTATAATATATATTTTTTTTATGGGGTTCCAGGTTTGTTAGTTGTTTTTCTGTCCCTTTATTAGTTTTTAAAAATTTATATAGTTTTTAGGGATTCTAAGGGGTTTTAGAGGTTTTTATGGGTTTTCATAGGGGTTTGAATTATTCTAGTGTTTTTTGGGTTTTTAAAGTTTAAATTTTGGGTTTATTGTTTTCCTATTTTATGGTAGGTTTTTGGTTTTAGTGTTTTTATTGGTTTATAGGGGGTTGTAGTGTTTTTTTTGTTTTTTTAGAGTTTTAAGGGTTTTTTTGGTTTTTATGGGTTTATGGTATTCTGTTTTTTTTTATAAATTGTTTAGGATCTTTGCGGGTTTTTATTTATTTATAGGGCCTTTAATGGTATTTAATAATTTTTGGGAATTAAAGATATTATATGGTGTTTTTTTTTGTTTTTTTATTGTTTTTTATTCTAAATATGCATTTTCAGTTTTTTTGAGATTTATTGTATTTTAGTTATTTTTACTGTATTTTCTATTTTAAGTGTTTTTATGGTTTCAAGGGAATTATGAGTTTCTAGGTTTTTGTGGTAAATTATGGTTTTTAAGGATTTAATGGATATTTTATGTTTTATTTTTTAAGTGTTTTTAGGGTTTTTAGTGTTTTTAGGGATTTTAGGGGATTTTAGGATTTTTAGCATTTCTTAATATTTTTTGAGTTTTTATGGATTTTTACTCCTTCTATGAGTTTTAGGGGGTTTTAAGGGTTTTATTTGTTTTAAGGGATTTTCAAGGGGGTTAGGGTTTTAGTGTTTTCATAGAGTTTTTGGATATTTGGTTTCATTTCATGTTTGTTACGGTTTGTCTTCGGTTTTGGTTTTTCAAGAATTTTTATGGGTTTTTATGGTTTTTAGGGTTTTAAGAGGTTTTTTGGGATTTTAGGGTGTTTTTTGAATTTTATGGTTTTTAGGGGGTTTATGTTTTTTCGAGTTTAAGAGAGGTTTATCAATTTCTAATTTTTTACGATTTTTTTTGTATATAGAATTTTTCTACGATTTTAGTGTTTTAGGGTATTTTAGGATTGTTTTAGGGTCCTTTTAGTTTTTTGGGGTGGTTGTGGAGGTTATTGTTTTTAGCGGTCTTTATGACTTTATTTATTTTTTAGGGATTAGGGGTTTTAATTATTTTAGGGGGTTTAGACTATTTTGTACTTTTTAAGGATTTATTGTCTTTCATGGTTTCAGGGTCCTTATGGGTTTAAGGTTGTTTTATGGTTTTATGGGTTTTAGGGTATTTTATGGTTTTTGGGCCCTTTTAGTGCTTTATATGGGTTTAAATTGTTTTAGAATTTTTTTAATTTGATGGCCTTCTGGGGTGTTTTAGGAGTTTTTAGTGTCTTTTATGGGTTTTTGGGTATTTTTGGGTTTTTGGGTTTTTGGGTTTTTAGGGACCATTTGGTATTCCTTGTTCTCTTATGGTATTATTGATTTTTTAGAGTACCAAATGTTTTTAATATGTATTTTTAGGTTTTTCAAGTTATTTTTATGGTTTTAATGGGTTTTAGAAATTATAGGGGGATTTATGGTTGTTAGGGTCCTTTAGGGGTTTTATTGGGTTTTAAGGGGTTCATTGGTTTTAGGGTATTTCAGGGGTTCTATGATTTTTAGGTTTGTTATAGTTTTTTGGTTTTTTATGGGTTTAGGGATTTTTCTGATATTATAATTTTTATGGTTTTATGGGTTTTATGGATTTTAATGAATTTTTGGGGTTTTAAGATTATTAGGAATTTTAGGGTTTTAGGGATTTTAGATATATATTGTTTTTTTTCTTCTGTTTTTTGGGATTTTAGGGATCATTATATTTTTAGGGGTTTCAGGGTTTCAGGGGTTTCAGAGACTCGAAGGGAATTTGGTTTTGTATGGATTTTTGGGGGTATTTTTATGTTTTCATATTTTTAGGGGTTTTATTAGTTTTAATGGTTATATGATTTTTATAATTGTTTTTAGTGGATTAGGATTGTTATATGGTTTTTTTTTGGAATTTTTTGGGTTTTAGAGCTTTTTGGGGTTTTAGGGTTTCAATATTTTTATGGTTTTGTTGGGTTTTTTGGGTTATGGTGTTTTATAGGAGTTTTATAGTGTTTTTTGAGTTATTAGTTTTTTATGTGTTTTATGGGTTTCTTCTTTTTAGGGTTTTATCTTGTTTAATGGGTTTTGAGGTTTATAGGATTTGATGGGGGTCGGAAATTTTTTATTAGGGATTCTTATAGTTTTTAAGTTCATTAGTGGTTTGAAGGTGTTTAGGGATTTTATTGTTTGTAGAGGTTTTAGTGGTTTTTATAGTATTATGTATTTTATGGGATTTTTTTTATTTTAGGGTTTTTAGATTTTTAGGGTTTTTAGTGGTTTTATTGATCACTATGTTTTTATGGGATTGTGGTTATTTCGGACTTTTGGGTTTTTTGGGTTTTTATAGGTTTTATGGTGTTTATGGGTTATTTGGATCTTTTTGGGTTTTTTGGGTTTTTAATGGTTTTTAGGTTATTACAATGTTTTTATGGGTTTTAATGTCTATTTTTATTATTAGTGATTTTAGGGTGTTTGTGATTTTTGGTTATTTTGGTGGATTTTAGCAGATTTTAAGAATTTTTAGGGTTTTGTGGGTTTTAAGTGTTTTTCAGGGTTTTAGTGTTTATTTGGTTATCAATGAATTTTGGGTTTTAGTGGTTTTTAGGAATTTCAATGTTTTAGGGATTTAAGCTTTTAGGGAGTTAAGTGCTTTTATTGTTTCTTATATTTTTTTGGTTTTATAGGTATTTAATTATTGTAGTGTTTTAATGGTTTTTATTGATTTGTTATTGTTTTAGGTTTTTTGAGAGTTTTGATAGTTTTTAAGGGTTTTCATTGTTTTTAGGGGTTTAGGGTTTTTAGGGTATTTATGATTTTTAGTTTTTATCTATGGTTTCTTAGATATTTTAAATGGTTTATTGATTTTGTGGTTTTTTAGGGTATTAGGGGTTTTAAGGGTGTTTAGTGTTACAAGGGTTTTAGAGATTTAGGGGGTCTTAAGGGACAATAAATGGGTTTTATGATTTTAAAGGCTGTATTTGGGTTATTATGGGGTTTTATGGGTTGGGGGGATCATTGGTTCTTTTAGAGGGTGTCATTGTGTTTTGGATTGGAATAGTTTTAGGGTATTTTAGGTTTTTTTTAAGTATTTAATAGTTCTTTTGGGTTTTCATGGGTTCGAGATATTTTTTGGGATTTCATAGAATTTTTTTTAATTTTTTTGAGTTGTAGGGTCTTTAAGGGTTTTTTAGGTTTTTAAATTTTTTGTGGTTTTTGTTTTTCCATATGTTTTTAGGGATTTTGGGTTTTATAATGGTTTCTTGTTTTTTTTGGTTTTCTACTTTTTTAGGTTTTTTGGGATTTAGTGATTCTTATGATTTTTATGGTATTTAAGTTAATTTAGGGGTTTTATGATATTTTAATTTTTTGTAGTTTTATTTAAGGTTTTCTTCATTTTTTGGGATGATAAGATATTTTTGGAGGGAGGGGCTGTTGTTTTTAGGAATTTTGTGTTTTTAGGGACTCTTGGAGGTTTTTATCATTTTTAGGGATTTAGGGTTTTTTTGGGTTTTTTGGATTTTTAGGGATTTTAGGTATTTCATGGTGTTTAGGGTATGTGGGGGGTTAATGTTGTTATATATTTTATGGGGTTTTAGGGTTCTTAGGGGTTTTAGGGGTCTCTTAAGGTTTTTAAGGATTCTCTGGGTTTTATGGGGGTTTTGAGTTTTAGGGATTTTTTGATTTTTTACTGGGTTTTAAGGTTTTTCATGTTTTTAGGGGGTTTTAGGGTGTTTAGGGTGTTTTTTTTTGTTATTAATGATTTTATCTATTTTTTTGGGGGTTTAAAGGTTTTTAGAGGGTTTTTGGGGTTTTGGGTTTTTATTGTCAGTTTTGGGTTTTTGGGGTTTTATTGTTTTCTAGTTACATTATGGTTTTTTGATTTTTTTAGAGTTTTTTTGATTTTAGGGATTTTATGTTTTTAGTGTTCTATAGTTGTTTTAGTGAACATTAGTGTGTTTTATGATTTTTTGTTTTTTGTACGTTTACGGATAATATTGGGGTTTTATGATTTTTATGTTTCATTAGTATTTTTGTGGTTTCAAGTAGATTTAATGTTCTTTTAGGATTCTTATAGGTTTTTATATGTTTTTAGTATTTTCAGGGATTTTAGGATTCTTATGGGTTTTATAAGTATTAAAGTTTTATTAGGGGATTTAGGGGGTTTATGGTTTTTTGTGGTTTTTCGGGTTTTTATGATCCTCTAGTTATTAGGGTGTTTAGGTTTTTTGTATTATTGTTTTTTTTGGAGGATTTCAGGTTTGGGATATTAATATTTTTAGTTATTTTTTAGGGGTTTTATTGTATGGGAGGTTTTTAGAGTGTTATGTTTTTTATGGGTTCTTATGATTTTTAGAGTTTTTGGTTTTTTATGGTTTTTATGGGTTTTGAGGATGTTTACTATTTTTTGTCTTTTAAAGTTTGTATTGGGTTTTAGTGACATTTGGGTTTTAGGGTTTTTTTTCTTATACGGAATTTAAGGGTTTGTATGTATTTTTATGGTTTATATTTTTTTAGGGGTTTTAGGATTTTTTTAACGGTTTTAGTTTTTTGAGAGGGTTTTGTGGCTTATAGGGTTTTAAGGTTATATATGGGGTTTCATAGGATTTAGTAATTTTATTTTTTTCAGGGGTTTTAGGGTTATTAGGGTTTTTAGGGTTTTTAGGATCTATAAAATAATACACTTTTTTCAAAAGGGTATATTTGTTGGTAAAAGTTCATTTTACGTTGGTAAATAATTTTATGGACAAAAATTTCATTGTCACTAAATTGTTGGTAAAAATTATATCACTAATTGTTTTGGAAAAGATACAATAATTCTGTTATAATTATAATAAAACCATTAGATAAACTATATGCTGGAAAAAATGTTTAGGAAATGATTTATATGATATATTTATCCATTAATAATATCATTATTAACATGTAAATTAATGTTGTTTTTTATCAACAAAATTAATATATCATTCAATATAAAAAATTCCCAAAAATAATATATATTTTAAATCAATTTAAAATGAAGATTTCATATTATCATATATGTTGGTAAAACATTATAATATATAATTATTATGAATAACATGAAAAATAATGTATAAAATTGGAAAATGATTTTAGTAAAAAATAAATTCTTTCTAATGTCAAACTTATTCTAACCATTCATAAAACTCATGAAACATTTTATCACCCCCATGAATCCTCAACATCATTTTGAATCATTTTATAGAAGAGGTGGAACTAAAAAAACATTCCAAATTGTATCCAAAAATAGAATCATCTAAAAGAGAAATCATGTTCACCCCCTAACATCAAAGTGTGTAAACAAGGAACTACAAAATAATAATCATAAACATTGGGCTCTTGTCACTGAATCATTAATGTAATACTTCTTCACCACTTCTCTAAGTAATTTACCCTATTCCACATCTTCAAAATAATCTTTTTTATTTGTATCCTTCCCTATAAATAAATTATTCATCTATACATTTTTAAAAAATCCAACCTATTATTTTTTTAATAGTTTAAATATAAATATATCAATTGGGGATTTTTGGATTTCATCACCACTCAGATGGGAAAATATTGGAATCTAAGTCCATTTTCATTGTGACATATATAATAAAATATTGGATATATAACATTATGCTACATGTTTTTTCATCCTCTATATCACAAGAGTACTTCCATGGAAGAAATTATGAGCAATGATAAAAAACACTTCCCAATAAATAATGTATTCCTAAAATCTATTTAAATACACAAAAAAAATTCATATGAAAATAAATAATTTAACATAAGAAAACTCTCTTAAAATAAAAATAAATTAACACTATTTGAAATATTTTTCAATGTTAGATGAGAAATTGTTAAAGTATTTTTTTAAGTAAAAAAATTAATAATATATCATGCATTTTGTTACAAAATTTATAATTTCCAATTCATGCTGATGTAATTTTAGATCATGGATTTAACATTAAATCAAGGATAGTATATAAAATTATATAAATTTTACAATATTAAATTAATATTAAATTTTCACTTACGAATACATGAAAATTATATTTCAATACATTTTATAATAAAATATAATGAATGTTGTCACGGTTTTATATCATTTTGTAACATCAATCAAAAAAAAGTATGAAAGGGAGTGGCTTGAGACAATAAAAATATATACTATAAAAGCATGTATTATTTGACTATATAATTTATAAATGAATATAATTTAATAATCATGTATCTACATTATTTTTTAAAAAAAATAATGAAACTAATTACACATTCATGTAATAAACCACAATAATGGATTAATACCAACTCATTATGTTTAATTCAGAATTCTATTATAATTTATACGACATATTATATTCTAAAATCATAAAATTGTGAAATTTTATGCAAATGGAATGAAAAATTAACCCCTAGTAACTGTAGATAAAAAATTATTTATAGAAGATAAAAAAGTATTTGGTCATTACCTTAATATCATTACCACACATTGATATGAAATTCACTCCCCCAAATTTAAATACAAAAATCCCACAATCTATTGTAGGACATTTAATAACCATGAAGACGAATAAGAAATCATTACTTGACATAATAAATTAATGAACATGAAAAAAACATTTTTCAACAGAAGGGTCCAGTGTCCTTACATTGGTGTTCCTGGAAGGATAGGTTGGGTCCCTTTAATTGTATCCATGGACTTTTTTATGTTGGAAATGATAAAATAGTTGAAGTCTAGTGGGATGAGTATCGTGTCCAATAAGACAAAGATTGGTATTATCAAGGCTCCATCGTTGTCTTTGTACTAGATCTACATGGTGATGGAGAAGATTAATATTTTCATGCGTGTGTGTAGAACCTTCCAAAAAAAGGATGGAAGAATATAAAGGAAAATAACTGGAATGAATTTATGTGGAGTTTGATGTTAGATTGAACACTAAAAAATATTCATGTTTTCGAACCATTACTTGAGAATGAAGTTATGTGGAGTATGATGTTAGTATGAATACTAAAATAGTGATAAAGCATCAATATATTACCATAATCATGTAGTATTGACTACTCCACTCACTCCATTAAAAAATAAAAATGAAGAAACTCTTTTTGGAACTAAATTACTCACATTATCAAGGAATAAATGAAATACTAAATTTCCTTTTCAACATTAGCTATTAATTAATTCCTCGCATTGATAAGATGTATAATAATATTCAAGTTATTACACATGTAATATCATCATCTTCTCTATACTATTATTATCCTCACGAGGCACTTTGAAATGTGTTTTAACAAAACCCATAGTTTTTTCCATTTCATGTCATTTATCTATCACATTGTTTTTGATAAATTTGGAATTTAATTCAATGTTATTTTCTGATTTTGATAATGTACATTCATCCATCCAATGGTTTCATTTGAGATTGAAATATGTTCCTATCTTTTCTCTAATGGAGGATATGGTTATTTTACTGGATTTATGGCTCATAATATTCAGTATAAGGGTTCTAATGACCCTCAATCTATAAATCCTATGCAATGATGCTCATGCCTAGTACTGATGGATGTTTCTACACCCTCTCATTCTTCCAAATCTGGTATCTCTACTATGGTGAGTGCGACTTGATCTGAATCATCTTTTAGAGGAAGTTCCTTATTGAATTTTTCTGGTTTTCATCAACACATCATGTGGCCCGAACGCCTTATGGTGGCCCACAATCCTCACTGACCTAAAGGCCTAGGTGTCTTGAAGGATTTACAGACTCCATGCCCAAACCAGTGTCTTGAAGGTGAATTTGTCTAGATTTTACAATATCAAATAGTAGCTGCAACAGTAACTACAACTGTACTGCTGTAACCCATAAATATGCCTCTTCCCGAATTTGAACCTAGGTCTCATTGATTCACTTGAAGAGTCCCCACCAACAGGGTTGAGGCTTATATACTAATGAGCCTCATTCCAAAGGTTAAAAATTTTATGTTCAAATAAGAGGAAATGGAAAAAGTAGCTTATATAAAATGAATGAACCCCATCCATAAGAATATCCCAGTCTTGATCCATAATGGTAGGATCGAATTGAATTTATTCATAATTTTCCATTATATCAAAATGGTCTGGAATGAAATCACTCTTCTATTTTCATATAATCATTTCTACTAAGAACAATCTAGTTTTATGGTTGATTGTGTTGAAAAGAAGATATACATACTAGGGATAATATTGTTTATGATCAATGGAAAGGATATTGAGAGGAAAAAATATTAGTATATAGAATATAATTAAAAGGGTAAATATATCATACATCATTCAATGGTAAAATGGAGTCTCACTCCCATTGAAAGATTAAATAGTTTAAAAAATATAGATTATTCCCTAGGATAAATTAAAATGTTTAGAATAAAATTAAAATTAATCATTAAATTATGCATTAAATTTCCTATGTTATTGAAATGAAAAAAAGAACCACTGACCACCAACTTGAATAATAAAAAACATTACATTTTTGAATTACTATTTAAGATACAATTGAACATTTTTATCATAAATGATATGTTGAATGACCATGATCGAATGAAGGAAAAAATTCATATATATATATATAATGAATAACCTAATGTGGATCAACTTTTTGAAATCACGACTACATGATGTTTCTTACATTGACCTAAATTCGACTTCTAATCCAGAAGGAACTACATGGAAACAAATTAAATAAAATAAATAGTTTTTACTAAATTGAGGTTTCACAGTTCATATTACAAATTTGATTAAGGTATTCATCCTCATGATGAATATTATAATAACTTCTACAATAATCCAAAAAATTTAATTTAATAGTGAACATATGTTAGTTAACAAATATGAAATTCATATTTTATGTGGATCTATTTCAATGTACCAAAATTAAATTCATATCTGATGGTATATCAACAACTAATCTAATAAATAATAAATAAATAAAAAAGGTAAAGAAATTTTAATTTTATATAAACTACACTTCTAGATTTTAAAATTTTCAAAAAATGAGTATTTGAATGAAAAAGTATATGTTTTAAATATATCACCTTATATATAAAATATAATTTTACACAAGAATGAAACAAATATTGTCTGCCTTAATTCATGTAAAACATGAAATGTATACAATTTTATCATAGAGGTGAATGTTTATCTATTTGATAATAAATGTATACTATTACAAAATATAAATCCTACTAATTATTTTCTTGGAAATATTTAATTGAATGGTGGAGAACATTTAAAATTCAGTCATTTAGGTTTATTATAGGTGTTGAAAGCACCTAGAAATTTTTTCCCAATGTGACTAAAAAAATAAAATCTATAAATATGGATCAAATAAGTATTGTAATATTTTCTGAAAAGTATGGATAATATATTTTATATATCTCCCCTTACTAAATTAAAACTATATTTGGGACTTAAAACTTACTTCTTTAAATAGGCATGGTTATTTAATTTTCCAAAAATTATTAAAATATCCAATTATAGATATGAACATAGTTTGAGATACAAAAATTTATCCATTCCTTAATGTCAATACACGGGTCCTTGATAAATTGAAACATATTACACCAAAACATGAACATGATCAATAGTTGGGTTTTTAATGAAAACATATTATTTAAAATAGAATTTACAATGAAATACATAACATTACATCATATTAAATAATTTTGGTTATTGAAAGATAATTGATATTTTATAGAATTTTATTATATTTTTAGAATAATTATGATGAAAATTAATACAAAATAAAAACTATTAATAAAACTCCATAGATGGTTTTTTTTTGTCATTATATTTGGATCCATTATTCCAAATTATCATAAATATATTTCATAAATTAATTTATAATTAACCAACTGATCAATAGTTAAAATGTGAATAATAAAGATGAATGTAATGATAATTACTCTAGGGCATTCTATTGTAGAGAATTCACCACCACCATATAGTACATGAAAACTGTAATTTAATGCCACTCCATATTCAAGACTATGGAAATTATCAAAAGAAGAAAGATCTGGACAATCACAACACTACCTAAATCCCATAATTTACTCTAAACAATAATATTTTCTTGTTGTCATCATGAACAAAATAATGGCATACTCAAATAGTGTAAAACACTAATAAATGACTGGGTTCCATTTAAAATTATATTTCCCTCGGATTTCTATACACAATGTAATTTTTAGAAAAAAATGTAAAAATTTTATACGATAAAAATGGCCAAAAATATTAATGATATAAGTAAAATTAATATGTAGTTAATAATATATAGAATTTAAGATGAACTTCATGTATTAAAGTTGAAAAATTATAACACACATATAAAAGATATATATAAATGTAAAATATAGTTGAAAATATGGATATTTAATGTTAACATTCCATAGGATTTATTTAACATATCATAATGTATATGTTTGATGACTGTATATTTATTTGTAAAACATCTAGAGATGTTTTTCTTTTATATGTAATTTTAACAAAAACAATAATTTATTCAAGATAAAATAACAAACATATTCAAAGGAAAAAATGTTTAGTGATATTGTTATGGTGTATATATGTATAAATTGAATAAATAGTAACAAATAATAATTATGAAATATTCATGCTATGATTTTATCCATTAATGTGTGGTTATTATGTGAATATTCATCATAATTAATAATAATGTTACACAATGAACATTATAAGGGGAATAATATAGATCATATAATCCAAATCCACACAACAGAGATAAATAGAAATGAAAAAAAATGTAAAAAATCATATAAATAAATAATGGATCATAGATAGAAATAAATATAATATACTTACATCCATGTTCATTAGAAACAACAAGAAATCATAAGCTTTAAAAGTATAATGTGAATGTGAAGGAGATCCCTTGGGTAATAGGTGATGGGAATTGCATCATTATTCTTAGTGACATCATTCAAATCATTTATTTTGATAAATCATAATACAAGGTAATGTTATTGGCTAGATCATACTCACTCGGATTATAATTCCTACTAAACTAAAAAAATACCATAAATTAATGTTATGAATTTCGAAATATATAATGTTATTTCATAAGAATATAAATATAATGTTCAATTTAAATATCCTGTAATATGTTTTTGGATTCAATTATTAATACAAAAAAAATTGTTACATTGTTCAAATAAAATTCTTTAGACTTATAAAGAAACATTTTAAATAGTAAAATTCTACAATACTTATTAATTGATTGTAAGGATCAATATTTTGAACAAATTTAGATACAGAATTATGTGATTCTATAATAATGTGTTATGCCATTTATTTTTTTCATTCTTTGTGCCACATCAACTATTTTTTTCGTTGAATGTGCAGAAACATTTCTCTTATAAGAGTTTTCTTGCTATAAATATTATTATTGGATGAAGTAGTGGAATAATTCATTAGATTTTGTTGACCATGTTAATAAAATAAGTCCCAAGGATAAGTGTGTCTGACTTCTAAAATTTATCTCTAAATAACCTATTTCTTAGATCATTTTGTATCTAAATATGGTCAGCATTCTCCAAAAAATTGGATCAATGGTGAATAATTTCTACGTTTTAAAACATGGATATTCTTATAATTTGTTTTTGTTTTGATCATCCGGAATACATATTTTTAGTTATTCATTAAATACTATTTTTAATGATGAACTTATTTTAGAACCATTTTTTATATTATAGAATAGATATTATATTCAAACAACCTTTCTTATCCACTATGTTTTAATAGTTTTGATTGGATATATTCTATTACTTTTGTAAATACTATCCAAAACATAATCTAAAGAAATATATTAATTTAGAGGGTTTTATACTTAAATAATATTTAATTTTTCAATTCAACCACACATTAATATTCTGTACTAATAAATAATTTTTTATAAAACAGGGTCCTTAAATTTTCATTTTAAAAATGTATAGTATCGAAAATTACATATATATGCTAATTTTGAAACAAGAACTCTGGAAGGAATAAATTATAATCATCCATTGGTATATGCTGATAATGATTATTATAATTTAGGTCATTTAATATGGGTTTATATTATCTAAACTATTGTAAACAAATATTTTTCATATAATGGATATAATCATTCAAGGATAGATATTACTAATTTTACTCCTAGGGAGTTAGTTGAGATTAAGATTAATTGTATTATTTTGAAAGAATTACTATATACAATGATATAAAATATAAATAGTTTTCATTATTCATGTAATATAGGTAATAAAATATTGAAGAATTTTAGGAGTACTCATTTTGGAACAAATAATATTTTTTGAACTAGTATATATCTGTATGGAATAACAAGGTGTTCATTTTCTAATAGAAAACCATGTTTTTTAAATGTATCAATTGTTAATGTCTATTGGTAATGGATTATAATATTTGGTAGATATAATATCAAAGACCAGAAAATGGTTGTGAAAATTATAAACAATATTCATATAGAATAAGTGAATACAAATCATCTTTTGAAGACATAATGTATTTTATCGATTTAAAATCTAGTGATTTTATTATATTATTGATGTAATATAAAATTTTACTTATGAAAGATGAATAAATGGATAATAATTTGAAGAAAATAGTTTCCATTATTAATAAAATTATTTTTTTGATGAAATTGATGTTCAAGTCATTAAAGATGAATTTACTCGTGATGAATCGACTCAAATGATGAAATTTTTTATAAATTCATAAAACCAAGGAACGTTAAACTAGAATATACTTGGATAGTGGAGTAAAATAATTCAATAAGATATTAGAAATATAAAATTAATTTTATTAGGGCATTTGATACATTGAGTGCTAGTGAATATTTTTTATATGAAATGTAATGTGTATAGTGATGATAGTAGAATGATATTCATTTTTATTATTAATATATATAGAGGAGATGAAATGTTATTTTTGGATTTGCTCATTCATTCTTTGAATACTAAATACATTAATTATTTCAATTCAAATAATTTAATATATGGATACCCACTTATTGATGGAATGGATTAATTGGTGGGTTAATTATAAAGTTTCTATAAAATGATATATGTGATATCGAAAGTTCCAAATTAGAGAAAAAATAGTTAACTAAATTAGTTTTTCATAATGTTAAAAACAGAATACCAAACCTAAAATTGATATTCACATTGACAATTATAAATAATTTGTAATAACAATGTAAGAAAAAAATCCTAATGATGGCCTTAACAGACATTATGTATATAATGAAAAATCTACAGAAAATATATTATTAATATAAACCATTAAATGCATTGTTTATATTAGGAATTTTCTCCTCATTTAGACCAATAAATCAATCAAATTATTTAATTCCTATAAGTTAACTATTTTGAAAAAAAATTAAATTAGGGGACCATGAAGAAAAACATGCTCCTTGAGAAAGACGCAATCTTTGATTACATAAAAGGATTTGACATTAGACATTATATCATTATTAAATTAAAACATTTAAAATAATATGATATATACCCCCATAAACCCACTTATATGAAATGGAATTTGAATGGAGGGACATAAAATGAACATGTAAGTATCATTTATACCTATGATAAAAATACCATCATTATCCATGTAATTGAAAATATTAAGCTATTGTAATGGGAATAACATTTAACTACAAAGATCAACAATCATAGAGATGTAAAATAGAATACTACAAGAAATCCATTAGTATAGTAATATAAATTACTACAAATTGTTTGAAAATCAGTATATAATAAAAAATCAAGGCATAATATGAAGTATTAAATTAGTTTATGAAGCATTAAATCAACTTATAAGTGATCTATTGTTGAAAAAATATATACAATATGAAATAATTTTATTTTTGAAATCAGTATGAAATCATTTTATAGTAAAAAATATTTCGTAAGTTTACAGTTTGAAATGTATTTATTAAACTAGCTAAAAATTCATGCAGTATATTAAAAAATTGATACCAGGTTTATACATTCACTTTATTAAGTGATCCATTTATAGTTTACACAATAGACTATAGGAAATTAATAAACAACATAAAATTTATACAATAAACTTTATGAAGTAAATTTATCAAATATACTACATAAACTATATACCATAAACGAATAATGATATACAAATAATTATCTGTATTTTCCTATTAAATTGTATTCTTTATTAAAATGATTTATATTTATTGCCTATTTAGAATTATTTATTAACATAAATGAATAGCGAAAGAAAATTAAGTAAATGTGTTTCCAAAATATTGGTTTATTATATAATGGAGAATGTATTATGTACCATTGGGTAAACCAATAGTGATGATCGATAATTTTATTCAGTTATTTGTGAAAATTAAATAGAAAAAACCTATAAAGACCAGCATATATCCACTATTTTATTATTTTTAAACTAATAGCCTTTAGGGTAAGTGGAAATCGAACATGATTCTTATTGGGGATCAAACAAAAAACAAATACAAAAAAACCATTCACAACTATCAATGAAAGAATATGTTCATAAAATTGTAACCAATAAATAAAATACAAAACATAAAAATAAACAAAATAATAAACAATTAACCAAAAGACCAAACAAATACAACACTACCAAAACAAAATCAAAAACATCAAACCTTTAACCAGACTGAATCTTCACTTTCATTACTCAAACCCAGATATAAAATCCATATCCAGTCAAAAAATCTATTATAATTCAACCAAAACACACTTAAAATACTCTAAAAAAGGCATAAGTGGAATGTTAATACAATTCATTATAAAAAAATTACAAAAATCTAGCCATAAATCAAACATGATGAACAAAAACAGTAACCCAATTGATTAATAGAACAAATTTATCCTACAATAGAAGTGAAAGAACACAACATTCTCAAATAATCTATAAGTATTTGATCCGGAAAGGAAAGGAAGATAAAATGCGCAAGAACCCATTAAAAACACTTCAACATAGAAAACACGTGCCAAAAGTAATACCAAGCTGGAAAAATAACAATGAAAACAATCATTCAATATTAGATCCCTACCAATTATAAATTTAACAAATTATGAAACTATATCCATACCGATATTAATTAATAAAGGAGATAATATTTCAAAATATAATGTTAATTTCATAACTAACAATTATTAAGAATGTAATTTTTAATTTTATTTTATTTTTGTAAAAATAAATGAATACTAGTAATACATTTAGAATGTAGTTAAATAAAAATGTTGTACCATCACAAGAATCCCTTAAAAACTGAGCATTCAAGATCTCTAAAAATAATTTTATACTATTGGATATAAAATATTTAAATTATTCATCAATAAAATGAGTGATTCGCCAACCCAAACTAGTTTTTTTAGTCTTTATAGATGGGTCGTCTGCAAAAATACCTCTTTTGGAAACCTAGGAGAATTATGACAGTTATTTCAACATTAATTCACAACATACAATAAGTAATTAATTAATATGGTGATAAAATGTTAATAAAAAAAATTTAATCAATTAAATTTTTTTTTATAATAATATGTTAACAAATAAATTAACACTCAAATAACATAGAGATTAATTAATTTTAAATAAAAAAATTAACTATGATTCATTTAAAATAATCACTAATAGTTTATAAAATGTAAATATATAAATACGATGTTCAAAATATAAATATAATTTAGTATAGATGTCAATTTTTTAAACAGTTCAAATATTTAATCATTTAAAAAAATCATTTGCTGTAACAACGCAGAAAATGTAAACTCCCCATATTAAATTCAATAGTATACTAAATAATTAATTTATCAAAATTATTATAATTAATTTTCACATTATAAAGAATAAGAGACATACGATGACCAAAAAGAGACGTAACATTGTAGAATTTCACATAAAAATGAAAAAATGATTTATAACCAGATAAAAAATTGATAAACATTATTCAAATAATTAAGAATTAAACCTCTAAAAATCTGATAATTTAAGTTGTATTCATATGTTGAGCATTGACTACACACAAATTAATTGTAAAATTTCAATGTGGTTTGTATTTTTTACTATAATATATATAATGGAAGAAATTTGTTTTAGTGGATATAGAATTCACACCTTGTGTGACACTTATACGAGTTTGGTCAATCTAAACATTAATAAAGAACCCATTCATTATAATGGGACCCCTACTCTAATTCAACATCAAATACATTATTTAATAAGTTAATTTCATTTGTAAAATTGTTATTCCAATTAGGACCAATATATTTTAATTAATGATAAAATGATTAATGGGTTTATCAGTTTTATAATAATAATAATATTTTTTTATCAAAGTCTGATGAAATGTAAAATAATGGTATTCACTTAATAGTCATTGTCTAAAATTGTGTCATTTCCAAATAAATTTCCCATTTTTTCACACCCAACAAGATATTTAGAGCCTTATTAATTTCTTCCAACCCAAATTTTAATTTTCAACTTGATTTATCTGATTAATTGAACAATATAATTTTGCACGAAGTTCAATGGTAATAAAATCATGAGTGAATTATTCCCAGCCAACCATAGAATTGTACATTTGAGTTTTCAACTTAAACATTAAGCCTAATTTTTACCTTTAATGCATATTATTTTATCAATTGTAAAGAGTTATTAGTATGATATACAGCTTAAATTTAGATCCTATATAATATAAAAATAGATAAATTTATCTTTCCTTTGTACTAAAAGATAAATTTTTCATTCATTCAATGAATATTATGACTAATAGAAACAACTCCACTAGGAGTTGTCTTATTATTTATTCTAGGGAGTATAATTCCAGAAGTGATCGTAGAAGTAAGAATAGTATCCTTTATGCGAACACAATTAAATTTTGGGATCATGCACTTTTTTATGCAATTCGAGAAAGAAATATTGGTCATTTAATCTAGAGATACTCAAAATAAGTGTGAAATTAAAATCCTAATGTCACCCCAAAAAAGAACATTAAATACTATATAATCTTAATTTAACAACATTGTTAAATTAAATTTAAATTAATACATCTGTTATTTATGATTTTAGAAGCTGATAAATTTAGAAGAAGAATAAAAAACCTGAGAAGAGGCCCAAAATGGATGGATTGAATTTGAAAGGAGTTTTTTTAAGTAACCCTTCTAATACATTTTATTGTTTTATCTAATGAGGAAACAATAAATCAATAATCAATAGATGTAGGATTGAGTATTTTTAGATTGTTGAGGATGGCATTATGTGGACTGATGACCTAGGAGTGTGATCATATGTAGGAATTTCTACATTGTGGGTCGAGAGTGAAGAACATCAGGAAGCCAATGTGGGAATGGGATGTTTGGGGAGAGAATGAGGATATGTGAGGGAATAGGTTTTCTGCTTTCTTTATTTTGTATATATTTTAAATCACTAATTTTAAAATATGAATGAAATTTTTTTTGGTTTCATAAAAAATATATGAATGGATATAGAAATTTAACTCGAATAAAGTATATTTAAAATATAATTTTCATTTTTATACAAATAAAATATTTCATGGTTGAATTTTTGAATATATTTCATGTATTTATCGATATATTTTTGTTAGTAATAATATTAATTTTTATGTACGCTATTAATAATAATAAAATTTATTGATAAATTATATTTTTAGTGAATAAATACTTGAAATATATTTATATGTTGAATATAAACTGTTTAAATTAATAATTAATAATAATATATTTTTTTGGGTATAAAATATCATTATTAATAAGATATAGCAACAAATTTAAGTGTCATTTAAGAAAATTCTAATATTAATCAATTAATAATAACACATATATGTTTTAATTGAATAAATGTTTTTACATGAATTTAATACCGATAAAACATAACATATGTTGCGATTACTCATTTATACTAATAGATATAATATCTGCTACTGAATTTTGTTTGGTAAAATTATATTTCTTTATACTAAGGGATTTTTACCATTCAAGTGGATTTCAGTGTTTTAGGGGTGTTAGGGGTTTTATGTGTTTTCATAGGGTTTTATGGTTTTATGATTTTTTGGATCTGTTAATGAATTTTGGGATTTATGGAATTTTAGTGTTTTAGGGTTTTTAGAGTATCACGTATTTTAGGGGTCTTTAGTGTTTTTGGTTTTTTTTTTGGATTTTAAGGTTTATAGCTTCTACTATTGAAAGGGTTCCTGTATTTTTTGGGTGGGTTTTAGTATTTTTAGGGATTTTTACTTTTATTAGGTTTTTTAGTGGTTTTTAGAGGTTTTTTTTTGTTTTTAGGTCTTAGGGGGTTGGGTTTTTGGGTTTTTAGGTTTTGTTGTGGTTTTTTGGGGGGAGGGGGGTGGGGGAGTTTTGGGGTTAATTAAGGTTGTTAGGGTTCTGGAGTTTTTGGGTATTTAGGTTTTCCTGGGATTTTTGGGTTGTTGGGGGTGGGGGGTTAGTTTTTTTGGGTTTTGGAGGGTTTAAAAGGCTTTTATGTTTTCTAGCCTTTTAGATTATTTCATGTTTATAAGTCCTTCTGAGGTTTTGGTGTGGTTTTCAGGGTTTTTTTGGGTTTTTTGTGACTTTTAGGGGTTTATGGTTTTCATTGTTTTATATTATATAGGTTCTTATAATGTGTTTATGTTCATTTATGTGTTTTATGGATTTTTTGGGTATTGTTCAGGGTTTTTGGTTTTTTATGGTTTTTTACATTTTAATGGGTTTTTTGATAATTTTGTACCCTTGAGGGGGTTTAGTGGGGATTTTTTTTGGGATCTTTTTGAGTTTTTTTGAAGTTTTATGGTCCTTTAGTCTTATAAGGGTTTTAGGGTCCTTTATGGGGTTCTGAGAATTTTTGAGTTTATTAGGTTTTTTAGTGTCATTTTTGCTTTTTGGGTTTTTTTTGTGTTTTAGGTGTTTAGGTGTTCAGGGTTTTGATGGTTTTAGAATTTTTTTATTGTATTATGGTTTTTATGTTTTTCGGGATTTTAGGGTACTAATTGGTTTTTAGTGGTTTTTATGTTTTTTAACATTCATATTGTCAAATAGGGTTTCAGGGTTTAAGTGTGTTTTGGGGTTTTAATATTTTTCTGGGGTTTTATAGGGGTTTTATGTGTTTTTATGTATTTAGGGGTTTTAGGGGATTTTGTGGTATTAGGGGTTTTTTGGAGTTTTAATTTGATTATGGGTTTTTAGGATTTTGAAGTGTTTTTTTGGGTTTTACTGTTTATTGGGATTTTAGGGTCTTTGGTGTGTTTTCACAGAAATAGGGGTTTAGGGTTTTTATACTTTTTAGATTCATTAGTCTTTAATTGTTTTTAATGTTTTTTTAGGTTTATAGTGTTTTCACAGTTCTTAATGGTTTTCATATATTTTTTCGGGGTTTTAGTTATTAAATGGTTTTAGTGTTTTTAGGCTTTTTAGGGTCCTATATGGTATTTAGGATTTTTGGTTTTAATGGTTTTATGATTCTTATGGTGTTTTGGGGGTTTTTAGAGGTTTTATGGTTTTTAAGATCTTAGGGTTTTTTATTATTATGAGATGATTTTTCTTTTTTTGGAGTTTTCATGGCTTCATATGGGTCGTGTAGTTTTTTTTGGAATTTTAGTGGTTTTAGGGGCACAAATAATTTTTATGGTTTTCTTTGGATTTTCGAGTAATTTAGGGTTTTATAGGTTTTTAGGGTTTTGAGGTTTTGAGGTTCTGTAAGAGTTTTTTGTGTTTTAATATGTTTTAGTGGATTTATGTATTTTTAGTGTCTTAAATTGTTTTTGGGGTTTTAGGGTATTATCTAGTTTTTTTTTTTTGAGTTTTTTCAGTTTTTGCAAATTTTAATGATTTTTATGGTTTTAATGGATATTTTGGATTTTTAGAGTTTTAAGGGTTATTATGGTTTTTTGGGTTTTAAGGTTTTTTTGTATTATATGGGGTTTAATGTTCTTAGAAGTTATTTTAAATGTTTTTTAAGATTTTTATTTATTTTTTAGGATTTTATAGGGTCTTAGGGATTTCAGTGTATTTTCATTATTATCGGATTTTTATGGATTTCAATTATTTTAGGGATTATATGGGTTTTTATGGTATTATTGTTTGAATCGTTTTTTGGTCACAGAAGGGAATTTTTGGGTTTTTAGTGTGTTTAAGGAATATAATTGATTTTTCTCTTTTTAGGAAATCAAGGATTTTTTATGATTTATAGGGCTTGCAATATTATTTAGGGTTTTAATGGTTTATTTTGAAATTTTTAGGTGTTTTTGGGTTTTTTGGTTGTTAATAGTTTTTAAGGGGTTTTTATGTTTTTTACAATGTTTAGGGATTTTATGATTTTTAGGTTTTCTAGAGGTTTCAAGAAATTTTTGAGTTCTTTAGTGTTCTCTGTCCTCTTATGGATTTTGAGGAATTTTTAGCTCATTTTAGGGTTTCAAGGTTTTTAGGGAAGTTTCATGGGTTTTGGGTTTTTTGGGTTTTTATTATTTTTCCTAGATTTTCATAGGTTTTTAGTGAATTTATGATTTTTAAGTGTTTTGAGTCTTTTAATATTTTTATTGTTTTAAGTTTTTTTAGGTTTTATGGGTTTTTATATTTATTTTAGGGGTTTAGTGGGTTTAGGTTTTTTTCAGTGTTTTATATTTTCGGTGTGTTTTAGTGTGTTTAAGTGTTTTTATAATGTTTTAGAGTTTTTATAAAATTTTTATGGTCATTTATGGGGTTATGGTTTTATAAAATATTAATTTTTAGGGGTTTTATGGCTTCTAGGGTTTTCTAGAAATCATATAGGGTTTTTTAAAGTTTTTAATGGATTTTTTTGTTTTTAGGGTCTTTAGGTGTTTTTTAATTTTTCTGTATTTTTTTGGATTTCTAGGGTTTTTAAGGTTTCATTATGGTCTTAGGTGATTTTTGGTTTTTCGGATTTCATAGTGTTTTTATGGGTTTTATGTTTTTATGGGTTTTAGTGTTTATTTTGGAAATTTATGAGATCTAAGGGATTGTTTTGGTTTTCATTGTGTTTTCAGGGTTCTTATGGGGTTTTTTTTATTTTATTGATTTAAGGGGTTTTTCAAATATTCATGTTTCTTTATGGAATTTTTGGGCTTTGGATGGGATTTAAGGGTTTCCATGGGATTCCAGTGTTCTTTGGGATTTTTTGTGATATTGGGAATTTAGGGGGTTTTATGATTTTTAATGTTATTATGGGTTTGTATGAGTTTTCTAGTTTTTATTGGTTTTTTGTGGTTCAAGGAATTTTTGGGTTTTTGGTGTTTTACTATGTTTTTAAGAATTTTTATTTGGGTTTAAGAGTTTTATATCCTTTTTAAAGGTTTAATGGTATAAATGGGGTTTTTTTGGTTATTTAAAAGTTTATGAGTTTTCATATTCTTTTAGGCTTTCATTGGGTATTAGGGTATGTATGGTTTTTTTGGTTTTTTTGAGTTTTAGAGTGGTTTTAAGTGGTTTTGGGTTTTCTATGTGTTTTTATTATCTTTTATGGGTTTTAGGTTTTTAGGTTAATAATGTTTTTTATGGGTTTATGGGTTTTTTAATCTTTCTTTATAGTTTTTATGGGTTTAGGGTTTTTTGGTTTTTAGCACATTTTATGATTTATAATGTTTTCTAGATTTTTAAATTTCCTAGGGTTTTAGAAATTTTACTGTTTTTGTGGGATTTTGGGTTTTAAGGTTATTAGTATATTTTTGGTTTTTAGGGTTCTTTTATTGTTTTAGGGTTTTAGGGGGTTGTGGAACTTTTTGGTTTCTGTAGAGTTTTCAGGGGTTTTAAGGATTTGATGTATTTTTAGATGTTTTATCGTTTTTTGGTGTTTTTTTAATATATTTAGATTATTCAAGATTTTACTATTTTTTATGTGTTTTAGGGTTTCTAAGGGTTTTAGGGTTTTTATTACTTTATATGAATTTTTTGGATTTTTTAGGTTTTTTAGGTTTTTTGTGTTTATAGATTATTTATGGATTTTTAGGGTGTTATGGTTTTTAGAGATTTTTGGTTTTTTTATTTTTTAATGTTTATATAGTTATTTAAATGGCCTTTTATGTATTTTAAGGGGATTTAGTGTTTTCATTGTTTTTTATGGTTCTTAATGTTTTTATCATTTTAGATATTTTAATGTTTTTAGGGGTCTTAGTTTAATTTGGGTGTTTTGTAATATTTTATGACTTTTAGGGTTTAAGGGTTTTTATTTTTATTTTTAAGGAATTTTTCTATTTTTAGGGGTTTTGTAGTTTTTAAGAGTTTTAGGGTTTTTCTTGGTTTTTATACATTTTATGAGTTTAAGGTGTTGTAATATATTTTTAGGGATTTTATTGGGTTTATAACTTTTATGGTTTTTTACAAGGTTTTCGGGTTTTTATTTTCTTTGTGATGTTTTAGATATTTGTCTTTTTAGTTATTTATGGGTTTTTAGAGATTTTAGTGTTTTTTGGGTTTTATGGTATTTAGGTATTTTGGGTTTTGTTTGTTTTAGGATTTTTCATGTTTATGTTTTTTTGGCCCTTTAAGTGTTTTATGGGTATTTTATGGTTCTTAAAGGCAATGAGGGTCATTTAGGGGTTTAAGGGGTTTAGATAATTTTAGTGGATTTACTATTTTTATGGGTTCCTAGAGGGGTTTTGTTGGTTTTATTGTTTTTAGGTTTTTAAGGGGTTTATGGTTATTAGGGTTTGTAGGGTTTTTTGGATTTTTATTGGTATTTAGGGGTTTTGGTTGATTTTTTATAGGGTTTTTTAAATTTTTAGGGTTTTTTATTTTTTATAGTTTATTTAGGATTTTAATGATTTTATGGTTTTCATGTTTTTAGGGTTTAAAATGGGCTTTTAGTGTTTTAGGGATTATTTCCATTTTTAGTGTTTTTTGGGTTTTAGTGAATTTCGTGTTTTATTGTATTTTTGGTATCTTATTGGGTTTTTACGGTTTACAATGACTCTTATGATTTTTAGGGTCTTATGATTTTTCATGTTTTCATATGGGTTTTTCAATTTTTATGTCTTTTATGGAATTTTAGTTGATTTTAGGGGTTTTAGTGGTTTTAGTTATTTTATGTTTTAAGGGGTTTTATTGTTTTAGGATTCTTGGGTGATTAGTTTATGTATAATTTTTGGGGATTTTAGGTTTTTTAGGTTTTTTATTCTTTTTATGGGCATCAGGGTTTTTATGGGTTTTATGTGTTTTATTGGGTTTTTTTGTAATTTTAGTGTTTTAGGGTGTTCATTTGGAATTTTAAGGATTATTTTTTTATTTTATGGTTATCATAGTTTTTAGAGTTTTTTGTGGGATTTTTTTATTTTTAGGGGTTGTAAGAGTTTTGTTTGTTTTTTAGGTTTTTTGCAGTTTTTAGGATTTTAATGTTTTTAGGTCATTATATGTATGTTGTGATTTAATGTGTTTTGGGGGTTATTCAATTATTTTTGTGGGTTTTGTATTTGTAGCAGTTTCAAGGTATTTAATGGGGTTTAAGGGTTTTATGGGTTTTATGGAGGGTTTTTTAGGGTAATTATATTTTTTTGGGTTTTTTGGTTTTGGGGGTTTTTAGGTTATTTTAGTGTTATCAGGGTTTCAGTGATTTTTATGGTATTAAGGAACTAATACTATTTTATGAGGTTTTAATCTCCATTAGGATTTTATTTTGGGTTTATTAGGGGTCTAAGGTCGTCTAGGATTTTTTGGGATCTTTTTGTTTTGGGTTATTAGGTTGTTTTATAGTTTTCTAGTGTTTTGGGTTTTTTGCCGTTTAAAGGGATTTGGAGACATTTAAGTGTTTTTTTGTAGTTTTAGGGGTTTAAGGGTTGTTATGGTTTTTAGTGTTTTAGGGTGGTTTATGGTTTTTACTATTCTTTATGATTTGTAGGGCCCATTAGTGTTTTAGGGTACTTTAGGGGTTTAGGATTTTTTTAGGCTCCTTTCTGTGATTTAAGGATTCTTGGGGGGGTTTGGGTTTCCTGGGGGTTTTTTGTATTTGTAGGTTTTTAGTGTTTTTAGGGTTTTCATTTATATTATGGTTTTTAGTGTTTTTATAGTTTTTATGGTCTTATGATTTTTAGTGTTTTTATGTTTTTAGGGTTTATAGTATTTTAAGGGTTATTGAGGGGATTCATTGACTATTATGGGTTTTTAGTTTTTAGGGTTTTTAGTGGCTATTTTTTGTTTTTAAGGGTTTTAGGGTTTTATGGTTTTTAGGGATTTTTTGTCTTTTTTGGAGTTTTAGGGTTTTTAGTGTTTTGGGGGTTTTCAAAAGATTTTATTTTATTTATTTTTATAGGTTTTAGTAATGTTTTTTTGTGTTTTTTTGTATTTTATTGGTTTCAAGTTTTATTGGGTTTTTATGTTTTTTTAGTGTTTATAGTGTTTTTATTTTTATTCATTATTTTTAAAAAAAAATTATTGGTTTTATTGGTTTTTATATTTTTTATGATGTTTAGGAGCCTTCAAGTATTTAGTGTTTTGGGTTTTATAGTTTTGTGGGTTTTGTGGGTTTTTAAAATTTTTGGGGTGTTTTAGGATTTTAAGGGGGTTTTTGGTTTTTTCGGTGCTTTATGGCCTTTTAGTGTTTTATGGTATTTATGGTTTATCATTGGTTTAATGGTTTTTTATTTTATTTTTGGGTTTTTAGTGTTTTAAATTATTTATAGATTTTTTGGGAGTTTTGGGGATTTATATATTTTAGGGTTTTTAGATTTTTTAATGTTTATAGGGAAATTTTATGTTTTTAGGGTATTAGGGTGTTTTGGGGTTTTACAGTATTTAATGGATTTTTGGTTTTTGACGGTTTTATATGTTTTTTGGGTCTTTTAGGTATTTCAGTTTGTTTTTAGATCGTATAGTGTTTTTATAGGATTTTATTAGGACTCTTTGGATTTTCTTGTGTTTTAGGGTTATTAATGGTTTTATGTTTCTCTAGGGATTTTTGGTTTTATATGGATTTTTGGGTCCTTTAACATTTTTTAGGGTATTATGGTCCTTTAATGTTTTTTGGGTTTTTTGAATCCTTAAATGTTTTTGGTCCTTTATGAGGGTTTTGGGGTTTTAAAAAAATTATTTTTTAAGTGAATTTATGGGTTTTAGTGTTTTTTCGGGGTTTCATGGGTTGTTTAGGTTTTTATTTATTTATATAGATATATTTGGTTTGAAAGGGTTTTTATGTTTTTAGGGGTATTTAGATTTTTCTAGAGCTTAGGGGTTTAATATATTTTTATAGTTTTTTGGGTCTTTAATTTTTTTAGGTTTTCTATTGTATTTAGGGTTTTTATGGATTTGTAGTGTGTTTAGGGTCACTTAATATTCCTAGGGTTTCTTATGGCCTTTTATTATTTTTAAGTAATTTTAGGGGTTTAAAATTTTATTAGTGTTTATTAGGGTCTTTTAAGTATTTTTTCGTTTTTTGTGTTTTGGGAATTTTAGTGTTTTTATGTTCATTAATGTATTTTTTGTATTTTTTTGGGGTCATCAGTTTTATACTGTTTTTAGAATTATTTAGGTTTGTATGGTTTTAAGGTTCATTTAGTATTTTTTGGGATTTTTTTGTTTCTTTATTCTTTTTATGGAACAATAGGGTTTTGGAGGTTTTGGATCTTTCATGGTTTTTGGGGTCCTTTGTGATTTTTAGGAGTGTTTTTTAGTTTTAGAGTTTTTAAGGTTATTTTTTCTAGTATAATGGGTTTTAGGGTTTTAATTTAATTTGGTTTTTTATGGTTTTTATGGGCTTTTAATTTTTAGGTATTTTTATGCTCATTAAGGTTTTTCAGGTCATTTACAGGTTTATAGGGTATTTATGATATTTTTTTTGGAGATTAATGGTTTTTGGGTGCTTAATATTTTTAGGGGTTTTTTGGGTTTTAGGGTTTATAATGTTATTATTATTTACAAGGGTTTTTAGGAGTTTTTATATTTTTTGGATCCATATGGGTTTCTGGGTTTTAAGGGTTTTTTGGGTTTTATGAGTTTTAGGTTTTTTGTGGGGTTTTTGAGTTTTAATGGGATTTTATGGTTTTAGATGTTTTTATGGTATTAAGGTTGTTTTTGTTTCATGGTGTTTTAGGATTTTTTGGGGTTCTTCAGTGTTTTCCAAATTTTCGGGAATTTTTTGGGTTTTTATATTTTTATGGATTTTTATGGTTTTGGGGTTTATAGGATATTTAGGGTTTTTAAGGGTTTAATGGTCTTGACCACATGCCACTAAACAACATTGCTGGTGTCCTCATCAAATGACATACAATACACAATTTCCAAGAATGACAATTGGCTTGATTCCTATTATCAAAGAATATATAGTGAAACCTAGATATCCAATTATGGTTCTAGCCGGAACATTAAAATTTCCTCATTCCTTATGTATGGTTCGGACCTACATAAATATCATATACACAATAACATCGTATGTTATGATTATTTCCATAATGGTATATGTTTTGATGCCCAGATTTTATATCTTAGTAAGACAACAACCCCCCCCCCCCTTCCCACACACACATTCTTCTATATATGATCTAGATATTCATACGAGGGTCTGATATGCATCTCAACCTACTCATGAGGAAATATTTAAGGACAAAATTTCCTCTTCCCCAAACAACACTTCAATAAATTTGTTGGAAAATCATCAAATAACTATGTATGGCATGATTCACATTTTTATGAGATACATATAAATCCCTAGAACGTAAGTCTTGGACCTAGACATAATGAAAAAAATTCATTTTTCATGCATATTGGACAAAGCTGTGTGGGGAAAACATTTCCGCCCATTCTCTAATAATGTTGATATGAAATGATTCTTTCATTTTCCAGAACCTACCATATTCCAACCAAAATCTATTTCCAAGGACATATGAATGTCCATAAGATTTCTTTAGGTATCCTTAATGGAGTTACATTTTCTAGAGAGAACCTCTATTTAACTATGGAAAATATTCCCTAGTTGGCACTGCATACATTACCCACAAAAAAGATCTGTCAACTAGTGGAAAATTCATCCTCATGAGAGACATATTCTATTTTTTGTAAGCCTTGACAATGCTTTCATCCCATGCCACTCCTAGAATTTGGAAGACCCAAGATTACATCTTACAACCTTTCTCTTTCAATCTTCAACATGATATAATATTTTTTGAACATTTAACATGAAAATGGAAGATCACTTATATTTTGGACGAATCTATGTGACATAAATTTTTTTCCCTCAATCATCATCATCATAAGACTTTAAACTTCCTGACCTATTTCTTAATATCATGACATTAATCTACACTATTCTTCATCCTTCCATTACACAATAGAAATGTTTGTAGGTGTGATCTATCATTCATGGATAATGATAACCAAAATTAAACCTTTGTTCCCTACCATTTTACCTTAAAAAATTACCCTTCATGGTCATGAGAAATACAAATTTTATCATACAATACATCCATATTAAATGAATGGTTTGTTTCCAGAGGATTATTTTTTTCCAATTCATAATATTACCCTACTGGATCTATATAAATCAACCACAAAAAGGTCTTGTCAAAAATATGAAAATTTTCCTTAGGAGAGGCCATTCTATCTTCATATACTACAGAAACATCATACAGAAAACCACCATTCATGAATTCTCTAGGTTTACTCCTTGAGTATATTTTCCTATATAATACCGTAAATTAAAAAATTTTAAAAATCAAGGCCTAACCCCCCATTCATTTTTAATATTATTGGTACATTCATGGACATTAATTCCTATTGGTGGAATCACCCCATAATTCATGGTAATTTTTTTCATCCTAAAACACTAATGATAGTTTTCTGGCCTACAAGAATCTAAAATACCCACAAAATAAGAGACATACTACTCACTAGATTGAAAATCTACAAAGGAAACCCAGGGTAAAATTCTACTATATGCCCTCTAGACTGATGTTTTAATTTTTTATGAATGAGTTGAGAAAAAAATAAAAAAAAAACATGATAGGTTGAAAAACCACAACGGGATTCCAAAGAAAAATTGAAGTCACACCCACTCGGCCTCCACCATAGTGGAATTAAGAAACAATTAGGGTAGTAATAGAAATGTCACAATGTTTATAGGGTTTTCCATGTAACCCTAGATAGATTAAAAATTATGGTCAATGAGTCCATTGGTTTAGGAAAAAATTAGGGCATGGCATGATCATGTCAATTTGAATATACATGGTTCTAATTGAAATTGATATCCAATGTTAAAACCATTAAATTCATCCAATAGATTTTCTTTCAAAACTTGACAAGTTGGGATAGATTGGAAGAAAAGGATAAGATAAATTATTCATATTGGAATGAAAAAAAAATTAATTTATATATTGAATGGGAACAATACATGATCATCCACATCAATGTGTCTCTCCATAATGTTACTAGAGAATAAAAACAATACTTAAAATGGCTATAAAAAAACTAATCATGATTTATTCAATAGATCAGCTACTACCTAAGGAGAGCCTCCATGGGTCCACTCCAGATTGGTTGTTTTCCCCTCATTATAGTCTTCTAGTTAAAAAGTTTTTTTAGCAACAAACCTAAAATTTTTACCTATTTGTTTTATTTTTTCGAGGCTCATATTTTTTGATTGATGATATACCATTTTCCTAGGTATGTGAGTCTCATATTCTTGCATCGTTATAGTTTGTGAGAAAATTTGTTCATAAAATCATTATAGTTTAGTAATCAAGTGATGAAGTTTAGTAGTAGTATCCTTTCAATCATATTAATGGTGATTGGAAATATTAAACTAGATATGATCCCATTCCTATGCATCCAAATCCTCTCGAGTCATGAGAACTTGGTGAATAAGTACATGAAGGCGGTGATAATCAAACATACCTACACCCAAGATAAGGAAAATTTGATGAAGGATATCCTTCTTATCAGAAATATTCAGCAAATATGTCTCCATGATTATGGTATAAATATGGGGCCCAAAATATTTTTTCACTAATTTATGTTCAATAGAAACATTGGTATCATGACCAGATCATCTGCTACTACATATATATAATATGGGATCAGATTTTTGATAGATAGGATCATTTAAAATTGTAACACCCAACTGGGGAATTCCCCTATCTTTTATTCCATTGGAATCCCAAGAATGATACTAAAATTTTCGAGTCAATTAATTGAATTTATGATAATGACCCATTGTGACCAGACTCTATAGGGATTCCAATAGTTCAAGTCGGAACTACAAGGTCTGCACTACTCCTTATAAAATGATACATTGAGGATGATGTTCCCTCATAAGGCTTATAACATCTAGAAATATTCAATTACCTATTAGAAGTTGGTAAATATGGAATGATGGGAAAAGAACCAAGTGTGTATTGACGATTAATCACCCATATAACTAGCTTCCCTATCCCCCATCAGGATATGAATCGACCGAAATTTTGGAAAAACTACATGATATGTTATCCAATTCTCTCATTAGAGTTAATGTAATTTTCTTTATATAATCCCTATACACCATCATAAAATATAATTGATGGTGGATGACTTGTTGTGATTCAATTTTAATCTAATAAAGGGGTAAATATGAGAAATTTTTCAATCATCCAAATTTTTGTGCAATACTATAAGGATCATATGGTTCCCTGATGTTTATGTCAACTGTCAGGTCAGCATAATCTCATATTTCAAGGAAATGATGTAGGAACGTTCTTCCAAAGAACCTATTCCATTACTTACCTCCACATTATAATTTGTTAGATAAGGAGTGAAATGAATTTCAGATTAATCATTTAACAACTAAATGGTTCCATCATTTCTCAAGGATTTTGGGATAATGAAAGTAATATAGAGTAGTGTAGGGTCATGGTGGAACAATGAATTATTGTGGTATACAAATATTTGTAGCATAAAAAGTGTTCCACCACACATCCTTATAAGAAATGATATATCCATCAAAGATGATGCATAGATACACACTAGTTAAAAAGGTCCAACCACACATAAATATGTGAAGAGTGGGGAAAATAGATTAATGGGATTTCCTTCACCCACATGGCCACCATAATTAGACATGTGACCCCTGAACTAGTATAAGAATCTCAAAATGTGAAGATCCATTCACTTAGGAACATGGAGAAAAATCCAGCTAACCCACATTCTAGTATTACATTCATCCTAATCTGATATCCCAAGGTAGTATGAATCCCTTCCTCATGGGTATCTTAATATGAACCCATAGTGAATCTTAACTGTTAGGTTAGGTGAGTCCTGTTACACCGAACCTTCATCCTCATACCACTATCCGAAAATACAACTTTGTCTAGTGACAGAAAAAAATTATTGAACATGTATAAACTGGATGAACTGATGATTTGTCTATAACAATCAGTAAATCCATTTATAATAAGAATACTATTCAGTATCTTTTAGGGAATTATCTGCATTAAGGAAATCATCATACATGTATCTAATAATGGGAATCCCATATAATTGATTAATATTATGTATTCTAATCTTCACATAGGCAAGTGTTAAATGAATGGTGTTGGTGCTTGAATATAGATCACTGATCAATTTGTGTAAGATCTCAGCTATTTAATATACCTAAAACCGATAAATATATTCTAACTGATACAGGTTTACAAAATCAACTCATTTTATAAATTCCATAGATTTTTGGTACAAAATGAATTCCCAAGTTCATTCACCATAAAATCTATTTTTGAATCAAAAATCCCATTTAGAAGTCCATCCCCCAATGGAATCATATCATGAAAGATTAAGATTCATTGGGTAATATTTGATGGTACAACACAAGGATATATCCTCATTTGTTTGTTTCTATATGTCCATAGGGAAATATTTAGAGCATATACCTTCTCTTAATCTAACTTAGAAATGATATTCCCCACAACCGAGATGTTCAATTGAATGTGATCTAATGTTTCATCAATCCAATAATTTTAATGATTCAGATTAGTCGATGGAATGGGATCATCATAATGAAGTACAATGTTATAAAACATCAATATATGGGACAATAGGTAATTCGGTGGCCTGGGAAAAAGGATAATCTTCTAATTTCCATCTTGATGGATGAGGGATGTCTAAGACCGTCATTACTGTTCTTGATGATGGAATATCTTCTATCAGTAATGATCAAGGTAGGGTAACCTAGTTTGGTTGAATATGGCCCATTTTATCCCTATTTAAATTTCATAAAAAACATGTGATAATCACTAAAAAATTATGGAAATTATGTTTAAACAATGTCGCATTAGCTCTTGAGGCACTTGAGGAACTCATCCTATATGGTGATCAACCCATGATTTTTTCAGACTATGAGGCTTTTGTCCCATGAGGTGATCTTCCCCAGAGGTGGTTTGATCATGAGGTGATGGGATTTTGATGAACTTAGTCTAAAAAGTATCCATGTGGATAACCATACCACCATTCGGGAAAGTGGAGTTACCATTCACAGGTGACGACTTTTAATTTGTGGAGATTGCACCCATGTTGGATAATTATACACTGGAGAGTATCTAGTGATGGGATATTGTGAAAGGATAATTTCATAGATAAGTATTGATAAAGGTAAAATGATCTAGGTCCACCCTTTTATATTCATAGTCCATTTTTCAGGTCCACATGTATACCACAAGCCAGTTCCAAATAAGATGGAATTCACTATCAAAATGACAAATTTTTATCCTAATCAAAGAAAATTGTGATTTGGAAATTTATTGGGTCTTAAAAAAACCCATGAAAGGTATAAATACTATTATAAATTATAAAATGGTAATAAAAATCATAAAGCAGAGTTTGATAAAATTTTGATGGGAATGAAGCCGTTATGGAAGGCATGGTCTTCAATGAAAAAGTCACCACATGAACATCTGATCTGAATGGAATCCTCCTAATAAAATATTTTGTCGGATTCAGAGGTGTATGTTGGTTCCTCTAAATGAAACTAGATCATTCTTGAGGCTAAACATAGAATTATTCCCGACATGAATAACAATACATATAAATTATATGTTATTTGTGGGAATAGGTGTTTATTCTCATCCCCTGCAAATTAAAAAAATCATTTGCTATTTGTGGATGGAGATTTTTACACCCTCCAATTTAAAAATAATTTTTGGGTATTGAAGGTATTTTTATGTCCTCCACAAATGAAATCATTTGCGGTATTGGACCTCTTTATTAGGATCCTCCAAACTAAATCCCCATGGGCAAGCACATATAAATGAACATCTCTGTAGTCAATTCCATAAGTCCTCTAAAAAATTTGTATAAAGGATAAATAGAAGGTGGGAGAGATGAATACAACTAGTGATGAATACACGAATATATGAAGACACACAATGAATACCAAGTAAAAGGATAATATCCATCAATTCCATGTAGGTGAAATTTATGCATAACATTATGGAATAAATGGAGAATCAATTGACATCCATAGATTCAAAACCCTCTGAAGGTGACATTATGTGAAGCATAGGTAGATTCCCCCTTTACATATGATCATCCTCTTTTGTGAAAAAGTATGTGGTGGGATTCAAACCACATGTAGTAAGATGATATAAGGGAGTTAATCATGGCCATATACTAAATAGATATATTGATGGAACCCAAACCCACGTAGAAAAGGGATACAAGGAAGACACTAAATCATGAAAATAAAATCACAACAAGGATGGAACATAGACCCTCGTACTGAAATTCTACCTTTACATAACCCACATTCATGTAGAAAAACACCACACATAGGGAACCCTATACCATGTTGATAAATTTTACGTTGAATGGGGCATACTCTCGTAAGCTGACTTCCTTCTCTCATCACCTTATGATATAGTTTTCGATCCCAGTATGGACCCTTTGGTAACTAACCAAATATAAATCTTTATAAAATCTTTTTTTGTGAATCTATAAGTATGATATGGTCCCCCTTTCTTGGAATTAGGCCACGACCTCTCAAAAAACCGATAGATATGGGCACAATAGTTTGACCTCTTGAGCATACATACCCATGGTATGTAGGGTACTATTGTTGAACTCTTAATCAATGGGATCATTATAATTCATTAAATGGTAAATTCACATACTAATATGGATCCCAACCTTACGGGTACTAATGTAGACATCCCCATATAAGGCATTAGGGGGTGGATTATGCTTCCCAATACATTTTAAGATTAATTCCTTACCCAAATCTCTTCCCTAGAACTAGGATGAAGTGGATTATACTAGAGATGGAACTCTTTCTCCCCTCACCTACATGATCTTAGTCAGATAGGTCATTAGATGTGACAATGCTAGTGATGAAAATATTTCAGAATATGGGTACCCAAATCATTGTATCTCTTTTTTTGGTCTCATGTTAATAATAAAAGAGAGGAGATAAGAACCCAATCTCTTTCATTCCCACATCATTTGGGACACACCTTCATCCAATAAAAAACAATTATGATTCAATTTTATATATATCGACTGCTTTCTCTTGTCTCCCACACAAATAATGAATCATGTGGGCCTATAGGTTAGTGGAGATCATGAAATTCACATGATCCCAAGAAAATTTGGGACTTCTATTCACTTTAATACCTAACCATACCGTCCTATGGGCCTTCAATTCAGTGTAATCCACAACCATACTCAAATGGGAATCATCATGAGTATAATACACAACCATACTCACTCTAATTGAAATCATCATGTGTGTAATCCCCAATCATACCCCAGATAATGATCCTCATATTCTGTATAATCCCTTATCTTACCCTTTTTAATGTGCATCCTCTTGAGTGTATACCCTAACCAAACTTTCATAAAGGGAAATATTACCCACAAGAACAGCCTCTAATGATCCATGTCCAATGGACCAATCCCGAACCAATTCTAAAATACCTAGGATTTAATTCTCATCCAAATAGGATACTTATGATGCCTCCATGAGTTCCAAACCCAATGCCTCAAATCAACCCTAATTATATTTGGGCCACATTTATAGTAGGTTCATTCAAACCTGGGAGACATCATTCCTTCCAGCTTCTATGGGATTCCTTGACATAAATCCATCCAAAAACATTGGCTTAGAAACATGTATCTAGATTTTCTTGCAACATGATGTTAAGATATTTGACTTGGTCCTCATCTCATGACCTTACAAGGTGATGTGTTAAATTAAGTGGAATCAAAATATTTGGAGTTTAATAAAAATTTAAATGATACACAATAATTCCATATTACAGGTTATATGAGAACATCAAAACTACTGATATCTCCCTGGATGATAGTAAATTCTTGAGCACCTCGATGTGTGTCTTAAAACCAAATTCATAATGGAAAAAAATATAGGAATATCTAACCCACACTTAAAAAGGTACCATTTATGGAGATCCTTTGATACATACAGATATCCCCATCAATGGGGAACCTCATATACATAAATATGATTCTAAAAATGTTCATGTTCATAGTTAACCAATAATTTTGGATGATCCACATTACAGATGGGAATGAAAAAATCACTCAAGTCATGTCACAATTAAAAACTATAAGAGATCAATATAATAGGTAATAGTTTCCCACCAAAATCCTGTTATGAATCCAACCTACCATCCTCTTGACCAATGTAATGTACCACAGAATTTTTGGCCTGTTTCACAACAACCACCTTATATTGGAATGTAGGTTTGAGAAACATCTCAAATGAGGTAATTGTTGGATGTTTCCATCTCCATGATCATATTATTAGAATCTGTTTAAAATTAATGGTAAAAATAATTGATTGATTGTGGAATATTCAACCCCCTAGGTAATCATTCCATGGTTCACATGATATTTTTCAAAAATACGTTCAATTGTGGTTTTCAATGTTCATTTAGGGTTTTAGTATTTTTAAATATTCCATAGTGTTTTTATTGAAATTTATGGTTTTTTTTGGTTTTTTGGGGTTTTCATGGTCCTTTATGGGTTTTAGGGTTTTTTGGTCCCATTATTGTTTATAGGGCCCTTTTACGTTTTTAGGATTTTTAGGTTACTTTAGGGGTTTTAGGGTTTTTAGGGACCATTAGTGTTTAATGGTTTTTAGGATTCTAGGGGACCCTTATGGTTTTAGGGGTTTTAGAGAATTTTTTGGGGTTTAGTGTATTTTATATTGTATTACGGTTTTTTGGGTTTTGGAGAGTTTTAGGGGTTTTATGGGTTTTAGTGTCTTTTAGTGTTCTTTAGGGGTTTAGGGGTTTAAATGTATTTTTGTGGTTTTTTCGTATTTTATGATTTTAAGAGTTTTATTTTTCCTTTTTTGGGGTTTGTAGAGTTTTTAGGGTCTTTTAGTGGGTTTTAGGGAAATTTTGGATTTTTTATGGTTTCCAAGGTTTTTTAGTTTTTTTCGTTTTTTGTGTCTTTAAGGGATTTAGTGACTTCTATGGATTTAAGTAGTTTTACAGTTTTTACGGATTTTTGGGGTTTTATGGTTTTTATAGGTTTTTTGGGTTTTTATTATTTTTTATGGTTTTTATGGTTTAGTAATTTAATGGTTTTTTGGTTTTTTATTGTTTTTTGGGTTTAAGTTCTTTATGGTTTTTTTTGTGATTTTAGGGGTTTTCATATTTTTTAAATGGTTATTAGGGATGTTATTTTTTTCAATTTGTAGGGGTTTTGTGATTTTTTAGGGTTTTAGGGTGTCGAGTATAGGGTTTATGGATTATATTTTATGGTGTATGGTATAAGGTTTATGGCATATGTTATAGGGTTTAGTGTGTATGGAATAAGGTTTTTTTGGGTAGGATATATGGTTTAAGGTGTAGGGATTAGGGATTAGGGTGATGGGTATATGGTTTAGGGTGTAGGGTTTATTTTGTTGGGTATTTGTTTTATGGTGTATGTTTTATGCTGTTAGGAATAAGGTTTATGGAATATGGTATAGGGTTTAGTGTGTCTGGTATAAGGTTTATGGTGAGGATATAGGGTCTAGGGTGTAGGGTTTAGGGTTTATGGTTTTGGGTATATGGTTTATGTTGTAGGGTTTAGGGAGTAGTTTATATGGTTTAGGATTTTATTAGGTTTTTAGATTTTAAGGGGTTATATGGTTTTTTATTATTTTGTTATTTTAATGTTTTTTAGGGGAATCAGTATTTTTAGTGGGTTTTAGGGTTCTCGGATTTTTATAGTTCATTATATTTTTAATGGTTTTTTATTCTATTATAGTTTTTAGGGATTTAGTTACTTTTTGGGATTTTCGGTGTTTTAGGGTTTTTATGGTGTTTAGGGGTTTAATTTTTTTGGAAAGTTTTTAAAAATTTAATGTTATTAGGAATTTATAGTGTTTTTTGGGTTTTATGGGTTTTATGGGTGTTTTAGTGTCATTAGTGGTTTAAGTACATTGAGGTTTTTTTTGGGTTTTTGGGTTTTTTTATATTTATTTTATATCACATTCTATTATTTTAAGTGGGTTTTAAATCTTTTTAGTGTTCTAGGGGTTTTGGCGTTTTGGGTATTGGTTTTATGACGTAGTTTTTAGGGATTATAGAGTAATGTATAGGGTTTATTATTATGGTAAAGTGTTTTGTGGGTATGGTATGGCGTTTAGGGAGAATTTTCTAGGTATTGGGTGTAGGGTGTATAGTTTATGGTGCTGTGTATATGGTATAGGGTGTAGGGTATAGGGTTTTGGGTGTAGGTTATAGGGTTTGGAGTTTATTATATTTGGTTTAAGGTGTAGGGTTTATGGTTTAGGATGTAGAGTATATGATTTAGGGTTTATGGTGTGGGTCTATGGTTTAGGGAGTATGATTTAAGGTTTATGGTGTATGGTATATGGTTTCGGTTGTAAGGTTTCTATTTTAGGGTTTAGGGTTAGATGTGTGAATAGTTTTGGGTTCCTGGTATAGTATCTAGGGTGCACATTTTAGATTTTAGGGTTTAGGGTATATGGAACTATGTTTTAACAGGTTTTGGATTTTTAGGGTGATTGGGGTTTTTGGGGGTTTTATGGTTTTTAGGTATTTTTAGTGTATTACGCTTTTTGAAGGTTTTAATGTGTTAAATTGTTTACTGTTTTTTGGGTTTTTTCAAGTTTAGTTTTTTAGGATTTTTTGGGAGTTTTGGGTAGTAGGATTTTAGGGTTTTTATGGCCTTTTGGTATTTTTGGTGTTTTAATAGGGTTTTAGTGTTTTTATGGTTATATGTGTTTTTGGGTTTTAGTATTTTTAGGGAATTTAGGTTTTTTATTCTATTAATGTGATTTATGGTTTTTTGGGATGATTTGGATTTTTATTGTTTTTTTATTTTAGGGTTTTCATGTTTTTATGGGTTTATATATATTTTTTAATTTTCAAGTGTTTCTGGGGTTTTTAGTATTTTTTATTATTTTTATGGTCTTTAGGGGTTTTTGAATATTTTTAGGTTTTATGATTTTTGTAGTTGGTTTAGGGTTTTTAAGATTTTATTATGAGGGGGGGTTTGATTTTTTTTGGGGTTTTTTGGGGTTTGATGTTTTAATGGATATTATGGTATTTTAGTGTATTGATGGGTACTTAAGGGGTTCTAGAGGGGTTTTGGGACCATTTAGGGGTTTTCTTGTTTATTTAGGATCTTTTAGAGATTTTAATTATTAATTAGGATTTTAATGGTTTTATGATTTTTAGTCTTCTTAATCTTTTTTAGTGTTTTTAGTTTTTTATGAGTTTTTTATGATTTTCAAGGGTTTTATGGGTTTTTTACTATTTTGAGGGGTTTTTTTGAGTTTTTGGTATTATTTGGGTCTTTTTTTTGTTTTCAGGGTATATTTAGTTTTTGGTGTTTTTTGTTTTTTTGTGTTTCAGTGGTTTTAAGGGGTGTGGGGGATTTAAGGGTTTTAGGTTTTTCTCGTTTTTTTGGCATTCTAAATTTTTTATGGGTTTTTATTAGTTTTATCGTTATATTAGGTTCCCTTAAGGGTTTTAGGGATTTAGATTTTTTATGGATTTATGGGTTTTTATGGGGTTTGTTTGGTTTTTTTCCCTTTTGGGGTATTAATGGTGTTTCATTTTTTATGCTATAATAGGGAAATTTAATGTTTTTAATTTGTTTTAGGGTCATTTAATGTTTTTATTATTTTTAGGGAATTTAGTGTTTTTGTATATTCTATAGGGTTTGGGGTTTTAGAGTCTTTTAGGGTTTTAAAGGGGATATTTTGGGTATTTTAGGGGTTTTATTGATTTTTTTGGGGTTTTTGGATACTTTTTGTGGTTTTGGGGTTCTTTAGATTTTCAAGGATTATAGGATATTTTGGGGATAAATTATTATTTTTTGCTTACTTTAGGGTTTTTAGGTTTTTAGGTTCTATTAGAGGTTTTAGTTACTAATAGTATTTACTATTTTTAGGGTACATTTAGGTTTTTCAGTAATTTTGGTTCAATAGGGTTTTTATTTTCCTTTAGTGTTTTTAGGGTTTTTAGGGACCTGTAGTGTTATTAAGGCTTTTAGTATCCTTTAGTGTTTTTTGGGTTTTTAGTGTCTCTTCATGTTTTTGGGGATTTTATTGTATTTATGGTATTTTATGGGTTTTAGTGGTTCTAGGGTCTTTGGGAGTTTTGAAGGTTTTATGGTCTTTTGGAGTTTTATGGTCTTTTAGGGTTATTATTATATTTTGGATCTTTTAGGGGTTTTAGGTTTTTTTGTAGTTCTTGGGGATTTATGAGGTTATTTGTTTTTTGGGTTTATGGTTTTTAGGGGTTATTGAATTTATTTGTGGTTAAAGGGTTTTTAGATGTTCTTTTGCGGGTCTAAGTGGGTTATAAAGTGTTTTAGGTTTTTAGTATGGTTTTTGTTCTTTTATTGGTTTTATGTGTTTAAATGGGTTTTAAGGATTCTAGGGGTATTATTGTATTTTGGGGTTTTTAATGTTTTTAGGGTTTTTACTATTTTTCAATTTTTTTGGGTTTTATCTATTTTAGGATTTTATGGTTGTAATGAGTTTTTATGGGTTTAATACTTTTAGGGGTTTTAAGAGTTTTAAGGGTTTTTATAATTTTCATGATTTTTTATTTTTAGGGATTTTTAGGGGTTTATGGGTTTAGGGTTTTACGGATTTTTAAGGGTTGTCTGTGCTTTTAGGGTATTCCACGTTTTAGGGGTTTTTATTGTTTTAGTGGTTTTATGGTTTCTATGTTTTTTCATGGTTTTTATGGTTTTTTGTGAATTTAGGTATATTTTTGGGGAGGCTATGGTTTTTATTATTTTTAGGGGTTTCAGGGTTATATTTTGTTTGTTTTTTAGGTTTTTAAGGAAGTTAGGGTTTTAGGGATATTTTTTGGTTTTTTTTTGGTTTTTAGGGGGTTTAGTGTCATTATGTTGTTTAATAGGATTTAGTGTCTTTTATAGGATGTATAGGTTAATTTATAGACATAAAGGGGTTTAGGGTAGTTGAAGGTATTTCGGTTTTTAATGGTTTTTTTGGGTTTTGTGTTCTTCTATGGGTGTTTTGGTTGTTTTGGTTTTTAGTTTTTAGGGTTTTTTGGTGTTTTAAGGGGTTTTAATGGTATTTTGGGGATTTTTTGGGTTTTATGGTGTTAATGGTTTGTAGGGTATTCATTGTATTTAGGGTTATTAGGTTTTTTTAGGGTTTCTAGGTTCTATTATTTTAATAGTGTTTTTTGGTTTTTCATATTTTTAGAGTTTTTCAATGTTTTTGGGATTTTAGGTGTTTTTAATGTCTTTTTGTTTAATAGTTATCTTGAGGTTTTATGGGATTTGTGGGGTTTTATGGTTTTTTAGGGCGTTATTGAAATCAGTGTTTTTTTTGTTTTTATGGGTTTTATGTGTTTTTATGTTTTGGGTGTTGTCTGGATTTTTATGGTTTTAAGAGTTTTAAGTTAATTAGGTATTTTTATGTTTTCTATGAAATTTAGTGTTTTTTGTTTTTAATGGGTTTTAGTGTTTTTTTTGAGTTTTTATGTGTTTAGGGTTTTTAGGAATTGTTTGGGTGTTAGGTTTATTTAGTGTTTTTGATGTTTTTCAGGTTTATTAGTTTTCTTTAGAATTCTATGGTATTCTTAAGCTTTTATGGGTTTTAGTGTTTTTATGGTTTTTTTTGTATTTTTATGATATTTATATTTTTTTATTGGTTTTTGGGTTGATTTTAATAATTTAGGAGTGTTTTGGGTTTTTAGGGTATTCAGATTTTTAAGGGGTTTTAGGGTTTTAGGGTTTTTATGGGCTTTTAGGTTTTTTCTTTTTATTATTGTATATTGTTTTTTTATTGATTTTATGGTTTTAAGTTTTTAGAGATTTATTGTTTTTATGATTTTTAAGGGTTTTATTATGTTTGAAGGGTTTTACTAGTTTATTTATGGTTTTTATGATTTTTAAGGTGTTGTTTTGTTTGCAGGTTTTTAGGGTTTTAAGTGGTTTTAGGTCCTTGGGTTTAAGGGTTTTTGGGGATTTATGTGTTTTACGATTTTTTTTTCTAGGAGTTTTATGGGTTTTAGAATTCTGGGGTTTTTTGTGGGTTATGGTTTTATTAGGTTTTAAGATTTTTTAGGGAGTGGATGGCTTAGGGATTTCCTATGGTTTTTTGAGGTTTTAGAGTATTTATGCTACTTTTTTTTATTTTTGATTGTTTTAAATATTTTTATGGTTTTTGAGAGTTATTTGGGTTTTCAGTTGAATTCATGGTTTTTGAGGGGTTTATGGATATTAACATTTTTTTTCAATCTATATCATTTTTAAGGGATTATAGGGTTTTATGAATTTTACCGAATTTTATGGGTTTTTAGGGTTCTAAATCTTTTTGGGATTTTACGGTTTCTGGGGTTTTCATATTTTCGGTGTTTATAATTTATAGTGTGTTTCGAGTTTTGTGGGTTTTTGGATATTCTAGATTATTTTCATTGTTTTATGGGTTCTATAGGGTTTTTTGGTGTTTTTGGGGGTTTATGTCCTTTTGGGGGGTTTCATATTTTTTTGGTGGTTTTAGTGTGTTGTGGATTTCAGCATTCAATTATGATTTTATGGTTATTTATAGTGTTTATTGGTTCTAGTTCTCATTAGTGAATTTTTTGGATATTTAGGTTCATTAAAGTGTCTTTATGGTTTTGTGGTGTTTTTTTACAGGATCCCAAGATAATTTAGGGTGTTTTTTTGGTATTTTAGGGTTTTAAGGGTTTTAGGGTTTTATTTACGTTTTAGGGATTTCATATGGGTTGTAGGGGTTTTATGTTTTTTATAAATTTCAAGTGGTTGTTTGGTTTTTAGTGTTTTATGGTTTTTAGTGTTTTTAGATAATTTAGAGGTTTTTTGGGATATTTTGGATTTTTAGGGGGTGTTCTGGGTTTTTAGGAGTTTTTTTTCATTTTATGGTGATCTTAGGTTGTTTTAGGGTTTTTAGGTTTTTTCTATTTTTTTAGTATTTAGGGTATTTAGGGTTTTAGTGGTTTTGGGATATTTAAGTGATTTAATGGGTATTTCGGTGTTTTTATACTGTTTTAGCAGTATTTATGGTTTTTAGGTTCTTTTAAGGGGTTTAGGGGGTGTTCAGGTCTTCTAGGAGATTTTAATGAATTTTTAGGGTTGTTTTGATTTTTATGGATTTTTGGGTTTATAGGATTTTCACGGCATTTAATGTTTTAATGGGGCCTTAGTTTTTTTGTGTTTTTTGTGTTTTTAGTGTTATAGTATTGTTTTGGTTTTTCCAGTTTTTAGGTTTTTTTGGTTTTTAGGGGTTTTAGGAATTTATGATTTTTTAGGGATTTTTGGGTTTTATGGGGTTTTTTGTGTGTTTAGGGATTACAATGAAATTTAGTTTGTTTATGATTATTAGTTTTTAAAATGGGTTTTAAGGGATTTTTTTTATTTTAATGGTGTATTTATCATTTTTGTGTTCTTTGGAGTTATTAGTGGTTTTTGGGATTTTTTCATTCTGAAGGGTTTTAGGGATTTTTAGGTGGTTTTAGTGTTATTCAATGATTTTTGGGTTTTTAGTGTTTTGGTGTTTTAGGGTTTGTAAGTTGTTTTGGTTGTTTTAGTATTATTCCGTTTTTAGTGTTTTTAGTGTATTTAATGATTTTCACGTATTCTAAGGTCGTGTATTTTTTGGGTTATTAGGGATTTCATTATGTTTGTTTTTTTTAGGGTTTGATAGGTTATGGTTCATAGGTTTTTTATGATTTTGAGGGGTTTTTCTTTTCTGAGTTTTTTTGGATTTTTTGGTAGTTTTAGGGGTTTAGGGGCTCGAGGGGGGGGGGGTTAGGGATATTTTTTTAGTTATTTGGTTTTTAGGATTGTATGATTTTAACGATTTTTTCAGGTTTTTAGGGTATTGGTGTTTTTTAATGTATTATGGTTTTAATTTGTTTCAGTTGTTCGCTTGTTTTTTAGGGTTTTCAGGATTTTTATTGATTTGGTTGTGCTGGTGCTTTAGTATTTTTCATGTTTTTGTATGTTTTTTGTGTTTTTTAGAATTTTTAGGTTATTAGAAGTTTTAATGTTTTGTAGGGGATTAGGGATATTAGTGGTTTTCTTGTACTTTATCG
Organism: Viscum album; assembly: GCA_963277665.1. Classification (NCBI taxonomy): domain Eukaryota; kingdom Viridiplantae; phylum Streptophyta; class Magnoliopsida; order Santalales; family Viscaceae; genus Viscum; species Viscum album. Next base: position 872,886,862 of record OY728152.1, on the reverse strand, counting down.
GTGTTTCACCCAACAACTTTGGTCAGAGGTAAGTAATGAAATTGTCTGACGGGGACTAATCTGTATATCTTTTATATATTGTGAGAAAGGAGGTGTAGTAATGTTGCTTCATCAGGATACCTTTTTTGTCACAGAGAGAACTTTTTTATATTATATGGTTGATTGTAGGGGTTGAATGGTGTGAAATCACATAAGTCAGATACAAGGTCTTCAGATGGTCTCCAACAGTTTTGGTGTGTGAAGTCAGAAACATCCAACAACTCCTATATATGTGATTTAGGGACCAACATTACAATGGTAGGAACTCATCAGGTAACTTTTCCAATTACACTTACGAACTCAAATTGGTCGAGAGGATGGGAAATCGGGCTAATCACAGTATTTTGGGGGGGGGGGGCTATTGAAAATTCTAGGAATCTATTCTAGATTTATTTCGGGTTTATATGTTCATGATTCCTTGGATAATTCCCATGAATGTGTCTGTAGATTTCCCATAGGTCACTATTCATCTTCAATACCCATGGGATCAAAATCATATGTATGTATTTGAGGTTCTCCACTGAAAAAAGAATATTTATGTGACCATGGTTCCCTATCAATTTTACACATTAGTCAACAAATCAGACATTCCCTGGTTGTTTTTTTGGGATGATTCTAGTCTAATGAAATATTATGGGTTCTCTGGGGATAATCATCAACAAGGGGGTAAAAAAATTGTTTTGATGTTGGGATCAAACACATGAAATGGGATTCCTACATATCCTCGTGATATGAATCTGAACCCACGTAGTTTGGTGCTTCTCATTTATGAACATCACCATTTGAGATCATTTGACAAGGACCAGTCTATGCAGATTAATGTCATATGATAAGGACACTCAGGTGAAGTGTCCCTAGATAGGACTGCTTTGGTACTTATGTCGTGGTGGCCCGATAGACATATAAGAGATATAGAATCTCAAGATGGATTTGACCCTATAGGTAATATGGCATAGAGAACATTAGAGTGGATTTGGGAGGTGGGTTTGGACCTTAGAGAGGCTACCCATGTATCATAGTTAGTAGGTAATAAAATCCCACGTAGTTTGTAAAATTGGGGCTAGCACCTTAGAGGAGGCCCAAAATGGGGCATAATAGGTGATTAAATTTTGAAAATTACCACTACATTCTATTAAATTTATAACATGTTCCATGGAAGGTTGAAGTATGGTTTTGTGGATTATACCAAATAGGAGGCCCCTTTGAGGAATATGATTGTGAAAATGTCATGATCACCACTAATATCTATGCCCACCCAAGTCATGTTCACAGTGAGAAATTGTGGGAAGTAGTGGTTATGATGATCACATGATCTTATGCTATCTTTTGATGGATAGTGGTAGTAACAAAGGGGAAAGAGAGGGGGGATTTGAGTATTCATGTCTCCTCTACTATTTTGGTATCTAGGATAGTCACGTTTGGTGATCTATCTAGCTATAACTAATGAAAACACTAATAGGAGTAGGTATTTCCCCCTCCTGAAATAATGGCTAGTGGATTCTCTCAGGATGAGTTCCCTAAAATTGGTTCTTGGATAGTACAGATTATTTAACAATAGACCTCATAGAAGTGAAAATCCACTTGTTACTCTCAATCCCTAGAAGTGTGAGGTTCAAATGTGTATCTTGAGTTAAGAAATAATATTACCATAGTAATTTTACATGGGGGAATTTTGAGGGTGAAATTATCCCATATGTATCACCCACAAGACTCTTCTTATGCTTGGTATGTCAACTCAAAAGGGAATAATGTTATACAGGGATATTTTATCACAAATTTATGGTGGCTTTGGAAGAGTCATTGGCCTAATTCCATCGGAATGGTTCAATGGGGGTCCATCATAGGAGTTGATGATACGACAAAATGGAGTTATTGGATCCCAATAGTCGAATTAAATAGAATACACTATTTTGCATACAATGTTCTTATGTTGGATGGGCTACACTCTACATAGTGTGGTGCTTTGTGGGTAAGGGAGTCATCTGCATACCATTGTGGTATGTGAACCTGATTTTTGCCTATTTTTCACCTTTCTATATGTTTTCGTGTTCCTTCCATGTAGCATGGAACTATGAAGGATATAATTCCCCCCAAATAATGATTTTCTATGTGGGTAAGCGTTCATTCCATGTAGCATGGGGCTATATGGGATTTAGTTCCTCCATCTTAGTGATATTCTATGCAAGGAAAGGTTCCACCCAAAATGATATTTTATATGCAGTATTCACGGTTGAAATGGGACACTAGTTATATACCTCAAGGGAAGTATTCAAAAAAAAGAATCTGTGTTCACAGACTGCCACATTCTTATAAATTTATATTTCATAACAGTATACAGTGTGTTTTACATATGGTAAATCATTGAAGAATTCCTTATTTTGAAGAGATGTTGATATCTCGGAATATCGCTACTTCAATTGATATGTCAATATGTAATTCCATATCTCAATTACACTCAGTCTCTATTTATAGATAACTAGGGGAACTAGATACCGGTGTAGTTGGTCATCCATGGTTGGTTTTCAAGACACGTTTTTTGGGGAAAAACAGGGGAGATACTTGATCTGTGTTGGACATCATTAGCATGAACACTGGGTAATTGTTTTCAGGGATGAAACAACCACCTTCATCCCGTGAATGAATTTGTTTCATTCAGGGTAAATTGATGGTACTTCCTTTCCAATGAATCATTTTAGTTTCTAGGAGATCGTTATTTCTGAGGCATCCATGTTCTCCTCCTTCCCATAAGAGATTTAATTTCATTTTCATATGTTCGCATCGACGTATTCATCCCATGAACGACATAGTTTTGTGGGGATCATTATTTTTTGGGGTGTAAATCACTACCTCATACCCACAAATAGAATATGTTTTCATTTTCATGTGATGGTTCCCCAATCTCCATCCCATGTAAAATTTATTTTTTGGAAGCTTTGAAAAGCAGTGGATCACTATTCAGAGAGATTATCTATGATGGGACTTACATTTCACTGGGTCACTTCATCCTTTGAATATATTTCATCAATATTATTCAACATTTTATTTATATCATTTTTCTTGTTTTATGGAGTTTTCTTCATATTGAACAAGAAATTTTCAGGACCCAAAAAATTATTCCCATGAAATGGGTTCTGATTAGGATGAAGAGAAGGATATTCTAATGTAGAAGCGGTGCTGATTAAAATGGTAAACTAGATAATTATCTATTTTTCCCTTATCCTACAGATGTAGAGTGTGTAGCATGATTATTTCTAGGGTCACATGAAAAAACATACAAAATTTATCCCTTTAATTTTATAACCTTATTTTTTCCTATGTCCATTATGATGTCGGTTTAGCGGGTATAACTTGACTTTTTCATAGGCCTCCCTTTGTGGGTTTTAAAACTAACAAGATTTTTTGCCATTGTTTCATGATTTTTAAATATTTTTCACAAACCATTAAAAGTTTAGTTCTATTTAGATGATACTCAAATTTAACATGGGGAGCCATGTGGTTATTTTCATCCTAGTGAGTTTTACATATCATTTCATGGGCAGTTTAAAGCCCTACAAATTGGACTAACATTGCTGATGTTTGGTAAAACAGATTCGACCGTGAATTATAGGAAAAGTGACGTGATATTTTTTATTGATTGAGAACATCATAAAATTTTTTATAGATGAAATTAATGAGTTATTTTTGTTTACACAAGTTTTAGGAGTTTTTTATATGAAACATGATATGGAGCATGAAATCCATTAAGGCGCAACAAGGTAGCTATAGCCTATTACGATGAAAAATTTGTATATGGTTGAAAGGACCTTCCCTATGGGAAACGTATGTAGATCCACCGAGGCATATTTTTCATAGTAAAAAAAGGATTCCCTGGGCACTGTCCCATAATTTTTGATGTACAGGGGAATTTATGGGAGGTTCAAATTTTTGTTAGTTTTTTAAAAGGCCACGAAAGGTTACATAGAAGAGATGTTTGAAAATAATGGGGGTGTATATATTGTCATTGGATTAGAAACCTTTACCACACATATTTTACTTTTTTAAAGAAGGTTTAAAATATATTTCAATTTATAATCATGCAATTAGGACATTGTTTATGCAGTTTAATGTATTTTTTCAAGGACATTCGGTATTTACCAATCTAGTCTGATGAAAGGTGTATTTGATTCATCATTTTCATGGTATTCTGACTGTTAATTCTATATCATATTTAATCATGGAGGGGGTGAAGGGTGTAAACGTAAATCTGAGGGTATTTTGAATCTATAGGGTGATATGGGAAATAAACTTCACAGGGCATACAGATGTAGGAAATAGCTCTCATATGGAAAAAGTTCACCTCTGGTTGACAGGCATTTTTTATGGGAAACATATGATGATACTATAGGGAATATCATGAATAGACAAATATAGGTTTTCCTTAGACAAAATCCCTCCATCTCTGATGGCCGGGGAAGGTTATGAGGATTTAGACCATTCCACACTTAAGGGTTGGTCAGTGAAAGGAGGGTGCTTGAGTATTAAAGGCACATTTTAGTCCACAATTTCCTAGGAAAAGGATTGAAATGTTTCCCTTACATAGGTGTGAAGAAATTTCATACATGGTTCAGGCCCATGCATAGGGAAGGGACATTATCCTTGATGTTTAATGACTTTTAGTGAGGAAATTATTATGATTGTATGAATAAGGCAAGATATAGTTTTCTGAAGGGTTACTTCATATGTGGATCTGATTTGTGCATATGGGTGGGGTATTTGTTATTGGTATAAAATATCATTAAAGGGGAAAATATCAAATTGGACTTTATTATGTATATTATTTCATGCATAGTAACATGGGGGAAAACATTCTTTATTGTGTCTAAAAATTTCCCATGTTTGTCAAATCCATACATTGGGAGGGATAATTTTGTTTTTTATGGTGGATGGACAATGATTTAGAATCTGGGTGTCACTAAGTATCATCTGTTGAAATGAATCAAGACATACATAGTTATCAAGGAACTATTCACTTTAACATCATGTGATAAGGATGTTTATCATTAATTTTAATGTCATGTGATTTGAGGGACCTGTTCCATGTAGTTTAACATCATTCGGTGAGTAATTTGTCTAATTAGTTTAACGTATTACTATTAGGATTTTTTCTCATAGGAACCATGAATAAAATAGATACAAAAAAAAACATGGATGTTCGGACATCATCTAGACCTAGAGGGGGAAGAATGTGTAAACCATGATATCGGGTATTCTCAGATCTGTAGGAATAATACAAGACATGGAATCCATTTGGGCGTATAAATGTAAGAATATCCTTCCATGAGGATGAATTTACCTTGGGTTGGTAATCCATTTTTTTTGGAAACATATGATGATACATTGGGGAATATTATTCATAGTCAAATAATGGTTTCATCAAGACACTGAACTTCCACTTGTGAAGATTGTAATAGGATTTTAATGATCAAAATTTACCCATGGCACATAGTTTGATAGATTTAAAGGATGTTTATCGATATACAAGAAACATATAGACCATAATTTTAATGAGTTATGAATCACCTTATAAATATTTCCCTCATATGTAGTGGTAATTTTGATTCCTTGATAGATCTTGGATGTGGAATCCAAATTTTGATGCTTTTTCACAGACCATTATTTATACATAGAATATGGGGATATTTCTTTCCCTCCATGATTGGGACTATGATTCAATTACTAGAAATTACTACAAATCTCTTGAAAATGGGAATCAGGAAACCCATAGTTATTAATGTATTTTGTAGTTTAATGTCCCGTTGTAATGACTTTGCGTGACTTTTTTAGGTCTTGCTACTAGGACCATAGTAACCACACTATCAATAGATAATACTTGGTATTGTTGGGAATAACCTTCTGAAACTCCTTATCCCACGTGATCAATGATCGGTGTGAGAAATAAGAGGTGGAAAATGTTTATTCTACCACACATGGGTGGCATAACAAAGGACATGGGCATTTCATTTTGTTGCGGCTGGTCCTAGGATGTTGGATCTGGGTTTCCTACGAACCTCATTGGGATGTGGATCAATCAATACATAGTTCAAAGAAATTTCTATGGGAAAATATAGTTTGTACACATATGGTAATTTTTTATCCTTTATTGTAGATAGACCTGGATTTAGAATCCAGTAATCACTAAATATCTTGCAAGGGTAGGAATTGAGCAAAATATAATTCTAAATGCGAAGGCTCCCAACATAGGTTATGTCCATACGTGATGAGGGGAAATTTTATTCTTGATGTGGTCCGTCAAATAGGGTCTTCTATGGAATCCCCTATATTGACTTGGAATGTATGTAGTGGAGGGATTATTTTATTCATTTCATGGATGGGCCTAGATCATAGGATCCAAATGTCACTACGTATCTCATGGAATGAGAATCAAGGAACAAATAATTCATTATAGGAATGTTTCATGCATAGGACTAGCCTATACATAGGGAGGTGTCTTTTTCACTTCTAATCCGGATGAAACATGATTTTATATCTAAGAACCACTATGTATCTTTTATGAAAATTAATCAAGTCGTACATAGTTCTCTATGTTCCCTACACCGATCTGACCAATGTATAGGGAGAACACAGCATTATTAACTATTTTTTGGGGTGGATAGACCAGGATGTAATATATATGAATCACAAAGCATACTGCATGAACTGGAATAATGTTGTATATAGTTCTATAAAAATAATCTTCCTACGTGGATCTATCTCTCATTTTAACATGTAAGGATCAAGATGTTGGCATCCTTTGGCTATAGGAAATATTTCTTCAATAACCTTATACTGGTAGGAGTTGTAATGAGCTTTTCATCCATTGAAATTAAAGAACATGATCAATTAGAGTGGAACATGTGCATGATATACGTTCCTTCCCATTTTTGTTACAATTTTTATAGTTTCCTTACAAGTATCATTAGTGTTCTGAGAACCAACACCATTTCTCCTTTGAGGAAATTCTATAGGTGACACTTTTTTATTAAAGTATCATGCAATCCTACATTGATAAATCTCCAAATGATTTAAGGTATGTAACCTCTTTTCATCAAGTCAATCTTGTACACCCATTCATTTTTGGGATTGTTCATCCATTAATAGTTCATCACGGATGGATACACAGTGTAGGTAATTTGATCTTTGATGAGGAGGATTGCCTCTGTCCTTTACACTAATATGTATGAGGTTTCATGAGTAGAAATGCAGGTCATGGTCTGATTGGACCATAGAGTATGGAGGGGTTTTTAGGACCATGGGTTATTATAATTATCTTCCATTTTATAGATTATATAGGATATTGTCTAGTTGATGACCTCTATTTTCCCATTAGCAACTACATGATAGTGGGATGAAGGTCTTGTCTGGATACGATACTCCTGGTAGAATTTCTCCAACGTAGAATAATAGAAATTAAAGTAATTTTCATTAATTATGATGTAATGGATACCAAATCTATTGATTATTTCACCTTTCATGAAGATAACCATGTTTCATTCTTAAACATCATTAAGGGGTACAACATCCTCCAGATGGAAAATAAATCGGTTATTATTAGAATATACTTCAATTTCTTGGTCAAAGGAGGTAAATATAGCCCCCTGACATCCACTCACCACATGAACAGGGTCCATGAGTACATTGTATTGAAAAGAATCTATGGGGGTTGGTGGATGAAATTAGAATGAAAATTGCAGGAATGGAACGTCTTGGTGAATATAGTGAATTCTTTCATCATGGAGGGAAAAAAGTATCTGAGTCTCGGAATTTTATGGGAAATCATAGATCCATATTGTTTAGCTCCACAAACATTTACATGAACTTACTTCATGATGTTGATGGTTTCTTATCCATCAATTCATCTGAGAAGGATCCCTTTGAGACCTCATTTATAGAGGCCTTTTTTATGGTTAGTTCCATCATAGAGAACAAGTTTAATTAATCTTCTTAGGATTTGTTCCCTTCTAACTCTATATAGTAAGATCTCACCTTATAGAAGGTAATATAATATGTGTTTCATCCAATTGGTGGTAGGACCATTTATACTAGGTATGCGACTTATATCATTTATTTACTCTATGTTGTCCTGAATGAACAGTGAGACCATCCAGTGATGCACAATACTAATGACTGTTTTATCTCATTCCAGATTAGCATGATTTGTGGTTGCATTTTCCAATGCACCATACTTGGAATTTCATGATCAAGGTACATGATTCAATGTCCCTTCTTTGATTAATTCATCCCTTATTCCATAAAATTGGATTAAAAGGGACTTATAATTCGTTTTTATAGAATAATCATCCTCGACCTTCTTTATTACTAGTTATGAATCATCTTTGAACATAATGTGTTTTACTTGTATGTAAAGTGATATATATTACCCTTTAATGAGATACTATTATTATAATTCATTATTCAAACACCCCTATGATAATAGTAATTATTAAGGAATGATTTCCTTTATTGGAGATATGAGTACGATTTCAAGGCCCACATTGTTGTGCCTAAGGTCTTCTATCCATTTCCCCGTTGGTCATCTAGAAGCACCATTGAAATGAATCTCCTATATTTGAGGGTATTCCTTAATAGAGAAAACCTCATCATCAAGTAACTTGGTATCTAATGATGTTTTTTCTATTGAGGGTTGTTCTGGAAAAAAATAAACTAATGCCCAGACATTGATCAGTTTCTGATGTATGCATTGGATAACAAACTACTACAAAATGACATCCCACCATGATAGGATTATTTTCAACATCAGATGGTAGATATTATACTTTAGTGGGTTTCTATAAGAAAAAATATGGACCTCATTATATTCCAGGTGCTGTCTTCATTTTGGTACTTCAAATATTAGTCCCAGAAATATCTTCTTAATATAAGACTAATGAGCCCTTTCATCGATCATGGTTCAGTTGAGATAGTAGAGGAGGTTTTCACTACCAGTTTATTTCTTCAATGCAAGGAAGGATAACTGGTATCACTCTAGGGTAGTAAAATGAGAAATGAGTTCTCTTCCTTCGATGGGTGGAATTAGCACTAGAAGACATTAGAAATACATCTTTAGATTATCGAATTCTTCCTAACAATCATCAGTACATTGATATTCAACCCCTATTTTCATGAACCTGGTAATGGGAAATCATTTTTCTATAAGGTTTTATATAAAGTGTTTAATGTTTTCTATATGTGCCTAAAGACCTCTCTACTCGGTGAAGTTTTGAATACGTTTCCTAATAATGATTTATTTTTTACTTCTTAGGGATGAATTCGAGCCCCATATGATGTTTGACGTAGCCGTGGAACTTCCCCAAGGTAGCACTGAAAGCACGTTTTAGGGGATTATTTTTTAGAATATGTTGTCTTTATTTATTTAAGATGATTTCAAGATCTAATAGGTGGTCCTACGTTTTTCAATATTTTACCACCATTTCATCATCTTACCATTCAACAATCATTCCTAGAATGGTTTGAAGATGTGATGCATGGCACATTGAAATGTGGCGTCGGCATTCTAAAAACTAATGTGCAACACCAGATAACAAAAACCTCCCTATGTTCCCTAAAGGGATTAGATTATTTATCTTCTCAGGACACTATTAATTTATTGTATCCTATATAACCATCCATGAAGGAGATATCTTGATATCAGAATGTTGATTCGATCAGTAGTTCTGTAATCAGGTCCAGGAAATCATATTTTGTGTGGTGTCAATTAATATATCCAAAATATATGCATACTATTATTTGTCTATTCTATTTTTCAGGGGATATATTGTACAACCATATGGGGTTTGGACATCCCTAATGAGTTTTTCTCTAATTATTTGGTCAAACTCAACCTCTATCTTTGAAGATTTCATTGGGTGTGTCCTTCTAGTTTCTTGTTTATAGCCTTGATGATCTTCCTGCATGACTATGTGGTGAGTGGCCACGTTTGAGAAAAAGGAATGGTATTTTTTGTAGTTATAGAAAAATAAATCTTGATGTTACCATGGGAAAGATGTATATACAGATTTCGATTTAGAAGACATGGCTTCACTAATCAGGGTGGGTCGTCGATCTTCTTTTGTGCTTAGAATTATTTCAATGAGCTCGTTAATAGTGATAAATATTCCATCCTTTAATGTTATAGGAAATTACTAAGGTCTTATTCATCTTCTTATTCCTCCTCATCTTCTTCATCTTGTTCTATTAGAGAAACAATTTTTGAGATGAGATCTCCACAGTTAGGAGAAGAGTTGTGTTGTTGGCATTCAGAGGCTGAAGTGACTTATTCTAACCTTGATGATAGAGGGGTAGTTCTTGGAGAGGATGGACTGGAGGATGGAAGATTTTTTCTTCCTATTAAACCTCATCAGATGAGATAAGGATTTTCTAGATCATTTTAGATTATTTGAGGGTGTTTTTATCTAAGAATTCATCATCATCTTGAGGTTTAGCAGATTCTTCAAGGCTGTTAGAATCACTGGGCATGACTGAGACCATGAATATTTTTTATTACACATCTGAGATTGGACCCACACACCCAACCATGTAGACAGGCAGTACATATTTTTTAATGAACTATTTGATGGGGTCATCTAGGACAATCTCCAAACCTTTTGGGGAAGTGACCCAATCAGAACCATCGATTGAGGGTCTCTTCCATTTATTCTCGTAGAAACCTTAATTGATATAGTATGACTCACATAATTCAAATGGATCCTTATCATCATAAAAATATAAATTTTTTCCATTAGGGAAATATTGGACGCATTGATTGTAGGATGAAGGAATCGACATGTGCAGATGTATCCAATGCCATCTGAATAGAATATTTAAGTTCGTGTTTTTATGAACCACTAGAAATTATAAGTCAGCTACGAGGTCCCCAAACTATTTTTAAATTGATTTTTCATAACAAAATCTTCTCAATTTTTTCATAACCCAATTGGGATTTACTCGAGTCCTTCGGGTTATCCTAATTGAATCTTGGCCGACAAAGTTCCCGCAATGGATTGAGGTTTACTCCAGATCCATTTTCAATTAATACTATCCAAACATCAATAACATTTTTCATTCTAGATACATATTAAGGATTGATGAGTCCCTATATAATGGCATCTTAATATCGATATATAAACGAGATATCCAGATGGAAATCTGTATGGGGTTTTCATTGTCCAATATAATTCTTCGGTAGCCACTTCGGCTTCAAAATATTGGGGGATTGTCAAAGATTCTTTTAGAACATCACTATGGTCTGCCGAGTGATTCAGGGAATCCTAGATTGAGACCTTAGGTTGGACTAAGGATAACTCATTCAATATTTAATTCTTATGGTCTAAATACTTTCACTTCCCAACATGGGTTTGATCTTTCAATGGCTCTATAGGGGCTTGAGCATTGGATGTAGATGAATCAGACCCCAAAATATTATTTGGTAGTGTTTCTGTTCTTTAGGGGTTGGTATGGGTATCAATGCATACATAATAAGGTTAGTAAGACACATTTTCCTCTTCTGAATAAAATTATAGAATGATCAAGAAAAAATGGATGGTGTAGGGGGATTTTCCTATTCATACTGGCTCCACTGAAGGTATCTTCCTTTCTAATTATGCAACATTGATGGATTGAGTAAGGGTGTAGCAATGATTTTGTATTCTATTATGGATGCATCTTCCTTGATATCCTTGGTTTCTACAACCTCTTCCCTTGGACCTCAGATTGGGTGTGTAGATCTGGGGATCATAGCCACAATCATCTTCGGTGAAGGGGTATATTAAGTGAAATAAATTAATGGATTTGAAGATCAAAGCATCATATGATGATGAATTTCCCTAATTTATTACTTCTGATGATTCCATTTGGTTGGTCATTGCTCGTGCTTTCAGATATTATGACATTAAAACTAAGAGGGTCGATGATGACTTTTCCCTTGATATTAGTTCATCTTCTTGCACTTGCATCCATCCTTTTTGGTCAAACATATTCTTGTACTGCTAACTTTTGGATGGTTATAGAGCCAGGGGAATAGATTGTGTTTATGTTGGTGCTATTGGTATTATAGTTGGTTTCATCAATTGTTCTTGGAGTATTCCATGATCTTATTGGATTGTTATCTAATTCATCCAACTATGTAACATTTTATCCCTTATACTAACAACTTCTTTCCACTCTTCTCCCTCATCATGGATGGTGGTAGAATCATTTTACACTTATGCTAGTGGTGGTCCTTACATTACTTCCCTAGAATATATTATTCCCTGTAAGATTTCATTAAAGATGAAAAAATCCGGAATGATGTACCCCAATATCCTATGAATGGGACCATAATCTAGATGATCGTCAATACCAAGCTCATCATCCCTTTTTAAATCTCACATATGGATACAATTTCAATTCATTGTGGCTTTAAAAATATACATGGACTTGATTATATTGAAATAAGTATGTTTTATTCATCTGTTCCTTGAACCAATTTCTCAAGGGTCATCTCTGATCATCAAGAAATGAGTATGTTTTATTCTAGTGGGATGGGTTTATTTACATACTCTTGATATTGTGTCTTAGTCTAGATTTTCTATCCTTATTGGTGTTTTTTTATTAAAAATTTCCCTAGCCTTATAGGATGAGGTGGTCCTGTACTATAGCAGTTGCTACTACTACTTCCACTTTCGTGATCTCACACATTCCCATTAGAGTGTGACACAAATATGGGATTGGGTCTACCTGGTGTTGCCACTCCATTCCATCACGGAGTCTAATGACTGAAAAAAAGGAAATACCTTAGTCCAAAGTGATTCATCCTTTGAAGAAACATCAAAAATCGACAAAGGGATGAACAATGAGAACATTTCCCATAGGTCGCGCAAGTTCCCTCATGGTCACGCAAGTACACTTGCGCGCCGCCTAGTGGTCGTGCAAGTCTACTTGCACGACGCCTTATGGTTGTGCAAGTGACTTGCGTGAACTAAAGTGATAACCACCCGGTAACCACCCAGGGACTTCTCCTGCCTATAAATAGACTCTGTGGGCCCCCCATTCGAGAGGATCTTTTTTCCAGAAACTCGGATTGAAGCTCCCGATTCCCAAGTCTCTTCTCAAATCATCTGGAACACTTATAAGGTAATTTCTTACCTAGAACGGAAGATCTAAAGAGAGGGAGGAAGGCCTTAGTGTTTAAATTCATCAACACTTGCGCGTCTGAGTGGCCAGCCCTTAAGGTAAGTGTCCACACATGCGTGCCGCCTTACTTCTTCGATAGAACTTGCACGTCCCTTTGCTGGAAGAATCTCAAGAGGATCCTAAAGGCTTTAATAAAGAGTCGCTCAAGTGTTTAATTTCTGGTTGAATATCGTGCAAGTACCCCACCATGTCGCGCAGGTATACCTGCGCGATCAATACTTGCACGCCCCCACAATACTTGCGCGCCTTACAAGACTTGCACACCCCTTTTTTTTGTGTGCCTTTCTTGCCCATTTCACCCCTATTAAGTCATTACACCTTTCTTATTCAAGATTCAGTCTTCAAGACACTCTTCAAAGCCATTTCATGGCATGATTTCTTGATTTTACTTCCTTATCTGAAAGGAATTTTGTGGAATATCTCTCAAAACTTAGTGATTTACACATCTTTAGGTCACTAAAGATTGAGATTTCATTCATTCAACCTCAACCTTTAAGATGAGAGAATCCTTAACGTGGGTCTCCTTTTCAGTAATAATCCCCAGTCATAAGTCCTCTAATATGGGCATCCTCTTTAGGAGTAAGCCCCAAGTCCCTTAATTTTTGGGCATCCTTCTTAGGAGTAAGCCCCAGATCCTCTAATTTAGGCTTCCTTTTCAGGAGTAAGCCCCAGTCTCAAATATGGACATCCTCCTCAGGAGTAAGCCCCAAACCTTATCCCTTAACATGGGATTCCTTTTCAGGAATAAGTCCCAGTCATAAATTCCTTAACCTGGGCCTCCTTTTCAAGAGTAAGTCCCAGTCATAATCTTGGGCTTCCTTTTTAGGAGTAATCCCCAAGTCCCTTAAATTCTCATTAACCAGTCCTAATTTACATTTAATCTGGGATTCCTTCTCAGGAGTAAAACCCAATTATTAATCGTCTCATGATTTGGGTTTCCTTTTCAGGAATAAGTCCCAAAGTAGAGTATTCAAATCTCCATAAAGCACATACGCCTTTATGGAACCTGTTCCTGGATTTTCTCCCTAATGTAAATCCTAAAATTTATCTGGGCAGTCATACGTACATAAGCCCCACATTATTTCTTATGATTGCATCTTTCATGGCACAATTGTCTAATTTTTACCAATACCTCTTGTTTCTCACAGCGAGCATGACTCACATGAGCTTAGAGTGTAAAAGTAATTGTGACATCCTTCTCTGAGCCATCAATCATAAACATCATACTCCCTTACTCGAACTACGTGGGTTCTGATTCCTTTTCCAAAACAAAGGATACGTAGGTATCCCATCTATGGGTTCGATCCCAACTCTGAAATAATTCATGTCTTTCTGAATGACAATAAACTTCAAGTGCCCCACTGAGTGGATTTAAAACCATCCTGGTCATCATAATGACCAAGAGACTTTTATATAAATATTTTGAAGGATACCATTGACCAAGAATCTCTAAATAGATATAGATGATTCTCTATTGATGAATAACCTCAAATACATATAAAAGATTCTCTAAATTTCTTACATATTTAATCATTGATTGTTAAACTGAAGGAAAGATCATTTTATACTTGGTAATGTAATAAGGATTCATGAAGATAACTTAAATCTATAAAGAGAGTCCCAGAATATAAAATAATTCCCCTTAAAAAGGTGTGATGAGTCCGACCTTCCATCCTCTCGACCAATGCAAATTCCTAAGCCTCATCAGTTCACAAACTAATGAAGCACCTACCTTTGGAAAGTAGGTCCAAGTGGATGTGAAATCATTGGATGTTTCCGGTTCTACGAAGAAACCCATTAGAAACCGATCGGAACGTTTGAATCTACCATCCAGGAGGTCATCCCCGAATTCCAAGGGAAACAAAAATGGTGAACCCGACGTGAATCCTTAACCAAGTTAAAATGGTGTTTTACCTATTTGTTAAGCCCCTATTTAAAACTCAATAAGAGGGCTAACAAAAACAATCATTGACATGTGTGCTCATCTAAAGGATGAAGTGGCTGAATTTTATCTTGATTACGTCTGTTATATCAAACAGGCACTCTTTTCCAAGATCTTCTGTATTTCCATAATGGCTGCTCTCAAATTCACATCTGTGAATACTACTGCTGCAAATACCACTGCTGCTATTCCTACTGGATCGTCATCCGCTCTGAGGATGACATCACCTACTCAGTGTCTTCAACACTGGGTATCAAATGCGCTGGTTAAGGAGTACCGTCAACACGGTACCATCCCAACTCTGTAGGCTGCCCGAAAGTCCCTCCAAGTGAACAACTCACTCAGGTCGTCCGGAGAACGACGACCAGTAATCCAAAGGCAGGCAGTGCTAACTACCGTCTCCAACCGTTTCGGGTCGTTATCCCCGGAACGCAATTTCCATTCACTCCCTTACTCTGAGGAAGTGAATGAGAAGGTCCCTCAGGGCCTTAATTCAAAAATAAATGAGTCCTTCTCGAGGGATCCCATCAACAATCGCCACCAGAATCGTGCGGCAGTGCGCCCTCAACATGATGAGGGTACCGACTCCAGGCATTTAGCTCAGGTTCCTCGAACCCAAGCAGGAAAGACGAACTGCCAGAGACGGAATCCGGTTAACAATGGGTAGGTTTTCATCTCTTTCATCTCTGGAGAAGTCCACCAACCTAACATGGTGGCAAACAACGAGCATGCACACACACCTGTCCGTTTTAATTATGTTGTCCAGCAGACTCATCTGGCAGCACCACGCCAATCCCGCCAGGAAATTCCGGCAGAGTACTATAGGCAAGAACATACACCTGCTTATACATCACCAGTTAGTCAGCAGGCTCGCCTGACTACATTTGATGGATCTCGTCAACCGCGTTTGGCGAATTGTAATCAGCAGTCAAATACACCTGCTAGTACTAATCAAGCCTACCAACAGTCTCGCTTGGTAGCACACATAGAAGTCAGTCGGAAAGCTCTGACGACAAACCGGAGGCAGACTCAACTCTCTGCCTCCACACTTGAGTACTGTCAGGATTCACTGACAGGAAAAGGACGACAAGAGCAGACACATACACCTACTCCAAGCCCGGAATGGACGTATATCCCCGTTCCGGCGGTTGAAGTCACCAAGCATATTTTGTCAACGGTGAAAGAGCAGAATCATATTCCTGCTCATATTCTGGATGCTTGCCAGGATATCAAAACAGCTTCAGCATAATCTCCGGGAAAGACACATAAATCAATCCCTAGCAGTGGAGTGACACATCAATGATTCACTCCGGAACAGACACACACATTTGTTCCAGCTCAAGAGGGTTATGGGGCATACTCCCCCATATCATACGGACAACCAAGTCAGGAACATACACCTGATTTGAGGGAATATCATCAGCCTAACCTGACCATATTTCCTAATCAGGCACATACACCTGCTCAGAGCAACCACTTTCGTCAAAAAGTGGTTTCCAAAGCGAGTAAGAAAGCATCCAAGAAAAATATCCACCCAGCACAGTCAGGAGATCATAGGCCAATCTCTAACCAGGCCTTGCTCGATGATGGAGTTCTTGAAGCCCTCAGACCTTTATCTATTGGAATTCAAGATTCTACTCCCTCAGTTCCCAATAACGGGAACATTAATTCTGAAGGTCTTCAACAGACACTTCCTCATGAAGGCTTTCTTCATGACAATTCGTTCAATCTTGATGTTTCATCATCAGATGAGAGCCACAGGAACCCTCTGTGTGGTCAGAAGACCAAGGAGCAAGAGATCGCATCTTTTGTTGTAATCCATTATGGTGTTCCTCCCCATAATGATGAATTTCGCTGCAAAAGTCCTCTCCACAGTAGTGATTCACATTGTCTGGAAAATACTCCAGTGGATAATGTAGTACCGAGAACGCCCTCTTATCTTGAGGCACATGAAAATACGAAACCAGACATGTCTGATGCTTTATCGCTAGAAAGTGAAATACTTTCTCAATCATAAGATAGCTTAGGGTGTAGGTCATTATCCGAACCACCCCTAAGTCATGCATCTTCTAGTTTGATCAATGATCTCTCTACCAATCTTGTTGAATCCGATGAAGCAACAAGGAAACACCAACTTTGGTCAAAACATGTAGAAGAATCTTCATTTAATGATTAAGAGGAAATGGTGAACATGAGGAAAAAACTGGCAAAAAGTGAGGAACCAGTCATGTTTTGGCCTTTGGATGACTCCCAGTATGACATTCCAAAGATGTTGACAGAAGATGGAGTCCATGATATTCGTATCAACATATGGAAAACTCTTTGTCAATTGAAGAAGAAGTTATTATCTTATGATGAATATGAAAATCATCTTAAGATAATAGAAGGGCTACAACGTCAGATTGATTTGGCATCTCTATCAGTCTCTCGGTATCTGAAGACTGAAAAGCAACAGAGAACCCTTCAACGTTCATGCTTTGGTGCACTAAGAAAAGTGCGTCAGTTAATTACCAATGCTCCATCTGGTGTTCATATCAGAGGATGGGGTGTTCATGGAGCACTACATTTCACAGTGCTTTCCAGTCAGCAAAGCCCATAGAAAATGGTCTCATGCAATGTTATTGCCCATGGTCGGCCACAGTCAATGGGCTTTGTTCATAATCAAAAGCTTTCTCAAGAACATGATTCCACTAGTTCCTCTCAAAATCTGGCATATAGAGAACAAGTTGTTGAATTTATCCTACATCAAGTATGAGAGAATATTGCAAAAGCCTTTCGTATGGAGCAAACACATCATCAAATGACAGAAGTTTCGGAATCATCCAACGGTCTGTTGAACCAGGTGACAAAAGTGGATACAGGTTAATGCATCCAGCTAATTTCCGATCTAAGATTTGCAAGATCAAGAGAGCTTTTAAGAAGGTCTCAGACATAGCATGTCAAGAGCCACCCCAGCTTGTCATACTGGGGACTCCTTTAACCCAACAATCAGAGTCAACAAATGGGATTCGAGGAGTTGAGCGGATGCAGCGGGAACATCCCCAGTTCACGAGACTGGGGACTCTTTCAAATCATCAATCCCCTTCTCATAGAATGTCGGTCTTTTCGCGATTGGGGAAGAAGCCCCAAGAGGAACGAAGAGCCAAATTATCAGGAGATTCCCTCCAAGTTATAGCTCGTCAAGAAGTTCCTAAAGTATTGAATCAACAAAAGCCAATGTCTCATCAAAGACATGAAAAAAAGACAATATCACAGAAATGTTGATAGAAGGGATGCGATGCATTATGAATCAATCAATTTCATTAATGCCGTTGTTGCTATTCCACCAGAGGAGACTCACTCAGGGGACTCAGATGAAGAGCATCCTACTCAAGAAAATGTACGCACTAATACAAATGAAGAAGGTGTGCGTACACGAAGTCAAAGGATTACTCAGAACCTAGGTAATCCACTTCCCTCTCTCCAAAAAGTATCCATCAAAGGGAGGGGAAAGAATCAGGTTACATATCCTTCCTCTGGAGAAGGTCAATCACTCTTATTAGAGTAAAGGTTTGCACAACAGGAGGAAGAAATGAAAGAATTAAGAAGGTTGAATGCAGATTTACTTCAGAGTAGTCTTCTTCTTAAGAATGCTAAAGTCCAACAGCCGAAGGAATTTGTTGCAGTTACTGAGATGGATCAAGAATATCCTCCTTTATCAGTACACCCTCAGAGGTCTAATCCTGAGGGTCAAGCGCAATAACGGTTGGCGGTGCTACCATCAGTTGCAGCACCAACCACCACATTTGTCCAAGCTCCATTCATTGCA
Source organism: Viscum album (assembly GCA_963277665.1). Taxonomy (NCBI): domain Eukaryota; kingdom Viridiplantae; phylum Streptophyta; class Magnoliopsida; order Santalales; family Viscaceae; genus Viscum; species Viscum album. The sequence continues at coordinate 872,867,867 of OY728152.1, read as the reverse complement.
CCTACTCAAGACCAAATTCAACCGGATGTTTCTCAAAAGTTAATAACTACTATTGAGTCATTAACAGCTCGGTTAGAAACTATGGAAGGGAAACAGGTGAAAGTTCTACCAGAAAAGAATGTTTACCCTGAATGGGTAGATTCAATTTCTCCTCCATCCAGTTTTGGAAACCCTGTTTTTCCTACTTTCAATGGATCAGGCGAACCTGAACAACATTTGACCCATTACGTGTCTTGTTGTGATCCTATGATGGAAACTCCAGAGCAGCAAGAAGCAGTGAAACTCATATGCTTCGTGCGAACTTTGCAAGGACCAGCTTTTGTCTGGTATACATGCTTTCAATCCCGGTCAATCATCGGATGGGAGTATCTTCGCCAAAAAGTCCTTCTTCAATTCAACTCAACTTTTCCAAAAACGATAGTTTTCGATCTTACAAACTGCAAGCAAAGGGAGAATGAAAGAGTCTCTGATTTCATTGCTCGCTGGAAGGGATTAAAATATTCCCTGATTTTAGCACTCCCTCAAGAGGAGATTTTGCCAATATGTGTGGCAAATTTGCGTGATGAATTACGCAGGCCATTGATCCCTGTGAAATAGACAGGAGGGTTTCGAGACCTTACTTCAATCGCTCAGAAGATTGAATATTCCCTTATACAGGCTAAGGTTAAATCTCGTGTAATTCCATCAGCTCCAGGAAGGAGAATGGGTAAAGCATAAAATGATACAGTTATGCTTAAACAAGCGCCTGTACCTATTTCTACTTCAAAACCTTCATCTTCTCGAAGGGCTCCACCTCCTGAACGCCAACAACAAAGGACGTTTCGTCCAATTGATCAAAGAGATCAACGATGAAAACAATTTGAGGATTTGAAGAGTAAAACATACTCTTTCCGAAATGAGCAAGTTCTTGGTTACTTCATTTCAGGTCTGGAAAATAATTTGGTCCAATTACCAGTGCCCCATAGGTCAAACAAGGAAGGAGATGAAGACCGTCCCACTTATTGTCCCTTTCATCAAATGTTAGGGCTTCCCATCCAGGAGTGTTTTGTCTTCAAAGACCTCCTGCAAAAGATGGTCGACATGTGACAAGTCAAGTTGAAAGGTTCTTCGACTCAGTTATCATGTGTTACTGCTACAGTTCCAGATGAGGAAGGTGAATGGCAAGAAGTCAAAAGCTGAAATGCACAGAAGTATGATGATTGGATGGTCAGAAAGACAATCAATCAGACTCATGCCATTTTGCGAACAAAATTAACGAAACCAATTGTGTCTTCTGCCAAGAATATTGCGGTAAAAACCTCTTCGTTAGAGGGAAAGTCCTCAAAGAAACGTTTTGATTCAAAGAAGGAAAAAGAATCAGAAGAAGATGAGTATGTGTCAAAGCCTAAATTGTCTTTGACTCTGGCAGACTTTATGCCATCTACTTCAAAACCACGGGCACCGCCCCACCAAACGGCACAACATAAACAGGCTAATTAGGCAGAGTCTTCATCAGATGAAGAGTTAATCATTGGTTCTGTTAATATGATTCAATTAACAGATCCATATGCCAGATTTTTGAAGAAGTATTTTGTATAAACTACAAAGTATTCATAAATTGTCCCCGCAACATGACACTAAACTGTGTGGCACCCATTCGTCCTTGCTATATGACGTTAAACTAAACAACAACGGTCTAAGCATATGACCCTAAACTATTTTCACATACGTCTAACATGAAGTTAAACTGTGTCACCTTCATTTTCCAAGCAACATGACACTAAACTGGGTGGCACCAGTTCGTCCTTGCTATATGACGTTAAACTATACAGCAACGGTCTAATAATATGACCCTAAACTATTTGCACATACGTCCAACATGACGTTAAACTGTGTCACCTTCATTGTCCCCGCAACATGACACTAAACTGTGCGGCACCATTTCGTTCTTTCTATATGACGTTCAACTATACAGCAACGGTCTAAGCATATGACCCTAAACTATTTGCACATACGTCCAACATGATGTTAAACTGTGTCACCTTCATTGTCCCCACAACATGACACTAAACTGTGTGGCACCAGTTCGTCCTTTCTATATGAAATTAAACTATACAGCAATGGTCCAGTATAACCTTAAACCGCAACTTTGTCCCACACGACGTTAAACAGTGAAAAAGTTCCCTAAAAAGTCCTGTATGACCTTAAACTATGCCATGGTCTTGTATGACATTAAACTGCACAATCCCTGGTCCATGCATATGACCCTAAACTATTTTCAAGTACCTTACATCCAGCAAGATGTTAAACTGTGATGTCCCCGTAACATGACACTAAACTGTGCGGCACCAGTTAGTCCTTGCTATATGACATTAAACTATACAGCAATGGTCCAGTATGACCGTAAACTCCTCCCTGGTCCATGCATGTGACCCTAAACTATTTAAAAGTCCCTTTTGTCCTACACGACGTTAAACTGAATTTCAAGAACTACGTATGGCTTGATTCTCGTTCTTATGAGATACGTAGTGAAGTCCAAAATTTCAATTCAGCACCATCCCCAACATGATTATGGTTATCATTGACCTATGTATCACTATATACATTGGAAAATGCCCATATTTATGTGTTATAATCCAAACCTTAAATATTTTCAGATCTTAATAATCCTTTTCATGACTTCTAGTCACAAAAATGTCAAACTTCTGAGAATTCTTTTGCCTGACTATGCAGTACGTGCCCATAGGTGGCCTTGCATACACAGTCCACATAACAGACTTGCCAGTCGAAAGATACTATTTATTTGACTATGCAGCCAATGCCCTTAGGTGGCCCTGCAAAATTCAACCCCCTAACAGGTTTGTTGGATAATGGTAACTTCATTCTTGGGAAGAATTCCTCTTTTGTCCTTATTTGTCTTAAACGACAGTATGTAGGGATCTGCAAAAAAATAGCCATCCTTAACATATTTGTCCCATATCCTTTTTCATGATGTGAATGTATTCAAGTCTATGGTTTATTCTTCTTCCCTACATTTGGGTCAGACCTTCGTAGGAGTGATATTCATCCAGTTCTTCGATAATCTTGTCTGGAAATATCTTCTCCATATTCAAGTACCTCTTTCCATACAGCAAACTCTATACTTTAGAAAATTTGAATCTCTATAAACTTTCACTGGATTTTATCACTAGGAAAGTAAATTTCTGAGAATTCTTTTTGCCTGACTATGCAGCATGTGCCCATAGGTGGCCTTGCATAAACAGTCTACATAACAGACTTGTTAGCAAAAAGATACTATTTTTTTAACTACGCAGCCAATTCCCTTAGGTGGCCGTGCATAATTCAACCCCCTAATGGGTTTGTTAAATAATGGTAACTTCATTCTTCGAAAATACTTCTTTTAATGCCTTTTAGATCTTTTTCATATCATTCCTCAGATTCAAATATTCTTAAGTCATAGCTTACATATTTTCCCTCATACTTGAGTATGGTACTATGTTTTCAGATGAGTTTTCAAGGAATTGAGTCAATTCTAATCCATTTCGGTTAAAGCTATTTCGACCTTAAACATTAGCCTTTTTATGTCCGACATGCATGACTTTAAAATGCTACATTTCTTGTTTTTCTTTTCACCTCAGAGTCAAATCCCCTTTTCTCTCCGGATCCAACTCTGAGGGGGGACTTTTGTTGACGCTCCTTTCTGTCACAGAGTCTAACGACTGAAAAAAATGAAATACCTTAGTCCAAAGTGATTCATTCTTTGAAGAAACATCAAAAATTGACAAAGGGATGAACAAGGAGAACATTGCCCATAGGTCGCGCAAGTACCCTCATGGTCGCGTAAGTACACTTGCACGCCGCCTAGTGGTCGTGAAAGTCTAATTGCGCGACGCCTTATTGTCGTGCAAGTGACTTGCGCGACCTAAAGTGATAACCGCCCTGTAACCGCCCAGGGTCTTCTCCTGCCTATAAATAGACCCTGTGGGCCCCCCATTCGAGAGGATCTTTTTTCTAGAAACTCGTATTGATGCTCCCGATGCCCAATTCTCTTCTCAAAGCTTCTGGAACACTTCTAAGGTAATTTCTTACCTAGAACGGAAGATATAAAGAGAGGGAGGAAGGACTAAGTGTTGAAATTCATTAACACTTGCGCGTATAAGTGGACAGCACTTAAGGGAAGTGGCCACACTTGCGTGCCGCCTTACTTCGTTGATAGAACTTGTGCGTCCCTTTGCTAGAAAAATCTCAAGAGGATTCTAAAGGCTTTAATAATGAGTCTCTCAAGTGTTTCAATGCTGGTTGATTATCGCGCAAGTACCCCACCATGTCGCGCAGGTATACTTGCACGATCAATACTTGTGCGTCCCCGCAATACTTACGCTCCTTACAAGACTTGCGCGCCCCTTCCTTTTTGGGTGCCTTTCTTTCCCATTTCACCCCTCTTAAGTCATTACAACTTTCCTATTCATGATTCAGTCTTCAAGACACTCTTCAAAGCCATTTTATAGCATGATTTCTTGATTTTACTTCCTTATCTGAAAGGAATTTTGTGGAATATCTCTCAAAACATAGTGATTTACACATCTTTAGGTCACTAAAGATTGAGATTTCATTCATTCAACCTCATCCTTTAAGATAAGAGAATCCTTAACATGGGTCTCCTTTTCAGGAATAATCCCCAGTCATAAGTCCTATAATATGGGCATCCTCTTTAGAAGTAAGCCCCAAGCCCTTAATTTTTGGGCATCCTTCTTAGGAGTAAGCCCCAGATCCTCTAATTTAGGCATCCTTTTCAGGAGTAAGCCCCAGTCTCAAATATGGACATCCTCCTCAGGAGTAACACCCAAACCTTATTCCTTAACCTAGGCTTCCTTTTCAGGAATAAGTCCCAGTCATAAATTCCTTAACCTGGGCCTCCTTTTCAAGAGTAAGACCCAGTCATAATATTGGGCTTCCTTTTCAGGAGTAAGCCCCAAGTCCCTTAAATTCTCTTTAACCAGTCCTAATTTACGTTTAATATGGGATTCCTTCTCAGGAGTAAAACCCAATTATTATTCCTCTCCGGATTTGGGTTTCCTTTTCAGTAATAAGTCCCAAGTTAGAGTATTAAAATATCCATAAAGCACATATACCTTTATGGACCCTGTTCCTAGATTTTATCCCTAAAGTAAATCCTAAAATTTATCTGGGCAGTCATACATACATAAGCCCCACATTATTTCTTATGATTTAATCTTTCATGGCACAATTGTCTAATTTTTACCAACACATCTTGTTTCTCACACCGAGCATGACTCACATGAGCTTAGAGTGTAAAAGTAATTGTGACATTCTTCTCTGAGCCATCAATCATAAACATCATACTCTCTTACTCGAACTACGTGGGTTCTGATTCCTTTTCCAAAACAAAGGATACATAGGTAGCCCATCTATGGGTTCGATCCCAACTCTGAAATAATTCATGTCCTTCTGAATGACAATAAACTTCAAGTGCCCCACTAAGTGGCTTTAAAACAAGCCTGGTCATTATAATGACCATGAGACTTTTATATAAATATTTTGAAGGATACCATTGACAAAGAATCTCTAAATAGATATAGATGATTCTATATTGATGAATAACCTCAAATACAAATAAAAGATTCTCGGAGTTTCTTACATATTTAATCATTGATTGTTAAACTGAAGGAAAGCTCATTTTATACTTGGTAATGTAATAAGGATTCACGAACATAACTTAAATATACAAAGAGAGTCCCGGAATAGATAATAATTCCCCTCAAAAAGGTGTGATGAGTCCGACCTCCCATCCTCTCGACCAATGCAAATTCTTAAGCCTCATAAGTTCACAAACTAATGAAGTGCCTACCTTTGGAAAGTAGGTCCAAGTGGATGTGGAATCATTGGATGTTTCCGGTTCTACGAACAAACCCGTTAGAAACCGATTGGAACGTTTGAATCTCCCATCCCGGAGGTCATCCCCAAATTCCGATGGAAACATCTGGGAACCATTCCTTTCAAAGTCCAATAAGAGTTCTTGATGATTGGTCTCTCTTAAAAGGGATGCATACTGGATGTTCTTAGTTTCCGGGTTTATGGGTTTTTCAATGGCTATCTCTCATTAGCCTTCACACTTTTGAGATTTGTTGAACGAAAGTTCTTTCCGAACATGTCACCTTTCCTAAACAGAGATTAAACATGATCGCCATATCGTGATAATAGAATAAGATGATGCTATTTCTAGTGGGCTCTACTGAACTAGTTTTTGGGTAAAATGAAAAACCCCATGTTCTCCCCATCCCCATATATGAACACTATATGGGGTGTTGGTGAAAAGATGAACCAACTTATGCACCACATAGAGGCTTGTTAGATGAATATATTTCTTCCACATCTCTTATTATGGTAAATTCATAGAAATAAGGGCTTCCAAGTCCATTTTATGATGAATCTATTCCAAAATTTTGACATGTTTTGCGTACACATCACTGTGTAGTAATTTTTATTTCAACTAGTGAAGATTTTTCCAAAGATTGAGGTGAATTTGTTTTATGAATTCTTTGGAAAAATTACTTGGTATGTCAAAATGATAAGTGGATGTGGGAAAAAACATGACTGGTATGTCATCCCATGGTAATTGTATTCTCATGAGAAACATGTCTTATTTTTCTTCTATCAGTTACTCCTCTACTTAATTTTCCTGAAATGAATGATTTATTTTTAATGGTTTTATCACAGGTAGTGGGGATGGTATGGGTCTTGTCGATTTTGGAATAGTCAAAAGGTGGATTTGAATATGCTCATAGATCTGAGTTATCTCTTGGTTGAGAATGGATATCTCTTGTTGTTTATAGGGTGTATGACAAACTCGACCCCATCTTTCCAAGAACCTTAGAATATGATGGATTTCATGCATTTTATTTGGAATGATGAAGACCATCAAATAGATACGGAACATGACTGTAGGGATGACCTTCATAGTTGGTGCTACAATTGTATGAAATACCATCATAGTTTAATCTATGACAACGAAGATAATTTTTTCATTGTATTCCCAAGGAAGGACCATCATGGAGGATTATAGAAAAGGGAGGACCTTCTTACTAAATTGAGAAATAAGTCTGCGGAGGACCATAATAATTGAAGCTATCATGGATAGGAAAAACATTGTAGATTGATGTCTGACTGAAGGATGAATAAATGCAACATATAACCTCTAGAGAGCTATTTTTTCAGATGATAGTTTGGGGGGTACCTTATTGAAATTAGATCATCTTATCATGATGAGGGATATTGTGAAACTCATTAGGAGATAAGCTCTCATGAATTATCATTTGTTTCCCATGATGTAATCCATCATGGTTCCTGATCTAAGGAGGACCTTAATAGGGGATGATAATAATTTTAAGGGGAGGTCCTTCACAATTTCTAATTCAACCTCCAAAATTTGGTAATGGATTTGTAGTATCCGGATCCACTAGAGATAAATGTTTGATGACATCAGGAACACATGCTTACAGCATAGTAGGTTCATGGATATGCTCTTAATTTACTAGATACCTTTGGAATGATTTAGTTTTTTTATCTCTCATTTGGGAAACTGGGGCCAATTTCTCTAAGAAAACACCTTCATATACGGTTTTCTGTTAAAGTGACTCCTACAGTGCTTTCGGGATATGCCGAAGATCATATTGAGTTCAAGAGGGGATATATTCCTGCCTTGTAGTATACACCATTTTGTAATGGTGTATTATAGTTCCAATGAGTATTTTCACAATATCTGGTTATACATTAATAACAGAATATGGATGATGAACCTCCTGGATGAGAGAAGGGATCCATTTCTACTCCTAGTGGCCATCATATTGTGTGGATGAGTAACCCCAAATTAGGAGGAGAGAGTGTAGTCTTGTTTACATTATAATTTTGTAGATGTGAATACATATTAAAAATTCTGTTGGATATAGTCAATAATTGATATAAAATCCTCCATCATTGGTCAAAAAAGTTGAGTGACTTCATTTGTTGAAACGGGAATAAATGCTCATTCTGATATCGGGGAAAGATTATGTGTTTACTATAGTCCTCCATTTTTAATGGATATTGAAAGATTTCCTATGCGCGATAGAGGAACAATTATTCCCATGGGTTATAGATGGGATACAATAGCTATTTTTTATGATTTACACCTTATTTTATCCATGGGATTCATATTTAAGAGCATATATTTTCATCTTCTAGTTTCTACTATATTTTTGATTGATTGGTTGATATGAATCTTTAATAATTTGACTCTACATGTATTTTTGTGCCGTCATATTTGATTTATGGGATTCATATTCACTAGCTGGTATTTGAGTTTTATTTTTTTATGCCCTATTTGGATAATAGGAATATTATGAATATATGTAAATCATAATCAGTAGGTATTTGATTTCCACCATATTTGATAGGTGGTCTTCATATTCGTGAGCATGAATTTTTATTTTCTCATTTTATGCACTTTTTGAATGATGGGATCCATTTAATGAAAGAATTTTAATCAGTTCACAGGTGGTTTTCATTATATTTCATTTATGTGCTTCATATATAATGGCATGGGTTTTCATATTCCTGTAATTTACCACCCTATTTTTATTTCGGGTCTATTGAGAATTTGTGGGAATTTTTACTTCCTAGTTGTGTGCCACCATATTTAAATGGTAGGCTTTATAAGAGTGATCATGAATATATTTATTCTTTTAATTTTTTGTCATATTTTTACCAAACATTTCTTCCTCATGAATGAGGGTGAATACTTATTCATGATAGTCTGATCATCACCCTTAAAGATCAGATCAAGGGATTCTAGTCTATTGAATATAGTTGGATCAATCGAGGTGATTTCCTATTCATATTTAGGATATCAAGCCAAATGGAATGGACAATGATGATTTCTAGCATGGGACTTTAAGAGAGACCCTGATGTTGTAGGGATAAAATCATTGGTGATGAGTTATTCAGCCTCTCTATGGTAAGGGAGGCACACATTGTCTCGTTTCAAAGGGTTTTAGGGTCTTGGTTATTTTTTGGGGTTTTATATGTTTTTAGTGTTTTTAGATTTTTTAGGGTATATATAGTTTTTTTTATTTTGTAACTTCTTATCATTTTTTTCATATTTATAGATTTTATAGTATTTGAGGAGTTTTGGGGTTTTTAGGGATTATAGGGTATATCATGACCTTTTTATGGAAATTTTAGGTTTTTAGGGTTTTCATATGTGTTTTTAGGTTGTTGGGGTTTTTAAGGGGATTTAGATATTTTAGGGTTTTAGGGTATTTTTGGAGATTATTATTTTTTAGGTATGCTTTATAGTTTTATGATATTTATTTTGGATTTTGCAAGTTTTATTTTTTTAAGTGTTTTTAAGTATTATTGGGATTTTTATTGGGTTTTGGGTATTTAGGTATTTTATTTGTTTAATATTTTAAGGGGTTTTAGAGTGTTTTTTCATTTTTATGGTCTTTTATGGTTTTTGTAGATTTTTTGGGGTTTTATATGTTTTTTTTGGTTTTCTGGGTTTTTTACGGTTTTTTGGGATTAGTTTGCTTTCATGGATTTTTATGTTTTTTGTTCAATTTTATTAGTTATAGTGTTTTATGTTTTTTCGGATTTCTTTTGGTTTTTGAGGTTTTTTTGGGATTTTGAGGGTTTGGGGGTTTTTCTATATTTTTTTCATCTATAAGGGGTTTTAGTATTTTTAGGGGTTTTTTTTATTTTTATGGTGTTTTCTGTTTTTAGGAATTTTTAGATGTTGTTTGGGGTTTTTAATGTAGTTTATGAGTTGTAGTAGGTTTAAGGGGTTTTTGATGGTTTTTTTGGGTTATATGCATTTATTGTGTTTTTAGGGGTTTTAGGGGTTCAATGGTTCTTTAGAAGTTGTTTAGGGGGTTTTAGTGTATTTAAGATTTTTATAGGTGTTTATGTTTTCTTGGGTTTAGGGTTTTTAGGTTGATTTCTAGGTTTTTAGGTTTTTAGTATAATTATGTTTTCTAGGGTTTTTTTATTTTAAGGTCTTTTTAGGTGGATTTTAAGGATTTTTGGGGTTTTAATGTCTGTTTGTGTTTTTATTATCTTTATGGGTTTTTTCAATTTTCGGTCATGAATAGATTTTAGGATTATTGGAATATTTATAGTTTTAGGGTTTTTATGGTTTTTAGAGTCTCATGGGGTCATGGGCTTTTATATTTTAATGGGTTTTAAGGGTTTTTAGTTTTTTTAAGGAATTTTATATGATTTATTTTTTTTAGGGGTTTTGGTAAATTTTTATGGATTTTAGGGTCTTTTATGGATTTTATGTTATTAATGTATTTTTTGTGCTTGTAGGGCCTATTAAGGGTTTTTAGGATTTTGGGGCTTTCATGGGACTAATGTATTTTATGGGATTAATGTATTTTTTTGGGATTAATGTATTTTATGGTCTAGGGTATTGAGATTAGGGTGTCAGGTTTATATGGTTGCATATATGGTTTATGTTGTAGGGTTTATGGTTTAGGTTGTAGTCTTTAGGGTGTATGTGTTAGGGTTTGGGTGTAGGGTTTTGGGTTTTGGGTGTAGGGTATAGGGTTTACAGTTTAGGGTAATGGATTTATGGTATAGGGTAAAGCGTTTTTAGTGTAGGGTTTGGGGTTTATGATATAATTTATAGGTTTTAGGGTGTAGGGATTTGGGTTTAGGCTATATGGTATAGGGTTTAGTGTGAAGGGTTTAGAATATAGGTTTTATGGTTTACGTTGTAGAGTATAGGGTTTTGGGTGTCAGGTTTATGGTTTATGGTTTAGGGTTTATGGTTTATGGTCTAGGGTATAAGGTTTATGGTGTATGGTTTAGGGTTTATGATTTTAGGTGATTTGTGTAGGGTTTATGGTGTATTGTTTATGGTTTAGGGTGTAAAGTATAATGTTTAAGGTGTAGGGTTTTGGGATTAGCTTAAACAATTCAATGTCATCAATGAGACTAAGGGTTCATAACGGTGTGAATACATAATCACAGTACATTATTGAATCATCAACTAATTCATGACCATAAATACCTAGATAATATAATTTGTAAACATGTAAAAGGAAAAAATCATCAAAATCAATAATAATGAACCACGATATATCAATATAAATAATGTGAAATATTATAAACCCATAATAAAAAACCAAAACCCATTTTGGTAAAAATGATCTTAATATTCATAAAAACCTTCAAAAAACATTTTTTATTATATTTACCATATGTATGACTTTCAAAACAGTCAATAACCAATGCATTGGAGCACTATTTGACAACACCCATTATTTATGTTTTAACATGCTCACATGATGTTATCTGGGCGACAACATTTTTAAGCAGTAATGGGATTACCCGACAATATCAATGCCACCCCATGTTATGATATAACATGATTACATTGTGAAATCAGGTCCACCCTATTCTATATTTTAACAAGCATACCTGATTTTATATTATCCACCATAGGTTATGTTGTAAGAGGATTACCCGGTGCTATCTAGGCCACTCGATTTTAAGCTATAACTGGTTTATCTGGTACTATCTGAGTGCATCATAAATTTATATTATCCAAGAACAACAACATTGATAATGTACATAGATAATTAATTTCATAATAACTCATTGAAACAACATTAATTCTATTTAGAAATTGACTAACCTATGAAAAAAACTAGTCCCATAACAATCTCTTTGAAACAAATGTAATCCATCTAGAGAAAAAATAAAATGATCTCAATATGAAAGATCCCCAATGGAGGATAAGTATAAATAAGGGATTTTAAGGATGATGAATTGAAATAATAATAAAATATTATTAAAACATTCTAGATGAAAATATCATTTTAATTTTGAAAATATCATTCTAAACTATAAAACATTATAATAATCCTATTATTTGAAAACCCCATCAATATAAACAACAAATTACCACTAAATTATATGAAAATATTATTTAAAAATAAACTTGTAAACATGAAATAGAGTCTTCAAAGAAATTATTTTCATAACAGTGGGTAAATTTGTACATTCCATATATTTTAAAACAACATTCCATTGGAACAGTAAAATGGTTAGAAAATCAATTTGATTGGAAAGAGGCATGAATACAGATATGAAAAACATTTTCATAAAGAAGTACATTTTTAAAATTTCTTTATTAAATATTTTTTAAAAAATTAAAACATTTTTTTAAAAAATATTATAAATAAAATATATTTTCAACCAACATGATAAGAAAAGTCAATTTTTCCTAAAAATATTGTCTCAATTATATTAATTAATATATAGTGGGAAAATGATACTATAACATGAAAATATCATGATTAACCAAAGGATAATATAATTTATGATAATAATAGGATGTTAATAATGTATACTTAATATTACACAATCCTGATTAACTATGAGATTGTAACAAAAGACTCATTACACTTTTTTAACATCGAATCATTGTCCTCACAAGGAATAACATTAAATTAAACATATAACACTAGGAAAATATGTTGATTCCTGATATAACATGTATATGGAGAAGTATATAGACATCATAAATGAAAATAATTTTTTAATAAAAAATTTCTCATATAAATTTAATTATAACATAAATCCATCACAACATTGGTATCTTTGAAACCGTAATCCCCATGAAAAAAAATCTTCAAAAGGATTTGTAAATTACAATAAATTTAAGATTAATATTCATAAAATAAACTAATTTAAATTATATATACCACTCAAAAAATTAATTATGGAATAAGTCATATATCTCATTGATATAAATGTGATATGTGAATAACTCATACCTTGATTATGATTCATTATACTTGTTCTATATCTTCCTCTTCTTTGGGTAACCCCTTTTGGATTGCACCAAAGTCCCCCCATGATTGGATTGACACAAAAATTAATTCATCAACGATTATAGTAGGTAAGTGGATAATTGATTTGGGTAGGTCTTGTCTGAAAAAATTATTTTTTTTGTGAAGAGGGGAGGAGATTGGTTGGCCTTTTATATGTTGGGAGAGGGAACGATGGGTATTTCCAAAATAAATTTAGGTAAACCCACATTTTTACCTTCCAAAAGGATCAAATAACTCAAAAAACTATACAATATAAGTAATAAGGTCTAAATATGTCCATCCAATAAGTTTTTTTACTATTTCTAGGTCATTTCACCCTTTTTGATTAATATTAAACCACTAAGTGAACTCATTTTTATCTTAATCTTTGTAATTAATTTTAATTGGTTTCACTAATATGTTTTTTAAAAAAATAATTTGATCCCACTAGTAATTATATATTAAACATATTCAAAATATGGTATTGTTTTTTCAAAATTAAAATCCTAGAAGTGAAAAAATTCAATTTAATTCTAATCTCGTAGATACGGAAAGAAAATGAGTTTTTCTAAGAGTATTTTTTATAAGAAGATGATTTTATTTACATTATAACTAGTAATAATAATTAATGAGAATAAATCAGTTTTTAATAATATATAACCTATAAATGTAAATAAAAACATATCGAATTTGGAATTATTTTAAATAATTAAAAATGGAATATATTATTCTTTTTGATATAATTTTTAGAAAAACAGAATTTTTAAACCCAAAAACACAAATATAAAATAATATAATATAAATTTGATTAAAAACTAATTAATTAAATTAAAATAAAAATACCTTACATTAAATCATATTCAAAACAAATTTGGACATTTAAATTACTTTAATTATTGAAAAGAATATACATTTTTTAAAAAATTGGAATATATCACTATTCACTGAGAAATCAATATTTTCCCAAAAAGAACAAAATCTCACACAATGTAAATTTATATATTCTGAATCAAAAAATTAATTTTATTTTTTCATTTAAATTTTCTTTAATTTTTAAAAGTTCATTTTAAAAAAAAAATTATTCCACAAGAAGGTGACAATGATACTTTTTAGAAAAAAAATTAGTTCAAAAGCATAATATACTATTTATTTTTGTTTGTTATCTTGAAAATGCATTGTATGATTTATAAAATTGGATTGAATATATTAAATATAAATTTCACAAATATAATCAAATAAGTTTTATTTTTTTTATTTATTGGATTAAAATACACTTATGTGCATTGATATTGTTTTTTCATAAAATGATTTCCTATTCATTTCCAAATAGGTTTTATCTTTAGTCCTAATTAATTTTTCACCAATGACATCAGTATGTATACATGTGTAAAAAAGAATTTAATTATTCAGTTAACAAATTTAATACCATCCATACCAATAGGTAGGTTATAATGGTAATATATATCATGGGTCATATAAGTTTGGGGTAGCTTGTTGAGCAAGCTATTAAACAGAAAAATTACATAGTTTCATGTAATGATAAATAAAATAAAAATTTCTTGTAATGAGTGATATTTAAGAAACTGATTTGTATGTAAATAGTAAGATAAACTCATTTTTGTATACACTTTATGATATCGAATATAATTTTATTCTTTTAAAATAGCAGTGTGTTACATCCTACCTCATTTAAAAAAATTCCATTTATTTTCAACATTATCTAAGTAATCAATTGTTAGAAAATAAAAATACTTTTCTTTAAAACCAATATTGTAAAAAGTGTTAATAAAAGTTTTTCTTAATAACATAGAATAGTACATATGTAGGTCATCTAGAATAACTCATAAATAGGTTTCCAAATAAGATATCATAAGTGGGAATGGAGGAAAAATGTATATAATTATATTGATTGATTGAGGTCACATAAAATAAGAAAATTAATGGTCAATGTAAAGTTAAGTGCCTCCTAACCACGTATATTTTATGATTTAAAAGGACATTTTTTTCTTGCAATTGAAGGTACTATGATAATACATTTTTTAAAAGATCCTTTTACTATAGATGAGGAATCATCTTACCTTCTAGAATAAGAAAATATGGAAATATACATAATTAGTATAATTTCATCATTAAATCATTTAACAAAAAAATATACTATTTTTATCCAATGTATGAGTATTCGAGATTAATTTTTAAAAAATTATTCACTAAAATCCACTTATAAAGGAAATGTAACCATAAAAGGTAACGTCATGTTATTCCACCGTTCTTTAGACATTATCCAAAATCAAAACTGTAAGCACATTGTAAGATATTTCCCGAAATGTGATAACCATCATATGATGAATTAATATTCAAAATTAAAACATAAATATCAAAACAAACAATTCAATAAATAACTATCATTAAAATTATTCTAATATTTCCTAACTATGTTTGAAAAAAAAATATTGGAATGATTTTATCACATATTATTCCATGATATGTATAATAGTTTTACTCAAAAAATAACCAATTATTTTTAAATAAACATAATATTTACAAATAAATATTTCTTACGAACACTGAAATCACAGAATCAAAATATTTTTAGGAAAACCATATCATCCTTCGGTCATTGGATCAAGACTCACCACCTTACCAGAGGTGAAAAGTTGTCACATAACATACGGTTTGTCGCAAAAAATTCCTACTTAATAACATTTAATGTCTATCCAAGGGGTTATAATTATCTCAACTAAAGAAATATCCAAAAATGTAATTAAAAACCATAAAATTTGTACTAATTAAAACCTTCAAATGGGGCATATTATACATTTAAATAATGATAATCCATTGATGATATCCATTAATATAATGATAATCTCAAATTAAAAAACCTTAATATAAAAATTATTATAAACCTCTCCTTTTATACAAACTATAACAACCCATAGCCCACACTCCTTCATTTGGTGCTGAAATCGTAAACATAACATATCTGGATGTGATTCCAATAATATTGACCCATTTTTTTCCTTAAAATATTTTAAAACATATTATCACTTAAATTATTAGGGACCATTTATGATTAGTTTTTTATAGAATTCAGAAGAAATAATATCAAATCAGACACAGAAACATTTTTTTCATAAGGATGAACATAATCTCTCATTATACGCCGGTATTATTTTTTCACATAAGGTCCCCAACAGCATCCTTATGAAATCATTTTTAGAAATAAATCATTAAACATCATTGTTTATAACCTAGTTAATATGTAACATAAGAACAGTGATCCAAAATACATGGTAAGAGTAAAAATATTCATTAATAATTTTATGTCATCACTGAGAATTATAGTGCTTGAGGGTAAGATGACATAATCAATGTGAATGAAAAAATCATAAAATAACTCATACCCATAAATACCTCGATAATAAAATCTAAAAACATGGAAAAGGAATGATTTATCAGAATCAATAATCATTAGACATGTGATATCAATATCAATCATGACAATCTTTATAATCCCAAATTAAGAAATGTAAACCCTTTTTGGTAAAATGGAGCATCATATTCATAAACCCCTTCAAAAAAATTTAGGTATAAAAATACACATTAATTCCAATATAATCATTGACCAGTGCATTAGAGAACTATTTTGATGCACCCATTGTTTAAACTATAACAAGATCACCTCACACAATATGGACCACAAAAATTTTAATTTTTAATATGCTTACCCGACGCTGTTAGGGCCACCCCATGCTATGCTGTAACAGGCATACCTGATGCTATCTAGGCCACACATGTTATGCTATAAAAGTATTACTCAGTGTTATATTTAACCCCCATGTTAATTTTTAAAGGACTTACCTAAAACATTATGGTCCTCCCCTTTTTAAAATATAACGGACTTACTCGACGCTATTTGGACCACCCCATGTAAGGAAATAATGGCCTTACCTAGTGCTATGTGGGAATACCCATTATTTATATTGTCCAAGAAATAAAATATGAATAAAGAGAATAGAAATTTAGTTTCCTCATAAATATTTGAAATAACCTTTATTCTTTTTAGAAGTAGAATAACCCATGGAAAAGAAATGGGTTCCAAATTTGAAACATGCTATACCCATGATAATGAAACGGGTTCCATAACAATATATTTGAAACAAACATAATATATCTAGAGAAGTAAATTGGATAGTATCAAGAAAAAATATCCCTTATGGAAGATAATTAAAAATGAGGGGTTTTTTATGATGAGTAATTGAAATACAATTGAAATATTATAAAATTATTTTTGTGAAACATATCCTTTAATTTTTAAAATTCAAATTTTAGATTGATTTTTTATAAATTACATTTCATTAAAAACAACTTTATTAAAAACTATGAATTTTAATTATATATTAAAAACAATTTGTTTAATAATATCCTTATAAAAATTCAATGTAATCTTCAATTAAATGATTGTCATGATGGAGGGTTAATCCATACATGTTGTATAATGTAAAAGAACATACCAATTTCATTATAAAAAGTTAAATAAGTTCATTGATTGGAAATATACATAATGATTACTTTGTAATTTTTTTTAAACAGAATTGGGTAAAATGGATTTATTGATTCATTTTATAAAAATTATAACAATTTTATAAGACATTGATTTGGGAGAAATCAGATTTCCGATCAAAGATATCAACAATGTCTTATTTTATTAAAAAAAAATTCTCAATTATTATAGGTACCAAAAAATGGTAAAATGATACTATTACATGAAAATATCATGAATAACTAGAGGATAATATATTTCATGAAATTTATAAGATCTAAAAATTGGAGAATTAATCGTACACAATCCTGAAAAATGATGATATTGTAACATAATACACTTATCCATTTGGTAACTTTGGATCATAATCCCTATGATGGAATAACATTAAATGAAACTTATATCATTGTGAGAGTATGAATAGTCATGATAGTGTATGTATAAGGAGATTTATATACACATAATAAACCAATTAAGTTGTATAACACAGTAAATATCACAATGAAGGAAAATTTTAAATAATATCCATTATTGCTTTGGTAACATTGAAAATATAAACCCCATGAAATAGAGGTCCTAAATGGTTATGTGAATCACTCTATATTTATGTGAATGAATTATAAAATACATTGAAAGGAATTATATACACCACAAAACAAAAATATGTGTTGAATAAGGAATATATCTCAATGAATAAAAGTGAGTTTATTAAATCCTTTACCTTGAGTATGAATCATCATGCTTATTCTTTATCATCCTCAACATTGGGTAACCCCTTTTGGTTTTCAAAAAAGTCATAATTTGGTTCAATTTATTCCCAACTTGAGGCTACTAGGATAAAGGTGGGTATGTGGGAATTTATTTGGGTACTCTATTTGAAATTTAAGTTATATAAATTTTTTCCATCCATGTATATAAGCCCAAAAACCATGGATATGGGATATAACCGTAGTTTAATGAACCATGGATGGTATCGGTGTGGATATATAGTAAGGAATATATCCAGGGATTGAAATTGTGGCTATAAGCCATCACATTTCTTTAAAAAACACCACCAAACACATCCCATTCAACTTGTTGTATCCCACCCCTGTGAAGCCCCCCCCCCCCCAACCACTCCCCCAATAGCCCGATTTGCCCTATAAATCCCCCTTCCACCCCCCCCCCCCCTAGAGAACCCCCTACCAGGATAGATCCAACCACTCCCCATCCCTGGATATACACCACCACACCAGTCCCCCTATGGCCCCCAACAATGACCCCACTACTCCCCCATGGAAAGACCCCACCCCTCCCCCCTCCATGGACAGACCCCACCCACCCCCCTCTCTAAAAATACACCACCCAACCCACCCCACTGGACAGACCCCCACCCCACTACCCTTGTAGTATCAAATCCCCCTTCAATGACCACCCCCCCCCCCCCACTACCCCAACATCCCCTACCCCCTACAAAGCCACCCATACAGTCCCCACTAGAAAACTCCCCCTAGACATACCCCACCCCTCCCCCCTCCCTGGACAAACCCCACCCCACCCCTCCCCCTCCCTCTTGGACACCCCATGGACACCCCTCCCTCCTCGACCAGACACCAACATCCGGGACACCCGCCTACCCCCAAAACACCCACTACCCTCCTCCTTGGAGTTTCATGCAATCCACAAGCCAATATTTCTCTACATCCCACAAACCTATAGTTTCCTACTAATATTTACCTATGGGAATTAGAACGCATCCAACTCAAATCCTCCCATAGCAGCTTCATAAAAATATAACATGAAATTTGAAAAATAAGTTGACCCAAAACAGTATTATATAATATAACATATTCAGGGAATGCTTCAAACACCAATGACATCTCCATAGAGACATTTACCCATTGAATCTACCCCCATATTCAGAACGTAACTCAGTGGTGTCGGTGGTGAATGGGAACCCAGGTATGTGACATGGGTGAACTAGTGCTCAAGTGGTTGTCACCAAGATTTTTGATACCTAACTAATTGACTGCTCTGGTGGGTCACATGTGTGAATGGGAATCTAGTAATTAGAATTAGGAGAAGTTTCACAAGGATGATCAGTTCACAATTTGTTAAATTATATATGGTTAGGAACACATGCGATGAGGTTTTTTGGTGATCAATATCCATGGGTTTCCACTAAATAAAGAGTTCCTAGAAGGGAATCTAAATTGATGTACATATGATTTCCTAATATGGAATCTGAATTAATAGATGTTTAGTGCATATTTTTTCACCTATATCATCCCATTTTGAAATATAATGCTTCTAATATGGGTTTCATTCCAAAATATGCATATTTATAAGCTAGGAATTTCTATAAACCTTTCCCATTGGTTTTTATTTCAATAAAACATACATAAATCAGTAGAATATTTGGGCATATAAGCTGGAGAACTAAGTGATAAGGATATGTTGGATCAACTCGGTATCTCTTTACTCTTGAAAATGGATAGTCATGGTGTCTTTTGATAGGATAAAACAAATCGGGCATGCATCTAATACCAGTATCTAATCATGAAAACTACAAACATCGAGGTATGGGTTTGGTCATTTGTGGATATGTGAGGGAAATTTATAGGTTCATCTAAGTTTAGGGTAGTAGGATATTTATGGTTTCATCATGGTATATGTCAAGGGTGACATAACATGGTGTGAGAGACTAGGTGTTCAATGTAAGGGAATGGGAGTTAGGGCATGTGAGGTTATAATCCTAAATTGTGTGCATGGGAAAATCTCTAGGAATAAACTAACTAGGATTTACTAAAAAATCATTCCCCCATAAAATGATAATAAATTTTTACATATATGTTAGTTTTGAATCTACTTCTTGTTGAATCAGATATTATAAAATTAAATTTCAAAAACAGTCATTTGGAGGTTTCTATATTGATCTCATTACTGGAGAAATATTTTCACCATAAATGGAAAAAATTCATAGTCTAATCATAGTTTTAGTTTCTCACCACCATGTCATTATCATGGGAAAATTTTTTTAAGGGTATCCACCCCTTAATTTATGAGAAATATTATATCACATGGAGATCCCAATTTTTTCTATTTATTGAGTATGAAATAACTTCAAATTCCACTCATTTAATGTCATCTATGTGAGGCTCAGATTTATTTTATATAGAGTAATTAGGTCACATATGATATACCAAAATCTTTACCTTAAGAGATTTTAGAATATACCCTTGAATTGGATAATATGGCTAAGAAACAGGTTCCAAATACCCAATGGAAATTTTCTTGGTTGATATTCTCAAACCAATATTTTATAGTTTCCAAAAGAAGTATCATAGATTATGTAATTTGGGATTACAATTGGAATATCCAAGATTAATTCATTTTGGACTTCCAAAAAGTATACCTTGACCTAATAGATTTTATGCATTCAGTAATAGTATCATAACTCTAGGAATTCTATGTTTCCAATGGGAATATCCCAATAACATTCATTTGGGTCACTAAGAGGAGTATATCTTCTCTTGTTATTTATTATTTTTATAAGAATGATAACTTTATGTTTATTAAAAATGAGTATTCCATCATCTATAATGCGATGGAAATTTCATTTCCTAATATCAACTTTTCTAAAATATTCTACTCGCCACATGAATGTAGATTCATGTTTATTCCTAAATTAGAGAATGATGATTTTTTTAATCCATATAATTCTATATTAAATCCATTTGAATCCCCTACAACAAGGAAGATTCTTGTAAAGGACATATAATCAGAATAGGAGGTCTTTGTTATGTTAATTTTTGAAAGAATTTCTCAAAGGGTAGGGGATTTTTAAAAATACTTGTTTAATGAAATTTATTTTCATAATTTTATAATAATTGTGGGGAAGGTAACATGAAGAAGTTATATGTATAGATACATGTATCATTTCTCTCATAGATTAGTAAAAACCATTTTCTATCCTTATGCTCTGGTATTAATATTTATGTTTTAAAATGTATATATAGATTCAAGTCATCTAATAAAATGTCATCATATTTTCTATTTATTTGCCAATAAAATTAAGAAGATTTATTTCATTTTAAATTCTAGCTTGAGAATGAAAGTTGTTATTAGAAAACCAATTTTTAAAATAATCATCAAAATATGGAAATATTTTTTTTAAAAAATCAAGCAATTATAGAATTCAAATTAAAGGGTTAGGCAGAGGGGACCTACCTCAGCATCAAAGCACACTGATTTTGATGGTGACTACTCGATTGTTTATTTTTTTTCCACTTGAAAACATATGAAACATCAAATATATAGAGATACATCTAGCCCCTAGGTACATATTTTCATGGAAAAATATCCCAAGGGGGTATTTAGATATATGTTTATACTGGCATATACCAAATTATACATGCACATGGATGCATTTTTCATATCTATATATAAGACCACATATCCCCAATATATATATATATATATATTCATACTACCATGAGTGAATATATATAAAGGGGAACTTATATACGTATATTCCAACCTATGCATACACATGTAAGACTTTGTTAATGGAACCTCTAATCCACCACAATGAGAAACAAAACGCACTATAAAAATATAATGAACCCAAAATTCACAAGAGCCCTAATTGAAAATGGAACAAAAAATAAAAATGGAATAAACCATACCCAAATCCAATGATGAACATACTATATTCAATGGTGGTGGATAGGACTAGCCTCATCATAAAAAACCACCTATAAAAAATAGTGGTAAAAGAAAAGAAATATAACAACATCATATATATATATATATGATCATCATGTAAATTGTACCTAATAAATGATACATTAATAGATAACCAATAATGAATATATAATATTCAGATTGATATGTAAATATCAATACTAATTAACATGATCATTACCGAAGGGGTAAATTTCAAAAGCACCCATTCATCAAAGAAAAACACATGCAAAAACATTGACTTTAAAAAATAACATATTATTGGTAAAAACACTATATAAAAAAAGGAATCAAGAATCTTTTTTAGAAACACTTGTTTGAAAAACAAGGAATGGTGAACTCAGCTTCTCCCCTAGCACACCCTGCACACACCCAACACAATCCCCTGCACACCCCTCCCCCTCCACTACACACATCCTCCCCTGAACACAC
This sequence comes from Viscum album, assembly GCA_963277665.1. Taxonomy (NCBI): domain Eukaryota; kingdom Viridiplantae; phylum Streptophyta; class Magnoliopsida; order Santalales; family Viscaceae; genus Viscum; species Viscum album. The sequence continues at coordinate 872,845,313 of OY728152.1, read as the reverse complement.
TCTCTTCACCCCCTACACACTCACACACACACACACATGGATCAATAACCTTGCACAGCCCCTACACACACCCATCACAAACCCCAACACAACCCCTGCACACCACGTCCCCCCTCCACTACACACCCCTACCCCTGTACACACTTCCTCCACCCCATGTACCATGCACCATGCACCCTGCACATGCAATTCACCCAATCCCTCTTCCAAATGCATACACCTCCTACACTTATACCATGTACACCACATACACACACCCTTATCACCCTTGCACAACCCCTACACACCCCCTACACCCCTCCACCCCACCACTTCACACCCCCTCCATATTTCACACAATCCCTCCGATTTTCATTATTTGGTAGGTGAAGACAACAACAAGAACGTGAATAATTTGGAACCTTGTGCATTACCATCAAAATTAGAGAAATTTCATAAGATTATATAAAATAGAAGCAATTAAGATTCTCTTTAGTGGTCTCAACAAATGAATGGATGAAAAAAATATAACTTTGAGACGTCACAAGCTAGTATGATCTTTATAGATCCATTCTTCAAAAATGTGTTCTCTAATTCAAGGATCCCATACTAAAAAATGAGATTTATGGCATAATGAAAGATATTGGAGAATATTTTTATGGGTATTGGGATAGGTTCTAGAAGTTTACTACTATTCATCCACATCAATCCAACATATATGATCATAATATCTTAAACATATTATATCGAGGACTTATGTACAGTGATAGAAAGCTATTGGATTCTTCTTTATGTAGAGTTCTCATGGATAAATAATTAACTAGGTCCAAGTATTTGATAGAGAAGGTGTGTTAGAAATCTCAAAATTTTAAAACATGTGCTAGTACTAAAACCATTCACGAGGTAAAAAAATTTAACTCACATTTACTTGAGTATAAAATTAAAGAACTGACCTCTCCTAAGAGATAATTAGTGCTGAGAAAAGTGAAAGAAGCACAAACTAAACCCCCATTGAACTCTCAATTGTGTATTTTCATATATGTTTTCATTGAATTTTTTGCATATGTGTATAACATAGAATGATGTGACACGGTGAACAAAAGATAATTCTAACAACCAATAAAAAACCATGGTTTCAAGGAGTATTCAATAGCTTGATATGGATATGGAACGAAATATCAATCCTAGTTACCTTTATAATAGATTTTATAATAGATTCGTCATCTTACACACATACATTAGGTAAATAAAAACTCTCCACCTTTAATAGGTTCCCAAAAATAGGTATAAATGCATGATCCATCTATGAAGGACCTATAGAGAAAGATGGAGTTTCAAGGTAATCAATAATCTATTTTCAAAACCCAAGGTTATAAGATTACGGAGTTAAAAGACAACATAGAAAAATAATTCTTTTTTAAGTAAATTGATAAAGCAAGGTTTGGTTACCCACTTATATTAATTTATTATTAACACAAAGTGTTATTTATTTAAGAATTGTAAGGGAGGTATAGGTTAGTGTGGATTAAACTCTAGAAGAAAATGCTAAGAATAAAAACCCAATTGGATTTGAATAATACCCTACGGGGAAACAATATCCAATGCTTTTATCACATCGTGGTTTCATAACATACCAGTTATATGTGACTCATAATAATCATATTAGATTTTATTTATATTAGAAAATTATTTTCTATAAACTAAACCTAGACTCCAAATTCAATTAAGTTAATCCTACAAACATTAATTGTAATAAAAAACTGAAACAATATCGTGATATGTCGTATATCCATCACTATGAAACATAATAATACATTAAAAAAATTATAATATTCAATTAATACAATATATTTATGAAATTTTCATTTATAACCCTTTATAGACCATTCATCCTTCTTTAAATAATTTCATCATAACTTCTGATTTCAAGCATTTTTGGATTTAAACTCTTTAAGATAATCAAACCTAATGAAAATTAGAAAAAAAATAAAATAAATCATACCCCATGTAATATGTGAAAACAAATAAACGCTATCAATAGAAAATGTGACAATTAAGAAGATAAGATATCAAAACCAATAAATCGTACCTTTTCAAATCGAAGAGCCTGCAGATCTAAAATCCATGAAAACATTCAATGTGGAAGAAATCAGAAGTAATGTGATGAATTAGAGTGGTACTAGTTCATATGATTATGGATGGTCATACAATAAAATCAGAGTTAATTTAAACCCCAATATAATAAATAGGATAGAGATTTGAGGAAATAGAAAACAAACCCAAATGAACCCTACCTTAGGAAACTCAAAAGTTGTGAGTCATGGACCACACACCAGTGAGATGTGGAGGGAAGCCTAGAATGTGTGAAGACTAAAAAAAATTAAACTATGGTGATTCAAGGAAGATATTGGCCCGAATATGGCAGTGAAGGTGGAGGTGGAGTCAAGTTGGAAGAAGATGATCGTGGGGAGGTTGGTGGTCATGTCATTTGAGGAGGATCGTCCCAATGATGGGTGTCCACATCGTCAGAGGAGGATCGTCACATGGATGGAAGGCCACCTCATCGGAGGAGGATGGTTGGACGTTGGGTGGCGACATCTGGCCAGTAGCTATGCCAACTTTCATAGAGGAGATATTGCGAACATGGAAAATTCGGTGGTGGAATTGTGATACGGGCGGGGTTGGGGGCATAACGCCCTAGGTATCCTATGACCCATTGGAGTATCTTAGGTTGTAGCCATGTTTTTGTTAAAACATGTCTATAAAAGGATGGATATATCCTAAATTTATATTAATGGTAGGTATTGGTGCAACCAATTTGTTTTTATGGTGGGAAAAGAGGAGGAGATTTGGCGGCCTTTAATATGCGAGGAGAGAACACATTTTCTATTTTTTTAATATATTTATGTAAAACCGAATTTTATCCTACCAAAATGATCAAAAAATGAAACAATATAGATAATATAATGGATTAGGTATAAATATGGAAGGAAAAAATGTTTTTTGGATATTTTTCTATGTTATTTCAGTTTTTAAGCTTAAAGTATAATGACTAAGTAATCTTTTTTTTACTTTAAACCCAATAATTAATTGTAATCATTTTCACTAATCACTTTGTTAAAAAATAAATTAGAAACTATTGGAAATTATAAATTAAACTTATTCCCAACATTTAATCAATTTTTTTAAATTCAAATCAAATTATTAGAAAATATTAATTTATTATTAATCTTGTAGATGCAGCGAGACATCAGGTTTTTCTAGAAGAGTAATCATTTGGAAATGATGACTATAAATTAACTATATAACTAATAATAATAACATTTGGAAACTACATTAACGTCTAATTATATATAATCTATACATTTCATTTAAATCATTTCACATTTGTTATTGTTTTAATTATGTAAAAAAATCACACATTATACATTATTAAATAATTATTGGAAAACCACATTTTAAACCCCTAAACATACTTATGCTAAAAAATATAAATTTCATTAAAAATTAATAATGTGAATCAAAAATTAATTTGGTTAATTAAAAATATTTTCAAAATGTATTTGGACTATTTAATAACCTAAATAATTTAAAGGAAAATGCCTTTTATCAAAATTAGAATTTTTCACTATTCATATAAAAATCAATATTTTCTAAAAATACAAAAAATTATCCCAAATTAATTTTTTATATTAAAAATTAAAAATTGATTTTTATTTTATTTTTTTTTAATTTTGAAAATGTATTTTTAAAAGATGTGGGCCATAAGAAGGAGACCAAAATACTTTTTAGAAAAAATACAAATTTTAAGGGTAAAATTGAAATTATTTTTATATATTATAAAAAAACATATTTTGGATATTAAAATTATATTTAATATATTATATATATATTTCAACAATATAATAAAAAAATTGTGATTTGTTTAATTTAATTTTTTAAAATACACTTGTAAGCATTAAAATTGTTTTTCTAAGATTGCCATTTGTTTTAAAAAGGGTTATATTTTAATTTCTAAATAATTTGTAATGATGTAATTAATTATATATATATAATCCATATTTTAATAATTTTTTAAATATAGTTCATACATTCCAAACCTGCTTCTAGTTTATAAGGGTAATATTTATCAAGGGTCATTTCAGTTTGGGGTTGCATGTTGAATACACCATCGAACATAAAAAGATTAGGGTTGCAAGTAATGAAACCTAAACATGGTGTTTTCTATAATGAAATAATTTTGTGAAACTCATTGGTGTGAGTATCATAATATAAACTCAGTGCTTCTCACACTATATGCTATTGAATATAATTTTATTCTTTTAAAATATCATGGTGTTACATCTCCCCCTCCTAAAAATTTATGTCCTCACAATTTAACATTATCTCCATAATCAATGGCTTGAGATAAAAAAATTATTGTAAACCCATATCATAATTCAGGTTTACAAAACAACCTCTAAATGAGAGATAAAAAATTGTATGAAGGTACTCTAGAATAATACATAATTAGGTTTCTAAATACGATAACATTGATGATAATAGAATAAAGACCTAAATAAATAAAAAGAGTGAGTGAGGTCATTGACCAAAATCATGTCGATGATCCAGGGAAAGATAATGCTCCAAATACTATAAATCTATGATGATCGAAAAGATGATTAGTTAATCAAAATTGAAGGTACTGGGAGAAGAAATTTGGCTTCAGGATCTTATTCCTGGAGTTGAGGACTTATATTACCTTATATACTAAGAGAATATGGAAATATACTTACTTGATGTATTTAATTTTATCATTTAATCAATTTTTACCACTATATCATCTTTTTCTAAAAATTATGAGTATTAATGATGAAATTTTAATACCTAATGCACTAAAAACATCTCATAAATACTGGATAACCATAAAAGGGAATGTGAATCTAGTCCACATTTCATTAGACATTAATTGAAACCATAATGGTAAGAAATTGTTAAGATAATTCCCTAAATGTGTGAACCTTCATATGAATCATTAATATTATAAAGTAGTACTCATATTTCAATTAAATCCATTCCATAAATAACAATCCTTAAAATTCTCCAAAAATTTCATTTCTAAGTTCAAAAATCAAATATGATATGTATTTGATCATCTATTCTTCTGAGATTAATAAAACAATATTCCTTAAATAAAATAAAATATGTTAGTGAAATAAACATAATTATTACCAATAAAAATATCACAGTTACCAAAACATTACATAGCCTTGTGGAAGTTGTGAAAGCCTTATAAACCTTATGTTATGGGTTTAAGACCCATTGCGTTGTCAGATACGATGGGTTGTCACCCAACTTATAGTTCATCCATTTTGAATTTAAACATGAAAAATCATTCCTCCCTAAATACCACTTCATTTTTATACTAGGGGTTCCCAATACCTCAATTGAAAATAACAACACCAAAAATTTCATTAATAACCATAAAATTGTTACTACTTAAAATCATAAAATGGGTGGTCTACTACATTGATATCATGATAATCTGATGAATGTATCCACAACTCTAAAGATATCCTCGCATGAAACAACCCTAATATCAAATTTTATATGAAACTTTCCATTGTTACCAACTATTACAGTCCAGAACCTGCACTCCCAGATTTAGTGATGAAATTGTAAACATTAAATTTTTAGATTTGATGTTGATAATTGTTACCCACTTTTTCCATCTATAACATACAACAATAAAATATAAAAATTTTTATAACATAAATTTTTTAGGAACTTATTGGTTTATGGTTATAGAGAATTAGGACCTACTCATCTATTGTTGTACAAAAATTTTATTTTTTCACATTAGATCATCAATATAATCCTTTTTAAATCATTTATACACAAAATGTTTTCAAAGTCATTCTTTATAACCATGGGAAAAGGAAAAATAAGAATGGTGATCTCAAATTATTAGAAAGGTTTAACATAAGCTCTAATAATTGAATGTCATCAATGGGAATTAAATTTCATAAGGGTATGACTACGTAATCAGAGTGTGTGAGAGAATCATAAAATAAATCATACCCATCAACACCTAGATTATCAAATATGAAAACATGGAAAATGAAATAGTCATCAAAATAATTAATAATGAGCCATTATATATCAATATAGATCATGATATGAATTATAAACCCATAACACCCAATTAAATTCCTTTTAAAAAACATGAATAATCATACTGATAAAACCCTTTCAAATCATTTTAAATTGGAGTAACTATATGGCCGACTTCCAATATAATCATTACCTAAGGAATTAGAGGTTTATATGGATACACCCATAATTTCAGTTATAACAGGATCATCTAGAACTATCTAGAACACCCCGTGTCTATGCTATAATAGGTTTACTGAACACTATTTGGTCCACCCAATGTTAAGCTGTAATAGACCTACATGAGGAAATATCATCCCCTAATGCTAAGCTTTAATGGGATTAACCAGAACTATTTAAACCATCCCATGTTATGATATAATTGTCTTACCTAGTTATATCTGAGAATCCCCATGTTAATATATAATGGCCTTACCTAGAACTATATGGGCCACCTCATGTTAACCTATAACATGATTACCTAGTGGTATATGGGAACACAGATAATTTATAATTTCAAAAAATCAACAGATGGATAATATCATTGAGAATTATATTCATCATATCTCATTGAAAAAAACGTTATTATTTTCAGAACATGATTAACTGATGTAAAAAATTGGATCCATGAAAATCACTTTGAGACATTGTTTACCTATCCAAAAGAAATGGGTTCCATAAAAATCTATTCGAAAAAAACATAATTCATTCAAAGAAGGAAAGTGTATGGACTCAATATGAAATATTCCTATTGTAGGACAAGAAATATCAAGTGTTTTTTAATTGTATTAATTTAAAAACCATTAAATTATTATTAAAAAATTCTTAAGTAAAATATCCTTTAAATTTTTAAAATCACTTTTTAATTCATAAAATATTTTTATAATAAATTTCACTGAATACCCCACATTAAAAATATGTGAATTTTAAAAGTATTTAGATGAAATTTTCTATAAAAATACCTTGTTAAAATTCAAATAAATTTTCAAATAAATTATTTTCATGGTGGGGGGTAAATCTATACAAGAAGTACATGTTAAAATAATATTCCATTTTCATTTTAAAATGGTTAGAAAAGTGTTTTAATTCGAAATATATTACTGAATTCCTTGGAAATATTATTCTTAATGAAGAATTAGGTAAAATTTATTTACTAAATATTCTTAAAGGGGTTAAAACATTTTTGAAATAATATTTAAATATTCTGTTTTTGGATGAAAACATATTTCTGACCGATGATATAAACAATTTCTGATTTTCCTAAAAAACATTTTCAAAATTATAATGAGTACCAAATAGTGGGAAAATGGTAATATTATATGAAAATATCTTGAAAACCCAATGGGGAATAAAATTTATGAGAATTATTATCTGTTAATAATATATACTTAAAGATACACAGTCCTAATAAATTATGATATTGTAACAAAATACTCTTACAACTTTGAAATCATTGAATCGTAGTCCCCAAGAAAGAATAACATTAAATGATACTTATAAAATCATGTGAATAAAGAGATTCATGATATGACATGTATGAGGAGAATTATATATATCATATGAATTAATTTAGGTATAGAAAATTGTAAAAATATCAAAGAAGGAATGTTATGGAAAATATCCATTGTCGATTTGGTAACATTGAAACAACAAACCCCATGAAAGATAGATCCTAAAAATTATTTTTAAATCATCATAAATTTATGTGCATGAATCATAAAATAAATTAATGTTATGTATTTAAACCAAAAATAAAAAAATAGGTGGTTAATAAGGTATATAACTCATAGAAATAAATGCGTGATAATAAAAAACCCTTACCTTGAGTCATATTATTCATGCATGTTCTTTGTATTTCTCTTCTTTGGGTGACCCCTTTTAGATTGCCCAAAATTCCTTAATTAGTTAGATTTATTCTAGAATTAAGGATTATAGGATGAGGGAATGGAAATATAGATGTTATTTCGGTAGGAAATTTCCATTAAAACTAGTTTTAAATGAGTTATAAAAATATTTCAATGGTACGGCATTTATAAGTTTGAAGAGGTCACCCTTGGTATTTTTCAACAGAATGTTAGGTGAACTCAAATTTATACCTACCCAAAGGATATGATAATTCAAAAAACTCAATAATAAAGGGCATAAGGTTGAAATATTTCAATTAAATTGGTTTTGGACTAGTTTTTTTTTCATTTTGACCCTACGTTTAATGTTTAACAACAAATTAAAATCAAGTTTACCTTAATAAATATAATTAATTTTAAATTCTTTGACTTGTATTTTTGGTATAAAAATTAAATGGACAGTTTTAGAAATTAAAATTTTAAAATTACATATATAAAATCCATTTTTATAAATTCAAGTCAGAAATGTGGTTAAATATAATTTAATATTAATCCCACAAACGCGGTGAGACAACAAGTTTTCATATAAGAGTATTTTTTAGAAAAATATGATTCTCTATTAACTCTACATCAAATAGTAATAATTTTATGAAAATAAATTAATTTTTAACAATATATAACATATAATTTCATTTAATAAATTCCCCTATTGTTAATAATTTAATAAATTAAAACGGGGATACATTATTCATTTTAAAACAATTTTTTGAAAAATACGTTTTAAACCCAAAATAACATTATAATAAAATATAATATATTTAAGATTAAAATATAATTAATTTTTATAAATAAATATTTTGATACATGAAAACTTATTTAAATTTTTTTTTGTATATTTATATAACATAAATTATTTAAAGGAACAACCTTTTTACTAAAATCTATATTTTTTAATAATCAAATAAAAATAAATATTTTCTGACAAATCCCAAAATAACACCCAAATTAAATTTTGATATTCCACTTCCAAAAATTATATTTATTTTTTAAAATAAATTATATAAAATTGTTGATTTTTTTTCAAATAAGTGTTCTATAAGGAGGAAGAACTTTTTTTGGGAAAAAATACATGTTTTAAGAGAAAAATTGGATTTATTTTTATCTATTTTCGATAAAACACATAAGTTGAAAATTAAACCTTAGATAAAAAATATTACATATAAAATTCATTAATATAATCCAAATTTTTTTTGATTTTTTAAATTTATTGGTTGAAAATTTATTTGTGATAATTTTAAAAAGTATTTTCAGAAAAGGACATCGTTTTATTTTCAAAAGGTTTTTATTCAAATTAAAATTAACTATACACCAAGTAATTCATGTGATATAATTTTCTAAACCATATTTTTATAACATAATTAATCCTGTTGAAAATAATCATCATAACAAATAGGTTATATTTGTGATATATATCATGGGTCTTTTAAGATTAGTGTATCATTTTTGAATATTCTATTGAACATAAAATTATGTGGCTTGCATGTAATTAAAGATAAACTGGTTTTTTCATTTAATGGAATCTATTGAAAAAACTCATTATTGAATGTACTAAAAGAAAACATAGTGTTGCATTCCCGTTACGCTATCAAAATTAACTATATTCTATTAAAATATAAGAGTGTTATTGTAGGGTATGTGGTTCTTGGTGTAGGTATTAGGGTTTAGATTATAGTTTATAGTGTTTTTGGAGTGTTTGGTTTTTTGGGGCTATTATGGTTTTTTGGGTTTATAGGATCTTTAGTAGTTTATTTTATTTTTAACGGTCATATTTAGGTTTTTTACTATTAAAAATTTTTATAAGGATTTTAAATATTTATTGAAGGTTTTTAGGGTTATTAATATTTTGTGGGATTTTAGGGTTTCTATGATTTTAGGATTTATTAGGATTTATTAGGATTTATTAGGGTTTTAGTAGTTTTAATGTCTTATTAGGGTTTTTATGGGATTTTTGGTTTTATAATTTTTTAGGTTCTTACAGTTTTTTAAAGTTATTTATGGGTTTTAATGTGTTTTTGGGGTGTTTTTTTGGTTTTAGGTATTTTAGGGTATTTATTAGTTTTAATTATTATTATGGTGTTTGAGGGTTTTTTATTTCGTTTTAGGGTTTTAGTGTGTTTAGGGGGTTTTAGGTGTTTTAATGTCACTTGGGGGTTTTGAAGTTTGTAGGTTTTTATGGGTTTTATATTTTTTTATGTTTTCGTGGGTTTTAGTTGTTTTATGGGGTTTTTTAGTGTTCTCTATATTTTTTAGGGGTTTTAGTTTTTTTTGGGTTTGTAGGGTTATTAGGGATTTATTTTGTTTTAGGTTTTTTTTCTAGTTTTTAGTGGTTTCTAATATTTTTTAGTTTTTGGTTTTTTGGTTGTTTTAGGATTTTTAGTTTTTTGATTATTCTAGGGGGTTATCATTTTATGAATTTTTGTGGTTTTAGAGTTTTTAGTGGTATTGTGGTTTAAGTTATTATATTGGGTTTTCTGGTTTTTAGTGTTTTAGAGTTTCATGGTTGTTTGGGATTTTTATTTGGTTTTAGGGTTATTTTAATTTTAATGGGTTTTTATGGTTTTTCTGATTTTTTTAGTGTTATGATCTTTTTAGGAATTTTTAGGGTTTTTAAGGTTTTATGTATTTTAGTCACTTTATGGGTTTTTACAATTTTTGGGTTTTTAGGAGATTTAGTGTTTTATATTTTTATGGGTTTTAGTGATTTTTAGTTCATATGGTTTTTAGGGGGGTTTAAATTTTTAAGTCTCTATTAGGGTTATTTGGGTTTTTAGTGTTTTTAGGGTTTTCATGGGTTTTAAGTGTTTGTGGGTGTGTTGGGGTTGTTATGATTTTAATGTTGTTTCGAGGGGTTTTAGGGGTTTTTATCAATTTTTTAATGGTTTTTTTGTTTGTATCAGTTTTTAGGGTTATTTTGGATTATTTAATTTTTGTTGGTTTTTATTGTCATTTTTGGCATTTCGGGGTTTCATTTTCCATTAGGTTTTATATGGTTTTTATGTTCATTTTGGGCTTTAAGGGAGTTTTAAGGTCCTTTAGTGTTTATAGTTCATTTTTGATTCTCTTCAAATTTTTATTGAATTATGGGGTCTTCTATGTGTTTTTTATGTAATTAGTGTCTTTTAGGGTTTTTTGGGTTTTAGGGTCTTTTAGGGTTGTCAATGTTTTAGGATATTTTAGGGTTTTTAGGGGTTTTAGGTTATTTTTGTATTTTTAGGTTCTTAGGGGGGTTTTCAGTGTTTTATGAATTTTTGGATTGTTAGCATCATTTAGGGTTTTCTAAGGATCTTTTTCAGTGTTTTTAGGGTTTTAGGGTTTCATTGTCTTTTAGTCATATTAATTTCATTTAGGGTTTTAAGTACCATTGCTGTTTTTTAGGTTTTATTGGTGTTTTTTATGGGTTGTGGTTCTTTTTGGCGGTTGAAGTGTTTTTTTGTGATTTTCATGATTTCATTGATTTTTTAGGGAATTTAAGGGTTTTGGGATTTTTAGTGTTTTAGTGCTTTGTTTGGGTTTTTTTACATTTAGGGTTTTAGGGGAATTTTTAATTTTTTAGGGTTTTAGGGGTGTTTTGTGTATTTCAAATTTTTTGGGTGTTTTTATAGTTTTTACAGTTTTAATTTTTTTATCTGGGTTTTTAGTGCTTCTAAGCATGTTTGGGGGTTTTTAAGGTTTTGTGGTTTTAAGGAATATAATTTTTTTATAAATTCTTAAACCTTTTTGGGTATTTTGGTTTTTTTGGATTTCATTGTTTTAAGGATTTTTATGGTTTTTTGGTTTTATATTTTTAGGGGTTTCCATGTTTTTTAGATATTTTGAGTATTTTTGTGTTTTTTATAGGTTTTATGGTTTTTATGGATTTTATGGATTTTATTTTTTTAGAGTTTTAAGGGTTTTAGGATATTTTTTGTAGTTTTTATGATATTTTTATCCTTTTATGGTTTCTTAGGGTTTTAATGATTTTTTATCTATTTTAGGATCTTTTTGGGTCATTTAGGGTTTTATGGCTTTTTCCGGTTTTAGAATTTTTTGAGTTTAGGATTTTCAGTCGTTTTGGCTATTTTAAAGCTTTTTAATGTTTTATGGCATTATTGTGTTTATGGGTTGTTAGTATTTTTTATTTTTTGTTAATGTTTTTATGAAAATCAATGGGTTTTAATATTTTGATGTATTTTATGTGTATTATGGTATTGTTTGGGTGTTTTTTTTGACGTTTTTTGGTGTTTTAGGGTATTTTTAGTACATTAGTATTATTTATCATTTTAGGGGTTTTTATTTGGGTTTTTAGTGTTTTGGGGTTTTAGGGTTCTTTAGTGTTTTAAATGTCTTAGGCGGGTTTTGTTGTTTTTAGATTTTTATGTGTTTTTATGGCCTTTAGAAATTGTGGGGTAATTAGTGAATTTTTTGGGGTTTTATAGTTTTTATTGGTTTTATGGGTTTTACTTTCCTCTTCGGTTCTTAGGTTTTTTAGGGGTTTTAGGGTTTTTCCAGTCGTAGGGTTTGTATGGGGTTTTTCAGTTTTTAGGGTTTCTTTAGGGATTTAGGTTTTTCTAATTTTATAGGTTTATAGGGTTTTTAGAGGGGCTTTGGAGTTATTAGGGATTTTAGGGTTATTTTGGGTTTTATGGATTTTCCTAATTTAATTTATTTTTAGTGGAATTTTTTATGGAGTTTAGATTTTTTAGGTTTTCTTAAGGTGTTTTATGTAAATTTTTGGATTTAATGTTATTTTCTGGGTTTTTAGGTTTTTATGTAGTTTAGGGGAATTAGGATCATGTAGTATATAGGGTATAGGGTTTAGTGTTTAGTGTACATGGTTTAGTGTTTAAGGTTTTGGCTGTAGGGTTTAGGGTGTTGGGCTTATAGTGTATGCTGTAGGGTGTAAGTTTTAAGGTGTAAGGTTTAGGTTTTATAGTTTATGGTATAGGGTTAAGGGTGTGGTGTTTTGGCTTTTGGGTGTATGATATAGGATTGTAAAGTTTGGGTTTAGGGTTTACGGTGTAGGGTATGGGGTATGATGTATATGGTGTATGGATTATAGTGTATGGTATAGAGTTTAAGGTTTTTAGATTTTTTTGGTTTATTTGCTTTTATCATTTTTTGTATTTTTAAGGGTTTTTGTGGGGTTTTAAATTTTTAGGGTTTATGGGTATTTAAGGATTTTAGTGGGTTCTTGGGTTTTTAGGTGTGTTATAGCTTTTTAGGTTTTAATAGTTTCTAGTGTTTTTTGGGCTTAGTATTTTTAATTATTTTGTATGTTTTTATTTGTTTTTTTGGGTATTTAGGGTGTTTAAGGGTTGTTGTGGGGTTTTAGGGTTTTTATGTTTTTTATGTTTTTAGGGTTTTATGGTTTTTAGGGTTTTGAGTTTTTTCTGTTTTATGCTATTAAGGGGTGTTTATGTTTTGTATGGGTTTATGGGATTATTATGTGTTTCTTTGGGTTTTAGGTTCTTTATATTTTTTAGGTTTTATTGGGGTTTAATTGTGTTTTAGGGTGTTTTTTTTCTTTTGTGTATTTTAGGGGTTTTTACTTTTTTTATCACTATTAGGGATTTCAGTGTTTTTAGGGTTTTCAATTTTAAAGTTTTTTATTTATTTTTGATTTAATGGTTTTTATGTTTTTATGTGTTTTTAGGGTCCTTAGGGTTTTAGGGGTTTTAAGGGAGTGTTTTCTTTTTTGGTTTTTGTGTATCTAGGAGTTTTTGGGTTATATAAGGACTTTTAGGGTATTTCTATATTTTAATTGGTTTTATGGGGTTTAGTGTCATATAATAAGTTTTATGTGTTTTTTGTTTTGTTTAGGGTTTAAGGGTATGTAGGGTTATTATGGTCCATTAGTATTTTATGTATTTGGGGACATTTAGAGATTTGTTAGGGTTTGGAGTCCTTAAGGGTTTGTCAAAACATTAGGGTTTTTATTGGTCTTCAGGGTGTTTTAGGATTTTTTATTGGTTTTAGTATCTTTTATTGTTTTTAGGGCCTTTAGGTGGTTAGGGGTTTAAAACATTTATATGGTTTAATGGTTTTAGGGACTTTTATGTTTATTTGGTTTTTAGGTTCTTTGATGTTTTTTATGTTTTTTCGGCCTTTTAGGGTGTCTTTAGAGTTTTTCATTTATTTAGTGTTTTTTGAGTTTTAAGGGGAATTTAGGGTTTTTAGTGGTCTTAAGGTTTTTTAGTGTTTTTAGGATTTTTAGGGTTTCAGGTTTTTTAGGTTTCTTTATGGGTTTTTTTATTCTTTTTGGTTTTTATTAGTTTTAGTATTTTTATGGGTTTAAGTATTTTTAGTGTTTTTTTCATTATAGTTGTTTTTAGTGCTTTGTTGGTATTTAATGGTTTTTAGATTTTAGTGGGGTTTTAGGGCTTTTAGGGTCATTTTTTGATTTTAATGTTTTTAGGTCCTTTTAAAAAAATTCAATTTTTATGGTTTTTAAGTGATTTTATATTTATAGGGGTTTTTCAAGTATTTTATGAGGTTTTTTAGGTTTTTAGGTGTTCATGGGGTTTTTATGAGTATTTTTCTACATTTAATGGTTTTTAGGGTTTTAGGGGTTTTTAGTTATTTGATGATTTTTTTGGATTCTAAGGATTATTAATGGTTTACATGGTATTTATAGTTTGTAGGGTTTCTATGATTTTAATGGGTTTGTGGGTTTTTATAAGATTTAGGTTTTTTATGATTTTATGGATTTTTAGGCATTTTGCATTTTTTAGGGCTTTTAAGAGTTTTTATGGGTGTTTGGTGTTTTAGGGTTCTTAAGGTTTCTTAGGGTCTTTTGGGAATTTATTTGAGTTTTTAGGGTTTTTATTGGGTTTTATGGTTTTTTAGGGTATTCTTTGATTTTTAGGGTTTTGAAGGGTTTTTAATGTATTTTGGGTTTTTGGGTCTTTTAGAGGATTTTAGAAATTTATGGATTATATGTTATTTTAGGGGTTTTTACTTTTTTTAGAGTTTAGGTGTTTTTTGAGGTTATTATACTTTTAAATGATTTTTAGGGTTTGTAATTTTTTGGGGATTTTGGTGTTTTTAATATTTTTAGGGCTTTATTAGCATTTTTATGTTTTTTGGGTGTTTTAGGGGTTTCGAATTTTTTAGGGGTGTAAGGTTTTTTATGGCATTACTAGTGTTTAGAGGATTTAGATTCTTTTTTGGGGTTTTAGGGTCCTTTTTGATTTTATTAGTTTTTATGATTTTTATGGTTTTCGTGTTTTACGGGTTTTAGGTAATTTTATGGTTTTAGGGGTTTTAAGGTATTTTTTGGGTTTTTAGGGATAATTAGGGTTTTTATGGGTTTTTATTTTTTTTAGGATTCGTAGGGTTTTCAAGAGTTTCAGTGTATTTTTAGGGCTTTTACTGTTTCTAGATATTTATAGTTGTTTTTCTGGAATTTTTAGGGATTTATGGGTCTTTAGCGTATTTATGATTTTTAGGGACATAGTGTTTTTATGGTTTTATGTGGTTTTAATATTCTTTTATCAGTATTCGGGTCCTTTTAAATGGTTAATGAAATTTTTGTTTCTTTAAGGGGTTTAGGGTTCTTTTCGTGTAAATTTTGGTTTAGTTTTTTTTGGTTATATGATTTTCTTTGTTTTAGGGTTTTTATTAAATTTTTGATATTTTACTATTTTTTGTGGTTTTATTGTTTTTTTTATTTTAGGATTTTTTATTATTTTAGGTGTTTTAGTGGTTTCTTGGGTTTTTAGGGTGTTCTACAATTTAAGGGTGTGATGGTATCATTATTTTTTTAGATTTTTGTTTGTGTGTTTAGCGGTTTTTGGGATTTTAATGTTTTTTATAGTTTTTAGGGTTTAATGGTTTTTATAGATGTTGGGGTTTTTATTGTTTTTTTATATTTTTATGGGTTTTTTGGTTTTCTGGGTTTTTAGTTTTTAGGGATTAGGTTGTATTTTATACGTTTTAAGGTGGAGGTTATAAGGATTATGGTGTACGGTATGGGGATTAGAGTTTAGGTCATATGGGTTATAGTGTAGGTAATAGGGTTTAGAGTGTAGGGTATATGCTATAGGGTGTACGATTTATGGCTTTGTTTGTAGGTAATAGGGTTTAGGGTGCATGGTATAAGGTTTATGGAGTAGGTATAGTGTAAATGTTGAGGTGTTTAGGGTTTGGGTGTTTGGTATCCAGTTTAGGGTGTAGGGTGTATGGGTGAAGGTGTTGGTATAGGTTATTGGATATAGGGTTTAGGGTTTATTGTTTAGGATGTATGTTATAGGGTTTATGATTTATGGTTTATCGTATGTCATAGAATTTATGAAGTAGATTTTTGGGTTTAAGTTGTGGTTTATATTGTTTAGGGATTACATCGTGTGGTATAGGATATAGGGTTTATATTTTAGAGTTTTCGGGGTTGAGTACAAGGATTATGTTGAATGTTTATGTTTTTAGGGAATAGGTTTTAGGGTTTATGGTCTAGGGTTTAGGGTATAAGTTGGGGGGTATATTATTTGGGATGTAGTGTTTTGGTTTTATGTCTTAGGGTGTAGGTATTTTGTTATAGGTAATATGGTTTTGGATGTAGGTTTTAGGGTTCAGGGTGTGGGTATAGGGTTTCAGTTGAAGGGAATAGGGTTTAAGGTGTGGTTTTAGGGTGTGTGGTGTTGGGTATAGGGTATATGGTTATGATTTAGAGTTTAGGATGTTGGGTATTTGGTTTGGGTTTTGAGTTTTTGGTGTAGGGTAAGATTTTAGGGTGTAGGGTATAGGGTTCTGGGTGAAGGGTTTAGGGTTTAAGATGTAAGGTATAGGTTTTAGTGTATTGTGGTTTGGATGTAGGTTATAGGGTGTAGGTTTTCTTGTTTAGGATTTTTGGTGTACGATATAGGTTTTATGGTTTAGGGATTATGGTGTAGGGTATATGGTGTAGGGTGTATGGTTTTGGGGTTTATGGTGCAGCGTATAGGGTATAGGGTGTTTGTGTTCAGGTTTATAGTGCATGGTATAGGGTTTTATGGTGTGGGATTTAGGGTTTGGGTATACTCTATAGGGCTTCATGATTATGTTTTAGGGTTTACAGGATTGGTTGTAGGGTTAATGGTATAGATATTTTTGTTGAGAAAGTATTTTATTGGGTTTAGGTTGCTGGATATTGTATTTTTTAGGAAGTATGGTATATCATTTATGGTGTTGTGTTTTTGGGTTTAGGGTGTAAGGTATTGGTTTTAGGTTGTAGTGATTATGGTTTGGGGATAGGGTGTATGGTTTAGGGTTTAGGGTGTATGGATTACTGTTTAGTGTGTGTGGTATTTATTTTTGGATGAAGTGTTCAGGGTTTTGGGGTTTTTTGGGTTAATTTAGGGATTTTATGGTTGTTTTAGGGTTTTAAGGTTTTTTTCTATTTAGTGTTTTAGGGTATTTATAGGTTTTTGGGGGTTTTGGGTCTTTTTTATGGGTTTTAAAGATTTTTGGGGGTTTTGGGATTTTATGGGTTTTTATTATTTTTTATGGTTTTTTATTGTCTTCTTCATTTTAAGGGTTTTATGGGGTTTTATCAATTTTTGGTCTCTTTCACAATTTTAAAGGATTTTAGGTGTCATTATGGTTTTAAGGGGTTTTAGGGGTTTTTATTATTTTATTGGTATTCTTGGTGTTATTATAGATTTTTGGGATTTGTTATGATTTTTATGTTTTTATAGAGTTTTAAGGTTTTAATAGTTTTTAGGGGTTTTTATGAAGTTTAGGGTTTTCTGGGTTTTATACTTTTAGTGGTTTTAATTTTTTTATAAGGGTTTTAGGGATTTTTATAGTTTTTATGTTTTTGTGTTTTTAGGGGTATTAGAGTGGTATTAAGAGGTTATTTTTAATTTTTAGTTTAATTTAGGGGGTTTATGGTTTTTATTGTTGTTTTAGTGATTTTTATTATTTATTATTTTTTATGGTGTTTTTGTCTTTTTGGGGATTGTAGGATTTTTTTTGGTTTCTAAGGGTTTTAGGTTTTTTATTGGATTTTATTATTTTTAAGCATTTTAGGGTTTTGGGTGGTTTTGAAGGACTTAATGGTTTGTAAGGGGTTTTATGGTGTTTTATTGGGAATTTAGGGTGTTATAGGGTTTTTTCAAACTTTGATGATTTTTGGGGTAATTTACAGGTTTTTAGGGTTTAATGGCCTTTTTGGATTATAAATTATTTTGAGAGTCATCTAGGGGTTTTTAGGGGTTTTGTATCGTTTTGTATTTTTGGGGTTTTATTGTTTTAAATGGTTATTTAGCTTTTAGGGGTTTTAGTAGATTTACTATTTTCTTGGATTTTGTGGGGGTTTTCGGGGGTTTTATAGGTTTTATGTTTTTTATGATTTTTAGGGAATTTAAGGGTTTTTTAGATTTTATGATTTTTCGGGGTTTTAATGAAATTTAAAGGTTTTAAATGGGTTTAGGGTCATTAGTGATTTTTCAATTTTGTGGGGATTTTAAGATTTTTAGTTATTTTTTGGTAATTTTAATGTTTTAGTTTTTATTTGGTTTTTACAGGGTCTTAGAGTTTTAGTATTTTTATTGGTTTTGGGGTTTTTTTGTTTTAAAGTGTACTAATTGATTTTATGTTTTCTTTATGTTTCAGGATTTTGGGGGGTTTTGTGGATTTTTAAGAGGTTTTAGCTTTTTTTGGGTTTGGGGTTTTTTGCTATTTTTTGAGTGGTAGGTGTTTAAGGGGTTATAGAGGTTTTTACAGTTTTTAGGGGTTTGGGGTTTTAATCTGTTTTAGGGTTTTTATATGACATTATGGATTGGGGGTATTTTTTTTAATTTTATGGTGTTTTTGTGTTTTAGGGTTCTTTATGGTGGTTTTGTGTTTTGAGTGGTTTAGGGTTTTTAGGGGTTTTTAGGTTATTTATGTTTTAGGGTTTCAAATGTATTTTATATGTTATTAGGGTTTTAAAGTCATTTAGGCATTTTTAATGTTCTTGAGGCCCTTTAGGTATTTTAGCGTGTTTTTGGATCTTTCTGATGTTTTTGGGTTTTAGTTTCGTTTAGTTTTTTAGGGTTATTTAGAGTCCTTTAGGGTTTTAAGGTTATTTTAGGGTCTTTTATGGTTATTCAGTTTTTCGAGGGTTTTAGGGGTTTTATGGATTTATTTAATTTTTTGGGGGGTTTAAATGGGTTTAAGGGATTTTAAGGGTTTTAAGTGGTTTAGCGTTTTTATGGGTTTTATGGTTTTTATTGTTTTTAGGCTTTATACGTTTTAATGTATATTGGTTGGTTATTAAGGGGTTTTAGTGTTTTAGGTTATTTTTGGGTATTTTAGTTTATTTTATGATTTTTAGGGTCATTTAAGGTATTAAAAGTTTATAGGATTTTTAGGGTTTTTTTGGGGTTTTAAGGGGAAAGGAATGTCCAGGAAGAGGCTATTTCTATCCCCCCAAAATTTATTAGAAAAAATACACAATGAACAAGAAAGGGAGGGGTAGAGTCAATCTACTCAAACCAAAACACATTGGACACCACCATAGAAAACGAAAAAAACCCCAAAAACACAATAAGTACATAAGGAACCAAACACAACAGCTATACGATAACATCAACTTCAGCATATCCAACCCATTCAGCCACCAGCATCCAACAACATGATTTCCAACATCCAAGTCCTCCTCACCAAGGAGATCCACTGCCAGCAACACAGAACCATCAACACCAAAAATAAAAACATTAGCCTCATCACATCCCATCCAAATAGCAATCATCATGGAGAACCTCAGTTTCTATCAACCAGAATATCCTTCAATAGTTCCCAGCCAAGCAGCAGCCAACACCCAGTAGCTCAGTTTCCAGCTACCATCACCTCCTAGCCATTCATCTTTTCGCATTTCACACCCAACAGCACTTCCTGCAACACGAGACCACCCCCACACACCTAGAACCATTCTTCAGAACCCATAACTCCCTGTTCATCCCGATATCCCAAATGTCCCTCCAACGGTCCAATAATCACACCACAAGACCAGATATCACCCACACCTTACATCTAATCCATCAGCCATCACCTGCTGTGACTCACAACCAGTCCATCCATAACAAAAAATGAATCCAAAGAGCCAACACACAGAAATGCTACAACCAAGACTGTAAAAAATATACAAAGTACCAAGGAAACCACATTTTCACCCCAAGAAACCATATACAACATATAAAACATATCATAGAACAACTTAAGCAAACCCCTATCAACGACGTGAAAAAAAGGAAAAAAATTGAGGAACCTGAAACACAAACCTAAATCTGCAGCACAAACTGGTGACCAACTGTTCTGAGAACCCACACCACATTACCAAGAACGCCACCATCAGGCCACGACAACACCCTCCTCATCCTCCATATTACATATCAATGATAGAAGAACCACCGTAGCTCTCAAAAAAATTGATCTTCCTGAATAACTGTGAGTTTCATCACTTATGACTGAGACAGTCAGTTCATTGCACTTCACCTCTTCCAAAACCAGTCACCACAGCAACTGATCTGCTGAAAGGAAGACTTTACGCTGGCCCTTACGTGAAGGAGCCAACAAAGAAGGGAAAGACACAAAAAACTCCATCCCTCACCACCATGGCGTAAGACCCCATCCCTAGTTGAACCGTGATGCTAACTCAAAGGGAGAGTTACCAAGAGGGAGACACTTGAAGAAAAAAGTGATAAGAAGAATATCGACCAAGAAAAGACGCCATGGAGGATTCTTGGAGGAATACCTAGAGAGCACATCACCGAGAGAGAGAGAGAGAGAGAGAGATGTACCACAGGAGAAATTGGTGTCATTCTTTCTCCTAGTTAGTGTTTTTATAGGGGGTTTTCATTGGGTTTAAGGGGGTTTAAGGTTTTCTTTGTGATTTTAGGGGGGTCAGTTATTTTTTGGTTTTTTTCTGTATTTTATAATTTTTTGTGGTATTAATATTTTTAATGGGTTTTAGGTTTTTTAAGTGCTTTATGGTTATTTAGGATATTCCCCTGGTATTCTATTGGATTTAGTGACTTTTATTATTTTAGTATTTATTAGGGGTTTTTTGTTTTTTGTTTTGGTTTTTAGGTATTTTAGGGCAGCAATTCCTTTTGCGTATTTTAGGGATCTTATGGTATTTTGGGTATTTTAGGTGTTTTATGGTATTTAGGGGTTTTTGGGTTTTAATAGTTTTAGGGGCTTTGTGTTTTTTAACTATATTAACTGTTTTAGAGTTTCTAGGGTTGTTTAGTGTTTTTTATGGTTTTTAAGGGGTGTTATTATCTGTTAGGTGTTTTTAGGGGTTTTATGAACTTACAAAAAAATAAATTTTTTATTTCAAATAGTCAATTTTGAGTAAAAAGTGGGAAAGCTCACAAGCATGAAACTCAAAGTCATAAAACATTTAAATAAAAAATCATTACTGAAGATAAAAACATTAGAGTAATTAGTAACACTATATAAACCTTAATGAAGTGAAGCTACCATTGTTTCCAGATCATTATTAATAAGATCATCAAATTGATCAGCCAAATTATCCAAATTCTTCATATATTCTCCAGGTTGATCTTCCTTTTGTTGAATCCGTAGGTTAGAATGTGGTCTTATATGTTAGTGAAAGACCTTGTATCCTCATTTTGATTAACTTGATTTATTTACTCATTTATAATTATTACCTCCTAATTTATATCTTTGATTCGGACAATTGTTTCTAGACTTTCATTCTTATAGTGGAGTATGAGCTCCAAATATTTATCTTTCTCTACTACCACACATTCTGCTATTCTCTCCACAATATTCTCTAATTCTGAAGGTGGAAAATCCATTATGTCACAAAAATGTGTGTGTCCCTTAGGACCTCCAAATTCAACCATTATATTTCCAAAATATTGTTTAGTGTTCTTAATAAATAGGACCTGCTCAGTTCCATTACAACCAGGCACCTTCTCACCAACCCCCTTTTTACCCAACTTTATTTCCATTGGTTTTAGAATGAATGAATAGTCCTTATTCCATTTGGATTTCTTTCCCTTAGTCACAATGCATCTCCTTGAGTCATGGGTTCCATTTTACACCATGTTACTCATTGGGATAAGTAGGCACGTACATTTCATCCTCTAAGAAATGCCCACAGCGAGTTGACCAATGTTTTCATCACCATAATCTGCCTCAAAGAGGTCATGCACCTCAGAATTGTCCTCCTGTTAGTCATGAAATAGTTCTTGGACATGAAAACCTACAAAATGGTCTCCCATATATAGAGTTAGAGACATCATGTCGGGACTCGTCCTACCTAGATACTTCACCCAATCCACATTGTTAGGAGGGGGTATTTAATTGAGTTAACATATAACCTGTGGAAAAAATGATTTTCTTATGTTAGTAACACCTCATGATTTTAATTGTCTCGAATACACATGTCCTCCGAGTACGATGATGTCTTTGGGATATCAAAAATTAGGTCTGAAAAACCCACTTCATGCACCACGTCTACAACCTAGTCCCTTATCATTGTGGGATGTTTTCACTATATCAACTATATGTTTCCCCTCATTATGGTTATCTTCATTTCCAATTGTCACAACCTCCACATTTATTACATCCATGGATGCTACATTGCCGAGGAATAACTTCCATGATGTGCACATAACCTCATGATCATTTGAGATTGTGAGGACCTACACAACAATATTTTCCCCACCAACTATCGTTTCATCCAACCAAAAACATCCTCCACCTTCGGATTAGGCTCTATAGAATGAGCCACATCTGAGTTGGATTTTCCTATATAACCTGACCCCTCTGCCTCATTCGATAGAAATATGTTCACTAGTCGGTGATGACACACAGCCAGCTGATGAATGAGTTGATTGCATGATAAAAAAAATTAACCCATGTCTCAAAGACCACAAGTGTCTTATAAAAAAATTATTCCCCAACCACAGTCCCTAAAAATTTTAATGTCCCTCTTGAGATCTCAAATTCCACAGAGATCTGCAGTGAAATTGGGTACCATAGAGACATAGTTCTACAATAATTATAGATAAATATTTCAACTAAATTCCATAATGTTCATATTACAAAACTATTCTAGAAATAGATAGGTAGTTTGGAGAAAAAAATCCCAGATCGCTGTGGTCGAGGAGTCATGCTTCATGTGGAAATAATATGTCTACATGAGTAGGAAGATGTGGGATTCAATGATGACACAACGGGATCTGGACTAGGGAATATCAAAATATCCACTACTATAGATCATATCATATAGTTTATATTATATTGGATTCTGATTTTTGTTCATTCATGTGAACTACACAAGCTAAAAATGAACCATAAAAATGAATCCACTGATCGTTTCCTTTGTTTTAAATGAACTACCAATGTTATCCATTGAAGATTCAAAGCATCATATAAATTTTAAATTGAGATCAAGATGATCAAAAAACCTTCAAACCAGTCTAGAATATTAGGGAAAATTGGCATATTCGGTGAAGGGGGAAGGGTACACAGATTAGAAAAGGAGGAAAATGACTGGGTATGAACATCAATGAAGAATGATTTAGGTCCCTCCCCTAAGGGGGGGGGGTGAGATTTGACTCCATTCACCTTCTCATTTTAGGCATCATTTCTGATTTGGGGATTATTAGGGTTTAAGGGTATTTTTAGGGTTTGTTGGTTCTTTTTGGGTTTTTAGGGGAATTATCCATTTCAAGGAATTTTTTGTTTTGGTTATTTTTTTGGGTATTTTGGGGTTTATATGGTTCAGTATAATTGTTTAGTGTTTAATTGTTTGTTGAGGGTTTTAGGGGTGATTAGTGTGTATTAAGGGTTTTATGGGGTGTTATGTTAATTATGTTTTTTTGGGTTTTAGGGAAATTTATGTGGTCTTTCGGGAATTTGGATATTTATTTTGTTTTAGGAGTTTTATATTTTTAGGGATTTAGGGGTTTTTGGTATTTTAAGATATTTTGGGTTTTTAGGGGTTTTAATGGTTTTTTGGTTTTTTTAGTGTTTTTTGGGGTTTAAAAGTATTTTTTAGGTTTTACATGTTTTAAGAAATTTTTTAAAAAATACAATGGTTTTATGGGATTATGGTCCTTTTGGTTTTGTTATTTTTTTATGGTTTTAAGTTGCTTTAGGCCCTTTTATGTTTTCTATGGCTTTTAGGGGTTATTTATGTATTCATGGATATTTTAGAGACCTTTAGTATTTTTATGGACTTTTATGTTTTTATGGATTTTTAGGGTATTTTAGGGGTCTTTATTCTTTTTGGATTTTTTAGGGTTTTATGTTATTTCATTGTTTTTTGGGATGTAGGGGTATTTTAGGATTTATGGTTTTGGGTTAAGTTAGTACTAAAAAAATGGGTTTATCCCATGATATGGTTTTAACAACACAAGAAAAAAGAACTATTAAAGATCCCCATTGTCACCTCTAGAAAACACATTGATAAAGTGCCCCCATTAACAATGGGTTTTTTAGCGCTACTAAAGATGGTCTTTAACAATGATAAAAAAGTAATGATACTTCCCCCTTTTATCAGTGTTTTTTACTAGCATTGATATTGGGTACACTTCAAAAAGAAATTATACTTCATTTAAAATAATATATATATTAATATATAAATATATTTTTTAAATATGTTTTAGATAATGTAAATAGGAATTTACCTTTAATATAAAACATGTTTATTGAAAATGGATTATAAAATAATTAAAAATTATTTTTAATCAATAATTTTCTAATTATTATTGGTTGATAGTCATTTATTATAAATTTGATGATAAAAATTAATAAATTATTAAATGATCTAAAATATGTTGAAAATGTAACTCAAACATCATCAGATCATAAATTTGTATCTGAGTATCCAATTAGGCTCTACCACATATCAAATCGAAGCCTTAGACGAATTCTATTCTACTTGTGAAAATGCTAAACCTCTTTTACAATTTTTTTATTCCAAAAAATACCTCGGATTACTCAAAAACTGATTTTTTTAGTTGGGTTGCCGCAAATGTTTAACATTTTTTCGAATTGAAGTATCTTTTAATTTTGTATTTTTTCCTATTATAAATGGTAATTGAATCTATTTCAAGGTATAACATTCATAATTATATTATGGTTTTGAAATTTTATAATTTTTCATAATTTAGTTTTACTTATAATAAAATATTTTCATATTTTTTTTATATTTAATTATATTAAATAACATGTATGAATTCATATATCAACATATTTAAATAGAAATGTAATTTTAAATATATAAAATAAATAATTATTATTCATTTTAATTGAAGATAAAAAATTATCCTTTACATTTTTAAAATGAATTCATAAATTTATAAAACATTTCTATTTACATATTTTTGTGAATTAATATATACACACATACATAAATATATATAATTGTTACTATTATAAAATTTATAAATTAACATTAGTATATAATATATTTGAATAAATATTATTCGTTATAATGATCCAAGATTTCCAAATATATAAAAATAAATATAAAATTCATTAAATATACAAAATTATATGCATGACATATTGGTAATGAGAATTATTTCACTTAAGGGAGGTCCTAGAATCTAATCATGGCACAAACCATTATTAGATGTAGCTTTTTAGCATAGAGAAATTGAGGCGGGGTGTGTGATGGTTGAATGGAGGTGGATATAATTTTTAATTTGGTATGTAATCATGGAGAAAGGGGGTCTACGTGTCTTTAAAAAATTAATTTTGTTATATATTTTTTAACATTGGGAAGTAAGCAAGGCTAAAGGAACCCCATAATAGAACTAAGAATAATATATATCAATGAAACCCATTAACAGTGCAAAAAAAATCTTGTATAAAGGGTTCCTTTAATACTACTTTTTCAGTAATTTTAAGGGTTCCTTTAATAGTGTGCTTTTTAGCACTATTAGAGATCCCCACCCTCTTTTAACATCACTCACAACCTCAGCGATTTTTAAGCGTTGATAAAACACTTTACTTGCAATGTTAAAGACATTCTTTATAGTAGTGAGTGTTTAGGGTGTAGGTTTTAGAGTTAAAGGTACAGGTTTTATGGTATATGGTGTAGGATTTAAGGTTTAGTGTTTGTGGTGTAAGTATTAATAAGTAGGGTTTAGGGTTTATAGTGTTGGGTACAAGGTTTAGGGTGTAGGGTGTCGGGTTTATGGTTCTGGGAATAGGGTTTTGGGTTCAGGTTGTATGTTATAAGATATATAGTGTATTGTTTTGGGATTATGTTGTATGGAATAGGGTTTGAGGTGTCAATGAATTTTTACATTTTATGGTTTTTAGGGTTTTAAAAGGTTTTTAGGGTTTTAGGTTTTTATTATTTTGGGACTTTATGATTTTTTAGGGTATTTATGGCTTTTAATGGTTTTATGGTTTTTATTGGGTATTAATGGTTATTAGGTTTTTTTGTGGTTTTAGGGATTTTTTGGGGGTTTTACAGCTTTTAGAGATTTTGTGAGATTTTAGGTTTTCTTACAGTTTTAGGTGTTTTATTATTTTATTTGTTTTTAATGATTTTTGGATTTTGTGGGGTTTTTATATTTTTAGGGTTTTGGGGATTTTGGGATTTTTAGGAGGTTAAAGGTTTTTTGTAGATTTTAGGGGTTTGTGGGTTTTTTTGAGTGTTATACAGTTTTAAGGAAATTTATAATTTTTATTGTTTGGGGTTTTAAGTGATTTTATAATTTTTCTGGATTTAGTGTTTTTTTGTTTATTGGTTTTTTAGGTTTTTTATTACTTTATGTATTTTAATCATTTTAAAGGGTTTTTTGGTTTTTAGAAGGTTTTTTGTTTTCCTGTTTTTTTAGTGTTTTTAGTGTTTTTTGGTTTTCTAGGGGTGTTTGGGTTTTTGGGTTTTTAGTGGATTAATGGGGTTTTAGGATATTTTTAGTTTTTTAGGGTTTCTAAGGGGTTTTAGGGTGTTTGGGGTTATTGGTTTTTTGGGGTTTGTATAGTTTTTAGTGTATTTATAGTTTTAGTGGTTTTATAGTTTTTTGGGGTTTCTAGGTTTTATATCCTTTAGGGGTTTAAATTTTATTTTTATTTTACAGAGTCATTTAAAATTTTTACAGTTTTTGGGGTCATTTGGGGGTTTTACAGTTTTTCTGGATTTTTTAGGATTCTTAACACTTTTAGTATCTTTTATGATTTTTTAGGTGTTCAGGCGTTTTATAGTTCTTAATTGTTTTATGGTTACTTTATTGTTTTTAGTTTTTTAATGTTATTTCATGGTTTTATGGAATTTTATTGTTTTTTTAATTCTAGGTGTTCTAGTGTATTTTAGGGGTTTTAGGTCCTTTTAGTGTTTGGGGGTTCTTTATTAGGGTTTCACGATTTTTTAGGGTTGTTATGGTCTTTTATGGCTCTTAAGTATTTTTTGGTATTGTAGGGTTATTTATTTAGGTTCTTTTAGTGTCTCTTAGGATTTTTAAGGTTTTATGGATTTTTATGGTTTATAGGGGTTTAATGGACATTTAGTTTTTTTGGGATTTTAGGGGTTTTTATTATTTTAAGTAGGTTTTGTTTTTTTGAGTGTTTAGTATAATTTAGGGGGTTTAGGAATATTTAGTGTTTTTAGGGGTTTTAATGGGTTTTTTGGGGTGATTATGTTTTTTAGAATTTTAGGGGTTTTCTTTTTTATGGTTTTAAGGTATTTTAGGGGGTTATAATGGTTTTTCTAGGTTTTTAGTGGTTTTGGGGGTTTTTAGAACATTTAGGTTCTATAATAGTTTTTATGGTTTTTAGTGGCGTTTTTGGTTTTTAGGGTTTTGAGGGGTTTAGTGGGATTTGGGGTTATCTCGGGTTTTTTGGGTTTTTTGTGTTTTTAGGGTCATGGGTTTATTTTTAGTTTTTTTAGATTTGTAAGGTTTTTAGAATTATTTTATTGTTTATTAATGTTTTCAATGATTTTTTATAGTTCTTAGAGATTTTAGGGTTTTGGTGGTTTCTTTGGATTTTAGGGTTCTTATGGATTTTTCGGTTTTAGTGTCTTTTAGGGTTTTTAGGGTGTTCAGGGGTTGTTTCTTTGTATTTGGGATTTAGGGAAATTTAGTGCCTTTTGGTGTTTTGAATGTTTTTATGTTCATTTTTGGATTATTAGGGTGTTTATGGTTTGTAGGTTATTTTTTGTTTTTAGGGGTTTTTAGAGTTTTAAGGGATTTTGAGGGGTTTAATGGTTTTTCAGTTTTTTAGTTTTTCAGTTTCTTTTAGAGCATTAATTTTTATTACTATTTTATGGGTTTTCATTATTTTGGGGATTTACTTGGTTTTGTGGGTCAGGGTTTTTTTATATTTATTTTATTTATGGTTTTTAGGTTTTTAGGGGTTAAGGGTTTTTTATGGTTTTCAGGGTTTTAGATGTTTGATTTGGTTTTTTGGGGTTTTCATTGGTTTTTTATTTTCTTTATTTTTGGGGATTTTAAGTAATTTGTTAGTTTTTTTGGAATTTTTGTTCATTTAGAGGTTTTAGGGTTTTTAAGGATTTTTTGTGTTTTTATTCTCATTTTAGGGATTTTAGGATTATTGGGGTTTTTATGGTTTTATGGGTTTTTATTACTTTTAGGAATATTAGGTCTTATCAGGGCCTTTTACGTTTTTAGGTTTTTAATAATATTTATTGCATCTTAATGGTATTTTAATGGTTTTATTGGGATTAGTGATTTTAAAAAAAATTGTTTTCTTCGGGTATTCTTATTATTTTTTCGGTTTTTAGTGTTTTTGGGGGTTTTATTGATTTTTAGGGTTTTATGCTTTTTATGGTAATATATTTTTTATGGTATGTAATGGTTCTATTGTTATTTTTGGGGTTTCAGGGTTCTTTTTGGGGTTTTTCTTGATTTTTTGGGGTTTTAGTGTTCTTTTGGGGGTTTGGGTGATCTTTTCTCTCTTTTAGGGGTTTGTATGGTTTTTTTGGTTTTTTAGTTAATTTAGGGATTTGTAGGTTTTTAATGATTTTATAAGGGTTTTAAGGGTTTTAAGGATTATTGGGGTCTTATTGCTTATTAGGTTTTTCATAATGTTTTTTTGTTTTTAGGGGTTTTATGTGGTTTTATGATTTTTATGGGGTTTGAGATTTTTCTGATGTTTTTTTGGGTTTTAGAGAATTATTATGGTTTATAGTGTTTTTTGGTTTTTAGTGTATTTATAATTTTTTCGGTATTTTTGTTTTCTAGGATTGTTGTATTTTAATTTATTAGGTTTTTTGGGTTTTTTGGGTTTTAGTGGATTTTTTCATTTTTCGGTATTAGGGTTTTTTATGTAGGGTATAGGATTTAGGGTGTAGGGTATAAGGTTTTGAGTGAAGGGAATAGGGTTTGTAGTGTAGTGTATCTGTTTTAGGGTTTAGGATTTAGGATCTTGGGTTTAAGGTTTATGGTGTATGTTATAGGGTTTATGATTTAGATTTTAGGGTTTAGGGGGAAAGGTTTTAGTTACAGGTTATTGGGTATATGGTTTAAGGAGTTGGATTTTGGGATTAGGGTATAGAGAATAGGGGTTATGATATAGGTAATAGGGATTATTATGTAGGGTTTAGTGTTTATGGTTTAGGTTATAGAGTTTATAATGTAAGGTTTATGGATTAATGTGTGGGGTATATCATTTATGGTGTTGAGATTTCAGTTTATGGTTCATGGTATAAGGTTTGTTGTGGTGTTTATGGTAAAGGGTATAGAGTAAAGTGTTAGGGGAGTAGGGTTTAGGGTTTTTAGTGTAGGGTATAAGGTTATAGAATATGATATAGGTTTTAGTGTTTTAGATGTTTTTTTATTTTTAGGGTTTTTAGTTGATTTTGGGTTGTTAGTGTGTTTAAGGATTTTTTTTGGGAATTTTAGTGTTTTAATGACTATATTTCTTTTAGGGTTTTTGACACTTTTAGGGGTTTATGTGTTTATTTTTTTATTTTTATGTGTTTTTATGTCACTTTTAGGTTTTTTAGAATATTTTTGTTGTTTTAACGTTTTTATGCGTTTTGTTAGTTTTTCAATGGTTTTAGGGAATTTTAGTAATTTTAGGGATTTTTAGGGTTTTTTGGATTTTTGGGATCATTAATTAATTTTAATGTTTTTATATTTTTAGAGGGGCTGTAGGAGTTATAGATATTTTATGGTCTTTTATAATTTTAATAGTTTTTAGGGTTTTATGGATTTTTTTGTTCATTAAGTGTTTTAGGGCTTTAATTATATTTTTTTTAATTTTTAGCATTATTATGGGTTTTAAGGGGTTATAAAATTCTTTACACATATATTGGGGTTTTAAGGGATTTTTTTTATTTTTAGGGTCTTTTAGTGGTTTTCAGGGTCATCTGAGGTAGTTTATGGGTTTTAGATCTTTTGGGGTCTTTTGGGGTTATCCTGGGCTTTTAGGGTATTTCTGTTTTATGTTCTTATTGTTTTTTGGTTTTATGTTTTTATAGGGTTTTAGGTGTATTAGTGGGTTTTAGGTTTTTTTTTTGGGTTTTTAGGGTTTGTATGATCATTTTAGAGTTTTTAGGGGTTTTAATTTTATTTTTATTTCTGTAGGGGTTTCATATATTTTTAGGGTATTTTGTATTTTACGGGGTTATGGTTATTTGTAGGTTGTTTGGGGTATTTTATGGGTTTTAGTGTATTCATGGATTTTAGGTTTTCTAGGGTTTTGGGGTTTTTATGGGTTTTCAGGGTTATATGTTTTTTTCCGGTGTCGGTTTTTTTATGGTTATATGGTGTTTAGTGTGATTTTAGAGTCCTTATGCATTATAGGGTATTTTAAGGATTTATTGGGAGTTTGGGTACATTTTAGGGTTTTCACATTTTTGTGGTTTTAGGTTTCTTTTTATTTTGTATTCGGGTTTTTGGTCCATTTGGGTTTTGTTTGGGTATTTAGGATTTTTATGGTTTTTAGGGTTGGTACTGTTTTTAAGGGTTTTACAGGTTTTGGAGTTTTTTAGGTTATTTAGGACTTTTAGGGGGTTTTAGGTATTTTATGAGTTATATATAATTTAGGGGTTTTTATGATTATTAGGGGAATAAAAATTTTCAGGTTTTTATAGGATTCGAGGGTTCTTAAGGGATTTTTGATTTTTATGTTTTTAGTGGTTTATTTATGTTTTAGGGGTTCTTTTTTTACCTATGTTATTTTAAATTTTAGAATATTTTAAGCATTTTTAGGGGATTTAATGGTATTTTATGGTTTTTAGGATCATTTAATTGGGTTTTTGGTGGTGGGGGTGGGGGTGGGTTTTTTTAGAGTTTTATGGGTTATATGTTTTTTGTGTCATTTATGAGGTTTCACATTCTATTAGTGTTTGTTTGGATCTTATTGTGTTTTATGGTTTAGGGTATGGCGTTTAGTGTATAGGGTGTTGGGTTTAGGGTTTAGGTTGTGCAGTTCGTGGTTTTGGTTATCAGAATTTTTTTCAGGGTGTAGGTTATATGGTTGAGTGTATATGGTCTATTATTTAGGGTTTAGGGTGGAGGGTATAAAGATAGGGTGTCTAGATTTCGGTTTTGGGAGTATTTTATAGGATTTTCGGTGTAGAGTTTAGGGTTTAGGGTGTAGTGTCTTGGGTCTAGGGTTTAGGGTTTAGGGATTAGGTTTTAGAGTTTATGATGTAGATTATCTAGATTTGGGTGTAGGATATAGGTTTTATGGTGTAGGGTATAAGTGTTAGGGTGTATGGTTTAGGGTTTAAAGTGTAGTGTATAGGTTTTTGGGTGTACAATTTATTGTTTAGGGTGTTGGGTATAGGGTATAGTGTGTTGTGTTTAAGGTTTAGTGTTTATGTTATATGGTTTAGGGTGCATGGTTTTTGGTGTGGGTAATAGGGTTTGGGGTTTGGGGATTGGGGTTTAGGATATGAGTATAGGTTTTTTTGTATAGGATTTAGGGTTTAGGGTGTAGGTTTTAGGGTGTATGGTTTAGAGTTAAGGGTGTATGTCATATAGTTATGGGTGTAGGGTTTAGGGTGTATGTTGGTGGGCTTTGGGTTTAGTGTGTAAGGTATGTGGTTTTGGTTTTAGGGTGCAGGTTTTTTGGTGTAGGGTTTACGATTTAGGGCATGAAGGCGATTTTTAGTTTTTAGATGTTTTACAAATTTTTAGGATGTTAAGTGATTTTGGGGTTTTATGGGTTGGGGGGTTATGTTTTCAAGTTTTTTAGGTTTTTTGGGGAATTAAGAGCCTTTTTTGGGTTTTTATGTTTTTAGGGGTTTTAAGGGGTATTTATCGTATTTGGGAGTTTTTGTGGGTTTTTACAGGTTTTTGTGGTTTTTAGTGTTTCTTCAGGGGTTTTAGGGAATTTGGTGTTTTTGTAATTTTTGATGTTTTTAAGTGTTTTTGGGATTTGTATGATTTTTATGGGTTTTATGGTTGTTTTTTTAGGGGTTTGGGTTTGTTGGGTTTTAGGGTTTTATGGTTTTTATTGGTTTTACTTGTTTTAGGGTGGTTTTTTATGTTTTTGAATGTTTTAAGTGTTCTTAGATTTTTAAGGGGTTTTATAGTTTTTAGGGATTTTGGGATCTTTTGGGGGTTTATGGTTTTTTTTGGGGATTATGGGTTCTTTGGGATTTATGGTGTTTAGATTGTGTTTGTGGGGGGGGGGTATGATTTTTAATTTTTTCTTGAAATTTTTTGGGTTTTAGGATTTTTATGATTTTGAGGGTTTTTTGGATTTTAGTGTTTTTACAGGTATTAGGGATTTTAGTATTTCTAGGGGTTTAAGGTTTTTCTTAAGTTTCTAATGGTTTCATAGGATATTTTTTGTATTTTTAACATTTTTTATTTTATTTAGTGTTTTCAGGGTTTTTAGGATTTTTAGTGGTTTTTATGGTATATATGTTTTTATGGTTTTTAGTGGTTTTAGGGTGTTTTACGGTATTTTACGGTATTTTAGGGACTTTTAGGTGTTTCATGTTTTTTAGGGATTTTTAAAAAAATGTCTTTTTAGTTTTTTGAGTGTTTTAATGTTTTTTTGGGTATTTTGGGGTGTTCATTGTTTTCTAGGGTCTTGAGGGTTTGTAGTGTTTTTACGGGTTTATGGTTTTTAAGGTAATAGGTTTTTATGGTTTTTATGGATTTTTAAGGATTTTAGAGTCTTTATTGTGTTTAGTGTTGTTTGAATTTTTACATTTATAGAATTTTATAATATATATTATGGGTTTTGGTGTGTTTTATTGTTTTTGGGGGTTTCTCATGGGGTTTAGGGTCCATTTTATTTTTTTGATATTTCTGTTTTTTTTTGGATTTTAAGGCCCATTACTATTTTATTTTGTTTTAGAGTCTTTTATGGTTTTAGAGTATTTTTGGTCTTACTAGAGTTTTTAGGGGGTTTACTGGTTTTAGGGGTTTTAAGGTGGTTTAGAGTCTTTTAAAATATATTCGTATCTTTTAGTGTCTTGAGGGTTTTTTAGGGATTTAGGGGATTTTTTGTTTTTTTCTTGTTTTGAGGGTTTTTACTATTTAAATATTTTTTTGGGGTTTTATAGATTATTTATAGTTTTATAGGTTATTCTTGATTTTTGGTTTTAGGGTATTTTGGGTGTGTTATAATATATATATGGGGGGGATGGGTATTTTCTCAGTGTTTTGGATTTTTTATAGATTTTTTTATTTATATGGTTTTTAGGGGTTTTAGGTTTTTTATGATTTTAAGGTATTTAGGTGTTTTTAGGGGTTTTTATGGTTCTTTTTACTTTTTATTGTGTTTTAGGGTCATTTTAATGTTTTATTCGGTTTTAGGATCATTTAAGGGTTATCATCTTTTTAGAGACTTTTTAGTGTTGTTTGGTTTTTTGCGTATTTTGGGGGCTTTTAGGAGTATTCAGGGTTTTAGATATTTTTTTATTGTTTTATTGGTTTTTAGGTTTTTTATTTATTTAGGTATTTTTAGAGCTTTTAGGGTTTCATGTATGTATTTTCGGTTTTTATAGTTTTTTTGGGATTTATGGTTTTTAGGATTTTATGGGTTTTATAGTTTTAGGTTTTGTATAGTCTTTTAAGTTATTTCGGGTCTATATGGTTTTTGAATGATTATTTTGGGATTTTCGGGTATTTTAGGGTTTTTGGGGTTTTTTATTGTTTTTTTTATTTTAGGGTTTTTGGTGTTTTAAATTTATTTTGTAGTTTGGGGGGTTTTTAGGTTTTTTTCCGATTTTATGGTTTTTACGGTCTATTAGGGTGTTGGGAGTAGGTTTCATGGTTTTCTGTGTTAGATTTATGGTTTAACTTGAAGGCTATATTATTTAGTTTTTAGAGTTTAAGGGTTTGGGTGCAGGGTTTACGTTTAATGGTCTATGTTTTAGAGATTTGAGTGTTTGGTACATGGTTTATGGTGTAAGGTTTGGAGATTAGGGTGTAGGTTACATGGTTTCAGGTGTATGGTTTATTGATTGAGGTATATACTATATGATTTAGGGTTCAGGGTTTAGGGTTTAGGGACCAGGGTATATGGTTTGGAGGTTTTTAAAAACATTCGCTGTTTATATATATATTTTTTATGTTTTAGGTTTTCTTATGTTTTTTGGGGTTTTTTATTCTTTTATTAGTTTTTCTGGGTTTTAGGAGTTTTAACATTTTTGTGGGTAATAAGGTTTTTAGGGTCTTTTTGTGTTTTTAGTGGTTTTTAGTGTTTTGGTTGTTTTATGTTTTTTTATATATTAGGGAGTTTTTTAGTTAATATTTTTTTTGGGGTTTAGATGGGTTTTTGGTTTTTTTTGGGTTTTTTCGGTTTTTGTGGTTTGTTGGTTTTTAGGGTTTTCGGCCTCATTTTTAGGGTTTTACTATTTTTATGGGTTTTATGGGTTTTGGGTTTTTAATGTCTTTAGGTTTAGGGGGGTTTTAATGTTTTGGTTGGTTTTTATGGGTTGTTGGTATTTCTTAGGGTTTTTATGATTTTATGTTTTTGAGGCTTTGATGGGTTATTTGTAGTTTTCTATTTCTTTTTTTCTTCTTTCTTATGGTTTCTACGTTTTTAGGTTGGTTTTAGGTCCTTTTAGGGTCTTTATGGTCTTTTAGGTGTTTAATGATTTATTGGGGGTTTAGGGTCTATAATGTTTTAGGGTAATTCTGGGTTTTAGGGGTTTTGGTGTTTTTATTATTTTTATGTGTTTTAGGTTCATTGAGGGTTTTTCATTTGTTTTAGGGGTTTTAATGGTTTTAAAATTTATTTTATGGTTTTTAGGGTTTTTATGGTTTTATTGGTTATTAAATGTTTTAAGAGTTTTTAAAAAATTTAGTGTACTCAAGTATTATTTATGGGGTTTTAGAGTTTTTTTTGGTTTTAAATGGGTTTTATGGGATTTTTTGGGATTTTGAGATTCTTTTAGAAGTTTTAGTGTCTTTTGGGTTTTTAGGGGCTTTAGTGTGTTTTAGTGGCTTTCAGGATTTTAGGTACTTTTTGGAGTTATTATGTTTTTATGGTCATTTTTTATTGTATATTTTATTATGGTTTTTAGGGTCATTTATGGGTTTTAGGGTGTTTTAGGGTGTTTTAGATTTTTATTAGTATTTATGTTTTTAATGGTTTTTATAGTATTTAATCTTTTAAGGGATTTTAGGATTTTTTAGGCTTTTAGGGTGTCAATATATTTTAGGTTTTATGGGATTTTGGGGTTTTAATGTTGTTTATTATTTTTATGGATTTTATTTATTTTAGTGTTTTTATGTTTTCTTATGGTTTTTATAATGTTTTAAAGTTTTTTTTTGATTTGAAGAAATTTTTAGGGCTTTTATTTATTTTTTGGTTTTTAGGTATTTTAAAATTTTTAGGGTGTTTGGGGGTTTTAGCGTTTTTATGTTCCTTTCACATTTTTAGATTTTTAGGGATTTTTTTGAGGGGTTATATTATTTTGGTCTTTTATGTTTTTTTATTTTTTTTAAAGGATTTTGGGAGTTTTCATGTGGGTTTAATGGGATTTGAGGTTTTTTAGAGTTTCATGGTTTTTTAGAGTTTTTTACTGTCTTTAGGGGTTCTAGGTTTTCTAGGATTTTTATGGTTTCTAGGTTTTTTAAATTTTTTTTGGTCAGTAGTGGTTTATAGGAAATTTTATGGGGGTTTAGAACTTTTAGAGAATTTATTATTTTTATTGTTTATTGGGTTTTAGTGGTTTTTTGGGGTTTAATAGTTTTCAGTGATATTTAGAGGTTTTATGTTTTTAGTGGCCTTTCATTATTATGAGGTATTGGAGTTTTTATGGGGATTCAATGTGTTCAGGTTATTAAGGATATTTTAGGATTTTTCAACAGTTTTAGTGGTTTTCATGTTTACTTGGGATTTTAGGGTTTTTAGGGATTTTAGTTTTTTGTAGAGTTTTTTCAGGTTTCAGGGTATTTAGATTTTTTAGGGGTTTTCGAGGTTTCTACTATTTTTAGTTATTTTTATAGTTTTTAGGGTTTTGGGGTTTTTAGGTAACTTTAGGTGGTTTTGTGGGTTATATGTGTTTTAGGGTGTATTTAGGGGGTTGGAGTGTTTTTTGATATTTCTAGGTATTTTTGGGGTTTAGGGGGGTTTTTTGAGTTTTTAGGGGTTTTAATTGTATTTTTGGTGTTTGAGGGTAAATTTAGGGGGTTTCATTGTCTTTTGGGGTTTACAAGGATTTTATAATTTCAGTGTTTGTAATTATTATTTTTTGTTTTATGTGTTATTATGTTTTTTTGTTTTTTTGGGGGTTTTTGGGGTTTTTGGGTTTTTTAGGTTTTTAGGGGTTTTAGGGTTATTTATGAATTGTTTGGTTTTTTGGGGTGTTGGGATATTTACTGTTTATTTAGGTATTTTGGGAGGATTTTGGGTTCCTTTAGTTTTTAAGGTTTCCTTAGGGTCGTTTTAGGTGTTTAGGGGTCTTTTCAGGTGTTTAGTGTTTTCTTGTATTTTTATAGGTTTTTAGTGTTTATTATGGTTTTTAGGATGTTTTTAGTTTTTTAAATTTCAATGGATTTTAGGGTTCTGTAGGATTTTTTATTTTTATGGGTTTTAGGAATTAGGTTTTTCTTTGGGGTTTTAATGTAATTTTAGTGTATTTATTATATTTAGGGGTTTTATTAACTTTAGGGGTTTTGGGTTTTTACATGTTTTGGGATTTGTAGTGTTTTTAGTGTCGATATAATATTTTTGTGTTTAGGGTTTAGGGAGATGGGTATATGATTCATGGTTTTGGTTATAGGGTTTAGTGTGTCGGTTATAGGGTGTAGGGTGTAGTTTTCAAGTATTAGTGAGTAGGAAATAGGATTTACGGTGTAGTGTTTATGTTTTATGGTATATGGTATAGGGTTTAGTCGGTAGGGTTTAGGTTTTAGGGTGTTGGGGATAGGATATAGGGTGAAGGGTTTGGGGTTTGTGGTTTAGGTTATTGTGTTTACGGTGTTGGGTTTTGGGTTTAAGGTGTATGGAATAGGGTTTAGTGTGTAGGGATTAGGATGTAGGGTATAGGGTTTAGATTTATGGGTTTTCTGTTTTGGGTGTAGGCTATATGTTTCGGGGTGTAGGGTGTAGAGTTTAGGGTGTAGGGTATTGGGTTTACGATGTAGGGTTTTTTTGTTTCGGTGTAGTGTATAGTTTTTGTGGATTATATTTTGTGTTCAGGGTTTATGGTAAAGGGTTTCAGGTGTAGGGTTCAGGGTTTAGGGTTTATGGTGTAGGATATTTGTTTTACAGTGTAGGTTTTAGGTTTTGGGGTGTATGGTACAAGTTATATGGTTCAGGGTGTATGTTTTAGGGATTATGGTGTAAGGTACAAGGTTTAGGGTGTGGGGATTAGGGTTTAGTGTATTGGGTATAGGGTGTAGTGTATAAGGTTTGAGGTGTAGGATTTTGGGTTTAGGGAGTACGGTATTGGGATTAGGGTATAGGGTGAAAGTTTTAGGGTATAGGGTGCATTGTATAGGGTGTAGGGTATAGGGTTTGGTATTAGGTTATAGGGATTAGGGTGTAGGGATTAGGGTTTATAGTGTAGAGTTTTGGTTTTTTAGTTTTAGGGTATAAGATATATGATTTATATTGTACAGTTTTGGGTTTAGGGTGTATGGTATCTGGTTCATGGTGTATGTTATAGTGTTTATGGATTAAGGTTTAGGGTTTAAGGTGTTAGGCATACTATTTGCGGTATTGGTTTTATGGTGTAGGGTATAGGGTTTAAGGTGTAGGGTTTAGGGGTTCATTGTGTAAGGTATATCATTTAGGGTGCATGGTGTATGGTTTAGGGTATAAGGTATGAGGTATAGGATATTTGATTTTGGGTGTAGGGTATATGGATTTTGGTTTTCCTTATAGGGTTTCGAGTGTAGGGTTTAGGGTATCGGGTTTTTGGTGTAGGATTTATGTTTTATGGTTTCATGTATAGGGATTGGCTTACAATTCTTAGGTTTTAGGGTGTATAGTATGGGGTTTCAGGTGTATGTTTTAGGGTTTAGGGTGTAGGGTATAGGATTTAGGGTGTTGGGTTTAGGGCTTAGTGTGACGGATATATGGTTTAAGGTTTAGGGTGTATGGTACTACATTTAGGCAGTATTGTTTAGGGTTCAGGGTGTAAGGTATAGTGTTAAGGGTGTATGTTTAAGAGGGGTTTTATGAGTTTTAGTTTTTTTAGGATTTTTAGTGTTTTAGTGTTTAAGTGTTTTATTAGTTTTTTGGGTTTTTAGTGATTATAGGGGTTAGACGGGTTTTTTATTAAGGTATATTGAGTTTTCATCGGTTTTTAGGTTATTTTTGGTATTAAGGGTTTTTAGGATTTATTATGGTTTTTAAGTGCTTATTAGCATTGTTAGGGTCTTTGTGGGTTTTTAGGGGTTCTGGGGTTTTTGTGGTTCAATGGTTTTTAGCGGTATTAGAGTTATTTTTTTTGGTTTTTAGGATTTTTTGGGGTTTTTAATGTTTTTTTACATTTTTAGGGGTTTTTTAATTTTTAAGGATTTTATAATATTTAGTGTTTTAGGGAATGGAAGGCTCAGGGTCAGGATGTTCCTGACCCCCCCCCCCCCCAAATTTATTAGAAAAAAGACACAACAGACTAGGGAGGGGCAGGGTTAATCAACACACACACAAATAGTCCTGGACACCCCCAAGAAACCCAAACACCTCAAAGAAACCAAAAAGGCACACTACAAACCAGAGAAATTATAAAATCAAAAGAATTTTCAAAATCACCTACCGGTCAGTCACCATTTAGCATCCCGCAGCATAACTCCCATCATACATCGCCTCCTTAACAATCCAATCCTCTCTTAACTATGCAAAAAATATCATCCAACATCT
The DNA here is from genome assembly GCA_963277665.1 of Viscum album. Lineage (NCBI taxonomy): Eukaryota > Viridiplantae > Streptophyta > Magnoliopsida > Santalales > Viscaceae > Viscum > Viscum album. The sequence continues at coordinate 872,806,110 of OY728152.1, read as the reverse complement.
CATCTTCCAGCTTTCACCACCTCCATTCCAACCAGCTGAAATCATTTTGCAGCTTATATTCCAACATCCATCACCACCTAACCCATCAGTAACCAGCATCCAGCAGCTCAGATCCTCGCATCCAGCACCTCCTAAGCCATCTTCTCCTATCCATTTGTAGTTCAGTATCCAGCATTCATAAATGAGAAAACAATGCCTCATAATCTCCTAGCCAAGAAGCAACCAGTATCCAGTCACACCATTTCGAGCATCCAACACCTCCTCACCAATGGGATTCATATCCAATAACACATATCCACCAGCATGAATCTCCCAAGCATCAGCTTAATCAAATACTAGCCCAGCAGCAAGCAACTAACACCGCCACATATTCCCACAACTGACATCTCCTTCCACACCTTGTAAACAAGCAGCCACAACCAGCTCCACACACCACTTAGATCTCCAAACTGCAGCTTCAGCAGCCCGGTAATCTCACATCATCATCAAAAAGCGCCCTTAATCTCTCATCAAGCCCAACGGACAATACCCACAGTTACTCATGAACAAACCATCCAGAACCAATAAGCAGCAAATATTAAAATGAAAATAACTCTAGCCAGAACATTCAACAAGAAATGTAGTACCAATGAAATGGTTTTTCACCACATGAAATCCAGAAAAAATCCACAGAACTATATCACACCTCCCGTTAAATTGGCCTACATCCATATATTGAAATGAAGGTGAAACTGATGAAGTAGATCAAGCACAAACCTTTATCTGTCGCCTCTTCGCTTCAAATAGAATAGTGAGACGATACAGGGAAGTTGCGCCATCACCCGACAAACCAAGACAAGCCAAAACTACTAATCTCCACGCGTTATTCAGAACCCCCAAAGCCAATCCTTACCACCGAAAAATCCAACCTGTGATATGAACCAAGACCAATGTTTCGAGAAAATCCTTCGCTCGAGGAATTCGAAGCCGCCAAAGAAACTGTCCAAATAAGACCCACACCTCCATGTATTTGCAATGCCTTAAGACAAAAATAATAGATTTGAGTAGATCCTCCAAGGATCTGCAATGATGAATGAAGAAATTACTACATCTATCCCACTCTTCAAGGAAGTTGCAATGCCGTGCGATAGAGAGACTAGATCTGACCTTCTCTTCCAAGGTTTAATACTTCATCTGATGAAATATCTTGAAACTCGCAAGCTGCATGGTCACCAACAAGACAGAAGAAATGTACTGTGAGAAGAGGCATCAACAACATTGAGAGATCCGACGCCTAAGAAGCCAGACCTGCAAGGAAGATGTCGCCGCACCAGAGAAGATGCACCATGAGAGCAGGCAACATCCCCAGAAAACCTGAGCACGATAGGAACCTGAAGACTTGGCCACTGTGTTCACATTAGTGTTTAGGGGTTTAAATGGTGTTTAGGGTTTTTAGGGGGTTTAGTGTGTTTTTAGTTTTAATGTTTTTAGAGTTATGTTTGGTAATTTATGGTCTTTAATGTTCTTTTAGGTTTTTATAGTTTTTAGGGGTTTAGGAATTTTTACTATTTTTACGGCGTTTAGGGGTTATTTTGGTATATTTTAATTTTTTTTATTTTTTAGGTATTTTATTTTTTTTAAGTGTATTTTAGTAATTTATAGAATTCTTTAGGGGTTTTTTGGGTTTAAAGTTGTTTTAAGGTGTTTTCAGTTTTATTTTGGTTTTAGGTTTTTAGGGATTTTTATGCTGCCCTAGTATTCTTAGGGTTTTAGGTTTTTTTTGGATTTTTCCTATGTTTGTTGGGTCATTTTATATTTTTATTGATTTTTATAGTTTTTATGGAATTTTATGGTATACTTTGATAATTTTGGATTTTAGGGGTTTTATTAACTTTTAGTGGGATTTAAGGGTTTGATGGTCATTTTGGGTTTTATGGGTTTTTAAGGGATTGTAGGGTTTTGGAGGACATCATTGGATATTTTAGGGTTTTGTGGTCCTTTAGGGTTTTTTTGGATCTTTTTAGTGTTTTAGAGTATTAGGGTCTTTTATGGATCTTATTATTTTTACATTTTTAGGGTTTTTAGGTTTTTGTAGTTTTCTTGGGTTTTACTATTTTTATGGTTTTGAAGGATTTAAAGGGGTTTATGTGTTTTTAGGGTATGAATTTCCTTTAGGTGTTTTTATATTATTTATTGTTTTAGTGTTTTTTTGGGATTTAATGGTGTTTATGGTTTTATGGTTTTATAGGGGTTTTTAGGGGTATTAATGTATTTTTTTGGTTTTTATCATTTTTTTTGTTTTTTAGAGGTTTTGGGGTTGTTATAGTTCTTAAATTATTTTATTTTCTTTGGGTGGGTTAGGGTTTTATCTGGGTCTATAAGGGTTTTTATTGTTTTTAGGCGTTTTAGTGTATTTATAGTTTTTATGGTTTTTTTGGGTTTTAATGGATTTTTGGTTATTTAGAGTTTTAGTGTTTTTATTTTATTCAATTTTTTTGGATTATGATGAGTTTATTGGGTTTTCAAGTTTTTAGAGGTCTTTTGGGAGTTTTAGGTTTTTAGGGGTTTTAGTGGTTCTTAGTGTTTTTAGGGGTTTTATGGGTTTTAGGATATTGAAGGTATTTTAGGCTTTTTATTTGGTTTTTTAGGAGTTTGAGGATTTTTAGTGGGTTTTAGAATATTTATTTCTTTTATGTTTTTCAATTATTTTATGTTTTTTATTATTTTTTAGGGATTTAAGGTTTTTAAGGATTTTTGGGATTTTAACATTTTATACGATTTTCTGGGTTTTATTAATTTTTATGTGTTTGGGTAATTTTTGGGTATTGATGATTTTTTTGGGGATTTATGGTCTTTAGTTTTTTAGGATTAAAATCGGTTTTATGGTATCTTGCGATTTTTGGTATTGAGTGTATTTATGAATTATTATGGTTTTTGTTATATTTAGGGTTTTTTTATTTTTAGGGTGTTTTATGGTTTTAGGTCATTTTATGCATCTTTTAGTGGTTTATAGTGCTTCTAAGGGTTTACAGTTTTTAATGGTTTTAGGGTTTTAGTATTTAAGATTCTTTTTTGTTCTTTCTTGTATTTTTTCTGATTATTATGGTTTTTAGGGTTTTTATTGTTTTTTAGGTTGTTAGGGTTTTTAGGGTTTTTAGGGTATTTAGGTTTTTAGGTATCTTCTTGGTATTTGGTATTTTTGGATTATTTTATGTTTTAAGCATTTTTTTTTGGTTCTTTTAGGGTGTTTAGGATTCATTTATAGGTTTTTAGTGTTTTATAGTATTTTTTTGGGTTTTATGGCTTATTTGATTTGTTTGGATTTTTATGGTTTTTAGGGGTGTTATCATATTTTTTCATTTTTATGCAGTTTTACGGGTTTTAGGTTTATCTCATGGTTTTTAGGGTCTTCTAATGGGGTTTTAGGGTTTTTCACTTTTTTAGGATTTCTTGAATTTTACGATTTTACAGGTTTTTGTAATTGTTTTTCAATTCATAGTGTTTTTAATGGTTTTATGGGTTTATAGGCTTCTTGGTTTGTTTTATAGTTTTCAGTGTTTAGAATTTAGTGTTTAGTGTATAAGGTTTTGGGTGTAGAGTATAGGGTTTGGGGTATATGGTATAGGTTGTTGGGTGTAGGGTTCGGGGTTTAGGGAGTAGTTTTGTGGGTTGTGGGTATAAGGTTTATGGTTTAGGATGTAGGGTATATGGTTTAGTTATCAGTTATAGGGTTTATTGTGTAGTTTATAGGGTTTATTTTGTAGTGATTAGGGTGTAGGGTTTATGATATATGGTATTAGGATTATGGATTAAGGTGTGGGTTATAGGGTTTAGGGAGTATGGTTTATAGTGTAGGGTTTAGGGTGTATGTTATTGGTTTTAGATTTTAGTGTCTAGGGTTTGGGGGAATGGTAATGGTTTCGGTTGTAAAATATTTTTTTAGGGTTTAGGGTGCATGGTATTGGGTTTAGGGTGTTTAGATAAGGGATTAGGGTGAAGGGTGAAGGGTATAGGGTTGAGGGAGTTGGTTTTAGGGTTTCAAATTTAGGGTCTAGGGTTCAGGGTCTAGGGTTTATGATTTAGGGTGAATGATATATTGTTTTGGTTATATGTTTTAGGTATTAGTGTGTAGGATATAGGGTTTTGGGTGATGGGTTTAATCTTTAGGTTTTATTGTGTAGTGTATTTAGTTATATTTTGTAGGGTTTAGGGTTTAGGGTTTAGGGTTTAGTGTTTTGGATTCAGGGTGTATGGTTTAGGGTTTTGTGAGTAGGGTCTTGAGTTTGAGGTTTAGGGTTTAGGATATAGGTTATAGTGTTTAGGGTGTAGGGTTTTGGGTTTTGGGTTTCAGATGTAGGGTATAGGGTTAATTTGGTGGGGTTTAGTGTTTAGGCTGTAGGGTTTCTGGTTTATGGATTATGATACAGGGTATAGGGTTTAGGGTGTAGGTTATAGGTTATAGGTTGTATGTTGTATGGTTTTCGATGTAGCGTATAGTGTTTAGGATGTAGCATTTTGGTTTTATGATATAGGGTATTGGGTATAGGTTGTTGGATTTAGTGTGTAGATTATATGGTTTTGGTTTTAGGGTGTATGGCATAGGGTTTACGGTGTACAATATATGGTTTGAGGTTTAGGGTGTAGGGTGTAGGGTTTGGGGTTTAGGGGGGAGTGTTAGGGTATAGTTTATAGGGTTTAGGGTGTTGGGTGTTGGGTTCGTGTTGTAGGTTATACGGGATGGGGTGTAGGACATAAGATTTAGTTTATAGGGTTCTGGTCACATGGTCTAGTGTCTTGGGATTAGGGTGTAGGGTTTGGGGTTTATAGTTTGGGGTGTTAAGTTTAGGGTTTACTGTGAAAGGTATTGGGTTGTGGGTCTGGGGTTTTTGTTTTAGTGTTTATAGTGAATGGTATAGGATTTATGGTGAAGGGTTTAGGGTTTAGGGTGTAGGGTAAAGGGTTTAGTGTGTAGGGTTTAGTTTTTTTAGGGGTTCTTTGTTTTTTTAGATTTTTAAAGATTATTTCTTATTTTTAGTGGTTTATGTTTTTATTGTCTTTAAGGGGTTTTATTGGGGTTTTAAGGCTATTTCATAAATTTTAATTATTTTTATTTTCTTTATGGTTTTTCACTATTTTGGTTTTTTTGTTTTTTATCGTTTTTAGGGGATTTTAATTATTTTTGTGCTTTTTGATTTTAGGTCTTTTAGTGTTTTAACTTTTTTGGGGTTTTTGGTGTTTTTAGACATTTTTAGGGTTTAATGGTTTTTTAATATTTTTTTGGATTTAACTATTTTTTAGTATGTTTTTAGTGTTTTTTGGGTTTTAGGATTTTTCAAGGGGTTTTAGATTTTTAGGGGTTTTATGTTTTTTGGGGTTTTGGTTTTTCATGGGTGGGTAGGGTTAGGGTTTTTTCATTTTTTTTGTGTTTATAGGGGTTTTTATTTTGTTTAGGTTTTTTTTTGTAATTTAGAGGTTTTTTGAGATTTCGGGGTCTGTAATGTTTTTAAGGAGTTTAGGGGTTTTTATGGTTTTTATGTTTTTTTGTGATTTCTTCTTTTTAAGGGTTTTTAGGGTTTTAACGATTTTTTGTGGTTCCCTGTTTTTGTTAGAGTTATAGGGTTTTTTATATTTTTTCGGATTTCGGGATTTAGGGTTTTGTTTTTGGTTTTTTGGGTATATTAATGATTTTAGTGTTTTATGGTCTTTTAATGTTGTTATTGCTCTATGAATATTATGTTGTTTTAGGGTTTTGGTGTCTCTTAGTGTTTTATGGTCTTTTAGGGCTTTGGGGGTTGGGTTTTTGGGGTTTTAAGGGGTTTTTGTTCTTTTAAATTTTAGGTATTTTATCGTATTTTAGTTTTATTAACGGTAATTTAGGGTTTTTTCTTCATTTTAGGGGGTATTATGTTATTTGGGGGGGTTTCTGTTTTAGTTTTTTATGGGATTTAAGGGTTTAGGGTTTTAATGGTTTATGGGGTTTTAAGGATTTTGATGATTTATAGGAGTTTTAGGGTTTTAGGGTATTTTAATTATTTTAGGGAATTGTTAGGGTTTCACGAGTTGTTGTGGTATTTTAAATTATTTTTGGGTTTTTAGGTATTTTGAAGATATTTTTTGATTTTTAAGGATTTTAGGTTATGTTTGGGTATTTTTGTTCATTGGGCCCTTTTTTAGTTTTGGGGGGATTTAGGTTCTATTAGACGCATTATGATCCATTAGGGGTTTAGGGGATTTTGGTCCCTTTAGGGGTTTATGGGTTTTTTAGGGTCTTGTAGTATTTTAAGGCGTTTTAGGGTTCTTTAGGGTTTTGGGGGGTCATAGGGTATTTTGAGGTTCAGTCATTTTAATGTCATAGAATTTTTAAGCGGTTTTAGATACTTATATGGTTTTAGGGTATTGCATAGTATGGATGAATTCATAGGGTCTTTATCATATTCCAGAATTGTTTAGGATTTTAGGGGTGTTTTTTTGGTTTTCAGGGTCATTTTGGTTTTTATGGTTTTTGGGGTTTTCATTATTTTTTTTGTTTTTAGGGTCCTTTAGGGTTTTTATGACATTTATTGGTTTTTATGGTTTTTAGGGTTTTTAGGAAATTTTAGGTTTGTATTGGTTTTAAGGTATTTTTCATTTTAAGTCTTATTATGGATTTAGAGTTTTTTATTTCTTTTAAGGCCCTTTAGGGTTTTTAATATTTTTATGGGTTTTTAGGTATTTAAGGTTTTTTATAAATATTATGGGCTTGTTGGGGGTTATCTAGTGTTTTTTGGTTTTTAGGCTGTTATGTTTTTTGGGATTTTAGGGGTTTTAATGGTTTTGGGCTTTTTATATCATTAAGGGTTTTTTGAACATTATTGGTATTTTAAGGGGTTTTAGTTGGTTTTTTAGTTTTCATTGTTTTTTTAGGATTCTTATGGTTTTTTAACGGTTAATAGTGTTTTTTTCAATATTTAAGGGGTTTATGCATTTTTATGGGGGGGGGGGGGTTAAGGTTATTTGTGTTTTTTGGGTATTTTGGAATAATTTACTGTTTCTTTGGGTTTTATATTTTTTTCACTATATGGGTTTAAAAGGTTTTTGGGGTTTTTGGGGTGTTTAGGATTTTTTAAGGTTTTGAGCATTTTTAGGAGTTTTACGGGTTATTAGTGTTTTGGTGTTTTTAATGTCTTTATGTTATGTAAGGGGTTTCATGGTCTTCTAGAAATGTTCTATGGGATTACGAATCATTAGGTGTTTTGGGGGGTTTATGGTCTTTTGGGTATTTCTATGGTTTTATGCTCTTTTTTGTTTTTAGGTTTTTATTGTTATTTGGTGTTTTGGGTTTTTTGGAATGTTTAGTGTTTTAGGGTTTTTATTAATTGTTATGTTTAGTGGGGTTTTATGTGGGTTATATGTTTCTAGGAGATTTATTTGGTTTTAGGTGTTTTTTGGGGGTATTTTAGTGTTTCTACCATTTAATGGTTTTTAGTGTATTTAGAATTTTTGTGTTTTAATGGGTTTTATGATATCAAAAAATTTTAGGGTTTTATGGGTTTTATGGTTTTAGGGTGTTTATGGGAATTTTAATGATTTTTGGGATTTATATGGTTTTAGGGGATTTATATTATTTTTATGTAATTTTAGGCTTTTTAGAGACTCTTAAAGGGTTTTAGGGGTTTTAGGGTTTTTACAGGTTTGTAATGTTTTTTTGGGTTTACAAGATGAATGTTTTTTTTTCTGGTTTTTATGATTTTTTTATAAGTTTTGGGGGGTTATATATTTTATGAGTTTCTAGGGTTTTTCTAGATTTTAGTTTTTAGGGGTTTTAATGTTTTTAGGGGAATTTTATATTTTTAGGGTTTTTAGGTTTTTATGGGGTTAATGGGTATTTTGTTAATTTGGTTTTTATAGATTTTAGGTGTTTATGGTTTTCTAGGGCATGTTTGGGTTTTTTGATGGGGTTTTGTGTCATTTTTTGGTTTTAGGGTTTTTAGAATATTTTAGGTGGTTTATTGGTTTTTTGGGTTTGTAGTGGTTTTTAGGGTTTTCAGGATTTTAGGGTTTTTTTAGTTTTAGTGGTTTTTTGGTTTTTAAGATTCGTTTTATGGGGTTTTTGTTTTTTGGAAGCTTGTAGTTTTTTTTGGAGGGATTATGTATTTAAGATTATTAGGCTTTTTTATGTTTTAAAGGGATTTTCTTATTTTCCTAAGGTAGGGGTTTTAGGGTTTTATAGTTATTATAGGGTTTTTATTTTTTAGGGTGTTGGGTTTTGGGCTTAGGATATATGGTATAGGTTTTTTGGTTTGGGTTATAGGATTTAGTGTGTATGGTGTAGGGTTTAGCATGTAGGGTTTTGGTTTAGGGTGTGGAGTGTAGGGTTTAGAGTGTGGGGATAATGATTTAGGGTGTTGGGTCTCTGGTTTAGGTTGTATGGTTTATGGTTTTGGGTGTTGGTTATAGGGTAGGGGTATAGAGTATATTGTTTTGGATGTATGTTATAGTGTTTAGGGTGTACGGTTTATGGTGTGGGGTTTGAGGTTTATTGTCTAGAGTTTAGGGTATAGTGTATAATGTTTCAGCTGCGGTGTATAGGATTAAGGGTGTGTGATATAGGATTTAGGGTGTATGGTATAAGGATTATGGTCTATGGTTTAGTGTTTAGGGTGTAGGGTATCGACATTAGGGTGTTGGGTATAGGGTATTGAGTATAGGGTATATGGATTAGGGTGTATGGATTAGTGATTATGGTAATAAATTTAGGGTGTCAGGTATCGGGTTTAAGGTGTAGCGTATTGGGTTTAGGGTTTTAGGTATTGGCCTAACGGTTTCAGAATAGTGTTTAGGGGTATGGTATAGGCTATATTGTTTAGGGTATATTTTTTAGGGTGTTGGATTTTGGGAGTTGGGTGTAGTGTATAGGATTTAAGGTGTAGCGTTTTGGCGTTATGGTGTATAAGATAGCATTAGGGTTTAGTGTTTTGTGTGTGTTGTATAAGGTTTAGTGTGTAGGGTTATACATATAGAAGGTTGGATATATGATTTCAGGTGAAGGGTTTATGGGGTTGGGTATAGTCTTTCGGGTGAAATATATAGGTTCTACGGTGTAGGATTTAAGGGTTTAGGGCTTGTTGTGTAGGGTATAGGGCTTACAATGTATGGTTTAGGGTTTAAGGTGTTGGGAAACTGGTTTTTTGTACGAGGTTTTGGGTGTAGGGTTTATGGTGTTGGGTTTAAGGTTTAGGGGTATGGTTATGGCATTATGGTGTGAGTTTTAGGGTTCTGGTTTTATGGGGTAGAATATAAGAGTTTTTTAAAAAAAATTGGGTTTTTTGGTCATCATAGTGTTCTATAGTTTTTATGTTTTTTAGAGGATTTTATTTTTTTAGTGTTTTAATGTTGGTATGGTAATTATATTTTTCATGGGGAATAATGGGTTTTTTACAATTTTATAGTTTATTATTTTTAATGGGGTTTTCAGTTTCTGTTAGGATTTTTAGAGTTTTTATGGTTTTTAGGGGTTTTAGTGTTTGTAGGATTTCTAGTGTATTTTTGGAATTTTTCATTTTTTGGGTTTTAGGATTTTTTGGGTTTTTATGTGATTTACGATATTTTCAATTTTTATGCATTTTATGTGTTTAATTTAGTTTGTTAGTGTTTTAGGGTTTTTTGGGGTTTTAGGTGTTTTTTGGTTTTTAGGGATATTTTTAGCGATTTTTATGTTTTTAGGCATTTCAGGATTTTTAGTTTTTCTTGGGTTTTAGTGTTCTTAAGGTTTTTAAAGGATTTCGGGTCTTTTTAGTGGTTTTATGGGTTTTTTTGGATTTTTTTGAGATTTTATGTGGTTTGGGGGTTTATGGATTTCGGGTAGTTTTATGGTTTTAATGGTTTTATGATTTTTCAGGTTTTTAGGGGTTTTACTGTTTTTAGGGTATTAGTTCTTTTTATGGTGTTGAAGGGATTTAAATGGTTTTATAGTGTTTTTAATGTCTTATATGGGTTTTAAGGATTCTAGAGTTTTTAGGGTTTAAATTGTTTATGGTCTTTTAGGGATTTTTTGGGTTTTTACTATTTTTACAGTTTACAAGATTTTAGGGGTTTTATTGGATTATAAGGTTTTTAGGGTTTAGGGGTTTAAGAGTTTTTTGGATTTTAAGGGTTTTAGGGTTTTATGGTTTTTAGGGTTTTATGTTGTTATCAGGTTATTTTTGGATTTTAGGGGTTTCTAGGGTTTTTTGGGTTTTATGGGGTTCTATGGTTTCTCTGTGTTTTTATGGATTCCTAGGTTTATGGGTTATAAGGGGTTTCCCATGTTTTTAGGGGGTTTTAGAGGTTTTTGGGTTTATGATATTTTATTTTTTTAGAGCTTCATTTTATGATTTAAGGGTTGTTTGGGTTTTTTGGAGTGTTTGGTGTCATTTATGGTTATTAGGGGTTTATGATTTTTAGGGTTTTTATGTTTTCAAGAATTTTATGTTTCTTAGTGCTTTTTATAGTTTTTATTTTCTTTTGATATTTTTAGTTATTTTAGTGTTTTCATTGTTTTTTGGGTGTTTAGGGTTTTGGCATATTTTTGGGGGTTTAAAGTTTTTAAGTATCATTAATTCAATTTTTTTTGGTTTTAGGTACATTTAGGGCTTTTAGTGTGTTTTTTGGTATTTGGTGGGTTTTGGGTATTAAAATGATTTTTGGGTTTCTTGGGTCTTTTAGCAGTTTTAAGGGGTTTTATGTTCCTTTTGATGTTTTGGGGGATGTTAGTGGATTATTTAGGGATATATGGTATAAGGGGTTTTAAGGTCTTTCATTTTTTGGTGGTCTTTAGGTTGTCAGGGTCTTTTATGTTTAGGGTTAATTTTGGTATTTTACAGGTTATTAGGTTATTTTAGGGTTTTTAGGTGAGTGTAGGGTTTTCGGATTTTTATGGGGTTTATCATCATTTTGAGGTTTCATGTTATTTTAGGGTTTTTATGGTATTTAGGTACTTTTATAATTTTTAGATTTTTTTTAGGTTTCTGTAGTATTTTTGGGTTGCCAGAGTCCTTTAAGGGTTTTATGGTCCTATATTGTTGTAAAAGGTTTTTAAGGCCCTTTAGGGTTTTTACAGGATTTTAAGGGTTTAATGTCTTCTATAGTTTTTTTGGTTTTTACAGTAATTTAATTTTATCCTGTATTTTATGGTGTATTGGGGGTTTTAGGGTTTTTAGTGTCATTTATGATTTTTGGGGACATTCAGTTCTTTTAGAATTTTAGGCTATATTAGGTTTTTTGGGGGTTCAGGTTTTGAGTGGGGGAGGGGAGGATTAGGGTCTTATAGAATTTTAGGAGATTTAGGTTGTTTTATAAGTATTTCGGGGTTTAGGGGCTTTATGTTTATTTAATTTTTTTGGTTTTATCAATTTTTTAACATTTTATTGGGTTTTTGTGTTTTAGGGGATTTAGGTTTTTTATGTGTTTTTATCAGTTTTTGGAATACTTTTGGGTTTTCATGGTTTTAGGGTTTTATGGTTTTAGGAATTTGATCTTTTTATTTTTTTTATCATTTTTATTATTTTTTAGTTTCTATTAATGTTTTTACGATTTTTTATAGTTTCTTAAGAATTTTAATAGAATTTAGAGTTTTTAGGGTTTTAGGGTTTTAGGGGTTTTTAGGGGTCTGTAGTGTTTTAGGGTATTTATTGGTTTTTGGGATTTAAGTATTTTAAGGTTTCTATGGTTTTCAAGGTTTTTAGAGTTTTTAGGGTTTTTCGAGTTTTTGGGGTTTTATAAGAGTTTTATGGATTTTTAGTGATTTTTAGCGACTTTATGAGTTTTTAGTGGTTTGCAGGGTTTTACGGGATTTCTGGTATTTATAGGGGATTTTGGGTTTGGGGGGGGGGGGGTCAGGGGTTTCCATATCTATTATGGTGTTATAGAGTTTATATATGTTTTTATGGTTTGTCTTAATTTTTAGCATTGTTTTAGGGGTTTTATGGATTCTGTATTAATTTTTAGCGGGGCTTAGAGTTTTTAGTTTTTTACGGGTTTTAGGATTCGTTGGGGTTTGTTGGATTTTTAGGTTATTTAATGACTATTTGGAACTTCTAGGTATTTTTAGTGTTTTTATGGACTTTTAGGGTTTTTTGAGGGGTTTAAGTCCTTTTTGTATTTTTAGGGGGTTTGGGTCTTTTTTTGGATTTTCTGGGTGTTTTAGGGTTTTATTTTATATTATGGATTTTAGTTTTAGTATGATTTTTTTATAGTTTTTTAAAAGGATGTTATTTATTTTAGGGTCATTTTATGTTTTTTTGGTTTTTTAGTTTTTTTATGTATTTTTGTGGGTATTTTGGGTTATAGTGGTTTTTGGAATTTTTAGGATTGTTTTGGGGGGTTCTAGGATTTTTTATGGGTTATTACGGTTCTAGGGGTTTTTTTGGATATTTAGGGTTTTAGGGTTTTTTGGATTTTTAGGGGTTTAGGGGTTTTGGTGATTTTAGGAGTTTTTAAGCTTTTTATAATTGGTATGGATTTTAGTGTTTCTCTGGGTTATAAGGTTTTTATAGAATTTTATGGTTCTCAGTGTTTTGAAGGGGATTTAAGTAATTTCTTTAGGAATTTTTGGGCATTATTTTGGAATTTAGTTTCTTTTAGGGGTTTTGTGTCTTTTCGGGTTTTAGCAGCTGTTAAGGGTCTTATATTGTGTTTTAAAGGTATTTTGGATTTTTTTGACAATTATATGGATTTTAAGTATTTTATGGTTTATTAGGGTTTTTTATGTTTTATAGGTTCTTCTTAGGGATCAATTTTGTGTTTTTTGTATTTGAATGGATTGTATGTTTTGTTGATGTTAGGTTATTTTCTGGGGTTTTAGTTGTTTTAGGGAGTTTTCAAATTCATTTAGGTGTTTAGAGGTTTTAGGATTTTTTTATATTTTATTGAGGTTTTAGAGTTATTAATTATTTTATGGTTTTTAGGTTTTTCAATGGTTTGTATGGATTTTAGTTTTTTTTTGGGTTTCAAGACTTTTAGGGGTTTTAAGGGGCTTATTGTATTTAGGGTCGTTATTGTTTTATCATTTTTTATGGTTTTTAATGGTTTGTAGGTCCATTTTTTTTTATTATTATAGTGTTTTCAGGGGTTTCAAGGGGTTTTAGAGATTTTTGGGACTTTTATGGGTTTTAAATGGTTTTGGTTATTTTAGGGTTTTAGGGATTTAAAATTTTTTTATGGGCCCTCTTGGGGTTTAAGGTTATTTTAGTATTTGGGGGGGTTTTAGGTTCATTAATGGTTTAAGGTAATATGGTGTACGTTTTATAATTTAATTTGAATAATTTTGGGTTTAGGTTGTAGAGTTTTGGGTTTCATGTGTTGGGTATAGGGTTTAGGGTGTAGTGTATTGGGTTTAGGCTGTCAGTTATATGGTTTCAGGTGCAGCGATTAGGGTTTAGGTTTTATGGTATAAGGTTTAATGTAAATAGTTTATCTTTTAGAGTGTGGGAAATATGGTTTAGGGGTTGAGGCATTTCTTTATTGTTATTAGGTATTTTAGATATTTATTATTTTATGGGTTTTGGATTTTTTTAGGATTCTCTAGATTTTTTAGATTTTCTATTGTTTTTACGGATTTTTTGGGTTTTTTTGGGTTTTGGGGGGGAAGTGTTTTTTTGATTTTTAGGGGTTTAGGGGTTCGTAGGTGTTTTTAGGGGTTTTATCATTTTTTTAGTGTCTTTTTTTATTTATAGGTTCATTAGAGTTATTATTGGTGTTTATGGGCTATATTGGCTTTTTTGGAATTTTGGTGATATTTTGGGATTTTTGGACTTTAGGGGTTTTTGGGATTATTTATTGTTTTATGGGTTTTTTGGTTTTTTAGGGTCTTATGGTAACTAGGTAATTTAATGGTTAATTAGGGTTTTAAGGGTATTTAAGGTCCTTTAGTGACATTTTATGTTTTTTAAGGTTTTTTAGTGTTTTAGTGTTTTTAAGGTACTATGGATTTTTTGGAGTTTCAATATTTTTTAGTGTTATTATGTTTTTTCAGGGTTTTATGGTTTTAAAGGATTTTAGTGGATTTAAATATTTTATTAATTATAGGATTTTATGTATTTTCAGGGTTCATAGGGGTTTTTAGGGGTTTTATGTAGTTTGGTGGTTTTTCGTGTGTTTATGGTCATTTATGTTCTTTTTTTATTTTTTAGGTCTTTTTGGATATTTTTGGGGTTTTTCGGTATATAGGGGGTTTTAGCATATCTTATGGTTTTAATAGTTTTAGTATATTTAATGTGTTTTTAGGGTCTTTTAGTGTTTTGTGGTTCTTTAATGGTTTTTAGGGATTTTTGTGGTCTTTTGGGTTTAGGGTGTATGGTTTAGGGTATATGGTTTAGGATTTATTATCTAGGTTATAGGGTTTTGAGCGTGGAATTTATAGTTTATGGTATTAGGTATAAGGATTAGGGTGTTGGGTTTAAGGGTTAGAGTGTAGGGTATATGTTTTAGGGTGTTGGGTTTAGGGTTTCTGGTGTAGGATTTAGGGTTTTGGGTGTATAGTTTATAGTCTAAGGATTATGGTATATGCTATATATATTATGATCTATGGCTTATGGTTTAGGGTTTAGGTGATAGGGTTATGAGTATTGGGGTTTATATGTCTTTTTTTGGTGTTTTTGGGTTATTTCATGTTTTTTAGTGTTTTTTGGTTTTTTGGGATTTTAGGGATTCTAGGGGGGTTTTAATTTATTAAGGGAATTTTATGGTTTTTAAGGTTTTTGGGAGTTTTAATGTGATTTTGGGGAGTTTTTACGAGGTGTTCTATTTTTTAGGGGTTTGGAGTATTGTGGTTTTTAATGTTTAAGGAATTTTTCAGGAGTTTAAGGGGTTAAGTATTCTTAGGGTTATTAGAGTTTTTAGATATTTTCAGGGGTTGTTTGAGTATTTTGGGGATTTGTTTGTTTTTGTGTTTTTGTGTTTTTATGGAAATAATGGATATTTGTGGAATTTAGAGTTATTATGGTTTTTATAATTGTGTGGTTTTTTAATTTTTTTGGGGTTCTAGTGTCTTTCAGGTTTTTTTGGGTTTTTAGGTTCATTTGTGATTCTTTAAAATTTTTATGGTCTTTTGGGTTTATATGACTTTTTGGGGTCCTTTTGGATTTTTAGGTTTGATAGAGTCTTTTAGGGGGGTTTTGGAAATTTACGGTCTTTTAGGTATTTAGGGTTTTTAGTTTCTATTAGGGGTTTTAGGGCATTTTAGTATTTAGGGGTTTTATGGTGTTTTATGTTTTAAAGGGGTTTAGAGGGTTTCATTGAGTTTTTATGAGTTTTTATGGTTTTTAGTGTGGCTAGGGTCACTCATGGTTTTATGTAGGGTTTTATGGTCTTTTAGGTTTTTTAGTGTTTTCCGGGTACTTTAGGTTTTTATAGTCTTTTTAGGGTTTTAAGGGTCTATTTAAGGTTTTAGGGACTTTCAAGGGGTTAGGGTATTTTTTGGAATTAAGGGATTTTATGGTTTTTTTTGGTTTAACGGTTTTTGGTGATTTTATCTTTTTAGTGTTTTAAGATATTTTAATGGATGTATTTGGTTGTGAAGGTATTTTGGTATTTTTGTGGTTTTCAAAAATTTTAAGGGTTTTAGTGTTTTTATGGGTTAGGTTTTTTATGTTTTTTTAATTTGTGGGTGTTTATTTAGTTTTATGTGGTTTTATGATTTTTATTGTTTTCTTGGTTTTTAGGGATTTTAGTATTGTTTGGGGGTTTGGGGGAATTATGGATGTTTTTATGGTTTCTAGGTTCTTTTATGGAATTTTATTATATCTCACTGACTTTCTGTGTGTTTTAGGTCTTGTAGGATCTGTTGTGGTTTTTATGGGATTTAATGATATTACTGGTCTTAAAGGATTTTATGGTTTTCAAGGTTTTTTTTGAATTTTAATTATTTTTTTTGTTTTTATGTGGTATTTAGGATTATGGAGTTGTTAGGGGTTTTTAAATATTCCTTTGATTTAAAAGGGTTTTAGGTCATTATTGTGAGGTTATTGGGGTCTTTTAGAGTGTAAATTTTATAACTAGTTTATGATTTTTTTTTGGATTTAGATATTTTAGGAGCTTCATGGGTATTCATTGGGTTTTTTTCATTATGGTTTTTAGGGGTTTATAGTGTTTTAGTGATTTTTTGTTTGTTTTTATGGGATAAAAATGTATTAGTGGTTTTAAGGGTTTCAATGGGTTTTAGTATTTATCATGATTTTAGGGTTTTTAGAGTTTTTAGGAATTTAAAAGTTTTAGGGCTTTAGCCTTCCTTGGTTTTTATTGGTTTTAAGATGTTTTAGGGTTTTAATGTTTTTAGTGGTTATAGTGTATTTTAGGGGTTCTTTCGAGGTTTTATGGTCTTTTTGGGTTCTTTAAAATTTTTGGGTCTAATGATATTTTAGGTTTTAGGGTTTTCATGGTTTATAAGGATTTTTATAATTTTAATGGGATTTATGGTGTTTAGGTAATTTTAGAGTTTCATGGTTGTTATAGGGTTTAGGATGTATTTTTTAGGGTTTTCGGTGTACGGGTTAGAGTTTACGGTGCATGGATTTGGTTTTAGGGTGTAGGTTTTAATTTTTAGGGTTCATGGTGTCGTGATGAATGTTTAGGGTTTAGTGTTAGGGTGTGGGGTATAATTTATAGGGTGTAGGGATTTCAGATTTAGATGGATAAATGGTTTGGGTGTTGGGATATAGGTTTTGGGTGTGGGGTATAGGGTTTAGGGTGTAGTGTTTATGGTGCAGGGTTTAGGGTTTAGGGCGTTGGCTATATGGTACATGGTTTTATGTTTTCAATTTTTTATGGTTTTGTTGTGTTTTAGCAGTTTTATAGTCCTTTATTTTTTTATATGTTTTAGGGGGTTTAGGTTTTTAAGGGTTTTATGTGTTTTTAGGGTTTTATAATTATTTAGTATTTTAGGGGATTTGATTTTTTTTTGAGTTATTGAAGGTTATAAAGGGTGTGTGGATTTTATGGGAATATAGGGGTTTTAGAGGTTTCTAAGGGATATTGGTGTTTTAAAGTTTTTTTATGTTTAATTATTTTTAGAGTTTTTAGGTTTTTTGTGATTTAGGGTTTTAAGCGGTTTGAGTAATGTTGTGGTTTTTAGGTTTTTTTGGTTTTTAGGATATTTTTTTGTTTTTTTGGACTTTCTTTTTTTAGTTCTTTATGGAATTATACTTTTTAAGGTTTTTAGATTTCTTATGTTTTTTTGGGGGTTTTAGTTTTTTAGGGTTTTGAAGTTGTTTTTTGTTTTTATGGTTTTTTGGATTTTGAGGATTTTTAGTCAGTTTAGGGTTTTAATGTTTTTAGTGGATTTAAGAGTTTTATGGATTTTTTGGTCTTCGTAGGGGTTTCATATGTTTTTATGTGTTTTTGGTTATAGGGTGATTTTACTACCTTTTAGGGTTTTAATTTTTTAGTGTTTTAGGTTTTTTTATTGTTCTCATAGTTCTAAGGGGTTTTAGTGTTTTTAGGGTTTTTATTGTTTCTAAGGTTTTAAGGTATTTATGGTTTTAAGTGATTTTTGGGATTTCAATGTTTTTTTATGTCTTTAAGTTTGGATAATATTTTCTAGGTTTTTGTTTTGTTTTTACGGTTTTTATTGATTTTTAGGGTTTTTCGGTTTTTGGGTTTTTATGATTTTTAGTTTTATTATTGTTTTTATGGGTTATTAATTTTTTTACGCTAATAAGGTCTTTAAGTGTTTTTTGCTTTTATGGGTTTTGAGGTTTTATGCTACATTTTGTTTTCATGAGTTTTATGATCTTTTTAGTTTTTATGGTTTTTATGGTCCTTTTGTTTATTTATGGGTTTTAATGTATTTTTTATTTTCGGTATTTTAGGATTTGCAATTAATTTTTTTGTTTTTAAGGGGTTTTAGGATTTTTTTGGGTTTTCTAAGGGGGGTTTGCCTCTTATACGGGGTTTTTAGGTGTTTTTTGGGGTTTTCAGGGTTTTAAGGACTCTTATGGGTTTTATGGGTGTTGAGTTTCTTTTAGTTTTTTGGGTTTTAGGGACCTTCATGTAATTTTTGTGTTTTTTTTGTGTTTTGAGGTTTCTTATAGTTTTTTTTATTTTTTAAGTGTTTCAGGGTTTTTAGGGATTTAGGATTTTTAGGGTTTTTAGGGGGTTTTGGGTCTTTAGGGATTTTATGCTTCTTTCTGGCGTCTTTGGGGGTTTTCTGGGTTTTTATGGTTTTTAGTATTTTATTGTTTTGAAAAGGATTATATATATATATATATATTATATTTTTAGAGTTTTTTATGGTTTTTATGGTTTAGATGGTTTACCTTTTCAGGTTATTTTAATTATTTCATTGCTTTTTTTGGTATATTTTTGTTTTAAGGATATTTAGAGTTTTTAGTTTTTTTATTGTTTTGGGGGTTTTTAGGGTTTTAGGTGTTTTTAGGTTTTTATTGTTTTTTTGGGTTCTTTAGGGTTTTAGAGTCATTTCATGTTTTTTTTTGGGTATGATGGTTTTTTTAATGTTTTATTGTTTTAAGTTTTTTAACTACATTTAAGATTTTTTTGGGGGTGGGGGTTTGTGTTTTATGAATTTTGAGAATTGTTTAGGGTTTTAGTATATATTGTGTGTTTCAAGGTTTTTTAGGGAATATTTGTGTGTTTAGTTGTTTTAATGCCTTTAAGGGGTTTTTATAGTTTCTTATTTTTTTCAGCGTCTTCTTGGGGGTTTTATGTTTTTTTTGGGGTTTTGGGTTTTTTATTGTATTTTTTATAGTTTTAGGGGGTTTTAGGGTTTTCATGTGTTTTCAGGGTTTTAGGGTTTTTAAGGCTTTTGGTTGTTTTAGGGATATAGGAATTTGAGGGTTTCTTTAGTTTTTAGGGATTGTTAGTTCTTTTAGGGTTTTATTTATTTTTTAGGGTGTGAAGAATTTATGGTTTTAGGGGTTGTAGATTTTTAAGCGTTTTAAAAGTGTTTTCGATATTTATGTTATTTAGAGTTTTTAGGGGTTTTTTAGGTGGTTTAGGGGTTTTAACATTGTAGGGGTTTAGGGGTTTTATGATTATTTATGGTATTAGGGGTTTTAGGTTTTAGGGCTTTGGGGGGGGGGGGGTTCTAAGGCATTTTTTGGTTTTAGTTTTTTTTTTGATTAATATGGGTTTTAGGTTTTCTGTTGTTTAGGTCTGTTATGTTTTTTAGGATCTTTTTAGGAGGTTTTGGGTGTTTTTTTATTTTTTTGGGTTTTAGGTTTTTAGAGTTTTTTTAGTGTTTTGTGGGTTTTAAGGTAATATAAGGTTTTTTCAGTGTTCTTCTAGGGTTATTTTAGTGTTATCAGGGTCCTTTTAGTGGTTTAATGGTTGGGTTTTTCGGAATTTTAGGTTTTTTAGAGTTTTAGGGTACTATAGTTTTTTGGAGTTTTAATTTTTTTTATTAGTTTTTTCGAGTTATTCAGAGTTTAAATGTATTATGAAGTTTTTAATGTTGTTAGGATTTTCTAGTTGTTTTTTTTGTGTTTATGTGGTATTTATTGGTTTTTTGGGGTTTTTGGGTTTTCTAAGGGGTTATGGGTTTTTAGTTTATTTAGGGTTATTTTGGAATATAGTGTTTTTATGTTTTTTAGGGGTTTTGTGTTTTATGAATTTAATTGGTTTGGGGGGTTTTTAAGGATTTTTGATTTGTATAGGTTTTTGGACGTTTTAGCATTGTTTTATAGTTTTTAGGGTCTAGTTTTTATGGTGCAAGGTATAGGGTTTAGAGTGTGGGGTAAAGGGATTTGGGTTTGGGGTATAGGTTTTTTGGATTTGGGGATAGGGTTTAGGGTGTAGTGTTTATGGTTTAGGGTGTAGGGAATAAGGTTAATGGTTTTGGGATAAAGGGTTAGGTTATTGGTTATAGGGTTTATGCTATACTGTTTATGGTTTAGGGTGTAGGTAATTGGGTTTAGGTTATAGTGTATAATGATTAAGGTGTTGGGTTTAGCATTTATGGTGCAGGTTATAGGGATTAGAATCTACAGTTTAAGGTTTAGGGTGAAGGATATTGTGTTTAGTATGTAGGGTTTAGGGTTTAGGGTGTAGGTTATAGGGTATGGGCTATATGTTTTAGTATTTTGGGTGTAGGGTTCATGGTTTACGGTGTACGGTTTAGGGTTTTCAGTGTAGGTTATATGGTTTATGGTGTAGTTTTTAGTATTTAGGTTTAAGGTATTGGGTTTAGGCTATAGGGTTTGGGGTTTTGTGTTTTGAGAAAAGGATTTATGGAGGGGGTATATTGTTTAGGATGTAGGGTATATGGTAAATGGATTAGTTTTTAGGGTTTAAGATGTATGGTACAGGGTTCAGGGTGTAGTTTATAAGGTTTATGATGTAGCGTAGAGTGTTTAGGGGGTATGGATTAGGGTTTAGGTTTTCGGGTATAGGTTTTCTGGTATATGGTAGAGAATTTATGGTTTAGGATATAGGGTATAAGGGTTAGGGTGCAGGGTTTTGGGTTTTGGGTTTTGGGTTTTGGGTGTAGCGTATATGGTGTATGGTGTTGGATTTATCGTTTACTGTTTATGGTATTGGGGTTTGGGTATGGGGATTGTGGTTTAAGGTGTTGCGTATTGGATTTAGGGTGTATTGTTTATGGTTTGGGGAGTTGGATATGTGGATTACCGTGTGGGGTAAATGGTATAGGGTGTAGGGTATAGTGTTTAGTGTGGAGAAAATAATTTTTAGGGTGTGGGATGGTATATGTTATGGGTTTAGTGTTTAGGGTTTTGCATTTGTAGTGTAATATACAGGGTAAGGGTTTAGGGTTTAGGTTTTAGGGTGTAGTGCATACGATTTAGGTTTTAGGTTTTAGGGTGCATGGTGAAGGGTTTTGGGTTATGGGTGTGGGGTTTGGGTTTTAGGGTATCAGGATTAAGAAGTACGATAAAGGGTTTAAGTTCTAGGGTTTTTTAAGTATGGTATATGGTGTGGAGTTTTGGGTTTAGGGTCTTAGTTTTAGTGTTTAGGGTTTAGGTTTTAGGGTGTAGGATATCGGTTTTAAGTGGTAGAGTTTCGATTTTATGTGGTAGGGTTTGGTATTAATAGGGTTTTTATAATATTTAGGCTTTTATTTATTTAAGGTATTTAATGTTTTATTTATTTTCTATGGATATTAAAGTACTTTATGGTTTTAATAGGTTTTTATGGTTATGTTAATTTTTAATATTTTCAATTATTTTTTGAATTTTAAGGTTTTTCATTTTATTTTGGGGTTTTATTGGGTTTTTTGGATTTTCCTAGGGTTTTTGGTATTTTTAGGTATTTATTTTTATTTATATGGGTTTTAGGGTTTTTATGGTGCTTAAGGGGTTTTATGGGACTCTAGGGGTTTTATAGGGAGTTTGGGTTCTTTAATATACTTTTAGGTATTTTGTAGTCTTTTAAGGTTTTTAAGATTGTAAGGGTATTTTTGAGTATTTTAGCGTTTCAGGGTGTTTTGAGGGTTTTAGTGTCTTTTTTGATGTTTAGGTGTTCTTTTAGTTTTTATGGGTTTTAGTGTATTAGGGGTATTATTGTATTTTAGGGTTTTTATTCTTTTATTAGTCTAGGAGTTTTAGGGGGTTTTAGTATTTTTTTTATTATACGAGTTTTAGGGTTTTAGGGGTTTAAATGATTTTTGGGTTTTAGGGGTATTCAATGGTTTTGGGGGGTTTGGGGTTCTTTTAGTTTTTTGTGGGTTTTAGGGGGTTTGCGGTTTATGTCTGCTTATTGTAATTGGGGGATTTGGATAATTTTAGGGTGTCTAGTGGTTTTTGTGGTTTTTGGAGTTTTTAATGTTTTTATCTATTATTTGGGTTTTGGGGTCTTAAGGGTTTTATGGTTTTGTTAGGGGTTTTAGGCATTTTAGGGTGTTTAGAGTATTTTAGGGGTTTAGGGTTTTTTGGGGGTTTTATGGGTTTTAAGGTGTGTTAAAATTATTTATGGTTTTTTTAGTCTTTTATGTTGGTATTATGGTTTTTAGGATTTTTCAGGCCTTTATGGTTTTTAGTGTTTTAGGATATCTTCGTGATTTATTGCTTTTCAGGGAATTTAAGATTTCTTTAATAGTCTTGTACGATTATTGGGTTTTTAGGTCTTTTTAGGGTTGTAGTGTCTTTATGATCCTTTATGATTTTTCAGATTAATTATGGGTTTTATGGTTTTATTATTTTTACGTGTTTAAGGGTTTTAGGGTTTTTAGTGTTTTTAAGGATTCCACGTGTTACTATGGTTTATGGGGGGTTTTCAAGGATTTAAGGATTTTTATGGATTTTTTGTATTTATGGTTTTTAGATATTTTTGGGGTTTTTAGGGTTTATTTGTTTTTATTATTTTTAGGGTTTTATGGTTTTAACTAATTTTAGGGTTTTGGGGGTTTTTGGGGGTGTTTTAGGTTGTTTATGGGGTTTTATTGACTTTTAAGGTTTTTTTATTTTTTGAGGGTTTTAAATTTTATCTTGGGTTTTTATGTTTTATTAGTATTTTTAAGGTTATTTTGGCATTTTAGGGTAATTTCATGTTTGTTAGAGGACTTTATGGTTTTTGGTATTTTTTTCATTTTTATGTTTTTTAGAGATTTTAATATTTTTATGGTCTTTACGGGTTTTAGAGTTTTTAATATCCTTTATGGTTTTAGGGTTTTTAGTTTTCTGATTGTTTTTTGGATCCTCTAGGATTTTTAGGGTCCATTTTGCAATTTACTATTTTTATGTGGTTCTTGGTTGTTTAGGGGTTTTTTCAGTCTTTTAGAGGTTTTAATGTTTTAAGGTTCTTTTAGGTTTTTTGTTGTTTTTGTGGTCTTGTATGAATTTTTTGGTTTTTTTAAACTTTTAGTGGTTTTGAGGGGTTTTTTATTTTCTTATGGGGGTTTTGAGTGTTTATAGGACCCTTAATGGGGTTTTATAGTTTATAGGTTATTTTATGTCTTTATAGGATTTTATGGACCTTTCAGGTTATTAGTAGTTTTAGGGTCTCTTTTTGGGATTTATAGGGCCTATTAATGGTTTTTTGGGATTTTAGTTTTTTAATAATTTTTTAATAGTTTTAGGGTTTTTAGGTTTCTAGGGGTGTTATGGTTTTTTAGGTTATATTTCTTTTAGGTTCCTTTTGTTTTTTCTGGTTTTTAGGGTTTTGTGGATTTTATTTATTTTGGGGGTTTAGGGTTCTTTTGGATTTTTGCGGGTTTTAGGGTTTTTATGGTTTTTTGGGTTTTATATTTTTTTACGGTTTTATGGATCTTTTTGTGTTTTAGGGGTTTCAGTGTGTTTAGGAGTTTTGTTTGTGAATTTTAAAGTTATTATTGTTTTTGGGGGTCTCAGTTTTTTATGACAGTTTTGGAGTTTCTTTTAGGTTTCTACGACATTTTAGGGGTTTATAGGGTTTTGTAAGTTTTAGTGGCTTTTATTGTCTTTAAGGGTTTTTGGAATTATTTTGAGGTTTTAGGGGTTTTAATGGTTTATTAGGGCGCTTCATAGGGTTTTTGAGGTTTTTATCATTTTGGGGTATTAGGAGATTCTTCTAATTTAATGGATTTAGAGTGTATTTTTTGCATTTTTATTTATTTTTATCATTATAGGACTGTTTTAGGGGGTTTTAATGTTTTTCATTGTTTTCTAGTTTTATGGGTCTTTAGGGGATTTATGTTTTTATTGTTTTTAAAGGGGTTTGGAATGTTTATCGTTTTAGAATGCTTGTGGTATTTTTGGGACATTTAGGGGTTTATAGTGTGTTTTGGGTCTTTTAGTGTTTTTAGGGGTTTTAAGGAATTTAATTCCATTTTATTGTTTCACATGTTTGGGGGGGGGTTAGGTGTTTTTTAGAGGATTTTTGGAGGGGTGTGGGGGGGGGGGGTTAAATTTTTTATGTTTTGGGGTTTTCCATGCGATTTAAGGGATTTTATGGGGTTTAGATATTTTTTTGTTTTTAGGGGGTTTAGGGATTTTAATATTTTTTAAGAGGTTTTATTGGGTTTTGAGGGTTTTTATGTTTTTTTTATTTTTATGGATTTTTGGGATTTTATGTGTTTTATGTGTCTTTAGTGTTTGTATTTTATTTGTTTTGTGTTATTTTTTTGTTATTGGTGTTATTTAGAGTTTTTATGGATTTATAACCTTTTATGGAATTTATGGAATTTTGATGTTTTTAAGGGTGGTTAGTGGTTTTATTGTTCTTAGTGTTTTCGTTAAATTTTATGTGACATTAATGTTTCGGGATTTTAATAAGGTTTTTAGGGGTTTTCTATGGTTTTTGGTATTTAAACTTTTTAGGCTATTTTTATGATTCTAGGACTTTTAGGGATTCAATGGTTTTTAGGGAATTTAGGGTTTTCTGGGTTTTATGGTTTTTAGGGATTTAGTTTTTTTAGTGTGTTTTTCTATTTTTTGGGTCATTTATGGTTGTATTGTGTATTTATGGACTTTAAAGATTATTGTATTTTTTTAATTTTTATGGCTTTTAGAGTTTTAGTGGTGTTTAGTGTTTTAGGGCCCTTTAGGGGTTTGTGGTTTTGTTAGGGTTTAAGGGTTTTTACGTGTTTAAATTGGATTTTAGTATTTTGGGGATTTTTTTTGGGTTTTCAGGTTTTTATGGGATTTAGAGGACTTTGGGTTTTAATGAATTTTTGGGTTTTACGATTTTAGGATAATTATATTTTTTAATGGTTTTAGTGATTTATTACAGTTTTCAAGAGTTTTTTAGTATTATATTGTTTTTCAGGTTTTATGTTTTGTGAGGTCTTATGGGATTTTTTGGGTTTCTTAGGGTTTTAATGGTTATTATTATTTACTAGGGTATTAGAGATATTTTATTATTTTTAAGCGGTTTTAAGCCTATTAGTGTTTTCTGGGTTTTTAGGGTTATTTTAGGTGTTTTCAAGTTAATTAGGAACTTTTAGGGATTTTATGGTTCTGAATATTATAGGGTTTTTTTGGAATTTTTGGGTATTAGTGTTTATTTGGTTGTTTACGGGATTATTAAAGATTTTTCGGTTTTAAAGGGGTTTCTGTTTTTTTGTGTATTTTTAACAGTTTTAGTGGTTTTAGTTGTTTTAGGTGTTTTAGGGTTTTAGGGTCTTTTAGTTGTGTGATAGGGTCTATTAGGGCACCTGAGGGGTTTTAAGGGGGTCTTTGGTCTTTAGATGTTTTTTAGGGTTTTACAGTTTTTAGTGTTTTAAGGTGTTTTAGGGATTTTAGTTTTTTATGGTTGTTAGGGTCCTTTAGGGGTTTTTTGGAATTTTAGTGTTTTAAGTGTTTTTGGGGCTCTTATTGTGTTTATAGTTTCTCAGAATTCTCCGTATTTTACTGTATTTTTGGGTTTTTGGGAAGATATTTTTAGGATTTTTTGGCCTTTTAAGGTATTTTAGGATTTTAATGGGTTTTAGGGTTCTTTTGTGATGTTATGTGTTTTTATGGTTTTTCAGGTTTTTATATATTTATTGTATTTTTAGGGGTTCTATTGGAATTTATCGTTTTAGGTGTTTTTAATAGTTTTTAGGGTTTTTGGTGTTTTATTGATTTTTTTTGATTTTTGGGAATTTTTATTCTCTTTTAGGGTTTTAGGACATTTAAGACTTGTTTTAGGATTTTAGGATCCATTGGGTTTTCAATGAATTTTATGTTCTTTTATGGTTTTTAGTGTATGTTTGTGTTTTTAAATTTTTTGGGTGTAATTATTTTTTAGGGTTTCTTGGGTTTTATTGAGTTCCAAATGTTTTTTGTGGGTGTTTATAATTTTTATAATTATTTGTGTTTTTATATGTTTTAATGGTTTCTTAGAGTTTTTAGTTTTTGAATGTTTTTATTGGTTTTATAGTTTTATGGGTTTATATGGGGTTTGGGTTTTAAGGGGATTATGATATTTTTTGGGTTTCTTTGCATCTATTTTGTAAATGTTCATTTAGGTTTTTAGGGTTTTTTGTTTTTATGGGTTTTAGGGTTTTTTGGGGTTTTAGGGGTTTATAGTTTCTTTGTGTTTTTAAGGATTTTTTTGGATTTAATAGTGAATTAGTATTTTTTGAGTCTGTTTAGGTTTTTATATGGTCTTTTTGGGGTTTTGGGATTTTTTTGGTCATTTAGGGTTTGTAGTGCCTTTGGGGTCTTTTTTATAATTTTTAGTGGGTTTAGGGTTGGTCTGGTTTTTCTAGGGCTTTAGGGTCTTATAGTTTTTAGGGTTTATTTTAGGGTTTTATGAATATTTAGGATTTTATGGTTTTTATTGTTGTTAGGGAGTTTTATTTTTTTAGGGTTTTTAATGTTTTAAGGGTTTTTATGGTAGTATTTTTAATGATTTTAAGGGGATTGAGGTGTTTTAGGATAATTAAGGGGTTTAGGGTCTTTTATGTTTTTAGATTTTTAGGTTTCTTTAGGGATTTTATGGTCTTTTAGGGGTTTAGTGGTTTTTAGGGTCTTTTAATGTTTTTATGGGTTTTTATAAAATTTAGGATCTTTTATGTGTTTAACGGGGTTTTGGATTTTTATGATCATTTATTTTTTTAGTGTTTTTAGGATATTCGATGGTTTAGGGTTTACGGTCTATTGTTCAAGGATTATGGTTTAAGGTTCAGGGTTCATGGTTTTGGGGATTAGGTTTTAGGGTTTAGGTTCTTGAGAATTAGGTTTAGTGTGTAGGGTTTAGGGTTTAGTATGTGGGCTGTTGGGTTTAGGGTGTAGGGTTTTCAGAATAAGGTGTAGGGTATAGGTTTTATGGTGTAGGATTTAGGGATTATGGTTTGAGGTATAGGGTTTAAGGGTTTTAGGTTCTTTTTAGTATTTTAAGGGGTTTTTCAGTGTTTTGGTTTTCTTAAGGGTTTTATGGTTTCATGGGGTTTTAAGGGTTTCAGGGTATTGTTACTATTTTATGGTTTTTTGGGGTTTTTAGTTAATTTTATGTTGGGGTTAGATTTTTCTAGGATTACAACCGTGTGTCTAAGGCTTTTATAGTTTTACTTGTTTTTTTGGGACTTTAGGGTTTTATATGTTATTTTTGGTTTTAAGGGACATTTATAGTTTTTAGGGTATTTTTAGGTGCGTTATAGTTTTTGGGGTTTCATTTGTTTTTCTAGGTTTTTATGGGGTTTAATATTGTTTTTTTTTGTTTTTACAGTTTTTAGGGCTTGTAGTGTTTTTATGGTCATTTAAGGTTTTTACATGTTTTTGGGATTTTTAGGTTTTTAATGGTTTTTAGGGTGTTATTCTTTTATGATATTTTAAGGTTATATTTGGATAATTTAAGGTAATTTTGTGTGTTTATAGTGGTTTTAAGATGTTTTATGATATTTAGGGGTGTTTGGTTTTTTTAGGGTATTTCGGGATGTTAGTAATTTTCATGGTTTTTTGGGTTTTATAGAGTTTTTTTATTTTAATGTATTTTTAGTTTTTTTTGGGTTCTGGGTTATTTCTATTGTTTTTAGTTTATTTAGAAGTTGTATAATATTTGTAGTGTTTTTACATTTTTTATACTTTTTAACTATTTTAGTGTTTGTGTATTTATTAGTGTTTTTATGGGAATTTAAATTTTTATTGTGGGTTATTAGGGATTTTTGGGATTTAATTTTTTAGGGGTGTAAGGATTGTTAGTATTTATAGGGTTGTTTCATCATTTAATTTCTTCAAGAATTTTAGTGTTTTGTGGTATTTAAGGGTTTTTATACTCTATCGGTTTTTTAGGGATTGTATTTTTTAAGGTGGTTATGAGTATTTAAGGTCTTATAGGATTTTTATAACTGTTTTAATTTAATTTAGGGGTTTTGGTGTTTTTAGGGTTTTAGGGTCCTTTTGGTTTTATGGAATTTTTTATGGTTTTATTTTTTTTAGGGTTTTTAGGGTTTTATCAAGGTTTTAACGGTTTTTAGTGTTTTTTGGTTTTTTGGGGTTTTATGTTTTTTGGCGCTTTTATTGTTTTTAATGTATTTTCTAATTTTATATGTTTAAAGGGGTTTTAGGGTTTGTTGTATTTTTATGGTTTTATAGTGCTTGTATACATTTTTAAGATTTTTTAGTTTTTTAGGGTTGTTATGTATTTTTAGTGGTATTGGGTTTTTAATATTTTTAGGGGTTTTATTGCCTGGGGGGTTAAGGTTTATTTAGGGTTTTATGGGTTTAAAAAGTTTTTTTTTCTGATTTTGTAGTGTTTTCTTGCGTATAAATATTTTTTATAGGTTTTAGGGTATTTATGGGGGGATTAGGTTGTTTATGGGGTTTTATTGACTTTTAATGTTTTTTTATTTTTTGAGGGTTTTAAATTTTATCTTGGGTTTTTATGTTTTGTTAGTATTTTTAGGGTTATTTTGGCGTTTTAGGGTAATTTCATGTTTTTTAGAGGACTTTATGGTTTTTGGTATTTTTTTCCATTTTTATGTTTTTTAGAGATTTTAATATTTTTATGGTCTTTACGGGTTTTAGTGTTTTTATTATCCATTATGGTTTTAGGGTTTTTAGTTTTCTGATTGATTTTTGGATCCTCTAGGATTTTTAGGGTCCATTTTGTAATTTACTATTTTTATGTGGTTTTTGGTTGTTTAGGGGTTTTTTCAGTCTTTTATAGGGTTTAATGTTTTAAGGTTCTTTTAGGTTTTTTGTTTTTTTTGTGGTTTTGTATGAATTTTTGGGTTTTTTTAAACATTTAGTGGTTTTGAGGGGTTTTTTATTTTCTTATGTGGGTTTTGAGTGTTTATAGGACCCTTAACGGGGTTTTATAGTTTATAGGTTATTTTATGTCTTTATAGGATTTTATGGACCTTTTAGGTTATTAGTGGTTTTAGGGTCTTTTTTTTGGGATTTATAGGGCCTATTAATGGTTTTTTTGGATTTTAGTTTTTAATAATTTTTTAATAGTTTTCGGGTTTTTTAGGTTTATGGGGGTGTTATGGTTTTTTAGGTTATATTGTTTTTAGGTTCCTTTTGTTTTTTCTGGTTTTTAGGGTTTTGTGGATTTTATTTATTTTGGGGGTTTAGGGTTCTTTTGGATTTTTGCGGGTTTTAGTGTTTTTATGGTTTTTTGGGTTTCATATTTTTTTACGGTTTTATGGATCTTTTGGTGTTTTTAGGGGTTTCAGTGTTTTTAGGAGTTTTGTTTGTGAATTTTAAAGTTATTATTGTTTTTGGGGGGTCTCAGTTTTTTTTTTACGGTTTTGGAGTTTCTTATAGGTTTCTAAGACATTTTAGGGGTTTATAGGGTTTTGTATGTTTTAGTGGCTTTTATTGTCTTTAAGGGTTTTTGGAATTATTTTGAGGTTTTAGGGGTTTTAATGGTTTATTAGGGCGCTTCATGGGGTTTTTGAGGTTTTTATCATTTTGGGGTATTAGGAGATTCTTCTAATTTAATGGATTTAGAGTGTATTTTTTGCATTTTTAATTATTTTTATCATTATAGTACTGTTTTAGGTGGTTTAAATGTTTTTCATTGTTTTCTAGTTTTATGGGTCTTTAGGGGATTTATGTATTTAGTGTTTTTAAAGGGGTTTGGAATGTTTATCGTTTTATAATGGTTGGGGATTTTTTGGGACATTTAGGGTTTTATAGTGTGTTTTGGGTCTTTTAGTGTTTTTAGGGGTTTTAAGGAATTTATTGCCATTTTATTGTTTCACATCTTTTGGGGGGGTTTAGGGGTTTTTTAGAGGATTTTTGGAGGGGTGTGTGGGGGGGGGTGTTAAATTTGTTATGCTTTTCGGTTTTCCATGCGATTTAAGGGGTTTTAGGGGGTTTATATATTTTTTTTGTTTTTAGGGGTTTTATGGATTTTAATATTTTCTAAGAGGTTTTATTGGGATTTGACGGTTTTTATGGTTTTTTATTTTTATGGATTTTTGGGATTTTATGTGTTTTATGTGTCTTTAGTGTTTGTATTTTATTTGTTTTGGGTTATTTTTTTGTTATTGGTGTTATTTAGAGTTTTTATGGATTTATAACCTTTTATGGAATTTATGGATTTTTTATGTTTTTATGGGAGGTTAGTGGTTTTATTGTTCTTAGTGTTTTCATTAAATTATATGTGACATTAATGTTTCGGGATTTTCATAAGGTTTTTAGATTTTTTTGGGGGTTTTGGGTATTTAAACTTTTTAGGATATTTTTATGATTCTAGGACTTCTAGGGATTCAATGGTTTTTAGGGAATTTAGGGTTTCCTGGGTTTTATGGTTTTTAGGGATTTAGTTTTTTTAGTGTGTTTTTCTATTTTTCGGGTAATTTATGGTTGTATTGTGTATTTATGGACTTTAAATATTCTTGGATTTTTTTTCATTTTTATGGATTTTAGTGTTTTAGTGGTGTTTAGTGTTTTAGGTCCCTTTAGGGGTTTGTGGTTTTGTTAGGGTTTAAGGGTTTTTATGTGTTTAAATTTTATTTTAGTATTTTGTGGAGTTTTTTAGGGTTTTCATGTTTTTATGGGATTTAGAGGACTTTGGGGTTTTAATGAATTTTTGGGTTTTACGGTTTTAGGATAATTATATATTTTTAGGATTTTAGTGATTTATTACAGTTTTCAAGGGTTTTTTAGTATTATATTGTTTTTAAGGTTTTATGTTTTGTGAGGTCTTATGGGATTTTTTGGGTTTCTTAAGGTTTTAATGGTTATTATTATTTATTAGGGTTTTAGAGATATTTTATTATTTTTAAGCGGTTTTAGGTATATTGGTGTTTTCTTGGTTTTTAGGGCAATTTTATGTTTTTTCAAGTTAATTAGGAACTTTTAGGGATTTTATGGTTCTGAATATTATAGGGTTTTTTGGAATTTTTGGGTATTAGTGTTTATTGGGTTGTTTATGGGATTATTAAATATTTTTCGGTTTTAAAGGGGTTTCTTTTTTTTTGTGTATTTTTAACAGTTTTAGTGGTTTTAGTTGTTTTAGGTGATTTAGGGTTTTAGGGTCTTTTAGTTGTGTGATAGGGTCTATTAGGGCATCTGAGGGGTTTTAAGGGGGTCTTTGGTCATTAGATGTTTTTTAGGGTTTTACAGTTTTTATTGTTTTAAGGTGTTTTAGGGATTTTAGTTTTTTATGGTTGTTAGGGTCCTTTAGGGTTTTTTTTGGAATTTTAGTGTTTTAAGTGTTTTTGGGACTCTTATTGTGTTTATAGTTTCTCATAATTCTCCGGATTTTACTGTATTTTTGGGTTCTTGGGAAGATATTTTTAGGATTTTTTGGCCTTTTAAGGTATTTTAGGATTTTAATGGGTTTTAGGGTTCTTTTGGGATGTTATGTGTTTTTATGGTTTTTCAGGTTTTTAGATATTTATGGTATTTTTAGGGGTTCTATTGAAATTTATCATTTTAGGTGTTTTTAATAGTTTTTAGGGTTTTTGGTGTTTTATTGATTTTTTTTTTGATTTTTGGGAATTTTTATTCATTTTTAGGGTTTTTGTACATTTAAGACTTGTTTTAGGATTTTAGGATCCATTGGGTTTTCAATGAATTTTATGTTCTTTTATGGTATTTAATGTATGTTTGTGTTTTTAAATTTTTTGGGTGTAATTATTTTTTAGGGTTTCATGGGTTTTATTGAGTTCCAAATGTTTTTTGTGGGTGTTTATAATTTTTATAATTATTTGTGTTTTTATAGGTTTTAATGGTTTGTTAGAGTTTTTAGATTTTTAATGTTTTTATTGGTTTTATAGTTTTATGGGTTTTTATGGGGTTTGCGTTTTATGGGGATTATGATATTTTTTTGGTTACTTTGCATCTATTTTGTAAATGTTCATTTAGGTTTTTAGGGTTTTTTTTGTTTTTATGGGTTTTTGGGTTTTTGGGGTTTTAAGGTGTTATAGTTTCTTTTTGTTTTTAATGATTTTTTTTGGGTTTAATAGGGAATTAGTATTTTTTGAGTCTGTTTAGGGTTTTATATGGTCTTTTTGGGGTTTCTGGCTTTTTTGGGTTATTTAGGGTTTGTAGTGCCTTTGGGGCCTTCTTTATAATTTTTAGTGGGTTTAGGGTCGGTCTGGTTTTTCTAGGTCTTTAGGGTTTTATAGTTTTTAGGGTTTTATGAATATTTTGGTTTTTATGGTTTTTATTGTTGTTAGGGAGTTTTAGTTTTTTACGGTTTTTAATGTTTTAAGGGTTTTTATGGTAGTAGTTTTAATGATTTTAAGGGGATTGAGGTGTTTTAGGATAATTAAGGGGTTTAGGGTCTTTTATGTTTTTAGATTTTTAGGTTTCTTTAGGGATTTTATGGTCTTTTAGGGGTTTAGTGGTTTTTAGGGTCTTTTAATGTTTTTATGGGTTTTTAGAAAATTTAGGATCTTTTAGGTGTTTAACGGGGTTTTAGATTTTTATGATCATTTATTTTTTTAGTGTTTTTAGGATATTCGATGGTTTAGGGTTTAGGGTCTATGGTTCAAGGATCATAGTTTAAGGTTCAGGGTTTATGGTTTTGGGGATTAGGATTTAGGGTTTAGGTTCTTGAGAATTAGGTTTAGTGTGTAGGGTTTAGGGTTTAGTATGTGGGCTGTTGGGTTTAGGGTGTAGGGTTTTCAGAATAAGGTGTAGGGTATAGGTTTTATGGTGTAGGATTTAGGGATTATGGTTTGTGGTATAGTGTTTAAGGGTTTTAGGTTCTTTTTAGTATTTTGAGGGGTTTTTCAGTGTTTTGGTGTTCTTAAGGGTTTTATGGTTTCATGGGGTTTTAAGGGTTTCAGGGTATTGTTACTATTTTATGGTTTTTTTGGGTTTTTAGGTAATTTTATGTTGGGGTTATATTTTTCTAGTATTACAACCGTGTGTCTAAGGCTTTTATAGTTTTGCTTGTTTTTTGGGACTTTAGGGTTTTATATGTTATTTTTGGTTTTAAGGGACATTTATAGTTTTTAGGGTATTTTTGGGTGCGTTATAGTTTTTAGGGTTTCATATGTTTTTCTAGGTTTTTATGGGTTTTAATATTGTATTTTTGTTTTTATGGTTTTTACAGTTTTTAGGGCTTGTAGTGTTTTTATGGTCATTTAAGGTTTTTACAGGTTTTTGGGATTTTTAGGTTTTTAATGGTTTTTAGGGTGTTATTATTTTATGGTATTTTAAGGTTATATTTGGATCATTTTAGGTAATTTTGTGTGTTTATAGTGGTTATAAGAAGTTTTATGATATTTAGGGGGGTTTGGTTTTTTCAGGTTATTTCGGGATGTTAGTAATTTTCATGGTTTTCTGGGTTTTATAGAGTTTTTTATTTTAATGTATTTTTAGTTTTTTTTTGGGTTCTGGGTTATTTCTATTGTTTTTAGTTTATTTAGAAGTTGTATAATATTTGTAGTGTTTTTACATGTTTTAGCCTTTTTAGCGGTTTTAGAGTTTGTGTATTTATTAGTGTTTTTATGGGAATTTAAATTTTTATTGTGGGTTATTAGGGATTTTTGGGATTTAATTTTTTATGGGTGTAAGGATTGTTAGTATTTTTAGAGATGTTTCATAATTTAATTTCTTCAGGAATTTTAGTGTTTTGTGGTATTTAAGGGTTTTTATACTCTATCGGTTTTTTTGGGGATTGTATTTTTTTAAAGTGGTTATGAGTATTTAAGGTCTTATAAGATTTTTATAACTCTTTTAATTTAATTTAGGGGTTTTGGTGTTTTTAGGGTTTTAGGGTCCTTTGGGTTTTATGGAATTTTTTTTGGTTTTATTTTTTTATGGTTTTAGGGTTTTATCAAGGTTTTAATGGTTTTTAGTCTTTTTTGGTTTATTGGGGTTTTATGTTTTTTGGCGCTTTTATTGTTTTTAATGTATTTTCTAATTTTATATGTTTAAATGGGTTTTAGGGTTTTTTGTATTTTTATGGTTTCATAGTGCTTGTATACATTTTTAAGATTTTTTTGTTTTTAGGGGTGTTATGTATTTTTACTGGTATTGGGTTTTTAAGATTTTTAGGGGTTTTATTGCCTGGGGGGTTAAGGTTTATTTAGGTTTTTATGGGTTTTAAAAGTTTTTTTTTCTGATTTTGTAGTGTTTTCGTCTGTATAAATATTTTTATAGGTTTTAGGGTATTTAGGGTTTCATAGGGGTTTTTGGGGTTTTATGGGTTTTATGGGTTTTATTGTTTTTTAATGTTTCTGTGTTTTTATATTTTTTAGGTTATTATGGTGTTTAATTGTGTTTATGAGTTTATAGTTTTTTAGTGTTTTACTTCCTCTTAGTGGTTTTTTTTGTTTTTGGGTTTTTTTATAGTTTATATGATTATTTGGTTTTTTTATATTTTTTGGGGTTTTAGGGTTTTTTTGGGTTAATATTTTTTATGGATTTTAGTTGGGTTTTCAGGTTTAATGGTTTTATGGATTTAAGTGTTCATTGTTTTTTGGGGGTTAATAGTTTTTATGGGTTTGAAGGGTTTTTTGAGTTTTCTATTATTTTTATGATCTTTTAGATAATTTTAGAATTTTTCATTTTTTTCAGATATTTTTAGGGTATTTAGTGATTATTGGTGTATATTAGTGTTTTCCAGAGGTTTTTAGGATTTTTTATGATTTTATGATTATATATTTTTTAGGTTTCTAAGGGGTTTTAGGTCTTTTTTAATTTTTAGTTTTTTATGGTTTTAGGGGTTTTTGGTTTTGTAGTGTATTTTAAGGGGGGTTTTGGATTTTTTAAATTTTTTTAGGGTTTTTATAGGTCTTAGGGGTTTTATGGTTTTCATGTTTTTAATAGTTTTTTTGGATTTTAATGTTTTGTATGTACCTTTATGTGTGTTTTAGGGCCTATTATTGGTTTTTTGGGTTTTAGAGTTTTTACGGGTTTTAAGAGTTTTTAGTTTTTTCTTTGTATTTTATGGGGTTTTGGGTTTTAGGGGGTTTAAGGACCTTGTGGGGTTTAGTGGTTTTTTTGTGATTCAGGTGTTCTCTTTTGTTTTTACAGATTTTTATAGTATATTAATGTTTTTGGTTGTTGGGTTGATCATTTTATGAATTCTAATATCATTTGAGGTTTCTTGGGTTTTAAAGGGATATTTTTTTTATTTTTTATTTTTTTAGGGTTTTTAGTGGTTTTTAGTAGTTTAATGGAATTTTAGTGTTTTAAAAGTATTTTTGGTATTTCTATGTGGTTTTAGGTATTTCTTTGGTTTTTATGTTTTTTCGGTGGATTTCTGTACCCATCGGGTTTTTTGGGGGCTTTATGGTTTTTTGGGGGTTTATGGGGTTTATAGTATGTTATGTTTTTAGGGTATTTTAGTGTTTTTAGAGTTTTTAATATGTTAGGATCATTTTATAAATTTATAGTTGTCTAGGGTCTTTTCATTACTTTTAGTGTTTTTAGGATCTTTTAGTTTGTTTTAAGGTTTTAGGTTATTTGGTGGGGGGGTGTGTGTATTTTTGGTGTTAAAGGGGTTTTAAGTTTTTTTGGATATTTAGGTTTTGTAATGTTATTTTTTTTTCTAATTTTTGTGATTTTTTGGGGTTTAGGGTTTCTCTATGGTATTTTATGTTATTTTAGGGACATTTAATTTCTTTTATGGTTCATTTGGTTTTTAAAACTTTTGTAGGGTTTTTAGGTTTTTCAGGGTTTTTGAGGATTATGGTTTTTAGTTTTTTTAGTGTTTTAGAGTTCTCAAGGTTCTTTATTTTATTTAGTTGTTGTAGTATTTTAGGTGAATAATGGTGTTTTAATTTGTTTCTAATATCTTTTTAGGTTTTATTTCGTTGCTTGGGATTTATAATATTTTTTGGATGTTTTGGGTTTTTTCTGATCTTTTGGGTTCTAATGTGGATAGGGTTATTATGGTTTATTTTTCGGTTTTAGGAGGATTAGTTTTATTATAAAATTTTTGGGGGGTTGGTTTTATAGTGGTCTTAATGGGTTTTCAAGTTTTTTTTGACTTTATTGGGGTTTTTGGATTTCTAAGGGGTTCTTAGCAGTTTTAAGGTTTATTAAGTGTTATTTTGGTTTTTATGGATTTCAGGGGTTCATTTTGTTTTTATTGAATTTCATGTTTTGATGGTTTTTATGTTTTTTGGGGCTCTTTAGGGTTGTTAGGGTCCTTCATGGTTTTTTAGTCGATTAGAGTCACTTTTATTTTTAGGGTTTTTAGGTTATTTTAGTCTTTTTAGGGATTTTAACAGTTTTACAGTATTGTATGGTCATTTAAGATCTTTTTGTGATTTTAGGGGATTTATGGTATTTTTGAGTTTGCGGTTTATGTTTTATTGTTTAGGGTGTAGGTTTTAGCATTCAATGTTTAAATTTTAGGGTTTAGAGTTTAGGGTTTAGGTTGTAAGGTTTAAGGATTATGGGGTCGGGTATATGGTCTCGGTTATAGGGTTTAGGGTTTATAATTTATGGTTTTGGGTGTGGGGAAGGGTTGAGGGGTTTTTCTAATTTCTTTAGGATTTAGAGTTTTATGGTTTTTATTGTTTTAAGGGATTTTCAGTTTTTTCATATGTTAAACTTATTTTTTGGATTTTTGGTTTTTAGTGGTTTTAGGTGTTTTAGAGTTTTAAATGTTCTTGGGGGGAGGTGTTTCTATGTGTTTTTTGGTTTTTTAGTGTTTTAATGCTTTCTAGAACATTTATGTTTTCATGGATTTGGTGTTTTTGGGGGGTTTTATGGGTTCTATGAATTACTTTAGGGTTTTAAGGGATTTAAGAGTTTTTACGGTTTTAAGGATTTTAGGGATTTTAGGGTCTCAAAGGGGTTTTAGGTTATTTTATTGCATTTAGGTATTTTATAGAATTTAATTCTTTTATGGGTTGTTAGGTTTTTTAATGTTTTAAGGGTATTAATTTGTTTTTTTTGGATTTTGGTGTTTCTACGGTTTTAAGGGATATTAGGGTTTTTCTATTTTTAGTGATTTTAGCAGTTTTCATTAATTTTATTGTCTTTTAGGTTTGTTATTTCCTTGATTTAATTTTATGGTTTTATGGTGTTTTATGGATTAAAGGATTTTTTGGGGGTTAGTTTATTTTGTGGTACATTAATTTTTTTCATGTTTTCTTAGGGTTTTATGGTTTTTTGGGTTTTAGGGGGTGTTTATGGGCATCTAGGTTTTTAGTGTTTTTTCTTTTTTATGGTTTTAAGGGTATTGGGGAATTTCTGTATTTTTATCATTCCTGTGTCCTTTTTGGTTTTTTTGAATTTTAGGGGTCTCTAGGGTGTTTCTGGTTTTTAAGGTATTTCTATGTTTTATAGGGGGTTTTGTAGGTTTATTTTCTTTTTAGAGGTTTTATGGTTTTTTTAGTTTTTAGGGTTTTATATGGATTTAGGTATTTTATGGATTTTAGGGGTTTTTTTTTGGTTTTTATGTTTTTTACAATTTTAGTGGTTTTTTGGTTTTTTGGTGTTTTTGGGTTCTTAGTGTTTTAAATGGGGTTTTTTTGAAATTTATTTGGATTTTTTGGTTATTTAGTTTTTTTTGGATTTTTTTGTCTTAAGTATTTTTATAATTTTCATGATTTTTTTTGTGTTTTTGGGATTTTCATTGGTTTTAAGGTCATTTATTTGATTAATTATTTTAGTATCTTTTCATGGGTTTCTGGTTTTAAGGGTATTTTACTATTTTTAGGGTCTTTATGGGTTTTATGGTTTTTAGGGTGTTTTATGTTATTTTAAGATTTTTTTATGACTTTAAGTGTATTGTTGTGGTGTTATGAATTTTATGTGTTCGTGGGTTTTTAGTGTTTGATGTTTCATAATGTTTTAGGGTTAGGGATTAAGATGTAGAGTGTATAGTTTAGGGTTTATGATGAATGGTATAGTGTATAAGTTTTATGGTTCTCTGTTTACGGATTTGGGTGTATGTTATAGGGTTATAGATAATGCTTTAGGTTTAAAGTTTTGGGGTATAGGGTATAGTGTTTAAGGGTTTTTTTGGGGTTTAGGTTGTAGGGTTTGAGGTGTTGGGTTTACGGTTTATGGTATATGGTTTATGGTGTAGGGGTATGTTTTATGGGGTTTTAGGTATTATTATGACTTTTTGGGTTTTTTGGGTTTTAGGTTTTTTTTTTGATTTCTAGGGTGTATTTGGGATTTCTACAGTATTTAGTGTTTTTAGATTTATTGGATTTTATAATTATTAGGTGTTTTAGGGGTTTTATAGAATTTAGATGGTTTCGGGATTTTACGGTGTTTATGGGTTTTATGTCTTTTATGGGGTTTCAGGTGTTTTATGATTTGTAGGTTTTTTGGGATTATAGTATTTTTTATGGTTTTTATGGTTTTTAAGGTTTTTAATGGTTTTATTTTCATTTGGGTTTTTACATCTTTCATCATTTTTTAGGTCATTTATGTATTTTAAGGTTCCACTATGAATTTAATCGATTTTATAGTTTTTAGAGTTATTATGGATTTTAGTTTTTTAGGGCATTAAGGTGTATTAGGGTTTTAGTGATTTGGGATTTTTTGTGTGTTTTCTAGTGTTTTATTGTTTTAAAGATTCTAAATGGTTTTTATTTTTTTATTGGTTTTATGTTAATCCGGGGTTTTATTTTTATTTTGGGTTATTTAGAGTTTTTAGTATTTTTATGGTTCATTTTTGGTTTTAGGTGTTTTTTGGATTTATAGGTTTTTGTAGGATTTTTTAGCTTTTGTTTTTGTTTTTTATGGTTTGATAGGGTTTATTCATGTTTTAGGAAATTTATTTTTTTTGTGCTTTCAGGAATTTTTGTATAGGCATGGAATTTTATTGATTTCATATGGGTTCTTAGGTGGTTTTAGGGGTTTTAAATATTTTATAAGCGTCTTATGAGTTTTTAGGGGTTTTATTTTTTTAGGGATGTTTGTTGTTTTTATTTTTTTAAGGTTTATTAGATTTTTAGGGGTTTTAATGAGTATTTAGTGGTTTTGAAGGTTTAAAGGGGTTTTATTGGTTTTATTGGTTTTTCGGGAATTAGTTTGGTTTAGGGATTTTAGGGGTTTTAAATGATATAATATTTTTATGGGTTCATACTATTTTATGGTGTTTAATAGTTTTAAGTTTCATTTATATTTTAATATAGTTTCTAAGGGATTTTAGGGCATTTTCAAGTTTTTAGGACCTTTTAGGTTTTTTCATGGTCGTTTTGGGGTTTAAAGGATTTCTAGGAACATATAGTGGTGTTTGAGAGTTTTGGGTATTTTTATGAGTTTTTAGGGGTTTACGGTTCTTCTGGTTTTATGGATTTATGTGTTTTCGGGGTTTTAAGGTATTTTTTGTGGAATTAATTTTTATTTGTGTTTTAGTGAATTTTTGGGGTTTTAGTGTGTTTTTGGGTTCTTTAGGGATTTAGGGGTTTCTAGTGTTTTAACAACCTTTTAGGTATTTATGGTTTTCAGTGTTTTTATGTAGTTTCTATGGGTCTTTATTGTGTTATAGGGGTTTTTAAGATTTTTATGTTTTTCTAGGGGTTTTTGGGGTTTTTGGAATTTTGAGTGTTTTGAATGGTTTTTAGGGGTCT
Source organism: Viscum album (assembly GCA_963277665.1). NCBI lineage: Eukaryota > Viridiplantae > Streptophyta > Magnoliopsida > Santalales > Viscaceae > Viscum > Viscum album. Next base: position 872,766,845 of record OY728152.1, on the reverse strand, counting down.
TGGGATTATTTTGGTTTGGGGGGTTTATAGTTAAATTTAATTTTATGTGGATTTAGGTTTTTTGGGTGTTTATTTTTTTAGGATAATGTTAGGGTTTTATCATCTTCATTTTTTGGTTCTATAGTTTTTTAGGTTTTTAGAGTTTTTAGTATTTTTAAGGTTTTTAATGGTTTTTATGGTTTTTATAATTTTTAGGGTTTTTTAATGTGTTTTAATGTTATGTTAGGGGTTTTAGTTTTTTTATGATTGTTTAATATTTTAGGGATTTTACGGAATCTTTGGGGTTTTAATTTAATTTTTAGAGAAATTTTATGTTATAAGGATTTACGGAATTTTTAGCTTCTGTTAGGGTTTTAAGTTTTTTTATGGGTTTATGGTCCTTTGGGGTATTTTGGGTTTTATATGGGGTTTTAGGTTATTTTTTATTTAAGGGTATTTTTATGGTTTTTTGGTGTTCTAATGGGTTTTAGGGGATTTAATGGTTTTGGGGAATTTATTATTACTAGGGTTTTTATGAATCTTTATGGGTTTTAGGGATTTTTTTATATTGTGTTTGGTTTTTCAGGTTATTATGGTGCTTTAAGGATTTTTAATTTATTTAGTGGTTTTTAGGGTTTATATTTGTTTTCATGGATTTTTATGAGTTTTAGGATTTTACAGATTTTTATGGATTTTTAGGGTTTTTTAGGGTTTTAGTGTTTTTTTTTGATTTTTAGCGTTTTTTAGGGTTTTATGGGTTTTTGTGGTTTTTAGGGATTTTTAGTCTTTTGTTTTTTTGGGTGGTTTTAGGGTTTTAGCAAGTTTTTTTTGGTTTTTTGTGGGTTTTTTTTATTTGATGAATTTTAGGGGTTTATGGGTTTTAAGGGGTTGTATGGCCATTTAAGAAATTTGTGGTCATTTAGGGGTTTTATAGGATCAGTAATGGTTTTATGTTTATTTTATATTTTTTATGATTTAAGGGATTCTGAGGGTTTTTAGGGTTTACAGTGGTTTTAGGGCTTTTAGTGGGTTTAAGGGAATTATGTGTTTTTAAAGGTTTTTGTGTTTTAATGGCTTTTAGAAATTTTTACGGTTTGTTGGGTTTTATGGTTTTTTTTAGTTTGTGGGGTTTTAGGGGTTTTTTCTATTCTTTAGGTTTTTAGAGTTTTTAGGGTTTCATGGTTGTTATGGGTTTTTAGATATTTTAGGGTTTGTTTTAATTTTTTCGGGTTTTTTGTGGTTTTCTGGGTTTAATTTTTTAGAGTTTCTAATGTGGGTTTTGGTTTTTATGTCGGATTTTTCGTTTTTCTAGGGATTTGTTGGGTTTTAGTGGTTTTGTGGTTCTTTTTTTTGTTTGGTATTTTGGGTTTTAATAATTATTGGGTTTTACATTTTTTTCGTGTATTTAGGGGTTTTCATGTTTTTTATGGTTTTTGGGTTCTTTATGAATTTTAGGATGTCAAAGGGTTTTATGTTCTTTTCGGTTTTATTCGGTTTTTTGGGAAACATTGTGAGTTTTAAATTTTTTTATGGTCTTCTATTGGTTTTTGGTTTTTTAGTTTCTTTTTCATATTTTGGTTCCTTTAGTTTTGTTTTAGGGTTTTTGTTGGGTTTTATGGGTTTTTAGTGATTTTAGGAATTTTAGAGTTTTTAAGGGTTTAGGGTTTTATGGTTTCTAGGGGTTTTATGGTTTTTCATCATTCTTAAATATTTTTATTGTTTTTAGGGGTTTACATATTTTTGGTTTTTAGGTGTTATATTGTTTTTTGGGGTTTTTGGGTATTAGGGTTTAGGCTGTGGGGTATTTGGTTTAGGGTGTATAGTTTAGGGATTAGGGTAAAAGTAAATGGGTTTAATAAATTTACGGTTTTTTTATTATTTTTTGGGTTTTAGGGATTTTTATGATCTTTTCAAGTGTGTATGGTTTTTTTGGTATTTTAAGGGTTTTTATGGTTGTAGTGATTTTATGTAATTTTATGGATTTTCACGGTTTTAGGGGTTTCAGTGGTTTCATGTGTTTGTCTGGGATTTATGGTTCTTAATTTATTTATATGGGTTTCAGTGTTTTAGGGGGGTGTATCTATATGGTATTGGGGGTTTTAGTGGGTTTTGGAGTTTAAGTGGTCTAATATTTGTTGGGTTTTTTCTTATGTTCTTTACGGTTATTTGGTTTTAGTCTTTTTTAGGATTGTTTTTTGTGTTTTATGGTTTTATGGGTTTTTATGGTTTTTATGGTTTTAAGGGATTTTAGGGTTTCATGGGACTTATAAGTATTTAGTGTCTTTAAGGTTTTTACGATTTTTTATGTTTTTATTTCTTTAGGTTTTTTAGGTTTTTTTAGGTTTTTTGGTTTTAATGGTTTTTTTGTGCTTTTTGTGTTTTAATGTTTTTAGGGTTTTGTTTTTTAGGTTTTTTAGTATTTTTATGATTTTTGGGTGGGGGTAGGGTTTTTAGGTGTATTTGTGTGGGTTAAGGGTTTTAGGGGTTTGTGGGGTTTTATGGTTGACTTGGAGTCTTTTTTAGTGTTTTTGGTATTTAAGGGGTTTTAGGGTGTTATGGTTTTTATAGTTTTTAAAGTTACATGGTTTTTATGAGTTTAAGGGGATTTTTAGATTTTTAGGGGTTTTATTGTATTTTATTTAATTTTTGTTTTCTTGGCCTTTTAAGGTACTTAATGTGTTTATAGGTTGTTGTTTTTTTCATTTTAGGATTGTTTCGGTTTGTTAGAGGTTTTAGGGATTTTAGGGTTTTTCTTATTTTAGGTACTTTTATGATTTCTTATTTATTTAGGGGGTTTTATTATTCTTCCAGAATTTAGGATATTTATGGTTTTCTTGGATTTTAAATTTTTTATTTTTATTTGGGGTTTGATGGGTTTTTGGGTTCTTTGGGTTTTGGGGATTTTTCAGGATTTTTTGGTTTTTCTATGGTTTCTTTGGTTTTGTAGAATTTTTGTTGGGTTTTATGATTTTTTATGTTTTCATAATTTTTAGTATTTTTATGGTTTTAGGGTTTTAGTGTGTATTAGGGGTTTTATGAGTTTTATAGGTTAGTGTATTATATATTTTTTTAGTTTTTTCAGGATATTTAGATGTTTATGAGGTTTTGGGGGTTTCTTTTGTGATTTTTTAGTTATAGGGATTTTTTTATGTTATGGTTTTCTAGTTTTTTATGGTTTTTAGGTTCTTTTCGGGGTATTAAGGCTATTTTGAAGTTTATGTGTTTTACGGTATCCTATGGTTTATGAAGTAGGTATCCGGGTTTAGGGTGAAGAGAATAGTGCTTAAGATGTAATTAATTGGGTTTATGGTGTTGGGTTTTAGGTTTAGAGTTTAGGGTATATGGTTTGGGTGTAGGATTTAGGGTTTAGGGTTTAGTGGTTTTAGGGATTTTGAGAGGAATTATGGTTTTATGGGTTTTTTATATTTTTATGGATTCATGATTTTTTCTGTTTTTTGGATTCTTAAGGTTTTGGGGTTTTTAGGGGTATTAGGGATTTGGATTTTAGGGGTATTAGAGTTTTTGAAGTATTCAGTGGTTTTTTTGACTTTTTAGTGTTATAGATTATTAAGGATTTTTATTGTGTTTTTAGTTTCTTTAGGTATTTAGGAGTTCTATGTAAATTAATTTTAGGGTTTTTTAGTATTTTAAGCCACATTAAGGGGTTTTAGGGTTTTATGGTATTTTTGGGTTTTTATCATTTTAGGTGTTTTTAGGATCCTTTAGGTCATTTAGTGTTTTATTGGGACCTTTAGGTGTTTTTTGGTTTTTTAGGGTTCTGTAGGGCTTAATAGTTTTCAGAGTCACTTTGGGGTTTTTAGAGTCACTTTAGGTTTTTCCGTTGTTTATGGTCTTTTAGGGGTTTTATGGTTTATAGTTTTATCTAATATTTTTAGGATGTTTTTTGAGTTTTCAAGGATTTTTGGGGATTTTTGGGTTTTAATTGTGTTTTCATAGTTTTTTTTGGGTTTTATAACTTTTTGAGGGTGTAATGGTTTTTAGGGTTTTATGTGGTTTTATCAAATTTGGGGTCTTCCTGGGTTTTTTGGGTTATAACAGACTTTTAGGCTTTTTATTAGTTTTAGGTTCCATTAAAGGTTCTGGGGACTTCATGATTGTGTGGTGTATTTTGTGTTTTTCATAGGATTTTTAATTGCTGTTAGGGTTTTATGGAATTTTAGGGGGTGTTAGTATATTTTTGGGTTTTAAAGGATTTTATGGATTTTAGGGGTGTTAGGGTTTTTTTACTATTTATAGGGGAATTAGGGTTTTTTAGGACATTTAGTATTTTTAGTGTTTTTTGGGTTTTTTGGGATTTATGGATTTTATCCTTAATTTGGGATCATATAGTGTATTTTAGGTGTTTTAGTGCTTTTTTGGGTTTTTATGGGTTGTGGGGGTTTTAAGATATTGTTTTTGTTTAGTATTGTTTAGGTTTTGTAGAGATTAATAGGTTTTTCGAGTTTTTAAGGCTTATTATGAGTCTTTTAGAGTTTGAGGGTATTTTTATTGAGTTTTATGGTTTTTAGGGTTTTAGGGTCTTTTGGGTTTTAGGCCTCTTTTGTATTTAGGGTTTTTTAGGGCTCTTATGTTTTTTAGGTTCATTTAGGTTTTTGTAAGAGTTTATGGAATTAAATGGTTTTAGGTTGTATTAGGTGGTTTTAATATTATAGGGTATTTTAGGGATTTATTGGGTTTTATGATTGTTTGGTTGGGGGTTAGGGGTTTTCAAGGTCTCTTTTGGGTTTTTAGTGATTTAGGGTTTTGAGGATTCATGAGGGTTTATTTAAAAAAAATTAGGATTTTAGGGGTTTTTGGTTTTTTTATTTCTTGGGTTTTTAAGGGGTTTGTGTTTTTTCATTTTATGGGTTTTAGGGGTTTTATGGGTTTTTGGGTTTTTGGGGTCAAAGGGGGTTTAAAATACATTTAAATTTTCATAGTTTTTACGAAAATGTAAGGGTTTTATTTTGTTTTCTAGTGTATTTTATTGATTCTAGGTGTCATAATATCACTTTAGTTTTTTTTATTGTGTTTTAGGGGTCTTATAGGTTTGTAGTGTTTTTTGGGTTTTTTATGTTCTTTTGGTGTTTTTAGGGGATTTAATGTGTTTTTTGGATTAGATTGTTGGGTTTATTAGGTTGGTTTTAGGGTTTATGGTAGAGGGTTTTCGGTATAGGGTGTAGGGTTCAAGGTTTTGGGTTTTGGTATAGGGTTAAGGGTGTAGGGTTTAGGGTTTGGTGTTTAGTGTTTAGGGGGTAGGGTTTATAGTGGAGGGTTGTGGGTTTAGGATATATTTAGTAGGTTTTGGGGAGTATGGTTTAGGGTTTATGGTGTAGAGTATAGGTTTTGTTGTATAGGGTGTATGGATTAGGGTGTATGGTATTTGATTTAGTTTTTCATTGGGTTTTTATGGTTTATTGGGTTTTTATGATTTTTAGCGGTATTTAGGGGTTATATGTTTTTAAGTGTTTTAGTGTATATTTTATTGGGTTTTGAGGGGTTTTCATGTTTTTATTGTTATTTCTGGTGTTTAGTATTTCTAGAGATTTTTGGGGTTTAAGGGGTTTTTGATTTTTTATATTTTACAGCCTATTTTAATGTTTATATGGTTTTTATGTTTGTATTGTGTATTTAGGGGTTTAGTGGTTGTTTAGTGTTCTAGGTGTTTTTAAGGGATATAGGGGTTTTATTCTTTGTTGGGTTTATGTGTTTTTAATGTTTGGGGGGAGGGGGTTGTGGATTTATATGAGTCAGATTTTCCAATTTTATAGGCTTTTATTATTCTTATGGGTTTTTGAGTTTTTAAAATTTTAGTGGTTTCTAGTTTTCCTACTTTTCCTATGGTTTTGGGGCGTTTTAGTATTTTTAGAGTTTTTATATGATTTATGAGTTCTTTATGGTTTTATAGGTATTTATTGGTTTTTATGGATATTTATGAGTCATAATTGTTTTTTGTTTTTAAAGGCTTTTTAGTGTTTTTTGGTTTTTAGTGGTCTTTAGAGTTATAGGGTTTTTTTGGTTTTTTAGGTTTTTATATGAATTTTAGGTCATTTTGTGGATCATTTATGTAATTTGATGGGTTTTTACGGTATATTAGTGTTTTTTTAGTTTTTATAGGTTTTAGTGTTTTTAGTGTTTTATGGTTTTTAGATTTTTAAGTGTTTTTACGGTGTTTATTGGTTAATATGGTATTAATGATATTTTGTGTTTTAGGGGTTTTATGTTATTTTTGGTGTTTTTATTTGTATTAGTGTTATTTTTCATAAGGAATTTTAATATCTATGACAGGTTTTATAAACCTTTTTGTGTTTTGGGGGGTTTTCAGGGTTTTTAGGGTTTTTAAGAGTTTTAGGGTCCTTTATGAATTTTCGTGTTTTTAGTGTATTTTGTGATTTTATGGTTTTAGGGCCATTTACAGTTTTTAATTGATTTTAATGTCTTTTAGTACATTGGGGGATTGTATTTTCATTAATTGATTTTATTGTTTTCGAGTATTTAGGATCTTTTAGCATTTCTTTCATGGGTTTCTATGGTTTTGTGGGTTTTAGATCATTTAGGGATTTTAGGGTTTTAGGATCCTTTCAGTTTAATAGAGGTTTAAGGATATTTCTTGATAATTTCTGATTTATATGATATTACTATTTTTAGGGGTTTTTAGGTTTTAAGGTTTTTATTGTTTTATGGTTTTTTAGGTTCTCTGGGTTTTAGAGTTTCTAGGGATTTTATAGTCTATTTGGGTTTCTAGGATTCATTAGGGGTTTTAGGGGATTTAATTTTTTTATGGTTTTGTTGGGTTTAAATGGGTTATCATGTGATTTAAGGGTTTTTATTTTATAAGGGTTTTAAATGGATTTTTTAGGTTTTTACTGATTTTTTGGGTTTTAGGGTTTTTTTGTGTTTTTTGAGTTTTTTGGTTTTAGAGTCATTTAATTTAATTAGGGTTTTTGTGGTTTTTTGTGAGTTTTAATGGATTTTGAATTTTAAATTTGTTTTATGGGTTTTATGGTTTTATTTGGTTGAGGTTTTCTAAGGGGTTTTTTGTGTTTTAGGGTTTTTCAGGTTTTACCGTTTTTTGGGTTTTTAATGTTTTCAGATTTTTTTGGGGGTTTTAAGGGCTTAGGGACCTAATAGTTTTTTATATTTTTTAAGGTTTTAGGTTTTTTAAAGTTTTTTAGGGGTTTTAAGGTTTTTTATGTTTGGTTATGGTTTTTATGTGTTTTAGGGTGTTTAAGGGGTTTTACATCCTTTTAGGTTTTTTAGTGTCCTTAAGGGTTTGAATAGGGTTTTCTGTTTTCTGTTTTTAGTGTAATGCAGGATTGTTTTCATTATTTTTTGGGTATTTAGGTCTTTTGGGGGTATGGGGTGTTTGGGGTTTTGAGGGTTTATAATTTTCAAGTTTTTTTATAGTTTCTAGTGGTTTTTAGGTTTTAATAGTTTTTGTCATTTTAATGTTTTTAGATTTTTGGATGTTTAGGTTTTTAATGGGTTTCTAGGGATATTTTAGGGTTTTTAATGATTTTTGGTCTTTTATGGTTTTTAGGGTTTTTAAAAATTTCTAAGTGTTTTTAGGGTTTTTTAGATAGTTAGGGGTTTTCTAAGGGGTTTTTTGGGCTTTTATTGTTTTGGGGAGGTTTAGGGAATTTCATATTTTTTTGCGTTTTGAAGGTTTTAGGGTTATTTTTGGTTTTTAAGGGTTCTGGGTTTTTAGGGTATTTTAAGAGATATATGTTTTTTAGGGTTTTAAGATATTTATGTATTTTATGTTCTTTTTCGTGTTTTAAGTGTTTTAGGTTTGTAGTGTTTTTAGGTGTTTTTTGGTTTTTTGGTTTTTTGGTTTCTATAGGGTTTTTATGAGTTTTAAATTATTTTAATGGTATTTTAGGGGTTTAGGTATTTTTAGTGTTTTAGGGGGATTTAATTTTCTTATGGTTTTTAATAGTTTTCAATGTTTTAGGGTTTTAACAGTTTTTTATGGTTTTTAGGTTTTTAAGGGTTTTAGGGGGTTTTAGTGTGTTTATGGGTTTTACAATTATTTAAGTATTTTTAGGTTTTATGGTTCATTTAGGGTGGTACTGTGGGTTTTATAGACTTTTTAGGGTTTTGGGGTTCTATTGGGGTTTTTCATTGTTTTAAGAGGTTGTTAGGGCATTGTTGTGTTTTTAGGGTTTTTAGTGTTTTTATTATTTTTCTAGAATTTTTAGGAACTTTTAGGGTTTGTTAGGGATTTAAGAGTTTTTTTGGGTTTATGGATATAAGGTTTTTAGGGTTTTTGATTTTTTATGTTTTTAGGGTATTTATGGTTTTATGATTTTTATGGGTTTGAGGGTTTTGATAAGGGCTTAGGGTTTTTATGGTTATTAGTGTTTTTAGTATTTTTTTTCTCTTTATGTATTTTCTGGTTTTCTAGGGGTTTTTTTATTTATTTGGTTTTTAGGTTTTTCAGTATCTTTTTTGATTTTTAGGGTTTAGGATATATTGTGTAGGGTATATAGTTTATGGTTCAGGTCATAACGTAAAATTTTTATGGTATAGGGTTTTGGGTTTGGGGATTTGGGTTTAGGGTTTATGGTATACGAGTTATTTTGTAGGGTTTAACCTTTATGGTGTATGCTATAATATTTATGGGGAATCACTACGGGAAAAATGGATAATAGCGACGGGGTATTTGCGACGGAAATTATTCTCGTCGCAAATACCTTTCGCAAAGGAGTATTTGCGACGGGAAACTATTCCCGTCGCAAATAGTTTGGCGCGAAATGCGCGCCAAACCGCGCGAAGGTTATTTGCGACGGGGTTCTATCCCCGTCCCAAATAACCGGCGACGGTAAAAGACTATTTGCGACGGGGCTGCAGTCCCGTCGCAAATACCCAGGCAGCAGGGGTTATTTGCGACGGGACCCGTCGAAAATAACCCTGTTTAATGCCGCCCAAAATTAAATGCAGTCAGGGTTATTAGAGATGGGCCCCGTCGCAAATAACTGTTTTAATGCCGCCAATAATTAAATGCGGTCAGGGTTATTTGCGACAGGTTTTCCTTCGCAAAAAAGCCCGTCGCAATTAATCTAACCTATAAATACTGCCAACCATTAAAATTTTCCCACTCTCAACTCTCAACTGTTCCAATCTTTTACGTCTTTCAGTTGTATATTTTTTTTCCGACTTCGAGGATTCAGTTGGTGGTGTTCTACAATTACAGCGGCTTGACATTGACATCAAGGTTAAGGCTTTTATCTGCTTTTTAATTTAATATCTATTTTATTTATTATATTTATTTAGTTTAAATTTTTAGATTTTTTTTCTGATTTCTAATTAGAAATAATTACGAATAAGTATTTATAATTAAAAGTAATTAGAGACAATTAAACACTAATAAATTTAAAATAGTTATCTATAATTACAATTAATTAGCAGTAATTATGAAAAAAATTGAATTAATTAATAATAATTAGAAATAATTAACATTAATTAGTAATAATTTATAAGAATTACCAATAATTAGTAATAATTACTAATAATTAGTAATAATTACTAATAATTCCCAATATTCAATAATTGCCAATATTTGTCAATATTTGTCAATATTTCTTCCAATAATTACCAATATTTACCAAGAATTGCAAATAATTGTCAATATTTACCAAAAATTAGGAATAATTACCAATAATTAGGAATAATTACCAATAATTAGGAATAATTACCAATAATTAGGAATAATTACCAATAATTAGGAATAATTACCAATAATTAGTAATAATTACCAATAATTAGGAATAATTATCAATAATTCGTAATAATTACCAATAATTACCAATAATTACCAATAATTAGTAATAATTCGTAATGATTACCAATAATTACCAATAATTACCAATAATTACCAATAATTGGCAATAATTTCCAATAATTCGTAATAATAACCAATAATTCGTAATAATTAGTAATAATTAGTATAATTACCAATAATTAGGAATAATTAGTAATAATTACCAATAATTACCAATAATTAGTAATAATTCGTAATAATTACCAATAATTACCAATAATTAGTAATAATTACCAATAATTTGTAATAATTACCAATAATTACCAATAATTAGTAATAATTACCAATAATTACCCATAATTAGTAATAATTACCAATAATTACCAATAATTAGTAATAATTAGTAATAATTATCACTAATTACCAAAAATTAGAAATAATTAGTAATAATTACCAATAATTAGTAATAATTAGAAATAATTACCAATAATTACCAATAATTAGTAATAATTAATAATATTTACCAATAATTAGTAATAATTAGTAATAATTACCAATAATTATCAATAATTACCAATAATTAGTAATAATTAGTAATAATTATCAATAATTAGTAATAATTACCAATAATTCGTAATAATTACCAATAATTAGTAATAATTACTAATAATTAGTAATAATTAGAAATAATTAGTTATAATTACCAATAATTACCAATAATTAGTAATAATTACAAATAATTACCAATAATTACCAATAATTAGTAATAATTACCAATAATTACTAATAATTTGTAATAATTACCAACAATTACCAATAATTTGTAATAATTACAAATAATTACCAATAATTAGTAATAATTAGTAATAATTATCACTAATTACCAATAATTAGTAATAATTAGTAATAATTACAAATAATTTGTAATAATTAGAAATAATTACCAATAATTAGTAATAATTACCAATAATTACTGATAATTAGTAATAATTCATAATAATTTGGAATAATTACCAATAATTAGGAATAATTCGTAATAATTAGTAATAATTAATAATAATTAGTAATAATTAGTAATAATTAGTAATAATTACCAATAATTACCAATAATTACCAATAATTACCAATAATTACCAATAATTAGTAATAATTAACAATAATTAATAATAATTCATAATAATTAGGAATAATTACCAATAATTAGGAATAATTCTTAATAATAAGTAATAATTAGTAATAATTAGTAATAATTAGCAATAATTACCAATAATTACCAATAATTACCAATAATTACCAATAATTACCAATAATTACCAATAATTAGTAATAATTACCAATAATTAGTAATAATTACCAATAATTTGTAATAATTCGTAATAATTACCAATAATTACAATTAATTAGTAATAATTACCAATAATTACCAATAATTACTAATAATTGGTAATAATTACCAATAATTACCAATAATTACCAGTAATTAGTAATAATTACCAATAATTAGTAATAATTACCACTAATTTGTCATAATTACTAATAATTACCAGTAAATACCAATAATTATTAGTAATTAGTAATAATTAGTAATAATTAGTAATAATTAGTAATAATTAGTAATAATTAGTAATAATTACCAATAATTAGTAATAACTACCAATAATTACCAATAATTAGAAATAATTAATAATAATTACAAATAATTAATAATAATTTGTAATAGTTAATAATTAGTAATAATTAGTAATAATTACCAAAAATTAGTAATAATTAACAATAATTACCAATAAATAGTAATAATTACTAATAATTATCAATAATTACCAATAATTATTAATAATTAGTAATAATTAGTAATAATTAGTAACAATTAGTAATAATTACCAATAATTTGTAATAATTTCAATAATTACCAACAATTAGTAATAATTACAAATAATTACCAATAATTACAAATAATTAGAAATAATTAGTAATAATTACCAATAATTAGTAATAATTACCTATAATTAGTAATAATTCGTAATAATTAGGAATAATTACAAATAATTAGGAATAATTAGTAATAATTAGTAATAATTAGTAATAATTACCAATAATTGCCAATAGTGTCAATATTTACCAATAATTACCAATACTTGTCAATATTTACCAATAATTAGGAATATTTACAAATAATTAGGAATAATTACTAATAATTAGGAATAATTAGGAATAATTACCAATAATTAGGAATAATTACCAATAATTATGAATAATTAGCAATAATTACTAATAATTACCAATGATTAGTAATAATTACCAATAATTACCAATAATTACCAATAATTACCAATATTTACCAATATTTACCAATATTTACCAATAATTAGGAATAATTACAAATAATTGGGAATAATTACCAATAATTAGGAATAATTGCCAATAATTAGGATTAATAATATTATTAAATTATTAGTATATATTATTATTAATATTAAAATAATATATTTTTCTATATTATATAAAAATCTCCTTTCATCTATGTGTTTTCTGTCTCCACATGTAATATTTGCATTCTTTTTCAAAATTATCAACCTACTCACCAATGGAGAGGTGAAAGTGAATGAAGATATTACATGTTGAGACAGAATGTTAAACACACAGATGAAAGGAGAAATGTATATAATATAGAAAGATATATTATTTTAATTTTAATAATAAAATCTATTAATAATGTAACAATGTTATTATTATATAATTAATATTTATGAAAAAATAATATTAGTATTATTAAAATAATAAAAAATTTCTATAATATTAAAATTTTCAATCTTTGTAAAAGGTTTCTCTTTATTCTCAACATATTCAATTCTTAAAGGGTCAATTTTTAGGTCTATATCAATAAAAAGTTTGTGCCAATCGTGTCTGATGTAAACTCTATAATTATCCTTGCTTGAGTGTTTTTTCTAACAAATTATTCAAAACTAGTAATGATTTTATATTTTATAGAAAAATATGGAACAACGAGGTCATCAACAGTCATTATTAGATGACCTCATATGGATAAATCAACGTAGAAATCCAAACGGTTCTGGTTTAAATACAGTATATATAGAGGGTGTGGAGACTTTTTTATGATTTGCGGCATCAAATCCAGAATTTGTTTCAGAAGGCAAAAAAAATGCCCTTGTAGAAAATGTGCATTGAGAACGTTTGACACATTTGATAAATTGGGGGGACATCTCTTGAATTTTGGTTTTCAACCAGATTATGTTATTTGGTATCAACACGGTGAACGCAGTTCCAGAGTAGGTGATTCCAACTTGATTACAGATCCATCCCAGTTTCAAGATTTAGTACATGATGTTGCAGGTTCATCTGTTCAACATACAGAAACTCCGGCTGATATAGCTTCAAATCCTGAGTTGGCACCGTCTGAATTTTATGAGTTGTTGAGGTCTGTTGAGGATGCATTATATCCTGGATGCAAGATTAGAAAATTAGAACCAGTTGAAAAATTTATGGATATAAAATCAGATAACGGAATGTCAAACACCTATTTTGACCAGATATTTTCTTTGCTTAAAACACTGTTACTCGAAGGAAATGTTTTGCCTACAAATTACTATGATATTAATAGGCTGGTTCGAAATTTGGGACTTACTTGTCAGAAGATTCATGCATGTTCAAATGACTACATTTTATATTCTAGGGAAAATGAGTCATTGGATAGTAGTCCCACATGTGGGCAACAGAGATATAAAGAAGGGAAACATGGGAAGTCAGGTTTGATTCCTATAAAACAGTAGAGATATTTTCCGCTTACATCCAGACTTCAGCATTTATTCATGTCTACGAATACAGCGACAATGATGTCATGGAATAAATCGAATATTTCAACGGATAAAATCTTGAATCATCCAGCTGATGGTGATTCATAGAAATATTTTGATAGAGTGCATCCATCCTTTGCTTTAGAATCTAGAAATGTTCGACTGGGCCTTTCCACTGATGGTTTCTGTCCGTTCGGATCTTATGGTAGTCAGTATTCATGTTGGCCTGTTTTTTTAACTCCGTACAATTTACCTCCATGGATGTTGATGAAGGAGCCACATATCGTTTTGACTTTACTAATTCCAGGACATCCGAATAAGAATATTGATGTTTATTTGAAACCATTGATTGATGAATTAAGTTTATTGTGGATTACTGGTGTGAGTAAATATGATGTTGCTACGAAACAGAATTTTATACTGAGAGCAGCATTGATGTGGACAATTAGTGACTTCCCGGCTTATGGGATGTTATCTGGCTGGAGTACACATGGTCAGAAATCATGTCCTTGCTGTATGGGAGAGAACAAAGCCTTTATGCTCATTCATAGAAAGAAACCTTGTTATTTTGACTGTCATCGCAGATTTCTTCTAGCTGATCATCCTTTTCGCAGAAACAGATCTCATTTTATAAAAGGAACAGTTGAAAGGGATGGGCCTCAAAAAATGCTATCAGGTTCGGAGTTAAAATCAGTTGTATTTTCATTACCTCCCATCACTTTTGGTCCCACAATAAACCAACAGAAAATTTTTGGTTTTGGGAAAGAACACAATTGGATTAAACGTAGCATATTTTGGGATTTTCCATATTGGTCTGATTTGTTGGTCCACCACATGTTGGATGTCATGCATATTGAGAAGAACTATTTTGATAATTTGTTTCATACAGTTTTGGATACGCCAGGAAAGAGCAAAGACAATGTAAATGCACGTTTAGATCTTGCCAAATTTTTAGGTGTCCAGAACTGGAACTGTTTGATAATGTCAGAACAGAAAGGTTACTGAAACCAAAAGCAGCTTATACACTATCTAAAGAAAACCATTTATTAGTTTGTCAGTGGATTGAAGATTTGAGACTTCCAGATGGTTGTGCTTTCAATTTGGGTAGATGTGTAAAGAATGGTCATATTACTGGATTAAAATGTCATGATTGTCATGTTATAATGGAAAGACTTCTACCCATTGGATTAAGAGGTCTTTTGAATTATATGATTTGGGATTCCATAACAGTCATGTCTCATTTTTTCAGGACATTTGTGCAGCTACAGTACATTATGATTCTCTATGAAAACTTGAAGAAGATGTTGTTGTAATTATATGTAAACTGGAAAAAATATTTTCGCCATCATTCTTCGACTCAATGGAACATTTGATGTTACATTTTCTATATGAATCCAAATGTGGAGGTCCATTATAGTTTCGATGGATGTACCCATTTGAAAGATGCATGCAAAAATTGAAAAGAAAGGTACGTAACAAAGTATCGGTTGAAAAATCTATTACAGAAGCTTATTTGCAAGAGTAAATATCTTTTTTCTACTCCCATTATTTTGAATCGGAGTATCCTTCAAAACACAACCGAATGGGATGGAACGAGAGGAATATTGATGAAATCAACAATCAATTATCTATTTTCAACCAGCTAGAGCTTGGTTTTGGTGGAGTTTATGAAGGTTGTCTTTCGGATGATGAACATTACAGAGCATATACGTATGTTCTGCTCAACTGTGAAGAGATGACATCAGTTGTACTATAAGTGTTTATATCACTTAGTATATCATTTATGTTATAGTAAATAACATTGTTTTGTATAGGTTGTATGATAATCATATCAAGAAAAAAATTCCACAAATTACAGCTGGTGCTCTCAAAGAACGCAGACAGAAAAATTTCTCTCAGTTGTTTCAAAAACTGGTAACATAAATTATTTATCTTTTAGAATCTCATTCAATGTATAGTTTACTATATTTATAATTATTTCACAAATATTTAGGTGTCTCGACATGCTAATAAAATTGACAAACGGCTGTGTATATTGAGTAACCCACCATCCAAACATGTTAAAACTTATAATGCACATGTGGTGAATGGATTTCGATTTCACACACATGCATATGGGGAAACAAAAAAAACAATGAACAGTGGAGTTAGCTTGAGAGGATCTCATCATCGAGAAAATGAAGTTGACTTTTATGGCATACTTGATGAAATCATTGAACTCTATTATCTTGGACAACATTACATAACCATGTTCAAATGTCGGTGGTTGGATACAGAGAGAGGCATGCATGTTCGTCCAACTCATGGAATCATCGATATTAAATGTAAAAGTGTTCTCGCAGTAAATGAACCATTCTTATTTTCTCAACAGGAACATCAAGTTTATTACACAAAGTACTGTGCTACATAATGAGACTTGACTAATTGGTGGAGTATAATAAAAATCAAAATTCGAGATAATCAGTTTAGTGAAAGTGAATGTGCTTTCTCTGATGTGAAAATAATTGATGTTTTTCAAGAGAGTACTCAAAATCAATATTTTTTACAAAGAGACATGAGTATCGATGATGACACCCCACATTTAAGAGTCAGTGATGACGATGATGTTAATGATGTCACATATGAATTTGAAATGTTAAGAGATGAAGCAACTGGATCTCGAATGGATATCGATGATGTTGAGGAGGAATATGACGATGACATTGACATATATGAAGATGATGATGAAGATGAACACTGATAGATTTCTATGGTATTTATATAAAATCATAACTAATATATATATGTATATGTAATAGTAATTATCAATTATTTTGCTAACAATATTTACATTTCTGTTTCAGATGGATGACGACACATTTCGTGAGTTGGTGGATGCTGACCTGGCTTTCGATGTGGATGAGTTGCTGGCAGATGACCCTCAGCCTGCAGGTGCTTCAGGGAGTACACGGAGGGGGCGCGATCTTGCACGATTAATGATTCCTGACCCCGTCCCCGAGCGACATCCACGTCTTGGGTTTGATCCACGCACACAGAGGTGTGATAACCTGTGTGATAACCTGTGGATTTGACTAAGATTTCATTAATCTATTCACATAATAAATGTTTATTATTTTTACAGTTTTCTGCATATAGCAGACGGACATGGAAATGCTATTTTGTGCAACTATTTCTCTCAGTCTTGGACCACATGGGAGCAGATTCCCATTGATGTGCAGCAGGCCATGTTCGGCCATTTGTTGGTACGTACGTAAATAAATAATTTTTATTTGGAAAATTATTTCATTTCTAACTTGATATTTTGATATATTTTTAGGGTTTATGGTATCCGATCGAGGATACCGTGCGTGACGCCATCCACGAGGCATGGGAGGTGGCCATGCGTGATCGCTTTCATCAGTTTCTGCACAATTTAAGAAAAGTTTCCATGAAGAAAGCAGGAGTTTCAGAATTTAACGAGTCATGTAGAGCACACCGACCATAGTACATTTCATCCCACGTATGGGATGGATTATGTACACACTGGATGAGTGATTCCTTTCAGAGGAGATCATCGGTGGGGAGGCAGAATCGGGGGAGACAGGAGGTGACTCATCGAGTTGGGAGTCGTACTTTCAGTACTCATAGACAGCATCTGGTACGTACATTATTTATAAATATTTTACATAACTATAAATATTAACAGTTTATTTTTTATTCTTATAGGCTTCGAGCACCCCGATATTAAGGAGTACGACGTATATTGGAGGATGTATAGTGATCCTACTACTGGGGAGCTCAGAGGTGATCGTCGGCGTCCCATCGTGGTCAGTATTATTTGTTTTCAAGTTTAAAAATTAACTACATATAATATATTCACAATTTTAATTTTAAATTGAATCTACAGGAGTCATATGAGGCCGCAACATCACAGACCTGACCTGAGAGTCAGGCCGAGTCATCAGATTAGACCACTGGCCGTCAGTTTGATGAGGCGGCATGGATGCAGGCCACCCAGTATGCCTTCGAGAAGGGTCGAGTAGTTGGTATCAGCTGTCAACTGACTCACGGAGATTATTATGGCAGTGCTGCGATGTCGGCGTCCAGCTCAAGAGGAGCTCGTGCATCTTCTTCTGCTACACAGTATGAGGATCAGTTGTGATCTCAGACTCCACTAATAGAGAGTCCCCGATAGGAGCAAGAGCAGATGCGTCAGCAGCAGCAGCAGCATGAGGAGGAGCGTCGACGCCAGCAGTAGATGTACGAGGAGCAGATGAGTCGGTGGCAGTAGCAGCAGGAGGAGTAGGTGGAGTACATGCACCGACTCACTCATGCTTTAGGGATGGAGTTTTCTCCACCAGCATCTTCAGATCCCCCATCCCCCTCCCCCCTCCTTCAGATTAGAGTTTGTTTTTATGTTATAAAGTTTGTTAAATAAAAATATGAATTTTTTTCTATTTGTAGTTTCTGTCTCATTATAAAATAATAATAATATTATATTTTGAAATAACAATATTAATAATATTATTATTTATATTTTATAATATTAAATTATATATATATATATTAAAATTTTATAATATTTTAATTTAATTATATTTTTTTAATATTTGAATTATTTTAATATTTGAATGTAAAATAATTATATTATTTTTATATTAATTAAAATAACTTATTAATATTTCTTTATTTATGAATTATAATTCTAATATTATTATATTAATTAAAATCATTTATTAATATTTTATTATTTTTTATTTTTGAATTATAAATCTATTATTATTTTATTAATGAAAATAATTTATTAATGATTTATTATTTTTATTTGTGAATTATAATTCTATTATTATATTAATTAAAATCATTTATTGATATTTTTTTATTTTTGAATTATAATTGGATTATTAATTTATTAATTAAAATAATTTATTAATAATTTATTTTTATTATTTTATAGTATTTGCAACGGGATACTATGCCCGTCGCAAATAGAATTATTATTATATTAATTAAAATAATTTATTAATAGTTTTTTATAAATATATGGACTAATATTTGCGACGGGAAGGACCATCGTCGCAAATAATACTTTTAGCGACGTGCCCATTGCAAATAATTATTGTTGCGACACCGTTTTCCGCAACGGGCTATTTGCGACGGACCCCCGTCGCAAATGCCATTATTTACAGTAGTGTATGGTTAAGGGTTTGAGGTGTATGGTGTAGGGTTTGTGGTGATAGGTTTAAGGATTAGGGAAAAGGGTAATGTGTATAGGTTTTTGGGTATAGGGTTTAGGTTTTAGGGTGGAGGGTATAGGGTCTAGGGTCTAGGGTCTAGGGTCAAGTGTGATGGGAATACAATTTTAGGTTTTTAGATTAGTCTTTATAGTGTTGGGTATATGTTTTATAGTGTAGGTTTAATTGTTTAGTTTGTAGGGTAAAGGGTTTAGGGTGTAGAGTTTAGGGTATAAGGTATATTGTATGGGGATTATTGGTCATGGTTTAGTGTATACGATGTAGGGTATATGTTATAAGGTGTAGGGTATATGGTATAATTTGTATGATATAGGGTTTAGGGTGTATGAGTGTTTAGGGTGTATGATATAGAGTGTATATTATTGGGTTTAGGGTTTAGGGTATAGGTTATATGGTTTAGGGTTTAGGGTATTGGGTTTAGGGTGTAATTTATAGGGTTTATACAATATAATTTATGGTTTTGGATGTAGGGTTTTGGGTATAAGTTATAGGGTTTACAGAGAGTGGTATTGGGTTTTGGGTGTGGGGTATAAGGTTTTGAGTGAAGGGTAGCGGGTTTAGGTTTTAGGATTTATGGTTTTGGTTTTACAATGTATGTTGTACAGTTTTGGGTGTAGGGGGTATGGAATAGGGATTTCTGTGTAGGTTTTAGGGTTTATGGTGTACCTTCATGTGTTTAGTGTGTATAGAATACAGTTTTGGGTGATGTTTATAAGGTTTATAGTGTAGGGTATACTGTATATGTTTAGGGTCTAGGGTTTATGATTTAGTTTTTCTAGTGTAGTGTATATGGTCTAGGGTGTAGTGCTTAAGGTATAGGGTTTGTGTTTTATGTTATAGGGTTTATGGTTTAGAGTGTAAGCTATTGGGTGAAATATTTATGGCACAGTTTCATGGTTTTAGGGTGTACTTTATTGGGTTTAGCGTGTAGTTTTTAGTGTTTTGGGGGTTTGGTATAGGGTGTAGGGTATCAAGTCTAGCATTTAGGGTTTGGGGGATTATGATGTATTATATAGGGTGTAGGGTTTATTGTCAAGCGTGTTGGGATTTGGAATCTGGTTTATCGTATTGGGGTTTGGGTGTATAATTTATGGTATAGGGTGAATCATATAAGATTTAGGGTTTTTTACGGTTTTAGGTTTTCATAGTGTGTTTAGGTTTTTAGGGTTTTTATGGAGTTTGGGGGTTTTATAGGTTTTTGTGTCCTTTAAGGTTATTTAGTGATTTTGAGTATTTTTACAGGTTTTTATGGGGTGTATGGATTTTAGGTATTTTCATTTCTTTAAAGGGGTTTTTGGGTTTTTTATGGTTTTTAGGGTTTTTGGGGTTTTTGGATTTTTTGGGTTTAAGGGATTTTTAGTGTGTTTTAGTGTTTTTCTAGTACTCTTTGTTTTAATGGTTTTTCATGTTTTTAGAATTTTTAGGAATTTTAGATTATTATATGATTTTAGGGGTTTTAGACTATTTTTGGGATTTCTTAGGGGTATTTAGGCGTTTTTTGGGATTTTAGGTTTTTAAGGGTTTCAAGGTTTTTTGGATTTTTTTGGTTTTAAGGTGTTTTGTGGTTTATAGGGGGTTTTACGATATTTCGTGGGTTTTTAAACTTTATAGGGTTTTTATGGATTATAGAGTTTTTTGGATTTTAAGGATTTTCTAGGGTTATAGGGGTTTTGTAGTTTTTGTAGATTTTTTTTTGTTTTTTAGGGATTTGGGTTTTTATGTTTTTAGGGGGTTTAAGTTGTTTATTGATTTTTGTTGTATTTTTTTTTGTTTTTCATGATATTAGGGTCTTTTTGTGTTTTTTTATTGTATCTATTTTTTTAATTTGTTTAGGGTCTTTAGGGGTTTTATGATATTTTAGGTGTTTTACAGATTTTTAGGATTTTCATGGTTTTTATGGAAAAAATATAAATTTGTATTAATGTTTTTAAATACGTGCATGTGTGGGTGTGCATCATTATTGTCTAAATACTTCATATGTAAATTTATTTTTATAAATATCTCATTATCATTGATATGAAATATAGTATATAATTTTAATTTAAATAAATATTTATAAAAACATTATAAAAAATTATATCTAAAAATATAATTATATCTGAATATGTATAAATATATATATACCAACATATATACATATAAATATATATGTAATGTGTAAGAATTATATCTACATATACAATATATATAAATACATTAAAATGGTATTTAAAAATAATTATTTATATCATATGGAATTAATTAATATCCATTTTATGAAAAATAATAAAAAACCATTTTTTAGATTATAAAAATATGTGAAAATATAAATACATATAAAAATTTGTGTATATGTATATATGAATATGTGTACATTAATAAAAATATATATATATATATACAATATTTAATACCTGAAAATAAATATTAACATGTAATTTATTTTTAAAAATATAAGTATATATGTCAAAAACACACCCAAACATATATGTAATAAATGTATTTTAATATAATTATATAAATATATAAATAAAAATATGCATGTATATTTATAAAACTAAATAGAAATATTAGAAAAATAAAATAGAATAATATTTTTTGTAGTGGTAAGGGTGTTCAAATTTTAAAAGAGAGGTATAATGATCGAATCCAAGAACATAAGAGGATGAACGGGATACTCGTAAATAGAAAATCTCTAACAATGGGGGTAGTTCTGAAAAAGTGGTGGGGGTTATTTCCTCACAGATTCAAGGTGGAGTGTTGGTTGGATGCTAACAAGCACTGAAAAAGTTGGGGAAAAGAACTGACAATGGGGGTGAGGGTTCTTGGAAGAAAAACAATTGTGCCATTAAAAATTATTTTCATAGCATTAATATAGTAGGCCTTTATCAAGGTTTTTTAGTATGGATGAATAGGGCCCTATTCTGTATTTTTTAGCGATGATAAATCAATCCTTTTGAGTGCTATAAAAAGAACTAATAAAATCACCCTTTATAACAGTTTTTGTAAGCACTAATAACCGCCGGCTTTTAACCATTCTTAGTTTAACAGTGATTTTAAAGCTATAAAATAAAATTTCAAGAATGGTAAAAACCATTATCTTTAGTAGTGTAGGGTTTTTAATTATTTATAGATTTTTAGTTACTATGTGTTTTTAGGGATTTTGGGATTTTTAAAGATATATTTGTATTTTTTAAAGTATTAGTGTTTTTTGGGATTTAGTTTTTTTCATGATGTTAGTGGTTTAATGTTTTTAGTGACTTTTTGGAGTATTTTTTTTCTTCTGTTTTTATGGATTTATCTAGTTTTCGATTGTTTTGGGGTTTTTGGGGTTTTAGGGCGATAGGTTTAGGGTTTTAGGGGTTTTAGGGTTTATGGATTATAGGGTTTTAGGGGATTTTTATGTTTTTGGTGTTTTTAGGTTTTTTATGATATTTAATGGTTTTTTTGCAGTTTGATAGGTTTTTTAGCTTTTTATAATTGTTTTAACGGTTTTTTGGGTTTTAGGGTTTTTATATATTTTAGGTTTCTATGTATTTTATTGTTATTTAGTATTTTTAGTGTCTCTTATGGGGTTTTATTGTTTTTAGGTTATTTATGTGCTTAATGGTGTATAGGTATTTTAGATTTTTTGGTATTTTTATGTATTTTTATGGTTTGGGGTCCTGTATTTTTTTAAGACGGGTTTAGGGTTATTTGGGATGTTAGTGTCTTTTCGGTTTTTAGTGTTATTAAAAATATCTAGGGTTTTTAGTGTACAATAGGGATTTTTTATGTATAATTAGAGGGTTTTAAGGTTTTTAGGGGTTTTCTGTTTTTTAGTGTTTTTATTGTTTTAGGGTGATTTTAGGTTTTTTAGTAGTTATGATGGGTTTTTGGGTTATTTGGTTTTAAGAGAACATAATGTTATATGGTATCATAGGGTTATTTGATATTTTTTTATATTGGGGACCTTGGGGTTTTCATTTTCATTAGTTTTTTTTGTATTTATATGGGTTTTAGGGCTTTTAGGGTCATTTAATATTTTTAGGTTTTTATTAGCTTTTAAGGATTATAGGAGTTTTAGGATTATTTTATATTTTTATGTTTTTATGGTGTGTTTATCGTATTTATGTAATTTTAGTGGTTTTATTGTCTTTTATATATTTTTAGTGTGTTTTTGTACTTTTTTGTCCATTTAGGGGGTTCTAGGGTCATTTAGGATTTTTTTGGGTCTTTTTAGCGTTTTAGGGTTCTCACGGTCCACAAGGGTTTCATTTGGGGTTTTTAGGTTCCTTTAGGTTTTATATAATCCTTAGGTGTTTTAGGGTTTTATATAGTTCTTTTTGTTTTTAGGGGTTTAGGTTCCTTTAGGGTATTTTGTATGTTTATGTAATTTATGGAGTATTAGGGTTTTTTTTTTGTTTTTTATGGTCCCTTAGGTTTAATAGGGTTTTTATAGAATTTTTTGGTGTTTTGAAAATATTTTATGGCATTTCGGGTGATTTAGGGTTTTTAATGTCTTAAATTATTTTGTATGGTCTTTAGTGTTGTTATGGGTTTTAAGTCATTTTGGGACCTTCAATCTTTTTTAGGTTCTTTGGATTATAGGGTATTTTAGTGTTTTATGGTTTGTTATGAAATTTTAGTGTTTTTAGGGATTTTTATACATTCTATGTTCTATAGGGTTTAGGTTATTTTTGTATATTAATATTTTTAATGTTTTTTAAGATTTTTTAGAGTTATTCAAAGCTTTGTAGATTTTTGGGATTGTTTGGGGACTTTAGAATTTCAGATATTTTTAGGTTTTCTAAGGGGTTTTAGGTGTTTAATGGTTTTTTTGGTTTTAGGGGTTGTTAGTGTTTTCATTAGATTTTATGGGTTTCATTGTTTTTAGGTTTTTCTACATTTTTTACTATTTTAGTTTTTTTGGGTTTTAGCATTATTTTACGGGTTTTATGGTTCTTAGTGGATTATAGGGGTATTATGGTTTCTTCTAAATTTTTATGGTTATTAGTTTTTTTATATTTAGTATTTCTTCTGTTTTTAATGGTATTTTAGAGTTTTCTTGGTTTTCAGGGTTCTTTAGTTTTTTTTCAGGTTTTTAGTTTTTTAAATGTTTTATGATCTTTTTGGGTTTTAGGGACCTTTGGTGTTTTTACTATATTAGTGGTATTCTGGTTTGTGGGAGTAATTTAGGGTTATTTTGTGTTTTTCAAGGTTTATAGAGGTTTTTAGCATGTTTAGGTGTTTTATGGGGTTTTCAGGGTTTATAAGGGTTTTTATTACTTTAGGATTTTGGGGGGGTTTAGGGGTTGTACATTTATTTTTATTTATATAGTTTATTAAGGTTTCTATCGATTTTAGTGTTATTATGGACTATTAGGGTGTTTTTTATTTTTAGATCTTTTTGAGTTTTATTGAGGGGAATTTGTATTATTTCATTATTGTTAGGTGTTTTAAGGGGTTTAAATGGTTTTTCAGGGTTTGGATGGTGGGTTTGGGTTTTTTAGGGTTTTCAGGGATGTTTTAGGGAATTTCAGGGTAATTGGTTTTCTGAGGATTTTTAGTGGTTTTAATAGTTTTAGTGGTTCTTAGGGTTTTTAGTTTTCTAGGGATTTATATTATTTAATGGGTTTTAGTGATTTTAGTGTTTTTAAAGGTTTTTTAGTGTTTTTATGGTTTAAATTTTTTTAAGGGTGTTAGGGTTTTTTGGTTTTTTGGCATTTTTAGAGTGTTTATGGGTTTTTAGGGTCTTTTAGTGGTTTTATAGGGGATTCATGGACATTAATGGGGTTTATGGTTTTTATGGTGTTTTAGTATTTTATGTATGTTTAGTTTTTTAGGGTTCCTCTTGTTGTTTTTCATTTTTATGTTTTTTAGATTTTTTTTGGTTTTAGTGGGATTTATGGGATTTTAGGTTATTATGTGTTTTATGGCGTTTTTATTTTTTTTTTTCGTTTTGAGTTTTTTAGGGATTTGGGGTTTTTTGGTTTTTAGGGTTTCTTGCGGTTTCTGGTGGTTTAAGGGTCTCATTGGGGTTTTGTTGATATTCTGGGTTATTGGTTTTTATGATTGTAGGGATAATTATGGTTATTATGGGTTTTGGGGTGTTTTCATCATTTTTTAGGGTGTTTTAGTTTTTTCTATTGTTTTTCAGCATCTTTTAGGGTTTTATGGGTTTTTAGTGTCATTAGGGGGGTTTTGGGTTTTTTTTGGTTTTTATGATTTTTAGAGTATTTAATATATTTTTGTGGGTATTTAGGTTTTAGGGGTTTTAGGGATTTTAGGGTCTTGTAACTATATCTTAGGATCATTTTGGGCTTTTAGGTATGATTAGGGATTTTTTTCATTTTATTAAATTTTTCGAGTTATTAGGATGGTTTTAGTGTTATTTAGTAATTTAAGGGTTTAGCCGATTTTAAGGGTTTGTAGAGTCTTTTTGGGTTTTAGAGATATTTATTTTCATTTTTATTTAATGGTTATTAGGATTTTTTAGGTTTTCAGGGTTTTTTGGGGTTTACTATTTTTTATGGGTTTTATAGTTTTTATGGATATATTTGTTTGAGGTTCTATGGTCTTTTTTACATTTTAATGGGGTTTTAGTGTTTTTATGATTTTTAGATTTTTTGACGGGATTTAAAGTTTTTATTTTTTTTAATGTATTTTTATTATTTTAGTACTTTTTAGGGATTTTGTGATATTTAATTATTATATTGGGTTTTAGGGGTTTTATAGGTTTTTAGGGATTTTAGTGGTTTTTACGGTGTTTAGGGTTTTTATGATTTTATGTTTTTAGGGGTTTTAGGTGAACATTGGTATTTTATTGGTTTTATGGATTTTTAGGGTTTTCTATGGGTTCTAAGGGTCATTAGGTATTTTAGGCTGTCTTCTATCTTATTTTATGGGTTTTAGGTTGTTAGGGTTTTCGTTTTCTTTTATGGTTTTAAGGAACTTTTAGCGGCTTTTAGGGTTTCAACTGTCTTTCAGGATATTTTTTATGATTTTTAGTATTTTTAGTGTCTTTATAGTGTTTGTATTATTTTTAATTGGGTCTTAGGATTGTTTTATTTTTTTCTGGATTGTTATGTTTTTTGCGATTTGTTAGGTTTTTAGGGGTTTTAGGGGTTTTAGGGTTTCTCAGGATTATAATATTTTTTAAGATATTATTGTTTTTTTTACTTTTAGGGGATTTTATGAGGTTTTTGGTAGGGTTATTAGAGTACTTTTTTTAGGTCTTTGGGGATATTTGAGGGGTTTTAGGTATTTGGGATCATTTTAGGGGGTTTTCGGTTTTAGGGTATTTTTGGGGTTTTGGGGGTTTTTAGGGATTTCTTGGATTTTTAGGTGTTTTAGTGATCTTAGGCTGTTTTAGTTTTTTTAGGGTTTAGGGTTTTAGAGTTTTATGGTATTTTATATTTTAAAGCTTTATTTAGTGTTTTTAGGATTTTAGTATTTTTAGAGTATTATATGACATTTTAGGTGTTTAAAGGGGTTTTATAGGTTTTAGGGTTTTTTGTGTTTTTAGTGTTTTATGATTCTTTAGGGTTTGAGGTATAGGGTATAGGGTTTTAGGTGTAATTTTAAGTTATTAAGGTGTAGGGTTTATGATTTGGGAAGATGGGTTTACAGTTTATGGTATATAGTATAGGGAATAAGGTTTGGGGTTTGGGGTTTAGGGAGTAATATATAGTGTTTAGTGTATAGGGTCTAGGAGTTTGGGTATAGGGTTTTCAATTTTAGGTCTAGGTATTAAGGTTTAAGGTGTAGGGTAAAGGGTTTAGTGGGTAAGAGGGTATAGGTTAGAGTGTGTAGAGTTTATTGTTTAGGTTGTAGGATAAAGGGTTTTCTGGTTTTTTCGATTTAATGGTTTTTGAGTTAATAGGTGTTTTTGGTTTTTGGATTTTTATTCATTTAATGGTTTTTAGGGGTATTAGGGTTTTAGGGGGGAATTAGTGGGTTGTCTCTTTTTTAGAATCATTTCGGTGTTTTTAGGGGGGGGTTTTATTTTTTTTTTGGGGTTTTATGGTCATTTTTTTAATATTTTCTGGGTTTTATGTGTTTTAGTATCTTTATTGCACATTTGGTATATTTGTTGATTTTTAGAGATTGATGAGGGTATGGTTTTGAGTAATTTTTAGCGATTTTTTTAATATTTCTTGTTTTTCATGGTTTGTAGGATTTTTCCTAATGTATTTTTGTTATTTTAGTGTCTTTAAGGGGTTATTAAGAATTTTAGGGGTTTTACATTTTTTAAGTGTTTTATGTGTTTTTAGACTTTTAGGGATTTATAAATTTTGTTTGTTTTTAAATGGGTTTTATGGATTTTTTTTACTTTATGGGTTTTCAATATCATTAAGAGTTATCAATGTTTTTGGGCTTTTAGTGTTTTATGATTCTTTCGAGATCTTATGGGTTTTTTGGGGATTTAATCGATTTAATGATTTATTGGGTTTTATATTTTTTTATTAGGGTCTTTTAGTGTTTTAATGGTGTCTTAGGGTTTTAAAGGGGTTTTCATGGGTTTTAAGGGTTTTAAATTTTTTAGGATTTTCTATTTTTTATGTGTTTTGAGGGAGTTTTGGGATTTATGGATTTGTAGTGTTTTATAGGATTTTGTTTGTTCTTTTTTGGGTTATTATATTCTTAGGTTCTTTATGGGTTTTTCATGATTTTATAGTATTTCTAGGAACTTTGGTTTTTTTATTTTTGTAGTATTTTTATGTTTTTAATGTTCTTAGTGGTTTTAGGGTTTTTTCGAGGGTTTTAGGTTTTTATGGTTTTTGTTGTTTTTAGTGTATTTACTGTTTTTAATGGGGTTTCATTTTTTAGGGATTTTTTTTGTGTTTTAGGGTGCTTAACGTTTTATGGATTTTAGGATTTTCTTGTTTTAGGGGGTTTATGAATTTGAAAGGTGGTTGAGGTTTTTTATTTTCTTCTACTTTTTTTATAATTTTTTGGGTATTTTATGTTTTTATGGTCTATTTGGGTTTTATGGTCTTTTGGGGATTTTGGATTTCATTGCGTGATTAGTTTTTTAGGTTTTTTATGTTTGTATAGTTTCTTATGGAGTATAGCGGTTTTAAGGATATGTTTAGTTTTTATAGGTTTTTATGGGTTTCAAAGGGTTTTTAGGGTTTTTTCTAGTATATGGGGGTTTAGGGATTTTTTTGGTTAGTAGGGGTTTTTATGGGTTTTTAATGTTTTTATCAATTTTTATGGATTATTAGTTATTTTAGGGGTTTTATGCATTATTTAGGTTTTTAGTGTGTTTCATGGTTTTTAGTGTTTTAACATCTTTTTAAGGGGGCTAGGGTTTTGTAAGCGGTTTTTATAGGGGTTTACATGTGTTTTTAGGGTTTTAAAAAATTTATGCTTTTTATGGTTATTTGGATTTTTTTGGAATCATTTATGGTTTTTGGTGTTTTAATGTTATTAGGGGGATTATGTGTCATTATGTTCATTATGGTTTTTGGGATTTTTTATGGTTTTTATGATTTTTAGGATTTTAGTTTTTTTAGGGATTTATGATGTTTTAGAGTTTTTAGGGGCATTTTGGGTTTTTATAGGGGGTTTAATGTCTTATTAGTGTTATTATAGTTTTGGTGTACTTTATAGGTTTTTATAGTTTTAGGGTTTTTACAGTTTTTAGGTTTTTTAGGATGGATTATGATTTTAGAGTTTTTAGGGGTTATACATGTTTTTAGGGAATTCTAGGTTTTTAAAATTTTTAATGAGTTAGGGGTTATTAATGTTTTTATATTTTTTATGGTTTCTTGGGTTTCATTATGTTTTAAGGATTATTAGTGGATTTAGTTTTTTTCATAATTTTCTAATATTTTAAATGTATTATGGATTTTATGGTTTTTAGTGTTTTTCCGGGGTTATCAGGGTTTTTAGGGTTTTTAGGGTATTTTGTGTTTTACGGTTTCCAATGGTATTTTTGGTTTTTTATGTTTTATAGACTTTTAAATAATGTTAAAAGGTTTTTTGGGGTTGGGGGGGGGGTCAAAGTCATTTTATGTGTTTTATATGGTTTAGGGTTTTTTAGGGTATAGTAATTATAGATATTTTTTTGAGATGTTTTCAGGTTTATGGTATTTTTGGTGTGTTTTAGGGTGTTTTAGGGTCTTTTTTGGCCATTTAGGTTTTCTTCAATTTTTATGTAGTTTTATGTGTTTTAATGGTTTTGGGGGTCTTCTTTTGATTTTTGGGGTCGATTTGTTAAGAGGTATTATATACTTTTATGGTTATAATGTAGTCTTATGTTTTTAGGGGTTTTATAGGAATTTGGGGCTTTATATTTTTTAAGGGATTTTAGCTGTTTTTGGGGGGGTATAGGATATTTTATTGATTTTTGTGTTGTTAGTGTGTGGAGTTTGAGTTTTATGGTATTTTGTGGGTTTTAAAATTTTAAGAGTTTAATAGGAGTTATGGATTTAGGGTATTTTTGGTATTTAGTGGTTTTTAGGGTTTTGAAATATATTGTTTTTGTGTTTTTAAGGGTTTTTGTGTTACTAGGATTTTTAGTATTTTACGTTTTTTAGGAAGTTTTATTTTTTGTATGGGTTTTGGTTTTTAATGGATTTTTGATATTTTTATCATGTCATAGAGTATTATTAGGGTTTTAGTTTTTTTAGTGTTTTTGGTGTTTTTGGTTATTTATTCTTCCATGGGTTTGAGATTTTTTCGGTTTTTTTAGGGTGTTAAGGAATTTATGATATTTTTTGGTTTTATTGAGTTTTAAGGGTTTTAGTATTTTTTTGGTTTTTTAGTGTCTTTTAGAGGTTTTAGGGTTTTAGTGACTTTTAGGGGGTTTTATGGGAATCAAGGGTTTCAGTGTATTAAAGGGTTTTTTATGTTTTTTTATATTTTTGGGGTTTTACGGGGTTTTACTGATTTTTTTTAATGTTTTTATATTATTTTATTGGTTTTATGGTTTTTAGGGTGTTTAAGGGCTTTCAAGTTTTTTTAGGTTTATAATGGTTTTTAGTTATTTTGGAGTTTTATAGTCCTAAGGGGTTTTTAGGGGTTTTATTTTTTAGGGTTTTAAATTTATTTTTTGGGTTCATTAGTGTTTGTATGGAATTTCAGTGGTTTTAAGGTGTTTTCAGTTTTATGGGGTTTTATAGGTTTTCATGCTCTTAAGAATTCTATTGTTTTTAGGGTTTTTAGGGCTTTTAGTTAATTTTGTTTCTTTTTATGGTTTTAGCATCTTTAATGTTTTAGGGATTTGGTTTTAGAGTTTAGGATGTAGGGTTTAGGGTTTAAAGTGTAGGGTTTAGGGTTTATGGTGTAGGGTTTAGGGTGTGAAGTACAAGGTTTAGGGTGTATGGTTTAGGGTATTGGGTGCGGGGTATACGATTTAGGGTATTATGTGTGGGTATATGGTAGATGGTTTAGTTTTTTGGGTTTTTCATGTAGGGTTAAGGGATTTAGGAGTGTAGTATAGGTTTATGTTTTTGGTATACAATTTTTATGGTTTTAGTGTTATTTATGGTTCTAAGTGCCTTTATAGGGCCCAGTGAGATTTCGGTTTGTATAGCATTTAGGAGTTTTAGGGGGGATTATCAGACATAGTATTTTAATTTATTTTAGGGTTTTGGGGATTCTATGATTTTTCGGGGTTTGATGTTGTTTAAGGTTTTAGTGTTCGAGGGTTTTAGGTATTTTAGGGGTTTTAGGGAATTTTTAGGGTTTTGGGGTTTTGGTTTTTCTGATGGTTTAATGATTTTATGGGTGTTTATATTTTATTAGGAAATTTTTATAGTTTTATGGGTTTTTGAGTAATTTTTTGGTCTTTTAGGGATTTTCTATTATTTTAATATTTTATAGTCTTTATGGGGGGTGTGTGGTTTTTTGGGGGTTTTAGTATTTTTATGGAATTTTATAGTCTTATGTTTTCAAGGATTTTGGTGTTTTTTGGATTTTTAGATTATTTTTGGTTTTTAGTTCTTTTATGGAATTTTAGGGGTTTTATGATTTTACAAGGGTGTATGGTTTTCAAGGGTTCATTTTAGTTATTAGTTTTTTATGGTTTTTTATTATTATAAGAGGTTTTTGGTTTTTTTTTTCAGGTGTTCAGGGTTTTTTAGCTTCTAAGGATTTCAGGGTCCTTAGGGTTCAATTGGGGTTTTAGGGACTTTTTGGGTTTTTGATTTTTTTCCTTCTTTTTTAGGGTTTGGGGGTTTAGGTTATTTTTTCCTCTTTTATGTGTTTTAGGATTTTTTGTGTTTTTAATGTTTTTCTTGGTTTTAGGGTTAATTAGGGGATTTCTTGTTATTTTTTCATTATGGTTATTTTAGGGGTTTGAGTGATTTAATGAGGTTTTAGGGTTTTTTATTGTTTCTAGGGTTTTTAGGGATTATTTGTTATTTTTATGGATTTTTGGAGGGTGATGCTTTTAATGGGTTTTTATAGTTTTCACGTATTTTTATGTGTTTTAGGTTTTTTATGGTTATGGGTTTTTTATTATTTTTAGGGAGTTTTAGTATTTTTAGTGATTTTTTGGGTTTTTTTGGGTTTTTTGTCGATTTTGTGTTCATAGTTTTTTTATTATTTTTGGTGGATTTTGTTTCATAGATTTTTTATGGTGTTTTAAATGTTTTTATTTGTTTTAAGAGGTTATAGGGACCTTTATGTTTATAGGAAGGTTAATATATTTTTTGAGTTTTAATGTTTTACGGTCAGTTAGAGGATATTATTGTTTTAGGGACGTTTTGGGGTTGTAGTAGTTTTTATGTATTTTAGTGTTTTTATGGATTTAATGGTTCATAGTTTCATGTATGATTTTTAGGTTATTTTTGAGGTTTTTAGTGTTTTTATGGTCATTTGGGGTTTAAGGTGTATTGTTTGGGCTTTAGTGTGTAGGGTTCTGGATTTAAGGTATAGGGTTTAGGGTGTAGGATATATGTTTTAGGGTGTATGTTTTAGGGTATATATTGTAGGGCATATGATTTGGGGTTTTGGGAGTCGGGTTTAAGGTTTTGGGTAAATGGTTTTTAGTAAAGGGTGTAAAGTATAGTGTTTCAGGTGTAGGTTTTAGTATATAGGTTACATAGTTTCTGGTGTATAGATTAGTTTTTAGGGTGTATGTTAGATTGTTTAGGGTTTTTTGGGTTTTCTTAAATTTTTTACAATTATAAGGTATTTTATATTCTATTAGTGGTTTTAGGGGTGGTATGGTTTTTATGGATTTTATGGTGTTTTTGTAACAACCCAAAGTTTCATAAATGGAAAATCCCTCTTGATCCAGTTAAATGTCTCTTTATGAAAAAAGTTTTTATAAGATGTCATCTTCTTTGGTTTTATGTTAAGAATTGTGACCGTTGTTAATATAGTCGTTGAACAATGATCACATGATTATTATAAATATAGGACCTTAACAAATCTAATTTATTCAGACAAAAGAAGTGATGGCCTCATCCAGTAGAATTGCCCCATACGAAGCCCATTTGTGGGAGCTCGGAAAAGAGGTGGCATCCTTGGGCTTCTCCCTTGACCAAGCCCAAGCTGAGCTTCACCATGTCAAGATCGAACGGGACCGTCTACGGGAAAAGTGGAAGTTGATAGAGATTACCACTCGAGCGATGTTATCTGAGACGCCCCAAGAGTCTGTCACCATCGTACAACTTACCCTTAGGTCTTATGCAGCTGTTTTAAGGGGTTATGTATCAAATAAGTAGTACTATGTACATTATTTCTGTATATAATAATGAATATAATTTCTAGTCATTGTTGATACATTGTAAATAGTTTTTAAAGTACAAATGGTGTTTTTAGTTATTATTTAATTAAGAAATATATTTTATTACATTAAGGGATTTTTGAATTAAATAATATTTTAATAAAATAATAATAATAGTATAAAATTAATTTTTATTAAATATAAACGATCTTATAATTTTATGAATGCAATTAAAATTTTTATTAAGGTTTGAAAGTCATTTCTGTCAAAACCCGTGAATTTTCGATAAATGTCATTTTTTATTTTAAAAGTAAAAATTATCATATTTAGAAAATTATTTAGATAAAATAAATTCTATTTCTGGAATCAGGAAGTCAAAATTATCCAACGGTGAATTTTTCATAATTTTCTGAGACAGTCAAATTTTTGGGTAAAATTTAAATTCCGTTTAAATATATAATGTGATTTATGACATCATAATGACCAAATAGTGATGTAATAAATACTATAAGCTTTATGTTCATCCAATATATGTTTTAACATTAATATAATGTGATTTTGGGTTTGTTTGACTTATTTTTAAAAACATTAATAGACCCCTCAAGACTTATTCAACACTTTGCCTTTTTAAATTAATTTCCATGGGAGTGTGACTCATCTCCACATAAGCAACCTTATTATTTTAAGAAGTTATGACTTAGGCCTTATAAAATAATGTTTTCCTTTTCCCTTTTCCAAAAATCATGGGCAAAAACCATGGGATGGTTTGTGGTTTGTATTAATTTAATATAAGGAGTCCCAAACCTAAATAATAAAGAATTCCCTCACCTTTCTTATATAAACCCACCCATGCTCCCACTTCCTACTCACTCAACGCACTTTAAGTTCTTCCAAACTCTGCCCTACTCTCTCTATAATCCTTCCAAGGTGCCCCAAGCTCCCAAGAAGCCTCTCACAAGCCTCTGTCTAGCCTTTGGAAGCACACTTCCATGTAAGGGGTTTTTCTTCCTTTCCCTTTTTCATCAATTTTCATTAAGTTGTATTACACTTTTAATTTCAATTATGAATGTTGGGGTATGGTTTCACACCACCCCCATACTTCCCTCTTATTTTTTGAATGATGGGATACCCCTTTCTCTCCCACTAAATTCCTCCCATGTACACCAGTTACTATGCCGAAATTTCAAACGGAACTTCTCTCTCTTCTTTTACATTCAAGCAATACTTTTGTATCATGAATCTAAATTCCATTTCAATTGTTGGGACATGTATCTATATGACCTCCTTACTATCCATTACATGTAAATATGATGAGGAACCCCTCTATCTCTCATCAACCATTTTTTTATGAATTCTTATGTCAAGCCGTTACGCTGCCGAAATCGTACCGATTTTCTAATCCAATGTCATTGTGTAGTGGATACCATGCCCATTTATCCATCAGGGGTATTCACCTTTATGCACATTTACTTATTTATTGTAAAGTTTCATGTATGAATTCCACATTCCTTTATCGTTTAATAAATAATTATGTTTTATGAATCCTTGTTTTATGAACCATGTGGCACACTTATGCATGAAATGAAATGTTTAAGAAGGGTGCGCCCTTATAGTGCTCCAATGAATTTGGTAAAGTATAGTATCATGATATGTCATGTGCAATTAGTGTTGACTCATTCTAATTCAAGTGCAATGAGGGTTTTCTCGTGATTCATGTGCAATGAGGATTTACTCAATCTTTATGTGCAATGAGCCTTGGCTCATGCTAATTCCATGTTAAGTGTTGTTGCCACATTTCCATGTTATGATTATCATGCTTTGTCATGAATTTATATTCATGTTTCTTTTATGCTCTATTGATATTCCTATTTTCTAACAAGTATTGTACTCCTCATGTTATTCCATGTGTACTCCCTTACTGGGCTTTGTAGCTCACCCTTTTCTTATGCATGTCCTGAGGTTATCCCATGCAATTCTAAGTACGAGGGAATGTAGTGGTCATGTAAAGGATGTTTTCAATAAAGATGTTGTATTTCATGTTCTAAGTTTTTATGTAATTATCCTAAGCCCCAGAGACACTAAACCTCTCGATCTTCATTGTTGTATCAAGTGAATCTTTATGTAATAAATCATGTTTAAGTTGTAATAAAAAGAAGGGTTGTCATAGTTGGTATCAGAGGATAGGTTTAGTTATTTTTGAGATTAGGAAACCCTAGTAAAACCTTAGATACAAGACTAAGTATAATAAAAACATCCCTTTGTTTTGGTAAGTACTGATTAAGTGTTTTATCAAACAAATACATCCATATCAGGATACGAGCAGGTAGAGGTGGCTCTGGCACAGATGTATCATAGGGTTAAAACCCGAAAACACCGCTTTGAGCTAGACTCGAACGGGAACTGTTGCACGACAACTGGCCTTGCTGCACTATTGGTTACGACACTCCTGGGGGATATGTTTTGATAAATTCAAAAGCTTATTATTAACCCTTATTAAGGGAATTAAAAAATTCCCCTATGAATATATGTTATAAAGTATATCATGAAAAGCCTAGATTGAAGCCTATAGACTCATGAGTTAAGGAAATAAAATTTTATTTATAAGTAATCAACTTTTGTCTTTGGATTACCCTTTATGTGTTGCCCCTAACATTCCATTTATTCTATCCAATGGTCGGTAATATGAGGACTCGGGCTAACAACCGATGTGAAGATCAGTGTGATGGCTATACTAATGAGATTCCCAATCTAATGGGAGCGGGAATCGCGAACTTTGTCATGCTTCTCTCTCATCTAACTCAATAATTGAATAGAAATACAGGTCAAGAGGAACGTCCAAACCCCCCTAAGAAGGAACAAGTCGCTATCAAGAGATTCATGAGACAAAGGCCTCCTACTTTTAGTGGATCATCCGATCCCACAATCGCTGAACAATGGATTAACTCCATTGAAAAGATCTTCTACATCCACCAATGTTCTGAACAAGAGAGGGTTCTCCTAGCGGCTTATCGTATGGAGGGTGAAGCTGATCAATGGTGGACATTGATCAAAAATACGAAGCCTGAGGAGGTGATCTAGGCGTTAGAATGGAATGATTTCCGGAAGATGTTTTTTGATAAATATTTTCCGCACACCCACCAGCTTAAGATGGAAAGGGACATCCTTTCCCTCAAGAAAAAAGATGAAGAATCTGTTGGAGCGTATGAGGAAAACATCACAAGGATTTCATGATACGCTTTCGGCTTTTTCGTTACCCCCGAATGCAAGGTTGACCACTTCTTTGGTGGGTTGAATCCTAGCTTGCGGAAAGCATTAGTGATCTGTGACTTTGACAGCTATGAGGAAATTTTCCGATGTGCCCTCAAGGTCGAAATGGAGATCGGGGAATCACAGGGGTATCATGGGGAAAAGAAGAATAAGGTGCACTTCAACGTTGGTGGTCTGATGGATAAATCCAACGGTGCTAAGAAAATCCAGCACCCCACTTGCCAAAAGTGCGGAAAGAAGCACCCTGGAAATTGCCTTAAGGGTACGAGAAAATGCTTCAGGTGTGGAAGAGAAGGGTACCTAGCTGTTAACTGTCGGCAAGAAAGACCCACAATTGTGACAGAGGAGAGGAGCACTCCGTTCAAACCTCAACGCGTTGTTAAAAGCTACAAATGCAAAGAACCGGGTCATTTTTCAAATTAGTGCCCTAATCCAAGGGTTTTAGGAGCCGACCAACAACCTCCAAGGAAGCAAGGAAGAGATTTTTCCATCACTTCTGCCAAAGTGAACCCCGAAAACGAAGTGGTGACAGGTACGCTAGTTATTCATTCAAGAATGGTGAACGTACTTTTTGATTCAGGTTCTACGAATTCTTTTATATCTCGAAAGTTTAGTAGAACAATCCCAGCACTACCACAAATCATGTAAGTAAAGATGTCTGTGAGTACGGAAAATGGGGAAATCATTGCATCCCATGAATATAAGTCCTCCCCTATTATAATATGTGGATTTAATTTCTAGGAGAACCTCATCATACTCCCTCTGGTGGAATTTGATGCAATTCTAGGCATGGATTGGCTTTCCATATATAGAGCCAACATAAATTTTCAGGAGAGGAAAATCACAATCCATATGGAGAATCGACCCCCGATTCTTTACAAGTGTCAGGAGGAAGATGAATCTCTTTTAGCTCCATCATCTCAAGCATGGATATTACTGCCTTATGAGCATGCATATCTGGCTCAGATGATTGATTCCAAAGAAGAAACCATCCTTGAAGAAATGCCAATTGTGAGGGAATTCGCTGAAGTGTTTCCCGAGGAACTTCCTAGTCTTCCTCCAAGAAGATATGTTGAGTTCTCAATTGAACTTATACCTTGGGAGCTACCAATATCCAAGACTCTATATAGAATGGATGTTGTTGAGATTAATGATCTGAAAAAAACAACTACAGGATAATCTGGATAAAGGGTTTATACGGCCAAGTGCTTCACCATGGGGTGCACCAGTCCTCTTCGTCAAGAAGAAGGATGGGTCAATGCGGCTTTTCATCGATTATCGCGAACTTAACAAAATCACGATAAAGAACATGTATCCACTCCCATGAATGGATGTCTTGTTTGATCAGTTGCGTGGAGCACAATACTTCTCCAAGGTGGACTTGCGGTCGGGATATTATCAAGTAAGGGTGAAGAAGGAAGATGTCCCCAAGGCTGATTTTCATACAAGATACGGGCACTATGAATTCATAGTAATTACTTTCAGACTCACCAATGCTCCTGCAATATTCATGGACTTGATGAATATAGTCTTTAAATATTACCTTGACAAATTTTTGGTAGTCTTTATAGATTATATTCTAATATACTCCAAAACCAAGGATGATCATGAGGAGAATTTAAAAACTGTACTAGAGACTTTGCTCAAGGAGAAGCTCTATGAAAAGTACAGCAAGTGTGAGTTCTGGTAGAAGGAGGTCTCATTCTTGGTCCATATCATCACAAGCAATAGGATATCTGTGGACCCCTCCAAAACAGATGCAATTGAGGGAGGTCTGATGCCAACATTAGTAACGGATATACGTAGCTTCTTGGGGTTAGCTGGATATTATCAATGATTTGTGAGGAATTTATCACGATTTTCCAACCCTGTTACCAAGATAACTTCGAAGGGAGTAATGTTTTCTTGGAGTGATGAATGAGAAGAAAGCATCAAGGAGTTGAAAAGGAGGCTTGTCAATGCGACTGTGCTCACTTTACCCACAAGTGGGGAACTTTTGTGGTATTCAGTGATGCTTCAAACAAGGGCTTAGGTTGTGTGCTGATACATAATGATAAAGTGATATCTTATGCCTCAAGGCAGTTGAAAATCCATGAGAGAAACTATCCAACACATGATCTAGAGTTAGAGGCAGTGATATTTTCCTTGAAAATCTGACGGCATTATCTCTATGGAGAGAAATGTGAGATATATACTGACCACAAGAGTCTTAAATATATATTCACATAGAAAGAGCTTAATATGCACCAGAGAAGATGGAGAGAGATCATCAAGGATTATGACTGTTCAATACATTACCACCCTAGGAAAGCGAACAATGTGGCAGATGCCCTAAGTAGAAAGGACCCATCAATTCTATTAATGATGAGAATTGAGAAGGATCCAATCTTCTAAGACTTTATGAAGATGGACGTGGGAATCATAAAGAAGGGAACATCATCAATCCTTTCACAAATGATTGCTCAACCATCTCTTTTGGAAAGGTTAAAGGATGCTCAAAAGGATCATGTGGGAATTTAGGAAAAAGTGGAAGCTATCAAAAAAGGGAAATCCTTAGAGTTTAATGTTAATGAATAAGGAATTGTGTGGCTTGGGAAAAGACTGTGTGTTCCATAAAGTCCGGTGCTGAAGAAGGAACTTTTGGATGATGCACATAGTTCAAATTTGTCTATTCACCCAGGAAGCACAAAGATGTATTGAGATCTGTGAGAAAACTTTTGGAGGGATAATATGAAGAAGGAGATCGCTGAATATACATCAAAGTGCCCGGTGTGTCAGCAAGTGAAGGCAGAGTGGCAGAAGTCTAAGTGGATGAGGCAACCATTGCCCATATAGGAATGGAAATGGGAAAACATCACCATGGACTTCGTCACTGGACTTCCAAGGACATCTAAATGCAACAATGAAATCTGGGTGGTTGTGGATCGTCTTACAAAGACTACACACTTCATTGCTATTCGGGAGGATTTCTCTTTGGATCAACTGGAACAGATATATATCAGGGATGTGGTAAGGTTGCATGGAGTACCACTATCTATTGTGTCTGACCGAGATCCAAGATTCACCTCTATGTTTTGGAAGAGTCTTCAACATGATCTGAATACTGAACATAACTTCAGTACGGCCTATCATCCTCAAACTGATGGCCAATCCGAGCGGACTATCCAAACACTTGAGGATATGTTGAGAGCGTGCTCAATGGACATTAAAGGAGGATGGGATCAACATCTTCCCCTAGTTGAGTTCTCTTATAATAACAGTTTCCACTCGAGCATCCAAATGGCACCATATGAATCCCTTCATGGGAAAAGGTGCAGAACACCGGCATGTTGGGATGAGGTCAGTGAACGTAAGCTACTTGGACCAAAAATGGTCGAGGAAATGGTGGAGAAGGTGAAAACCATTCAGCAGCATATTAACGCAGCTCAGAGTCGATAGAATATTTATGCAGATAACCGTCGACGAGACCTTGAGATAAAGTTGGAGACATGGTTTTTCTACGAATATCTCCGTGGAAGAAGGTCATGAGGTTTGGAATGAAATGTATGTTAAGTTCAAGGTACATCATCCAATTAGAGATTCTTGGTCGTTTCGGGGCTGTGGCCTATCAACTAGAACTTCCACCTACTATGACCAAAGTACATGATGTCTTTCATGTATCCCTCTTAAGGATGTACATACTGGACCCTTCACATGTACTCTCTTCTGAGGTGGTACAATTGGAAGATGATCATTCTTATGAGGAGCAACCGGTGAAGATATTAGATCGTAGAGACAATGTTCTACGAAATAAGACAATTCCCCTTGTCAAGGTTATGTAGAGAAACCACAAGTTTGAAGAAGCGACTTGGGAATCGGAGGAAATGATGAAGCTGAGTTACCCACATCTGTTTTAGTGTGGGAAAAGAAAAATTTCGAGGGCGAAATTTCTTAAGGGGGGGATATTGTAACGACCCGAAGTTTTATTAATGGAAAATCCCTCTTGATCCAGTTAAATGACTATGAAAATTTGTTTTATAACATGTCAACTTCTTTGGTATTATGTTAAGAA
Source organism: Viscum album (assembly GCA_963277665.1). Classification (NCBI taxonomy): domain Eukaryota; kingdom Viridiplantae; phylum Streptophyta; class Magnoliopsida; order Santalales; family Viscaceae; genus Viscum; species Viscum album. The sequence goes on along the minus strand of OY728152.1, from coordinate 872,727,094 downwards.
TTGTAACCGTTATTAATATAGCCGTTAAAGAGTGATCACGTGATTAGTATAAATATAGGACCTTAACAAATCCAATTTACTTAGACAAAAGAAGTGATGGACTCATCCAGTAGAATTGCCCCATACGAAGCCCATTTTTCGGAGCTCGGAAAAGAGGTGGCATCCATGGGATTTTCCCTTGACCAAGCCCAAGATGAGCTTCACCATTTCAAGCTCGAATGGGACCGTCTATGGGAAAAGTGGAAGTTGATAGAGATTAACACTCGAGCGATGTTATCCGAGCCACCCCAAGAGTCTTTCACCATCGCACACCTTACCCTTAGGTCTTATGCGGCTGTTTTAAGGGGTTATGTAACAAATAAGTAGTATTATGAACATTATTTTTGTATATAATAATGAATATAATTTCTAGTCATTTTTGATACATTGTAAATAGTTTTTAAAGTACAGATGGTGTTTTTAGTTATTATTTAATTAAGAAATATATTTTATTAAATTAAGGGATTTTTGAATTAAATAATATTTTTATAAAATATTATTATTATTATTAAATTAATTTTTATTAAATATAAATGATCTTATAATTTTATGAATGCAATTAAAATTTTTATTAAGGTTTGAAAGCCATTTCTGTCAAAACCCGTGAATTTTCGATAAATGTTGATTTTTATTTTAAAAGTGAAAATTAACATATTTAAAAAATTATTTAGATAAAATATATTTTATTTCTGGAATCAGGACGTCAAAATTATCCGACGGTGAATTTTTCATAATTTTCGGAGACAGTCAAATTTTTGGGTAAAAATTAAATACCGTTTAAATATATAATGTGTTTTTTGACATCATAATGACCCAATAGTGATGTAATAAAATACTATAAGCTTTATGTTCGGCCAATATATGTTTTAACATTAAAATAAAGTGATTTTGGTTTTGTTTGACTTATTTTTTAAAGCATTAATGGACTCCTCAAGACTTATTCAACACTTTGCCTTTTTAAATTAATTTCCATGGGAGTGTGACTCACCTACACATAAGCAACCTTATTATTTTAAGAAGTTCCGACTTTGGCCTTATAAAATAATTTTTTCCTCTTCCCTTTTCCAAAAACCATGGGCAAAAACCATGGGATGGTTTGTGGTTTGGATTAATTTAATATAAGGGGTCCCAAACCTAAATAATAATCGATTCCCTCACCTTTCCTATATAAACCCACCCAAGATCCCACTTCCTCCTCACTCAAAGCCCTTGAAGTTCGTCCAACATCTTCCCTACTCTCTCTAGAATCCTCCCAAGGTGCCTCAAGCTCCCAATAATCCTTTCACACGCCTCTCTCTAGCCTTTGGAAGTACACTTCCAAGTAAGGGTTTTTTCGTCCTTTCTCTTTTTTGTCAATTTTCTTTAAGTTGTATTACCCTTTTAGTTTCAATTATGAATTTTGGGGTATGGTTTCACACCTCCCCCATACTTCCCTCTTATTTTTTTAATGATTGGAGACCCCTTTTTATCTCATTAAATTCTTCCCATGTACACCCGTTACTATGCCGGAATTCCGAAAGGAACTTCTCTCTCTTCTTTTACATTCAAGCAATACTTTTGTATCATGAATCTAAATTCCTTTTCAATTGTTGGGAAATGTATATATATGACCTCCTTACTATCCATTACATGTAAATATGCTGAGGAACCCCTTTCTCTCTCATCAACCGTTTTTTATAAATTCTTGCGTCACGTCGTTACGCTGCCGAAATCACACCGATTTTCTAAGCCAATGTCATTGTGTAGTGGATACCATGCCCATTTCTCCATCAAGGGTATTCACCTTTATGCACATTTAATTATTTATTTTAAAGTTTCATATATTAATTCCACATTCCTTTATCATGGAATAAATGATTATGTTTTATGAATCCATGTTTTATGAACCATGTGGCACACTTATGCATGAAATGAAATGTTTAAGAAGGGTGCGCCCTTATAGCACTCCAATGCATTGGGTAAAGTATAGTATCATGATACATAATGTGCAATGAGTTTTGACTCATTATAATTCATGTGCAACGAGGGTTTACTCGTGCTTCATGTGCAATGAGGATTTACTCATGCTTTATGTGCAATGAGCCTTGGCTCATGCTAATTACATGTTAAGTGTTGTTGCCACATTTCCATGTTATGATTACCATGCATTATCATTACTTTATGTTCATGTTTCTTTTATGCTCTTTTTATATGCCTATTTTCTAACATGTATTTTACTCCTCATGTTATTCCATGTGTACTCCCTTACTGGGATTTATATCTCACCCTTTTCATATGCATGTCCTCAGGTTATCCAATGCAATTCTAAGTACGAGGAAATGTAGTGGTCATGTAAACGAAGTTTTCAATAAAGATGTTGTATTTCATGTTCTATGTTTTTATGTAATGATCCTAATACCCAAAGACACAGAACATCTCGATCATCTTTGTTGTATCAAGTGATGTTTTATGTAATAAATCATGTTTAAGTTGTAATAAAAAGCAGGGTTGTCATTGTTTTTATGGTTTTATGTGGTTTTAGGATTTTTTGGGGTGTTTTTAGGGGTTTTAGGTTTTTTAGTTTTTAGGGGTTTTTTGGGTTTTTTGGGATATTTTAGTGTTTATTATGGGTTTTAGGGTTATGATAGTTTTTGGTGTTTCTAATATTTTTTTTTGTGTTTTGGGGGTTTTGGAGTTTTTATAGATTCTTTTGGGGATTTTATGGGTTATTGGGGTTAAAAGGACTTTGTGGTTTTTTAGGTTTTAAGCGATTTTAGGGATTTTAGTGTTTTATAGGTTTTATTTTTTTCACTTTTTTATGATTTTAATATTTATTTTTGGTTATTTTGTGTCATTTTGACTTTTTAATGTTGTTCGATTTTATTTTTGGATTTTAGAGGTTTAATTTTTTATTGATGTTAGGGTTTTTGGGGTTTTGATGTTTTTTTTAGTTTTTGGGTCATTTAACGGTTTTTAGTGTTTTAGGGTTTTTAGGCCATTCATGATATTTGGGGTTGTTTTTGAGTTTCAGGGTCTTTATGTTTTTTTGGTTCCTTTAAGAGTGTAATTTTTTTTTGATTATTTTAGGGGATTATGGTATTTTAGGATATTTTATGGGGTTTTTGGATTTTAATGTCTTTTAGTTCATTTAGTGGTTTTATGAACTTTTAGTGTCTTATGACTTTTAGGTTTCTTTTAAGGGTTATTAATAGGTTTGTATGATTTATATGATTTTTAGGGTCATTTAGGTTTTTATGGTTTTTAGTGGTTTTAGGGTTTTTAATGTGGTTTAGGGATTCAAGGGGTTTTAGTGTATATTTGGGTTTAGTTACTTTTAGGTTTTTTAGGTTCTAGGTACTTTTCAGTGGTTTAGGGTCTTTTAGGTCCTTTTAGGGGTTTTAGAGTTTTTAGGGATTTTATTATTTCTGTGGTTTTCATATTTGTTTTTGGGTTTTGGGTATTTTTTAGAGTTTTAGGGGATTTAGGGTTTTCAAGGGTTTTATGGATTTTAGGGTTTTTATAGTTTTAGTTTTTTTAAGGATTTAATGATTTTTAGGGTACATTAGGGTTTTATAGTGTTTTGGTCTTTAGGGATTTCTGGGGTTTTAGGGTTTTGCAGTTTTAAGGGGGTAAGGATTTTAGGACATCATTATCCATTTAGGATTGTTGTAGTATTTTGAGGTTTTTATGGGTTTTATGGGTTTTAGGATCATTTGCTATTTTATGGTTTATTATGGTACTTTTCAGTTTTTAATGGTTTTTAGTGTTTTTTCAGTTTTAGGTTGTTTTTTGTTTTTTGGGGTTTGGTGTGTTTATAGTGTTTATGGGTATTTTTGGATTTTCGGGGTTTTAAGGATTTATGAGTTTTTAGTTATTTAGGGTTATGAGGTATTTTTAGGTTGCATTAAAGTCATTTTAGGGGTTTTAGGTCATTAGTGTTTTTCTATTTTTTAGGGTTTTTAGGTTTTTTTTTGGTTTTTATGATTTTTCTGCTTTTTGTGTTTTTAGGTGTGTCAGGGGATCTAAGGGTTTTAGGGTTTCTAGGGGTTTATTTTGATTATAGGGTCTATGTAGGGGATTTTATATATTTTTAGGGACTTTGGGGATGGGGGTAAGGTTTTTACTATTTTTAGGGATTTAAGGGAATTTAGTCTTTTTAGTAGTTTTTCATTGTTTTTAGGGAATTTAGGAATTTTAGATGTTTTCATGGTTTTTACGGTTTTTAGCGTTTTAGGTTTTAATTATTTGGGGGTTTTGGGTTTTAAGGTATTTTATGATTTTAAGGGTTTTAGTATCATCAATTATTTTATAGTTTCTATGGATTTGGGGGTTTAAAGAGTTTGGAGTAATTTAAGGGGGTTTTCTTGTTTAAGAGGTTTTAGGGACATTTAGGGTTTCTAGGGTCTTTATATCAGAAAAGGTTCGAGACCATGAATACATGCCCCCATACATTTTTAAAAAATAAAAAATAAATGACAATGAATAATAAGAAAAAAATATTTTTCATGTTCACACCCAAAAAAGCTACATGTCTTATGGGTCAACATCCTTACTATACCCGTAATCAGAAGCGTCCCCATCATCCACCGATTTTCATTCATATTGCGAATTATTTTGTTGCATGAATATCACATAATAAATCTCTTAGAGCCTTTGTTGCATGAAGAAAATATTTGACCGTCCCAACATGGGAGCAGTATCATTCATAGACTTTGAAGAGGACCTTGTGGACATAGTCCATGGAACATTAGAGTAGTCCTTCCTAGGTCTTCTCTTTGGAGGAGTAGTTTCAAACATCTTGGGTTTCCCATGTTCAAAATCATCTTTGAAAGGTACTTTACCATAGCTCAGAGTTTTAGGAGGGTTTCTGCCCATCTCCATGTTATCATCAATAACATTGAACCATTTATCATAGACCTTCAAAGAGATGTACAATTTATGTATATCATAAGGGATTTTATGTTTTCATGAATCAGTTCCATCAGCCCCAATGGAATCCTACATTGGCACATGCAAACCTATTATCTTCACAAATACACATCTCATGAATTGTGGTTACATATTATTATCCTCAACAAAAAGTCAAATAAGAGCTTAACTATTGGCCTTCCCATCATAGTTTGTCTCATGAAAATTAGATAAACTGACCTAATTCAAAGTAATCTCACTCTCCCAACCACCAACATCATCATATTTGAGCGGAATATAATCCTCCTTGAAAGTATCATGCGAAAAAAACTACTTTGCAAGGTGGATAAGTGACATGTTTATTGGGAGAATCCCATACAACCTCATGAACACCTGAAGGACCATCCATCCCATTATTAACTACAGGACCAGTTACATCCATGATAGCAACATGATTCACACCATACCCTAACCAACTAGACTATTGAACATCCTTATTCAGCCTATCAAACACTACAATGATTGTTGGATCATAAGACACCAATTCAGGTGTTTTCAAAACTGATTCACCCAATCCAACCATCCCAGATGCATTTCTAGGCCTCTATTCTAGAGAAAGCGTCACCCCTAACCAGAGGCCTTGCCAAGCCACTTCTCCAGACCAATGGGATTCCTATTCATGATTCCACAATGAACATTAGAGGCTAGATGACCCAATCGATAGCCGATTGAGTAGTAATAAACACATTATTCAATAACAATAGCTTGATTCTACCTAAAATTCTCTCTAACCATAATCCAAACTCACTCAACTGGTGGATTCGATACATCCACATCAACACGAAAACAAGGATTGGTCAGAAGACTCATAGAAGAAGTGAGATTATCAGAATCGAGAATTGAACCAACCTAATTATCTAGCGTATGCATGATTGTTGGATTTTGAAAACACTACTAGAAATATAATATATACCCATGGTTTCAAACCATTGGTATAGGAATCAAAACCGTTGGTATACTATATACCAATGGTTTTGTAAACCGTTTGTTAGTAAGCCATTGAAAAATTCCTATACAAAATTCTATTCTCAAACTGTTGGTATATGGAACTGTATCCTTTAGTATGCCACTGGTATTTTAAATATCATTGTTTTATATTTATACAAACGTTTAATAAACCATTAGGATATATAGTTTACATATAGTTTACCAACGGTTTAGAAAACCATTGGTATATAGTATTACCAACATTTCTTTAAAATCAATGGTAAAAATATTCTGGAAATACACTTTACCAACTGGTTTGAACCATTGGAAGTGTGTATTACCAACAGTTTATTCAAAACGTTGGAAAAAATATTCCCGAAAGACACTTTACCAACTGTTTAAAATAGTTGGTAGTGTATTTCCAAAAAACATCACAGTATCCAGAAAAACAGCCACTCGTCCCCTCCATTGCATACACCTGCAAACACACCGGCAAACAACACATGAAATTTAATAAAACACATGCTACATCACATAAAAACAAAAAACTATTCCAACCATGACATGTACCAAAACATAGTTTTCACCATTTAAATCATCACATGACAACCACTCTTCCAAATAACCCATTTCAATTTCGTTGGTGCAGGCATCTCATAATTGTTGATGGAAACTCACATTATACAGAGCCTATGATTGTCAGAGTTACATTTTGAGCATTTGAATGTGGGTGTGGGGTGGCTATACAGGTGGTGGGGTAGTGTCCAGGGGGTGGGGTCATCCAAGGGGGTGGAGGAGTCCATGGGGGTGTCCAGGTGGTGGGGTGGTGTCCATGGGGGTGGGGGTCCAGGGTCTGTCCTAGGGGGTGGGTGGGCTATCCACCTGAGTGGGAGACTGTCCAGGGGGTACGAGGTGTCCAGGGGGTGGGCGGGCTATCCACGGGGGTGGGGGCTGTCTGGAGGCGGGGGGAGGTGGTGTCTATGGGGTGGGTGGGTCATCCATGGGGGAGGGGGGGCTGTCCATAGGGGTGGTGGGGCTATCCAGGGGGTACGAGGTGTCTAGGGGGTGGGAAGGATGTCCAAGGGGTTGTCGAGGATATCCACAGGGGTGGAGGGGCGGTCCAATGGAGTAAGGGGGTTTCCAGGGGGTTGTCCATGGTGGTGGGGGCTGTCTAGGTGGTATGTGGTGTCCAGGAGGTGGGCGGGCTATCCACAGGGGTGGAAGAGCTGTCTAGGGGGGTAGGGGTGTCCAGGGGGACATTGGTCTCTCCACAGGGGGTGGTGGAATGTCGAGGGGGTAGGGGGTTTCAAGGGGGTGGGAGGGCTGTCCACAGGGGTCAGTGGGCTGTCCATAGGGGTGGGGGGGGGGGCTGTCCAGGGGGTACATGGTGTCTAGGGGTTGAGTGGAATGTACACGAGGGTGGAAGGGATGTCTAGGGGGTAAGGGGTGTGCAGGGGGTGGGCCGGATGTACAAAGGGGTAGGATGACATTCTAGGGGGTAGGTGGTGTTCAGGCGGTGGGCGGGTGGTCCACAGGGGGTGGGGGTGTCCACTAGGGTATGGGTAGTCTAGGAGGTTGGTCGGGCCATCCACGGGCTGGCAGGGGTGTCCAAGGGGGTCGGGGGGGGGGGGTGTCTAGGCGGGGCTTTCTAGGGGAGGGGGCTGTCCAGGGGGGAGGGTACGAGGTTTCTAAGGGGTGGGTGGGCTTTCGAAGGGGGAGGGCGGGGCTTTCCAGGGGTAAAGGGTGTCCTGGGGGTGGGCGGGCTATCCACAGGGGTGGAAGGGCTGTCTAGGGGGTAGGGGGTGTCCTAGGGGTGTGGGCGGGGCTGTCCATAAGGGTGGGGAGCTGTCCACGAGAGGAGTTTCTATCCAGGGGGTGTGGGTTGTCCAATGGGGTAAGGGGTTCTCAAGGGGTGTGGGCATGATATCCAAGGGGGGAGGGGATTTCTTGATATGGTTGGGTTATCCAGAGGGTGGGAATGGCTTTCTAGGGGGTGCAAGGGCTGTCCAGGGGGTGGGTGGGCTGTCCACGTGGGTCACGTGGCTGTCCACAGGGGTGGTAGGGCAATCCAAGGGGTATGAGGTGTCCAGGGGGTGGGCGGTCTGTCCATGGAGTGGGGGGTTTTATAAAGGGTATGAGGTGACTAGGGGTGTTAGAGATGTCTATGGGGGTGGTAGGGCTGTCTAGGGGGTAAGGGGTGTCCAAGGGGTGGGCAGGATATCCATGGGGTGGTGGTTGTCCATAGGGGAAGGGTGTCCAGGGGTGGGTGGGTTGTCCACGAGGGTGGTGGGCTGTTGAGGGGTATAGGGGGGGTCATGTGTTGTGGGTGTGCTGTCTCTGAGGTTGTGCGAGCTGTCCATGAGGGTGGTGGGAGGCATATCCAGGGGTACGAGGTGTCCAGGGGTGGGTGGGCATTCCACGAGGGTGGCGGGGCTATCCATGGGGCTACGGGCTATCCCCGGGGTGGGTGGGCTGTCTACGGGGGTGGGAGGGTTGTCCATGGGGGTGGGGGTTGTCTAAGGGTCACAAGGTGTCCAGGGGGTGGTCAAGGCTGTCTGGGTGGTGGGATGGCTATCCACGGGGGTGACGGGGGAGTCTAGGGGTAGGGGTGTCTAGGGGGAGGGCGGGATATCCACCAGGGGGTGTTGTCCATAGGGGGATGGGATGTATAGGGGGTGGGCAGGCTGTCCATGGGGGTGGGGTGTGTAGGGGAGTATGAGGTTTCCAGGGGTAGGTGGGCTATCCACGGTGGTGGTCGGCCTGTCCATGGGGGGTAGGGGTGTCCAAGGGGTGGGCAGGCTGTCCACGGGGGTGGCAGGGCTGTCCACAAGGGGTAGGGGGTGTCCATGGGGTGTTTGGGCTATCCACGGGGGGTGGTAGGGCTGTCGAGGGAGGTAGGGTGTCAAGGGGGCGGGCGGGATGTCCACAAGGGTGGGCGGGCTGTCCACAGAGAGGGGGGGAATCCTTGGGTTGGGTGGGATGTCCACGAGGGTGGAGGGCCTGTCTAGGGGGTACGGGTTGTCCACGGGGGTGGGTGGGCCATCCATGAGGGTGGTTAGGCTATATATAGGGGTGGGGTGGTGGTTTTATGGGGGGACGGGGTGTCAAGTGGGGCAGGGCTGTCCAGGGGGGTATGAGGTGTCCAGGGGGGTCGGCCGTCCACATGGGTGGCAGGGCTATCTAGTGGGGTAGGGTTGTCTAGGATTGGTGGGAAGGTTGTCTACAGGGGGCTATCCATGGGGGGAGGGGATGTCCAGGGGGTGGGCAAGCAATCCATAGGGGTGGCCAGGTTGTCCAGGGGGTCGGTGGTGTCCATGGGTGTCAGAGGGGTATAGGGGGTTGGGGGGTTCTAGGGTGGGGGTTATCCAAGCGGTGGGAAGGCTGTATGGATGGGTGGGCGAGCTCTCAATGGGGGTGGTGGGGCTGTCCAGTGGGTAGGGGTGTAAATGGGTAGGGGGGATGATTGTCTATGGGGGTGGGGGGTTGTCCACGGGGGGATGGGCTGTCCAAGGGGGTGAGCAGGATCTCTAGGGGGTGGTCGAGGCTGTCCAGAGGGTACGGTGTGTCCAGGGGGCGGGCGGGCTATCCACGGGGGTGGAATGGCTATCTTTGGGGGTAGGGGTGTCCATGGGGGTGAGTGGGGTGTCCATGGGGGGGGGTGTCCCTGGGGGGAGGGGCAGTCCAGGGGGTGGGGGCTGTCTAGGGGGTGGGTGGGGCTTTTTAGGGGGGTACGAGGTGTCTAGGGGGTGGGCAGGATATCCACGGGTGTTCCAGGGATATCCAAGTGGGTATTAGGTCTCCAAGGGGGTTGTTTGGGGTGTCCAAGAGGGTGGGGGGATGTCCATGGAGGTACGGAATTTCGAGGGAGTGGGCGTGCTATCCATGGGGTGGCGGGCTATCCTGGTGGTATGAGGTGTCTAGGGGGTGGGTGGGGCTTTCCAGGTGGTACAGTGGGTACAGGGCGAGGGAGGGCTATCTGTAAAGACCCGTAAATTTCAAGGAATTTTTTTTTAATTTATTTGGAATTTTACGAGTACGTAGTTTCTGACGGCACCTAATTTTGAGGCCTGGTGTGCCCAGAATCTATTTCTGAACTTTAGCATGGGTACGTTCGGTGAACGAATGAGCGGGTTTTTTTATCTTTTGAATCGTTGTTCGGAATCGAAATCCGAGGGCACCGATGAAACCGCATCGCCTGTAATTTCTTAACAAGACCTTTACTGGAGGGGCGTTTTTTGTGAGGGGTTGTTAAAAATTTGAGGATTAAATGTGAAGAAAATAAAATTTCAGTAAAATTTCAGTTAAATGTTATTTTCTACTTCAAAGTTGTTTAAGACTATGTGTGGGAGTTGGGGTGGGACCCACTAAAACCTAACTCCTCTTGTTAGGATATTTGTGTGGTGGGGCCCACATGAGCCCCACCCCTTAAAATTCCGTTAACTCCCTTAATCCCCCTTTAAGTTGGAAACTCCCCATTAATTTGTGACTCTTCCCTCTCTCCTCTGTAAAGATGACAACTCATGTTAAATCAATGAAGTGAGTTATTTGTTTACATTTAAAAATTGTAATGTTGACATGAGTAAATAAAATAAGGCAAGGCCTTATTTATTTTTGGTTGGCTTTTGTTGTGGGAAGAAAAGGGGAGAGAGATCTTGAGTTATTTCTGAAGAACTTCATCTTCTTCGTTGAAGAACACCAAGACTTCGAAAAAAACACAGACAGCAAGGAGATACGACGTTCTATTCTTTCCCCTCTCCACAGCCAGTGTGAGACGTCGTCCCCTCCTTGGATGCACTCCAAAGCCGTCATCAAAACCACACCACGTGACGCTGTCAACCGCGACACCGACTTTTGTCATCATTGTTGAGGTATGGTTTTTTCTTCGATCATGTTTTGTTGATCATCTTCATGATTTAAAATTAAGACCGCTTGTTATCGTTGTAATGGGAGGAGGTCGGTCCACACAAACACAGATGATCCTCCTCCCCCTTTCTTCTTGGTCTTCATGGATCATTGTGGCGAAGATGGCGCGATGCCGTTACACTGCATGGGAACAAGAGAACCGCGGCCGGAGCGGGCCACGGTGGAGGTGTGCAGCGCCATCGCGCCGTGCCGGGGAAGCCGAAGGAACCGCAGCCGGAGCGGGCCACGGCGGTGGTGCGCGGCGCCGTCACACCGCGTCATAGGACTCAAGGGAGGTCGTGGCAGGAGAGGTCCACAGAGGTGGGGTGCGGGGCCGTCGTGCTGCACCGGTCGGGGAAAACCCGTGGCATTTGGCCACGGCGGTTTAGTAGGATGAAGCCGGCCGCCAGTGCTCAAGGAGGCGGGACCCCCCCCCCCCCCCCGTAGGGCCCGCATGGCACACCGTCCGGCCATAATGGCCACCGCTTCAAGGAAGACTGGGGGTTTGAAACCGCCGGCCAGCTCAGCTTGGGAGAACCCCACGGGTCCGCCGTTTACTTAATAAAGGGGGGAAGCCCCCCCCCCCCCTTCACATCCCGCTCGGCTGAGAGCCGAGCCACCGACCACGCGGTCAGGCCAGCCGCGCCGGGCCAGGCCGCCAGCACTGGGCCGGGCCGCGCCAGCAGGGCCAGGCTGCGCTAGCTGGGCCGGGCCGCGCCCAACTGGGCCGGACCAGGACCTGGGTCGGGTCACCCCATTTCGGGCTGACCTAGGTGGTATTGGGTCGGGTCGGACAGGGCCCAAACCCCTATTTCTGGGCATTTTCGTCCAAGGAGCAGTTGATGTGTGGAGTCTGAGTTTTCCTATTGTGGTGGATCAGTATTCAGACATTTTTCATGATGACGTTCCAGGTCTACCTCCTCACAGATAGGTAGAATTATATATTCAATTGTACCCCGGGATAGCCCCGATATCTACTCCAGCATATCAGATGGCTCCAACTAAGCTTCAAGAGCTATGGGTACAGCTGGAGGACTTGCAGGGCAAAGGATTCATCCGACCCAGTGTTTCACCATGGGTTTCCCCGATATTGATCGCCAAGAAGGAAGACAGGAGCTTGCGACTATGTGACGATTACCGTCACCTGAACCAGATGACCGTGAAGAACAAGTATCCGCTTCTGAGGATCAATGAACTCTATGATCATCTCAAGGGAGCATGATGGTTTTCGAAGATAGACCTCAGGTCAGGCTATCATCAGCTCAGAGTTCGAGACGAGGATGTGTAGAAGACGGCCTTCAGGTGTCGGTATGCCCACTATGAGTTCTTGGTTATGCCTTTCGGCGTAACCAACACTCCAGAAGTGTTTTTGAGTCTCATGAACAGGATATTCCAGCCTTACCTCGATTGAATTGTCGTAGTCATCATCGATGACAATTTGATTTACCTGACTACTGAGGAGGAGCACACCTATCACTTGCGTGTTGTACTGGATACACTCCGAGAGCACCTGCTTTATGGTAAGCTCTCAAAGTGTCAGTTCTAGATTTGCGAGGTCCACTTCTTGGTACACGTCATCTCTGAGGCTGGATTTGCATTGGATCCTGCGAAGATCGAGGCATTACTATCTTGGGAGCCACCCAGGAGCGTGACAGAGGTGTGGAGTTTTCTTGGTCTGGCTGGGTACTATCGGAGATTTTTTCTAGAATTATCTAGAGATGTAGCACCACTCTCAGCTTTTTTGAAGAAGGGGAAACCCTTAATGTGGTCGGATAGATGTTAGTAGAGCTTCCAGGAGCAGAGACAGAGATTGACCAGTGCACCCATCTTGAGGCTACTTGAGGAGGGTGTAGGTTACATAGTTTACTGCGATGCATGAGGGACTAGACTCAGATGTGTCCTGATGATGGAGCGGGCAGTGATCGCTTATGGTTCAAGACAGTTGAGGTAGCATGAGCAGAACTATGCTACCTATGACCTGGATTTAGTAGCAGTGGTCTTCGCTCTGAAGATTTGGCGACACAATCTGATGGGCGAGCACTTTACAGTCTACTCTGACCACCAGAGTCTCAGGTACATCTTCTTGCAGAAGGACCTAATCATGAGACAGCGGCGATGGCTCGAGTTCCTCTAGGACTATGACTTTGAGATATTCTATACTCCTAGAAAGGGGAACATAGTAGCCAATGCTCTTAACAGGAGGATGGGAATCCAAATACGTGGAGAGACGACGGAGAAGCTTGTCGTGTTGCAGATATCCTTCGTGGATAGAGATGGGGAAGACTTTCTACATTTTCTCACAGTCACTCCACCACTTCATCAGAGGGTCAAGGAGGCACAGTGTGGGGATGTTGACTATGAGACGCAGCATGCACAGATTTCCACAGGACAGGCACCTGATGGATTTTCTGTATGAGGAGAGCATATCGTTCTTTTTAGAGGATGTACCATGGAACCAGCTACTTTTTAGGAGGAGGTACTGAGGGAGATTTATACTTTTTCTTTGGACATACATCCATAAGTAGTGAAGATGTACCAGGATCTCAGACGACAGCACTAGTTTCCGGGTATGAATAAGGTCGTGGCAGAGTTTGTTTCTTGATTCCTCACCTGTCAACAGGTGAAGGCGGAGCACCAGGTTCCCACAGGCTTGGTACAGCCCTTGGAGGTCCCGGAGTGGAAGTGGTACGGGATATCTATGGATTTTGTGACTGGGATTCCATGTACTTTTAGTGGACACAACTCCATTTGGGTGATTGTAGACCGACTCACCAAGTCGGCCCACTTTCTACCTATCTCAGAGCAGGGATCAGTGGAGAGATTGGGACATCTCCACATTCAGGAGATCGTACGGCTTCATGGTGTACCATCATATATCGTCTCTGATCAAGATGCTCATTTTACTGCCCGACTTTGTAAGGGGTTGTATGAGGCATTTGGGACGCAGCTACGCCTGAGCACTGCTTTTCACCCGCAGACGGATGGTCAGACAGAGAAGACCACTCAGACTATCGAGGAAATTCTCTGTGCATGTGTCCTCAACTTTGGTCACATATGGGAGGATCACCTACCCTTGGTGGAGTTTGTTTACAACAACAGCTACCACTCCACCATCGGGATGGCACCATACGAGGCACTATACAGTCGACCTTACAGATCACCTCTGTGCTATACAGTCCCTGGGGAGTCAGCACTAGTAGGGATAGAGATGGTCCAGGACATGATGGAGAAGGTTCAGATCATTTAAGAGCGGATGAGGACTTATCAGAGCCGGCAGAAGTTGTAACGACCCAAAGTTTCATTAAATCCCTCTTGATCCAGTTAAATGTTTCTTTATGAAAAATGTTTTTATAAGATGTCAACTTCATTAGTTTTATGTTAAGATTTGTGACCATTACTTTTATAGACGTTGAATAGTGATCATCTGGGTAGTATAAATATAAGGCTTTAAAGAACCCATTTCTACTCAGACAAAGGAAGCGATGGCCTCATCCAGTAGAATTGCACCTTACGAAGCTCATTCGTCAGAGCTCAGAAAAGAGGTGGCGTCTTTGGGATTTGCCCTTGACCAAGCCCAAGCTGAGCTTCATCATGTCAAGCTCGAACGTGATCGTCAACGGGAAAAGTGGAAGTTGATTGAAATTACCACTCGAGAGATGTTATCCGAGCTGCCCCAAGAGTCTGTCACCATCGCACACCTTACCCTTAGGTCTTATGCGGCTATTTTAAGGGGTTATGTAACAAATAAGTAGCACCATGTTCATGTACATTATTTTTGTATATAATAATGAATATAATTTCTAGTCATTTTTGATACATTGCAATTAGTTTTTAAAGTACAAATGGTGTTTTTAGTTATTATTTAATTACGAATTATATTTTATTAAATTAAAGGATTTTTTAATTAAATAATATTTTAATAAAATATTATTATTAATATTAAATTAATTTTTTATTAAATATAAATGATCTTATAATTTTATGAATGCAATTCAAATTTTTATTAAGGTTTGAAAGCCATTTCTGTCAAAACCCGTGAATTTTTTTTATAAATGTCGGTTTTTATTTTAAAAGTGAAAATTCACATATTTAGAAAATTATTTAGATAAAATAAATATTATTTTTGGAATCATGATGTCGAAATTATCCAACGTAGAATTTTTCATAATTTTCTGAGACAGTCAAATTTTTGGGTAAAAATTAAATACCATTTAAATTTATAATGTGTTTTATGACATCATAATGACCCAATGGTGATGTAATAAAATACCATAATCCTTATGTTCGGCCAATATGTGTTTTATCATTAAAATAATGAGGATTTGGGTTTGTTTGACTTACTTTTCAAAACATTAATGGAGCCCTCAAGACTTATTCAACACATTGCCTTTTTAAATTAATTTCCATGGGAGTGTGACTCACCTCCACATAAGAAACCCTAATTTTTTAATAAGTTCGGACCTTGGCGTTGTAAAATATTATTTTCCTCTTTCCTTTTCCAGAAACCATGGGCAAATACCATGGGATGGTTTGTGGTTTGGATTATTTTAATATAAGGGGTCTCAAACCTAAATAATAAAGAATTCTCTCACCTTTCCTATATAAACCCACCCAAGCTCCCACTTCATCCTCACTAAAATCCCTTGGAGTTCATCCAACCTCTGACCGACTCTCTCTAGAATCCTCCCAAGGTGCCCCAAGCTCCCAAGAAGCCTCTCACAAGCCTCTCTCTAGCCTTTGGAAGCACACTTCCAAGTAAGGGTTTTTTCTTCCTTTCTCATTTTTGTCAATTTTCGTTAAGTTGTATTGCCCTTTTAATTTCAATTATGAATGTTGGGGTATTGTTTCTCCCCTCTCCCATACTTCCCTATTATTGTTTGAATGATGGTAGACCCCTTTCTCTCTCATTAAAAGCCTCCCATGTACACCCGTTACTATGCCGAAATTCCGAAAGAAACCTTTTTCTCCTCTTTTATATTCAAGCAATACTTTTGTATCATGAATCTAAATTCCTTTTCAATTGTTGGGACATGTATCTATATGACCTCCTTACTGTCAATTACATGTAAATATTATGGGTAACCCCTTTCTCTCTCATCAACCTTTTTTATGAATTCTTATGTCACGCCGTCACGCTGCCGAAATCACACCGATTTTCTAAGCCAATATCATTGTGTAGTGAATACCATGCCCATTTATCCATCAAGGGTATTCAACATTATGCACATTTAATTATTTATTATAAAGCTTCATGTATGAGTTACCCATTCCTTTATCATGGAATAAATGATTATGTTTAATGAATCCATGTTTTATGATCCATGTGGCACACTTATGCAGGAAATGAAATGTTTAAGAAGGGTGCGCCCATTATAGCGCTCAAATGCATTGGGTAAAGTATATTATCATGATACGTCATGTGAAATGAGGGTTTACTCATGCTAATTCAAGTGCAACGAGGGTTTACTCGTGCTTCAAGTGCAACGAGGGTTTACTCATGCTCCATGTGCAATGAGCCTTGGCTCATGCTAATTCAATGTTAAGTGTTGTTGCCACATTTCCAGGTTATGACTATCATGATTTATCATGCCTTTATGTTCATGTTTCTATTATGCTCTATTGATATGCCTATTGCCTAACATGTATTGTACTCCTCATGTTATTCATTGTGTACTCCCTTACTGGGCTTTATAGCTCACCCTTTTCTTATGCATGTCCTCAGGTTATCCCATGCAATGCTAAGTACGAAGGAATGTAGTGGTCATGTAAAGGATGTTTTCAATAAAGATGTTGTATTTCATGTTTAAAGTTTTTATGTAATGATCCTAAGCCCCAAAGACACTAAACCACTCTATCTTCTTTGTTGTATCATGTGACGTTTTATGTAATAAAACATGTTTAAGTTGTAATAAAAAGCAGGGTTGTCATAGTTGGTATCAGAGGATAGGTTTAGTTATTTTTGGGATTAGGAAACCCTAGTAAAGCCTTAGATACAAGACTAAGAATAATAAAACATCCCTAAGTTTTTTTAAATACTAAGTAAGTGGTTTATCAAACAAATACATTCCTGTCTGGATACGAGCAGGTATAGGCGGCTCTGACATAGATGTATCCTACGGGTAAAACCCGAAAACACCGCTTTGAGCTAGACTCGAACGGGAACTGGTGCACGACAACGGGCCTTGCTGCACTCTTGGTTACGACACTCCCGGGGGATATGTTTTGATAAATTCACAATCTTAGTATGAACCCTTATTAAGGGAAAAATGCCCCTAAGAATATATGTTAGAAGGAAGATCATGAAAAGCCTGGATTGAATCCTATAGACTCATGAGTTAAAGAGATTAATGTTTATTTATAAGTCATCAACTTTTGTCTTTGGATTACCCTTTATGTGTTACCCCTAACTTTCCTTTTATTTCAGCCAATGGCCGGTAATAGGAGAACTCGGGCTAACAACCGTTGTGAAGATCAATGTGATGATTGTACTAATGAGATGCCCAATCCAATGGGAGCGGGAATCACGAACTTTGTCACGCTTCTCTCGCAGCTAACTCAAGTTTTGAATAGAAACACTGGTCAAGAGGAATGTTCAACCCCCCCTAAGAAATAACAAGTCGCTATTGAAAGCTTCATGAGACAAAGGCCTCCTACTTTTAGTGGATCATCCGATCCCACGATCACTGAACAATGGATCAACTCCATTGAAAAGATATTATCCATCCTCCAATGCTCTGAAAAAGAGAAGGTTCTTCTGGAGGCTTATCGTATGGAGGGTGAAGCTGATCAATGGTGGACGTTGATCAAAAATACAAAGCCTGAGGAGGAGATTGAGGCTTTGGAATGGAAGGAATTCCGGAAGATGTTTTTCGATAAATATTTTCCACGCACCCTACGTCTTAAGATGGATAGGGACTTCCTTTCCCTCGAACAGAAAGATGAAGAATCTGTGGGAGTGTATGAGGCAATCTTCACAAGGCTTGCATGATACGCTTCCGGCTTTGTTGTTACCCCCGAATGCAAGGTTGACCGCTTCATTGGTGGGCAGAAGCCTAGCTTGCGGAAAGCATTAGCGATCCGTGACTTCGACAGCTATGAGGAAATTGTCCGATGTGCCCTCAAGATTGAAATGGAGATCGGAGAATCACATGGGTATCATGGGGACATGAAGAGTAAGGTGGACTTCAATGCTGGTGGTCCGATGGATAAATCCAACGGCGCTAAGAAATTCCAGCACCCCACTTGCCAAAAGTGCTGAAAGAAGCACCCTGGAAATTTCCTTAGGGGGACAAGAAAATGCTTCAAGTGTGGAAGAGAAGGGAACCTAGCTGTTAACTGTCAGCAAGAAGGACCCGCTGCTGCGACAGAGGAGAGGAACACTCCGTTCGAACCTCAACGCATTGTTCAATGCTACAAATGCAATGAACCGGGTCATTTTTCAAATCAGTGCCCTAATCCAAGGGTTATCGGAGGCAACCAGCAACCTCCAAGACAACAAGGAAGAACTTTTGCCATCACTTATGCCGAAGTGAACCCCGAACATGATGTGGTGACAGGTACGCTAGTTATTCATTCAAGAATAGCGAACATACTTTTTGATTCAGGTTCTACGCATTCTTTTATATCTCAAAAGGTTAGTAGAAAAATCCCTGCACCACCACAAATCATGGAAGTAAAGATGTCGGTGAGTACGGAAAATGGGGAAATCATTGCATCCCATGAGTATAAGTCCTCCCCTGTTATAATCTGTGGACTTAATTTCCCGTAGAACCTCGTCATACTCCCTCTTGTTTAATTTGATGCAATTCTTGGCATGGATTGGCTTTCCTTATATAGAGCCAACATAAATTGTCGGGAGAGGGAAATCACACTCCATATGGAGAATTGACCCCCCGATTCTTTACAAGTGTCAGGAGGAAGATGAATCTCCTTTAGCTCCATCATCTCAAGCATGGATATTAATGCCTTATGAGCACGCATATCTGGCTCAGATGATTGAGTCCATGGAAGAAACCACCCTTGAAGAAATGCCTATTGTGAGGGAATTCACTGAAGTATTTCCCGAGGAACTTCCTGGTCTTCCTCCAAGAAGATATGTTGAGTTCTCAATTGAACTTATTCCTGGGGTGCTACCAATATCCAAGAATCCATATAGAATGGCTGTTGTTGAGCTTGAAGAGCTGAAGAAACAACTACAGGAGAATCTGGATAAAGGGTTTATATGCCCAAGTGCATAACCATGGGGTGCATCAGTCCTCTTCGTCAAGAAGAAGGATGGGTCAATGTGGCTTTGCATCGATTATCGTGAACATAACAAAATCATGATAAAGAACAAGTATCCTCTACCAAGAATCGATGAATTATTTGATCAGCTGCGTGGAGCACAATACTTCTCCAAGGTGGACTTGCGGTCAGGATATTATCAAGTAAGGGTGAAGAAGGAAGATATCCCCAAGACTGCTTTTCGTACAAGGTACGGGCACTATGAATTCATAGTAATTCCTTTTGGACTCACCAATGCTCTAGCAATATTCATGGAATTGATGAATAGAGTCTTTATAGATTACCTTGAAAAATTTGTGGTAGTCTTTATAGATGATATTCTAATATACTCCAAAACCAAGGAGGACCATGAGGAGCATTTAAAAACTATATACTAGAGACTTTGCGCAAGGAGAAGCTTTATGAAAAGTACAGCAAGTGTGAGTTTTGGTTGAAGGAAGTCTCATTCTTGGGCCATATCATCACGAGCAATGGGATATCTATGGACCCCTCCAAAACTGATGCAATTGAGGGATGGATGAGGCCAACATCGGTAACTGATATCCGTAGCTTTTTGTGGTTAGCTGGATATTATCGACGATTTGTGAGAAATTTATCACGATTGTCCAACCCTCTTACCAAGCTAACTCGAAAGGGAGTAAAGTTTTCTTGGAGTGATGAATGCGAAGAAAGATTCAAGGAGTTGAAAAGGAGGCTTATCACTGCACCCATGCTCACTTTACCCACAAGTGGGGAGCTTTTTGTGGTATTCAGTGATGCTTCGAAGAAGGGCTTAGGATGTGTGCTGATGCAGAATGATAAAGTGATATCCTATTCCTCAAGGCAGTTGAGAATCCATGAGCGAAACTATCCAACGCATGATCTGGAGTTGGCGGCGGTGAGCTTTGCCTTGAAAATCTGGCGGCATTATCTCTATGGAGAGAAATGTGAGATATATATTGACCACAAGAGTCTTAAATATATATTCACACAGAAAGAGCTTAATATGCGCCAGAGAAGATGGATAGAGCTCATCAAGGATTATGACTATTCAATACATTACCACCCTGGGAAAGCAAACAAGGTGGCGAATGCCCTAAGTAGAAAGGATCCAGCTATTCTATCAATGATGAGAATTGAGAATGATCCAATATTCTTAGACTTGATGAAGATGGATGCGGGAATCATAAAGAAGGGAACATCATCAATCCTTTCACAAATGATTGCTCAACCATCTCTTTTGGAAAGGATAAAGGATTCACAAAAGGATGATTCGGGAATCCAAGAAAAATTGGAAGCTATCAAAAAGGGAAAATCCTCAGAGTTTAATGTTAAAGAAGAAGGAATTGTGCGGTTTGGGAAAAGACTATGTGTTCCATAAAGTACAGAGCTGAAGAAGGAACTTTTGGATGATGCACATAGTTCAAATTTCTCTATTCACCCAGGGAGCAAAAAGATGTATCGAGATCTCCGAGAAAACCTTTGGTGGGATAATATGAAGAAGGAGATCGCTGAATATACATCAAAGTGCCTGGTGTGTCAGCAAGTGAAGGCAGAGAGGCAGAAGTCTAAGGGGATGATGAAACCATTTCCCATACCAGAATGGAAATGGGAGAACATCACCATGGACTTCGTCACTGGACTTCCAAGGACATCCAAAGGCAACAATGCAATCTGGGTTGTTGTGGATCGTTTTACAAAGACTGCACACTTCATTGTTATTCGAGAGGATTTCTCTTTGGATCAATTGGCACAGATATATACCAGGGAAGTGGTACGGTTTCATGGAGTACCACTATCTATTGTGTCTGACCGAGATCCAAGATTCACCTCTATGTTTTGGAAGAGTCTTCAACATGCTCTGAATACTGAACTGAACTTCAGTACGGCCTATCATCCTAAAAATGATGACCAATCCGAGCGGACTATCCAAAAACATGAGGATATGTTGAGAGCGTGCTCAATGGACTTTAAAGGAGGATGGGATCAACATCTTCCTATAGTTGAATTCTCTTATAATAATAGTTTCCACTCGAGCATCCAAATGGAACCATATGAAGCCCTGTATGGGAAAAGGTGTATAACACCGGCATGTTGGGATGAGGTCGGTGAAAGTAAGCTGGTTGGACCAGAAATGGTCGAAGAAATGGTGGAGAAGGTGAAAACCATTTAACAGCATATCAAGGCAGCCCAAAGTCGACAGAAGAGTTATGTAGATAATCGTCGACGATACCTTGAGTTTAAAGTCGGAGACATGGTGTTTTTACGCATATCTCTGTGGAATAAGGTCATGAGGCTTGGAAAGAAAGGTACGTCAAGTCCAAGGTACATCGGCCCCTTCGAGATTCTTGATCGTGTTGGGGTTGTGGCCTATCGACTAGCACTTCCACCTACTATGGCCAAGGTGCATGATGTCTTTCATGTATCCCTCTTAAGGAAGTACATATCGGACCCTTCACATGTAATCTCTTCCGAGGTGGTACAATTGGAAGATGATCTTTCTTATGAGGAGCAACCAGTGAAGATCTTAGATCATAGAGAAAAAGTTCTACAAAATAAGACAATGCCCCTCATCAAGGTGTTGTGGAGAAACCACAAGTTTGAAGAAGCAACATGGGAGTCGGAGGATATGATGAAGCTAAGTTACCCACATTTGTTTTAGTGTGGGAAAAGGAAAATTTCGAGGGCGAAATTTCTTAAGGGGGGAATATTGTAATGACCCAAAGTTTCATTAAATCCCTCTTGATCCAGTTAAATGTTTCTTTATGAAAAATGTTTTTATAAGATGTCAACTTCTTTAGTTTTACGTTAAGATTTGTGACCGTTACTTTTATAGCTGTTGAACAGTGATCATCTGGGTAGTATAAATATAAGGCTTTAACGAACCCATTTCTACTCAGACAAAGGAAGCGATGGCCTCATCCAGTAGAATTGCCCCTTACGAAGCCCATTTGTCAGATCTCGGAAAAGAGGTGGCGTCTTTGGGCTTTTCCCTTGACCAAGCCCAAGCTGAGCTTCATCAAGTCAAGCTCGAACATGATCGTCTACGGGAAAAGTGGATGTTGATTGAAATTACCACTCGAGTGATGCTATCCGAGCCACCCCAAGAGTCTGTCACCATAACACACCTTACCCTTAGGTCTTATGCGGCTATTTTAAGGGGTTATGTAACAAATAAGTAGCACCATGTTCATGTACATTATATTTGTATATAATAATGAATATAATTTCTAGTCATTTTTGATACATTGTAATTAGTTTTTAAAGTACAAATGGTGTTTTTAGTTATTATTTAATTAAGAATTATATTTTATTAAATTAAAGGATTTTTGAATTAAATAATATTTTAATAAAATATTATTATTAATATTAAATTAATTTTTTATTATATATAAATGATCTTATAATTTTATGAATGCAATTAAAATTTTTATTAAGGTTTGAAAGCCATTTCTGTCAAAACCCGTGAATTTTTTTATAAATGTCGGTTTTTATTTTAAAAGTGAAAATTCACATATTTAGAAAATTATTCAGATAAAATAAATATTATTTTTGGAATCAGGACGTCGAAATTATCCAACGGTGAATTTTTCATAATTTCCTGAGACAGTCAAATTTTTGGGTAAAAATTAAATACCATTTAAATATATAATGTGTTTTATGACATCATAATGACCCAATGGTGATGTAATAAAATACCATAATCCTTATGTTCGGCCAATATGTGTTTTATCATTAAAATAATGAGGTTTTGGGTTTGTTTGACTTACTTATCAAAACATTAATGGAGCCCTCAAGACTTATTCAACACTTTTCCTTTTTAAATTAATTTCCATGGGAGTGTGACTCACCTCCACATAAGCAACCCTAATTTTTTAATAAGTTAGGACCTTGGACTTGTAAAATATTGTTTTCCTCTTTCCTTTTCCAGAAACCATGGGCAAATACCATTGGATGGTTTGTGGTTTGGATTATTTTAATATAAGGGGTCCCAAACCTAAAAAATAAAGCATTCTCTCACCTTTCCTATATAAACCCACCCAAGATCCCACTTCCTCCTCACTAAAATCCCTTGGAGTTCATCCAACCTCTTCCGTACTCTCTCTAGAATCCTCCCAAGGTGCCCCAAGCTCCCAAGAAGCCTCTCACAAGCCTCTCTCTAGCATTTGGAAGCACACTTCCATGTAAGGGTTTTTTCTTCCTTTCTCATTTTTGTCAATTTTCATTAAGTTGTATTGCCCTTTTAATTTCAATTATGAATGTTGGGGTATGGTTTCTCACCTCTCCCATACTTCCCTCTTATTTTTTGAATGATGGGAGACCCCTTTATCTCTCATTAAATTCCTCCCATGTACACCCGTTACTATGCCGAAATTCCGAAAGAAACCTTTTTCTCCTCTTTTATATTCAAGCAATACTTTTGTATCATGAATCTAAATTCCTTTTAAATTGTTGGGACATGTATTTATATGACCTCCTTACTGTCCATTACATGTAAATATGATGAGGAACTCCTTTCTCTCTCATCAACCTTTTTTATGAATTCTTATGTCACGCCGTTACGCTGCCGAAATCACACCGATTTTCTAAGCCAATATCATTGTGTAGTGAATACCATGCCCATTTCTCCATCAAGGGTATTCACCTTTATGCACATTTACTTATTGATTATAAAGTTTCATGTATGAATTCCACATTCCTTTATCGTGGAATAAATGATTATGTTTAATGAATCCATGTTTTATGATCCATGTGGCACACTTATGCATGAAATGAAATGTTTAAGAAGGGTGCGCCCTTTATAGCGCTCCAATGCATTGGGTAAAGTATAGTATCATGATACGTCATGTGCAATGAGTGTTGAATTATGAAAATTCAAGTGCAACGAGGGTTTACTCGTGCTTCAAGTGCAATGAGGGTTTACTCATGCTCCATGTGCAATGAGCCTTGGCTCATGCTAATTCAATGTTAAGTGTTCTTGCCACATTTCCATGTTATGACTATCATGCTTTATCATGCCTTTAGGTTTATGTTTCTCTTATGCTCTATTGATATGCCTATTGACTAACATGTATTTTACTCCTCATGTTATTCATTGTGTACTCCCTTACTGGGCTTTATAGCTCACCCTTTTCTTATGCATGTCCTCAGGTTATCCCATGCAATGCTAAGTACGAAGGAATGTAGTGGTCATGTAAAGGAAGTTTTCAATAAATATGTTGTATTTCAAGTTTAAAGTTTTTATGTAATGATCCTAAGCCCCAAAGACACTAAACCTCTCAATCTTATTTGTTGTCTCAAGTGAAGCTTTATGTAATAAAGCATGTTTAAGTTGTAATAAAAAGTAGGGTTGTCATAGATGTCCTATGCTGATAGAAGGAGGAGACCACTAGAGTTCAAGGATGGCGACCATGTTTTCTTACAGGTCTCACCTCGGTGTGGATTATAGATATTTGTCCGGGGTGACAAGTTATCTCAGCACTTCATCAGACCATTCCAGGTTCTCAGCAGGATAGGCAAGGTGGATTATATCCTGACTCTTCCACCTCAGTTACACCGGGTGCACGACGTATTCTAGGTATCTCAGCTGAGTAGATACGTGCACGAACCGACACATATCATCGACCATGGGAAGCTGGACTTTGATGACAGGGCGACTTTTGCGGAGGTCCCAGTGGATATCGAGGATCGACAGGATCAGGTCCTACATGGATGGTTGATTCCTCTAGTGCGAATCAGCTGGCAGCATAGGAACCTCCAGGAGAGCACATGGGAGCGAGAGGCTCAGATGCGTGCTCAGTACCCTCATTTGTTTCCATAGTTTGTGATGTAACTTAACGGGGACGTAAATACATGAGGGGAGAGTAATTTAAAGACCCTTAAATTTCAATAAAAATTTCTTCTTAATTTCTTTGGGATTTTATGAGCACGTAGTTTCTGACGGTACCTAATTCTGAGGCCCGGTGTGCCCGGAATCAATTTCCGAAGATTAGCTCGGATACGTTTAGTGAACGAACGAGCGGGTTTTTCTATCTTTTGATCCAGTGATCGGAATCGAAATCTGAGGGCACCGATGAAACTGTAACACTGTTAATTGCTTAAGAAGACCTTTACTAGAGGTGCATTTTCTCGGGAGGAGTTGTTAAAATTTTTATGATTAAATGTGAAGAAAATAAAATTTCGGTACAATTTTATTTTCTACTTCTATGTGGTTTAATCCTATGTGTGGGAGTTGGGGTGGGACCCACTAAATCCTAACAACTCTTTATGGGATATTTGTGAGGTGGGGCCCACAAAAGCCCCACCCCTTCAAATTCCATTAACTCCCTTAATCCCCCTTTAAGTTGGAAACTCTCCATTAATTTGTGACTCTTCCCTCTCTCCTCTTTAAACATGACAACTCAAGTTAAATAAATGAAGTGAGTTATGAGTTGAAATTTAAAAATTGAAATGTTGACATGAGTAAATAAAATTATGAAAATCCTTATTTTATTTCGGTTGGCTTTTTTTTGTGGGAAGAAAAGGTGAGAAAGCTGTTGAGTTATTTCTGAAGAACTTCATCTTCTTCGTTGAAGAACGCCAAGAATTCAACGAAGAACGCCGACACCAAGGAGAGATGACGTGCCGTTCTTTCCCCTCTCCGCAGCCGGTGTGAGACGTCGTCCCCTCCTTGGACGCACGCCAAGGCCTTCATCAAAACCTCACCACGTGACATCGTCAAACGCGATGCCTACTTTTGTCAACGTTGTTGATGTAGGGGTTTTTCTTTGATCATGATTTGTTCATCATCTTCGTGATTTAAAATTAAGACCGCTTTTTTTCGTTATAACGAGAGGAGGTCAGACCACACAAACATGGCCGATCCTCCTCCCCTTTTCTTCTTGGTCATCGTGGATCGTTGTGGAGAAGACGGCGTGGTGTCGTTGCACCGCGCGGGAACAGGAGAACCGCGGATGGAGAGGGCCTTGGAGGAGGTGGGCGGCGCCGTCGCGTCGCGCCGATGAAGCCAAAGGAACCGCGGCCGGAGCAAGCTGCTGTGGTGGTGCGTGCTACCTTCATGCCAGGCCTGAGGACCCGAGGGAGGCCGCAGCCTGAGCGGGCAGCGGCGGAGGGGCGTGGCACCGTCGCGCCGCGCCGTTCGGTGAAGAGCCGCGACATTTGGCTATGGCAGTTCAACAGGAGGTGGCCAGCCAAGACGGCCGCCAGTGCTCAAGGAAGCGGGACCCAACCCCTCCTCACGGGTCCCACATGGCACACCGGCTGGCCATTATGGCTGACCGTTTCCAGGAAGACCAGGGGTTTGAAACCCCCATCCAGCTCAGCTAGGGCGGACCCCATGGGTCCGCCGTTTCCGCAATCAAGGGGGGCAGTGCCCCCCCCCCCCCCCCCGTTCCCATCCCACTTGGCCGAGAGCTGAGCCGTCGGCCCGCCCACACCGAGCCGGGCCCGCCGCGCCAGCTGGGCCGGACTCGGACCCGGGTCGGGTCGACCCGGGGGGTATTGGGTCGGGTCGGACTGGGCATAAACCCCCTATTTCCAGGCAGTTTCGTTCAAATGCCAATAACGTGGGATACAGACCTCTGATCGACGCACTGTCAGTTGCGTTGAGATACTTGGATCGAAACGGTTGATACGGTATATTACACTCAAGTTTTCAGAGAACATTGGGTATGTCCGGGTTGGTTCGAACACCAAACCAACTGGGCCCTTGGAGCAGAAACGCTTATAAATCGAGCTCCGGACGTCCGATTGACGTGCCGTCGACTTTGTTGGATTCCTCTTAGTGAGACGGTTCTTTTGGCTTACTCTGCTTGAGATTTGGACACATTTGGTGTAACATCCCTTGTAAGTAAAGAATAAAATATTTTCATATTTATTAATATTTTCAAATTAAATATCAATCTTACTTTAAAGGGGTTTCTATGTTCGATAGCATACCCGATACGCAACAATGATTTTCATTGAAATCTTACGTTGCACACTAGTAATATAATAATATTATTTTAAATGGTAGTTATCACGTAGCCATTGTATTGGCAGGAATGAATAGAAATAACTAAAATATTTTTATATATGTTTGTTAAATGTTTTTACATTTATCCAATAAAAGATAAAGGCTTAAAATAAGAAAAGAATTCAATTTTAAGCATAGATACTCTAATATTCACTAAAAGGACGATTTATCGCCTTTTGATGGCGAACCCTCTTTAAATATAGTTTTGGTCACTCATATACATTATATTGGACCAAATTATATTATTCTTTAGAATCAGGACAACCAAATTTACATTGTGTAAATTTTTGGTATTTTTCCGTTAATGTTCATTTTTTAAGGAATAGTGACAAATGTTGTATTTTAATTCAAAACCTCTTTTTAATCTAATTTATTTATATGATGAGATTATCTTTTGAATTTGTTTTAAGTTTAAATTAGAATATATGTTTACCATTATATCCAATGGTGTTCATTGGAATTAATTTCACTTTGAAATTGGACTTAAACTACTGTCAATCTTTTGATATATATTGTTTCATAAAAATACGCTATTTGTTTTGACAACGAAAATTAATTAATAAATTAATTAATGCAACATATATGTTTGGAATTTCTTAAAATATACATCATTTTTGAATTTGGAATATCAAATATAGCTTAGGGTGATTTTTTGGTACTTTTCTGAAAAACATCAATTTTTTATGAATAGTGAAACCACTAAGCGGTAGTTAAAAAACTGATTTTTCGTTTAAATGAAAATTTAACACTTTTTTTAATTGAATTTAAAAAATCCAACATACATGGTTGTCATTAATATGTAAAATTTGGTTCAATGGGATTAAAATAATTTTTTGGTGAATAGTAACTTTTAAGTTTTATTAATCGCGATTAGAGGTAATTAGTGTAATTTAAGGTAAAAATAATGTTTTAATAATATTAAATGACCTTGAAACATGTACTACCCTTCTTGGATGTGTCATGGACGACCATGAAAATCCAATGGTCAACTTAGGGACCCCATGGATCCACCTGGGTAAGAAAATGACATTAATAACTTTTTATTCAAAGTTAAAATAAAAATGTCACAAACATGTATTGTTTTACTAAAACAATTTTTACATGGGGTTATACAAGTCATATTTTTGACTATAAATATTCATTATAAATATAAGAAGATTTCCTAAATCATGATATTTTTTTATAATTTTTAGATATTAAATAAATTAAATTATTTATGATACCATGATGCTACAGTGATTACCTCATTATTTAATGATTTAAATAAAATGAAAAGATAATGTAAAATCTAAGACCTACACATGTAAAAAACCTATTGGATGTGTGTATTTAGAACTCTTATCACTTTATACTTGAAATATATAATTGCGGGACCTTTAAAATTTGAAAAGCATTTTATAATAAAGTAACATTTTATAAATTTCCAAGAGTGCCCCTCCTCTCCTCTTATAAAAGGCCCCCAACTATACCACCTTACCCACACCTCTCAAGAATTTGGATCAGCCAATAAATGATCATTTTATCTCTCCACACCACTCTCCTCATTCTCGAAGCCTTTCTTTATGCAGAAAGCACTTCAAGAAATCCCTTTTGT
This sequence comes from Viscum album, assembly GCA_963277665.1. Classification (NCBI taxonomy): domain Eukaryota; kingdom Viridiplantae; phylum Streptophyta; class Magnoliopsida; order Santalales; family Viscaceae; genus Viscum; species Viscum album. The sequence continues at coordinate 872,698,409 of OY728152.1, read as the reverse complement.
TCAAACCAAGAGGAGTTACCTGATTTAAAGGTAATGTCTTATCTTGTGTTATTATGTTTTATTTTGCTTCTCCAACCCCCTAAACTCTTTTTATTCCTTCTTTTGTAAAAAAAAGTATATCAAATATACTAGGATGTTGTTATGTGAAGGATTTGATTTAACCTTATATACACCTCCGTATAATTGTTAAAGAACATACTGTTTCTGTGGTTGGTGAATTTATGCCTCACGAAACAATGATTGTTCAATAGTCTTCTAAAACCTATCATGGTGTGCATTAAGATGTCACAATTTTTATATATGATATATATTATGTTTATTTTTTCCATATTCTTCTGTATTTTTCAATTATGGAATACCTTTATGGTTTCCATTATGGGTAAACACGATAATTTCATTTTAGGAATTGTGGACTACCGCCCCCTCAAAGTGATTTGATTTGTTAATGCCATATGTGGGATGTATAAAGGATGGAGTTAATGATATTATATATTATATTATACTGTAATTATAATATACCTTTATATCATTATGATTCCACTCCATTAAATACGAAATAGAAATGAAAGTAGTGTTCATGTGTACATATGGCTTACCGTCTCCATTAACGGTGCATTTCATTTATTACCTCTAAATGTTATGTACTATTATAAATACATGTATATGCTAGATATATATGATATATATGATATTAAAATCATGAATATCATTCTGGATATAATGAACCTCTGACCACATGAACAACATGTAATTGTAAGAAGCCCATTTTTGACTTATGAACCAAATATCAACAAAACGAACATTATTAACATAAATGATTAAATAATGTTTATAACCTGGAAATAAGTGATATAAAACGAATAATATACTTTAAAAAGGTTCTTAAGCAAGTAGAAATTAACACCAGTTTATTATTCAGGAGATTAAAGAGTGATCGAGTCAAGTCGGACACGAGGTAAGGGACTTCATCTCAATCTCCTTTCATTGAGGCATATTTTGTTCTAATACAAGACTTTCTTTTATACGTTGTATAAAACACCTTTAACTTTTCATTTCTTTCAAATGGAATATTTTTCTATGAAGAGTTTTACTAAACGACAATAAGGAATGATTATTTTAACGTACGCGGTGACAATGACCTTCTCCGTCGCCGCGAGTATTATTTGTTCTTTGGTTTCCTCAACAAGCTGTAATGTTTTTAAAATGAAATAAATACCATATACTCTTTTATATATTTTGGTATTGAAAATGGTTTTTATAATGGATTTTTTATGTCAATATATTTATGTATATTTTGATAGAAATGTGGAAATGTTTTCTTTCCATTATATCTGTTTTATGTCTTATGATTTTATAATGGTACTTGGACATTTGATGGGTGGTTACATGATAAAACATATGACAGGTGGTGCCGTGAATACCAGGATGGGTGGTTACGTTATAACCTCCAATGAATTGGGTATGGAAGACAGCCATATGGCTATTCTATTAAGTGATATGTGTGGAAGTCGACCTTATGGTTATTCCATTTAAGTATGTTTATGTCCCAAGTTACCTTAATATGTCATGTGTTCTTTATATGGGTTTTATGGTAATATTTTGGTTACAAAAGGGTAAGTAATGATCTTTTATTCAGTGAAGATTATTTACTACTCCATAAATGTGAAAAGTATTACTTTGATAAAGTATTCATGGTTTACATGTTGTTTTGAAAAACTAATAGTTTTCCTTCTTTGTGTATCCCTTACTGAGTTTTTTATGCTCACCCCAAGTTTTTTTTGAAATGTTTTTCACAGGACATATAGTGTAATAAGGTCAAGGATGGGATCAAGGAAAATTCATGATGTCTTAAACATGTAATTAGAAATGACTATCTTTTTTTTAAGAGTTCATGTTTTGTAAAAAAAGGAAACTCTGTAGAAGTGTCTACTGTGTAATCTTTTGAGATTTAATAGTTATGATCTAATTCTCTAAAAATCTAAACCTTAAAAGATCCTAAATGTGAATTATTCATTTAATTTAATATTAAGTAATGTTTAAGGCCGGGGCCTTATAGCTGGAGTACGGTCGGGTTGGTTTTAGCTAAAAAACAATCGGGCCCCTGGGACGAAAAAGCCAACAACTCTCAGACCGGACATCCGATTGACGCGCCATCTGTCGCGTTGAGTTCCTTTTGACGAAACGGAACATCATGATACATCAACTCTGGACTTCATGATAGTCTATGTATCGACCCCTTGTCTTGTGGAGTGGACCCTCCCGGAATCGAGTGTTCTGTGTACGGGAACCCTAGAGGTGGATCGGACTATGAAGACGATGACGACTATACTAGGATCCTACGTGGGTTCAGTAGTGAGGATGACTATACTTGGATCCTCCATGGGTTCGACAGCGACGAAAACTGTACATGGATCCTGCGTGGGTTCGGTAGTGATGGTTACTGTACTTGGATCCTACGTGGGTTCGGCATCAACGACATATGTACATGGATCCTACATGGGTTCGGTAGAGGAGAGGATTCAGAGGCTACATTAATAATCTCCACCCCTCTTCGTGAATAGTATACTTGTGTCAGCTGAGTCTTTACTTTCAATCATTATCTTCGATATGATTGACTTGCTATCCTGTGTGGATTGGTTTGTGCATTCCTGTGTGGATTGGGTTGTACTTTCCTGTGTGGACTGGGTTGAAATTGGGCTCGTGAGTTGGAGAAGAATTGGAATTGATGAATTAGGTATATGTATGGGCATATACCTAAGTAGAGTTGGTTGATACTTCATGATTGTATCTTTCCTTTGTGGTTTATACTTCGTGGATTCTGGGAGACCTTCGGGAGTCTCGGGGTCCCTACGGATTATCATATACTCACCCCTGCACGGGCTATGCCCACACTACGTTGTGTTGGTTGCAGACGACAGATATCATGATCATGGTTGAGGCTTGTGGAGCGGGATGACACCCGAAGGTGGACTATCAGGCGGGACGTACACGGAGTGGAAGGCCGGACGCGAGGAGTGGATGAGACTATCTGTACTCACCCTACAAGTGGGAGTTATGGAGGACGTCTTGGTGGTTTCTTCTCTACTTTTCAGCTATTTCACATTCCTTTCTCAGTTGTACTGTACTTTCAGTTGGGTTTGTATACTGGCCCATTTATTTTCCATCACTTACTTTTGTACTCAGTTTACTTAGTGTTTACTAAATCTTTTGTACTATGTGGTGTTTTATTATTATACAAAGGCAATTCCTTCCCTTTTAACGGGATTTACACCTTTGGTTCTAGTCGTTATCCCCTGGCCTATGGAAGGAGGGCTTGGGGTAGTCACGGAACGGGCCCCGAGGACGGGTCGTGACACTTCTGCGGGTGTGGCGAGGCTGTCTAGGGGGTTGAGGGGGTCAAGGGGGTGGGGTGGGGGGATTTTAAGGGGGTGCAGGGATTTCCATGGGGTAAGAGGTGTCCTGGGGGTGGTCGGGGTGTCCAGGTTTTGGGCGGGGCTATCCAGGGGGTACAGGGTGTCCAGGGGGTGGTCAGGCTATCCACGGGGGTGGTGGGGCTGTCCAAGGGGGTATGAGGTGTCCAGAAGGTGGTCAGGCTGTCCGCGGGGTGTGGGCAAGTTGTCCACAGGGGTGGTGGGGTTGTCCAATGTGGTCGGGGCTGTCTAGGGGGTGGGGGGGCTTTCCAGGGGTTGGGGTGTCTGCGGGGATGGGTGGTGTCCGGGGGGTGGTGGGTGGGTGTCCAGTGGGGGTGGTAGGGCTGTCCATGGGGGTGGGGGTTGTCCAGTGGGTACGAGTTGTCCAAGGGTGTGGGAGTGTAGTCCACAGGGGTGGTGGGGCTGTACTGGGGGTTGTGGGTTGTCCAGGGGGTGGGAGTGTGGGGATTTCTTGGGGTGGGGGCTATCCAAGGGGTACGAGGTGTCTAGGGGTGGATGGCCAGTCCAGGGGTGTGGTGGGGCTATCCAGGGGGTACAGGTTTGGTGGGTGGGCTGTCCACGTGGGTGGTGGGGCTATCTAGGGGGTATGGTGTGTCCCGGGGTTGGGCGGGCTGTCCACAGGGTGGTGGGTGGGATGTCCACAGGGGTGGAGGGGCTGTCTAGGGTGGTGGTGTTGTCCACCCCCGAACTAGGTTCATAAAATCCATTCTCTATCCAATTATAGCATGATTTCAAGCCTAATATAGATTACTGAGAATACTATTGGTCTAAGACATGAATATCATACATATAAATCTCAACACACTCAATTTTAAACACATTACCAAATATCATACGTGGATATGATTTTAAAAGCTATGTTTCAATGAGACACTACTCATAGTAGTATGATCCTTGTTATATCATTAGGTGATATGGAGTTGTACAAATGTTAAATTTGTATGAGATCAATATGGATAGTGGATAAGAACCTGAATGATATTACTTTGAAGAATCACTTCTTCTTGGAAGGGTAAGAGTGAGTGTTTATATGGAACTTCAAGAAAAGTCTTAACATGTGAACGAAACTATACATTGGTTATATGTCATTCCTATTTTTTTGTAGAGTATCAGGGTGTAAAACCCACCCCTACTCCCAGAACAACCCACACCCACACCATCCCCACCCACACCCCTGAGGCCCCAAACTCCCCCTGCTTCCCTCCACCCAGATAGCCACCCCACCCTAACTGGTCAACCCCCACCACACATAGACAGACCACCCCCTCCTCCCTAGACAACCCACACCACCTCCTACCCCTGGACAGCCCACCCCACCCCCTTGGATATCCCATCCCACCCCCTTGGACCACCCATCCCCCTTGACAGCCCACACCCCCTCCCCCACCAGGATAGCCCACCAACCACCACCCCAAGATATCCCACCCCTTCCCTGGACAACCCACACCCCAATCCCCTATAGCACCCTCCCCAACCCCCCCCCCCCAACCCCCCCCCCCCCCCCCCACACCCCCACCTGAATAGCCGATGCCCCCACCCCCACCGGACACCCCCATCTATGGATAGCCCATACCCCCTCCTACACCTGGATACCCCCCCCCACCTGGACAGTCCCCCCTCACCTGGACATCCCTTCCCCCCACCCACCCCCACCTGGATAGCCCACCACCCCCAACCTGGACACCCCCAACCCACTTGGAAAGCCTATCCCCCTCCCATAGACTCCCCACACCCCCTCCCATACCTGGATACCCCACCCCCTGGATAGCCCAACCCTCATGTTTTCATAGGACATGGTGCAATAAGGTGAAAAGGCTACTTAGGGATGCAACACGAGATGCAATTAAGGCGCAAGTGCACATAAATAAATATATACAATTTTCAAAAATATTTTAAATTTAAAAAAACTTAAATTCAATCAAAATAATACAAATTAAAATACATTCTAATAATTTTTAACCAAATCATAATCAAATAATCAATCAATAAGAACCTAAACATTGAAATCATCATGTTATGTTATATGTCTTCTGTAATGTTAAATGTGTTTCTGTAATTCTCTACTATGTTAAATGAGTTTGAGAACCTAAACATCAAAATCATCGTGTTATGTTAAATGTGTTTATTGTTATTCCATTCTTGTATTTAATCGAGAGATGGTTATATTTTTATAGATTTTGATTTATTTCTTTTTTTATTAATAAAGTAAATGTTATGTCATATTTAGGGATGTACAACTCACTTTTGATAAAATATCCCCAATTTCCATCTGCCCCTCTAAGAATGGTCTCTATTTCTTGAACCCATGATTTCCAATATCTTCCTAATGATTTACCTCTATTTCCCCGATTTACTCCTACCCACGATTTCTATCGCACCCCTAATTCCCCCAGGCACTCCCAATTTCCATCGGGCCCTCAATTTTCTCCGCCCCTCCAAGAAAAATCATTGTTGCCTTATTCCTCCAGATTTCAAGGGCTACTGGTGCGCCTTTTCTAAGCCTTACGTAATAGTGGCTATCAGGTTGGCACATGATGCACACTCCCCAGTGAGGTTGCCTCACCTCACCGATGGGGGGGGGGGGGCGCACCGGGTGTGCCTCGTCACTCCTCATTCCAAGGCACGCTGTTTCATGCGCCTTTTACAATAGTGCCCACCCCCATCACCCTTGACAGCCCACACTCCCTCCCCCATCAGGACACCCCACCCTGAACCCCGGATAGCCCACACCCCTCCATGGGTAGACAATACTCCACTCCCCCACACCCCAGTTTCCCCCCTACCCCCCTGCAGGCCCCTACCCCTGGACAACCCACCCCCACCTGGACAACCCCCACACCTGGACAACCCCCTACCCATCCTACATCCCCCCATTGTGTAATTTTTTAAAAATCATTTTATTCATTATGAAAGGAAAACCATCATGAATTATCTATTTAATTCCATAAAATCCATTCAATTTATCAAAACATGACAAATTCAATTCATCAAAACATGAAAAAATCATTTTATCAATACATAATAAATTCAGTTTGTCGAAACATGAAAAATTAAATTTACAAGGATTTATGGGTCACTTAGGAAATGTCATTGGGGACAGGGTAAATAAACTACATTGTTAATTCCATTTTAAAAATTGGGACAAACACTTGGGAGGTGAGGTGGTGTCTAGGATGTGTGGTGGTGTCCAGGGGGGGCTACCTAAGGGGTGGGGGATGTGAAAGAGGGTGGAGTTTGTCCAGGGGGTGGGGTTTTCTAGGGGGAGTGGGGGGGTCCAAGGGGGTGGGGGAGGGGGATGTCCAAAGCTGGGGGTGTCCAAGGTGGTGGGGGTGTCCAGGAGGGGGGGGGGGTTGTCCATGGGGGGTGAGGGGTGTCCAGGGGGCTGGGTGTGGGGTGTGAAGGGGGTGGGTGGAGGGAGTTGTAAAAGGGGTGGGGGTCACCTAGGAGATACAGGGGGTGGGGGATGTCCAATGGGGGGGTCCAGGGGGTGGTGGCTGTCTCGGGGGTGGGAGGTGTCCAGGGGGTGGGGGTGGGGGTGTTCACAATTCCAATCTATTACCCAAAAAACATCTAATTCATCCTCAATATCAATACCCATCCCATTATTCCTTTAATAGAAACCATAAATACAAAATCAAAATCCAATTTTCAACTAAATTAATGTCCACATAAACTATTATATCTCCCCAATAAAGCAACCCTTTACCATGTTTTAATTGTAGAACATAAAATAAAAAACTAATCAAATGGTTCGCTAATGCACAGACCATAGGAACTCTAATTTAGCCCAAATTAAAATAGGAAATAGAAAAAAATATAGGGAGAACATTAAAACTATGAAAACACTTACTAATTAGAAGTGTAGAAATAAAAAAATTGATTTATTAAAGATGGATCTATGGCTGGAAAGAGTTTCACGGCTGAGAAAACTTTTGGATGAGCCTTGGATTATGGTATGAAATAGGGCTGAGTAGGAGATGTGGTGTTGGGTATTTGGGTGAAAACATTCCCAATGGTTTTTAAAATTCATTTTTAAAGACTAACTTTATCAATGATTTATTAAAACCATTGGTATATCTTTGAGGAACTAATAATTTACCAATGGTTTTGTCAAACTTTGGGAAAATTTTAACTATATCAACACATTTCCAATGGTTTGAACAAACCATTGGAAAATGTTTCCTTTTTTACAGTATACAATTAGTTTGAAGAAACAGTTGGTATATATCCTTTGGAAAAACTTCCAATTCTAGTAATTAAAGGAATGGGATGTTAATGGAGATGTACCCATGTCATGATTGATGGTGTGTACCAGTTTATACAGAGATCCAATAACTAGTGAAGAAAAATGAACATTCATATGTTTCATATTCGGGGAGCCCTAGACCACAAACATATCAAATCATCTTTAGAAGAAAAACATATTATCAAGAGTTTTTTATCAATAAAGAAAAAAATACATGATCTTTTCCCAATTACAAAAAATGAATTGATAAAAATCATCAACTAAGGGTTTTCAATGATTTAAATGAGACATCATGGTTAGATCCAGATAACATGATACTTCAGAGAAATGCGACAATGAATGCGAGAGCTGAGGATAACAAATATGAAGATCTAGAACCATTAGTCTTAGATAAATCACCGGGAAATCTGGGAGAAACCTAGGGATAGGGAAATGGATAATGTTATTCCATAGAACAGGTGGTGGAAACCCCAATCCATCCACCCCTCCCACATCTAGAAAGGGGGGGTCATTCCTCATCAGTCATCAGGGCCTAGGGTACCATCATTGAGAGAACCTCTACTGAGATAAATTCATGTTATTTTATCATTTAAAAAGTGTTGATATTTAATGAGTTATTTGGGTGGCCTCTCCACCTACGTGTTGCATGTCCCCAACGGGGCTCGTGGTGACCAACCCTTGGGCTTAGTCTTGTTCTGAATAGGATAGAGGGGCCCAAAAGTGGTTTGTTAGCATATAGTGCGCGTTGCCTTGTGAGGAACTCGAACCCTGAACCTTTATCTTAGGAAATCTCCATAGGTAATCAACTCACATGTGCCTCAGAGGCTCTTTATATGTTTTATGGGTTGTTTGGATTTTTTTTGGTTCTTTTAGGTTGCTTTAGGGAGATTATGTGGTTTGGGGTTTTTAGGGGTTTTAGGTGTTTTATTTTATTTTATGAGTTTTTTGGGGTTTTAGTGTTTTTTTTGTTTTCTCATGATTGTTAGGCTTTAAGTATTTTTTTTATTTTGGGTTTTTATGGGTTTCATTGGTTTTTATGGTTTTATCATTCTTTGGGTTTATTTATGATATTCAATGTTTTATGTTTTTTTTGTTTTTGGGTCTTTTTTGTTGTTTTTAGGTTTTTAGCGGGTTTTGGGGGTTTTTAATGATTAAATTGGTTTTTAGTTGTTTTAGGGGTTTTATGGATTTATGAGAATATTTTAAAATTTTAGGGTCTTTTATAGATTCTTTAGTGTTTTTAAGGAAGTTTTAGAATTTTTAGGGCGTTAGGATGTTTTTGGGATTTTAGGAGTTTTATGGTTTTTAGTGTTTTGTTGGGGGATTGATGTGTTTTTAGAATTTTAGGTTTTATTAGTGTTTTAGGGACATTAAAGGTTTAGGGAGTGGGGTGGAAGGTATAGGGTTCTATGGTTCATGATTAACACTTCAGTGTGTAGGGTATAGGGTGTAGGGTTTTGGTTTTCGAGTGTAGTGTATATGGTTTGGGCTGTAGGGTATAGGGTGTAGGGTTTATGGTTTACGGTGTAGTGTAAAATGCATAGGGTGTAGGTTTAAGTATTATTTCTAGGTTACTAGGATTCAAGTTTTTTCGGTCATTTTACATTTTTTGAGATTATATTTTTTATGGTTTTTGAGGGTTCTATGGTTTTACGGTTTAAGTGTATTTTATAGTTTTTAGGGTATCTTAGGTGTCTTAAGAGGATTTATGGTATTAGTGTCGGACCCTAGTTATGTTTTGGTCGTATTTGTTTTCAATAGTAGAATATGTTTATTATGTTGAAAACAAATTATATTGAGAAGGTAATGGAAATCCAGATTGAAGAAGGGTGTGAGTGAAGTTGTCAATTAGATTGTGGATCGGATCCAGAAACCCCAGAATCATATCCCACACATCATCTTATGTAAATTCTATCCATATTATTGATAAGTCGATAAACTGTCGAAAGCTAATGATTTTTTTTTTTGAGTTTTTAATTAAATATTTGAATGTAATGAAAAGATAGGGACTGTAGAGAATTAGTTTGAGGAAGAATTGGTCTCAGAATATGCTGGGTGAGACTGAAAGTATGGGATGTAATATAACATATAAGTATTAAATCTAATGATTCCTTGTTAATTTTTATTTCAAAAATATCAGAAGTTGTTTGGAGAACTTCTTATTGAAGGCATATGAAGGAAAGGTGAGACAAGGTGTTTCCAATCATATTCAAGTCTGATTTAAAAGAAATATGTCGCTTGTAGATTTGTAAGTTATGGTAATTTCTTTAGTAAGTCATACGATGTTGAAGCTAAAAATCAATATTTTCAAATTAATGTGGAATATATGATACAAGAAATGATTTTTGGAAATAGAAATTTTTCTGAAGGAAAAAATTTTCATTCTCATGATCATTGGTATGAGATCATCATATTTAGAAATGTTTGAAATCATGACTACTTGGAGTATCATGTTCATAAAAAGAAAGTAGTTGCTGATCATTCCGGTCCATTAGACATGGTATTCCACCAATAATTGTAGTCATCTAAATATAATTAGTCATTACAATTGTTTGTTATACTTTTGAAATTAGAAGCATATTGATAAGAAAAGGCTTTTGAAGAAGAATTGTTTTTATGAAGAATTATCTTGGTTGATTCTAGGAAAATTAACTTTGATAATTTTCTTGAGACTATGATCAATTGATAATATACTCAATCATTTCTCATCATGATTATTCATTGATTAATTCAACTGTTAAATATATTTTTCAAAATCACTAATTTGTGGGTCAAGTGAAAATTAGAGGTGTCTTATTTAATGTTTTTTTTAAATGTAGTAAAAGGGGAACATGATTCTTTCTTGAAGATAAAAGATATTGGTTACTTTTGTTTTTATCAATTGGTATGGATCTTCCAAATTAGAAGAAATATGTTTTAAATTTTTCATAATTGATACAGAGAAACATATTGAAGAAATTGTTTTGTTCGTCGAAATGAAGAAATCAAAATCGGAAGATTAGTTTTTCAATTGATGTAGAGAAAAATTATGATAGGTATTTAGTTTTGATTTTACTACAAGAGGTTCTAGATAATAGGATTGATCCAATGAAATTAATGTAATAAAGAAATATAATTCTATAATTGGAATTGGAATCCGATTAAGACTCAGGAATTTTTATAATTTCTGATGTAATGATGATGTCAAAGAGATATCTAAAATTCATAGAGATTTGACGATTATAAAATCTAATGAATTAGTCAAAGAGAGATAAATAATTCAAAGAAATTTGAATATTTTAAAAGGATTTGAATAATTCAAAGAGTGATATGAGATTTGTGGAAGATTAAATATTAATGAAATTTAGTGAATAAGTAAGACCTTTTTCGAATCCCATATAATCCATTTTTTGTCTATTAAATAAGGAGAATATTTTTGTATTATGTGACTTGAATCACTTGTAAAAGTAAGAGATAATATCTACAATTCATGAAAAAAGAAGTTCTAGATTATATATTTTTGATGAATTTTTCCAGAAAGATGAAGAAGAAGAAGACATATGATCATATTCAGTTGTCTATCATATTGAGATGGGTAATTAGATCAAGGAAATTGTATTGAAATTTCTGGATTGATGAAGAAGAAGTTCATAATTGCATTAGTGTTATTCTAATAGAGAATTATTATCATATTCAGAAAACATAATTGGGAATCAAACTACGAAATTAGACTAAGTGTTAGTATGAATTATATAAGATGATCATACCATCTTCCGTGTAAGAAAGTGAGGAAATTTTAAATATAATATTTCTATATGTTCATTTAGAAGTACAATAACATGTCTGTTATAATAATTAAATAGGATCATTTATACTAGAATAATAACATAAACTATTCTATTATTTTCATATTACTAAATAGTAAAAGGTCATATCCTACTCATTGTATTCCACTCAATAATATTTTATTATAGTTCATTTTGTGGTATTGGATCATTTCAAACCACACCAATTACATAGATACTCTTATTGAGTTGTGAACCTTGAAAATTCACATGTTCCTGTGGATTTGCTTTGATTAGTTTTCAGTGGGGAATGAAATCATTAATAGGATGATAAGGTTTTTTGATTTTTAAGGAATCTTAAAAGTTAAAATATATCACTGATTCACCCCTCCCGATATATGTGGTACTTGGATCCTACCTAGGCACTTACAAGTGGTATTTGAGAGAAGGTTCGCTTCTTTTATTCTATTATGAAGTTTTTAAGGAGTTATGTTTGATAATTTGAGTTGTGATAATAGTAATGGTTTTACAATATTAAATGATAGGAATTATTGTATATGTAATGGAAGACTGATTCCATATGATTGGTCTCCTAGGTATGATGTTCCAAAAGATGTTACATATGGTTTCCCTCCTTGTATTGAGAATGATCCTCTCACAAATGCTGATATGGAAGACCTTGAAATTGATATAATAGCTAATAATTATTTACTCTCATCACATCATGAAAGTGGGATTGTGAGAGTAAAAGGAGTTTACACATCCAAATGCATCTCAGATAAGATGAACAACATTTATGAATGTAATACAAATGATAAAAAGGAAAATTTACAAATAAAGATATTGATGTATGAAGATATGAATATGGGTGAGTATAAATCCATCGGTGAAAAAATTTCTAGAGATAATTACATTATTAGAACTATTTAATTTCTTAATGAATAGTTAGAAGATTCTACTATTGGTGAAAATATCTTGAGAAATCATCCCGACATGTTTGAGGGTGAAGTTTTTTCTTTAGATGATAGAGGTCCCAATACATTATCTTTAGATTATTTTTATAGTACTCTCAATATATATTATATTTGAAGGAAAAATGATATTAAAGAATAAAAATATTATAGAGAATAGTATTTCAAGGATTCAATGAATGAAAATGTTATGAAGGATATTGAGGAATATGATGTTGTTGAATCTGACTCTGAAAAGGATGAATCTAAGAATATTGAGGAAATTTTAGCATTTTTTATAAAAATATGAAAAGAGGTATTGGAATGTAGAAATGGAAACATCCCATAAATGTTTTTGGTTCTATAGCCACATGGAGATTTTTTTCAAATTCTCCTGAAATAGTGAATGAATAAGAATGTAATGAAGAATAAATCGATGAAAAATAATGAAGGAGAATAATATATTGGTTGAAAAAGGGTGATAAGGAAAAATCTTATTCCAAGAGAACAGATAATAACTTCTCTAAATCCAAAAATATATTCTTTTTTAATAAGAATTATGATAATGAATTATTTAATTATGGTTCTAAATAGAACATGTTTATTACAATAGTTAATGAGGAATTTTTTTATTGAAGTGAAAGTAGTTGTTTTGAAGAAGAAGAAAGTGGATCCAAATATGAAAAATCTATTAGGAATTTTATAGTGGATATATTTTTTTCCAAAGTTAAAAAAAATAGGAAATAATAGTTTTGAGGAAGAAGAAAAAAATCAATTAGAATTTACTATAAAAGAAGAACTCAATTCTTGTCTTATAATGATTCGGAGGCTTGATAATGAAGCTAGGAAGTTGAAAAGTGAAGAATCTTCAACAAAAAATAATAAATTTTTTCCTGATGAGAAAGAATAGATGATGTTAGAGATTGATGAATTGAAGAAGTCTATTTAGAAATAAAATAATTATAATGACCATCTAGATGCCAAAATAAAGGGAAAAAAGAATAGTAGGACCTCAGGGAACAAAATTGATCTAAGTATGAATATAGGGTTAGTTTTATGGATAATTCTATATATGAAGTTGGTGTATGTTCACTTAAGTATTATCCTAATAAGGATTAAAAAATAGTTACCATAAAGGGTTGAGAATAAATTTGGGAAGGTTATGTATATGATAGAGAAAAAACAAATTCATTATGTCAGAAGATCTTAAAAATCATGAGTCCAAAAATGTTTCTATTACTCATGTTTCTGAAAATCCGAAGAGGAAAACCTAGATTAAAAGGAAAATTTTTGTTAAAAACAAAAAGGTTGGTGGTCAAAAATGTTCTATTAAGAAAGATGAAAATAATTATGCGAAACATCTCAATATTCCCATACAATATGGAGGTTACTAAAGAAGGTATTCATTCTATGGGGACAGTCGGAATTTTGGTGGATTCAAAAACACAACTAATATGTGATGGATCAACCAACCACATTACTATTATTACATGTTTAATAGAAGTAAATGTTTGTGGTGGATTTAATACAATCAAAGGAAGAATCATGAGAAGTTTATTTTTGAAGAATTATGAGAATAAAGCTTTGAGGGTTGAGAAAGGTAAACATGGTGAGTTTGTTAAGAAATAGTGCATAGTTATTGGGATAAAATAAATAAATAAGTCTAGGAAGTTAAAATATGAAAAGAAAATAATTTGAAGAAAAGGGGATGGAAAAGGTTTCATAAATTAAGAAATAATTTTATAAAAATATGTAAATTGATTGGGATTTGAAGATTTATAAAATATGTAAGAGGTGTGTGAATAATGGGAATCGTACTAATATGTTTTGACACTTTTTTCTACTAAATAAGAAGACATGAAGAAGATGCTATAATATAATTGTAACAAATAATTTACAAAAGTTTAAGACAAGTTTAAATCCTTGTCATAAGACTCTAATGATAATAAGAATACTATTACAAAATCCAAGTAGGATGAATAGAAGGAAAGAAGCACATCCACTTAAAAATCCAAGGAAAATAAGAAAACATCAAGATTATGAGAGGACACTCAGTCTGATTATTGCTTCTATGGAACCACTATTGTTCCTCCCTATTCCCAAAATTTTCGTATATTTGTACTAACCTAGATATAATTTAATGAGTCCATATAATGAAGCTTCATTTTATGAGTGCTTTACTATTCTTGAAAAATAATATAATGAGGATATGAAAAATATGAGTTTTTGAAAAGTTATGTTTTTGTACACCTCAAATTTCGGATATTTTTATATGGGTTCATGTTATTTTATCATAAAGAAATTCTTTCAAATATTTCCCAAATCATGAGAATCTTGAAAGATACATGAAAAGGTATTACATTAATGGTTAGTAATAGAAAACATTGCTAACCATAATTATACAAACTTATTTTCTACATAGTGTTCTCCCACATAGAAATAGAGTTTTTTAGTGGAAGGGTAATTTTTAAGGGACTCAAGTGATACATATAAAGTAGAATTTTATGATTTTTAGATGAATAGTTCCAACGCATTGAAATGATATCAATTTTCAATAAGTGATAAACATATCATGGTGTCCCATTTGAATTTGATTGTCAATAAGATGGAGAGATCATAAATAGGGAGAGAATGAATTAAATGGGGAGAAAGAAGAAAATTTGAGAAAATAAAACAACAAGTGAATTGTTTGATATTGAAGTTGGTATTGACAAAAAAAAGGGTGAGATATTTGGAATCCAATTATTTTTTTCATTAGATCAATATAATAATTATGTTAAAGAAAAGGAAATATGGTGAGAATGTAATGTAAATACGGATTGGAGAAGGGATTAAGTTAACATGTCAATCAGATCTAGGAATGGATCATACAAAATCATAATTAAATCAATAACATCCATGTATGTCAATATAATCCATCAGAATAGGTCTTTGATAAAAATTGATAAGCTGATGGAAATATTGTTGAGTTTGGAATGATAACATTGATTGTAATGAACAGATAAAGACTAGTGAGAATTGTTCTAATGAAGAATCAATATCAAAATATGTTAAGTGAGACTAAAAGTATTAGAATTAATATAAAATCCATGTATTAAATCTGATGATGATTTACTAATTATTATTTTTAAAATAATGTAATTTATTTGGAGAAATTTTAATGAAATACTTATAAATTAAAGGGGAGAAAATGTGCTACCAACTGCATTCAAGTTTGATTGGAATGAAAGATATTTTTGGAATACAAGAAAGATAAAATACATTACTTTGTAAGTTAGATGGTTTTTAATCTAATCTCCAATATTTTCAATGTCATGAAGATGTCATAATATAATAATTAATTTTAGAAATCAAAATGTTTGATTATGGAAAATACATTTTAGCATCACATTATTTAGTATAATATCACCATATTCAAAATGGTTTGATGTTTGGTTAACTTGGAATATCATATTCAAAAGAAAAAAGTAGTTACTGATGATACTGGTCTATAAAACATGGTATTATATGGATAATTAGAGTTACTCTAACACTGATTATTCATTACATTTTCCTGGTATCCTTGTGAGATCATAGGAAGAATGATTAGTAATTTTTGTTGAAGCAGAAATATTTTTATTAGGTATTGGCTTGGAAGATATTGGGATAATTGAGTAAGACAATTTTTTTGAGACCAAGATCAATCGACAAGATAGTGAGTCATTTCTCATCATGAATATTTTTTTATGTCATGTGAGAAATAAATTTTTGGGTATCTCTTACAAGTGGATCAACAGAAAAGAATAACCAGAATATTTATATTTAAAGAATTTTTAATGGTGATTTCAAAGGGGGATATAAGCTCTTGAATTTCTAATAAATTGGTTTCTTTTGTTTTTATCATTTGGTACGGAATATTTTAATGATAAAACATATGTTTTATATTTTTCACAATTTATACAGAGAAACTTATGTATGAAACAATTTTCTTCATCATAATTTCGTAATCATAATGAGTATATTGGTTTATCAATTGATACAGAGTAACATTATGAGATGTCTTTAGTTATGAAATGATTATAATAGGGTCAAGAAAATAAAAGTTATCCAATGCCATTATCATAATTAATAAATCATATTTTTCAACCAACATTAAAATCATATGAAAAAAAATATAGAATGTCTGAAGCATTACATAGGTAAAAGAGTGATCCCACATTCAAAGAGATTTGAAGATTATAGAAGGTTATTATGAATTCAAAGAGAGTTCCCAAAATCAATTGGATTTTAATATTTTAGAAGGCATTAGATAATTAAATGAGGGATCCAAGATTTAAGGATGTTTAATTATTTGGAAAATTTGGTTAAGTGGGAAAACCATTTCAAAATTCCGTTAAAACCATTTTGGAATGTCTATAAATGTAAGAGAATACATCTTTTATTCTGTGACTGGAATCTCTCGTTAAATAAGTGTGAGAAGCTCCTCAATTATAGAAAGAAGAGTTTTCAAGATTGTGTTTTCTTGATGAAGTTGGCCGAACAGAAGAAGAAGAAGAAAAATAAGAATGAATAACATTATATTATACTAGATATCGTATTGATCTAGATTATCAGACTGGGAAAATACTATTGATATTTACCGACTAAGGATGAATAATTTCAGACATGTTTCAGTGGTATTTTGATAGAGAATGATTATCATATTGATCAATCAGTCTTGGGAATCAAACTATAAAATCAAGATGAGTATTATTAGGATGTCTAGAAGAAGTTCAAACCTTCTAATTGTTATGAAAGTGAATAATTCTTTAAAGATTTTTTTTGAAGGTTGATCAAGAAGCATCATAACATGTCTATTACTGAAGTGTATTGCGGAATTTTTCTAAAAGAATCACATGATCTAATGGATTTTTTTATTAGTTCTAAAAGTGTGTAAGGTAATATCCTACTAATTTTATTCCATGAAAATTAATTGTTTTATAGGGTTTTATGTGGTATTGGATCATTTTTCAACCATACCAATGATGACGTTATTTTTTGGAGTAGCAAACCTTATAAATTCTTGTGTTCATGTGGATTTGTGTTTGGTTTGTTATTAGTAGGTAAAGAAATATTTAATAGGATTCGATGGTTGTTTCATTAGTAAGGTAAATAAAAAGAAAAAACATATATCTAATTAACCCCTAAACCTCTCAATGATATTTTGATCCTTTCCAGGCACTTACATTTAGGGGTTTTTATGGGTTTTTGGGGTTTTATGGTTTTCAGTGTTTATTTTTTTCATTAAGGATTATTTAGGGTATTGAGGATTTTAGGGATTTTAGGGATTTAGATTAATTAAATGGCTTTTAGGGTTTTGTGGTTTTAGTATATTTAGGTGTTTTATGGTTTTAGGTTATTTATGGGTTTTTTGAGTTTTTATGGTTCTTAATGTTTTTTATATTTATGTGTTTTATGGTTTTTGATGTTTTAAGGTTTTTATGGTTTGTATAGTTTTTATGGGTTTTGGGGTTATTAGGGAATTTATGGTTTTTTAGGGTTTTTTTTTGTTTTTGGGGCTTTTAGGGGTTTTAGAAATTTTTGACTTTTTAGGGTATTTTCAGAATTTTTAGGGTTTGAAGGGTTTTTATGTCCATAGTGTGTTCTAGGGAGTTCATCATTTTTAGTGGTTTCTTGAATTCATTAATTTTTAGGGTTTTAGTGGATTTTAGTGTTTTTGGGTAATTTGGGTTTTTATTGTTTTAAGGGTATTTACATGTTTTTGGTGTTTCCAAGGGGTTTTAGAGGTTTCTAGGGTTTTAGAGGGTATTATGATTTTTTGGATTCTTTTTCGTTTTCATTTTTTAGGTTTATAGGGGTTTTTTTACTGTTTTAGGTTTTTATTTGTTTTTATGGTTGTATAGGTTTTTTTATTTATAGGGTGTTTAGAGATTTTATGGATATTTAGGGGTTTAAAAGGTTTTTTTTATATTTTTATTGTTTTTATGATGCTTATGATTTTTTATTTTTGTTTAAGGGTATTTACTAATTTTAGTGTTTTTATGGTACTTTTAGTGTCTTTTAGGTTTTTATGGGGTTAAATATTTTTAGTTGTTTTTGGATTTCATATTTTTAGGGGTTTTAAGGTATTTAGGGGGTTTTGGTTTTTATAGTTTTAAGGTTCCTTTCTATTTTTATGTTTTTATAGTTTTTAGGTTTTTTTGTATTTAATTATTTTAAATGTTTTTATGGTGTTTAGGATTTTTATTGTCCTTAGGTTTTAGTATTTTTTTTAGTTTATTTATTGGTTTTTGTGAATTTTTTATTATTTTTATGGTCTTTTATGGTTTTTATGGATTTATTGGTTTCTTCAGTTTTTAGGGTCTTTTAATTTTTTTAGGGTTTTAAGGCCTTTTATTGTTTTTTTTTGTATTTGGTGGTTTTTACTATCTGTATGATTCTTTAAGGGATTTTTATGGTATTTTAGTGTTTTATATGTTTATTCTGGGGCACTTTAGGGTGTTGTTTTGAGTTTTGGTGTCATTTATAGGTTTTAGGAAATATTATGTTCATTTAGGGGGTTTTAGGATTTTAATATCTTTTTGGGGGTTTTTATGGATTTTAGGAACTTTTATGAATTTTATGGTTTTAGGATATTTTATTATATTTATATGATTTTATAGATTTTGGGTTTTTATGAACATTTAGGGTTTTAGTGTGTTTTTTGGATTTTAGGGTTCTTATGGTCTTTTAGGTGTTTTTCGATTTTTATATTTTGGGGGGTTTTGTGTATTTAAGGATTTTTTTGGTTTTTAGTGGTTTTACGGGGTTTTACGAGTTTTCATGATTTTTTAATTTTTAGTGTTTTTATGTGGTTTTAGAGTTTTTTATTGTCCATTAGGATTGGTTATTCAATATTTAATGATTTTTGTATTTTTGGGGGTTTTTATTATTTTCTAGGGTTTTTATTGTTATTTTTCTTTATAATGGGTTTTAGGGTTTTTAAGGATTTATTGGTTTTCAGGATATTTAGGGGTTTTATATATTTTTCGTTGTTATATGTTTTTTATATTTCTTAGTATGTTTTGGTTTTTTATGGTTTTATAGGGTTTTGGGGGGTTTTATGAGATTTTTCCGTTCATTACAATTTTTAGGGGTGTTCTGATTTTTAGGGTTTTATTGCTTTTAGTTGTTTTTTGGATTTTTAGGGTTTATAGGTACTTTTAGGGTTGTTCGTGGATTTTAATGTTTTTCTAGGTTTTTATATTTTTATAGGGATTAAGGGGTTTTAGGGGGTTTTAGGGTTTTATTATTCTTAGGGTTTTAGGGGATTCATGGGGTTTAAGGATATTTTTGGGTTTTATGGTTTTTAGTATTTTTTATGGGTTTTATGTATGTTACATGTTTTCATATTTGTTTGGAGTTTTTAGGTGTTTTTTGGGTTTTGGTATTTTTAAGGAGTTTTATGGAGTTCTAGTGTATTTTAGGGTTTTTGTGTTTTTAGGGTGTCTTCAGGATTTTAGATTGTTTAATGGGTTTTAGTTTCTTTTAGGGTTTTATAGGGTTTTTTATATTTCAGTGGATTTACATGTTAAATAAGGCTTTTCTGATTTTTAGGGTCTTTTAGGAGTTTTTTTGGTTTTAGTGTCTTTTAAGGATTTCTAGGTTTTATTTGGTCGTTTAGTTGTTTTTATGGTTTTTAAGGCTCTATGGGGTTTCATGGGTGTTTATAATTTTTTGGGTTTTTTGATTCATTGGGTTTTTAGTGTTTTATGGGTTTTTTTTGTTTTTGGAATTATACATGTTTTTTGGGTGTTATAGTTTTTATGTATTTTTAGTGTTCGTTAGGGTTATTTTGTGTTTTTTGGGATTTTTTTGGATTTTTAATGTTTTTAGGGTGTTTCATGATTAATATTTTTTGTTTTTTAGTTTTTTTTGTTTATAGGATTCATAGGGGTTTGGGTATTCTTAGGTGTTTTCTATTTCTCAATGTTTTTAGGGTTTTTTTTTTGTCATTTTAGGAGGTTTCATGGGTGTTAGGGTTTTATGGCTTTTGTGTGTCTTTTTAGGGGGTTTATGGGTTTTATGATGGAAAGGAAGATGAGATGGTCGGGCTATTTCCGGCCCCCAATATTTATTAGAATGAGAAAAAAAGAGACACAACAGACAAGGGAGGGGAGGGGTCAAATGATCCACACCCAAAAACCCTTAACAACTCCAAAACCAAAAAACCGAAAGACCCAAAAAAACACAGAAAAACCAAATGGAACTGAAAAAATGAAAAGTCCCCATGATCACCTCCCATCCAGTCAGCAACCATCATTCATCATCACCATAACCATAATAGCAGCTTCATCAACATTCAACGACACGATATTAGAAGCACCATAGAAAATCCCAGCCACAACAACACCTTATTTCAGCACCATACTGAGATCAACAACCATCATCCTGATCTCCAACATAAGTTTATCAAACCTGCACCACTTAAACTTAACACCCCACCGAGACACACCCTTGATGCCAAGTTGAACCACCAACACCATCCCAAAACTGACCCATACACCATCAAACTAGACCAAGATGGGGTTTAGTGTGTTGGGAAGGGCAGTAAGAGCAGAGCTGGGTGCACGAGCCAAGGGAAATGACAACGGTTATCAGCCACACACCAGCAGCCAATTCCAGCATTCAACAAGCAGATCAGCCAAACACTGCGCATCAGTACAACCACCGTGACCTTCCAACCAACCAACGACAAGCAATGGAAAAACAAAAGCAGTGCAGGACCAATAATTCCAACACTTAGAACTAAGGCATAGGGCCCAAAGACCATCCAACGACCAAAAACTCACAACCACTAGCACCTATTCATAGGAAAGAAAAACAAGAACAACAACACCTGTATCCAAGTCATCTACGCCTTGTGAACACGTGGCAAAAAAACACCATGTATCTCCTCCTGGAACACACCAAAGGCTATATAAGAATCATCAAAATCGAGAAAAACAGGAGAACAATCTTCTAGGACCCTCACCAGATCACAACCAAGTCAACCAAAACACAGTAAACCATAGACCAGAGCAGCCACCATAACACATCACAACATAGCGATCCCAACATCAAAAGCATGAAGCAGATCTATGAGACCATAAAAATGAACCTGTAACCTCCTAACACATCGAAACCACCTTACTCACCAATGAAACCCACGAGCCTGCTGACCCGTCCAAGGAAATTCCAGATCTGAAAAAACCCCGATCCGCGTTTGGAGCTTAAGTGCGGACCAAAAATAAGAAATTTTGAAAACCCAGTTAACTGGATCAATCATGCCACCACCCATCTGAATCCATTCCATCCACATTCAATGATAAATGACGCAATTACAGAGATTCCACTGAAATTCTCCCAGGCACAGCTCTGCAAGCCGATGGGAAGCTTGCAGCATCGAAAACCGAGAAATCCATACCCCCACGTATTGTCATCGAAGAGGCAAGAAACCACCCCACTGATGAAATCTCATCCACTGTTGAAAGCTTCGAAGGCACTGACACATCCATGGAGGAATCTGGAACAATGGACGAAGAGCGCAAGTGCATCCAATCTCCAAAGGGTTGACCGCATCACCTATTTCCAAAAATCTCCAATCTTCATATGAAGCATATTTAGTGTTTTTTATGATTCTTAATATTTTTTTTAATTTTTTGTTTATTTTGAGGGTTTTAATGGTTTTATGATTTATAAGGCGGTTTTGGGATATATTATATTTTGGTATTTTAGGGGTTTATACTGTTTTTACATATTTTTAGGTTTATTTTATTGTTTAAATGATTTTTTAGGGTAGTTCTAGGACTCTTATTGTTTTTCTGGTTCTTTTAGCAGTTTTAGGGTTCTTTTGGGATTTTGGTGTTTTATGGTTTTGTATAGTTTTTTTTTGTTTTTTTAGAGTTTTAATGGTATATTAGGGTTTATTGTGTGTTTAGGTTCTTTTATGTTTTTCAATATTTTTATAGGTTTTTAGGGTTTTAGGTTTTTTTAGGTTTTCATGTTTTTTTGGGTTTTTTGGGTTTTTTGGCGTTTTTTAGGTTTTTGGTGTTTTTTAGAGGTTTTGAGTTTTTATATATATCTAGGGTTTCTTCGATTTTTATAGTTTTTAGGATTTTATAGTATTTGATTCATATTTTTTGAGTTATTAATATTTTTATGTGTTTTTATGATTGTTTTAGGGTTTTTTAGGGTTAGGGTGTAGAGTATATGATTTAGGTTATAGAGTATATGGTTTTTGGTGTACGATATAGGATATAGAGTGTAGGATATATGGACAAGGTTTTCAGTTATAGTGTTTATAGTTTTGGATATAGTGTTTAGTGTGTTTTGTTTAGGTTTTGGGGTGTGGGATATAGGTTGTTGGTTGTACTGTTTAAGGTTTAGGGTGCAGGATATAGGTTTTCAGGTGTAGGATTTAGGTTTTTAGGTGTAGGGTATATGGATTAGGGTATAGTGTTTAGGGTTTAGGGTGTGGGTTATATGGATTAAGGTATAGGGTTTATGGTTTGATTTATATGTTATATGGTTTTAACAGTAGGTTTTAGGGTTTTCAATGTTGGGTAAAAGGAATACAGTGTAGGGTTTAGGGTTTAGGGTAGAGGGTATAGGGTTTAATGTGAGTTTAAGGTGTTTAGGTAGTATATTTAGAGGTTTTGGGTAGAGGTTATATTCTATAGGGTTTAGGGGTAAGGGTTTAGGGTGTATGTTATATGGTTTATGTGTAGGGTATATGGTTTAGGGTGAAGAGTATAGTATTTAGGGTCCAGGGTTTATATTTTAGGATGTAGGATATAAATGTTAGAGTGTAGGGATTAGGATTAATGGTGTAGGGTAATTTATTTTTGGAATAGGTTTTTTGGGTTAGGGTGTAGGGTTTATGATTTATGGTGTGGGGTTTAGTGTTTAGGGTGTATGGAATAGGTTTTAATGTGTAGGGTTTAGGGTGTAGTTTGTAGGGTAAAGGTTGTTGGTTTTTGGGTATAGGGTATTGGGTATCCGGTTTGAGGTGTAGGGTAGTGTGTTTTGTGTGTGTGTAGTAGGGTTTGGGGTGCAGGGTATAAGGTTTAAGGTTTAGTTTTCAGGGTTTAGGGTTTAAGTTATAGAGTTTAGGGTATAGGGTATAGGGTTGGTGTACATAGTATAGGGTTAAGGGTTTAGGGTTTAGATTTTAGGGTTTAGGATATTGGATTTATGGTTTAGAGTTTAGTGTGTAGGTTTTAGGGTTTATGTTTTAGGGTATAGGGTTTAGGATGTAGGGTTTAGGCATTAATGTGTATGGTATAGGGTTTATGGGGAAGGGTAAATGGATTTTGGTTTAGTGTATAAGTTCAATATTTTAGTGTATATGGTTTAGGGTGTATTGTTTATTCTATAGTGCTTCTGTTTTAAGGTGTATGTTACATGTTTTGGGGTTTATGGTTTTGGGTTTTGGGTATCAGGTGTAGGGTTTAGGGTATAGGGTATCAAGTGTAGGGAGTAGGATTTATGGTGTTGGTTTTATAGTTTATAGTGTTGAATTTTGGGTTTTCTGTGGAGGGTGTTGGGTTTTGGTTTTATGGGTTAGGGAATATAGTTAAGGGTTTGGGGTATTAAGTTGAGGGTGTATTATTTAGGGTATTGAGTATTGGTTATATTTTTTTGGGTGTAAGGATTGATGTTTTTTATGTAGCGTATAGGGTTTAAGGGTTGTTGTCTTTTTTTGGGTGGGGGGGTTAGGGTTTCCTATAATTTTGAGGGGATTAAGGTTTTTTAGTGTTATTAGTGTGCTTATGGTTTTTAAGGTTTATTAAGTAATATTAGGGGTTTAGGGGTTTCTTAATATTATTATGGTTTGTAGTATTTTTGGCTATTTTTGGGTTTTTAGCGGGTTTTAATGTTTTTATGTTTTTATGGGTTTTTGGATTTTTAGTGTTCTTAGGGTGCCTTTGGGTTTGTTACGATTTTTAGTATTTTTTATGTATTATTTTGGTCTTCGTGATTAAAGGGTTTTCCTTTTTTTTCTGTTTACTATGGATTTTTATGGGTTCTTGGTTCTTTTAGGGTCCTTAGGGGTTTGTTGGTTTTTAGAGTCTTTAAATATTTTTTATGGGTTTTTGGTCTTTTATGTGTACAAATGTTTATTTAGGGGTTTTAGGATTTTTTAGAGTTTTAGGATTTTTAGTGTTTAAAGTATTCATAGGATTATTTTATGGATTTATTAGGCTTATTTTTTGGTTTTAGTGTTCTTCAAGGGTTTTAAGGTTATTTTATTGTTTTTAGTTTTTTTGGGTATTTTTTGGTTTTTATAGGTTTTCGGGTTTGGTTGGGGTTTTAGAAATTTTTAGGTTTTCCAAGGATTCTTTAGGGGTTTTGTGGGGTTTGTGGGGGTTTCGAGGGATTGTAGGGGTTTTAAGGATATAATATTATTTTAGTGGGTTTTTGGATATTTTGCAGTTTATCATTTAGAGTATAGGTTTTATGGTGTAGGATTTTGTGTTTATGGTGCAGGTTTTAATATTTAGGGGGTATCGTTTAAGGTTTAGGTTTAGGGTTTAGGGTTTAGTGTGAACGGTATAGGGTGCCTGTAAGGTTTTGGGTATATAGTGTAGGGTAATTGTTTTTAGGTTTAGGGTGTAGGTTTTATGTTTTTTGGTGTGTGGTTAATGGTGTAGGGTATATGATTTAGGGGTTTTTGGGTTTTAATTGAATTTAGGGTTTTGGGGGTTTTAGTGTTTAAGGGTTTTTATTTTATTATCATGCTTTAGCGTTCAAGATTTTTATTTTGTTTTAAGGTGTTTAATATATTTATTATTTCATTGCAGCATTATGGGGTTTTAGTTTATTTTGGGTTCTTAGTTGGTTTTTATAGTTTTAAGTGTTTTAAGGGTTTAAGTATTTTTTGGGGTTTCTTGGTTGTTAGTATTTTTTTCGGTTTTTATGGTATTTATATTTTAAGGTTTTTTAGTGTGTTTTTTATTTTTAGGTATTACAGTTTTCTATGGTTTTTAGTGTTTAAGGGTTTTTTTCATTTTTGTGGTTTTAAGGATTTTTCGTGTTTTTAGGATTTTTGGGGTTTTATGGGGTATTTATTGTTTTAGGGGTCATAATGGATTTTAAGATATTTTTATGGAATTTTAAATTTTTTCGGATTATAGTAAATTTAGAAATTTTATGGGTTTTAGTAACTTTATGGGTTTTTCTATGAGGTTTTAGAGTATATTAAGTTTTTAAATGTTTTTTATGGTTTTTATGGGTTTTAATATTTTTTATGGGTTTTAGGGTTTGTAGTTTTTTTATGTTTTTTGTTATAGGGTATTGGGATTAAGGAGAATGGTGTAGGGTTTAATGTGTAGGCCTTAGGGTTCAGAGTGTCAGGTTTTAGGTATGGGTGCAGGTTATAGGTTTTAGGTTGTAGGATTTAGGGTTTAGGTTATAGGGTATAGGGTTTAGAGTGAGGTTTTTGGTTTAAAGTGTAGCATATATGGTTCTAGTAGAAGGGATTAGGGTTTAGGGTTCAGAGGGTGTAATATAGGTATTAAGGGGTGGGTTTAGGGTTTAGGACATATGGCTTGTGGTTTTTAGAAGTTCTTACGTTTTTATGTTTTTAGGGGTTTCAGAATTTTTAGGGTTTTTATTGTTTTTATGGTATTTTAGGGTATTATGGGTTATAATTTTTAGTGGTTTTTGGGGGTTTGTAGATTTTAGTAATTTAGGGTTTTAATGGTTTTGGTTTATTTTTTTGGTTTTTTAGGGTTTTAGGGGGTTCAGCTTTTATTATTTTTTAGTGAGATTAAGGGATTTTTATGAGGCTCTATGGTTTTAAGTATTTTAGTTTTTTAGGTAATTTTTATGTGTTTTTAATATTTTATATTTTTATCGGTTTTAGGGTCTTTTTTTGTTTTGGAGTTTTTTAGGTTTTTACAGTTTTTTTAGATTTCTGGGGATTTAAATTTTTTCTTTAATTGGTGGTTTAGGATTACTTTATATTTTTAGGGGATTATTGATATTTTGGGGTTTTTTTGTTCGTAGGGTTTTTATAGGGTTTAATGTTTTTATGATCTTTTATGATTTTTGGGTCCATTAGTGATTCTTTGGTGGTTTTATGATATTTTATGGTTTTTAGGTTTTTAGTGTATTTCATAGTTTTTATGGGTTTTTAGGGTTTCTAGGTTCATTTACTGGTTTTAAGGTATTTTAGGATTTTGGGAACAGAATGTTAGGTTTAGGAGATAGTTGTTACCTTTTAATATGTAATGTATATGGTTTAGGGTGTATGGTTTAATGTTTTGGGTGTTGAGTATAGGGTTTAAGGTGTAAGGTTTAGCATGTGGGGTGTAGGTTATAGGGTTTAGACTGTAGGGTTTTCGGTATAGGCTGTAGGGTATACTGTTTTATGAGTAAGGTTTCACATTTATGGTGTATATTATTTGGTGTAGTGTTTTGGGTTTCGAGTGTTGAGTTTATGGTTTGGGGTTTCTGGAGATTTTTCAATTTTTTGGGGGGTTTTATGGGTTTTTAAGGTTTTTACATTTTTAAGGTTTTATGTTTTTTAGTAGTATACAGTTTCTATGGTTAATGGGATACTTATGTTTTTATGGTTTTTTGTGTTTTTTGGTTTCATAGGGTTCTTTGTGGATATTAAGGAGTTTTTTATGTTTTTTTGTGTGTTAATAGTTTTTAGGGTTTTATGGTTTTTAGGGATTTAAGGGAGTTTAAGGGTTTTGGGGGCTTTTAGTATTTTTATGTTTTTGATGGTTTAAAGGGATTTTAGAGTCATTATGGATTTATAGGTATTTTGGGTTTTAGTGTTTTTATATGATTTTAGAATCTTTGGGGTATTAGATTTTTTATGGTTTTAGGGATTTTTTGGGGTTCAAGGGGGGTTTTGAGATTTTTCGTTGATTATGGTATTATAGGGTTTTTTAAATTTTTATGGTTTTTTTTATTTTTATTGATTTTTGGGGTTTTAGTGTTTTAATGGCGTTTTAATGATTTTTTTATTTAGTGGTTTTAATGGGTTTTTTGTTTCTTTATGTTTTTATGGGTTTGAGGGTCTTTTAGGGGGTCTTAAGGTGGTTTAAGGTTCCTTTATTGTATATAGGGTTTTTATTTTTTTTATTTTTTATTGCTTTTAAGATATATTTTGGGTTTTAATGTTTTTCGGGGGTTTAGGTTCTTTTAGTGGTTTTAGTTGTTTTAGTGTCTCTTAGCTTTTAGGGTTTACGGTTTATGGTTTATGGTGTGGGTATTGGGTTCATAGTGTAGGGTGTAAAGTTATGATGTATGTCGTCAGGTGTAGGGAATAAGATTTAGGGTGTATGGTATTGGGATTGGGGTTTTTGGTTTAGGGGCTAGGTTTCTAGATTTTTTTGTGTTGGGTTGAGTTTTTAGGCTATAGGGTACTGGATTTAGTGTGTATTGTTTAGGGTGTATGTTATTGGGATTTGATTTTTTAGGGTTTTTTGGCTTTTTAGAGTTTTCATGGTGGTTTTTATATTTTTTATGTTTTTGGGGGTATGAGGTTTTTGAGAAACTTTTAGTGTTTTAAAAGGTTTTTAAGGTCTTTTTAGGGGTTTGGGGTTTTTCTGTTGTTGCAGTTTTTGGGTCTTCAGGGGTTTTATAGTTTTTATAAGTTTTAATGGGTTTAGGGGATTTTTTTTATTTATGGTTTTTAGGTGTTTTTATTGGTTTAACATTTATTGGGGGATTTTATTGGTTTTTTTCTTATTTAGTGTTTTTCATGATTTTATTAGATTTCTATGGATTTTTTTTAAAAAATTGGTATTTTTAAGGGTTCCATTTATTTTTTAGTGTTTTTAGAGATCATTATGGTTGTTTTAGATTTCAATATTTTTAATGTTTTTAGCATTTATAAAGATTTTTTTGTGTATTTTATGTTATTAATGGTTTTTAGGACATTGACGGGTTCTTTGGGGGGGGGGTGTTCAGGGTCATTTATGGTTGTAGGGGTTTTATGGTCCCATTGGGTATTTTAAATGTTTAGGTATTTTTATGTATTTTAGGTATTTTTATGTTTTATAATGTTTTTGGGGTTTTTTTATTAGGGTTTAGGGTATAGGGTGTAAGGTGTAAAGTATAGGGTTATGGGGTACAGTTTATGGTTTTTGTTATGGGGATTATGGTTTGGGGTGTAGTGTTTAGGGTTTATGGTGTAGGGTTTAGGGTGTAGGGTAGAGGGTTTAAAGTGTAGGTTTTAGGGTTTATGGTGTAGGGTATAGGGTTTAGGGTGTTGTTTTTAGGGTTTACGGTTTAGGGTGGAGATTATAGTGTTTAGGTTGTAGGGTTGTTGGTTTAGGTTATAGAGTATATAGATTTTTGTGTAGGGTTTTGGGACATGGAATAGGGTTAATGTGTCAGATATAGAGTTTTACCTGTAAGATACTTCATTTATGGAGTAGTTTTTAGGGTTTTTGGTTTTGGTTATATTATTTATGGTGCATGGTTTTGGGTTTTGGGTGTAGGGTTTTGGGATTACTATTTGGGTTTTAGAGTTTAGGGTGTATTGTATAGGGTTTATGTTTTAGAATTTAGGGTTTTGGACAATGGTTATCGGGGTTAGGGTGTTGGTTTTAGTGTATAGGGTTTAGGGTGTGTGTTTTAGGGTTTATGGTGTAGGGAATAATGGTTATATTGTATTGATTATGTTTTAGGGTGTATGGTATAGGGTTTAGGGTTTAAGGTTTATGGTTTAGTGTTTTTTTAAGGTTCAGCTTTTATTGTATAGGGTTTAGGGTTTATGATGTAGGATATAGGGTTTAGGGTGTCTGTTACAGTGTTTAGGGTCTACGGTATAGGGTTTATCATATAGGGTATATGGTTTAAAGAGTAGGGTTTAAGGTTAAAGGTATTTGATATGTTGTTTGGGGTGTAGGGTTTATGGTTTATGGGGTAGTGTATATGATTTTGGGTGTAGTGTTTTGGTTTTAGGGTGTAGGGAGTAGGTTATACTGATTTGGGCATGGGTTTAGGATTTACAGTGTATGGTATAGGGTTTATGGTATAGTGTTTAGGGTTTAGGGTGTATGGTAAATTGTGAATGGTTTAGGGTATATATTTTTGGGTGTAGGGGGTAGGGTATTTTGTGTAGGGTCTAGGGTTTAGGGTTTAGTGTATACGGTTTAGGATATATGGTATTTGGTATAGGATGTAGTATATATGTTTTAGGTTTTAGGATTTAGGGTTTAGGGTATATGGTATGTGATTAAGTATTCCAGGCTTAGTGCTTAATTTGTAGGTTATGGGGATTTAGGTATAGGGTTTAGGGTTTATGGTGTAGGTAATAGGTTTTAGGGTATAATTTTATGGGTTTTGGGTGTGGGTTATATGACATAGGGTGTACTCTTAGCGTGTAGGGATTTTGTTATAGGTTTTATGGAGTATGGTTTTGGGTATAGGGAATCGAGTTTAGGGTGTAGGGTTTTGGCAAGAGGGTGTTGATTTAAGGGTTAATGGTGTGGGGTTTTGGGTTTCAGATTT
Organism: Viscum album; assembly: GCA_963277665.1. Classification (NCBI taxonomy): domain Eukaryota; kingdom Viridiplantae; phylum Streptophyta; class Magnoliopsida; order Santalales; family Viscaceae; genus Viscum; species Viscum album. The sequence continues at coordinate 872,668,540 of OY728152.1, read as the reverse complement.
AGGGTGTAGGGTATAGGGATTAGGGTGGAGGGATTTGGGTGTATGGTATACTGTTTTGGTATCTTGGGCTCTTTTAGTTTTAAGGGTTTTTGTGATTTTTAATTTTTATGTGATTTTATTTTTTTGGGGGTTTTTAGGGTTTTTTTGAATTTTTTTGGGATTTCATGGTTTTTAAGGGATTTTATGTTTTATTAGTGGTTTTAAAAATTTAGGTGTTTTAGGTATTTTGGGTTATTATTAGTATTTAATTTTTTTTAGTTTTATGGGTTTTTAGTCTTTTATGAATATTTTTAGGTTTTTATGGGTGTTTGGTTTTTTATGGGTTTGACATGTCTTTTGTGATTTTATTATTTTTAGGATTTTTGCTATTATGAAGGTATTTCTTAGGGTTTTAGGGTTTTTAGATATATATTTGGGTTTTTTGAGGTTTTCAAGGTTTTTTAGCGAATTAGGTTTTTATGGGTTTAATGGTTTTTTGGGATTTTATTGTTATTATGGGATTTATATTGTATTTTCTTGGGTTTTCATATTCATAGGTGTTTTAGGGCTATATATAGGTTTTTTAGGTTTTTAGGATTTTTATGGGGTTTCAGGTTCGTTTGGGTTTTGGGGTTTTAGGGTTTTATGGGGTGTCATGGGTTTTAAGGGAATTGTAGCGTTTTTGTTGGATTATATTGGGTATTTTTTGTTTTTAGGGTTTTAAAGATGTTTGAGAGTTTTTTGTGTTTTAGTGTTTTATGGGGGTTTAAAGTTTTTATGTATTTAATGGGATATATGGGGATTATGATCCTTTGTTTGTTTAGGGAATTAGTGGGGTTTTTATGTTTTTTTTTATTTTTAGTGGTTTTAGGGGTTTCGGGGTGTTTGAGGTGTTTTGCGGATCTTTTAGGGGTTTTATAGAAAAATTTGGGGGCCTTTATGGTTTTTATGGTTTATGGGTTTTTGGGTGTTTTTGTTTTTTAGTTGGTTTAACGTGTTTTAATTGCTTTATTATATAGAATTTTGGGGTTTTAAGGGGTTTTAAGGGTTTTAGTGTTATTTATGATTTTTAAGATTTTTTAGGTTTTTGGGTTTTTATGTATTTTAAGGGGTTTGGGGGTTTTTAATATTTTTAGGGTTTTAGGGGTTTTTAGGGTTTTCAGGGTTTTCGGGTATTTTAGTGTTTTTAGGGATTTTTTGGTTTTTAGTATTTTTTAGTGTATTTATGATTTTTATCATATTTGGGGACTTTTATTGTTTTTAGGTTTTTTATGGTCTTTTTTGGTTTTAGGGATTTTATGAGTTTTATGTTCTTTTACGGGATTGAGGTTATTTTTTGGTATTTATTGGTTTTATGGACATTTAAGGTTTTTAATGGTGTTTAGTGTTTCCATTAAGGAATTTATGTACTTTTAGGTGTTTCTGAGTTTTTAGGTTCTTAAAAAGATTTTAGCGGTTTTATAATCCCTTAAGAGATTTTATTTTTTTTGAGGTTTTATGAGTTTTTATTATTTTTAGAGTTTTTAGGGGTGGTTTTTGGGTTTTTGGGTTTTTATAGTTTTTTGTGTTTCATACAGGTTATAGGTTTTTTATTGTTTTTAGGGTTTTTATGATTGTTATGATTTTGTAGTTATTTGTGATTTTTTATGATTTTTTGGGTATTTTTGTTTATAGGGTTTTAGAAATTTTAGTTTTTTAGAATTTAATGGTTCTCAAGGTTTTTTTATCATTTTTAGAGTTTTTATGGATCTTTTAAGGTTTTATGATACTTTATGGTTTTATTGTATTTCGTGGGGGTTTTTTAGGGTTTTTAGGGTATTTAGTGTTTTTAGGGTTTTAGGTATTTTTTGGATTTTTAGGGAATTTATGGTCTTTAGTAGTGTAGGGTATTTTAAGATGGTTTTTTCTCTTATATGGGTTTTTAGGGATTTTGTGGATTTTATGGTTTTTGGATTTTTGGTTTTTTTTTGGTTTTTTTGGTTGTTTGTGACCTTTTGTGGGGTTAGAGTTTTTAGGGGTTTTTAGGTTTGTAGGGGTTATATATATTTTTAGGCTCTTTTATTGGTTTTATGGGTTTTAGTGTTTTTTTGGTTTTATTGTTTTGTACTCTTTTTGGGTTATTTGTAGATTTTCATTATTTTTAATGGTTTTAGGATTTTTTTAGGATTCACGAGGGGGGGTCATTATTTTTAGTTTTTTAGGGGGTTACATAAGTATTGTGGTTTTTAGGGGTTTTATGTTTTTTAGGGCTTCTATATTTTTTTTGGTTTCGTGGTGTTAAATATTTTTAGTGTTTTTAGGATTTTAATGGGTTTTATTTGAGGTTTTAGCAATTTTAAGGGGGGTTTAGGATCAGTTTGGGGTTTTTTATGTTTTTACATGTTTTTCGGGTATATTAAATTTTTTAGTGGTTTATGGTCCTTTCAGGTCTATTAGGTTTTTAGGGATTTTAGGTACATTTAGAGATTTTATAGTATTTGGTGTTTTTTTGGGTTTATTGGTTCTTTTAGTGTTTTAATTGGGTTTAGGGTTTTATAATTTTTAAGGTTGTTATGGAATTTTAGGGGTATTTATGATTTTTAGGGTTTCTTAGGGGCTTTATTGATTTTAGGGTACTTTAGTGTTTTTTCATCTATTATGAGTTTTTAGAGATTTTAGGGGTTTATTGGTTTTTAGGGGTTTTAGGCTTTTTAGGGTATTTATTTTCAGAGAATTTTTAGGCGTTTATGAGTTTTATGGTTTAAAAGTGATTTAGGGGTTTTATGTGTTTTTTAGGTTCTTCACAGGATTTAGAGTTTTTATGGTTTTAGATGTTTTATGGTTTAAAATATGTATATAGTTTTAATGGTTTTAGTGTTTTTAGATTATTTTACGAGATATTGGGTTTTTTGTGTTTTTGAGTCCTTTTAGTGTTTTTAGGGTCCTTTAGGGGTTTTAGAGATTTTAGGGTATTTTAAAACGAGGGAGTGTTTTTGGGTTTTTTGGAAATTTAGGGTAATTTAGGGGCTTTTTGGGTCTTTTAATTTATTTTAGGTTCCCTTAGGTGTTTTAGAGGGTTTTTGGTTCCTTGAGGGTGTTTTTAAGGTTTTAGGATACTTTTTGGTTTTAAGTGTTTTTAGGGTCCATAAGGCTTTTATGGGATTTTAGGTTCCTTCTGTATTTTTAGATATTTAGTTTCATTTATCATTTCTAGGGACTTTTAGTTTTTTTGGTTTTTTGGTGGCTTCTGGGATATTTTAGGGGGTTGGGGTTCTTTTGGGGTTATTTATGGTTTTTTGAGTCATTTATGGTATTTCACGGTCTTTTGGGAGTGTTAGGGATTTTAGATTCTTTTCTTGATTTTCTAGTATTTTTGGGTACTTCTAGTGTTACAGAGTATTTAGGGACTTTTCAAATTCCTTGGTTTTTGGGACATGATGTGATATAGTTATTTAATGTTTCACAATGATTTTATCACCTCTATAGAAATTTATGGGTTTTAGGATTTTTAGGATTTGAGGGGTTATATGGTGCATTATGGGTTTTCAGGTTTTATGGTTTTAGTTAATTTTATTTCATTTAGGGTAATTTTGGGTTTTTTAAATTTTTTTGTATATTTATATGTTTTAGGGGTTTTATGGGTTTTTGTGTATTTGTGGTTTTTCGGAGTTTTTGTGGTTTTTATGGGTTGTTATGTGATTTAGGTTTTTAGAGTTTTTAAGGTTTTATGAGGTTTTTTTGTTTTTGGTGTTTTATTGGTTTCTTTGATTTTTAATGATTTTTTTGTATATAGGGTTTTTGTGCTTTTCAAGAGTATATAGGTTTTTTTGGGTTTTTAATTTATTTTAATATTTTTAAGGGTTTTTAATATTTTTAGAGGGTTTCCCTATTTTCAAGGTTTTTTCCTGGATTTTGAGGAGTGTTTAGGGTTCATAGGGTTTTTAGCGGTTTCTATTGGTTTTAGGGGTTATAAGGGTTTTAAGGAGTTTTGAGGAGTTTGAGGGAGTTTGGGGGTTTTAGGGGTTTATGGTTGTTATGTATGATTTAGGATTTTTGGGGGTTTTAGAGTATTTAGTGTTCTTTGGGGTTTTATGGTTTGAAATTTTTTTGAAGTCTTTTATCCATCTATAAGGTTTTTAGGATTTCATGGGTTTGAAGGGGTCTTGGGGTTTTTATATATTCTATGGTTTTATGGTTTATTAGGTGCTTAAAAGGTATTAGGGATTTTAGGATTTTAATTGTATTTTATTATATTTTATGGGTTTTTCATGCTGTTGGTATCTTTTAGGGTTTTAGGGATTTGTTTAAGCTATTTTGTTCATTTTAGGCTTTATTTTTGGATTTTATAGTTTTATGGTGTTTTTATTTTTTATGGAAAATATTTTCTTTTGGAATTTTGGATTATTAGTGTTTTTTCTAGGTTTTATGGTGTTTAAGGGGTTTAATGTTTTTTGGTTTTTTAGTGTTTTAGGGGTTTATTTAGGATTTTGGGGTTTTTATTGTTTTTTTGGTTCTTTGGGAATTTTATTATATTAAGGTGTAATTTATGGTTTTCAATGTTTCTAGTTTTTTTAGGGTATTATGGGGGTTCTATATTTATTGGAATTTTTATGGAATTAGGGGTGCTTTAGGATTTTAAGGACTCTTGGGTGTTTTTTCATTTTTAGGATTTTTAGGTGTCTTAGAGTTTTTAGGGTAATAAATGGATTTTTAGGGGGTTTAAGGGATTTCATAGGGGTTTTAACAGTTTATAGGTTTTTGAATGGTTTTATTATTTTTTAGGTTTTTTTCAGTTTCTAGGGTATTAAGGGTTTTTAATTCATTTTTTTGTGTTTTAAGTGGTTGAAATTTTCATTATGGTGTTAGGATTCTATTCTTTTTTTGGGGAATTTATGGTTTTTAGTGTTTTGGGTATTTTTCATGGTTTTTATGACATTATACATTTTAGGGTTTTGTTGGGTTTATAATTTTATTTAGGGCCTTTTATGGATTTTAAAAGGGTATTAGGGTCTTTTTTTGATTTTAGGTGTTTTAGGGTCTTTTTGGTTTTTAGGGGTTTTGAGAAATGTTTAGATATTAAAGGTTTTGTAGTGTTTTTATGTTCTTTTATGGTTTTTATGTTTTATAGGGACTTTAATTGTTGTAGTGTTTTTAGAGTTTTTCTATGGTTTTTGGGTTATATAAGGTGTTTAGGGTCATTTCGGATTTTTTTGTGTTTTTATTGTTTTTATGGGGTTTATAGGTTTTTTGATGTTTTAATGGGTTTTAATAGTATTTGGTGATTTTTAGGGGTGAAGGGTTTTTAATTTTTTCAGGGGGTTATCAGTTTTTGGGGTTTTTACGGTTTTATGAAATTTTACAGATTTTAGCCGTTTTCAATGTTTTTAGGGGAGTCTAGTTATTAGGGATTTTAGGGTATTGAGGTGGCTTTATGATTTTTAGGGTTTTTCGGGGTTGTGTTAGGTGTTTTGGGTATTTTAAAAGTTTTTTGTGCTACATGGGATTTCATCATTTTGGGATTTTTAGGGATTTAATTTGTTTTCAAGTATTTAGGCCATTTTTATGAGTTCATAGGGTTCTTAGGGTTTTAGGTATTTTCAGTTTTTTGTTTTTAGGTGTTTTAGTGTTTTTATTGTTATTTGCGGTTATTTAAGTGTTATTTAGTTTGATAATTTCTTTAATTTTTTACGGTTTATGGATTTCAAATAATTTTCATTAAGGTTTTTATGGTTTTAGGGGATTTAAGATTTTTTATGGTTTTGGGGGTTTATAGAGTTGTTTTGGGGTTTTTAGGGTGTTTATGGGGTTTTAGGGGGTTTTAGGTTTTGTCGGGTTTTTCAGGTTTTAAGGGGTTTTAGGTTATAAATTATATTAAATGGTATATATGTTTTTTGGTGTTTTTGAGTTTTTACGGTTTTTATGATGATTAAGTATTTTTTAGGTATTTAATGATTTTTATGGGTTTGCTGTTTTTTAGGGTACGTGGGGGTTTTATGGATTTTAGGCACTATTAGGTTTTCAGGGTATTTTAGTGTTTTTATGGTCTTCTAGGTGTTTAAGGTTTTTTTTAAGATATTTATGGGTTTTGGGGGGTTTTAACGATTTTTATGTTTTTTGGGGGTGATGGTTTATTTAGAGTTTTAGTAATTTTTTGGATTCTTTAATGGTTTTCAGGTATCTTTTGGGTTTCTAGGTTTCTTTTAGTATTTTTAGGTATCTTTTATTGTGTTTATGGGATTTTATGGGTTTTGTTTTTTTTTGGGTTTTTTGGGTTTTTTGGATTATGTAAGGTTTTTAGGGTTTCTAGGGTTTTGAATGGATTTTTTCAATGTTGAAGGGTTTTTAGGGCATGATAGGAATTTTAAGGGGGTTTATGGTCCTTAATGAATTTTATGATTTTTTTTATTTTTTACATTTCTTATATTTTTTATGGTTTAGTAATTTTTCATTGGGTATTGGGGTTTTATGGTTTTCTGGGTTTTACGGTTATTATGATTTCAAGGGTTTTTAATGGGTTTTTATATTTTTTACTATTTTTAGGGATTTTATATGGTTTTCAAGGATGCTTAGTGTTTTAAGGGGTTTTGTGTCTATTAGTTATTTTTATTTTCTTTTAATGTATTAGGCGTTTTAGGCTCTTTTTAGGATATTTTAGGTTTTTATGATCTTTTTAGGGGTATTTAGTGTTATAGGATCTTTTAATAATTTTACAGTATTTAGGTTAAATTCGGGTTTTTTTCAGGTGTTTTGGAGATTTTTATTGATTTTTTTGGGTTCGGTAGGTTTTTAGAGTCTCAAAAATATTTTTAGGGGTTTATGTTTTTTTTTGCGTCTTTTTGGATTTTAATTTCTTTTAAATGGATTTTATGGTTTCATGATTTGTATGGATTTTCAGGGTTTTTAGGTGTTTTTTTAGTTTTTAGGGGTTTTAGAGTTTTAAGTATTGTTATGGTTTTGGTTAGTTATGGTATTTTACGGTCTTTTAGGATTTTAGCGACCTTTAGAGCTTTTAGGGGATTTTAGGGATGTTTTATGATTTTAGGTTTTTCAGGTTTTTTAGTAATTTATGATTTTTAGTCTTGTATTGTTTTAGGTGTTTTAGAGATTTTTAGGTTTTTTTATTTTTTACTTTTTTAGTGTTTTCTAGGTATGTTAGTTTTTTTTGTTTTTATAGGTTTTAAGGGGTATAAGGGGTTTTAGTATTTTTAGAATATTTAACGATATTTTGAGGCAATGTTTTGTGTTATTTATGGTTTTAGTGTATTTTAGTGGTTTAAAATTTTTTAGGGGTTTTTAGTGGTTTTTTAGTTTTTTTTAGGTTTTTAAGGTTTTTAATAATTTTTGTAGTCTTTTTGAATTTATCGGGATTTTTTGTTTCTTTTATGGTTTAGGATTTTTAGAGACGTATTAATGTGTTTTTAAGGGGTTTATATGTTTTTTATCAGTTTTATGTGTTTTTGGTGTTATTTTTGATCTTGTTATGGTTTTTAGAGTTTTTTTTCATTTTTTTAATGATTTGTTAGATGTTTAGGGTTTAATAGCTTTTTTATGGATTTTAGGTTTTTTGTGGGTTTTGATCATTTTTGTGATTTATAATGTTTTACTGTTTTTATTTTGGATTTTTTGGATTTTTATATTGTTTAATGTGTTTTAATTGATTTTAGGGTTTTTTATAATTCTAGAGGTTTTTAGTCTTTTATCGGCATTTAAGTGTTATAGGTTGTTTTATTATTTTTTTGGTTTTTAGGATCTTTTTCGGGGCATAGGGGATTTTTTTTGGTTTCTTAGGGTTTTTTATTTCTTTGAGGGTATTTTATGGGTTGTAAATGTTTTTGCGGTCATTTAGGATTTTTTTTGAGTTTTTCCATGTTTTTCATGGGATTTAGGTGTCTTAAAAATTTTTGGGTTTTTTCAGGGGGTGGGGATTGTGGTTTTTTTATTTTCCTTGGGGGTTTTTATATTTTTTGGTCTATTTAGGTTTGATATATGTTTTAAGGATTTCTATATTTTTTAATATTTTTTATTTTATTATATATTTTTGGGGTCTTTTGTATTGTTTATGGTTTTAGGTTGTTTTATGGTTTTTAAGGTTCTTATGTTTTTTAGGGGTTTTGTGTTTTCAAGTTCATTTTATTTTTTATAGTATTTTGTGTTTTTAGGATTTGATTTAGGATTATTAATGGTGTTTAGGGTGTTTAGGGTTTCATGGGTTTTATGGGATTTAATGGATATTTAGTGTTTTTAGAGGTTTTAGTGTTTTTTGTGGTTTTTGGTTATTTTGCGATATTATGATTTTTAGGGTATTTTTTGTGTTCTTTGTTTGATATAGGGTCTTTTAGGTGTTTTAAGAGTGTTAGGATATTTTAGGGTTTTAGGGGGTTTAGTGTTTTTTTTGGTTGTTTTTATGGTCTTTTAGTTTGATTACATATTTAGGTAATTATTTGTGTTTTTAGGGTTTGTGTGTTATTTTTGGGTTTAGAGGATTGATTTTAGGTTATAGGATATTGATTTTAGTTATTATGGTATAGGTTTTAGTGATTATGGTGTATGGATTAAGGTTTATGGTGTAGGATATAAGGTTTAGGGTGTATGGTTTTGGTTTTAGGCTACATGGTATAGGGTTTAGGGTGTATGGTTTTGGATTTAGTGTGTATGGTAAAAGATTTCAAGTGTAGGGTTAAAGGTTTAATTTCTAGGGTTTATGGATTAGGATGTAGGTTTTATGGATTATGTTTTTGGCCGTATGGTTTAGTGTTACTGTTTTTAAGGGTTTTTATTGTTTTTAGGGTTGTTTTGATTTTTATGGAATTTAGGTTTTTCTTGGATTTTAGGTTTTCATGGTTTTTATGTTTTTAGGGGTATTAGGTTTTTACGGTTTTACGGTTTTCTAGGATTCTAATGATTTTATATGTTTTTAATTTTTTTTAATATTTGGTAGAGGTTTTGGGGGTTTTGGGGTTTTACGGGTTTTACGATTTTTAGGTATTTTAATGGGTTTTAGGGTTTTTTAATGTTTTTATTTTCTTAGGAGGTTTTTGTATATTTTTGTGTGATTTATGATTTTTTTAGTTTTTTCGCGTATTATGGGTATTTATGAATTTTAGGGATTTCAAGTGGTTTTAGATTTTTTGACTTTTTAGGGTTTCTGAAAATGTTTTCAAGGGTTTTTTTTGTGTTTTTATGGACATTAAAATATTTTTAGGTTAATTTTGGAATTATTATGCGTTTTTTATATTAATTAGATTCTAGGTTTTTTATGGATTCTCAAAAAATTTAGGTGATTTAGGGATTTTTATGGTTTTTTTCTTTTTAAGGTTTGTAGGGTCCTTTAGGTGATTTATAGGGATATGAGTGTCTTTTAGGATTTTAGGATCTTTTAGTGGTTTTAGGGGTTTAAAGGGTATTTTATGTGTATATAGATATTTATGTTTTTATGGGATTTAGGTTCTTTTAGTGTTTTAGTTTTTCTAGGTTCATGTAGGATATAGATTATATGGTATATGGTTTAGTGGTTAAGGTGTCAGGTTTAGGGTATAGTGTATAGAGTTTAACGTTATTGGTGTAGGGTATAAAGGTTAGTGTGTAGGGTTTATTGTATATAGAAGGAGTAGGGTTCTATGTTTTTATGGTTAGGGTAAGGTGTTTACGGTGTAGGGTATAGGTTTTATAGTTTATGGTTTATGGTTTCTGGTTAAGGGTATAGGGTATATCATTAAAAATTTATGGTTTTTAGTGTTTTTACATTTTTTGGGGGTTTTAGTGTTTGTAGGGGTGTTTATGGTTTTATGGTTTTTATTGGTTTCTGGTTTTCTGGGTTTTTTGGGGTTTTGATGGTATTTAAGGGTTTTAGTTTTTTTCTTAATTTAATAGATATTAAGAGTTTTATGGGTTTAGTGTGTTTTAGGGTCATAGGGTTTTTATATAGAATTTAGGTGTTTTATTGTTTTTTAGTTTTTTTTGTTTTCAAAGACAATAGAGTTTTAGGGGGGTTTACTGATTCTTTGGATATTTTGAGTCTTTAAGGTTTTTAGGGGTTTATTTTTTGTTTTTATGATTTCTATGTTATTCTATTCTTTTTAGGGTATTTATTGTGTCTAGGGTATTTTTTGAGTTTTTAAAATTTTTTGCAGGTTTTATGTTTTTTTAGTTTTAATTGCTTTTAAGGGTTTTATGGTCTTTTAGGATTTTAGAGTTTTATTGTAAATTAGGTTTTTATGCGTTTTAGGTTTTTTTAAATTATAATTTGTGTTTTAGGGTATATGTTTTTTTTAGTTATACGGTTTTTAGAGTTTTATGGTTCTTTTAGTATTTGTAGGAATTTTAGGACCTTTTAGTGATTAGGGTATATGGTTTATTGTGTAGGGTTTAGTGATTAAGGTTCTGGGTTTAGGGTTAAGGGTCTAGAGTTTATGGTTTGGGTGTAGTGTATTGTTTTTAGGGTATAGGGTTTAGGGTTTTAGGACACATATTATGTGGTTTTGGATGTATGGTTTTCATTTTAGTTTTAGGGTATAGGGTTTCCTGATTAGGGTTTTTGGTTTAGGGTGTTACGTATATGATTTAGGGAGTAGGGTTTAGGATTTTGGGTGTAGGGTATAGGGTTTATTTTTTATATCGGTTTTTATGTCATCATTTTTTGGGTGTTTAGAGGGGTATTATCTTTTTTATGCTCTATAGGGATTTTAGAGTATTTCATATTTTTATAGGTCTTAAGGGTCTAGAGTTTATGGTTTGGGTGTAGTGTATAGTTTTTATGGTATAGGCTTTAGGGTTTTAGGACACATAGTACGTGGTTTAGGATGTAAGGTCTTAATTTTAGTTGTAGGGTATAGGGTTTCCTGATTATGGTTTTTGATTTAGGGTGTCATGTATATGATTTATGGAGTAGGGTTTAGGATTTAGGGTGTAGGGTATAGGGTTTATTGTTTATAGCGGTTTATATGTCTTTATTTTTTGGGTTTTTAGAGGGGTATTATCTTTTTTATGTTCTATAGGGATTTTAGTGTATTTCATATTTTTATAGGTCTTAATGTTTTTTCCGGTTTTTGTGTTTTTTTGTTATTTATATTTTTTGTGGGTTTTAGGTATTTTATGCATTTTTTGATATTTTTATCTATTTTAGAGTTTTAGGGGTTTAAATCTTTTTAGGGTTTTTTGGGATTTATAGGGTTTTTAGGGGTTTAAGGGGTTTTTTTGTTTTAATGGATTTTATGGAGGTTTGGAGTTTTAAGAGTTTCTAGGATCTTTAAGAAATATTTATGGTTATAGTGGTTTTTATGGGTTTTAGGGGTTTTAGGGTCATTGGGCTTTTCTTGGTGGGAATTATGTTTTTAGGGGTTTCTTATTGTTTTATTGTATCTTTTAGGGATTTTAAGGGTTTTTAGGGGTTATTAGGGGACAGATTTTTTTTAGGGATTTAGGGGTTTGGGTTTTTTTTGGGTTTTAGGGGTTTTAGGTTTTTTGGGATTTAAAGGTTTTTTAATGTTTTTATATTTTTTTAAGGGTTTCTAGGATTTTATTTTGGGTTTTTGGGTTTTTGGGGTTTTTAAGATATTTTATGTTTTAAGAGTTTTAGGAATTATTAGTCACTTTAGGATCTTCTAGGATTTATTAGAGCTTTAAGGGTGTTTTTATGGTTATTCCTATTTTAGGGTATTTAAATTGTTTTAATCTTTTCACTGCTTTTTAAGGGTTTTTTTGGGTTTTTTGGGTTTTTATAGTTTTTTGGGACTTTCAGGGGTTTTAGGGGTCATAGGGTCTTTTAGTATTTTAAGGTTCATTTAGGGGTTTTATGGGATTTTAGTGTTTTTTGAGTTTTTAGTCATTTTAGGGTATTTTAGAGCCTTATGTTATTTTAATGTATATTAGGAGGTTTTAGGGGTTTTATGGTTTTGGGGGTAGGTTTTTACTGGTTTTAGTGTTTTATAATTTTTTGGGTTTTTTGGTTCATAGGCATTTTATAGTTTTAGGGGTTTTTGTTGTTTGTGGATTTATGGGTTTTTAGGGGTTTTAGGGTTTTTTTATAGGTTTTAGGTTTTTAGGGATTTTGGGGTTTTTAGTGGTTTGGTGTTTTTATGGGTTTTGATGGGGTTTTAAGTGTTTGTAGGATTTTTAGGGTTATTTTAGTTTTATTGAATTTATGGGTTTCATTTTTTTATTATTGGTTTTTAGTGGAACTAGGTTTTTAATGCGTTTTTAGTAATTTTAGAGTTTTTATATATTTTTTAGGGTTTTTAGCATCATTAATGTAGTTTTAGGGATCGGTGGGTAAGGGTTTTAATTATTTTTCAGATTTATAGGGGTTTCCAATTATTTCATGGTTTATAAGGTTTTTAGGATTTTTAATAGTTTTTAAGGTTTTCGGTTTTTAGGGTTTTAGGATTTTAGGATTTTCAAGTGATTTTAGGTTTTTAGATTGATTAGAGTTATTTGGGGATTTTAGGTTTTGAGGATATTTTAGGGTTTTTAGGGTCCTTTGGGGTTTTTTGTGTTTTTAGGGTTTTTAGGGTATAATATGGGATTATTTTATTTTTAGGGTCCTCTAGGGATATTTAAAATATTTAGGTTTTTTAGGTTTTTAATTTCTTTTAGGATTTTTAGTATTTTTAGGGTTTTAAAAGCTTTTAATGATATTAAGTTCATTTTATGGTCATTTAGTGTTTTTATGGTTTTTAGAAACATTATGGGTTTTTAGTGTTTTCAATGTCATTTTAGGGTTTATAAAATAATTTTGGGTAATTTTGGGTTTTTAGGGGTCTAGTGTGATTTATTGTGTTTAAGGGTTTTTAGTGTTTTTAGGGATTTTAGGATTGTTCCGATTTTTAGCCTTTATCGGGAATTTTGGCTTCTAGGTATTTTTAGGGATTTTTAGGGTTTTATAGTTTTTGGCTATTTTAGGGTTTTTATGTTTTTAGGGGTTTTATTGGTTCTTATGGTTTTTAAAGTTCATTATGGTTTTATAATTTTTTATTATTTTTGGGTTTTTTAGTTTTATTTGGTTTGAATGGTTTTTAAATTTTTTAGTTATTTTACGGTTATTAGGGTTTTATGGTTTTTATGGGTTTTTTGTGTTTATTGGGGGTTTAAGTGTTTTAAGGGTATTAGGGTTTAAATGATATTTTTGGGTTTTTATTATTTAAATGGTTTGTAGGGTTGTATGTTTATTGATAGTTTTAGGCTCTATAAGGTTTTTACGGATCTTTATTGTCTTTATGTTTTTTAGGGGTTTATTTATTTTTTGAGTAATAAGGTTTTATATGGATTTTGATGGGTTTTAGAGTCATTTAGGGGGTTAATGTCTTCTGATTTATTCAAGGAATCAAGATCTAGAGGAGTCCCTCTTAATGGATCATCGTCCCACGTTGAAGTGAACCCTGAAACGCTTGTTGAGAGACTAAAAATTATAAAAAACTCTAATTGTGTGCCTTGTTTTACCTAATGGTTAAAAAACATCAATTTTATAAAATTTGGTTAATCAGATTTATCATTTATGGTGTTTAACAATGGGAGATGTGTCTCTCCAAGTCAAAGATTTTTTGATTTCCTTTTTCCTTCATATGATTCTAAGGTTTGATCTTGGAGAATTGGTTCCCTGAAATTGAAATATGGATTGCTTTATTTAAATAAATGATCTTTAGACATTAAGGTCCCATGTGCAAGGAATGCCTTCCATATATTTCTGTTCACATTCATTGACACATTTGTGACTTTTGGCATCCAAATATTTTGTATGATATCGAAATGGCCATTGGGACTCCTATACATATCGATAAGGGAACTAAGGATGTTTTATTTGAAATCGTCTCTAGGATTTTGTTGATTATTGATCTCAACTCCATAATTATTGACACAGAAACTCTTTACAATCCTACTAAAAATATTCAAGTTTATGTGGTCTATGAAATAAAGACTCTTTTCTACAATGTGTATAAGGTCGTTGGGTAATCTTTTGAGTTATTTAAGAGGAAGGTCTCATGTGAAAGAAGTGGGATGAGTGGTCATCCAACCAATATCTGTGAAGGAATACAAAGATAAAGAATGCTAGTTTTCAAATACACTTGATCATAATGGAGTTGAAAATCCATTATCCATTCTGGTTGATGTCTTGTTTTCTGAGAAATATGTTTCTCTGGTGCCTAATTTGAAAGGAAATGTCATTATGGTGGATAATTATATGGTGAGAAATAATAGTAGAGCCTATAATAATCAGTGTGTAATTGAGGTTACTTCAAATGACGGTCGTGATACTACTTCTATTGGATTAGGTGAAAATGGCGAGGTAACTAGTTGTCCTAATGTTAATGTTTCTCCGGATGGGATTCTGGTTTTGTTCATGATTAGGATATAATGGATTTTTCCTCTACTTTTCCTACCATCTCAGGTGTGGTTTCTCTAGTGGATATTGGAAGTGGTCAAGAGTAGGGCATTTTCTCTACCAATCCTATCTATATGGATTTTAGTGATGCCTCTAATTTTTAGAATTTTATGCAATATGAGGACATGAAATATGCACCTAAGATGGTGTATTTTCAAATATCTATCTAGGAATCTTTGTATAAATCCAATTTATCAAAAGTTTTTAACTTTGGAAACATGTAGGATTAAAATGAGACAGATCCACATAAGATTTTGTTGATTACAAGTATACCTATAAATAGTAGTGGAGCTACATCTTTTGTGGATGTTGTAATCAATGGTAAAAGGGAGATGAATGAAATAGACCCTCCCAAAAGAAGGCCAATTAAATGTTATTCCATCATTTCTGGGAATGTATCTATAAGATCGCACTCCAAATCTTCAAAGATCATGCCCAGTCTGTAGTAGGATATGTCCAAAGAAACAATGCTATGTATCATCAATCAGGCTCACTGATAATTGGAATGAAAATATTCTGATGATTATGACCCTAAATATGGAAATGATCATTTATATTTAAATTATAAAACTATTAATCCAAATGAGGGATTGTATCATTGATTGACACCATCAAATTTCGTGTTATCTTTTTTCTTTGTTTAATATGATCGGGAGATTTTCTTCTGGTTAGCCATATTTTTAATATTAAGGTTCAATAGTATATTATAGTGTTTTTAGAATATTTTAGCGGTTTTAGTGTTTTTTTGTGATTTTTGAGAAATTTATGATGTTTTTATGGGGTTTTTGGGTTTTTACGGTTTTAGATGTCTTAATGAATTTTCATAGTTTTAGGGGTCTTAGGAGTTTAATGTTTTTTCGTGTCATTGTTGGGTTTTAGGGTTTTATGGGGATTTTCGATTTTAGTTATTTTAAGGGTTTATATGATTTTAATAGAGTTTTAGGGTTTTTAGCATTTTTTATTAATTATAAGGATTTTTATGTTTTTTGGATTTTTAGGGATTTTGATGGTTTTTATGGTTTTTAGAGTTTTTAGGTTTTTTTATTATTTTTCAGATTTATTGAGGATTTTTGAGTTTTTATGGGGTTTTAATATTTTTATTACTTTTATGATTTTAAGGGTTTGTATGTTTTTTATGTGTTTTTAACAATAGATTCTATTTTAAATGTTTTTTATAGTTTTTATGTGTTTTTGGGGTTTTAGTGATTTTAGGGATTTTAGTGGTTTTAAGTTATTTTGAGGGTTTTAGGGTTTTATGGTTTCTAGGTGTTTTATGTATTTTAATTGGTTTTTATGGTTCATAGGGTTTTTTGGGTTTTGTAAGGTGTTAGGTGTTTTTATGGTGTTAGGTGTATTTTTAGGTTTTTAGGTTTTTTGGGGTCCTTAAGAGTTTTTGGGTGTTTTAATATTTTTAATGTTCTTTATGGTTTTTAGGGATTGGTGTTGTCTTCGTGTTTTATATTTATTTTAGAGTCCTTAGAGAGTATTAGGGTTATTAAGGTATTTTTTGTTTTCTTGGCCTTTTGGTTTTTTTGTGGGAATTAGGGTTTTTAGGGTTTTAGAGTTTCATGGGTATTTAGGGTTATTTGGGGGGTTTAAGGTTTTTGTAATATTTATGATTTTTTATGGGTTTTTGGGTATTTTTTATTGTTTCTGATGCTTTCGACAGGGCGTGTGCATCCTTCTGTGGAGGAAGTGCAGTGTTGCCCCGTATTCCAGCTTTTCAAAGGCGGGCGACATACGTCACTTTTTCAAGGAAGTTTTCTCCTTGATCGAAATGGGATGATGGGATGTCGATTCTTCCTTCCATGGATTCCTCCTTAGAACTCGTCACCTAATCTGGGTCTCCCTTATAGATTATGTCGTGGTTCCTGAATCTCGTTCCTGGTGCCATATCTTCATGGATGCTGGTTAATTACACTACTTCCACCAGGACATTCCATGGGTTCTTAACATGGTAGCAACCTTCGGTCAGAGTAGACGGGAACATTAGGAATGTCGGGGCATCTCTGGATACGTTGACATTGGGGAACTTGTATTCTTCCTCATAAGAAGGAATATCAAGGGTGCAGAACCCAAGGCATCCCATGTCAAATGTAGGGAATCATATACCATAAGCATGTATCCTAGGTTTTCCTCAGCTTCCCATGTTTAACACGGGGTATGAAGCACGTTTAATGTCTTGCGAAGATGGTTATGCCAAAGGCATGTCTTCTGAGGTTTTCCTCAGGCATCTCATGTTTATCACGAGGAAGGCCGCGAGTTTATCGTCTTGCAAAGACGGAATGAGAGTGATCAAGAACCTCCCATAGAGACAGATCAGATTGGTATATCCCTAGGAGGGAATTCCTGGATGGTTTACCCAGTGGAAGGATCAGAATGCCCAATGAGGACGGATTCGAGGTGGTGCTCCCCATGGAGGGGAGAAGTCACACAGTACTAGCCGATCTGAACACCACTGTGGGCGGATCAGGGAGATTGCACCACAAAATGGGGGGACACCAAGGTTTATCATTGGCCGGGATTGACCCTCGTAGTGGTTTCCTACGTACCCTATGTAGATGACATGGTTCAAAACCCACGTAGTTCGAAGGGGTGATGAATTGGGTTTACACAGGGGACAACAACGTGAAGAGATGTTGGGGAATATGAGTGAATTGTTTCCTGAGTTCTGTAAGTGGCGGCACTAGGGAGAATGGAATGATCTCACCGGGATGTGGCGGCCCGGGTAAGAATCGGGATGGATGATGGAATGATGAATGAAGTGGTGGGGGAATGATATGGGACCACCATGAAGGAGATGGTAGTAATGGGATTGAGCCTTGATGAGACTTCCAACCTATCACCATGGTAGGGAATCAATGTCTGCGTAATTCGGTGGGATGATGGGACACCTAAGGAGGTGGCCCGTGAGAATGGATGCATGGATGGGACCCAGAGGAAGTGGAACCTTCGGGTTGGGGCATGACCTTCACGAGACACATATCGTCGAGGGAGAGATCAGGATGAGACATGAGTGATGGACTCAAACCTCAAGGAGGCTTCCTACATATCCCCATGGCAGAGAATCAAAGTCCATGTAGTTCAGGTGGCGTTGGTGAACCGACATGATGGAGGACCTGGGGTCCAAGGGTTGGTGGGCTTGAACCTCAGGGAGACTTCTAGCGTACCTTGCCTTATCAAGGATCAAAGTACACATAGTTCCGGAGGTGCAAACCGACGTGAAGCTGGACCTGGGGTCTAATTGATTGTTGGGACTGATCCTCGTGGAGGCTACCTACGTACACTATCTTGGCAAGGATCAAAGACATTGTAGTTTAGGTGGTGGGAACCAACGTGACAGTGGACCTGGGGTATAATTGGTTATTGGGTTTGAGCCTCGTCGATGCTTCCTACCTACCCTGCTTTATAAAGGATCAAAAAACTTGTAGTAAAGGTGGTTGGGAACCGATGTGAAGGTGGGCCTAGGGTCCAATACGTTGTTGGGCTTCAACCTCGTAGAGGCTTCCTACGTACCCTGCCTTGGAAAGGATTAAAGACATCGTAGTTCAGGTGGTTGGGAACCAACATGAAAGTGGACTTGGGGTCTGATGGGTGGTGGGATTGAACCTTGTGGATTCTTCCTAAGTACCCTACCTTATCAAGGATCAAAGACCACGTAGTTTAGGTGGTGTGTGGGGCATACACTCTAGGATTCCCAAGGTGTTGGTGAACCGACATGAATGGGGTCGGAGTGACCAAGGGATGGTGGGCATGAACCTCAGTGAGGAATCCTACATACCTTGCCTTGGCAAGGATCAAAGACCATTTAGTTCGCGTGGTGTCATCAAACCAACGTGAAGGAGGACCTAGGGTCCAATGGTTGTTGGGATTGAACCTCGTTGAGGCTTCCTACATACCCTAACTTTGCAAGGATCATAGACCATGTAGTTCAGGTGGTGTAAGCGAACCGACTTGATGGAGGACCTGGGTTCCAATGGTTGTTGGGCTTGAACCTCGTGGAGGCTTCCTATATACCCTGACTTGGCAAGGATCAATGTCTATGTAGTTCGGATGGTGGAATTTGGGGATTACACTTTGAGATGTCCCAATGAAGGTGTCATGGTCGGTTCTCACTCTAAGCCCACATGAGTCATGATCCGTGTGATAAATAAGAGATAGTAGAGACCTAATGACCATTTTGCGAAAGGAGCATTCATGGGAAGTGTGGTGGGGATTACGCATCTAGTGGCCCATGTGCTGCTAAGGAGAGACTATGGTGAATGGGTCTTAATTAAGGAAGTTCCACGTGAGACACTATAGAGTGGAAATAGTGGATGGGACTTACGCAATAATGATTCCCGGGTGCCCCAATGGAGCGGCAATGGTGAATGGGGCTTACGCAAGGAAGCTGCCTGGGTGCCGCTATGGAGCGGAAATTTTGGATGGGGCTTACGCAAAAAAGTTGTTTTGGTGCTGCTATGGAGAGGAAATAGTTAATGGGGTTTACGCAAGGAGGATACCTGGGAAACACTATGGATAGGAAATGGTGAATGGTGCTTACACAAGGAAGCCATCTTGGTGCCACTAGGGAGTGGCAATAGTGGATGGGGCTTACATAATGAAGCTGCCCGTATGCCACTATGGAGTAGCAATGGTGCATGGGACTTGAAAAAGGAAGCTTCTCGGGTGCCACTATGGAGCGACAAAGGTGCATGGGGCTTACGCAAGGATGCTTCCTTGGTGCCGCTATGGAGCGACAATAGTGGAAGGGTCTTACGCAAGGATGTTTCCCGGGTGCCGCTATAAAGCGGCAATGGTGCATGGGGATTACGCAAGGAAGCTGCCTGGGATCCGCTATGGAGCAGAAATAGTATATGGGGCTTACGCAAGGAAGATTCCTCGGTGCTGCTATGGAGCAACAATGGTGAATGGGGCTTAAAAAAGGAGGCTGCCCAGGTGCCACTATGGAGCGGCAATGGTGAATGGGGCTTATGAAAGGAAGTTGCATGGGTGCTGCTATGGAAAGACAATGTTGGATTTCATTTACGCAAGGAAGATGCCTGGGTGACTCTATAGAGCGGCAATGGTGGATGGGGATTACGCAAGGAAGTTGACCTGGTTCCGCTTTGGAGCGGAAATGGTAGACAAGGATTATGCAAGGAAGCTGCTCGTAACGTCTTTCGCATGTCTGTGCCAGGGGACATCTCAACCCACTGGTGGGTTGATGCCTTCGCATTTGCACTAGTGCACTAGAGGGATAATGCCAAGGGAATTGGAATCAGTCCGCAAAAAGGGAAATGAAAAATATGAATTACATGCACAACATTAAAAATGCGATGAGGGTGGCGGGATGATGGAGGTTAACTGTTGACAGTGTTCGAAACACAGCATCCATATCATGTTAGCCTGAAATGGGGACAAAAAATGAGGGTCGACTATTGACTGTGTTCGATACATAGGACCTGACTCAAAGTGTTGTCTTACGTCTTCCAAGGTGTTGACCTAGGAAGGTAGGTGAGCAGATGTGGCATGAGACTAGGCCATTAGGGGTTCCCTTCGAACATGGAAGTGGATAAAGATCCAAATTAAGATTATTCAATGTGTGAGGTGGAGTGATGGAATGTTTTAATAGATCCAATGCTCTTGAAATTACCCCACTATAATCATGGCGTTGGGCATCTTATGCTTGGAGTAAAAGGCATCTCTTATTTGGAGAAAGAGTCATCCAATATTTAGAACATAGGGCGCACTACAGATTATAGTCATGTAGATCGGACTATTTGAATCTTATGCTTTTTACATAAGGAATCCCTTATATTGAGTAAGAGGAATCCTATATTTTTCATATAGGTTTCACTGCAGTTTAAAGTCATATATATAGGGCTATTGGCATCTTATTATTGGAATATAAGGAATCTTTAATAGTGAGTAATGGGCATCCTATATTTTTCATATAGAGTGAACTACAATTTATAGTCATGTAGAGAGGAATATTAGGCATAAGTTTCCCAGAAATGGTTGGTGTTGGGACTTACGCAAGGGAGGCCCTTTCTGGTTCAACCTAGCATAAGAGCCAAGTGATGGGGTTCGAAGGAGTTGCCTAAGGAATTATTCGACATAAGGTACCTGTGGAATTTATGTTGAGAATCTCAACTCATGACATGGGAATGGAACCAATATTAATATGTCGACTAAAGGTGTTTCATGGTGTGTGGAGGAGTCTCTAAAATCATGGTATTCCATTTGTTGAAGGAGGATGCACATAAGGGCATAATAGAAAATCCCGATGTCCCAACCCAAAAATTTCATGGTGTGGCTCTCTATTTTTGTGAGTTTCAGTGACGGTAGTGAAGGGACCGGATCGCGGAGCATGGGCTCATGGAGCCGCTTCACGAAGGAAGCTACTCGCGGAGCATGGGTTCATGAAGCCGCTTTGCGAAGGAATGCAGAGCTCTGCGAACCGGGAGATCGACATCCCAAGGGGAGGAAAGACCATCTGGTGAAGGGGGTGAGCTGGGTATTTATAGTCAAGGGGTGCCATGAAGCAGAACTCACTCTATGCAAAGATAGAGCTCACTCCGCAGTGGATTCATGAACTTCAAATGGATTCGTGGAGCCGTCCCGCCTCCTTGCTTTGCGACGGGTCTTCGTGGCGTGCCGCGAAAGTCAAAGGGGATCTCAGAGTTGTCTCGCCTTCTTGCTATGCGATGGGTCTTCTTGGTGGGTCATGAATTTCAACGGGGTTTTCGGAGCATCCGTCCTCCTTTCTTCGTGGCGGGGCTCATTGATCACGGAGGGGGATTCATGAGTGGGCGTCGCGAAGATGTTTTCCATCCGAACATTAAATGTCCATAACTCCTAATCTGTAACTCAGTTTGGGCCCTACGCCCTACCAAATCAAATCTTGAGAAATGGGCTACGATCATGGATCATGTATGTAAGCATTTGGAAAATTTTGGGAACGCGTTTTCCAGTTCCAACAAGTATTTTTAGGTTACATTGTGTTTAATGGTTTTTATGGTATTTTTTGGGTTTTATTTTTTTTATAGTTTTATAGTTTTTATGTGTTTTATGGGTTTTAGGCTTATATTAGGGTGTTTTGGGGGATTTAATGTTTTAGTGTTTTAAATGGTATTTAATTACTTCTGGATTTTTATGGTTATTTAGTGGTTTTCAGTGTTTTGAGTGTTTTTATGGTTTTAGGGTCTTACGGATTTTAGGTCATTTAGGGGAAATTCTGGATTGTATAGTTTTTATAGTTTTTGTAGTTGGGGGTTGGCTTTGTGGAAAACACCCCTTAATCATAGATTAAAAATGGGGGTTTAGAACACATTGGGCGCTGGCACTATAGCATTACTGTAGCGCACTGTAGCAGTGGTGTGAATGTAGAAAAGGTGGGCACTGTAGCGGCGGTAGGGCATTGTAGCAGCAGCAAGGTACTGTATCAGTGGTGGGTACTATAGAAGTACTATTCATAGGAGGGGCCTTGGGCCAAAAAATTGGTCTTATGGGCCATGTAATGGGCTAAATGCCCACTAGGCCTTCGGGCTATGTAATGGGTCTCCCTCTACCCAGTTAAACAGGTCATTGATTTACTTTAAAAATAAATGGGGCTTCATCCCCAACCATTTAAAAAATAGTTTTTTTAGATTTCATGATTTTTTAGGGTTATTAATATTTTTGGGATTTTCGGGATTTTTTTTGTGTTTTTTGGTTTCTTAAGGATTGTAGGTTTTTCTTTGGTCATGTATGGTATATTGATTTTTAGGGGTTTTCTGGGTTTTGTTGTTGTTTTACTTCTTATTAAAGGTTTATTATGGTTTTAATGTTTTTAGGGTTTTTATTTTTTCCTTATTTTTTTAGTGTTTTCATAGATTTTTTAGGTTCTTAGGGGTGTTAGTGTTTAATTTTAGTTTTTTGGGGTTTTTGTGGATTTATTTAAAATTTATGTTTTTAAGGATTTTATTTTTTTATGGTCTTTTGGGTTTTTTGATCCTTTTGGTTTTTGGAGTTTTATAATTTATTAGTTTGTTATGGTTTTTTAGTTTTTTTATAATTTTATGGGATTTTCAGTTTTTAATGGTTTTAGGGTATTTATGGTTTTGGGTTTTTATGGTTGTTTATGGTTTTATGGGTTATAGGGGTTATAGTGTTTTTAGAGTTTTAATTGTTTTCATAGGTCTTGTAGGGTTTTAATGTTTTTTTGGAGCTATTATCTTTTTAAGGGTTTTTAGAATTTATTTGGGTTTTTTTGGTTTTTATGAATATTTAAGGTCTTGTAGGGGTTTTCTGTTCTTTTGGGGTTTCTAGGTTTTTAGTGTTTTAGGGTGTTTTAGGGTGTTTAAGGTTTTAGTGGGTTTTATTGTTTTTAAAATTTTAAAATTTTACTGTGTTTTTTGGATTTTGAGAGTTTTTTGTGTTTTGGGGGTTTTAGGTTTTTAGTATATTTTTGGGTGTTTTAGGGTTTTTTGGGTTTTTTGGGTTCCAAATAGATTTTTTCATTTTTATGTATTTTAGTGTTTTTTTCGGTTTTATGGGTTTTAGGGTTTTTCAAGGGTTGTGTGGTTTTACGGTTTTAGTGTATTTAAGTATTATAAAGGATTTTATGGTTTTTATTGGTTTTGTGGGGTTCACGATTTTTTGGATTTTTTAGGATGTCTATGTTTTTTGGGTTTTTATTGGTTTGAAATTTTCTTAGAGTATTATTGGGTATTTAGAAATATTTATTGTTATTTTGGTGTTTTGGGGGTTAAAGGGTTTTTAGGGGGTTTCAGGGTTCAAATGGTCTTTTAAGGGGGTTTTATGGTTTCCGGGCCTTTGGGGTTTTATGGGTTTTTCGTGATTCTGAGAGTAATTTTGGGTTAAACGTGTTTTAATCTGCATTATGGTTTTATGAACCTTTAATGTCTTTTATTTTTCATAGGGATTTTTTTGTTTTTTTTTTGATTTTATGGTATTTAGGGATTTTATGATATTGAGGGTTTGTAGGTTTTTTAATGTTTATTTTGTCTTAGTTTGTTTTGGTTTTTTAGGGTTTTTAGTGTTTTCTTGGTTTTTAGGGGTTTAGGTTATTTTAGGATTTCTTGGTGTTTAGGGTTTTTATGGTTTTTATCCTATGTTGGGTAATTTGATTTTTTTTAGTTTTAAAGGTTTTTCAGGTTTTTATGATCCTTATCATATTGGGGGGTTTTTTTATCATTTTTAGGGCTATTATATGTTTTTAGGGTTTTTTGGTTTTTTGGTTTTTTTGGTATTTATGGTTTTAGGATTTTTATTCATTTAGGGTGTTTTGTGTTTTAGGGTTCTTTAGGTCTTTTAGGCCTTTAATTATTATTTTTGGGGTTTTATGGGTTTCAAGGTCTTTAATTTTATCTTTAGATTATTTTAAAGATATTTATGTCTTTAGGGTCATTCTGTGTATTTAGGGTTTTCTAGTGTATTTTAAGGTTTTTAGGGTTTGATGTCTTTTGGGGTTCCTTTGTGGGTTTTAAGGGTCATTAGAGATTTTAGAGGGATTTAATGGGATTTATGGTATTTTGTGTTTTTATTTTTTTTTTAAATAATTGTTTATAGGGTTTTTAGGGGCTTTAGGGGTTTAATTTGTTTTTAGTGTTTTTAGGTTTTCTTATTGTTTTTAGGGGTTTTTTGGGTTTGTGTGTTTTAGTGTTCTTAAGGGGTTTTGAGGGTTTAAAGAGTTTAATTTTGTTTTGTGGGGGGGGGTAAGGGTTTTATTAGTTTTTTAGACTTCTTATGGTTTTATTATTATTTTAATTTTTTAAGGGTTCAGGGTTTTTATGTTTTCTAGAGTTTTTATAATTCTATGTTTATTAGGGATTTTATGATATTTATGGAGTTTGAGGAATTTTAGGGTTTTATTATTATAATGGTTTTTAATGGTTTTTAGTGTTTATAATAATATTTATGGCTTTTAGGGTTTTATTGATTTTATTGGGTTTTCATTATTTCGTGGTTTATGGATTTTTAGTATTTTTAATAGTTTTACGGGTTTAGGTTTTTATGTGTTTAGGGTTTAAGGGGTCTTAGGGGGTGTATGGGTTTTTGTTATTTTAGGGTTTTTGGTGTTTTTTAGTGATTCAGGGGTTTTTTGGGAATTTTTTGAGATTTTTTTTATTTTAGAGGTTTTAGTTAGTTTTATCAGTTTATAGAGTTTTTAGGGGTTTTAAGGAATTATTGAGGTTTTAATGGTTTGATGAATTTTATGGGTTTTTATGTTTTTTGGGGTTTTAAGGCTTTAGTTCTTGTTTTTTTGTTTTCAATTTTTTTATGGTTTTAGGGTTTTTCGCCTTTTTATGGTTTATTGGGGTTTTGGGGGAGAATTCAGTATTTTGTGTTTTTTGTTCTTTTTGGGTTTTTAGAAAATTTAGGGATTTAAATGATTTTATTAGTTTTACAGATTGAGGTTTTGGGGTGGGGTGTTTACTGTTTTTTAGGTTTTTAGAGACTTTTAATGTTTTTACAGTTTTTATGGGTTTTAAGGGGTATTTGTGTTTTTTATGATTTGTCATGTGTTTTAGTGTTTTTATGGTTTTAATTGTTTTTTTGGTTTTTTATTATTTTTTAATGTTTTCATGGTTTATTGGATTCTTTATAAGATTTTAGGGTTTTATGTTTTTTTTTGGGGTTTTTGTCTTTTTATGGTTTTAGGGCATTAAAGTAATTTTAGGGTCTTCTACTTTAATAGATATTTTTTAAGGGTTTTTGGGGTGTTTTATGGGGTTTTAGTGTATTTTGGGTTTTTAGGGTTTTGTGATTTTTTTGATGGATTTTAGGGGGTTTTGGATCTTTTAGGGGATTTATAGGATCTTAGGGTCTTTTAAGGGATTTCAGGTTTTTAGTGATTTTTAGGGTTTTTGTTTTTTTAGGTTCATTTAGGAGTATTATGGTATTTATGGTCCTTTAGGGGGTTTAGGGGGTTTAGGGTCAATTTGGATTTTTTTGGGTACTCTAGGGTTTTCTATTGGGTTTTAGGGTCCTTTAGGTTTTCTAAATGTTCTTTAGGGGTTTTTAGTTTCGTTTAGGGGTTTTGG
This sequence comes from Viscum album, assembly GCA_963277665.1. Lineage (NCBI taxonomy): Eukaryota > Viridiplantae > Streptophyta > Magnoliopsida > Santalales > Viscaceae > Viscum > Viscum album. The sequence continues at coordinate 872,643,178 of OY728152.1, read as the reverse complement.
AGTCTTTTAGATTTTTCATAGTTTTTTGGGACTTATATTGTTATTATGGTTCGTTGGGAATTTTAGGGATTTTTTTTTGTTTTTAGTGTTTTTATGATCATTTATATTTTTTAGGCAGTTTTAGGTTTTTTCATGGGGTTTTGTGAACTTTTAGGGACATGAATAGACTTTTAGGGGTTTTAGTGTCTTTAAGGTTTAGATTCTTTTAGATAATTTAAGGTTTATAAGGGGGTTTTTAACAGTTTTAGGGGTTTTTATGTGTTTTTGTGTTTTTAGGGGGTTTGGGTTTCTTGGGTTTCCAGGGCTCATTAGGGTTTTTAGGTTCTTTAGGGTTTAAAGGTATTTTTCATTTTTTTTAGGGTTTTAGGGATTTTTAGGGATTTATGTTTTCTTAGGGGTTTTATATATTTTTTATGGACTTTTAGGGGTTCTTTTTACAAATTTATGAATTATTTGATTTTTTTTGGTTATTTGGGATTTTTATGTTTTTAATATGCTTCATGGTTTTTTATTGATTTATGTGTTTCTATGGTTTTTATTTTTCTAATGATTTTTATGGTTACATAGGGTTTTCATAGGTTTGTTATGGGTTTTTCGGTTTTATTAAGGTGTACAATGTTTTTGGTTTTTAGGGTTTCTTGATGTGTTTTTATGGTCTTTATTTGTTTTGTGTTTTGGGTTATTTGGGGTTTTAGGGGTTTTTATTTTTTTTGGTTTTTTATGGTTTTTAGTATATTAATGTATTTATTATTGTTTTATTATTTTAAAAATATTAGGATTTTTTAGGCTTTGATGGATTTTATGGGTTTAAAGGGTTTATATGGGTTTTAAAGTATATTAGTGGAAGTTAGGGTTTCTAAAGGGTTTTTGGGTTTTATATGGTTTTAAATTTTTTAGGGTTTTATTTTGTTTAAGGGATTCAATTGTTTTATTGTTTTTAATGGTTTTTAAGGAGAAAATGTTTTAGGGTGTTTTAGGGATTTTATAGTGGTTTAGGGTTTTAGGGTATATTTGGGATTTTTTGGTTTTAGGGTATTTTAGGATCCTTTAGGATTATCTGGCTCATTTTGCAGTTTTAGGGTGTTTAGGGGTTTTAATAGTATTATGGGTTTCTGTATTTTTTAGTTTCAATTGATTTTTTTTGATTTTTTTTGTATATTATTGGTTTTAGAGGTTTTTGGGGATTTTAATGGTTTTATGGGTTTGGGGATTTTGTGGTGATTTTTGGTTTATTATGGATTTTAGGGTTTTTAGGGTCTTTTATTTTTCTTTGGTATTAATTAATTTTTTGGTTTTAAATGGTTTTTATCTTTAGGTAATTTTAGGTTTTTAGGGAGTTGTGTGGTTTTTTTTGTGTTTTTATTTTCAGGTTTTTAGTGATTTTAGGGGTTTTAGGGGTTTTTTGGTTTTTAGGATTTTTAGTGGTTCTGGGGTTATTTTAGGGTTTTTAGGATTTTTAGGGTTCATATTGGGAGTTTTTAGGGATTATTAGGGTTCTTTTGGGTTTTTGGGGTTATTTTTGGATTTTAGAGAATTCAATATTTTTAGGGTTCTTTTGGGATTTTGGGGTTTTTACTGTTTCATATGAGTTTTAATAATTTTAGGGTTTTTTAGAGTTATTGGTTTTTAAGGGGACTCAATATTTTGAATGTTTTATGGTTTTTATTGTTTTTAGGGTTTTGTTTCTTTTTAGGGGGTTTTAGGTTTTGTATAATGTTTTTATGGGTTTTTTGTATTTTTAATGTTTTTAGGTGTTTTGGTGTTTTCATGTTTTTAGGGATTTACGATTTATTAAGAATTTTTGGGGTTTTGTGGTTTTTATATTCCTTTAAATTTTGTTATGGTATGTGGAGTTTTTTATGTTTTAGGAGTTTTGTGGGATTTTATTTTTCTTTTAGGTTTTTTGTTTTTTTATGATTTTTTTTCAGGTTTTAGGGGTTTGGATTTTTCTTGTAGTTATAGGGGTTAGAGTTTATCATATCATTTAGAGTATTTTATTAATTTTATAGTTGTTTTAGAATATTTATGGTTTAGGGTTTATGGAGTACAATGTAGGGTTTATGGTGGCAGGTATAAGGTTTCAGATGTAGTGTATTTGGTTTAGGGTGTAGGCTATAGTTTCCATGGTGTGTTTTTTCAGGTATAGTGTGTGGGGTCTATGGTATAGGGTGTATGGAGTTGGTTTAGGGCATTGGGTATATGATTTTGAGTGTAGGGTTTAATGTGTAGGGTGTATGTTATAAGGTTTAGGGTTTAGTGTATTGGGTATAAGGTTTAGGGTGTTTTTTTATGGTTAACTGTGTAGGGTTTTGGGTTTTGGTTGTAGAGGGTTTTAGGTGTACAATTTAGCGTTTATTGTTGAGGGTATAGGGTGTAGGTTATATGGTGCATGGTAGAGGGTCTTTTGGGGTTTGGGGGTTTTGTGTACTTTCTAGGGGTTTTAGGGGATTTTAGTGTTGTTTTGGGTTTTTATGTTTTTAGGGTTTTAGTATTTTTTAGTATTTTTCTCGATTTTGGGTATTTAAAATTAGTTTAGGGTTTTAATTATTCTTATGGTTTTTATTGTTTTTAGGGTTTTAGAGTTTTTACTATTTTTTATTTTCTAGGTGTATTTTGATTTTTCAGTGGTTCCGTTTGGGATTTTTAGCGATTTTAGGGTTTTATTAATGTTATTTAGGGGTTTTAAGGCATTTATATTTTTAGGGGTTTTAAGTATTTTTATGTTTTTTTGTTGTATTAAGATTGTTTGGGGGAGTTATATCTATTCCTCGAAATGTGTGTTCTTGTTATGAATCACTACTTACAGGCGGGTTCCTTTGGATTTATTTATGGAATCAGAAACATCCACCAATTCTTTATCCAAACAGGACCTACCTTCCAAAGGTAGGAATTTGTTATGATTGAGCTTACGATACTTATGAACATGCATTGGTCGAGAGGATGGGACTTCAGACTCATAACATAATTTTTTGGAGGAATTATTGTCTACTACGGGAATCTCTTGTATATTTGAGATACTTTCATGAATCCTTTTTAATTCACCCAATATAACAAAGGATTCCCTTATAATATTCAATCAGGTATCAGAACGAATGAAATTTAGAATCATCCATATGTATTTTAGGTTCTTCATTAATGGAGACATCCATATGTATTAGAGGTTCTCCATCAATGGTATCCTCTCTTATATTATTTAAAGATTCTTTTAACCATATTTACGCTAATACGGGTTTTTATACCACTCAATGGGGAACTCTAGAATTTATCGTCGTCTAGGGAGAGGAAAGATTGTTTTGATGTTGGGATCCTAACCATAAATTGGATACATTTGTATCGTTTTGAATGGAATCAGAACCCTCATTGTTCGGTTCCAAATAATGAGACACATCATACCTTTTAAGGTCATGAGATTGGGACCTATCTGTATAGTTTAATGTCATTTCATAAGGAAATCTATGTTAAAGGTTCTCAGTTAAGGATTAGTGTGGTACTTATGCCTAATATTCCCAAGGAACAAGGAATGAATATGGGATTCCAAGTTATAATAGACCTTGTGGGGAATATGGCCAATGAAGAACATGGTTGATTTGAAGTGATGGTTTTGAGCCTAAGAGAGGCTTCCTATATATCCCTTTCAGATGGAAATAAAATCCCACGTAGTTTGATGAGTGTCACAAGAGACTATAGTCCTTATAGAAGAATGAGTTAGGGATAACTTAATGAAAAGGATTCCTTTTATGGATGAAATGAGATAGATCTCGAGCCTTAGAAAGGCTTCCTACATATCCCACAAATGGAGGGAATAAAGTTCTCATAGTTTAAGAGTCTGAGGTGTTTGTTAAATTTTGGTGTCATGAAAAATCTCTTTGTTTATGTGATTCATGCTCGATATGAGAAATAATAGGATGTAAAATATTCCACAAAGGCACCCACAATGTTTCTTCTCTCTTGGTGGAAGAGGATGAGCCTAAGGCTGTGATGGTGGAAGAGGCTGAGGTGACCTTAGAATAGGGTGAGGTGAAAAAACTTCCCTCTATTCTCATTACATTAGAAAAGGGTCCCATATAAGGAAGGAGTGAGGGAGAAGGAATAAGAGAGGAGCAAGACTACAACCTCCTACTTGAAAAGTTAGGGTCTTACACCAAGATGGATTCCCTAAAAATGGTCCTGGTATTGGATGCATACTTCCCATTTTTTCAAAAGGAAAATTAGGTGTGTACCATACCTTCCCAAACAAAGACCTAAGGTTCCATATTTTATTGATGAGAAGATGAGGACATTACACATGCCCTAATCCTCCAAACTAGGAACATTCCAACACTATTCCCAGGAGAATGGTTCATGTCACTGTAGGTATACAAGCCCACAAAAACTCCAATAATAATAAACCCATTTCAAAACAAATATGGGAAATATCTTACTATAGATATAAAAACCCAAACAGGAGAAACACTAATGTGCCCTTCCAAAAGGTTTGATATGTCCAGAGGATTTGGTTGAGGTCTCAACATAATCCCTTTCAGACAAGGGATCCAATGAACAAGGAGCCTTACAATGAATGGAATTGAAGAAGGCTTGATAAAGGGCTTTGTAGACTTAAGGGGTTATGTGAGTCAAATAAGGGAACCCAAGAATATATCTATAGCATGGGTATGGGCGCAAAAGTAGGTTACGACGACCTGATGTCAACTTAAGTGAAAAACAACCTGGATGATAATACTTGGGTGAGACATGACTCATGCCTTCAAGATTATTCACATGTATTCACAAAATTGGGGTTCTCAATTTCCTTTGAGATGAATTGGGGGTGCTCAAGTGGTGCTAATTTATAGAGATTGTGGTATTTAGGCATGCATGTGTTATCTATTTGAAAAACTAATGAAACTCATGTCCAATAATCCTCCTTCAATTACTCCTCTCTAGGCGTTAAATAACTACAATGAAGGTTTTTGAACACCTGGTAATAGCACTGGGACGATCGGAGCTACAATTAAGCTTCATGAATATTCTTTCATCCAAATGAAGACGTCAAGGGTCAATTTATAGGTAAATAGGATACCATAGGTGTATTGAGATTGGGCATACAAGTATATTATGTGCTAGAATTATGGCGCGCAAGTGGCTTGCGCACCGCTAGTGATTTGGCATAACTAGGTCACCACTTTGAGTACATAGCCAATATTATTACATCCTTTAGCTCCATCATGGTGGTGTGTAGGTATATATGTGTAGGTACATTTGGCACTACTTTAGGGACATAGGAAAAATTATTGATCCATATTACGAGGGATGCACTCTTGCACCCCTTCTTAGGATCACTGTCGGGCTATGGTCCAAGCCCTTCGGGTTGGTGCCTCCCTTACTACCACTGACCCCTTGAAAAATTCAGAGTCTCACCGTTATGTTTTCGATTCTGGTTGGGAAAATTTTATTGAAAAATTCATGGGATAAATTTCATCCTATCTATAAGGGTATTATAGTTTTTGTGGGGTTTATGGTTTTTAGTATTTTTAGGGGGTTTCGTGATTTTAGTGGTTTTTAGTGTTTTTTGGGTTGTTATGGTTTTAGGTTTTTGGTGGTGTCTAATATTTATAATGTTTTATGGTATGAGTATTTTCAGTTTTTTATAGGGGTTTTATGGGTTTTTAGTGTTTTATAGGGTTTTAACTATTTTCTAGGTTTTTTGGGTTTTTTAGGATATGTTAGGATTTTTATGGTTTTAAGGTATTTTAATAGTTTTAAAGGTTATTTTAAATTTATTTTTGGGTTTTAGGGTTGTATAAGGGATTCTAGGTCCTTTTGTGTTTTAAGGGTTTTAGGGTTATTTTTTTATGTTTTTTGCATATATTAGGGTTTTCAGTGGGTTTAGAGTTATTTTTAGGTTTTTATGGTCTGAAAACTAGAAAATTACTTATTTACAAAGGGTTGTTTGTGAAGGTATCCCATAAAAAATAAAAAAAATATTACAGGCTCCCCTTGAAAATGACCCATTTCTAAAAATTTGATCGCAAAAACACTTTTTACGATATTCAGTCAGAAAAAAAAACTATTTGTGATAGGTCATCATATTAAATAAATGTTTATAAAGGGAATAAATCCCATTAAAAATAACATTTCTAGATATTTAAAAAAAATCTACTGTGATGGGAGGTTTGACTCGCTGCAAATAATTATTTATGAATGGTAGGTATACCATCACAAATAACCTTTCCATGTTAAAAAATTTCTTTCCATGGGGAGAATGTCCTGTTGAAAAAGTAATATAAAATTACAAGATAAGAAAATTATAAATTTTAAATTTTAAATTTTAATTAAAAAACTCTATATATTATAAAAAACACACTATATAAAAATATAAATATATGAATTAATAATATTATTATAAAAAATATGTTCACTCAATTTTTTTCAAAATTATTGTGACAAGAAAATACGTATTTCACTAAAGGGTAGGGTCATATGGAGGAGGTGGTGGTTGAAACTTCATCCCTAAACCCTATGTCAATTGTCTCATGTACTCTATATCCATCCCATTTTTAGTCTCTTATCATCGATGCAACTCCCCTAGTTTCTACTTCTACTAATGAAAAATCTCTTCTTACTCCATATGCAAGGTTTCAATATGATCACCCTCAGCTCACACCTTCCCTTCATTCTGTGAAACAGATGATGAAAAATCTCCATGATCTCCCCCTAAGAAGGAAAACGTCATCAGGGATGTACCATAATTTCTTCCATATGTCGATCGAGAGTCTATACCATTAATTCAGCCTTTATCAAAGGTATATTGATTCTCCTTCATCCATATTGGATCATCCAATAGTGATACACTGGTGCTATGATCCTCGATCTCAGCCTGACTATCATCCATTTTCTAATAATTCATTACCTCATATGACTCCTTCAACTGATATTTAAAATTAAAACAGTTAAAATATTATATTTCATTTATTTCTAGAACTAAAAAAATCATACTGACAATAATATATGGTGGAGACCACCAATAATATCTCTATTGAAAAGATCATTTTACGTCCATTTATAAACATAACATTTCATAAATTATTATGTTTGACATCCTATATGAGTATAAAATAAACATTACACATTTAATGTTATCTAAATTATTAAAAAATTACATTCTAAATGTTGCTGATGTGTAGTGAATGTATGACTACTAGCTCTATGAGTAATCTCCTACCACCCCCAGTTCTATCGTCCTTATTATGCTCTCATTTGAAAACTAGCTCACATACATTATGAGCATAATACATATCAAACATTATATGAGATGTAATATGGTTTGTTGGCATAGAAAGACTCGTCATAATCATGGACACCCACTTTCCCCATTGTTTTCCTCCTCATATTATGAAAAAACTAATATCAGCACTCATACATATAGACCTCCCATGCCTTCTAGATATTATTCTACATTCTATCATCGACATGATACCATAAACCCTAAAAATAATTTATTATATAAATTATATAACTAATTAAAATTCAAATTAACTATTATTTGATTACATATCATCCAATGATAAAATATGTGGTTCATAACATCAATGGGAAACAGATCACATCACACCCATTCCCTAAAAGAATAATTCCAAAATATATAAATCCCTTTTCCAAAATCAATATTATAAAATGTATGATAAATAAGAAAAAATAATCAAACAATTAGTATATAAATAAATTATAGAAAATTAATGAAAACTAATTAAATTTCACAACTGAACATACCACTGAATGCATCGATCGAACATAGGACATGGACTTCACTCGAATATGGGGTCATGAATTATCAATATCACAAGAACATGACCCCTGAAATTCATCATTAAACCACCAAAAACCTGAGGGTCTCATAATGAAACATCAATCTCCTCACCTGGTATTTGAAACTTATCCTACTCACAAAATAGATCAGTTAAATAGCAGTTGTCCATCTAAAACAGGAAATGACTATTGTTAGTATGTAATTTTAAAAAATTATTATATATATATATTTATATTATATCTATATCTATATTATATATGAATATAACCATAATTTAATTGTGTAAATAATCATCTTTAGATATTATAGTGTCCGTATCTTCATATCCCTCCTCATTATTGTTAATTTTCATTGGAGTTTCGTCTTCATCAACTATTTCTATTTCAAATTCATTTGTTAAATCAATAATGTCATCATCACCATTGACACATAATAGTGGGGTTTCAGAATTGATATTCCTGTCACTTCATGGAAAATATGTATTTAGATTTGTCTCGTGAAAAATTTTAATTCCTTTCACTTCAGTTGAACCACATTCACTTTAGGTAAAATAATTTTCAGGTTACTTCCTTTTTTTATGCTCCAACAATCACTGAACTATCATAAGGAAGAAAAATGAATTGTATACTAAATTTGATGCTCTCAATGAGGCAATAAAAAATTGTTTATTTAACTAAATAATGATTTTATATTTAATATCAATGATTTCATGGTGTGGATGATCACACAATACTCTATAAGTTTCTGACCAATGATATTAAACATCATTGAACAATTCTATCCAAGATAAAATAATTTAATTATTTCTTTTAATATCCATTAAAGTATACATAACTTTCTCTATGATAAGATAATCTTAAGAAAACAACAATAGTAATTTTTTCGATTACCCATACGCATGTGTATGAAATTGAAAACTATTCACCACTTATTAAATATATGATTTATCCATTTTGGATGGTGGGTTACTCAAGACAAACAATTAATTATCAAATTTATCAACATGTTGAGATAACAAAAAATTTAAAAAATAATTATCAATATAACAATTAATAAATGGATTTTATATGTCAAACCATAAACTATTTAATTTAATAGTTTTTGAAACCAGTTGGAAAAATTATTTTTCCAATGTTCTTTAAGAGAAACTGCTCTAATTTGTCGAAACCATTTCTTGATATGATTGAAATATAATATATAAATAAAATAATATTAATTTATATATATAAAAATATTATAGAATAAGTTATAGTGGTTCTTACTATATAAATGGACTCATTTCTTCACAGTTGATACAAGTATATGTATCATCCATATGATGTTCATAATATGAAATCCATCATTATTGAACACCACCAAAGCCAATGAGGTAAATTGTATAGAGTTATAAAGACAGGACAACAAAAATATTGACTACCTTAAGAACCCAATGGATAGAAATAGTTATTAGAAAGACCGAATCACAAAATTGGGGCTTCTTAAGAAAAATAATGATGTAGTTGGTCAAAAATTTTCCATGTATCCCTATCATAAAGATGATTTAAAAATTTACCAATTGAAATATTAGTTTTATTCCAAGACATCAATGAAATTATGTTATGAGATAAAAATAAATGCTGCAATCTGGGTGTTAGAGGGAAATACCTCATCTTTTTCCATGGAATCAATCCATATTTCCCTATTTAAACCTCTTTGTACCTCTATTTTCCCCTTGTTGGATTACTAACTAATGACTCATTTTCACCATAATTTAAAATATGATCATATGGACCTTCATATATATATTTTTAATCAACACCCAAATTATGAACTAGCCTCTTTCTCTAATATATATTTTAAGGAAACACACTTAGTTCAGGTAATAATTCTTTAAAAAAAGAGAATATCTAATCAAAAAAACCTATTTTATGTTCCATTAGTAGGTTCCGGGTGCAGTGGAAGCATACGATCGGTATTTCCCAACTTTTGTTTCATGACTAATGATTAATCTAAGATTTAACAAATTTTTGAATGTCATGATCAATAGATTTAATCAAATAAACAGATAATATAAATTATTCCAGAACTATAGGGAGGATCATCACATATTATTTATAATTAATTTAATTAATTAAATAATTTACTTTTTTGGAATTACTTCTTTGTAGATGTATCTAGAGACAGATCTGTGGTGCACCATCATTATGTTGTAGGAATCAAGTGAAGATTCCCTCTAATAAGGATACAAATGTGTTCGAAAAATATCAAAATTTTGCTGAAGGAATCTCTTGGTGCTAGTATAGAAGACCATTTTGCTTGCGTCCTCAGCATTTTATTTCTTAGAGAACCCCTTCCAAATTGTTATCCTTGGTTGTGTAGAAGAATATTACTCTATATTCATGGGAGCATTCTTTGAAAATGGATATCTTTAGGGATTGAGATAATTCTCCAAATCTGTTGTACACAACCATGATAATTGTGTTTTTAATGAGAGAAAATAATATAAATGGGTTTATATATTGCAATGGTTAAAATAAAATAATATCACAATTTCCCTTCATTATTTATTTAATCTCTATAGAACCCCATGTTAAATAATAATAATAATATTATTATTTATTTAAAACCGCTTAACTTGTAGACTATAATAAATATAATTTAATTAAAAAATACGAAATATTTATTATTTATCACCAAACCTATAAACGTGATCTTAGATTCCTCTATATTTATAGGTCCTTGAATAGTGAATATTTCTTTATTAAATAAATATCACTACATTATTCGCTAATAAATAAATATATATTATATTCAATAAATATAAAATAAATAATTGTTAAATATTCCACACAAATTGTATTCTCTAAAATAACAAGTGACATAATAAATGAGATCAAGATTACATAAATAATTATTAAATCACATATGAGAATCATGTTTATTCAACTTGTTGAATAATAAATAATAATATATTTTTTAAATGATATTTGGGATACACATAGTTTGTGACCCTCTATGAATTTTTCTTAGTGTAATTAGGTGAAGTATACTAAATTCCATGTTTAACATCTATCAATAATCCAAGACACCCAAAGAGAAAGACATTAATGCAACAAAGACATGATAACTAATACAGATTCTTACTGTGTAATCTAATTACTTTATCATGATATCTCTAATCAAAGAAATTTCATGTCAGCATCATAAACCATTATGCCCAATGCCTCTTTCTTTGTCATTAATGAAATAGAAATTGAGATTATAAAACCATAGAAATGGATTGGTTTAGGCTATATCATTTCCATAAAATGGACAGTGATATCAACTTATATTAAAACAGAAGGGATAAATCCTTTCTAACATTATTTATTAATGCAATTTTACTCATGACACACCCAACATATCCTACCTCAACGTGAACATCTTTCATCATGATATTTTACAACACATCAAAGTTCATGACTAATAATACTCATTAATAATAATATTAATGTCTAATGATAAATACACAAACCCATAGATGGGAACATTAAATGACACATATAAATATAGGATTCCAACTAGAAGGTCTTGTTTCCATAATATCCTACTGGATATTACCAAGTATACCCACAATGAGAAGGATTCTCAATGTGCAATAGGTCTCCACCCATGATATCTTGTATCTTTTGTGTCCCTAAAATGATATCATCTGGATATAGAACATATGTTCAATAATAGTGTCATCGTACTTTCCGGATCTCATCATAGTGGGTAATTTCCATGACCTTTTAGTGTGATAGCTACTCTTTGGACATTATCACATACTATGTCATGAAAAAGAATAATCATGTTATGATAAGTAGTTTATAAATATTCCAAACCAAGAATACAAGTTATAATAAAGTACAAAAAATATTTTTCTAGGGAAATAACTCTAAAAAACTCCCACTTTCACTAGAGAAAAATTCTAATAACCTTGAGTCCCATAACTCTCACATGTTACTCAATCTTAAATTGAGATAGACCATTAGTCAAGGGTTCTTCCATGTTCTCCTCCACAGGTACTATCCTTAATGAAACACCACCCCTCTGAGAGAAATTTTTCTATAGGTGATACTTTTATAGTATGAGGTATGTCTATTAGTTTGACCATGGATGTTTAGAAAGATCCATCACTACAGAATAATAAAAATATAATGTGATAGGGTATTTACTACTAGGTACCACACCATGATCCTGTAAAAAGTTCAGAATCCTAACGAATTCCTTGGTTGTATCAGAAGCCGTTGAATACTCATAATCCACTATAGAATTAGAAAAATCTAGCTACATTAAGCTCTTATAACTCATGAATCCTCTATTAGGATATAAAAAATATCTTAATCGAGACTTCAGATCATCTTGATTTTTCTAAAAACTAGCATCAGTATAACCCCTGATGACCAGCTCATTATCTCCTCCATACACCAGGAACAAATCCTTGGTTATTATCATATAATTTAGGATATCCCTAAAAACCATAAAATATTATTCTCCACGATCGTCTTGATATCTTCATACCATTATTTATACATAGGAAACATCATGTCTAGTACATAACATGGAATACCTGATTGATCTTATCTCTAAACTGTATGGAATAATTCTTATTCTCTCTTTATATTATTGTGTTTGGGGACAGATTTTCATGAAAATATGTAAATGTTATGACACTAGAACCAATCCTGTTTTGGATTTTTTTTATACTAAATATCATCAGTATTTGTTAAACATATGTACTTTGAAATAGTCCATGCCACCACTTTGATCTATCAAGAATGATCTAGATCCCTAAAATTTAAGCCTTTTCATCAAATTCCCTTATATAGAAACATTTCATTAACTAGTATTAAATAGGTTGTAATTATGGTATGTGGTTTCTAATAAGTAATATGTCATCAATACATAATACTAGGATAATGACCATATTTCCACTAAATGTCTTGTAAACACAAAGCTCACATTCTTTCTTAATGAAACCAAATTCTTTTATGTCTTCATCAAATTGAATATATCGTGACCTAGATGATTTATTAAATCAATAAATGTATCTATGAAACATGAAAATTCATTTGGAATCACTTGGAGTCACATACCCTTCTAGTTGTGTAATATAGACATATTCCTAAAGGTTACCATAATGGAATTATGTTTTGACATCCATCTATCAAATCCTATTGTTATGGCAAGCTGCTATTTAAACTATAATTCTAATTGATTTATACATGGAAATTGTAGAAAAGGATTCATCATATTCGATTCCATGATGTTGTTTGAAAACGTTTCCACTATCCTTTATTATAGGAATTTACTTTACCTTCCATGTCCAGTTTCATCTTGAATACCTATTTTAACTCAATGGTCTTTACATCAACTAGAAAATTGACTAGAACCCAATCATGGTTTTGATACATGTAATACATTTCAAAATTCATGGTTTCTTATCATCTAGAAGCTTATAAGATCAACATTTCCTCCTTCTAGGAGAGAGGTTCATCCTTGTCAACTAATAATGATTTACCATCTTCGGTGACTAGAAAACCATGTCGCTCGGGTTCTCTTACCTATCTTACGCTCCTACAAAATACTTTTTTTTTCAGGGACTACTTATTCCATAGGAACCTATGGACATGTTCCCAATTGAACTCTTGTTTATATTGAGCCTCAAATTCGTCGAATTCAATATTGGTCCCCTTACCCTTTTGAGGTTGTGTTCCATCCCCAGAAGGATGTCCTATCTAGAAATAATCACATTCTTATATGATAGGTTGTATAGGTAGTATCACTTTGTTTCCTTAGGATACCCTATAAAGATACATTTTGTGAATTAGGGTGTTTTTTTATTTCCTGATAAGGACTGAACAAACTAATCACACCCCATACATAGGTAGGCAACAAAATGGGTTTATTTCCACTCCATAACTAGAAGGGAATTCTATTTCCCACTTTAGCTGGTACGTGGTTTAATGTCTGTTTTTCAGTTTGTAATTCATATAACCAAAAAGAAAAATGGAAGATATTCATGACTCATTATTGACCAAAACATGTCTAATATGAGATGGTTACTCCTTACACTAACACCATTCCAATGTGGTGTGTAAGGTGGAGTGTGTTGAGACAGAAGCCCAAACATCTATAGAATGTTGATGAACTCTTAGTTAAGATATTCAAAATAACTATTAGATCGAAGCTTCTTTATCTTCTTACCATAATAATTTTCTACTTCATTATTCAATTCCATGAATTTCTTAATGGACTCATTATTGTACCTCATCTAGTAGATATATCTATATCTTCTGAAATCATCATTAAATGTTATGAAATAAGAATATGCACCTCTAGATTCAACTATAAATGCTCCATATACAACAATATGTACCTATCCTAGAAGATCAATAGCTCTTCCACCCTGTCGAACAAATGCTAGTTTTTTTCATTTTTTCTTAAAAACAACTATGACATATATCATGTGGTTTTATCACAAAAGATTCTAAATAACCATCTTGTTAGAGATATGTGAAACTCTTCTCATTTACATGATCAAGACGGTGATGCCAAAGCTGGGTTTAATATGATTCATGTCAACATGATTCGTTATAAATGTCAAACACTCTGTTTTCATAATGTAATACACAAATACAATTATTGAAATGTGTAATACCATAAGATATGTTGTCATTATATATGTAAAAATATATATATATAATTCTAAAATAAACCCATTTTTATCTAGGAATGATATGGAAATTATTTTCTTGATAACTATAGTTACAAAATGAAAATCATTCAAAACCAATGTCATTCATGTTGGAAATGACCAGTGGTAGTCACCAATGCATAGAAAAGACATCCTTGCACCATTAAAATCTCTCATATTCCCACTCCTATCATAATCATTCAAACATTACTTTGTTATGTGATTTGGATATAGTTTGTATCCCCACAACCAGTATCAAATACCTCTTCTCTAGATATTGAAATATTACACTCGATATCAAATAAACCTATATATTTCCCTTACTTATGGGTCTATTTCTTCTTCTAGTATCCTGACTTGCCACATGAAAAACATAATACCTCCCTTTCCTTTCTCTTCATATGTCAATTCTACTTCTTGAAATGATGGTTCTCGATAGAATTAGACTATTTACAAGTCTTGTGTCCTATTTTCCTTGTTCTTTCTTTTCATATTCGTCATAAATATTGTGGGTTTATCAAACCTCATGTCCATATCCACATGGTGAATCAATGTCTGTAGTTATAAAAACTCCTATAATTATTTCCCATATTGTTATTAATAATAAAACTAGATAATTTCATAGGTTGTGATGAAAGTATGATATTTGTATGTATATCATCTAAGAATGTAATCCCTAAGATTTTGAGGTGTTCAATATAGAAGACAAGCTTGACTACATGTGGCCCAGTTTGGGTAGAATCTCCATGATTAGTTATAAAAAAAGTATTGCAGATCACATACCTCTGTTGTCTGACTATATATTGGTAGAGATCCTAACGGGGAGACATCAAGTTATAGGAATCTATATAATCTTGTTCCTTAAAATTCTCATTAGATATGGATGATAGCATGAATCGTCGAAAAAATGTAACATCCTTCATATGTTTCCAATATAGAGATATCTATTCATCACATACCTCGTTACCATGTACAACTATAAAATGTTCTTCCAGCATATATTATCTCCTTTCATGGGAATGGATGACACGTAGGAGCTTTTTCCAGTTATGGAGATTTGTGCTGGTGAAAAGGCTTTTGTTCTCATGTATGAATCCTAATGTTATTTTTGATGTCATTTTTATTGGTGTTTCTACAAATAATATAAGCATATATTTCAGAACATTATCTAATAAATTTAGAAAAAATAAATAAATATTATATTTATTAATCACCCACTATTTTATCAAAACCTAATATCCCTCACTATTAGCAGAAAAATTTCCTATTTCATGGACATCCTAGTTGAAAGGATTCATATTATCATTATAATTACACCATATTTGGTTGTACAAGAATCTAGAATGGTTTTAATTAGGCATTATTAATTACAACTACATTAAGTCACATTTCCTTGATCTGTTGAGAGGACTCCACAATCCAAAAAATTTTAATTGGATTTCCTCTACCATTTTGTTTGAGTTACACCAATTCCTTATTTGGAAATCAACACTTTATGTGAACTAAAATATGTCAACGTAAAACATGAATTTATAATTCCCTAATAATTGAAATCACCACAACATTGGCTAGTTACGAACAATAAACTATGGTATGATTTTATCTGAAGTAGTGGAAGTTTATACAGACTTGATATATACGAATGAGGGATTTTATCCATTGATTTGTAAATTTACAATTATTATCTTTATCACATGATTTTAAATATTATTTAAATTTACTTAAGTGGTTTACCATATCTTATATAATATTTACACATAATCCAATTTACTTTAGTTTTATCTTCTATGCTCATTATTTTCATTAAAATATGTGATTTCACAGAAAACATCCATAATGAAATTACCATGAAACGTGATAGAGATAAAACAATAATGAATTATGATCATGGGAATTACTAATGGATAGTTTATCTATTAGTTAATAATCTATCCATTGACCTAGGTAAAAACACCTTTAACTTATTTACTTTTGTTGTAAAACATTCGACCTATCAACCTATGCATCTTCTTGGATTGGTATCACCTCATCTCCAAACATGATCCACCTCTACAAGATTTGGATATACATCCTTTAAATATGACTTTTACTCCCATGTAGATGAGGGTAAAAGAGGTTTTTATAAAATAAACAATGGGAATGCACGCCCTACATAATAATAGGTGAGAAGGAACACATGACAAAAATTTAATTTAATAATCAATTAAATGAAATGAAACCAATCACATACAAATGTATGGTCTATCTCATGATCATCCACATTCTTGAAATGAATTATGAATTTAATAAAAATAAAATTAAATTCTTAATCATTATTATTTAATATAAATTGTGAGCAGATCAATTATTTATTATCTTTAATTAATCAATTTTTTTATCTTAATTCTTATCCAAATTTCCTATAAATTATTATCCATTATAATTTTAATAAAATTAAATAAATTCATTTAAAATCAACTATGTACATAAATGTACCCTGGATGAATCATGGTGAATAACCATCAAAATCTACCCAACATGTATTATACTTGTATATAGTTTTATTCTTTGTGACATATATCATACATGACTTATCATGTAAATTCATGGAATGTAATATCATATTAATGATTCCACAAATTACATGATTTTTCTATAACATGACATGCTTTAATTCACACAGAGTAACAACTGTAATACAACTCATAAATGATATGTGTATCTTGAAAATTACATAGATGTGAAATATATATATATATATATAAATATTAAAACCCATCTCATGGTGTGTCCTATCAACTTAATGACTTCATACAAGAACATGTTTATGATGTTTACATATTATAATAAATAAATTATTAATATGTTTAATTTGATATAATTACATGGAATATGCATCCAAGCTACACAACATGTACATATCTCACCATCTATCTGAGGTACATGCCTAGGGACTCAGCATGTAAATCATACATTAGAAATTATTGAAGTAGATTCTGTGTTCATTGGTCTACATAGCATTTGTGATTTGAGTTACAGGGTCACCATTTAGGTTGGTCATGTATTGAAATACATGGACCTTCCTTGACTCAAAAGGACTACACACTGTTAATGAGGGCTACACAACATTTTCTCTAGCTGATCATGCACCAATCTCTTTTAGTTAACACATGGTGTAAGTATTAACAACTCCACGTGTCATTAATGCCCACAGATTGATTAATTTCCTAATCAACTCCTAGTGCATCAAACAAAAGTACAAAACGTGTAACACCGGTTACACGGAATGTACACTAATTTTGTTTATCACTAATCCTTGACACCTCCAAATGAGTTCCTCAATTTTATATTAATAATAAAACTAATCTTTTCAATTAGATCAATGGGAAATGAATGAGTCAAAATCATATCTCACAATCTAGATTAAAATAATGATTAAAATTGAATTGAAAAGACATATTTTAAATTCATAAATTACCAATGATCTTTAAATAATTAAAAATAATTAGGTGACCTCTCTAATACCACTTATAGGTTTCAGGCACAATAGAATCATGTGATGAGTGTTCCCAAAAAATGTTTTTTCCATGATCGATGATTAGTCTATGATTTTACTCTACTTTGAACATTGTGGTCAATGAAAATAAATCAATGAATCAAAAAATAAAAATTATGATGGAATTAGGTGCGGATCATGATATACTATTTATTATTAAATTAATTAATTAAATAATTCCCTTTTATAGAATTATTTCTTCATTGATGGATCCAATGGTAGATTTGTGGTTCACCATCATTGCATTCTATGAATCAAGTGTAGATTTCATCTAGTGGTGACCAAAAATGTTCCATAAATCTCCAAACATTGCGGAAGGAGTATTTGGGTTATAGCATAGAAGATTCATATGCTTGCATCATCCACAATTGATTGCTTCAATAACTTCTTCCAAATAATTATCCTTGATCTGGTGGAGGAAGATTTCCCTCCATTCTTGGGAGCATTCATGGAAAAGGGATCTCTCCAGGGATTGAGATAATTATTCAAATCCATTATGAACAACCAAGAAAAATGAATTTACTTTTAGCGAAAATAATAAAAATGTGTTTAAATATTTCTTAGGTTAAAATAAAATAACATAAAAAGTTCCCTAAAGTATTAATTTATTCCATGTGGAACCCCATTTTAAATAATATTATTTTTAATTTTATTTCTCAACATGTGATTAATTTTTGATCAATTTTACAAATTATTTAATTTAATAAAATTCAATATTTATTATTTCTCACCATACCTAAAAACTCGTTCTTCCATTACACTATATTAATTGGGCCTTTAATAATGACTACATATTTATTAAATAAATATAACTACATTATTCACTAATAAATAAATAAATATTGTATTCACTAAATAGAAAAAAAATATTTATAAAATATTCTACTAACATTATATTCTCTAGAATAACTTATTTCATAATAACTGTGATCAAGAATATGAGAATAATTACTAAACCATGCCTGAGAATAATATTTATTCAAATTGTTAAATAATAAATAATAATATATTATTTAACAGAGATTTTGGAAACACTTGGTGTCTTATCCTCTAGGCCTCTTTCTCAGTGTTATTAGGGGAAGAATCCTAAATTACATGGTTATATTTTAGAAATATGCCAAGGAACCCATAGATAAAGAAGGAAATCTTTTAACTACAAGATACCTCATACAGACTCTTACAATGTAATATAATCCCTTTATCACATTATCTCAAATCAAGAAGGTTGCATGCCGGTGCCATCAACATATGTGATCAATGTCTCTTTCTTGGAATTTATATAAATTGAACATTCTACAGAACACTATGACCATGTATTTATTTTGGCTATATCATTTCCATCCAAGGTCTTGAGATATCTACTTCTGGTAAAATATATGGGATAAACCTTTCTCACATTTTTAATTAATCCAATATTACTGGTGATGCAACCAACATATCCTACCTCACCGCGGACATTTTTCATCATGATTTTTGTCGATACATCTAAGTACACAACTCATAATACTCATCAACAATAATATTAAAGTCTAAGGACCAATACATACATCCAAATATTGTAACATCTAGTGACACATATAAATGTGGACTTCCTACTGGCGGGCCTTATTCTCATAATATCCTATGAGATATTACCAAGGGCATACACCATGAGAATGTGTCACAATGTCCCATGAGACTCCACCCTTGATAGTTTGTATCATTAATGTCTCTCAAATGATATCATTTGTCCATATAACATTGTTTCATAGATCCTAGAAACATATGTTCTAGTTTTAAGAATCACTATTTCTAGGCTGTTTCTGTTGGATTTATTTATGGAACTATAAACATCCAACATTTATTTATCCAAAGGGGACCTACTTCCCAAAGGCAGATGTTGGTTAAGTTTCAACATTATGAAAATTAAGAATGCGCATTGGTCTAGAAGATGGGAGGTCGGACTCATCACACCCTTTTGGGGAGAGGAATTATTGCTTACTCTGGGAATCTCTTTGAAAATTTAATATATATTAATGAATCCTTACTAATTCACCAAGTTTTCATAAGTATCCCTTAGAATTTACAATCAATTATTAACAGGTGTAAAATTTATAATCATCAGTATGCATTCAAGGTTCTTCATTAATGGAAATATATGTATGTATTTGAGGTTTTCCATCAATGGTATCCTCTAATATACTACATAGAGATTCGATTAATTCTCGTTGTCAAAATACTTGTTTTTAAGCCACTCAGTGGGGCACTATAGAATTTATTTTCATCCTAGGAGATGAAAGTTTGATGGGTTTTTGGGATTGTTCCCATACAATGGGATACCTATGTATCCTTGTGAAATGAATCAGAACCCACGTAGTTCAGTTCCACATAATGTAACACATCAAACCGTTGAGGTGATGTGATAAGGACCTCTATGTGGAAGGTGCTTGGTCAAAACATAGTGTGGGACCTATACTAAAGCACCCCAAGGACCATGGAAAGGATGTGGGATTCAATGTTGGATCAGACCCTATTGGAAATATAGCCCACAGAGAATAGGTTTGATTTAGGGTATTGGGTTTTAACCTCCAGGAAGCTTCCTATGTTTCAATGTATATGGGAATCAAATCCCACGTAGTCTGATTAGACTCAAAGGAGAGTATGGTCCTTTGAGATAGATGATATTGGGATTAATTCCTGAAAAATATTCCTTGGTGACTTAAGGGTTTAATTTGGGAATTATCCCTAAGGAGGATGCCCAAATTTTAGGAGTTAGGTTTGGATTACTAAAGAGGATGTCTGGTGAGATTGGGCCCTGAAAGGGATTCCTAAGTATCCTGGTTAGAATAGGAATCAGAGTTCTTGTAGTTCCTTCTATTAAGCAAATGGTGTGACCATGAAAAATCTCTTAGACCACGTGATTCATGCTCAGTGTGAGAAATAAGAGGATGTGAATGATTCATCGAAGGAATTCACACTTTAAAATATTTCCTATGCTCATGGAAGAGGGGTCACCAATGGTGTCCACAATGAATGAGGTCGAGGCAACCATGGAAGAGGGTGAGCCGAAGAGCCTTCCCCCTATTCTATTCAAATTGTATGAGGGTTCAATGTAAGGATGAAGGGATGAAGGTTAGGGGCTTACAATAGGATGGTTCCCATGGAGAAAAAGTGGAACGGGAGAGGGAAAGGGTCACAAGAGTCCCTATGCCCATCTCCCCTTTGGTCTTTTTCACCAAAGAAGTGATGAGGAGAAATGATTCCACCCCCTGCAAGAAAAGATAGGGGATTATACAAGGATGGTTTCCCTAAAATTTATCTTGGTAGAGGATAGAGACTTCTCCTTTATCATTAAAAGTAAAATTAGGTATGAACTGTATCTTCCCCTACCCGAGACCTGATGTTCCGGGTCACCTCTTAGCGAAGGGAGAGACCATGACCCAAGCATCCACCAAACCAGGAACTTCCCAACACTATTTCAAGGAGAATGGTCCATGTGATTATGGATATAAAACCCTACAGAAACTCCATGAATCCTAAACCCATTGTGAATCAAATTTGGGATACCTCTAAATGTGAAAATTCAAACCCGAATAAGAGACACACTGAATTTCCTTTCCCAATGGTTTGATAAGTCGGGAGGTTTTTTAGGAGGTTTCAACATAATCCCTTTAATGTAAGAGATACATGGAAGAAGAAGCCTTTCCATAAATGGCATTGATGATGGATTGATGGATGGTAGACTGAACAGAGTAATGAAAGTAAGTGAATCAAGGAGGGGAGCCCAAGTAGATATGGGTGTGCATGTATTGGCGCGCAAGAAGGTAAGTGCATGCAAGTAAGGGGGTGCAAGTAGGCTTTGATGACCTGATGTTCACTTTGGAAATGAAAAAACTCTATGGTAATACTTGGGAAAGACCTTGCTCAATCCTTCACAATTATTCACAGCTGAGCCATGATGTGGGGCGCTCAAGTTTCGGTGAGAGGAATGGGTGGAACACAATTATTTTTGACATGGGGAGGTTGGGTGATTTAGGAACACAAGTGTTATGATTTTCAACCACTAAATAGGATATAATTCCAATGACCCTCCCTTAAATCCTATGCTCATGTTGTTGATGAACTACCTTGAATGTTTTGGAAGACTGGGGGTGAAGTACTAGGTGACCAGAGTAGCAATTATGATTCATGGAAATTTTCCTATACAAATGAGGGACTCAAGGGTCTATTTAATGGAAAATAAGTGACCATGGGTGAAATGGGTTGGGCGTGTAAGTAGAATGAATGATATATGGGGGGACATAAGTGAGTTGTGCAACATATGGGGGTACGCATGTGGGCTGCGCACCAACAGATTTTTGGCTAGACCTGGGCGACAAAAAACCCAAGCCATGGAAAATCTTGACTTTTCTTCATGTATTTCCCCCCTTTTATTTCTAATGGATTCCCTTTGACATATTTTTAGACTCTTTGACAGAATGAGTTGTCAACAAAATCCCCCCCTCAGAATTGGTTTTGAAATGAAAAGAGAATCCTATTATGATGTAAAATAATGAAGGAGAATGAAAAGGGCACTGGTGCGTGCAAGGATTGGTGCTGAAGAAGACTTGGGCACGTAGGTTTGAAATGAATAAGATTTATAGCATGTAGGGTGTCATGCGTTGCTTATATATAAATGCTTCACTTCCCCCAAAAAGTCTCGCATATTCCATATTTTCAGCTCTCGTCATGCAAGACATCTTCAATTCGTGTTCTTATGTTTCACTGCGCTTCTTCTGTACATTTTTTTAGCTGTACGCTATATGTGGGGCGCCATAGTTGCACGCTGACTTATACTTGAATGCCAAGTTTTATACTTGTGTGCCTTAATGCCTTTGCCAATCTTTTTTATAAAACACAAAAAATGAACAAGATTAAAATATGATCTCAGTCTTATTTTTGGTTAAATAGCTCTCAAAAGACTTAGAACTACTAATGAGCATTCCAGTATGAGGATTGGTGACATGATGAATTTTGTGGGTCATGATTACTTTGACATTTGCGAATCCAAACTTCGAGACATAGAAAAATATTTGAAGAAGTATCATTTCAACTTTCCTCAAAGAACCTATAAGCCTTTGAATAGTTATGTCCATTTGTAGGATTCTAACATTCTAGATCCAAGGAACTGTGTCCCACATTCTTGGTTTCAGGATTATACCAACTTATCATCAGCCAATGTTTCTATTGGGGGCTCATTTGTTAATGTTGGGATAGTATAGAAATCTCATATTATGCATCATAGCCCATGTGCTTAAGATTTGAAGGCACAAACACCCAAGCTTCAACCACATTTCTATTCATCCATCTTTTGAGATTGTTAGACAGATCAGTCCCAGGGTTGGATGAAATGTTCGGACTTCCGCCAAGGAGGAGGTGTAAAACCTGCATGTATGCGGGCGTACTGGGTGTGAATGACATGTGGATAATTTATAGATGATTTGAGAATCTTTCGGATTTATGAGGTTTTCTGGGTTTTGGAAACCTACGTATATAAAAATGATGATTTTATGCCATAATTATTATGTCCATGGATCCTAGAGACTAATTCCTTCCATTTAACACAAGGAGTTTTATGTATTAGCTTATGGGATGTTTACAGGATTTATATAGCTCCAATACCTGTAGAAATATATGATGAGTTTATTCCTCCCATGGTGACATGGAATGACTCGGAGATGACACCATATTTACTTCATGTGTTGATGAAAATATTTAACAAAATCAAGAATATAATCACTGTGAAAACTCTCACAAGGAGGGATATTCATCCAGAGGAATGGATGGATATATTATTGATAAAGAAGAGAGAAAATGGGCCCACATACACCCATCCGACTGGCTGTCCAAGGGCATAGTAGAGTGGTACTCGTAACACCGTTTGGACAACATTGGAGAAAGTAGAATTTGACATATGGGGATATGAAATCAACCCAAGAATTCATGAAAATACATGTCTGGTAGTTTTCATTGAAGTGTGGATCAGCATGTATTTATTACCAGTATGAAACTCCTAAGTAGGCATGAGGCCGACGACCTTTGTTATTGCAACTAAGCTGGCAAAAAAAGGATTGTAGGGTTGGATACTCTTGTTTTTACCATGATTCATAGGATTCTTATGCATGTATACAAATGGAACTCTCCCTACCTAATAGAGGGACAATTCATAGTGTAGTGGGGATGGATTACTACTCACTTTAGAATATACGTTGTACAAATTGAAGTACAAGTTTTTGGAAGTTCTTTCTGACTATCTGTTCAGGCATTTTCTGTTATTTTACCCTTATCCTTGATTTCTAAATAAATCAAGGCTCTAATGAGAATGCATAAGGAATTACATTTATTTCCTTATGGGAATCTGCCTATAGGGTGATTCATTGATGATGGTAATTTCAGTTTGGAATTGAGGGCATATATGCTAGTTTTCATAGATAGTGTGTTGGCCATCAGAATCGATGGAGAAGTCATATATAAGGCCTATGATCCTTATATATTTGTGTGTCATTTCAAATGTCTATAATATAATATTTTATCCCCTCACATGCATTACATATTATAGCAACACCCAATGTTTTCTAGAAATCTATGGTTGTTGACAACTGCAGAGAAGACTAGGGAAATATTTAATTTACTCGTCGGTGACGCAGTATGCTAATTGACCAACTTGTAAGCTGAAAACTAGGTTTCATCTTGCCCTGAAGAGGTATTAAATCCTGTCACCCTTCGAGTGGGGATAAAGAGAAGTATCAGAAAGGAACCCCTTCATTTGGAAGATAATTCTTCATCCTCAGGGGCCGACTTGCAAGAATCAGAGGATGGAGGTGATGATGCTCAAAATTCACAAAAGAGAACTTGTGACAGATATAACCCTCATGGTAGAACTAAGTGCGCCACTCCATCAATCCCAAATGAAGACTTATCAAGGCGATCTAGTCACCGTCATTATGAAGAGAAACAAGTTCCATTTTCTAATCCATCATCTATGACTGTGGGTGCTAGGATGAAACACAAGTCCAAGGTTGTTGGATCCTCCTCACAACCCTCGGACATACATTTTGAATATATAAAACTGGAGGCTGCTCGAATTTTGTAGAATCAGTACTGTGATGCTGAAACCAGGTGGCTGGATATGTGCGATGGACTACATATTCTAGGTGTAGGGGATTTGTTGGATTCTTTTAAAATTCTTTTTAAGGATAATCCCAATGAGGTAAGGACCTATATTCGAGAGATAGAAATTCTCATATATGGCACTAATGAATCAATTCCTACTAAAAAGTGGGTAATGGAAATGATAGATCATTGTACCACCAGAGATATCAATCCTTCATTAGATAAAGAGTGGCATGACTTTGTAGATCCTTAGGATGTAAGCTTCCTTTCTCTCACATTCTCTTCCATTTTTTTCACATGAAATCTAGTCAAAATATTATTATGTAGGAGAAATATCACCTTAATGTATAGTTGGGTAAAGGAAAAACAACTGAAGATCCTTGACCACAGTATAGCCCTGGAGGCACTGCTCTTCAAGCTATGGGGTCACCCCGTGAATCAAGAGAAATATCATCATGCCAACAATCCATGGAGGAGAAAATAGAGAGGGTATTGGAATATATGATACCTATCTTTATAGATGATCATTCAAGCCCCCACAAAAAGTCAAATAAGAAAAAACACTAAATAAATAAGGTCATGGTTAAGCGATTTCATAGTACTGGTTATTTTCAATGATAATCATGAATTTTAGTCTTTATTCATGAAAAAGTGTTTAAAGTTTTTATGATTGCAGAGGCTTATTCTCTTTCTTCTTTGAAAGAAACTAGTGATAATATTCAAGACACAATAGAAGGGTATATAGAGTGGACACATATTCCTAAAAATCCAGTGGTTCCTAAAGAGGCATTAATGCCAAAGGAACCAACATATGTTCATAGAACTGTTCCAATTATTGCTATCAGAGGAGAGGAATCTTCTAGAAAATCAATAATACTTCAAAAGGCATCAAATGAAACAACATATGACTACCATTTTTGGTATACTTTCAGGTTCATCACATGCACCAAAACATCTAGAAACAACTAATGTTGACACCACAATTATTGTTGAATAAGCTACCT
The DNA here is from genome assembly GCA_963277665.1 of Viscum album. NCBI lineage: Eukaryota > Viridiplantae > Streptophyta > Magnoliopsida > Santalales > Viscaceae > Viscum > Viscum album. The sequence continues at coordinate 872,617,025 of OY728152.1, read as the reverse complement.
GGGGTCAAAGGTTGTCGGGAGATGTTTGTGAAGAAAACATGCCATGTGCTCCCACTAGTGAGACTAACCTAGGATCTGAGATATCATTGGATGAAATGATGAATCTTGGAATTTATTTTGACGAACTATTAGAACACGTTAATATATCAAATTCTTTAGAAGATTCTGGAGTTCGTTGTATAGAATCAACTGGATGTGAGTTCTCATTATTCATCATGTTAATCATCTTATGATTAACTTGCATACCATGGTTGATTGAAATATGTTGGTCCATCTAAAGAAACTACTGCCACAATGATATTTTAATAAAATTTTGATATTAACGTCAACCCCACCATTACAAATTCATTGGATCAGGTGGATCTAGAGATAGAATATCTTCCAGAGATTCATTCTGAAAATCCTGAGCACAATAAAGATACCACTTCACATCTAGAGACAACAAACAAAATTAATGAAACTGAGAATATTGGGGGGGGGGGGGTTATTCTCAACCTACCGACCTATTGTTAGGTAAGATGAACAGATATTGTGATTTCATTCAATTTTGTTGTCTCTTGAATCAAATAATAACCTTATTTCATGATTTACCATATTGGGCTATCAACTTCAATGTATAGGTTTGTAGGTATAGACTCTACATCATCCCAATCAACATTGGAAGGTGCAAAAATCATTGTTCATGAAGGAAAAAACATGGCACTTCTTTAAGTTCATTAGTCTTAGAGTATACCCCTCATTATGATAGTGATTTTGAATCAGACCCAGAACTGTAGAAGGATCTTCGTCTTGCTCGTCGCAAAGCATGAAAAAACATCTGGAAAATAATATCTGATATTCCCATTGAGGAACTGCCTTCATGTATTCCAAGAATTTCATCTTTGTTTATCATGCAAGGATTTAGAAATTTCAAATACTGTGAAATCCATACTGTGGTGAAAGAGATTATCCGAAGGAGGGAGAAAGACCAAAATCATTGACAAGACTTGAAAAAAATCCAAACTGTCAATTAATATTGAAGAGTTCCAAGTAGAACTATTCCTGGATGAGGATAATCAAAATGAAAAGTTGAAGGGACTAAAGAAGACAATTAAAGAAAATACTGTTCAGCAACTGCGTCTTCAACAGGAGCTAGATATCATTACAGCGAAGCTTAACCAGCTTCATATCTCATTAGGAAAAGTCTAGAAGGATGGAGAGAAAGCCATTTTAGATGCTAGAGAGGTAGTTCATCATACTGAATAGAGTGAGGCTAGTCAAATAGAAAAACATCAACAAGTAGTTGATGGGGCCCAAGAGGCTGTCAAACAAATGAGGAATTATGTAGAAAGCCTTCAGTAATTTCTAAGAGAGTGACTCCAATTTTTGGATGCTCCACTATAAAAACAAATTTCTCGTAAATGAAAATTATTTTGTCTTTAATCATTTATTTTATCACTTTCGCTAACTAATTTTTTTACGAAGTCCATTGGGCCTAGTAAGCATGGTTTTATTTTTTCTAGGGTTATATGGTTAGCCCCAAAAATCATTATACCTCTTGACTTTTTATTACTCTATATTACCTAAACCATACAAAATGCAAGTTTAGTGAGATTGGACTCGATTATTTTAGAGTTCCCTTTGAGGGTTCTCAATATATTGAGTACCAAGCCTTTTATTTTTTGGAAGTTTAGAGTCATGCATGTTGGGCTATAATGGGCTGATATTTAGGGTCAAATAGCTTTGAACCTAAATTTGGAAGTAAATCCCCAAAAAAATGTTTCAGTTAAAAATGGATGAAATATTCTTTAAAAATTTACAAGGGGAATCTTGAGCCATGATTTTTATGGTAACCAAATTTAAAACTTGTATCAACATAATGAGTTTATTTTACAGAGTCATAGTCACAATTATTTTACCAATCTGTTATGGGGGCTGTGTTAGGCAGGTCCAACTGGGGAATTTGTTTTATAGCCAAATAGCGGCATCTTTTGACTAACTGGATTTTCATATAGGCAACTTATGCATGGCCACCTAAGGGCATGTGCTTCATAGTCAAACAAAAGAGATATTTGAAGATTTCTATTTTATTACTAATTGAAAGGGGAAAATAAGATTTGGGTGACTCAAGATCATTGTTGGTGGTTTTTCTAAGGAAATGTATTTCAAGAATGAAAGGGCTATTTTATACTAACATAAGTCATTAATGAGAAAACCATTTCTAAAAAAATTGGTGTATGAGTAATGGTTTAAATTTATCAGAAAGAAGAATTTATGATATCACATTGTGCAGTTTTAAGTCATGCAGTGAGGACATTATACTATTCAGTTTTAAGTCATGTAGTGGTGACATAGTACTATGCAGTTTTAAGTCATGCAGTGAAGGCATTGTACTATGCAGTTGTAAGTTTTACGGTTAGGACATTGGGTGACATTAATTTTAATGTCTTTAGCTCAGACCAAAGGTTTGAAACTCTCTCAATTTCTTGATAATTTGTTTGGAAACATACAATAATTTTTAATTATGGAAGGGATGACTGTAAACTGTGATTTGGGAATTTCTGGAACCGAGGAGTGATATAGGAAAAGGGCTCAAAGTATTAGTGGACATCATTTCAAAGAACAAAGTTACCAATATTTGACAAACCCGTTATGGGGGATGTATAATGTAGGGACAACTGGGGAATATGTTGCAAATCCAAATAGTGGCATCTTTTTAATGACATGCGTGTTATGTAGGAAACTTATGCAAGGCCAGCTAAGGGCACGTGCTGCATAGTCAGACAAAAGAGCTCTCAGAATATTGACATTCTATTGCTAATAGCTGAAGAATGTTTATTGAGAGTCATATTTTTAGAAGAATGGAGTTAGGTTTATGGGGAAAGTTACATGAATAAGGAAAGGTTATTTACACCCAATATGTCCAAATAATCAGAGTAGTTTGACTCTTATGAAGATCTGACCCAAACATTAGAGCTATGGTGTCTGTAGTTTTAGGTCATACAACTAAGAACCAAAATTGAAACAATATATAATATGTTTTCAAGTGATTTCAATGTTATTTCATATTTTACTAAACACGTGGTGAGGGAAATGGGTAAACCATGCTCTTGAAGGAATTCAGATTGTGAGAAAGATAATGGGGGCAAGTATACTTGAAGGACTTTTTTAAAATAATGATTTGTGTATATTGTCATCAAAGATTAAATGGGACAATGATACTATAACCATGAACAAAGTTACTATTGTTTTAAAACCCATTATGGGGGTTGTATTATGCAGGGCCAACTAGGGCATATGCTGCATAGACAAATAGTGGCATTTTTTTGAATGACATCCCTATTATGGAGGCAACTTATGTAAGGCTGCCTAAGTGCACATGCTTCATAGTCAGGAAAATGAGTTCTCATATATTAGAACCCATGTCACAAGAAACCGTAAGAATGATTATGAAGATAAGAAAATATTAAAGATTATGAGTATGAACTATGGAAGGGGTTTATCGCCCATGCATCTGATATATATTTGAACCAATATTGGCCATGAGTCTGACATCCGTTACATTGATCTGACTCATATGTAAATTAGAGACTTCTTTTGTTTCCTTAAAATTTATATCATGATATACAGTTTAATGTCATGCAACAAGGAAATTATACTATGCAGTTTAAATCATGAAATGAAGACATTAATAACGCCATAATAAATTTAGACCCCTTATTTATATAAAATAATCCTTTTACCCAATTACCAAGCCCACTTGACCTATGTTTTGTGTGAGAAACACTAAGTAGTAAAGGTTTCTTCTATAATATAAAGGTGACACATGAAGAATAGGTGTGATATATTTCTATCCAGTTTAAGGTTATACTGTAAGGATGAAGATGAACCAATTGTGAAATTAAAGACATATTGTAACTGTAATAAGGGATGAAACCCAAGTTTCAATATGTTCCTTACTTTGGAAAATAATCAAGTCACACATAACTCTTAAAACATTTCCTATACAGGATTGATTTTTATATAAAAAATAATTTTGTTTTATCGTGGATGGTCCCATGATGGGATATCTAGACATCTCTACATATCTCATTGAAAATGAGAATCAAGTAATACGTAGGTCATGAAGTAATCATTTCTCACGCCAATCAAGTTTGACATGAAGAATGGTGCTTTTGACACATTCTGAGAAAATAGTAAATATTAAGACATAAAATGGTAAAATGATCAAATCAGATATCTTAATGGAACACCCTATATATATCTTATTCATGTAAAATATGTGAAAAGAAAATAAGATGATTTTTTGATTGTGACATGGCCCAAAAATGGGATATTTAGGCATCTTTATGTATCTCATAGGAAAATTAGAATCAATCCATACTTAGTACTTGAAACAAGGTCTCTCTGTAGATCAGACTCAAATATAGGAAATAGAGGGACTCATGTTCCACTAAGGAGTAGTGATGATATCAATGATGTTTGCTTATGGAAGCTTCTAATGTCCAATATAGAAACTGTTTTTTGTACAAAAGATTTCATGTAGTTTAATGTCATGCGAAAATGATGATGATGCTACACATTTTAACATCATGCCGCATGGATTCTTATGGTTGTCATGCTGATTAATGTCTTGCAATTACGACGTGGCGGTTGTGTAGTTTTATGTTTTGTAGAAAGGACATTGTATTATGCAGTTTAATGTCTTACAGTGAGGACGTTGTACTATGCATTTTAATGTCTTGTAGTGGGGAAATTGTACTCTGTAGTTTAAATTCTTGTAGTGGGCACGAATGGGTTTAACTATAAAAAGTATTTCTTCAAGAAACTCACATTAATTGGTGTTGTAAAAATCACTAAATCCATTAAGATTAAGGAATACACTCCATTTGAATAGTCCTTATTTATGGAATAAGGTCCATACCAAATTGGCTCATGTTTTGGAAGTATCATTCCAGGTATCATTGGAGTCCTAATGACCAACACCAATTATCCTTAATGAAATGATTGGAGGATAAATTTCTTGTTAATGTCTCATGTTATTCTATTCTGATAAACTTCTAGATGATGCAAGTATGCAATCATTTCCTGTATAATCGTTCTAGCTCATTGAAACATTTCTGAGACCTCTCATATATAGACAAATGATCACATATTTCAACTCTAAGCGAAGGAAAATGCATTTCAAATGGAAAAACTAATTCAGTTCCATATACTAATGAATAAAGAGTTTCTTGGGTAGTAGTATGGGTAGTTGTCCGATAAGCCCATAAAGCATTCAAATATTTATCAAGCCTTGATTTATTATCTTTATCCACCATTTAATGGAGTATTTTTATAGGGTATTATTCATGGAATTTACCTATCTATTGGCCACCACATGATTGCGAGATGAATGGTTGGATTGGAAATTATGTTCCTGATAAAACTTTTTTACTTCAGCAGAACAAAAATTGGTTCCATTTTCCTTCGTCATAGTATGAGGCACACCAAATCTGGTGATGATATTTGTTTTGAAAAAACTAACAATTCTTTTGGCACTGGCTTCCTTGAGAGGTATTTCCTCAGCCCATTTAGAGATGATGTCAGTAGCAATGAGAATATACATGAACTGCTTAACCGTGGCTGGAGGATAAGACCCCACTAAGTCCATTCCCCATGTGGAAAATGGCCATGACTATTTAGTTGTATGTAGAATCTTCGGGGGTTGATGAATGAAGTTGGCATGAACATGGTACGGATGGCATTTCTTATTCAAATCTGTGAAATCCTGGGTCTTTGAAGGAAAAAAGTATCCAAGCCCTCAGATCTGATCAGTGAGTCAGTTCCCAGACTGGTGGGCACCACAAAATCCTCAATGTAATTCATTCATGACAACTATAGTATCTTCTACATCAATACATATGAAGAGAATTCCATAAAATCCTCGTTTGTAGAGGATATTTTGGTTGTTTGGACTATCATAATGAGTGAAATAGGCTACTCGTCATCGGATCGATTCTTTTTCAGCCCTATCTTGTGGGTGTATCCCATTTTGAAGATAATCATTGATAGATGTTCTGCATCTCGAAGTATGACCATATGGTTCAGAAATATGGCTAATTTCATTAATTTCCTCCATTTTGGTTTGAACAAAAGGTGAGACCACATGATGATGGGCTGTGATGATGATTGTCTAATTTCGATTAAGATCTTCCAAGGCTATAGCTACATTACCCATGCATCTACTTGAGAATTTTGTGATTGTAGGACATAATACAAGTTCGGCTCTGTGGGAAATTCAGCAATTAACCCTTTGACATAATCACACAAAGGGATTAACAATTATTTTCTGACTGAATATTCCACATTTAGTTGTTTGATTACTAATTACGAATCACCATTCACCTTTAAATGATCCATTTTCACTTGAATGACCAATTATAATCCTGTGATGATAGCTTGATATTCTGCCTCATTGTTGGTACCACCTTTTAAAAACATGAAGGAATAAATAATTACATATTTTTTGGGAAAATAAGGACAATTTCAAACCCAACATTATTGAGTTTAGGGTTTTACATTATTTTCCCTATTGGACTTCTAGAAGTACAATCAAAATACATTTCCCATGTTTGGGAATTATCCTGAATAGAGAAGACCACATCATTAGGAAGCTCATTATTAAATGATGTATCTTCTTTAGATGTATGGTCAACAAAGAATTTGGCTAGATCTTGTAATTTTATTAACTTTTGATGCATAAATTGGATATCAAACTATTGGAAAATAACCGCCCATCGTGCAAGACACCCTGTAAGCATAGGACACCAGAGGATAAATTTGAGCGGATTATTGTGAGACACCAATTGGACTTTATGATGTTGCAGGTAGTGCCTCAATTTGTGAACTGAAAAAATTAATGCTAGGATAGACTTTTCAATACTTGAATATCGAGTATCCTCATCAAGCATAGTTTGGCTAAGATAGTAAAGTTTGTTTTCATTCCCATCAGTATTCTTTTGGGAGAGGAAGGCACCTAGAGATCACTCTAAAGTTGTAACATAGAGAATATGTTGTCTTCCTTCAATAGGTGGCATTAATACCGATGGACTGAAGAGATATTTCTGGAGGGTATCAAATTCTTCTTGGCAGTCTTCAGTCTATTGGTAGGTAACTCTCTTTTTCATTAATCTAGTGAAAGACAAACACTTTCCTACCAAATTGGCGATAAAGCACCGAATATAAGCCAAGTTTCCTTGGAGTCATCTTAACTCAATCAAAATTTTTGGAGGTGACATAGTAGGGATTGATTTTGTTTTCTCAGGATCAACATTGATACCATAATGGCATACAACGAATCCAAGAAATTTTTTTCATGTTACCACGAAATCACATTTCAAGGGGTTCATCTTCAAACTGTGTTGCCGATGTTTCTTGAGTATAGTCTCCAAATTAGCCAAGTGACTGGAATGTTGTTTGGATTTGACCGCAAAATCATCCACATAAAATTAAAAAAATTACCTAAGAAGGGTTTGATGATATGGTGCATGGCACATTGGTATGTAACACCTGAATTCCTTAAGACAAAGGGCATTACCGGATATGAAACTCACCTTGAAGAGATCTGATGGCTGTAGATTCTGCATCTTCTAGTGACATTCCTAATTTATTATACCCATAGTTTCCATCCATGATGGAAAGAGCTTCATAGCCAGCTGTTTCATTAATGAAAAGATCTATAATTGGAACTGGAAAATCATCTTTAGGACAATGCCTGCTAAAATCTCTAAAATCAATGAAAACTCTAATTTGTCAATTCTTCTTTTTCACTTGGAAAATGTAATCCAACCATTTGGGATACTGGACTTCCATAACCTTGTTAGACTTTATAATCTTATCAACTTCATATTTAATTTTAGAGGCATGATTTGGGTATTTTATTCATGCTGCTAGCTTGAATCCATGATGTTCTTCTGGAAAGCCCAAATGATGGGTGGCTACATCAGGATTAATACCTGGAATTTATATATAATTCCAAGAAAATATATCTTGATGTTTCTTTAAAAATTAATTATACACCACTTTCTCTTCAGAGGTCATGGCCTAACTAATTAGAGTGGAGTGTGGATATTCTTCTATACATATATTTATTTCTCTAAGCACATCCAAAGTTGTAGAGACACCTTCCTCAAATTCTAATGGAGCATCCCCAAGATCATCATCTTCTTCATCATTACATGTTACCTCTTCTATTTCAACCTTCATATTAGATGATGAGAAAAAACTCCCATATTCATGGGATGAGTCACTATTTGAACATCCTGATGAAGAGGACACCATATATGCCCCAATTGATGACGAACAGTCTTCCTGTGGCAATAAATTGGAAATGATGGATTGAGAATCAACATCATTGCCTTTCTATAGAATTTCTACAATCTCTTATACTCTGGTTGACGAAGAAGAGGCATGATGTAGTTCAATGGATGAAATGAAAACACCTCCATTAGGCTTTATTCATTGCTTGGTGGATCAATAGTTTCTTTAATGTTGTCTTACTCAATTACCGTAATTGATATTATGGATGTTAATGGACATGTTCCTTTATTTGATTTTACCTTCTCAATTTGATTAATAGGTAACAAATAATCTGTATTTAGATGCATAAAAGGATTTGATGGGATCTTTTCCAGTCCATTTGGAGCATTAACTCTAGTAATTTCTTTTGTCACGGACTTCATTCCTTTTGTGTGATAAAACTCTACCTCAATGTATTGAAATTCACATATTTTGAATGGATAATTATCACCATAAAATGTACCTATTGGACCATGGATCAATACTTAATACATTGGTGGTATGAAAATGGTGTGAATACATGTTGATGCACCCAAGGCCTTCCATGCAAAATATTGAAGGTTGTATCCTGATGAACAACCATGAAATCTGAATTAGACACAAGATCTCCAAAATGAGTTCTATGTGTAATCTCACCCAAAGGTTCTTGATCATTCTTATCATAATCTTGAAACATTAAAGTCGATGTACATACGTCAGATTTAGTATAGCCCAATCGATGAAGTTTACAAATAGGAATGTGGTTGACTCTAGATCCATTATCAATGGAGGCTCATCGGATGTCTATATCATTGACTTCAGTAGAAAAATACAAGGGTCTAATATGTCTTTGTACAACATCATCTTAATATTCATCTAACAAATATATGAATGCATGGCATTCTATAGGATCCTTCTCTATATGGTAAACCTTGGCAGTAACAAAATCAGTTTCAAACTCTCGAGGACTTAACAAAACCTCAATGAGTGCTTCTCGAATATCATTTTACAGATTCAAAGCATCCAGAATTGAAAATGTGGCCGGTACATGGGAGAATAGTTTCAAAACATCATACTTTTGGTTCAAAGGTCTATGTTTCCTAGCACAGAGATATAGTTTTGTAGGTTTTTTGGATGTTGGTGATTCTGATGTAGATGTACTCTCTGTTGGAGAAGAAGCAGTAAATACATCTGGCTTTGGTAAATTAGACAGATTAGGTCTATTCATTTTCTGAGAAGATGACAGTGTGACTTCTAATCCATCCTCCAAAATAATTGTGTCAGAACAAAACCTGTATTTCTTGGAAGAAATTACTATTTCCGGTTGAGCCCGTTGAAGGGATCTTCCATGAGTTTCTACTTCATATATGGTTCGAGTAGGAGTAGAGTATAAATGGTGGATTCTATAATTCCCACGTCTTCCCTTGTATCCTAGACCTGGTACTATTCATCTAGTTCCCCAATTAGGTACATGAAATTCTGCCACATTATAATCAGAATCACCATTGGCATAATGATTCGTTCAATGGATAACATTAACAGAACCGAAGATCAATTCTTCATCTAACGAATATTATTCCTGATAGATTAATTCTGATTGTTCCTTAGGAGGGGAGGTGCTCATTCCTTAGAAATAGATGGCATGAAATCTTCTACGGTCATGGACAACTTTGGCCTTGACATGAGATTTCCTTCTACTAACTACTTTTCACCTTATAATAACTTCTTCTCATTAAGGTATAACTTTTTGATGAAGATGGTTTTTCTATGGAAGGGGTGGCAAAATACACATTTGTTTGTTTTAAATGTGTTCATAAAATGTCATAAGTCAGGTTGATCATTTCCCTAATCACCGAATCCTCATATTTCTATACATTTTTACTTTTTACCTCTTTCCATTCGGCTTCTTCCTCTAGATAAGTAGAGGCAACACATGCTACTTGATATAATGAACTTTTCAGTTTTACATGTACAGTTTCTACCATCTTTTTTACGAGGTCCTTGAAAAAAAAACACTCTGGTATGGGATTACCTAACATCTAGTGAAATGGATAATAATTCGGAAGATATTCATCTCCTTCTATATTTCGTTTCATCATCCTTCGCAACTGAACCAAATAGTTTTCTAAGGCAGAGATAAAGTAACCAGGAACATTCTCATTCCTAAAAGAATAATCATTATTATTTAATTCCTGAATCTAATTCCTCTATTGATCTCTTTGATCATCTTGATGAGGCATTCGTTGTTGTTGATACTCAGGAGGTGGAGCCCTTTGATATGATGATGGTCATGAATTAGAAGCAGGTATAGGTGTCTGCATGAGTGTGACTATAGTAGCTTCTACCTTTCCAATCCACCTCCCTAAAGTTGATGGAATTAAACAAGTTTTAGCCTTAGTTTCTGTTAGAGAGTCTTCAATCTATTGAGCTATTGATGTATGGTTTCAAAACCCTCCTGGGTATTTCACAGCGATCAGTGGTGTGCATCGTTAATTACATAGATTTTATAAACAAATTGGTGGAAACTCTTCTTGAGGGAGTGATAGAAATAATTAATTTGTTAATCCCTTCCATCGAGCAATGAAATCTGAACACATTCATTTTATCATTGTTTACAATTGGTAAGATCAAAAATTGTCATCTTATGTAGTGTCGTGCTAAATTGACTAAGTAATTTCTAACAGAGGTCTTCCCATCCAATAATTGATCAAGATTGAAAATTTTTATACTATGCAAAAGCTGGTCCTTATAATTATTACAAAAAAAACCTATGATTTACAATTTCATGTTTTTGAGAAGATCCCATCATGGGATCTCAATGAGAAACAAAATGTGTTATGTGTTTTTCCAGATCACACGAACCATTAAAGATTGGGAATGTGGTATTCAAAAAATTTGGTGGGGGAGAAATTTCATCCACCCATTCATGGTAAGCTCTCTTTTCCTTATGTACTGGTGCACACCGCTCTTCCATATCTTAGAATTGAGTCTGTAATGCCTCAATTGTGTTCATAAGAATCTGGGGAATATTTGGATGAGATGGATTCTGAGCAGGTATAGCAACTGACACTTGTGCTAATGCTGTGACCAGCAAAACCACTTATGGTGGTGCTGATATCTGCCTTGGATAACCCACAAGAAAATGTCAATCATGATGTATTTTATCCTTCTATTATTGTGTACGCAGTGGAGTTAATTCATTATCAGTATCTATAGTATCTACAAATCCTCTTTGTTGAGGATATTCTAAAGGATTTGCATTTTAAGGACTAGCCTAGGGAGTACATCTAGCAGGAATGATATTTTGAGGGAACTCTGTATTGAGTATATTCAACTCCTTCATTTCCTCTTCTGGTTGTGCAAATCTCTCTTCAATAGAAGGAGACTGAACTTCTCTAGTTGAAAGGTGAGATGCAATCTGACTTTTTCCATTCCTCTTATTAGAAGCCTTTCAGAGAGGGGGAGTTGGTTATTTGAAGGCATACCTAAATTCTAGGTATGCCTATGATTTCAGGTGCAACCAACTTCTTCATTTTCATCAGTGTGTGCCAAACTATGGACAAGAAATTCATCTTCTGAATCCCTTGAACTGGACTCATTTTCTTGAGGATCATCTGTAGTGGTGTTAATGACATTTACTAACGCATCATACATCGATGGTATGCTACTAGTATTTTTGCGATATCCTCTTTTTTTTGTCTTCCATGAGACTTTGTTCTTCTATATGATGAATTCCCATGAATTTTTTGGCAGACAGTAACCCGAAGGGAATCCATGGATATTTCACTTCTACACTCTCCTTGTGGCTTATTTCATAATTAGGAGAAACTAACTGTGGTTGAGGAGGGATTGTAGATGTGAAAAATTCCCCAGCCATACAGGTTGGGTCGGTTCCTTCTCTTCATCTTTAAATCATTGAACTTTTTTGAATTAATTTTATGTTTTAATTAAATGATCTCCAAGTCATGCAAGCTGGGGTGATTCTTGAACTGCTATTCCTAATATTAGTGCAACTGCTCTTCAGATTTTGTGGATTTTGGTTCAGACATTAGCTGGGTGCATCATCTGATAAACACTTACATCACCTGTTTTTGAATATCGTCATGCTATTTTAGACATTTTCATTCTCTAATGCCTGACATCCTCTAAGCGGGATGCCTGCTCAATATTCTCAGATGTTTGATGTAAAAGTAACTCAACAACCTTTTTTCGTTGGGCCTGACTCTGATGAGAGATGGATGAGGCCTGTTCCTGAGCATGCATTCAATTACATACAAAATCTATTGATTATGTCCAAATGTGGGAAATAACATTGAATGAGAGCACTTTTGGTGGAATTTGCTATTTTTTGAGTGCATTTAAATGAAATGATCTATATGCACCCCATCATATGATATGGACACTATATGGGGAATCCGAAATTAACCGGTGTAGCCTCTTTAGAACATTTATACATGCACTCTGATGGGTTCTCTGTAGATTTTCAACTTTTGGATGTTGGGAAACTGAGAGAGAAGCCAATTCAATTTGGCACTGCAACCCTTCTACTACATTTATATGATTTTGATATTTATCATATGGAAATAATTTGGTCATAAAATGATGAAGATTCTTCCATAAATTGAGATGAATATCATGAATTCAATATTATTCCATCAATTCTGGAATATTATATTGAAAATTTTCCAATGTCTAGAACATGACTAGTATTTCTCCTTCCACCAATTATTTTCTCATGTTTAACATATCTTCATCGTCTTTCACTAGAGATTTCTCCACTTGATCTGACAAAAGTGGATACTCTATATTAGAAGTCAACTGATCAAAGGGAGGTTCAAATAATTATTGTTCCCTTAAGATTTATTTTGGTTGATAAATTGTTTCACCCATAAATGACACGACATAATACATGACTGTTCGTGTGTTTCCAAGTGCCTTGAGATAGGAAGGCTTTCTCTTAGCTACATTTTCAATTATGAAATTGTCTTGAAAATGTGAAATACTAATGCGGAGAGGACATTCATAGTGAATTCCATCATGGGGAGGATCACCCTGATGGATTATAGAAGTGGTTAAATCTTCTTGCTCTTTGGTCTTCTGGCCACACTGAGGGTTTTCGTTGCACTCATCCAAATATAAGCACTCTAGAATGACAGAATTTTAATAAAGCAAGCCCTAATGATGATTTTTCTGATGAGGAAATATATAATTACCAGTACCACATCCATAATTTTGTAATGAGAGGGTAGAATCATGATCTGCAACAGATAAAGGACCAAGGGCTTCATGAACTCCAGCATTAAGAGGAGCCAAATTGTAACTTGAATCTTCATTTCCCAATAGTTCATGGTGAGACATATTCATGGATGTTCTCTTAAACATAGTTGGGGACACTTGATGGGATAATTTGTTCTCATGGGAAAGTTTATGTTCCTTCCATGAAGTGGTTACCAGAACATACTGATTTACTCTAATTGGAAAGGGTGTCTGTTCTCGGTCTTATTGTCTGTATGATATGGGGGAGTACACACCATGACCCTCCTGGAATGAAACAGAGGTGTGTATCAACATAGGGATGACATTATGATGTGTCATTCCATGTGTGGGGATAAATTTATGTTATTTTTCCTCTAATACTAGTGATGTAGTTGTTATAATATCCTGGCATGCTTCTAAAATATGGACAGGGATTTGCGTCTACCCTTTCACCATTTATATTATGTGTTTGGTGACTTCATTAGCCGAAAATGGAATATACATTAATTACATATCTGGAGTAGGTGTATGTGCCTACTCCTATCCTCATTTTCTTGTCAATAGGTATTGACAGCACTAATGCATGGGGGAAGAGAGTTGGGTCTGCCCCAAATTTTTCATCAGAGGTTTCTGACTGAATTCTTCGAGTGCTACAAAACATGACTTTTGGTTTACATGATGAATATTGGTAGGTTTTTGTAAATTCTGGTTGTTTCCCATCAATTATGGTTGAAAGAAATCCTTCAATACTAGTAGATGATACTACTGAAAGAATTGGTGATTGTAAACAAGTTTATGTTCATGTTTACCAGTTACCACCACATTATATTGGAGGGCTTAATTAAATGTAGTCAGACAAGCCTGCTGACTAACTGATAACTTATAAGAAATTGTATGTTCCTTTTCATTGTACTCTACTGGGTTTATCTTGTGGGATTGGGGGTTTCTGTTAGACAAGTTTTCTGAGCATAAAAATTATGATGGATGGGTGTATGTGCCCGCTCGTTGTTTTCCATCATGTTATGTTGATGGAATTCTCCAGTGGAGGTAGAGGTGAGAACCTTCTCTATGTTGATCGGACGTTATCCCTAGAAATTGGTCTTGCATTCCGGGGTCTGAGAGACCTAGGAAGAACGTCCATAGGAAACACCCCCATCGTGTTGGGGGTACACTACCACAAGATGCTGCTGTTGACGATTTCTTGTGGGAGTCCTTAGGAAAGAATATTGCATTCTTGAATTGAGGCCTTGAGTGGACTCTTGATCCACCTCCCTGTATTATGGGAGGGATTGATTTTTGTGTTCTGGGGATAAGGACTTGAAACTATTGTAGATGGTGGTTGGAACCGTCTGCTTCTTGATCATTGTTCATCATTTAACATATGATGGAGGATTGTTAATGACATGGGGGCCTGTTTAGCATCCTCCAAAGTCGGGATTGTACCACGCTGGCAATATTTTTTTACTAGCACATTAGAGACCCATCATTGAAGATTTCGGGTTGGGGATGATTTCCTTCTTATGGATCGGGATCCATCATGAGCAGCGGTTGGGACGTTCATAGATATTGTCTTGGAGAAATCCAATTTTTTGAATGAAGGGAATTATAAGAAGAAAAACATGAAAACAAAAACAAACACCCTTAAAGAAACTTCTTTTTAAAAGGATACATGAATGATTGATTCCATTGTCTGAACTTCCTTATCAATTGATAGCGGCCTAACAGGTGGGTAAAATTATGAACATTGTTAAGGATTCACGTTGTGTTCACCATTTTTGTTTCGTAGATCCTTGAAACTTGTGTTCTAGTTTTAATAATCACTGTTTACATGCAGTTTCCATTGGATTTATTTTTTGGACTGGAAAATTCACACAATTATTTATCCAAAGCGGACCTAACTTCTAATGGAATGTGTTTGTTAACATTATGATACTTAAGAACGTGCATTGGTCGAGAGGATTGTAGGTCGGACTCATCACACCCTTTTGGGGGGAATTAATGTCTAATGCAGAACTCCCTTTTAAAATTTAGGATATTTTCATGGTTCTTTATTAATTCACTAACTATGTAATAATTATACCTTGGAATTTACATTCACTTATTCACATGTGTATAATTTAGAGTCATCTGTATTCATTCAAGTTACTTCATTAGTTGAAATATCTGTATGTATTTGATCTTTTCCATCAATGGTATCATCTAAAGTACTGCTTAGATATTCTCTTAATCAATGCCGTGATAATACTGGTTTTTTGTGCCACTCAGTGGGGCACCCTGGAATTTATTGTCATCTACGAAAACAGTGGTTTTATTTGAATTTGGGATAGCGCCCATAAAATCGGCTACCTGCATATCCTTGTGAAAGGAATCAGAACCCTCATAGCTCGATGCCGCATAATGGGACACATCATTCCTTTTAAGTTCATGTGATAAGGACCTCTAAGCGGAAGGTTCATGGTCAAAACATAGGGTGGAACATAACTGAAGCGGTCCAAGGAACTTGTAAAGTATATGGGTTTCCATGTAAGATCAGACCCCAATTGGTAATATGGCGCAATGAGAATAGATTTGATTTATGGTATTGGGTTTGACCCTCTAGGAGGATTCTTATGTATCCCAAATAGATGGGAATCAAAGCCCACGTAGTTCGATTAGTCTCAAAGGAGAGTGTGGTCCTTTAAGAGAGATGAGTTTGGGCTTACTTCTGGAAAAGGAGGCCATGGTGTCTTAAGGGATTAATTTTGGGATTATCCCAAATGAGGATGCCCAAATTAATGGAATTTGGGTTGGATTCCTAAAGAGGATTTCCGGTGAGCTTAGGCCCTGAAAGGGCTTCCTACGTATCCTGATTTGAATAGGAATCTGATTTCTTATAGTTCCTTCTATTGTGTAAATGTTTTGACTATAACAAATATCTATGCCCATGTGAGTCATTCTCAGTGTAAGAAATAGGAGGATATCAATGATTCAACAAATGCATTCACACATTAAATTTTTTCCTCCTCTGCTAGTAGAATAGGGTGCACCTATGGTGTCCCAAGTGAATGAGGTCGAGGCGACCATTGAAGATGGAGAGGCGACGAGACTTACCTCTATTCCCATCACATTGGACAAGGGTCCAATGGAAGGAAGAAGGGGTGATGGTTAGGGGATTACAGCAGGATGGCTTCCCATGGTGATAACGTGCAACGGGAGAGGGATAGATTAACAAGAGTCCCTATGCACGTCCCCTCTTTGGTCTTTGGCACTGATGAATAGAGGAGGAGAAATGATGAAACCTCCTAAAAGAAAAGCTAGGGGCTTATGTTAGGAAGGATTCCATAAAATTTATCATTGTAGGGGAGGAATAATTCTCCATAATCATTGAAAGGAAAATTATGTATGAACCATATCTTCCCTTACCAGAGACCTCAGGTTCCGGGTCATCTCTTCGAGAAGGTAGATGCCAGGACCCAACCCTCCTCCAAATCAGGAACATTCATACACTATTTCTGGGAGAATGGTCGATCTAAATGTGGATATACAAACCCACATACAATCCATGAATCCTAACCCTATTATGAAACAAATTTGGGAAACCTCTGACTGTAGAAATACAAACCCAAATAGGAGACACGGTGATGTGTCTTTCCCAAAGGTTTTATAAGTCAGGAGGTTTTGGTGGAGGTATAAACAGAATCCCTTTCAGATAAGGGAGCCGTAGAAGAAGAATCCTTACCATGAATGGATATGAGGACGGATTTATAGCTTGTAGAATGATGATATTGACGAAAGTAAGTGAATCAAGGAGGGGCACCCATGTAGAGAAGGGCACACAAGTATGGGCATGCAAGTATGTAAGGGCGTGCATGTAAGGGAACACAAGTAGGCTTGGGTGACTTGATGTACACCTAGGCTATGAACAAGATGTATAGTAATACTTGGTGGAGACCTTGCTTAGGAATTCATGATTATTCACAGGTGATCCATGATGTGGGGCGCTCAACTTCCTATGAGAGGAATGAGTGGCGCGCTAGTATTTATTACATGGGGAGGTTGGCCGCTTTAGGCACGCAAGTGTTATGGTTTTAAAACACTAAAAAGGACTTATGTCCAATGATCCTCTCTTAAATCCCCCACTCATGGTGTTGAAGAACTACCTTGAATGTTTCGAAAGACTAGGACGAAGTACTAGGGAGACCAGAGCAGCAATTAGGCTTCATGAAAATTCGACCATACAAATGAGAGCCCCAATGGTATATTTATAGTCAATTAAGTGACCTTGGGAGAAATAAGTTGGGCACACAAGTAGGTTGCGCAACATATGGGGTTGCACAATTGGATTGCACAACATATTTGGGCATGCAAGTGGGTTGCACACCGACAATGTTTTGGCTAGACTTGGGTGAAGAAAAACAAATGCATTTGAAAATCATGACTTTTCTTCATCTATTTTCCCTCTTTTCTTTTGCATGGATTCCCTTTGTCATATTTTTAGACTCTTTGTTGGAATGGGGTGTCAACAAACAAATATTCAAAAATATTTTCATAGCATTTCTGAGTAATAATCATAGCGGGGAACTACCATGGAATTTTAATGTGGATGATACTGTTAAGACATTATCGCATACTATGTCATACAAAAGAAAAATCTTGATGTGAAAAAAGTAGTTTATTAATATTAAAAACCCGAAATAATATTTATCATAAAGTACACAATTTTTGGTTCTAGGGCACCAACTCCAACACCATTATTTGATTTAATATCTATAGATTTTGTAGCCACTTAAAATTTATATTTCTTGTAACCATGATATTAGAATAATCAGAAAAATTCATCATAACATAGAACTATGATTGTTCCAACTTATTTGTTAAATAAATATCATCATGACTTTTATTTTGTTGAAAACATGGACCAGCCACATCATGTACTGAATTTTGAAACCATGATGGATCTGGAACCAAATTATTAGTATGTTTGTTCAATAAAGGTATATATCATTAGTTTTTCAATTTTAATACCTTAAATGGAGAAAATAGTGATGTATAATAAATTCAAGGATGTTGTGGGACAATTCGAGGCTCTTTTGAATCCAGGATCACCGAAGAGGGAAAAACATACTGAGCCACACGGATTTTCTGCAACTGCGTGACCCATGGTGAATGGCTATGCAGCTGGAGGTAGACATGGGACATATCCCATTTTAAATGTCCATGCATGGTTATTCAATCAATTCAAATAACAACATGGGGTTTTTTCTCTGTAGATATCCATGTACAGATTGATAAACTGTGTGCCTAAATAGTGTGTCTTAATATTTTGGGGTGAAACATAATTTTTTACCTCCACTTAAGTTATAAGCTCTTTTATGTTATCCCTTTATTATATGGGGTAAATCCAAGGTTCTTCTCCTCCATTTTATATTAAAGAGACCTAAACCTAGGAATCCATGTATGTTCTTCACCTGTTGTTCATTATTCGAGCTATCTGAAGCATTGGATCAGTCTTGTTATGCTCCCCTAGTCTCTAAAGTCCTATAAAATTTTATCTTTCCATCCATTGAATTATTTTGGTGTAGGATCATGAAAACTATTTCACGGTTGTTGGTCCATTTCTAATATCTCTTAAAACCTACTTTTAATCTGAGGTAGAGATTGAGTAAGTCATCATCAACGACCTTGAGATAGGTGGTCATGTTGCTTTCCCATCATGTTTTGGGCGTTTCATAATTATGTCATCCTACCATATGATTGTATTTTAAAAAATTATCCATTATATTGATTCATTAATGTGTAATTAACCCTTCCAACAGGATACATGTTTATTTAATCACTATTGGTGGTTTAGAGGCAATAAATTCCATATTTGGTCACCCCAAGGGTGTGCCACTTGGAATTGGACATTTTGTCCAAATGGTTCAAAATGAATGGAACTCCATTATTCATTTCAAAATAATTTTTAAATGAATTTTACCTCAATATATATTTATTCATGAAACCCAGAGAACCTATTAGGTGTTTGGTCCTATTGTAGTTGGAATTTCCCATGTTGTAAAATTCAATGTTTCCCTTGACACATTCCCTTAAAACATAATCTTTACTAATGGATTTTTTCATGATTTTCTAAATTGAAAATTTTGAAGTGAATGAAATGGATAATTCATTTTGGGTTACCTTTTATAAAATGAATTGAAGGGATTAAATGGTTTAAATTTGTAGGATGAATAAACTATGCAATTTTTTTATGCCTTAAAAATTATTATTTAAATTATAATGATTGAAATAATTCAGAAATTTATTAATGGGTTTCGTAAAGGTAATGTGTCGTATATTATTTTGATAAATTTTATTATTCATCCTCTTTGTATTTGGGATATATGGAGGAAATGGATGGAAGTTAATGCCCCATGCTAGTTATAATTATAATGTGCCTTTATAGAGGTAGTGATGTGATGGTAAGGGATTGGTGAAAATGGATACATCATGTTCCATTAAATTGGAGGTAGATAATAGATTTTTGTACCAGTGATACTATATAAAAGATGTGTTGAGGAACCATGTTCCATGATTAGTGTGTTTTCATTGAGTCTCAATTGTCATCCCCAGTGTTGTTGTATGAAGTCTCTCTCTCTATTGGGATGTAGGGAATATACAATATTACATGAAATTTTAGGCTCATTTGACTAGATATGGATGCTTGAGTTACACCATGGTCTAATCCAGCACTCGTATTCTAGTTATAAGGCCCTTAGGTGACTACAAACCCCTGATTTATAGAATTTGATGAAATATAGAAATAATATATATATATATATATATATATTATTGATTATATATATATTGACATGATCAAACACTCCTATCACATGTGGGCCGAAGAAGGTAGACTAGAAATGTGTCCTTTTGGAGCCTGAGCAGATGGTAATTTATTTAATCAGTATTAATTTACTATTCCAGTTATACATGTTCACGTTTTAGTTAGGTTCACTACACATATTACACATAGACATCATTGTCGGTGGCCTATGTGTTTTTAATATCACACCCTAATGGGTCTTCGTTTGGTGCCTGAGAAGACTTTTTTTCTTAATTTATTGAGAATATAAAAGGACCTACTTCAAGTTGTTAACTTGATTACCTAAATGGAGCATAGGCTCATAAGATCGTGCATATCCTTGAGATGCTTATGGAGTTCATTTGTCATTTTTATCTATTTCTACTGTTGGATATCATGATTTTATCTGCCTCTTCCTTTTTTATTATATAAGTCCATGTATCCAAGTATTAGACACTACCTTAGAGGATTTATTATTATAATTAGCTTATCTGTTATCAATTTTGTCCATAGATTAATTATTTTGTTATCTATTTATGATTTCATAGTTTATTGATTTCGTATGTTTACATTATTCTTAATCTTTTGGTTTTAATTATTTGTATCTATTTTTCTACTCTGGAATGATTGTATAGTCTCCCCACCATACCACCATTGCACCCTCACTTCTAGTTGGTAGCCTCTGGCGTATGGGGATGCATGGTTGAGTCCATGTGACCCACAATATTAGGGCACGGGATAAGTGGATCCCAGATCAGGATGTTACATAGTGGTATCAAAGCTGTTCCATTATTACATTACTATTTGGATGCAATACAATAGCGATTGATAAAGCTAGGAACATGTTCATAAGATGTTTTTGGCCATCATGAACCCTTGTTTAGGGTAAATGAGAAGGTTCCTAAATATAATTATTATTCTATTTTTAATATTACGATTAATATCATATCAATACTTCAGGATGTAATTGTTTTTTGATGTTATCAATATTGACGTTATTGAAATTATGATTTTTTATTGTTGCACATTAAAATGAGGGAAATACAGAACATGCATCACTATAGGAACAATATAATTTATAAGCCTTAAAATTTCCCATTTCATGTATATTTCTAGAATGAATTTTTAGGTTTCATATTGATTTTACCATGATATGTATTGAATTGTGCTGAAATTTATTATAGGGAATATGAAAACAAAATTGATAAAAAATTAACCACCTTAACCTAATAAGTTTTTCCTTAATAGTATAAAGAATACATCATAAGTGGTCAATTATGGCATGGTGAGCTATGAACCATTGATCACATGAGTGGGAAAATGTTATGGTGTGCGTTATTTATATTCAATTTTTTGGTTCATAATGAGTTTGGGCCCCTACATATAGGAACATTTTAACCCAAAAAATTCCACCATTTAATGATTTTTACATATTTGAACATGAAAAATGTGTAAATGAATATAAATTATAAATAAAGGGAAGCCATATTTTATATATCTGACAAAAAACTATTACAAAAACCCTAGCCTTAGAAGTTGGTATTAGGTATCTCTTATGTCTTTTGGCCCGTTATGGTCTACTCTATTACCCACACAAGGCTTTTGAAGTAGGCTTAGGGGTATAATGTGTCTATAAGAAGGATTAAATCCTATAATAGTTTTTAACTACTAAATTTTGAACATCCTAAATATCTTCTAATTTGCGTGTTTGGTATTGTAGTGTCATTACACCATGGAAACCTTTGGTCATGCACTTTAAAGGACGTGATGATAATGTTTATGAGGTAGTGGGCTATAGCCACCAATGATTCCTCCAATTTTGACACATGTGGTTCCTCTTTATATTATAAATATAGGCATTGATTCTCAGTTTTTAGAAGTTTTTTTTGAATTATAAAGTTAATGAAAGGCGTAGTTTGACCTTCCCCGACTATGGATGTGTTGACTTCTGAGGTTTAGGAGTAGTTTATTCCCACCTTTTCAGGGGACTATAGATATCATATTGTGGAATCTTAGCTTGAGGCTCTGCAATATATATTTTTTCATCTCAAGATAATTTTTTAAAGGATGTTCAAGCTATAATCATATATGATATGTGATTCATCCATGAGGTGGTGGGATGCGATCACTTAGGCTAGTCATCATAGAGAAATGGTATGGGATAACATCCATACGACCTTTTATTTCTACTTCTTTTCCTAGACTCTGAGGGATGATAAGAATATAGTGTTTACAAATCTTCAGTAGGGTAATATGTCAGTTATGGAATACTATATCTATTTCGTCGAGCTACAATGAGTATCTCACACACTTTGAGTTGATGATCTTATGAATTCTAGAGAATTCAATTATGGACGAGTTTATGCCATCTGATCATTGTTCAATGTGTTCAGGTTGACTACTATTTCTGAAATCGTCAACTAGGTACTTATAATGGATGTGAATTTGAGGGATATTGAGGGTTCAAGGCAGGGTGGTTCGGAACATCAAGATATTTGTGGTTCTTCTTCTGAGTGAAAGATTCATTTTGAGACTACTTATAGAGGTAGTAGTAGTTAGCATCCTCATTTTGAGAGATTCGTTATCTTCCAGGAGTGTGAGATGCCTAGACACGTCAACTGTCAGTGTCCACGGGATCTAGTCAAGTGCAGAAGTTGTGTAAGGATGGTTCATCTCCAATATTTTTTTAGGAATTTCCTTATAATTCCAAAAAAGTGGGGATATTCACATAATACATGGTCAATGGTGGGGTGAAAGAGCGCTGTCGTGGGCACCCTCAAATGAATAATGGGATTTTGGGGTTCTTAGGTGCAGTAGAGTGGTTGACCAAGGTCATCTCTCAAAGGAGGAAGTGAATTTAACAACTTATTAAAGGTATTCTAAAACAAATAAAATATAATATTATAAAAACACTACATGAAAGGATGGGGGTTGTTTATAGTTTATAAATATAGAAGAAGTTTGCTGGAAGAAGATTGTATTTTGTTTTGTTTTTAGTTTTGAAATGAAGTTCGGTTAAAATGAAACAACAAAAAGGTGTTTTTTTAGACAATAATTAAAAGACATAATCGATCTAACTCTACCTCTTCAATCATTTATTAATCATTATCATTTAATTTAATTTTCACTTAATTATGATCCCTTAATTTTTTAAATCCCGAACCCTACGAGAATTAACTTTACCACGAAGATGAAGTGAATTTAACCTTATTCTAACTTCGGAACATGCAATCGCAACACCCTACTTTGATTGATGTTCTGAAATTAGATTATGGTTAGTGGTAAATTAAATCACATAACCACTCTATAAATGAGGTTTAATTTAGTTTAGGGATTATATTTGAACTCTACAAATTGATCTTGTGTGGTTTTGAATTACCGGTTAAGGTTGCGCTCTCACAGTTCACACAATTCCCAGCCTCACGCGTTTTGTGTTAACTATTCAATTGCTTGCTTAGTTTCATTTAAATTAAAAAATAAATTAATAGATAATAATATTTTAATTACAGTAGCTCATTTATTCAAAATAAATGAATGAATAAGGATAGAGGTCGATCGATTACTAAAAAGAACTACTCTTCCATGGGTGGCGTAATCATCGTAGAAGCGTTTTGCATGTGCAAAGGTTTATAATGGGTATAACCCAATAACTATTCTACTCAATAATTCCACACCAAAGAGGAAGATTAAGAGAAGAATAAATTTAAACAAAACATAAGAAAAGATAAGAAATAAAAGAATAACAAATAAGTTTATTACACAAACAAAATCATTACAACCTGAAGGAGAAGAAGAAGGCTTCGTCGAAGGGATCCTTGATTCAAGAGCTACCCTTATTTAAATGGCTGGATAATTGGAGTTTATCCACTTATCCTCTGAACTAAATTTCACAATTCAAGTCCCAACCCCACAAAATGAGGAAAACACCAATTTATTGAGTGGTGGGGAGGCTAGGTTCAAAGTGGTTTCAAGTGTGAATGGGGAATCTCGGCCAAATCTTTTATGCCACATTGCACCGCCCATTTGACCACCCAAAGTGTGAATTGTCCGGCCTTCCATAAGGATCAAATGTTAGGATATCGTTCCTCTATCTCCTCTCCAAATTTGGGCTCAATCCAGGCCCAGATGAAGGAGTTATGGTCGAAATGCAGAAGCTTCTCCATTCTGGCGAGTCCAGGCCAACTTTGACTTCAAGGCCCATTTTCAACAACCAAATGCACTTTTTAGCACTAGTGTTATGAATAAAATTTGTACATAATTACGTTAGGAACACTTTTAAAAAATTTAAAATTTAAATAATAAATATAAATGTATTTATCTTCGAAATACTGCAGTGAACTATAAAGGGTAAAACTGGAATTTTCATCAAATATTCAAATGAATGATCTAATCCCAAATATTTCATAAATGAATATATTTAGCACAATGTGAGGAAATTATATCATTTATTATCAATAAAATATTCAACAAAATAGTGTTTTATCAACTCCCCCACACTTACCCTTTTTCACTCCTGAGCAAAATCTCATATCAGGTAAACATCAATATCAAATCAAAACCAATTTTAAAACACATATCCTTGAGATAAAATAATCACACACCAAGAAACAAAAGATATCATGCCTCATAAAAAACCATTATTTCAAGTTATTAATTTATATCATTTAATATATTTCCACTTTATTTATCCTCCAATGCACAAAACACTTACCTCGCTTGAGGTTTCTCTTATCACACAAATGTCAAAAAAACATTGTAATGTCTTTCTCATCCAAACTCATACAAGGGTCACCATAGGATTGATAAATTCCTATATTGCTACCCGATGTGAGTCAAGGACATATATTAATAATGAGGAATTTTCAGGGTTGTTCTGTGGCTTTTGGTTGGTTGGATTTAGATGTGAAAATTTTGAGGCTAAATGAGGAGGGCTTGACTCTTTTTGAAGAAAAATTGAATTAATCTAATTTTCACTTAAATATGGCCTTCTTCTAAATCCCCATAGTATCAATTAAGCTCCATCATCATGAAAATTCATTAATGGTTTACACCATTCATCATTTCAGCATAAAAAATTTCAATCTTCTCAAACATTATTTTTTTGAAAGCTCCAGATGGGCACAACTTTCCACCTCAATTACAAGCTCCAGAAAAGGCACAGCTTCACATGTCATGAAAGCTCCAGATAGGTAAAAATTTCAATATAATGACTTTCTTTAGCAGCAAACACATCTCTTCAGAAATTAATTTTCCACCAAAAGTATCACAGAATGTGGTGGCACAACACAAGATAGATTCCCCCACACTTAAGCTCAACTAGATTATGAAATTTCACTTCAAGAGTTGGTCGGATAGGGAAAATTGGCTTGTAAGGTGGATAACCTAACAGGATGTGCATAGATTCTAAGGTCTACAAGGTTTAAATGTTCAAGGTAGGCCATTATAAAAAAGGATTCTTTGAAATAGGGGCTTTAATACCAAACAAATGCCTCAATCATTTAAACATAAGTACCTCAAACCCTCATGTTTTGACAGGAATAGATCAAATTCTGGTTAAATAAAGCATGGTTTGGTTCTCTCAATATGTGAGGTGAATGTAAAGAATATGAAAATAATGTTTTAGAAGCCTCACAGGAAAGTGATTTTAAATATAAAGATAGTGAGATGTGGCATGGGATTCAAAATTCATTGTACTTTCCATGAAATTACTAAATATTTGAACATGAAACAAAGTCATTTCAGCATTCATTTAAGCTTAGTTTCATGGGATAAATCATTTCACTCATTGATATGAATTTCAGAATTGTGATGAGAATCATTTCAGCTCAAAAATTTCAAAAACACAAAGAAAAGTGAAAAATAAACACACAAAATTTGAAAAACACAAAAAAAAATTGGTTTGTTTTTTTTAATAGGAAAACAATTGAAATTACTAAACTAAATGGTTCCATCCCCCACACTTAAAATATCTCATTTTCCTCAATGTGAACCCATGAGATGATATATGCACCTGAAATACAGAATTTTTAAATATGACAAATAATATAAAAGTGAAAGGTTTAGGAACAGCCTGATGTGATCAAGTGATGATGGGGTCATGCAGTGTGATAAAATCCACTGCATCTGTAGGAAGTCCCTCAATGTATCTCTTAAAACGTTTCCCATTAACGGAAAAGCTCCTTACAGTGTCCTCTTGTGTGATCTCCACTACACCATAAGGAAAAACATTAGATACAATATAAGGACCTAACCATCTGGAACACAACTTACCAGGCATCAACATCAGTCGTGAACTGTAGAGAAGGACTTTCTCTCCAACATGAAAATCCCTTTGTCGGATCATTTTGTCATGAGATTCTTTTGATATTTCCTTGAAGAGCCTTGAGTTCTCATATGATGACAGTCGAATCTCCTCAAGCTCTTTAATCTGCAACTTCCTTTGAATTCCAGCTTGGGCCAATTCCATGTTTCATTTCTTTATAGCCCAATATGTTTGATGCTCGACTTCTACTGGGAGATGACATGCTTTCCCAAACACAATCCGAAATGGGGACATACCAATGGGGGTCTTGTATGTTGTCCTATAAGCCCACAAGCATCATCCAAGCGCTTTCTCTAATCCTTCCTAATTGGATGCACAGTTTTCTCCCAAATTTTTTTCAACTCACGATTTGAAACCTTAGCCTGGCCATTTGTTTGGGGGTGGTATGGTGTTGATGTTTTGTGTGTCACCCCATACTTTCTAAGGAGGGAAGCAAAATTCCTATTACAAAAGTGTGTCCCTTGGTCACTGATGATGGCCTTTGGTACTCCAAACCTGCAAAAAATTTGTGCTTTGACAAATTCCACAACAACATTAGAATCATCAGTACTAGTGGACTTAGCCTCCACCCATTTACTCACATAATAAACAGCAACCAAAATATAGAAAAATCCAAATGAACTAGGAAAAGGACCCATAAAGTCGATTCCCCATACATCAAAAATCTCACAGAATAGTATGGGTTGTTGGGGCATCTCATGTCTCCTATAAATATTCCCTATGTGTTGGAAATGAGAGCAAGACTTACAAAACACATGGGCATCATGGAAAATGCTAGGCCAATATAATACAGAGTCCAAAACCTTCCTAGATGTCCGTTGGGATCCAAATTTTCCACCACAATCAAGTGTATGACATAAATGAAAAACAGACTCAAACTCATGATCAGGAACACACCTCCTATTGACTTGTTCACTACACATGCGCTAGAGGTAAGTATCACCCCACACATAAAACCTAGAATCACTTTTTAATTTTTCGACTTGATGTTTCTTAAAATTTTCAGGGATTTAAGAGGATACAATGTAGTTAACTAAATCTGCATACCAAGGATGCGTACCTGAGATGGAATAAAGATGCTCATCGGGGAAACTGTCCCGAAGTGGTACCTAGTCCACGGTGTCATCCTCTAGTGTGTGAGTAAGCCTACTCATGTGGTCAGCCACCAAATTATATGAACCCTTCTTGTCCTTTATCTCAATATCAAATTCCTGAAGAAGCAGCATCCATTGAATCAGCATGGGCTTTGCATCTGGCTTCTTTAGGAGGTACCTCAAAGCTGCATGGTCAGAAAAAACAACTACTTTAGAGCCCAATAAATATGAACGGAATTTATCTAAAGCAAATATGACTGCAAGAAACTCTTTTTTCGTGGTAGTGTAGTTTGATTGGACTGAATCAAGTTTCCTCGCTGCATAGGCGATCACATGTGAACGTACCTCCACCCTCTGAGATAAGACACCTCCAAATGCAAAGTTGGAGGCGTCACACATAAGCTCAAAAGGAATCTCCCACTGTGGGGGTTGTATGATCGGTGGAGTGGTCAGACACTTCTTTAGATCATCAAATGATACCCTGCACGAATCATAAAAATTGAAGTCAATATCTTTTTGAAGCAATCGAGATAAGGGTAGAGAGATCTTTCTAAAATCTCTGATGAAGCGTCGATAAAATCCAGCATGTCCAAGGAATGATCGAACATCCTTCACACACGTAGGATATGCAAGGGATGAAATAATGTCTACCTTAGATTTATCAACATCAATCCCATGTTGTGAGACTATATGACCTAAGACAATTCCCTTTTTGACCATGAAATGACATTTTTCAAAATTTAAGACCAGATTCTTCTCAATACAATGATGAAACACATCACCCAAACTAGAGAGACATTAATCAAATGAGGATCCATAAACTATAAAATCATCCATAAATAACTCTATGAAGGTCTCAATAAAATCAGAAAAAATACTCACCATGCATCTCTGGAAGTTACCTGGGGCGTTGCAAAGTCTAAATGGAATCCTCCAGTAGGAAAATGTGCCAAAGGGATAGGTTAATGTAGTCTTCTCCTGATCCTCTTGAGCTATAGGATCCTGAAAATATCCAAAAAATCCATCCAAGAAACAATAGTGTGTCTTCCGAGCTAGTCTCTCAAGCATCTGATCAATAAACGGGAGGGGGAAACGATCCTTGCGCGTGGAATGATTTAGTTTCCAATAATCAATACACACACGCCGACTGTTTTGTACCCTCATTGAAACTAACTCATCATTCTCATTTTTAAGAATAGTGAAACCAGTTTTCTTAGGCACAACCTGAATTGGACTTACCCACTGAGAATCTGAAACCGTATAGATTACACCTGCCTCGATCAATTTTGCAACTTCTTTTTTAACAACTTCCAAAAGTATTGGATTGATCCTCTTTTGTGGTTGCCTCACCGGTTTAGACCCATCCTCCATGATAATTCTATGCATGCAAATGGAGGGGCTAATACCTGATATGTCAGTCAATGTACAACCAATTTCCCTAATGTTATCTATCAATAGATTCAAAAGTTTTTCTTCATGTTCAAAAGAGTGATTGTTAGAAATGATAACAGGTAATCTATCACCACTCAGAAAGTATGCATATTTAAGATTTTGGGACAAAGGATTGAGTTCCAATGTAGGGGGGTGATGTATGGATGGAGAAATTGATGCAACATACATATCTGCACAATGAACATCAGTATCAGAATAAAAAACATCACAATCAGAGAATAAAGCACCAAATCCATCAGCATACTCAATAGCCATGTCATAATCAGAGTTCACACGATCAAAATCAGAATAAGATTCCATTTCAAAATCAAATCTTAGAGAGTCTCGTTCCTTAAAAATGGGTGTAGAAGTACTCTTAGACATTAAACTTGAACCAATACTCATAATCGCCCTAAGCATAGGACAATCCAATTCCATGGTGTTTTTACTTGGTGGTTAAAAATGGGAGATAAAAAAAGCATAATGGTCCTCTGAGGGGTACTTCATGGAATCCATAACATTAAATATCACAACTTCATCTCCAAATTCTAAGGAAAGTGTACCGTCATTGACATTTATGATAGTTTTTGCAGTTTTGAGGAAGGTCTTACCTAAGATAATGGGGGCATGAGAACTTACCTGATCATCCTCCATGTTAATCACATATAAGTCTGCTGGAAAGATCATGTGTCTTACCCAGAAAAGTACATCATCAAGGACTCCCACTGGATATGTCATAGCTCTATTTGCCAATTGCACCACTACTCTTGTTGGCTTCATCTCACCAACCTGCAAGTAAGAGAATACAGAGTGAGGCATCACATTCATTGAATCTCCTAAATCACAAATAGAATCAGAGAAGTGCAACTCCCCTATGGTACATGGGATGGTGAATGTCTCGGGAACCTTGTACATTGTTGGCATTGCTGGAGTTGGTGTAATGAGTGTCGAGACATTCCATCCAAGGTTGATCCTCTCATTACCCTTGAGCCCTCTTCGATTGGTGGAGAGTTCTTTTAAAAAAATTTCATACCTTGGGATTTTCTTAATGGCTTCAAGTAGAGGAATGTTGATCTCCACATGCTTGAATGTGTCCAAAACCTCCTTTTTCATTGCTTCTTCAGCCATATTCTTGGTTTGAACAAACCTATTTGGAAACGTAAGGGGTTTAGGAGGAACACCATCAATATTTTTCTTACCTTTATCTTTCTCCATGGATTGCTCATCAGTTGGTATGGAATGCGGATTCTCTGGAGTAGAGGTGAATCCCGGTGGAATGGTAGGCACATATATATCATTCATTTTCTTCCCACTTCTCAATGTGATGGAACTAACATTCCCCTTTGTGTTTGGAGTGGGTTGGGAAGGTAGATTTCCGGAATTATTACTTACAAGTTCATGGAGGGTGGTGGAAATCTGGCTCATTTGAGTCTTTAACTCCCTCAGCTCCGAACTTTGACTCTTTAGCTCATTCTGTTGATTAAGAAAAATTTGATTCAAAATATCATTAGTGTTAGAGTCTAACTTGTGTTGGAGATTCCCTTGTTGCTGACTTGTTGATGTTTGAGCTACGAATCTCCATTGGGGTTGTTGGAAACCCTGTTGGTAAGGTGGAGGCTGCTGGAAGTTTGGTTGAAAAGGGGGACTTTGTTGTTTTCCAGAGCCATACCTCATGTCCGACTGATCTTTCCACCATTGGTTGTATGTTGGAGCAAATTAATTAAATGTATTTTTGGGATATGTTTGTTGTTGCTGCTGAAATGGTCTCCCAGGGAATACTGCTGCACAATCCTCTGTCTCTTGTAGTTGTGGGCAACAGTTATTTGGGTGGATTTTCTAAGTGCAAATGCCACATGGCCTTGAAAGAGGGGGTTGGGATGTCTTTTGAGCCAAAGCAATCTGCCTCACCATAGTGTTCAATTCTTCCAACTTGGTATCAATCAAATGACTTTCAAGAGAAGAAGGACTTACCTGATGTACTCCCCTGATATGTGTTGTACCTCTATCGCCAAATTGTTCGGAGTTTTGGGCCATCTAGTCGATAAATGCACGTTCAGCTACTGGTGTCTTGTCCACCAATGCTCCTCCAGCCGCAACATCTACCATGCTTCTCTCCATAGGTGTGAGTCCTTCATTGAAGTACTGGATGAGTACTTTCTCACTGATTTGGTGATGTGGGAAGCTTGCACACAACTTCTTGAATCGCTCACAGTACTCATACATTGACTCCCCTTGTGCTTGCTTGATCCCCAAGATCTCCTTATGAATGGAAGTGGACCTCGATGCTGGAAAAAATCTATACACGAAAAGACTTTTTAAATCATTCCAACATGTTACATCTCCAGGTTGTAAATAGTACATCCAATCCTTTGCATCTCCATCATGTGAGAATGGGAATGCTCTTAATTTGATTTGATCTTCATAAACATTTCTTGGATTTATGGTTGAGCAAACCACATTAAATTCCTTAAGGTGTTTGTTGGGTTCCTCACCAGATAAGCCATGAATCTTTGGAAGAAGGTGGATTAATCCAGATTTTAACTCATAGTCTGATTCGAGATTCGGTTATGCAATACAATTTGGTTGATAGTTAATATCTGGTGCAGCCAATTATCGAATGGTTCTATTATGTTCATTTCCATTATTTACAGCCATTGGTTCATCTTTTATGTTTTAATTTGAATTTCTTCCAATTTCAATGTTTCCAGAAGAGAGGAATTCACCAAATGGTTGAATATTGAGACTTCCCGCAGATTGAGAATGTTTGATTCGTGCCCTAAGGCTGCGTTCAATCTCAGGGTCAAGATCTAAGAGATCTTCGGGATTAGAGCATTTCATAAATCAAATTAAAATGAAAAGAAATAATGTGGACCATAGTAAAATAAAAATGAGAAGTTTGAGTTGATGGTCCAAAAAGAAGGAGAAGAAAATAAAAGAAGAAGAAGAAAATTCAGATTGGGTAAAGAAGGAAGAAAGAAGAGAGGAAGAGAATAAAATGTAAAACAAAATAAATACCTCTATTTGGTTGAAATAATTACTTGCCTCCCCGGAAATAGCGCCAATTTAAAAGAGCGCTGTCGTGGGCACCCACAAATGATTAATGTGATTTTGGGGTTCTTAGGTGCAGCAGAGTGGCTGACCAAGGTCGTCTCTCAAAGGAGGAAGTGAATTTAACAACTTATTAAAGGTATTACAAAACAAATAAAATAGAATATAATAAAAACACTACTTGAAAGGATGGGGGTTGGTTATAGTTTATAAATCTAGAAGAAGTTTGCTGGAAGAAGATTGTATTTTGTTTTGTTTTTAGTTTTGAAATGTAGTTTGATTAAAATGACACAACAAAAAGATGTTTTTTAGACAATATTGAAAAGTTGTAATCGATCTAACTCTAACTCTTCAATCATTTATTAATAATAATCATTTAAATTAATTTTCACTTAATTATGATCCCTTAATTTTTTAAATACCTAACCCTACGAGAATTAACTTTACCATGAAGATGAAGTGAATTTAACCTTATGATAACTTCGGAACATGCAATCACAACACCCTGCTTTGATTTATGTTCTAAAATTTGATTTTGGTCAGTGGTAAATTAAGGCACATAACCACTCTGTAAATGAGGATTAATTGAGTTTAGGTATTATATTTGAACTCTAAAAATTGATCCCGTGTGGTTTTGAATTACCGGTTAATGTTGCGCTCTCACAGTTCACACAATTCCCGACCTCACCTGTTTTGTGTTTACTATTCAATTTCTTGCATAGTTTCATTTAAATTTAAAACTCAATTAATAGATCATAATATGTGAATTACAGTAACTCATTGATTCAAAATAAATTAATGAAGAAGGATAGAGGTCGATCGATTACTAAAAAAACTACTCTTTCATGGGTGGCGTAATCATTGTAGAACTGTTTTGCATGTGCAAAGGTTTATAATGGCTATAACACAATAACGCTTCTACTCAATAATTCCATCCCAAAGAGGAATATTAATAGAATAAGAAATTTAAACAAAACAAAAGAAAATATAAGAAATAAAATAATAACAAAGAAGTTTATTACACAAACAAAATCATTACAACATGAAGGAGAAGAAGACGGCTTCGTCGAAGGGATCCTTGCTTCAAAAGAAACCCTTATTGAAATGGTTGGAGAATTGGAGTTTATCCACTTCTCATCCGCCCTCAACTTCCCAATGCATGTCCCAACCCCATCAAATGAGAAAATCACCAATTTATAAAGTGATGGGGAGGCTAGGATCAAAGTGGTTTCAAGTGTGAATGGGGAATATCGGCCAAATATTTTATGCCAAATTGCACCGCCCATTTGACCACCAAAAGACGTGAATTGGCCAGCCTTACAGTAGGAAAAAATGTGCAGATATGGGCCTCTATCTACTCTCCAAATGTGGGCTCAATGCAGGCCCAGATGAAGGAGTTTTGGTCGAAATACAGAAGCCTCTCCATTCTGGAGAGTCCATGCCAACTTTGACTTCATATCCCATTTTCAACAACCAAATGCACTCTTTAGGACTAGTGTTCTCAATAAAAATTATACATAATTAAGTTAGGAAAACTTTTACCAAATTTCAAATTCAAATAATAAATATAAAAATATTTATCTTCGAAATACTACAGTGAACTATAAAGGGTAAAACTGGAATTTTCATCAAATATTCAAATGAATTATCTAATCCCAAATATTTCATAAATGAATATATTTAGCACAATGTGAGGAAATTATACCATTTATTATCAATAAAATATTCAACAAAATAGTGTTTTATCAACTCCCCCACACTTACCCTTTTCCACTCCTGATAAAAATCTCATATCAAGTAAACATCAATATCAAATCAAAACCAATTTTAAAACACATATCCTTGAGATCAAAAAATTACACACCAAGAAACAAAAGATATCATGCCTCTTAAAAAACCATTATTTCAAGTTCATAAGTTATATCATTCAATATATTTCCACTTTATTTATCCTCCCATGCACAACACACTTACCTCCCTAGAATTTTCTCTTATCACACAAATGTCAATTTTTTTGCAATGTCTTTCTCATCCAAACTCATACAAGGGACACCATAGGGCTGATAAATTCCTATATAACTACCCGATGTGAGTCAAGGAAATATGTTTATCATGAGGACTTTTCAGGGTTTTTCTGTGGCTTTCAGTTGGTTGGATTTAGATGTGAAAAATTCTGAGGCTAAATGAGGAGGGCTTGACTCTTTTTGAAGCAAAATTTCATTAATCTAATTTTCACTCAAATATAGTCTTCTCCTCAATCCCCATAGTATCATTTAAGCTCCATAATTATGAAAAGTCATTAATGCTTTACACCATTCATCATTTCAGCATCATGAATTTCAATCTTCTCAAACATGATTTTTTTGAAAGCTCGAGATGGGCACAGCTTTCCACCTCAATTAGAAGCTCTAGAAAAGGCACAACTTCACATGTCATGAAAGCTCTATATAGTCACAGATTTCAATATAATGACTTTCTTTAGCAGTAAACACATCTCTTCAAAAATTTATTTTCCACCCAAAGTATCACAGAATGTGGTGGCACAACACATGATAGATTCCCCCACACATAATCTCAAATAGATTATGAAATTTCACTTCAAGAGTTGGTCGGATAGGGAAAATTGGCTTCTAATTTGGCCAACATAACAGGCTGTGCATGGATTCTAAGGGCTAAAAGGATTAAATGTTCAAGGTAGGCCATTATAAAAAAAGAATCTTTGAAATAGGGGTTTTAATACCAAACAAATCCCTCAATCATTTAAACATAAGTACCTCAAACCCTCAAGTTTTGACAGGAATATATCAAATTATGGTTAAATCAAGAATGGTTTGGTTCTCTCAAGATGTGAGTTGAATGTTAATAATATGAAAATAATGGTTTAGAAGCCTCACCGGAAAGTGATTTCAAATATAAAGACAGTGAGATGTGGCATGGGATTCAAAATTCAGTGTACTTTCCATGAAATTACTAAATATATGAACTTGAAACAATGTCATTTCAGCATTCATTTAATCTTAGTTTCAAGGGATAAATTGATTCACTCATTGATATGAATTTAAAAATTGTGATGAGAATCATTTCAGCTAAAAAATTTCAAAAACACAAAGAAAATTGAAAAATAAACACACAAAATTTGAAAAGCACACAATTTTTTTGGTTTTTTTTAAATAGGAAAACAATTGAAATTACTAAACTAAATGGTACCCTCCCCCACACTTAAAATATCACATTTCCCTCAATGTGAAACCATGAGATGATATATGCACATGAAATGAAGAAATTTTAAATAGGACAAATAATATAAAAGTGAAAGGGTTAGGAACAGCCTGATGTGATCAAGTGATGATGGGGTCACGCAGTGTGATAAAATCCACTGCATCAGTAGGAAGTCCCTCAATGTATCTCTTCAAACGTTGCCCATTGACTGTAAAGCTCCTTCCAGTGTCATATTTTGTGATCTCCACTGCACCATAAGGAAAAAAATTAGATACAATATAAGGACCTAACCATCTGGAACGCAACTTACCATGCATCAACTTCAGTCGTGAACTGTAGAGAAGGACTTTCTCTCCAACGTGAAAATACCTTTGTCGGATCATTTTGTCATGAGCTGATTTTGATCTTTCCTTGTAGAGCCTTGAGTTCTCATATGATGACAGTTGAATCTCCTCAAGCTCTTGAATTTTCAACTTCATTTGAATTCCAACTTGGGCCAATTCTATGTTGCATTTCTTTATAGCCCAATATGCCCGATGATCGACTTCTACTGGGAGATGACATGCTTTCCCAAACACAATCCGAAATGGGGACATACCAATGGGGGTCTTGTATGCTTTCCTATAAACCCACAATGCATCATCCAAGCGCTTTCTCCAGTCCTTCCTATTTGGCTGCACAATTTTCTCCAAAATTCGTTTCAACTCATGATTTGAAACCCGAGCCTGGCCATTTGTTTGGCGGTGGTATGGTGTTGATGTTTTCTGTGTCACCCCATACATTTGAAGGAGGGAAGAAAAATTCATATTGCAAAAGTGTGTCCCTTGGTCACTGATGATGGCCTTTGGTACTCCAAACCAGCAAAATATCTGTGCTTTGACAAAGTCCACAACAACATTAGAATCATCAGTCCTAGTGGCCTTAGCCTCCACCCATTTACTCACATAATCAACAAAAACCAAAATATAAAAAAATCCAAATAAACTAGGAAATGGACCCATAAAGTAGATGCCCCATACAACAAAAATCTCACAGAATAGTATGGGTTGTTGGGGCATCTCATGTCTCCTAGAAATATTCCCAGTGTGTTGGCAACGAGAGAATGACTTACAAAACACATGGGAATCATGGAACAAGCTAGGCCAATATAATCCATATTCCAAAACCTTCCTAGCTATCCGTTGGGGTCCAAAGAGTCCACCACATGAAAGTGTATGATAGAAATGCAAAACAGACTCAAACTCATGATCAGGAACACACCTCCTAATGACTTGGTCACTACACATGCGCCAGAGGTAAGGATCATAACACATAAAACCTAGAATCACTTTTTAATTTTTGGACATGATGTTTCTTTAAATTTGTATGGATTTCAGAGGCAAAAATGTAGTTAACTAAATCTGCATACCAAGGATGCGTACCTGAGATGGAATAAAGATGCTCATCGGGGAATGTGTCCCGAAGTGGTACCTAGTCCAAGGTGTCATCCCCTAGTGTGTTAGTAAGCCTAATCATGTGGTCTGCCACCAAATTCTCTGAACCCTTCTTGTCCTTTATCTCAATATAAAATTTCTGAAGAAGGATCATCCATAGAATCCGCCTGGGCTTTGAATCTGTCTTCTTTAGGAGGTACCTCAAAGCTGTATGGTAAGAAAAAACAACTACTTTAGAGCCCAATAAATATGAACGGAATTTATATAAAGCAAATATAACTGCAAGATACTCCTTTTCCGTGGTAGTGTAGTTTTATTGGGATGAATCCAGTGTCCTCGATGCAAAGGCGATCACATGTGAACGTCCCTCCACCCTCTGAGATAAGACAGCTTGAACCCAAAAGTTGGAGGCGTCACACATATGCTCAAAAGGAATCTCCCACCATGGGGGTTGTATGATCTGTGGAGTGGTTAGACACTTCTTTATCTCATCAAATGATACTCTGCATGAATCATCAAAATTGAAGTCAATATCTTTTTGCAGCAATCGAGTTAAGGGTAGAGCGATCTTACTAAAATCTATGATGAAGCGTCTATAAAATCCAGAATGTCCAAGGAATGATCGAACATCACGCACACACGTAGGAAATGTAAGGGATTAAATAATGTCTACCTTAGATTTATCAACTTCAATGCCACGTTGTGAGACTATATGACCTATGAAAATTCCCTTTTCGACCATGAAATTACATTTTTCAAAATTTAAGACCAGATTCTTCTCAACACAACGATGCAACACATCACCCAAACTAGAGAGAAATTCATCAAATGAGGATCCATAAACTGTAAAATCATCCATAAATACCTCCATGTAGGTCTCAATAAAATCAGAAAAAATATTCACCATGCATCTCTGGAAGGTACCTGGGGCGTTGCAATGTCCAAATGGCATCCTCCGTTAGGCAAATGTGCCAAAGGGACAGGTGAATGTAGTCTTCTCCTGATCCTCTGGAGCTATAAGAACCTGAAAATATCCAGAAAATCCATCCAAGAAATAATAGTGTGTCTTCCCAGCTAGTCTCTCAAGCATCTGATCAATAAACAGGAGGGGGAAATGGTCCTTGCGCGTGGAATGATTTATTTTCTATAATCAATACACACACGCCAATTGTTTTGTACCCTCATTAAAACTAACTCATCTTTCACATTTTTAACAATAGTGAAACCAGTTTTCTTAGGCACAACCTGAATTGGACTTACCCAATGAGAATCTGAAATAGGATAGATTATACATGCCTCAAGAAATTTTTCAAGTTTGTTTTTAACAACTTCCAAAAGTATTGGATTGAGTCTCCTTTGTGGTTGCATCACCGGTTTAGACCCATCCTCCAAGAGAATCCTATGCATGAAAATGGAGGGGATAATACCTGATATGTCAGCCAATGTCCAACCAATTTCCCTAATGTTATCTCTCAATAGATTCAAAAGTTTTTCTTCATGTTCAAAAGAGAGATTGTTAGAAATGATAACAGGTAATCTATCACCACTCAGCAAGTATGCATATTTAAGATTTGGGTGTAAAGGCTTGAGTTACAATGCAGGGGGGTGATGTATGGATGGATAAATTGATGCAACATACATATCTGCACAATGAACATCAGTATCAGAATAAAAAACATCACAATCAGAGAATAAAGCACCAAATCCATCATCATACACAATAGACAGGTCATAATCAGAGTTCACATGATCAAAATAAGAATATGATTCCATTTCAAAATCAAATCTTAGAGAGTATTTTTCCATAAAAAGGGTGTAGAAGTACTCTTAGACATCAAACTATAACCAACACTCATAATATCCCTAATAATAGGACAATAAAAATTCCATGGTGTTTTTACATGGTGGTTCAGAATGGGAGACAAAAAAAGCAGAATGGTCCTCTGAGGGGTACTTCATGGAATCCATAACATTAAATAACACAACTTCATCTCCAAATTTTATGGAAATTTTACCCTCATTGAAATTTATGATAGTTTTTGCAGTTTTGAGGTAGGGCCTACCTAAGATAATGGGGGCATGAGAACATACCTGATCATCCTCCATGTTAATCACATATAAGTCTGCTGGAAAGATCATGTCTCTTACCCAGACAAGTAAATCCTCAAGGACTCTCGCTGGATATGTCGTAGCTCTATTCGCCAATTGCACCACTACTCTTGTTGGCTTCAACTCACCAACCTGCAAGGAAGATAATATAGAGTGAGGAATCACATTTATTGAATCTCCTAAGTCACAAAGAGCATCAGAGAAGTGAAACTCCCCTATGGTACATGGGATGGTGAATGTCCCAGGATCCTTGCACTTTGTTGGAATTTCTAGAGTTGGTGTAATGAGTGTTGAGACAGTCCTTCCAAGGTTGATCCTCTCATTACCCTTGATCCCTCTTCGATTGGTGCAGAGTTCTTTTAAGAATTTGGCATACCATGGGATTTGCTTAATGGATTCAAGTAGAGGAATGTTGATCTCCACTTGCTTGAATGTGTCCAAAACCTCCTTTTTCATTTCTTCTTCAGCCATCTTCTTGGTTTGAAAAACCCTTTTTGTAAAAGGAAGGGGTTTAGGAGGAACATAATCAATATTTTTCTTACCTTTATCTTTCTCCTTGGATTGCTTATCAGTTGGTATGGAATGCGGATTCTCTAGAGTAGAGGTGAATCCCGGTGGAATGGTAGGTACAGAGGTATGGTTTCTCTGCTTCCCACTTCTCAATGTGATGGAACTAACATTCCCCTTTGGATTTGGAGTGGGTTGGGAAGGTAGATTTCCGGAATCATTACTTACAAGTTCATGGAGGGCGGGGGCAATCTGGCTCATTTGAGTCTTTAACTCCCTCAGCTCCGAACTTTGACTCTTTAGCTCATTCTGTTGATTAAGAACAATTTGTTTCAAAAGATCATCAGGGTTAGAGTCTACCTTATGTTGGAGATTCCCTTGTTGCTGACTCGTTGAGGTTTGAGCTTCGATTCTCCTTTGGTGTTGTTGGAAACCCTGTTGGTAAGGTGGAGGATTCTGGAAGTTTGGTTGAAAAGGGGGCCTTTGTTGTTGTCCAGAGCCATACCTCATGTCCGACTGATCTTTCCTCCCTTGGCTGTATGTTGGAGCAAATGAATCAAACTTCTTTTGGGGATATGGTTGTTGTTGCTGCTGAAATGGTCTCCCAGGGAATACTCCTGCACAATCCTCTGTCTCTTGTAGTTGTGGGCAACAGTCAGTTGGGTGGCTTGTCTCAGTGAAAATGCCACATGGCCTTGATGGAGGGGGTTGGGATGTCTTTTGAGCCAAAGCAATCATCCTCACCATAGTGGTCAATACTTCCATCTTGGTATCAATCAAATGACTTTCAAGAGAAGAAGGACTTACCTGATGTACTCCCCTGATATGTGGTGTACCTCTATCATCAAATTGTTGGGAGTTTTGGGCCATCTTATTGATCAACACACGTTCAGCTACTGGTGTCTTATCCACCAATGCTCCTCCAGCCGCAACATCTACCATGATTCTCTCCATAGGTGTGAGTCCTTCATAGAAGTACTGGATGAGTAATTGATCACTGATTTGGTGATGTGGGCATCTTGCACACAACTTCTTGAATCGCTCCCAGTAATCATACATTGACTCCCCTTGTGCTTGCTTGATCCCCAAGATCTACTTACGAATGGAAGTGGCCCTCTATACTGGAAAAAATCTCTACATGAAAACACGTTTTAAATCATTCCAACATGTTACATCTTCAGGTTGTAAATAGTACATCCAATCCATTTCAGCTCCATCAAGTGAGAATGGGAATGCTCTTAATTTGATTTGATCTTCAGAAACATTTCATGGTTTTAAGGTTGATAAAACCACATTAAATTCCTTAAGGTTTTTGTTGGGATCCTCACCAGATAAGCCATGAATCATTGGAAGAAGGTGAATTAATCTAGATTTTAAATCAAAGTCTGATTCTAGATTCGGGTATGCAATACAATTTTGTTGATAGTTAATAACTAGTGCAGCAAATTCTCGAATGGTTCTATTAAGTTCATTTCCATTATTTCCAGCCATTGGTTCCTCTTTTATGTTTCAATTTGAATTGCTTCAAATTTCAATGTTTCCAGAAGAGTGGAATTCACCAACTGGTTGAATATTGAAACTTCCCACAGATTGAGAATGTTTGATTCGTGCCCTAAGGCTACGTTCATTCGCAGGGTCAAGATCTAAGGGATCTTCGGGATTAGTTCGTGTCATAAATCAAATAAAAATGAAAAGTAAGAAAGTGGACCATAGTAAAACAAAAATGAGAAGTTTGACTTGATGGTCCAGAAAGAAGTAGAAGAAAATAAAAGAAGAAGAAGAAAAATAAGATTGGGTAAAGAAAGAAGAAAGAAGAGAGGAAGAGAATAAAATGTAAAATAAAATAAGTACCTCTAATTGGTTGAAATAATTACCTGCCTCCCCAGTAATGGCTCCAATTTGAAAGAGCGCTGTCGTGGGCATCCTCAAATGATTAATGTGATTTTGGGGTTCTTAGGTGCAGCAGAGTGGCTAACCAAGGTCGTCTCTCAAAGGAGGAAGTGAATTTAACTACTTATTAAAGGTATTATAAAAAAAAATAAAATAGAATATAATAAAAACACTACTTGAAAGGATGGGGTTTGGTTATAGTTTATAAATCTAGAATAATTTTTCTAGAAGAAGATTGTATTTTGTTTTGTTTTTAGTTTTGAAATGACGTTCGATTAAAATGACACAACAAAAAGATGTTTTTTAGACAATATTTAAAAGACGTAATCGATCTAACTATACCTCTTCAATAATTTATTAATAATTATCATTTAAATTAATTTTCACTTAATTATGATCCCTTAATTTGTTAAATACCGAACCCTAAGAGAATTAACGTTACCACGAAGATGAAGTGAATTTAACCTTAGGCTAACTTCGGTACAAGCAATCGCAACACCCTTCTTTGATTGATGATCTAAAATTTGCTTATGGTCAGTGGTAAATTAAGGCACATAACCACTCTAGAAATGAGGAATAATTGAGTTTAGGGATTATATTTGAACTCTACAAATTGATCCCGTGTGGTTTTGAATTACCGGTTAAGGTTGCGCTCTCACGGTTCATGCAATTCCCGACCTCGCGTGTTTTGTGTTAACTATTCAATTGCTTGCTTAGTTTCATTTAACTTAAAAACTAAATTAATAGATAATAATATGTGAATTACAGTAGCTCATTTATTCAAAATAAATTAATGAATAAGGATAGAGGTCGATCAAATACTAAAAAGAACTACTCTTCCATGGGTGGCGTAATCATCGTTGAAGCGTTTTGCATGTGCAAATGTTTATAATGGGTATAACACAATAAAGCTTCTACTAAATAATTCCAGCCCAAAGAGAAAGATTAAGAGAAGAATAAATTTAAAAAAAACAGAAGAAAATATAAGAAATAAATGAAGAACAAATAAGTTTATTACACAAACAAAATCATTATAACATGAAGGAGAAGAAGAAGGCTTCGTCGACGGGATCCTTGCTTCAAGAGATATCCTTATTGAAATGGCTGTATAATTGGAGTTTATCCACTTCTCCACTTCCCTAAACATTCCAATTCACGTCCCAACCCCACCAAATGAGAAAACACCAATTTAATGAGTGGTTGGGAGGCTAGGTTCAAAGTGGTTTCAAGTGTGAATGGGGAATCTCGGCCAAATATTTTATGCCAAATTTCACCGCCCATTTGACCACTAAAACGCGTGAATTGGCCGGCCTTCCAGCAGGATAAAATGTGAGGATATGGGTCCTCTATCTCCTCTCCAACTTTGGGATCAATCCATGTCCAGATGCAGGAGTTATGGTCGACATGCAGAAGCTTCTCCATTCTGGCGAGTCCAGTCCAACCTTTACTTCATGGCCCATTTTCAATAAACAAATGC
Source organism: Viscum album (assembly GCA_963277665.1). Classification (NCBI taxonomy): domain Eukaryota; kingdom Viridiplantae; phylum Streptophyta; class Magnoliopsida; order Santalales; family Viscaceae; genus Viscum; species Viscum album. Next base: position 872,574,124 of record OY728152.1, on the reverse strand, counting down.
ACTCTTTAGTGCTAGAGTCCTGAATAAAAGTTGTCCATAATTAAGTTAGGAATACTTTTACGAAACTTAAAATTTATATAATAAACATACAAATATTTCTCTTCAAAATACTACAGTGAACAATAAAGGGCAAAACAGGAATTTTGATCAAATATTCAAATGAATGATCTAATCCCAAATATTTCATAAATGAATATATTCAGCACAATGTTAGAAAATTATATCATTTGATATCAATAAAATATTCATCAAAATAGTGTTTTATCAACTCCCCCACACTTACCCTTTTGCAATCCTGAGCAAAATCTCATATCAAGTAAACATCAATATCAAATCAAAACCAATTTTAAAACACATATCCTTGAGATCAAACAATTACACACCAAGACAAAAAAGATATCATGACTCATAAAAAACCATTATTTCAAGTTCTTCATTTATATCATTCAATATATTTCCACTTTATTTATCCTCCCATGCACAAAACACTTACCTCGCTTGAATATTCTCTTATCACAGAAATGTCAATTTTTTTGCAATGTCTTTCTCATCGAAACTCATACAAGGGTCACCATAGGCTTGATAAATTCCTATATCACTACCCGATGTGAGTCAAGGACATATGTTTATCATGATTACTTTTCATGGTTGTTCTGTGGCTTTCGATTGGTTGGATTTAGATGTGAAAAATTCTGAGGCTAAATTAGGAGGGCTTGACTCTTTTTGAAGCAAAATTGCATTAATATATTTTTCACTTAAATATGGTCTTCTCCTCAATACCCATAGTATCAATTAAGCTCCATAATCATGAAAAGTCATGAATGGTTTACACCATTCATTATTTCAACATCAAAAATTTCAATCTTCTGAAACATGATTTTTTTGAAAGCCCCAGATGGGCACATCTTTCCACCACAATTAGAAGCTCCTGAAAAGGCACAGCTTCACATGTCATGAAATCTCCAGATAGGCACAACTTTCAATATAATGACTTACTTCATCAGCAAACACATCTCTTCAAAAATTAATTTTCCACCCAAAGTATCACAGAATGTGGTGCCACAACACAAGATAGATTCCCCCACACTTAAGCTCAACTAGATTATGAAATTTCACTTCAAGAGTTGGTCGGACAGAACAAATTGGCCTGTAATGTGGCTAACCTAACAGGATGTGCATGGATTATAAGGGTTGCAAGGATTAAATGTTTAAGGTAGGCGATTATAAAAAAAGGATTATTTGAAATAGGGTCTTTAATACCAAAAAAAATACCTCAATCATTTAAATATAAGTACCTCAAACCCTCAAGTTTTGACAGAAATAGATCAAATTCTGGTTAAATCAAGCATGGTTTGGTTCTCTCAATAAGTGAGGTGAATGTAATGAATATGAAAATAATGGTTTAGAAGCCTCATAGGAAAGTGATTTCAAATATAAAGATAGTGAGATGTGGCATGGGGTTCAAAATTCAGTGTACTTTCCATGAAATTACTAAATATTTGAACGTGAAACAAAGTCATTTTAGCATTCATTTAAGCATAGTTTCAAGGGATAAATCGTTTAACTCATTGATATGCATTTAAAAATTGTGATGAGAATCATTTTAGCTCAAATATTTCAAAAACACAAAGAAAATTGAAAAATAAACACAAAAAATTTGAAAAACACACAATTTTTTTGGTTTGTTTTTTTAAAACAGGAAAACAATTGAAATTACTAAACTAAATGGTTCCCTCCCCCACACTTAAAATATCGCATTTTCCTCACTATGAACCCATGAGAAGATATATTCACATGAAATGCAGAATTTTTAAATAGGACAAATAATATAAAAGTGAAAGGGTTAGGAATAGCCGGATGTGATCAAGTGATGATGGGGTCATGCAATGTGATAAAATCCACTGCATCAGTAGGAAGTTCCTCAATGTATCTCTTAAAACGTTTCCCATTGACTATAAAGCTCCTTCCAGTGTCCTCTTGTGTGATATCCACTGCACCATAAGGAAAAACATTAGATACAATATAAGGACCCAACCATCTGGAACGCAACTTACCAGGCATCAACTTCAGTCGTGAACTGTAGAGAAGGACTTTCTCTCCCACATGAAAATCCCTTTGTTGGATCATTTTGTCTTGAGCTGCTTTTGATCATTCCTTGTAGAGCCTTGAGTTCTCATATGATGATAGTCGAATCTCCTCAAGCTCTTGAATTTGCATCTTCCTTTGAATTCCAACTTGGGCCAATTCCATGTTGCATTTCTATATAGCCCAATATGCCTGATGCTCGACTTCTACTGGGATATGAAATGCTTTCCCAAACACAATCTGAAATTCGGACATACCAATGGGAGTCTTGCATGTTGTCCTATAAGCCCAAAATGCATCATCCAAGCGCTTGCTCCAATCCTTCCTATTTGACTGCACAGTTTTCTCCAAAATTTGTTTCAACTCACGATTTGAAACCTCAGCCTCGCCATTTGTTTGGGGGTGGTATGGTGTTGATGTTTTGTGTGTCACCCCATACTTTAGAAGGAGGGAAGAAAATTTCCCATTGAAAAAGTGTGTCCCTTGGTCACTGATGATGGCCTTTGGAACTCAAAACCATCAAAAAATCTGTGCTTTGACAATGTCCACAACAACATTAGAATCATCAGTCCTAGTGGCCTTATCCTCCACCCATTTACTCACATAATCAATAGAAACCAAAATATACAAAAATCCAAATGAACTAGGAAAAGGACCAATAATGTCTATGCCCCATACATAAAAAATCTCACAGAATAGTATGGGTTGTTGGGGCATCTCATGTCTCCTAGAAATATTCCCATTATGTTGGCAATGAGAGGATGACTTACAAAACACATGGGCATCATGGAACAAGCTAGGCCAATATAATCCAGAGTCCAAAACCTTCCTAGGTGTCCGTTGGGGTCCAAAGTGTTCACCACAAGAAAGTGTATGATAGAAATGCAAAACAGACTCAAACTGATGATCGGGAACACACCTCCTAATGACTTGGTCACTACACATGCGCTAGAGGTAAGGATCATCCCACACATAAAACCTAGAATCACTTTTTAATTTTTGGACTTGATGTTTTTTAAATTTTCAGGGATTTCAGAGGAAAAAATGCAGTTAACTAAATCAGCATACCAAGGATGCGTACCTGAGATGGAATAAAGATGCTCATTGGGGAAAGTTTCCCAAAGTGGTACCTAGTCCAAGGTGTCATCCTCTACTGTGTGAGTAGGACTACTCATGTGGTCTGCCACCAAAGTCTCTGAACCCTTCTTGTCTTTTATCTCAATATCAAATTTCTGAAGATGGAGCATCCATCGAATCAGCCTGGGCTTTGCATCTGGCTTCTTTAGGAGGTACCTCAATGCTGTAAGGTCAGAAAAAACAACTACTTTAGAGCCCAATAAATATGAACGGAATTTATCTAAATAAAATATTACTGCATGAAACTCCTTTTCTGTGGTAGTGTAGTTTGATTGGGCTGAATCTAGTGTCCTCGATGCATAGGCGATCACATGTGAACGTCCCTCCACCCTCTGAGATAAGACAACTCCAACCGAAAAGTTGGAGGCGTCACACATAAGCTCAAAAGGAATCTCCCACCGTGGGGGTTGTATGATCGGTGGAGTGGTCAGACACTTCTTTAGCTCATCAAATGATACCCTACACGAATCATCAAAATTGAAGTCAATATCTTTTTGAAGCAATCGAGATATGGGTAGAGCGATATTACTAAAATATTTGATGAAGCGTCGATAAAATTCAGCATGTCCATGGAATGATCAAACATCACACAAACACGTAGGATATGGAAGGGATGAAATAATTTCTAGCTTAGATTTATCAACTTCAATGCCATGTTGTGAGACTATATGACCTATGACAATTCCCTTTTCAACCATGAAATGACATTTTTCAAAATATAAGACCAGATTCTTCTCAATACAACGATGCAACACATCACCCAAACTAGAGAGAAATTCATCAAATGAGGATCCATAAACTGTAAAATCATCCATAAATACCTCCATGCAGGTCTCAATAAAATCAGAAAAAATACTCACTGTGCATCTCTAGAAGGTACCTGGGGCATTGCAAAGTCCAAATGGCATCCTCCGGTAGGAAAATGTGCCAAAGGGATAGGAGAATGTAGTCTTCTACTGATCCTCTAGAGCTATAGGAACCTGAAAATGTCCAGAAAATCCATCAAGAAACAATAGTGTGTCTTCCCAGCTAGTCTCTCAGGCATCTGATCAATAAACGGGATGGGGAAATGGTCCTTGTGCATGGAATGATTTAGTTTCCTATAATCAATACACACACGCCAACTTTTTTGTACCCTCATTGGAACTAACTCATATTTCTCATTTTTAACAATAGTGAAACCAGTTTTCTTAGGCACAAACTGAATTGGACTTACCCACTGAGAATCTGAAATATGATAGATTATACCTTCCTCGAGCAATTTTGAAACTTCTTTTTTAACAACTTCGAAACGTATTGGATTGAGTCTCCATTGTGGTTGCCTCACCGGTTTAGACCCATCCTCCAAGAGAATCCTATGCATGAAAATGGAGGGGCTAATACCTGATATATCAGCCAATGTCCAACCAATTACCCTAATGTTATCTCTTAATAGATTCAAAAGTTTTTCTTCATGTTCAAAAGAGAGATTGTTAGAAATGATAATAGGTAATCTATCACCACTCAGTAAGTATGTATATTTAAGATTTGGTGGCAAAGGCTTGAGTTCCAATGTAGGGGGGTGATGTATGGATGGAGAAATTGATGAAATAGACATATCTGCACAATGAACATTAGTATTAGAATAAAAATCATCACAATCAGAGAATAAAGAACCAAATCCATCAGCATACTCAATAGCCATGTCATAATCAGAGTTCATATGATCAAAATCAGAATATGATTCCATTTCAAAATCAAATCATAGAGAGTCTGGTTCCTTAAAAACGGGTGTAGAAGTACTATTAGACATCAAACTAGAACCAATAATCATAATCTCCCTAAGCATAGGACAATCCAATTCCATGGTGTTTTTACTTGGTGGTTCAAAATGGGAGATAACAAAAGCAGAATGGTCCTCTGAGGGGTACTTCATGGAATCCATGACATTAAATATCACAACTTCGTCTCCAAATTCTATGGAAAGTGTACCCTCATTGACATTTATGATAGTTTTTTGCAGTTTTGAGGAAGGGCCTACCTAAGATAATGGGGGCATGATAACTTACTTGATCATCCTCCATGTTAATCACATATAAGTCTGCTGGAAAGATCATGTCTCTTACCCGGACAAGTACATCCTTAAGGACTCCCACTAGATATGTCGTAGCTCTATTCTCCAATTGCACCACTACTCTTGTTGGCTTAAACTCACCAACCTGCAAGGAAGAGAATACAGAGTGAGGCATCACATTTATTGAATCTCCTAAATCACAAAGAGGATCAGAGAAGTGCAACTCCCCTATGGTACATGGGATGGTGAATGTCCTGGGATCCTTGCACTTTGTTGGCATTACTAGAGTTGGTGTAATGAGTGTCGAGACATTCCTTCCAAGGTTGATCCTCTCATTACCCTTGAGCCCTCTTCGATTGGTACATAGTTCTTTTAAGAATTTGGCATACCTTGGGATTTTATTAATGGATTCGAGTAGAGGAATGTTGATCTCCACACGCTTGAATGTGTCCAAAACCTCCTTTTTCATTTCTTATTCATCCATATTCTTGGTTTGAACAACCCTGTTTGGAAAAGGAAGGGGTTTAGGAGGAACATCATAAATCTTTTTCTTACCTTTATCTTTCTCCTTGGATTGCTCATCAGTTGGTATGGAATGTAGCTTCTCTGGAGTAGAGGTGAATCCCGGTGGAATGGTAGGTACAAATGTATCATTCATTTGCTTCCCACTTCTCAATGTGATGTAACTGAAATTCACCTTTGAATTTGGAGTGGGTTGGGAAGGTAGATTTCTGGAATTCATAATTACATGTTCATGGAGGGCGGTGGAAATCTGGCTCATTTGAGTCTTTAACTCCCTCAGCTCCGATCTTTTACTCTTTAGCTTATTCTGTTGATTAAGAACAATTTGTTTCAAAAGAACATAAGTGTTAGAGTCTACCTTGTTTTGGAGATTACCTTGATTCTGACTCGTTGATGATTGAGCTTCGAATCTCCTTTGGGGTTATTGGAAACCCTGTTGGTAAGGTGGAGGCTGCAGGAAGTTTGGTTGAAAAGGGGGCCTTTGTTGTTGTCCAGATCCATACCTCATATCCAACTGATCTTTCCACCCTTGGTAGTATGTTGGAGAAAATGAATCAAACTTCTTTTAGGGATATGGTTGTTGTTTCTGCTGAAATGGTCTCCCAGGGAATACATCTGCACAATCCTCTATCTCTTGTAGTTGTGGGAAACAGTCAGTTGGGTGGCTTGTCTCAGTGCAAATGCCACATGGCCTTGAAGGAGGGGGTTGGGATGTCTTTTGATCCAATGAAATCTGCCTCACCATAGTGTCCAATTCTTCCAACTTGGTATCAATCAAATGACTTTCAAGAGAAGAAGGACTTACCTGATGTACTCCCCTGATATGTGGTGTACCTCTATCGCCAAATTGTTGGGAGTTTTGGGCCATATTTTTGATCAACGCACGTTCAGCTACTGGTGTCTTGTCCACCAATGTTCCTCCAGCCGAATCATTTACAATACTTCTCTCCATAGGTGTGATTCCTTCATGGAAGTATTGGATGAGTAATTTCTCACTGATTTGGTGATGTGGGCAGCTTGCACGCAACTTCTTGAATCGCTCCCAGTACTCATACATTGACTCCCCTTGTGCTTGCTTGATCCCCAAGATCTCTTTATGAATGGAAGTGGCCCTCGATTCTGGAGAAAATATCTGTAAGAAAAGACATTTTAAATCGTTCCAACAAGTTACATCTTCAGGTTGTAAATAGTACATCCAATCCTTTGCAGCTCCATCAAGTGAGAATGGGAATTCTCTTAGTTTGATTTGATCTTCAGAAACATTTCTTGGTTTTAAGGTTGAGGAAACCACATTAAATTCCCTAAGGTTTTTGCTGGGATCCTCACCAGATAAGCCATGAAAATTTGGAAGAAGGTTAATTCATCCATATTTTAACTCAAAGTCTGATTCGAGATTCGGGTATGCAATACAATTTGGTTGATAGTTAATATCTGGTGCAGCCTATTTTCTAATGGTTCTATTAAGTTCATTTCCATTATTTCTATCCATTAGTTCCTCTTTTATATTTGAATTTGAATTTCTTCCCATTTCAATGTTTCTAGAAGAGAGGAATTCACCAACTATTTGAATATTGAAACTTCCCGCAGATTGAGAATGTTTTATTCGTTCCCTAAGGCTGCGTTCAATCATAGGGTCAAGATCTAAGAGATCTTCAGGATTAGTTCGTGCTATAAATCAAATAAAAATGAAAAGAAAGAAAGTGGAACATAGTAAAATAAAAATGAAAAGTTTGAGTTGATGGTCCAAAATGATGTAGAAGATAATAAAGAAGAAGAAGAAAAATCATATTGGGTAAAGAATGAAGAAAGAAGCGAGGAAGAGAATAAAATGTAAAATAAAATAAATACCTCTAATTGGTTGAAATAATTACTTGCCTCCCCGGCAACAACGCCAATTTGAAATACCGCTTTCGTGGGCGCCCTCAAATGATTAATGTGATTTTGGGGTTCTTAGGTGCAACAGAGTGGCTAACCAAGATCGTCTCTCAAAGGAGGAAGTGAATTTAACATCTTATTAAAGGTACTATAAAACAAATAAAAAATAATATAATAAAGACACTACTTGAAAGGATGGGGGTTGGTTATAGTTTATAAATCTGGAATAATTTTTTTGGAAGAAGATTCTATTTTTTTTTGTTTTTAGTTTTGAAATGAAGTTCGATTAAAATAACACAACAAAAAGATGTTTTTTTAGGAAATATTTAAAATACGTAATTGATCTAACTCTACCTCTTCAATCATTTATAAATAATTATCATTTAAATTAATTTTCACATAATTATGATCCCTTAATTTGTTAAATCCTGAACCCTACGAGAATTAACTTTACCATGAAGATGAACTGAATTTAACCTTAGGCTAACTTCGGAACATGCAGTCGCAACACCCTGCTTTGATTGATGTTCTAAAATTAGCTTATGGTCAGTGGTAAATTAAGGCACATAAACACTCTGTAAATGAGGATTAATTGAGTTTAGGGATTATATTTGAACTCTACAAATTGATCCCGTGTGGTTTTGAATTACCAGTTAAGGTTGTGCTATCACAGTTCACACAATTCCCGACCTCACGTGTTTTGTGTTAACTATTCAATTTCTTGATTAGTTTAATTTAAATTAAAAACATAATTAATAGATCATAATATGTGAATTACAGTAGCTCATTTATTCAAAAATAAATTAATGAAGAATGATAGAGGTCGATCGATTACTAAAAATAACTACTCTTCCATGGGTGGTGTAATCATCGTAGAAGCGTTTTGCATGTGAAAAGGTTTATAATGGGTATAACCCAATAACACTTTTACTAAATAATTACAGCCCAAAGAGGAAGATTAAGAGAAGAAGAAATTTAAACAAAATAGAAGAAATGATAAGAAATAAAAGAGTAAAAAATAAGTTTATTACACAATCAAAATCAATACAACATGAAGGAGAAGAAGAAGGCTTCGTCGAAGGGATCCTTGCTTCAAGAGCTACCCATATTTAAATGGTTGGAGAATTGGAGTTTATCCACTTCTCCTCTTCCCTCAACTTCCCAATGCACTTCCTAACCCCACCAAAAGAGAAAAAAACCAATTTATATAGTGGTGGGGATGCTTGGATCAAAGTGGTTTCAAGTGTGAATGGGGAATCTCGGACAAATATTTTATGCCAAATTGCACCGCCCATTTGACCACCAAAATGGGTGAATTGGCTGGCCTCCCAGAAGGATAAAATGTGCGGATATGGATTCTCTATCTCCTATCCAAATTTGGGCTCAACCAGGCCTGGATGAAGGATTTATGGTCGCAATACAGAAGCTTCTCCATTCTGGCGAGTCCAGCCCAACTTTGAATTCATGGCCCATTTACAATAACCAAATGCACTCTTTAGCACTAGTGTCCTGCATAAATGTTGCACATAATGAAGTTAGGAACACTGTTAAAAAATATAAAATTCGAATAATAAATATAAAAATATTTATTTTCGAAATACTATAGTGAACTATAAAGGGTAAAACTGGAATTTTCATCAAATATTCAAATGAATGATCTAATCCCAAATATTTCATAAAAGAATATATTTAGCACAATTTGAGGAAATTATATCATTTATTATCAATAAAATATTCAAAAAAATAGTGTTTTATCATGGGGTCAATGATATCATGTCATGAATGTAGCTGGAATACCATTAACCAATTTGGCTGAGGTGGCTGACAAGGAAGATGTAGTTAGACTTATGATTCGCAGCCCAGACATACATGTCTTTCATAGGTTAGTCAAAAAGTGACTCAAGTAAATAGTACAAGTTAGTTATATTCATTCCATCCTACACAATAAGAGTATATTTCCAAACCATCTATAGTTTGAGTTATAATTCTAGTTTCCACCAATTTATCATCCAATTTGTTTGACACAGACTTTTCTCACAAACTTATATCTAAGAGTAATATGGGATTTTTGGGCCCTGATATTTAACACAATCATGGTGTTAGGAATGTAGATATACCATTAAGAATATATTCAATGGGATTTATCCATTTTCAGGACTATCCCCTTGAGATAGTTGGTCACCTTCTTGTATAGAATCATTTCCTCATCGACATGATGGTATTTGATGTAATAATTTGGATGGACTAGTCATCGCCCTACCATTCCCATATTGACTTCATTAATTGGAGGGTGATGTTTACATTAATATATGGCTATAGGGACAAGCATAAGGTAGACTAGGATGTGTAAGAATCAGGATCAGGACCTGAGCAGTAGAGGTTTGGAAGTGTGACAGCTCAGATCACAAGACTTTTCCTTGAAAACCAGGGGTTACATACTACTATATTTCCTCCTTTGTTGGAGCATTATAGAGATTCATTTCCAAAATAAATCTCTAGTCAACCTCTGGTGCCAGACATAGATTTTACTATTGACCTTACACAAAGAGCGGAATTAGTGACCATTCTTCCTTATAGGGTGGAACCTATGGAGATTTTGGGGCTCAAGAAGCATTTGGAGGATCTGGAGGATAAATTTCTTATAGGTCCTAACACTTGTACTTAGGGTTCACAAATAATTTTCACCATGAAGGCAGAAATTTCCTTAAGTATCTGTGTTCATTACCATTGGTTGAATCAAATCATGGTAATGAAATAGTATCCACTGCCATGAATAGAAAACATCGTTGATCATATTAGAAGTTTGAAAGTGTTTTTGAAGAAATACTTGATGTTTATCTAACATCAAGAACATTTCATGACTTTAGATACACACAAAATAGCATTCCTGAGCATGTATGGTCACAAAAAGTACCTAGTTATGTTATATAGACTCACGAACACACCATCGATCATTATGGATATTAGGAATCAGATTTCCCACCTTTATGTAGATTCATTTGTGGTTGTATTTATTATTTATATCTTGATGTATTCACTATCCTAAAATGACCATGAAACCGATCTTGAGATACTATTTAATGCACTAAGAGAGAACCAGCTCCATAATAAGATGAATAAATGCCACTTTTAGATGAACAAAGTCAACTTCTTGGGTAACATTAGCTCAAAGATATATGTTTTAGTAAACCCAGCGAATGTTAGAGTTTTATTTTAATGGGTGAATTCTGATAAATTCATTGACATTTTGAGTGCCTTGGAAAATTTCGGATATTAGAGATACTCAATCCATAATTTCTCATCCCTTGAAGTGTGAAATATGGACTTTAAAAACAAGGGTGTGAAATTCTTGTGGTTGGAATCTTATGGGGAACACTTTTTGAAGATGAAGTGTCATTTGAATTCAGGGATGATACTGATTATTATAGAGAATGGATGAAGTTATAATATGTATAGTGATGCCTAAATTATTTATATTGGATCTATTTTGGTGAAGGATGAGCAATTAATTGCATACTGGCGTATTCACTTATGTACTCATGAGTATAATTACCAAACACATGACCTTGAGCTCACTACTATTGTTCATTACATACGTTTCTAGAGTAATTATCTACTTGGAGACAATTTCGTTGGGTTCATAGACCAAAAATGCAACATGTACATCTTTACACAGTGGTACATCAAACCCAAGAATTTTATGTGGGTGGAGTACCTACAGTAATTTGATTTCAAGCTAGCCTACATGCTTGGAAAAGGGAATTTAGTATCCAATTATCAGTGCCAAATGAATCAGATGCTTGCTGTTTAAGAATCCATTGGATAATGATAGGTTTTGTCGTCATTCTTAGAGATGCACATTGTGGTTTAGGAGGAACATGTTTAGACTATCCTCTTAGCCTTAGTAGGGACATCTAATCTTCAGGAATGAATATGAATGAGGATATTATCTGATTTTGAAGGCATTCTCCTTAGGGAATTAATTTCATATGATGATATATATTATGGTTGTACTATGGATAGGGATGATACCATATTATTCCATGGGCATGTATCAGTCCTAGTAGAAATTAAAGAGGATTTGATGTGGGGATTCCACACCTCAATATGGTTGTTTCATCTTAGTTTCAAAAAAATATTTCAAGATCTAAAATTATATTATTGGTATCCTGGTAATAAATATGGAATTGATGGTTTCATCACTTAGTGTTCCACCAATCAGCTGGTGAAGGAAGAACATTAGTTTCCTATAGGATTTCTACAACATTTTTCCAACCCCAAGTGGAAATAGAATGATTTTTAGTGGTTTCTGTGAGTTCTATGCCTAGATCACCACATGGAAATTATATAGTGTGAGTTATTGTTTATCATTTTATGAAGGTTGAACACATCTTTCTCATGAAAGAGACCTTCTCAATTGAAGATCTAGGATGTTTTTACATCAGAGAGGTTGTATGTATTCATGGAGATCCTCGTTCTATCATTCCTGAAATAGATGATCATTTTACATCACATTTATAATAAGGGATAACAAAGGACTTAGGTAACATGGTTCTTTGAAGCATGGCCTCTCACCCACAAACCGATGGATAGATGGAACGTATGATCATGGGTCTAGTGTTCATGCTTCACCCATAAGTCCTTGACATTAGGGGTTCAAGGGAGAAACAAATTCTCCTCATCATGTTTTCCTATAATAACTGCTTTTAGGCTACCATAGAGACGGGTACCTATGAAGCCTTTTATGGAAATACATTCCACTAATATCTATACTGGATAGAATAGGGAGATAAAGATAATTGGACCACGTCACATATAGGAGACTATAGAGCATGTCCAAATGATTAGAACTCACATGTTGACAGCTCTATCCAAATAGAACTCATATGCCAATAGATGATGAAAACCTATCGATTTTGAGGTTAGAGACCAGGTTTTGTTGTGATCCTTGCCCATTATGGGGAATATACATATCAAAAAGTTGGGAAAGCTCTCTCTGCGGTTCATTATGCCCATCGAGGTTGTGATATAGATCATCCCAGTGACTTACTAGTTGGAACTTCCTAAAAAATAATGGTCCATGCATGATGTCATTAATGTATCTCAACATCACCAATATTATCCATACCCAACTCCTATCTTTCATCTTGATGATTTTGATTTGGATATGGATGTTTCCTTCATGTATTATCCCCTTCGTATTGTTTATCTGAGCATGAAGACCCTCCATTGAATTTATGTTCATATGGTATAGGTTATATGGAATCACACCCATGTAAAGGACAAGACATGGGAATAGGAATATGATATTTGATCATAGTGGCCGAAACACGTTTTTGAAGACACCTCTATACCCATATAATTCCAACTCAAGGGTGAGTTGTTTTATCGAGAGGAGGATGCAATGATATATCTTTTTAAAAATTGTATGGACCATTAGTTTTTATTTAGAATACCTAATATGGGCCAAATAACTATATATACTCTAGTAATGGAGGTCATGGGAGGGTTTAGGGATCATTTTGAGTCTGGATCCCTGAAGCGTGAAAAATAGACTTGGGAACATGGTTTGTTAGCCACTATGTGACCCAAGGCACAAAGCCATGCAATCAGTTGTAGACATTGGATAGATCCCATTTTCACGATCTTTTCATGGTTAGTCAAACAACATTCCAAACCTTGTGGGGTGCCCTTTACTATAGATAACCATACATGGTTGACATACGGTTTGACTAATTATACATCTAAATCACATTCTCTGTTATTTTTGGTTTAAATTTAATTTTTTCTTCGAGTAAAGTTATTATATTTTTTCTATTATCCCATTATTCTCCAACATACATCAAAGGTTATTCTCCTCCATTTGAGCTCAAATATTTCTAAATCTATGAATATGGGTAATTTATTTTTCTAGTGTCTATTTGTTTATCCATATGAAGTGTTAGATTCATCTCCGCATACTTTCCTGGTCTCTAAACTGTTATCAAAATTTATCGTTCCATCTTTTCACTATTTACCTACATCATCATTCTCCCAATTTTTATGTAATTGGACCGTTTCCCCTATCTATTCCAACCTTATTTGAAACTGAGGTCAATATCAAGTGATGTGTTTTCTATGACCATTAGATAGGTGGTCACGTTTTTTTGTCTGGTTTTGGTCATTTCTTAATTATTTTATTGTTCCATATGTTTTCCTTTACATTGTATATCCTTATATTGATTCATTCATGTCTTATTGACCTTTTAACCTAGAAACATGTTTATTGATTCATGGTTGGTATTTTAGAGGCTATACATATCATATTTGGTCACCCCCGGGGTCAGCCACTTGGTGTTGTCCATTTTTTCCATTTTGATCAAAATTTGTGGAAATAACTTATGCCTTTAGGAATTGTTTTTAAATGAATTTTTCCCCTAGGCGTGTTTATTAATGGAACCCAAAGAAATTATTAAGTTTTTGGTCCCCCTGTAGTTGTAATTTCCCATGATGGAATATACCATGATGCCACGAATCATTCCCCAGATACTTGGTCCATAGTAATGGAATTTGCCATGATTTACTATGTTGAAATGCTTGAATTGAATAAAATGGATAATAATTTATGGTTTTCCTTTATTAAAATTAATTTAATGGATTTAATGGTTTTCTTATGTTCTATGGTTAATCCATTACTTTTTGTTACTCCATAGAATTTTTTATTAAAATTGAAATTCTTCAAATCGTTTTGATCACGACTAAGTGGATATATGTGAGGTAATTTCTCATATATTATTTTGATAAATGTGATTATGCCTCTTATATGTATATGGTATCTATGGAAGAAATGGATGAGGGGAAATGCACCATTCTAGTTATAATTATAATTCACCTATACAGAGGCCACAATATGGGGGCAAGTGATCATTGATCATGGCGACATGACGCTCCCTTGCATCAACTATTGAGAATGGCATCTTGCACCACTGATACTATATAGATGAAGGGTTGAGTCACCATGTTCCATGTTTATATTCATTCCATATAGGTTCACTCTCCATCCAGAGTGTTGTTTCATGTTGTCTCTCACACTTTTTGGATATAGGGAATGTACCATATTTCTTAATATTTTAGGTACTTAGACAGGATATGGATGCATGAGATATGCCCCACAATAATCAAGCGCTATTATTCTAGTTATATGGCCATTAGGCATCTTTACGCAGTTGGTTCATATATGTGGTTAAAATATTGAACTAATATATATTATATATATATATATATTGTTGATTATATATATAAAGTGAAATGATCAGACACTCCTCCACACCATGGGTTGAAGTAGGTAGACCAATCATGTGTTCATTAAGATCTTGAGTGGGTGGTTTTTTCATTAATAAACATTAATTTACTATTCTTCTTATACATGCACACTATTTAGTTATGAGCACTACTCAGATTACACATAGACATTGTTGGTAGTTGTCTGCTGATTTTTTTATCTCACACCCAACTCAAAATGCATTTGTTACCAAGGAAGACTATCTTTTTGTCGGTATTGATAAGGTAAATGGCCTAGATTTTAGTTATTGACATGATTTCCAAGATTTATCTTAGAAACATATGATCAGGCATAGACTTGAGATTCTTAAGGAGTTGTTTTAACCATTTTGACTTCCTCTACTATTTGATAGCAATCTTGTATCTATCGATTCTTTTTGTATTATAGTATAAAATACATCCATGTATTAGACACTTACCTAGGGGGTTTTTGTATTTATATCATTTTATTAGAAATATATTTCATCTATTTCTTACTTATCCAGTTATCTATTTATGCTTCTATAATTTAATTATTCTTTCTGTTTAAATTATGCTTCCATTGTTGGTTTTACATGCTTGTATATAAAGTGATACACTAACATGAGTGTATAATATCCCCACTATATAACATTTACACCATCATTACTAGTTGAAATCCTTTGGTGAATGTGGATGCACTCTTTAGGCCATGTGACGCACCAGTTCGGGGAACGAGTTAAGTGGATCCTGGTTCGGAACATTACATTCTTCCCTATAACTACATTCACCATGTTGATACTAAAATACATAATCTTTTTGAAAACAAACAACGCCATAGATGTCCCCCAATGTTGTCATTTTTTCTAAACATCCTCATATAACATTTATTATAGAGATAATTAATTATCCCATATGAAAAATTTATTTTATTGATGATTCAAAGGATAACAAATTTCTACACCCATAATATATAAATGATTTCTATCATAACTTTTGGATTCCAGTGATGATTTATCCTATCATGATCATGTAATAAACACTGTCGAGGACATACTTAATATAAATTTATCTAAATGAATATAAAATAATTAAATTTTTTATGATTAATTATTAATATGAAAAATATTATAGTAAAAATATTATAATATTTATAAATTATAATTTTCTTTTTAATATTGTCAATTTTATCAATTTACCATGATTTTTAATGATGTGTGATATTTATTACTTATTATCATAAATTAACAATATTTAAAATGATATAAATGATTTAACACTGTCAATGTACATACGATTTATTAAAAATGATTTATTAAATCATGATATCAGATTAGAAAATATTTCCTATTTCTAGGTCCATAATTATCCAAAAAATTAAAAATATTTATTATTTTAAATATTATTATATAATTACTAATTATCTATAATTATTAATAATTAATGGTAATTATTACTCTGAACTATTAATTATTCCTAATTGTTGCTATTTTTAATAATAATAGAGATTTATTGTTATTTTATACTAAATAAAGCTAATTTTTACTTAATTATAGAGATTTGCTGATAATTTTTAATAATTTTTTACACATTTGGGTATTTTTTTAGTAATTATAGTTATTTATCACTAATTTTTACTAAATGACACTAATTGTTACAATTTAATATTAATTTATTACTTATTAAAGTAATTTAATTTTTATTGATACTAATCATTTCAAATAACCAGTAATTATTTCAAATTTTTATTAATTAATAAATTTATATAATAATTATAGTGATTTACCATTATTTTTTCCAAATTAATATTAATTGTCACTAATTATGGGGATTTAAGAATAATTTTTACTTATTTATGAAAAATATATTATATTTTTTAATAACTACCACATTATTTAATTAATTATATTGATTCATAGCAAAGTTTTAATAATTTTTACTCATTACAACAAATTTTTAATAATCATAGCTATTTATCACTAATTTTTAATAATTATCGCTAGTTTTTAATAAATACTATTAATTTCTAATAATTACAAAGAATTTTACTATTTTTTTCTAATTAAAAATAGTTTTTAATAATTTTAGTGAATTAATGTTATTGTTTACTAATTAATTGAACTTTATAGTAATTTTTACTAATATTTGTGATTTTCCATTAATTTTCTACTAATGAATAATATTTTTTTTACTAATAAGAAATGTTTACTATTAATTATTACGAATTATTCCTAATCACTTCTAATTTTACTTGTTTTAATCCATTTCCTCCAATTTATACTAATTTTTAGTCATTTACAGAAATTTTTAATAAATTTTACTAATCACGGATAATTTATACTAATAAAAATGATTTTAAAATTTATAGTGGTTTGTCATTAATTTTTACTAATTACTAGTAATTTTTAATAATTATAGTGTTTTCATATTAATTTTTATTAATTACGGTTATTTATTAAAAATTAGTATAAATTATAATTACTAAATACTGTTATATATATATTATTACTATGTTCTATTAGTTAATACTATTTTTTTCAATTATAAGTAATTACTATTAATAACACCGACTTAATGATAATTAAAAAAAATTATTTCAAATTTGAAATGTTAAATTTTAAATAAAAACATTACAATTAATTAAAACTACATTTTTTGAATTTATAATAACTATCTCATGTACTCTATCGTCTTCTCATACTGCTGTTCCAACCATCGATGCATCTCCTCATGTTGTTTCTCATACCATCGACATAACAACCCCCCATGTTATAGTTGATACCATCGACGCGTCATATACTATCTACCCCAGTTTTTCCACCCTAATTATAATTTTTGACGTGGTGGGAAAAAATTGGACATTTCACATCATCTGAAGATTGTAAATTTTATGATTTACAAATTTTTTTTTATTACAATATATTTTATTAAATTATATTAAATTTAAATAAAAATTCGTTCCATAAGTGGTCATTAAAAAAATACCACTATTTACCTCTAATTTTTAGTATAATTTAATATAATGTAATAAAATATATTAGAAGTTACTAAAATGGTGAAAATCTTGGATTTTACAATCTCTAGGTGATGAAACCAATTTATTTAAACCATGTCCAAATTTCTCATTATTCATGTCTTAAAAATTGATGACAAATTTTATTTTTCATTTTTCTAGTAATTTATACAAGAAAATACTATTTATTACTAAGAACCACTAATTACCACTAATTAATACTATGTGCTACTAATTATTAGAATTTATCACTAATTATTACTAATAACTGCTAATTTCCACTAACTACACCAAATTATTACTAATCATCACTAATTATTACTAACTACCACAAATTATTACTAATTACCAGTAATTCACACTATTTAAAACTAATTACCAATAATTACATGTAATTACTGAAAATTTTAGACAATTATAGTTATTTATAATTAATTTTAACTAACCGTGGCTAATTTTTAAAAATAATATGTATTTATCGGTAATAATTTTTAATAACCACTGATTTTTAATAATTACTATAAATTTTTACTAATTATAGGGATTTAATTTTATTATTCTCTAATCATTACTAATTACTTGTATTTTTTTTACTAATTTTAACTAATTAGATCCAATTTTTAGTAAATTTTATGATTTAATGTTAGTTTTTTATAATTATCACTAATAATTAAGAATTATATTGATTTACCATTTTTTTCTAATTACTACCAATTATTAGTAATTGTACTTGTTTACTTCTTATTTTTAATAATGTTTTCTAATAATCACTATTTTTTACTAATGTTTAGTGATTACCAATAATTTTTAGTATTGTTTATTAATTTATGCTTATTTTTACTAATTTTTAGTCATTTCCACTAGTTTTTACTAAGTATTGTGGTTGATCAAGAATTTTTCCTAATTAACACTTTTTTTACTAAATTTTATTTTTATTTATATATGAATTAAATTAATTATTGAAAATTAAAACTATTTAATTTCAATTAAAATCTTTACTAATAATAAAACTGAATATTTATAATTTAAAATAACAACTACTAATTCTTATTTGTTACTTCTAATTACAAATAGTTACATAAAATTAGAAATAATAACTTATAATTAAATATAAATAATACTAATTTATTATATTAAAATCTAATATAAAATACAATTAATAAAATTAAAATTAAATACATGACATAAATACCTCAAAAGTGAATATTTTGTGTGATGCGAACTTCAAAATATTCTTCCTTATAAAAGATAAAAATTTATTTGAAACTGTTGAGAGAAGAAGAGGAAAGTTGATAAGAGGTAAGCTCAAATAAATAATGAAGGAAAGAAATTTGACAAAAGGGTATATGTAAGTACAATTAGTAGTGACCAGACAATTTACAATGGGTAACATTGTAAATAGTTTCCACCATAAATAACCTAGGTAGCTGTTACAAAGTTAATTGTTATGGGTACCGTTGCAAATAATCACCTTTTGAAATGGTATTTGCAATGTTAGTCAGTGAACGATGTAAATAACTGAAATTAAAAAAGGTTATTTTTGATAGATACATTATCTGGTCGAAAGTGACATGACATGAACATGGGTATTTATGATGGGAACCAAGTCCCGTTATAGTTACCCATTCTGGTATTAGGGAAGGAAGCTGTGCAAAAATTATTTTCTCTGAGTAATTCTCCCACAAAAAATAAGTGTTTATTTAATAGTATTATTGATGGAACTCCAATATCATTGAAACTAGACCTCTGATATAAACTACTTTCAATAGGATATGGGCCCATCCCAAATAGCCCATTGCAACAAGTGATTTCTCTTGTAGTGTTTTAAGGTCTTTTAGGGGTTTTTTGGGTTTAATGGACTTTTAGGGTTTTTTATAATATTTGGGGGTTATTAAGGTTCTTTAGGGGGTTTTTGGGTTTTTTTGGCTCTTTAGGGGTTTTAGGGGTTTTAGTGTCCATTATGGGGTTTTAAGGTCCATTAGGGGTTTTTTGGGTTTTATGGTTCTTTAGGGGTTCTAATGTAACTTTTATGGAATTTTGATGCCTTTTAGGGTTTTTGGGATTTTTGGCTTCTTTATGTGTTTTCAGGGATATTGTGGACCATTAATGGTTTTGGGATATTTTACAGTTTTTAAGTGATATTTTTTGTATATTTCATTGCATTTTTTGGGTTTTAAGGGGTTTTAGGGTTTTAGGGGTTTTCATATTTTGTATGGGTTCTTAGGTTTTTAGTTTTTATTTTTTAGGGATGTTTTTGGTTTTTATGCATGTAGGTGTTTTAGTGGTTTTTTGGGTGTTTAAGTGTTTTTCATTTTTAAGGGTTTTAGGTGTTTTAGGGTTTTTAAGGTTTTTAGGATCCTATATGTTTTTATTTGGTTTTTCGGGGATTATTTTAAGGTTTAGTAATTATTATTGATTTTTGGTTTTTAGGGTCTTATGTTTTTAAGGATTTTAATTTGTTGAAATGTTTTTATGGATTTTTGGTTTCTGAGGATTTTTTGGGTTTTAGGGTTTTTTTGTGTTCTACAGTTTTTAGGATTTTTTTGGGTTTAGGGTTTCATGGTATATTTAGTGTTTTTTGGGTTTTTAGTGTTTAAATTTTTTTTAGGTTTCTAAAATTTTCTTAATGGTTTTTAGTCATTTTAAGGGGTTTTCAAGTTTTTACGATTTTTAGTGTTTTTATTTATAGATATGGATTTTTGGGGTTTTTAGGAGTTTTAGTGTCTCTATAGGGTTTAGTGATTCTTAGGGTTTTTAGGGTTTTGAATATTTTTATTGTTTTTGTGTATTTTTTAGGTTATTCATGGTTTTTAGTGGATTATAAGGTTTCATAGGTGTTAAGGTTTTTCTGGTTTTTTATTAATATTTGCGTTATTATGGGATTTTAAAATTATAATAGGGTTTTAGGATATACGTTATAGAGTTTAGGGTATTGGATATAGGTTTTATGGTGTAGGGTATAGTGTTTTTGGGTAATGTTTAGGGTATTGGGTGTAGAATATAGGGGTTATGATTCATTGTTTAGGGTTTATAATGTATTTTATAGGGTTTTGGGAGTAAGGGTTAGGGTGTACAATGTATTGTATATGATTTAAGGTGATAGGTTTATTATTTAGATTTTATGGTATAGGGTTTATAGTATTCTGTTTTGTGGTTTGGGTGTAGGGTACATGGTGTAGGATATAGGGTTTTAGCTTTAGGATATATGTTTTAGGGTTTAAGGTGTAGGTTTTACAATTTATAGTGCATAGTATAGGGTTTATGGTGTGGGGTATAGGAAATAATGTATAGTGTATAGGGCTTTGGGTGTACAGAATAAGGTTTAGGGAGTAGGGTATATGCATTAAGGTGTAGTGTTTTGGTTTTAAGGAATATGGTATATGGTTTATGGAGAGGGGTTTAGGGTTTAGTGTGTATGGTAGATGGTTTGGGGTATATGGTTTATGGTTTAGTTTGTATGGTATATGGTTTAGGGTGTAGGGTATAGGGTTTAGGGATTTGGTTATTGGCTAAGGGTTTTTAGGTGTAGCTTTTGCAGTTCTATGTGTAGAGATTTGGGTTTTGGTTTTAGGGATTAGGTTTTAGGGTTTAGGGTGTAGGGTATAGGGTATATTGGGTAGGGTTTTGGATATAGGGTATAGTGTATCAGGTTTAGGGTGTAAGGTTTAGGGATGAGTGTTTTTGTTTTGTGTTAAGGGTTTATGGTGTAGGGTGTACAATATAGGGATTAGGGTATTGGGTATAGGTTTTATGGTTTAGGTTTTAGAGTTTATGGTGTTGGGTATAGGGTTGATGGTGCAGGGTTGAGTGTTAATGGCATAGTGTATTATCTTTTGGGGGTTTAATCTTTTTTAGTGTTTTTATTTTTTAGGGTTATTTATGTTTATTTTATTTTTATGGGGTTTAAGAATTTATTTGGGCTTGGGGGGGGGGGAGGTTGGGCTATTTAGTGTATTTGGATTTTTAGGATTAAAGGGGGGTTTATGTTTTTAGGCGTTTTTTGGGTTTTTGGGCTCATTATTTGTTTTAATGTTTTGTTAGGTTTTTAGAGGGTTTAGGCAATTTTAGGGATTTATGATCATTTATGATTTTTAGGTTTTTATCGTTTTTGTGGTTTTTTCTGTATTAATGTTTTCAACTATTTTCTAGAATTATATAATTTTTATTATTTTCTTAGGGGATTAAATTTTTTCTGAGGGTTTTTCTAGTTTTTATCATCTTATAGGGGTTTTAGTATTTTTTGAGTTTTTAGGGTTTTGGGGATTTAAGTGGTTTGTTTTTTGTTTTGGGATTTTTAGGGTTTATTATATTTTTAGGGTGTTTTAGGGTTATTATTGGATTGAAGGGTATTTTGGTTTTTTTTCATATTTTTGAGTTTCTTTAGGATTTAATGGTTTTGGGTGGGTTTAGCATTATTTTAATGTTTTTTTATATTTTTAGGGTGGTAATGGGTTTTAGGGTGATTTAGGGATTTTTTAGAAGTTGTAAGGTTTTTAGGTTTTCTTGGACATTTAGGGTTTCAAGAGTTTTATGTGTAAGTGTATTTTTGTACTTTTAATGGGTTTTAGATGATTTTATGGATTTATCTTATTTTAGGAGTTTTAGGGTCTTTTATTTCTTCTAGGGTTTTTTAGGTCTTTTGGGGTTTTGAGGATTTTTTTTGTTTTTTGTGTCTTTTGGGATTTTTAGGGCTTTCGGGGTGCGGGGGGGGGGGGGGGGGGGGGTTACTGTGTTCTGGATTCATTAGGTTTTTTCTTTTTATTTAGGTGTTAGGGGTTTAATACGTTTTCTATTAATTTTATTTTTTTTGAGACATTAGAGATATTTAGTAATTTTTAGGGTTTTCATGGTTTTAGGTTCTTTAGAGGTTTTTGGTTTTTTTGGGTTTTATGTGTATTTTGGTGTTTTTAGTGGTTTCTGGGATTTAGGGTTTTTAGGGTTTTAGTTTTTTTGGGATTTAAAGGATTTTTTTGGGGTTTCATTCTCTTTTGTGGTCTTAGTTATTATTTTGGTTTTTTGGGTATTAGGCTTTTCAGGTAATTTAGGGGTTTTATGTATTTTATTGAATTTTAGGGGTATTTTGGATTTTTTGGGTTTGGGAGTGGCCTTCTTATAATTTTATTGTTTTATGGTTTTTTGGTTTTTGGGGTATTTTATAGATGTTTAGGGGTGTAAATGGATTTTAGTGTTTTTAGGTACATTTAGTATTTTGGGGGTTTCTTTGTTTTTTTTGTCTTTTTTAGTGTTTCTAGGTTCAATTAACAATTTTAGTGGATTTTAGGGTTTTAGGGTTTTAGTATCTTTTGTGGGGTTTAGGTTTGTTAGGGTTTTAGGGGTTTTATTGTATTCTAGGCGTTTTTTGGTTTTACATTTTTTTTTGGGGTTTAAGCAGTTTTAGGTGTCGTCGGGTTTCATAGTGTTTTTTTTATTTTTTAGAGAATTTAATGTTTTTATAGTTTTAGGGTTTTTAGGATTTTTGTGTTTTTATGGGTTCAAGTGTTTTATGTTTTCAGTTGTTTCGTGGGTTTAAGAGTTTTCTTATTGTTTTAGGGATTTTCATTGGTTTTAAGTCTTTCATATGATTTACAGGGATTTAATACCCTTTTAAGGATTTTTTTTGTTTTTATAGGTTTGAGGGGTTTTCATGGTTTCAATAGGGCTTTCCAATCATTTTAGGGATTTTAACATTTTAAGGGTTGTAGTGTTTTTAGGTTATTTGAGGATTTTAGGGGTTTTTAGTTGTTTTAGGGTTTTTTGGGGGGTTTTGGTGTTTTTATAGTTTTTATGAGTTTTAGTATTTTTAATGTTATTAGGGGATTCTTCGGTTTTAAGGGTTTTTAGGTTTTTGGGGTATTTGATGATTTTTACTGTCCTTTGAGTGTTTAATGGATTTTTAGGTTCCACTCTAGGTGTTTCGGTATCTAGGATCCTTTAGGTTTTTAGGGGTTATTGGGGTCCTTTGGGAGATTTATGGGGTTTATGTGTTTTTAGGTTTATTTAGGGGTTTTCAGTTTTTATGATCCTTTATAAGATTTTAGTGTTATTGTTTTATTTCTAGTTTTTAGGGGTTTTATGTTCCTTTTGGAGATTTAGGGGTTTTAGGGTTTCATTTTTTTAATTTTTCATTGGGTTTAATAGTATTGAGGGTTTTATATGTTTTAGCTTCGTTATGGGTTTTAGGGATTTTTCTGGGATTTTTGAGATTTTTGGATCATTTATATTTTTTTGTATTTTAAAGGGTTTTAGTATTTTTTGGGGTTTTTGGGATTTTAATGTTATATTGGTATTTTACGTTTTTTAGAGTTTTAATGGTTTTTAGATATATATGGTTTTAGAAATTTTTAGGGTTTTAAGCTTTTTTTTGGGTTTGGATGGCTATTTCAGGTTTTTGGATTATTTTAGAGTTATTTTGGGGTTATTTTAGAGATATTTTAGGGGTTCTAATGGTTTTACTGTTTTTCGAGGTTTTAGTGTTTTGTGGGGATTAAAGAGTTTTATAATTTTAATTTTTTTTGTGTTTTAAGTGTTTTTATGTATTTATGGCTTTTAGGGGCTTTAGTGAATTTAGGGGTTTTAAGGTATTTATGATTTTTAGGGGTTTTGAGGTTTTAATGGTTCTAGGGTTCTTTTTGGCTATTATTTTTTAACAAATTTTAATGGATTTTATGATTGTTATGTATTTTATTGTTTATAGTGTTCCTTAGGGACTTTAGGGTTTTTTGGATATAAAAAGGGATTTTAGCATTCATAGAGTTTTACGAGGTTTTTGGAGATTTAGGGTTTTTTGGGATTTTAAGGGTTTTAGTATTTTTTAGCATTTTTTTCGGGTCTTATTTTTATGTCATATATTTAGGGGTTTAAATGGTTTAATTGTTTTTTACTGTTTTTATTATTTTAAGGGTTTTGAGGGGTTTAGTGTGTTTTTATGGTTTAATCGGGTTTTTTAGTTTTTATGTTTTTTTAGGTTTTTTGGGGTTTTTTTTGTTTTTAGGGGTTTCATAGGTTTTTATGTTTGTTTAATGTTTTTAATGGGTATTTATTTTGGTTTTTATGTTTTTAGGGTTTTTTTTTGTTTTTTAGTGGTTTTGGGTCTTTTAGGGGGTCTTAGAGGTTTTATGGTCATCTTGGGGTTTTAAGGATTTTCATTTTTCATGGGACCTTGTGGTTGTTAGATATTTTTTGAGGTTTTTTTGATATTTTAGTTGTTTTAGGGATTTTTTACGTTTTTTGTTTGTTATGGTTTTTAGGGGTTTAAATGGTTTATGGGGTATTTAGGGCTTTTAGGTTTTTTGGGATTGTTAATTTTTCTTACGTTTTATGTTTTTTGGGGTTTTCTTGGTTATTATAGGGGTTTAGGTATTTTAAGGGGGTTTTATGTATTGAGTTAATTTTTAGGGGTTTGAAGGGTATTAGGGTTCATATTGTGTTTGAATTGTTTTTTATTGTTTTTATGGATTTGGGGGTTTTTTAAGGGTTTTCTTGGGTTTTTATGTTTCCTATTGGTCTTTTAAGTTTCTAATAGGGGTTTTAGGGTAATTAAAGGTTTTAGGTATTTGTGTATGTTGTGGTTTTAATCTATGTTAGGGTATTTTGGGGTGTTTTGGTTTTTGGGCATTTAGGGTTTTTAGGTGTTTGGGGCTATTTTACAGTTTTAGGTATTTTGTGGTATTTTAGAGTTTTTTTATTTTTTGGAATTTAGGGGTATTGTGGGTTTTTTGTTTTAATTATTTTTACGGTATTATTGTGGTTTTATAGGATGTTAGTGTTTTTATTGTATTTTGGATTTATTTGGTTGTTTAGTGTATTTGAGCATTTTTTAGGGGGTTGGGGGGTTTTGGTGTTATTGATTTTTTTTCATTTTAATGGTTTTAGTGGTCTATGGTGTCTTAGGGAGTTTAAGGGTTTTTATGGTTTAAGGGGTTTTACTTTTTTATTTGTTTTTGGGATTTTTGTGTATTAATGGGTTTTGAAGTGATTTTATGGGTTTTAGGATTTTTTTGTCTTTAGGGTATTTTAGGGGGTTTATGTTTTTTTTGTGTATTTATGGATTTTTTGGGTCCTTTAGGGGTTATAGGACATTATAGGGTCCACTAGAGTTTTTAGGTGTTTTGGGGTGTTTTTTTTTTTTAGGGTTTTTAGGTTTTTAAGGGTTTCTAGGGTTTTGAGGGGTTCCTGGTGTTTTTAAATTGTCCAGAATTTAGTGTTTTAAGGGTTTTTAAGGTCTTCTTGATTTTTAGGGTTTTACAAGTTTTATGTGATTTTTATGTGATTTTTATGTTTTTAGGGTTTTATGAATTAATAAGGGTTTTTATGTTTTAGGGTCCTTTGATGTTTTTGGAAGTTTGAGATATTTTAGTGTTTTAAAGGGGTTTTATGGGTTTTAGGGTCTTAAATGGGTTTCTAGGTTTGTGGATTATTTTTAGGGTCTTCTAGGGTCTTTTTTGGGTCCTTATGTGGTGTTAGGGGTTTTCAATGGTTTTTAGGGTCTTTTCATCTATTTAATAATTTTATGGATTTTTAGGATTTTTAGGGGTTTTATGTACAATTCGGGTTTCTAGGTTTTTATAGGTTTTTAGGTGATTTTGAGATCTTTTATAGTCCTTTAGGGTTTTATCAGTGTTTAGGGTCATTTTGGGATTTTAGGGTCCTATTGGAATTTTATGTTTTTTGGGTACCATTAAGTGTTTTTTGTATTTGTAGGGTCTTTTGGGTTTTTAGTGCCCTTTATGCGTTATAGAGATTTAGTGTCTCTTAGGGGGTTTTAGGGTATTTTATGGTCTTTTAGGGTTTTTAAGACATTTTAGGGGTTTTTATTATTTTTGTTAGGTTTTTTTGGGTTTTTAGGGTCTTTTATTATTTTATAAGTTTGAGGATATTTTATGTTTTTTTTATTTTATGGTATTTTTTAGCCTTTTGGGTTTTTAAGGGTTATAAAGTATTTTAGTGTTTTAAGTTGTTTTACAGTTATTCTAGGTATTTACAGTTTTAGGGTTTTAAGGCCCTTTATGGTTTTGTGTGTTTTGTAAGGGTTTTATGGGGTTTTATGGTTTTTAGGTTTTTAATGTATTAAGGGGTTTTGGGGTTTTAAGTGTTTTTAGTGGGTTATGCGTTTTAAGGGGATTTAGGGTTTTATAGGGGTTTTATTTTTTTAGGTTTCTTGGATAATTTGGGTTTTAAGGGATTTTAGGGTTTGTTATAGTTTTAAGGGGTTTTAATTTTTTATATATGAATTAATAGTGTTTTTAGGGTTTTAATGGGTTTTAATATTTTTTAGGTTTTTAGTGTTTTTAGTTTTTGATGATTTTTTCGTGTATTTATGTATTTTAGGTTTTTCAGGGTTCTGTATTGTTCTTTTAGGATTTTTATAGTTTTTTGGGTTTTAAGGGTTTTAGGTAATTTATTGTATTGTATGGAATTTAGTGTTTAAGGGTTTCTTTGGTTTTTATTGGTATTAGTGTTTTCTAATTATTTTTGAGGTTTTAGATTGATTTTGGGGTATTATGGTTTTTTTATGGATTTCCCCGAGTTATTATGGGGTTTAGAGGATTTCTAGGTTGTTTTGGGTCTAGGGATTATGGTGTAGGTTATAAGGATTATGGTGTAGGGTATTGGGTCATGGGTGTTGGGTATAGGGTTTGGGGAGATGGTATAGGGTTTTGGGTGTAGGGTTTAGTGCTTAGGGTTTTGCGTATAGGGTTTAGTGTGTAGGTAATATGGCAAAGGGTGTAAGGTATTGAGTTTTCGGTGTTGGGTTTATGGTTTAGGGTTTATGGTATAGGGTTTAACCTTTAGGTTTCAGTGTTTAGGTTGTTGGGTGTAGGGTGTATGGTTTAGGGTTTAGTGTGTATGGTTTAGGTTGTAGGGAATGGGATTTAGGGTGTAGACATAATGGTTTAGGGCTTAGGGTGTATAGTATTAGGGTGTACGAATTATGGTATATTGTATTGTGTTTTTGGATTTATGGTTTAGGGAATGAGGTTCATAGTGTAGGGTTTAATTTTTAGGGTGTGGGTTATTGGGTTCAGTGTGTAGGGTTTAGGGGTTCGGGTTTTGGGTATCGAGTTTTGGGTGTCATTTTTAGGGTTTATGGAATGGGGTATAGCGTTTAGTGTTATTTGGTTATTTGGTTTTTTTAGTTTTTTAGGGCATTTAACTTCTTAATAGTTTTTTTAGAATTTTTTTCATTTTGGTTGTTTTTATTGTCCCTTAAGGTATGATAATTTAATGGGGTTTTAATATTTTTTATGTTTTTAAGGATTTTTATTGTTTTTTAGTTATTTTATATCTATTATATGGGTTTTGTAGTTTATTTGATTTATAGGGTTTTTGAGTTTCGTGTTTTTATTTGTTTTAAGGATTAAAGGGGGTTCTAATGGGTTTTATTTTTTTCTAATTCTCTTAGGGATTTAGGTTTCATTAGGTTTTTAGTGTTTTTAGGATTTTTATTGGGTTTAGGGTTTTTTCATATTTTTTTTGGAGTTTTTGGATTTCATAGGTTATTTTAGGGTTTTTTGGTTTTGTGGTGTTTTTTGGGTTTTTAGTATTTCTTACAGTTTTTAGGTGTTTTAGGTTCTTATAGAGGTTTTACGGTTTTTAGGCGTTAGGGGTTTTAGGGTTGTTTTAGATTTCATATGGTTTTATATTGTTTATTATTGTTTTTACTTGTTTTTAAATGTTGTTAGGGGTTTAGCTGTGTATATGGTTGTCGGTGTTTTAAGGGTATTTTAAATTTTATGTTGTTTGTAGGGTTCTATTGGTTTTTAGGGATTTTTAGGGGTTTTGCGATTTTAGGGTTTTTTTTGGGTTTTTAGATTTTATAGGGTTTTAAGGTAGTTTTAGTATTTTATAGGTTTTTAGGGTTTTAGGGACATTAAGGTGTTTTTAAGGTGTTAAAGGTTTTTTGGAGAGGTATATGTGTTTAGGGTTTTTTATGGTTTTTAGGTTTTTAGGTTTTTAAGGGGGGTTTTAGAGTCTTTAGGGTTTTAGAGTCTTTAGGGTTTTTTGGGTTTTTTTGTTTTTTGGGGTTTTACAGTATTTAGGGGTTTTATGTTATTTGGGTTGTTTTGTGTTTTTTGGGGGGTTTTAAGGATTTTAAGTGGTTTAAGGGGTTTTAAAAGGTTATTGTGTTGTTCTATTTTTTAGTGTTTTTGTGGTTTATAAGGGTCTTTAGGGTTTCTATATTTTTGTTATCATTTTTGGGTTTCCATAGGAATTTTAGGTTTTTTAATATTTTTAGGGTATTTAATGTTTTTAGAGGTTTTATAGTTTTTAGACCTTTTTAACTGGTTTTAGGGGTTTTAGTGTTTTTTGGTTCTTTAGGGTCCTTTTGGGATTTTATTCCATTTTATAATTTTTATGGTTTTTATGGTTTTGTAGATTTATAGGGTGTTTTAGTTTTTTATATTGTTTTTAGGGTTATTAGGTTTGTTTATGGTATTTATGGTTCTTAGGGTCCTTTCGGGGTTCTTAGGATTTATTAGGATTCTTTATATTTTTTAGTGTTTTTAGGGTTCTTTAGTTTTTTTGGGTTTTTTATTGTCTGTTGGGGTTTTCATATTTCTGAGTCTTTAAGGGGTGTTTAGGTTTTTTGGACCCTTTAGGGTTTCTGGTTTTTAGTTTGATTTTTGGGGTTTTAATGTATTTTATGGTATTTTAGAGATATTTTTTCATTTAGGTTCTATGGGGACTTTTTAGAGGTTTTTTGAGTTTGTATAGTCTTTTAGGGTTTTTAGAATTTTTTTAAGAGCCCTTAAGGGGTTTGTTGGGTTATTATGGGTTTTTGGGTTTTTTGGGGTCATAAATGGTGTTTATAGTTTTAAGGGTCCTCTAATATTTTTTTGTTTTTTATTTCATTTTATAATTTTTTGGGCTTATAGGGTCTTTTAGGGTGTTTATGGTTTTTGAGAGGTTTCAGGGTTTTAGTGTTTTTTTGGTATCATAGGTTTTTAAGTGTTTTTTGATTTTTCGTAATGTTTTTATGGTTATTTTGTATATTTATAGGTTTAAGGTTTTTTATTATTTTATAATGGGTTTTTACGGTTTTATGGATTTCTATGGGTTATATATTGTCTTTTTTGTTTTTATTGTTTTTATGTTTTTAGGCTCTGAAGGTTTTTAATTGTTTTCCAGGGTTTAATGGTTTTTTTTATTTTAAGAGTTTTATATGTTTTTATGGGTTTGTTTCTGTTTCTTGTGATTTTAGGGGTTTTAGGGATTTTTTGATGTTTTGTGTTATTAATGGTTTACATGGTTTTTAGATATCATTAAGGTATTTAGGGTTTTTAGGTTTTTAGTATATCTAGTGTTTTTAGGGATTTTATTTTATTTTAATGGTATTTTAATGTTTATTATTGTTTTAAATATTTTTTATTTTTTTAGTATTTAGAAGTCTTATGGTTTTTTGGGGGTTTTAATGTTTTTTAGGTTTTAATGGGTTTTGGTGTTATTTGGGGTTTTTAGTGTTTTTAGGGCTTTTGTTTTTTTTTTGGGTTTTTATGGTTTTTTTGGATTTTAGGTGTTTTAGGTTTTTTTATGGTTTTTAGGGTGTTTTAGACCTGTTAGGAGCTTTCATATGGTTTTGAGTTTTTTTATAGCTTTTTAGGGTATTAACGGGTTTTATTTTTTTTGGGTTTTTAGGGTGTTTTAGGAATTTAGATGAATTTAGTGGATTTTTTTTTGTTTTTGTAGTGTTTTAATGGTTTTTAGGGATTTAGTGTTTTTAATTTTTTTTGGGATTTAGGGGTTTTGGGAGATATTTTTTATGGTTTTGTAGGGTTTTAGGTAATAGGGATTTTGAATTTTATTAGGGTTTATAGGGCCTTTTACATTATATAGTTTTTTTAGGTTTTTTGTGCCTTTAGGGGTTTTTAGGGAATTTTTTGGATTTTAAGGGGCTTTAGGGTATTCATAAGTTTTATGGATTTTGGGGGTTTTCGGGTCAATTAATGAATTTAAAAAAAAATTAGGATCATTTAGGGGTATTAGGGTCCTTTTGTGTTTTAGGATTTTGTGTTCATGTAGGGTTTTTATGATTATTTTAGTGTTTCTTGTGTATTTATTTATTTAAGGGGTATTTGGTATTTTAGGGTTTTTAGGGTTCTTTAGGGGTTGTCAAGGATTTTTATTTTTTTGGGATTCTTATGGGTTTTAAGGGATTTTATAGATTTTAGGGTTTTTAGGGATTTTGAGTGCTTTAAATGGTCATTTAGGGGATTTATTGGGGAGTTAGGATCTTTTATGGATTTAGGGCCTTTATGATTTTGGTGTATTTAGAATCATTTAAAGGTTTTATGTGTTTTTAGTGTTTTAGGTGTTTCTATGTTTTTAATGGGTATTAACGATTTTTATGTTTTTAGGAGTTTTAGGATTTATGGGTGATTTTTTGTGTTTTTACTGTTTTTTTGGGTTTTTAGTGGTTTTCTTGGTTTTAGGGTTTTTATATTTTTTAGTCATTTAAGGATTTATAGGGGGGTTTTATGGGTTTGATGGTTTTTAGGGGATTTATGGGTTTTGCCCAATTTTGGGGTTTTAAGGTGTTTTTAGGATTTTAGGGTTTAAGGTATTTTTAGTAGTTTTGCCTTTTATATGGGTTTTAAAAATTTTATACGGGTCTTTTAGTTTTTAGGGGTGTCTAGGGGTCTTGGTTGTTTTTAATGGTTTTAAGGTATTTTTTTATGTCTTTTAGGGTTTGGTTGTGCCATTAGTGGTTTTGAGGGTTGTTATGTATTATATGTTTTTAGGTTCATTTATAGTTCTTTAGTGTTTTTTGGGATTTTGGGATTTTTAATCTTTTCACGGGGTTTTTACAGACATTTAAAATTTTTAGGGGATTTAAGTGTTTTTTATTGTTTCTAGGATATTTTATATTTTCTATTATTTTTATGGTCTTTTATGTGTATTCAAGGTATTGAGGGTTATTTAGGGTATTATGGGGTTTTATGTTATTTGGGGATTTAGGTTTTTTATGGTCATTTATGGTTATTAAAATATTTTTAGCATCTCTTAGGATTTTTATGGGGTTTTAGTGTCCTTTAGTGTTTTTTGGTTTTTTTGGTTATTTTAGTGTTTCAACGTTTCATTAAGGTTTTATGGGTTTTATGGTTCTTAAGGTGTATTATGGTATTTTAAGAACCATTAGGGTTTTTTGATATTTTTAGGGTTCTTTAGGGGTTTTAGTGGATTTAGGGGCTTTTATGTTTTTTGGGGGGTTTTTGGAAGATTAGGGTTTTATGTGTTTTTAGATTCCCTTTAATTTTTTTAAAGTATTTTATAACCTTTAGGGTTTTTAATTTCATTAATTGGTTTTAGGGGTTTTGGGGACTTTTAGGATGTTAGGGTCTTTTCTGAATTTTTATGTTTTTAGGGTTTTTTAGGACTTTAACGGTTTTTAGGTATCTTAGTTTTTTTTTCATATTTTAGGGGTTTTATTGTTTTTAGATATTTTAGGGTTCTTGGGGGTTTTAAGGGTTGTTGCGGTACTTTATGTATATTTATATTAATAGAGTTTTTAGGGATTTTTAGGGTTTGGGGTTTATGGTTTTTTATGGTTTTTAGGAGATTTACAATGTTTTAGAGTTCATAGGGTTTTTAGAGTTTTAGTATTTTTTTAATTTTTCAGGGGTTATAATTTATTTTTGTTTCATAGGGTTTTAATGAATTATATGAGTTTTAAGGGATTTTATATTTTTTACATTTTCACTGTGGTTATAGTTTTAAGTGTTTTTAGGGTAGTTATGGGATATAATGGGTGTCATGTATTTTATGAGTTTTTAGGTGTTTTAGTATTTTTATGGGTATTCAGGTTATGTGGATTGTTAAGTGTATTTAAGGGTTATTTGGGTCATAGTATTTTCAACGGTTTATGGTTTTTATAATATAATGGGTTTTAAGGGTTTTGTAGATATTAATTATTTTGTTTGGATTTTTTAGGGATTTTAGGGGTTTTATGGTTCAATAGGGGTTTTAATGATTTCTAGGTGTTCTGAGGGGTTTCCTGATATTTATGATTTTCGACGGATTTAATTTTTTGGGCTTTAGGGTTTTTTGAATTTTTAGGTTTTTTAGATTATTAGATATTTAAGGAGGTTTTTTGGGTTTTAGTGATTTTAGAGTTTTTTAGTATTTCAACGGTATTGTGGTATTTATTGATTTATGGGATTTTTAGGCTTTATGTTGTTTAAAGATTTTTAATGGTTTTGGTGTTTTTTTATTTAAGGGATTCAGACGGTTTAGGGTTTCTAGTATTTTTATAGTTTTTAGGGGGGTTGGAAATTTTTTGGGGATTTAAGGTTTTGTTAGTGTGTTTTAGTTTTTTAGGGTTTTAGGGTGGGTTTTACAGTTTTTTTGTGTTTTAATGTTCTTATGGTATCTTTCATTTTTTGAGGGGGTTTTAATGTTTTATGAGTTTCAGGGTCTTTAAAGCTGTTGTAGGGTTGTTTTTGATTTTTTTGGCTTCTAGGGGATTTATCATTTTTATGGTATTTTGGGGCTTTACAGAGTTTTTTGGGGTTTAGGGATTTTTATGGTTTTTATGAATTTTTCGGACCATTTAGGATTTTTAGGAATTTTTCACGTTCTTTATGGATATTATGATTCTTTAGTTTTTTAGGGTCCTTTAGTTTATTTTATTTTTTCTTCGTCTGTTTGTATTTTATGGGAATTAGGGGTCTTTTGCGGTTTTTTTATTTTAGGTCCCTTTACGTTTTTTAGAAATCCTTATAGTCTTTGAGGGTATTTTACTCTCTCTTAAAGGGTTTTAGGGGTTTTTTATTGTTTTTGGATTTTTAGGGGAATTTAGGGTTCTACTATTCTTTTAGGTTTCTATGGTTTTTGAATTTATTAGTGTATTAATGTTTTAATGGTTTTTTGGTATGGGATTTTAATGGTTTTATGTTGTATTAATGGATTTCAGGATTTTATGCCTTTTAATGTTTTTATGGGTTCTAATTTTATAAAGGATTTTAGGGGTTCTTGGTTTTTAGTGGGTTTTTCATTTTTCAAGGGTTTTTATTTATTTACAGGGTTTCATTTTATTAAGGGTTTATAGGGGGTTTGAGGGTTTTTAATATTTTTAGGGTTCCTAAGGGGTGTTCAGGCTATTTAAGGGTAATTTGAGTTTGTTGAAATTTAGGGTTTTTAAGTGTTTTAAGGTTTTAGGGGTTTTATGGTGTAATAGGGTTTTTAGGAGTTTATATTTTTTTAGTGGGTTTTAGGTTGGTTTAGGGTTTTTGTGGTATTTTTAGGGTTTTATAGGTTTTTGGAATTCTATATGTTTCTAGAGTTTTAGTGGTTTCCGGGTATTTTAATGGGATTTTAGAAAATTTATGGGGTTTTTGTGTATTTAGGGATTTATTGTTTTAATGTTTTACGTGGTTTATTGTTTTTATGGTATTAGTTTTTATATTGTTATTGGTTTTTTGTTTTTGTGCTTTTATGGTTGTTTAATATTTTATAGGCCTATTTAGGGTCATTTTGGGGTAATTAGGTTTTTGGTTCTTTTAGGGGTTATTTGGTTTTTTACATTAGGGCTATTAGTGTTTTACGGGATTTAAGGGTTTTACGAGATTTAGGATTTTTAGGTTTATAGATTTTTTAGGGTTGTTAGGGTATTTATGTTTTAAGGGGTGTTTACAGTTCTAAGGGGTTATAGGGTTTTTATAGTTTCATTGGGTTTTTAGGGTTTTTAGTTTTTTAGGGTTTTAAGTTATTTTTATGGTATTTTAGATTATTAGTGTTTTCAGTTTTTTTACATTTTTACATGATTTTTTATTTTATATTTGTGTTTTTGGTCTCTTAGAGATTATAATGGGTTTTAGGTGTTTATGTGTGTTTATATCTTTTAGGGTCTTCGTGGTTTTTAGGGGCTTCTTAGTTTTTTATCATTTTAGGGGTTTTATGAGTTTTTTCAGTTTTCAAGGATTTTAGTTGTTTGAATGGTTTTTAGGGGTTTTAGAGTTTTTATAGAGTTTATTATGGTTTTTAGTTAAATTTAGTGGGGTTTTTTATTATATTTATTTTAGTCAATTTTTGAGGATTTTTGGGATTTTAGTTTTTTTTTGATATTTTAGTGGTTTTAGGGGATTTCATGGGTTTTTTGGTGGGTTTTCGGGGTTTTAGTGTTTTATATATTTTTTAAGGATTTAGGGTATTTAGATTTTTTTTTCTATTTTAATGGATTTTTTTCGGGTATTACGTTTTTTTTTGTGCTTTAGGGTTTTAGGGGTTTTCTGTGTTTTAGGCGTTTTTAGTGGTTTTTAGGATTTTTAGGGTTTTATGAGTTTTTAGGGTTTTACTGTTTTACGGTGTTTAAGGGTCCTTTGGTTGTTTTACAGTATTTAAGGATTTTAGTTGGTTATTTGTGATCTTTTAGGTGTTTATGGAATTAGCGATCGTTTGGGGTTTTAGGATTTTTTAAGGGGATTTTATAGTTTTTTCGGGTTTTTAGTGTTTTCTAGGGAAAGGATAATGCGGGGGTTCAGGATATTCCCGACTCCACCCAAAATTATTAGAAAAAAGACACATGAGATAAGGGAGGGGAAGGGTCAAATGACCCACACCCAAAAACCTTTAACAACCCCAAACCAAAAAAACCCAAAAAAACAAAAAGTACACAAAAAGTAAATCAGAACTTAAAATTTGAATTGTACCCATCATCACCTCCCAACCAATCAGTAACCAGCAGCCAGTAGCACCACAATGAACAGTACCAATTTCATCAACAATCATCAGCATGATATTTGTAGCACCACTGTAAACCCTATCTCACCAACACCATATTTCTGCACCGTTCCATGTTTGGAAACCATAAGCCTATACTCAAATCTTTTCATTTCAAACAAACACCTTATAACAACACCACCCCTTCGAGACACTCCCTTGACGATGTGCTAAACAACCAAAACCATCCCAACAATTCCACATGCACCATCACACAAAACCAAAATGGAGTCCGGTGTGATGGGAGGTGCAACAAGTGCAGAGGGTGTAAAAAAGTGAAGGGGAGTCACAAAAGTGTGTAGCCGCACCCTAGAATCCAATTCCAATAGTCACCCAGCAGATCATCTAAACACCGTGCAACGTCACTACCACCAAAAGTCGGCTTCCAGCAGTAGCCACACGGAAGAACTGTAGAAAAGACATCACATGCATGTAGCACCCAACATTCCTCATCAAAGTGAGAATGGGAATCCATATCTTTGAATTACAGCAACCAAGACATTCTAACCTTCCATCATTAAGGAAATCATAGTCCAAATCAGTGTAGGACCACCAATTCCAACACCTAGAACCATTCTGAAGCACTTGGAAATCCTTAATTAGTCCCATATCCAACCAACACTTCACATCAAACCCATCCAGAAACACCATCAGCATATAATCAAATGAGTGACAACTAGAAAAGAAGTCAGAGAGAACACACATGCAAAACATTAACTGTAGGATGAACAAACCTGCTCCTTCTACATCTTATGAGAAGATCCCAGATCTGGAAAAAAGGGGACCGCAAAACTGACAGCAACATCTTCATATTTTCTAGAAGCATCTTGGAAAACACACAAAGGAGGATCGCACTAGCCAAATTGATTCACGCAGTCTGACACTCATCTTCATGGAACCATGACTCACCGTAAATTCAATCGAAGAAGCCACCCTAGAAAAGAGGGCACCAAAATAGTTAACTAGAATCCAGATCCACCAATCCCAAGCCATTCCACCACAATTTCCAAGCCAAGTTGAAGCCTCTGAGATGTTCCCGACACCTCCAGATCTCTCCCAAGCATGAAACTAGGGAAGAAGACCGAACGAGCATGTGGCTTCCAAATCTAACATGCATGAGATAAGATACAAAAAAAGATGATCCAAGCCAATGACACCCTGAAAAGCATAATGCTTCCAAGAATCATCCAAGTCCTCTTTGAGATCAAAGACATGGACTATGCTAACAATTCCCCATCATCATCACGACGCACGAACAGGAATAAAGAAAAGGTGATGGTGAGGAAACCAGGAGGAGACTGTGGTGATCACCGTGAGAGGCGAGAGGTCCCAAGAGAGAGTTGTGGCATCCTTTGTTATTTTTTTCAAGGGTTTTGAAGGATTTTTAAGTGTTTTTACATGGTTTTAATGTTCATGGGATTTTTATGATTTTTGGGATTTTTGGGGTTTTTGTGGTTTTTGGAGGTTTTAGGGGTTTAGTGGAATTTAGGGGTTTCTATGATGTTCAAGTTTGTTTAGGGTATTTTACATTGTTTATAGTGATATTCAAGGTCTTTTTGGAATTTTATGTCATCTATGTTTTTTATGGTTTTTTGGGTTTTTATGGATTTTTTGGGTTTTAAATATTTAAGTATTACTATTATTTTTTTCCTTCATTTTTATGGTTATTAGTTTTTATGGGATTATATATTGTTATTAGGTTTTTAGGTATTTTTATGGTTTTTTTTATTTTTAGGGATTTTAGAGGTTTCATGTGGTTTACAAGTGTTTTATTGGTGTTTAGATTTTTTAAGATTTTATTTTGATTTTAATGATTAATAGGGGTTTTAAAATCTTTTTTGGGTTTTAAGGGGTATTAGAGGGGGTTAATGTGTATTGGGGGATTTCAAGGTTTTTTGGGGTTTTGCGTTTTTAGGTATTTAAATATATATCGGTTTTTAGGTTTTTTAATGTTTATTATTCTTTTCGGAATATTAATGGATTTTTATTGTTTTAAGTGTTTTATCAGTTTTTGGTATTTTAGGTTTTTTGGATTTATTGGGGGATTCGAGGTATTTAAGGTCTTTTATGAATTTTTGTTGATTTTGGGTTTTTAGGGATTTTTGTATTTTTATGGTTTTTATTCATTAGGTGTTTAATGTTTTTAGGATTTCGGGGGTTTTAGGATTTTCATGGTTTTTTTTGGGTTTTTTGGTTTTATAAGGTTTTTATGGTTTTTATGGATTGGGGGGTTAGGTTTTTCCGTTTTTATAGGTTTTTAGGGTTTTTTATAGTTTAATAGGATTTTTGTGATTTAGCTTTATTTTATGGGGTTTAAGTTTATTAGGGGGTTTTAATAGTTTTTTATGTATTAGGGTTTTTGTTGGGTTTTTAGGTTTTTGTAGTTTTTAGGTGGTTTTCTAGGATTTAGGGGTTTCAAGGTTATCTTTGGGTCTTCAATAAGTTTTATTTTTTTTATGTTTTTTATTGTTTTTAGGATGTCTTTTATTTTATAGAAAATTTATTATTCTCCTTTTTGTGGTTTGGAATGTTATTTTGGGGTTTAATGGTTTTTAGGTATTTATTGGGTTTGTACGATTTTAAAGGGGTTTGGGGTCTTTTAGGAAATTTCTATTTTTTATGTTGTTTTAGACATTCATGGGGATTTAGTATGTCTTCGGTGTTCTTATGGGTTTTTTGGTAATATTTGTATTTTTAGGTGGGTGTTGGGGGGTTTTCGTTGGTTAGGGTTTCGGGAGATTTTAGGGGATTTTATAGTGTGTGATTTTTAATGATTTTTAATGGATTTTAGGGTGTTTTAAGGATTTTTAAGTGTTATTTGTGTTTTCAGATTTTTGGATTTTTTTTAAAAAATTATTTCCTTTTAGTGTATTTTATGGTTTAGGGACTTTGGGGTATTAGTGTTTTTAAGGTCTTTTAGGGGTTTTAGTTACTTTTAGGGTTTTCATCATTTTTAAGTTCTATTATGGGTTTTTGGGGTTTTTATGGTTTTAGTGATTTTTATGGTTCGGTATGTGGTTTTATGGACCTTTAGGCCTATTTTATTTGTTTTTCTGGTCTTTCATGATTATTAGGTTTTTATGGCCTTTTTTATTTTTTTGACCTTTTGGAGTTTTAGGTTTTTTGTGTTTTTTATTTTTTTAATGGGTTTTTATATTCATTTAGGTTCTTTGAGAATTAAATTTTTTTATGGTTTTTAGGGGTTTTAGTGTATTTTATGGATTTTGAGGGTTTCTTTGGTCTTTTAGTGTTTTATTGGATTTAATATTTTTTATGTTTTTTACGGTTTATAGGGTCCATTTTAGGTTTTAGGGTTTTTAGGTTCTTTTGGGGGTTTGGGGGTCTTTTATGATTTGTATTGTGTTTTTATGTGTTTAAGTGTTTTTTGGGTTTTTAGGGTTTTTAGGGTTTTTAGGATTTTAGGTTTATATTGGTGTTTAGGTTTTTATGGTTTTTTAATGTGTATAGGTTCTATAAGGATGTTTTGGTATGGAAATGTTTTTAAGGATTTCACAGGTTTTCTGGGTTAGGGGTTTTGATTCATTTTAGGTTTTTAGTTTTTTAGGGTATTTTATTGGTTTCTTGGGGTTTTTGGAATTTTTATGGTTTATAATGTTTTTAATGTTATTTTAGTGTTTTGGGGTTTTTATACTTTTTACTGTTTTTGGTTTATTAAAAATATAAATGGTTTCTCATGGGTTTTAATTTTTTTGGATTTAATGGTTATTTAGTGTTTTTAGGAATATTTATGGTTCCAGGTGGTTTTGGGGTTTTTTGGGATTTTGTGGTTTTCATTGATGTATAGGGTGTCTTCGGTTTTTAGTGTTATTTGGGATTTAGGGATTTTAGGATTATTTTAAGGGTTTTATGGTTTTTACTTCATTTTGGATTTTTAGGGGTTCTAGGGCTTTTTTAGGGTGTAAGGGTTTCATTTAGGGTTTTATGGTTTTAGAGGATTTGGGTGTGTTTAAGGAGTTTTAATGTAATTTTGTGCTTTTATAGGTTTATTTAGGGTCACTAATTTTTTTAGGGTTTTAGGCCTTTTGGTTGTTGTTGAGGTTTTTTGGGTTTTTGGGGGTTTTTGGGTTTTATGGTCTTTTAGGGGTTATAGTTTTTTTTATGTTTCACTTTTTTATTGTATTTTAGTGTTTTTTATATTTGTAACATATTTTTAGGGATTTTAGGTTTGTGTATCATTTTTGTAGGGTTTTAGGGGGTTTACGTGGTTCATGGGGGGGGGGGATTTTTGGTTGTTTTGGGTTATAAGGTTTTTTAGTGTTTTTGGGATTTTTGATTATTTATTTTTTTAGTAATTTTATAGTATTATTTTGAGTTTCAAGGTTTTTCATGGTTTTTAGGGATGTGTATGGATTTTGGGGGGTTTTTAATCTATTTGAGGGTTATGGGTTTTTTGATGTTATTCAGGGTTTCGGGAGTTTTAAGGATTTTTGGGGTTTTCATTGAGTTTTTAGGGTTATTAAGGTTTTTATGTTTTTTTAGGGGTTTTATGTGTGTTTAAGTGTTTAAATTATTTCTTGGGTTATTGGGGGTTTTAGTGGGATTAGGGTGTTAAATGGTTTTTAGTTTTTTAAGGTTTTTAGTGTTTTATGTTTTTTGGGAATTTTAGTATATTTTTATGGTTTTTATGGTTTGTTACATTTTAGTGATTTTAAGGGATTTATTAGTTGTTTTTTGGGTTCAATATTTTTCATAAGTTTTTTTTATGTTTTTAGGATTTTTGTAGTTATTTTTTTTGGTGTTTTTTTGAATTTTTATTTTTATGTATTTATTTGGTTTTAGGGTTTTTAATGAATTTTTGTGTTTCTTATGTTTTCATGTTATTTTGGGGGTTTAATGTTTTAAGGGGTGTATTGTTTTTTTTGGATTTTTTTGGGGTCTTCAGATTTGAGGGGTGGGTTAGATCTGTTTAGCTTTATCTTTATTGCTTTATGGTTTAGTGTTCAGGAAGTATGGTTTAGGTTTTACAGTGTGTGATATAGTTTTTATGGTGTAGTGTATGACATTTAGGCTCTAGGGTATACGGTGTAAGGTATGGAGTTTAGGGATTAAGGAATAGGCATTAGGGTGTGGCTTATAGTGTTTAGGGTATAGTTTTTTTGGGTTTTTGTTTTAGGTTATAGGGTATATGGTGCATGGTTTAGGGATTAGGATGTAGTTCATATGGTCTAGGGTGTAGGGTTATGGTTGAGGGTATAAGGTTTTTGGTGTAGGTTAAAGGGTTTTAGTATAGGGTATTTAATTTATAGTTTAGGGTTTACAATATTGTGTGTAGGTTATAAGGATTATTGTGTAGGGATTAATGTTTATGGATTAGGTTATAGGGTTGATGGTATATGGTATAGATTTTAGTGTGCAGGTTATATGGTTTAGGATGAAAGATTTGGGGTTTATGGTGCAAGGTTTAGGTTTTACGTTGTAGGGTTTTGGGTTTGGTGTGTAGGATATTGGGATTAAAGAATAGTGTTCGATGATTAAGGTGTATAGTATAGGGGTTAGGGTTACAGTTTATGGTGTAGGATTTATGGTTTAGGGTATAGGGTTTTGGGTGTAGGGTTTTGTGTTGTGGGTTTTCAGTATAGGGTAGTGGGTTAGGGGTGTAAGGTTTATGGTTTAGGGATTAGGGTTTATGAATTAGGGTTTAGGGTTTAGAATACGGTGAATATGGTTTAGGGTGTAGGGTATAGGGTTGAAGGTGTTGGTTTTAGGGTTTTGGATATAGTATTCAGGGAGTAGGGTATAAGGGTTAGGGTGTCGGATATAGGGTTTAGGGTGTATGATTTAGGTTGTATGTTATAGGGTTCAGAGTGTTGGGTATCAGGTTTAATGTATGGTTTATAGGCTATAGGGAATATTTTATAAGGTTTAGGGTATGGGTTTTATGGTGTATAGTATAGGTTGTAGCATATAGGGTGTTGGATTTTGGGTTTTTGAATAATGGTGTATGGTAACGTGTTTAGGGTGTAGGGTTTAGGGTAATGGATATATGTTATAGGGTATAGGGTCTAGGGTTTATGATTTGTGGTATAGGGTTTAGGGTATCGGTTTTAGTGTTTAGGGTATA
This sequence comes from Viscum album, assembly GCA_963277665.1. Taxonomy (NCBI): domain Eukaryota; kingdom Viridiplantae; phylum Streptophyta; class Magnoliopsida; order Santalales; family Viscaceae; genus Viscum; species Viscum album. Next base: position 872,532,364 of record OY728152.1, on the reverse strand, counting down.
TGTTTTATGGTTTTGGGATTATGTTTTATTGTTTAGGGTGTAGGTTATTAGGTTTCATGTGTAGGGTGTTATGTTTCAGGTGTATGGTTTACGGTTTAGCATGCAGTGTATAGGGTTTATTGTGTAGTGTTTAGGGTTCCTTGTGTATGTTTTCGGGTTTGGGTTTTAGTGTTTTTTGTTTAGAGAGTAGGGTTTTGGGTCTATGGTTTTTAGAATTTTTTGTTTTTTAGGGATTGACGGGTTTTTGGTGGGTTTGAGGATTGTTATGGATTTTTAGGGGATTTATTATTTTGTGTTTTTATTATTCGGTTTTTGGTTTATAGGGTATTAGGTGTTTTCATGGATTTTTATGTGTTTTCATGGTTTCAGGATTTCATGATTTTTTTTGTTTTTATGTATTTTTAGGGTTTTAGAGTTTATTTGCGATTTTAATGGTTTTAGGGTTTTTAGTACTGTATGGTTTTTTGGGTTGTAGTGTTTTTAGGGTTTAGGGTTTTTTATTTGTTTTTTGGGTTTTAAGGGATATTTTGATTTTTAGGGGTGCCTTTGATTTTTTTCTTTTTTGATGTGTTTTTAGGGACTTTAGATATTTTATGTGTTTTTAGGATATTTAAGGGCCTACATGGGTTTATTGGGTTTTTTTTACTTTAAATGTGTTTAGGATTCGTTTTTGGTTTTTTAGTGTACATTTATGTTTTTTAGGGTTTAATAATTTTTTTGTTTCTTGGTATGTTTTAGTTTTTTATGTTTTTTATGATTTTATAGTATTTTATGACTGACTGATAATTACATTTTTTATTATCAATACAGTTTTGAGGAAGAATGTGAGGAACCACAAAATCCGACTGAGATAACTAAAAAAACAAAACTAGATACAGACAAACCAAATCAAACAACTAGACATGCCCCACCCCAGAAAGTGAGTCATGATAGCAAGCCTTCACCAGCAGAGGACCCTTTGGCAAGCAGTCTCGTGCTACGTGCACAGGCACAGTACCGATGGCGTAGCCATACCCTCTCAAGCATCCCAAACTAAAAGGCCTCCATCGATGAAGACTTAGCCCTCTGATCCTCATCTGGAAGAGGATCAAGTAGTGAGCTGGAAATAAGCACCAAGAATCCAAACATAGAAAACTAGTAGGAAAAAACCAAAGGGTTTCCAATTTCTCACAAACAATCCACTCAAAGAAAATGGCCAAAACCACCAACTTGACTAGTGTCATTAAGATGAAATTTAGTGTTACTTGAATCCCTCTCACAAAACAGTTTCTAGGATAGAGATGAAACCTATAAGTCTGTAGCTTCCAACATCCTCTTCTCTAACTCAGAATCAAGTTGATCCCACGTCTGAATGTACTCTTTAACACTGATTTCCCCTTGATCGAAACCCCCTACCAGAATTGAGTCTTGTCTGTAAATCCCTAAAAATTGTTCCACATTAAGGGACACTTCTAATGACCTCCCCATCATCCTAGCTACCTCCTCCTCAGTTGCATTGAGCATCAAGACCTACTCCAACATTGTATCTTCAAATCATAAATGGAGAACCAAGTTATCATCACCCTGTTCCCCAGGCCTTGAAGGTGCCTAGACTTCTTTTCCATCGTCTTGTCCTTCATCTTCATTGCAGATCGAGTCTCTAAAGTAGGAGGTAACAAAGAGTAGTCCTTCTTCCCCTTCCTATTTTTGGAACCCCTATTACTCCTTGTACATGAATCCTCATCTGATGTTTGACCCTGTTCACTCCCTTTGAAAGTCTTCACTCCTGCCCCGACTCCCTCACCTAGGGTAATGGATATAGAATTCACTTCAGCCTCTATAGTTCCTTCAAACCTATTGAGAAATGAAACTGAGGTTGGATTTATGGGTTTTCATGTATTTTGGGGGTTTAGGGTCTTTTGGGATTTATGGGGTTTTAGGAATTTTTAATAATTTTATGGATCTTTGGGGTGTTTTGGGTTATTATTATTTTCAGGGTTTTATGGTTTTTAATGGTTTTTTTATTTTTTTTATTTTTTAGGGTTTTTAGTCTTGGGGGTATGGTTTTTGTTGTATTAGGGGTGTTTTGGGTTTTTGGGTTTTTTTGGGAATTTTTAGTATTTTTAGGGGGGGTGTGGGGTTTTGGAGTTTTTGTGGTTTTGGGGGTTTTGGGGGGGATTTGGTGGTTGGGGGTGTGAGGTGTGGGGTTATTAGAGGTTTATAATTCGTAGAGTGTTATAGATTTATGGGTTTTGTAAGGGATTTATAGTTTTTATGATTGTTAGGGTTTTTAGGTTTTTTTTGTTTTGAGGCTTTGTATGTGTTCTTATGACCTTTTTAGTTTTTATGGGTTATTATGGTTTTAAGGGTTGTTTAATTATTTTAGGGTTTTATGGAATTTTATTATTTTTATGATATTGTAGTGGTATATGGTTATTTTGGGGATTTTAGGTTCTTTATATTAATTTATTGTTTTTAGGTTTTTAATGGGATTTTAGGGGTTTGGGGGTTTTTTTGTTTTTTTTCTGGTTTTCAGATTCATTTAGGTTTTATAGGGGTTTTTGGGTTTTGGGGGTTCTTATGGTCCTTTAGGGATTTAGGGTATTTTTAGTGGGTTTTAGGTATGTTTTAGATTTTTCAAGATTTTAGGGTCCTTTATGATTTTTAGGACCCTTTATGATTATATGGGTTTTAAGGTCTTTTAATCATTTATGGGTCATTTAGTGGTTTTCAGGTTTTTAGTGACTTTATGGATTTTAGAGTTTTACGTGTTTTTAATGACCATTATGGTTTTTAATGTTTTTAGAGTCTTTTAGAGGTTTAAGGGTATTTTAGGTTATTTTAGGCATTGTAGGTTTCATTAGTGACATTAAAAGTTGTTTCAGTATTTTTTGACACTATTATCAGTTTTAGGGACTTTTTGGGATTTTATGGGTTTTTGGATCTTTTTTTATCGGTTTTCATGTCTTTTAGAAAATTTTGTATCTTTTGGGGGTTTTATGGGATTTTATAACATTTCCAATGTTTTTATGGTTTTTAGGCATTTTGGGTTTTTAATAGTTTTATGTTTTATTAGGTTTATTTAGGTTTTTAGATTTTTTAGGGGTTTTATGGGTTTTATGGATTTCATGGAATTTTAGGGGGGGTTGTGTTTTTTGGTTTTTTAGGTTTTTTGGGTTTTTAGGTGTTCTATAGATTTTAGAGTATTTTTCATTTTTAGGGGATTAAATGGTTTTTTAGGATTTTAATTTTTTTTATTTATTAGGGATTTAAAGGGTTTTTATGTTTTTAGGGTTTTTAGGTATTTTTAGGGTTTTAGGCATTTTGATGGGGTTTTAGTGGGTTTTAAATTTTTATGGGGTTTTGGATCATTCTCGGTTTTAGTGGTTTTCATGTTTTTTATGTTTATTTTTGGGAATTACTGGTACTTTATAAGGTTTTATGATTTAAAGGGGGTTTTAGGAAGGAAATAGGGGTTTTATAATTTTATCTATTTTTTAGGTTTTTAGAGTTTCATTGGGTTGTTATCTGTTTTATGGTTTTATGGTTTTTTTACTTTTAGGTTTTTAGGGTTGTTTAAGGGTTTTAATTATGTTTAAGTGGTTTTGGTCTTTTAGGGTTTTTATAGGGTTACATAGGGTCTTTTGGGGGGGTTTTGATGGGTTTTCAGGGTTTTATGTTTTTTGGGGTTTTAGGGTCTTTTAATGGTTTCAATTTGTTTTATGTTTTTAATGTGTTTAAGGTTTTTATGGTTTTAGGTTTTTTGGTATTTTAGGTTTTCTTAAGGATTTTGTTTGGGTATTTATTATTTTCAGATGTTTTTTTTGGGATTTATGGGTTTTAAGGGGTTATCAATATTTTTAGGGATTTTATTGTTTTCAGATTTATTTATGGTTTTTTATGTTGGTAATATAGTATTTTAGGTTTTTTAAATTTTTTATGGGCTTTCATGTCTTTTTAGGATATTTAGGATTTTAGTGTTTTTAGGGGGGTTTTATTGATTTGTAATTTTTTTTTGGGTTTTTAGGATTTTTTAATATTTTGGGGGGGTTTAAAAAGTTTTTTGGGGTTTATATATGAATTTTAGAGGGTTTTTGGATTTTAAGAGACTTAGGGGGTTTTAGTTATTTTTAGGGGGGTTACAAGTTCTAGGGTTTTTTGGAGTTTTTTTGGGATTTAGGGGTTTTATGGTTTTTATGGGGTTTAATTGTATTATAAAGGGTTGTTTATGCATGTTTATAGTTTTTATTCATTTATGGATTTTAGGTTTTTTTAATTTTAATTTGTTTATTATTTTTAGGATATTTATGGTTTTAAGTGATTTTTAGGGTATCATGGTTATTTTAGAGTTTTTAGGTGTTTAGGGTTTTTTATGGGTTTTATGGGTTTTTAGGTGTTTATGGACTTTCATTGGGTTTTAAAATATTTTTATAGTTTTTCAGGGTTTTTAGTGATGTTTAGGGAGTTTTTGGTTCGTAAGGGTTTTAGGATTGTTTTTGCTTTTAGGGGTTTTTGTATATTCTTAGGGTTTTATGGTATATTATGGATTTTTTTGTTTTAGGGTTTTTATGGGTTTTAGGGGATTTTTCGATTTTTAAATGGGTTACGAGAGTTTTTTGAATTTTTTGGTATTTTTGGTGTTTTAAGTGTTTTTTGTGTTGTTTTATGTGTTTTAACAATATAATGGGTTTTAGGGGTTTTATTTTTTTTGGGTGTATTAGGGGATTTTATTGGTTTTATGGGTTTATGTCTTTTTTAGGTTTTTAGTGTTCTACTGGTTTCTTGGGGTTATAGTTTTTTATGATACTTTTAGGTCTTTCATAGAGTTTTATAGTCTTTAGGGTTATTTTAAATTTTTTGGGTCTTTTAGTGGTTTTAAGAGCTTTATGGGTTTTATGGTTTTTTTGGTATTATGGTTTTTTTTGTTTTTTTGGGATTTTTAGGGTTTGTAGTGTTTTTGGTTAATTTTCATGTTTTATGTGGTTTTATGGATTTTAGGGTTTTTATAGATTTTTGGTGTGTTTATTGTTTTTTTTGTATATACGTTTTGTTAGTGTTTTAATGATTTTTATTGTAATTAGGGGTTTTATGGTTATTAGGGTTTTTTTATTTTGAGGGTTTAAGGGTTTTCAATTTTTTCAGGGTTGTCGGTGATTTTAAGGTATTTTTATTTTTTAAGAATTTTTATGGTTTATTTTGGGTTTTTAGGGATCTTAGGGTTTTATGGGATTTAGGTATTTTATGGGGTTTTATTTTTGTTTTGGGGATTTCAAGGTTTTTGAGTTTATGAGTTTTCAGGGGTTTCAGGTTTTCTTAGGGTTTTTAAGGGATTATAAGAGTTTTTGGGGGTTTTAATCCCCTATTAGATGTTTTAGGTTTTTAATGGATTATTAATATTTTTATTGATTTTTTTGGTTTTTAGTGTATTTTATGATATTATGATTTTTAGGGGGTGTTAGGGTTTTTGGGATCATTATGTGTTTTTGTGTTTTTAGGGATTTTACGGTTTATCATGTTTTTTTGGAGTATTATGGATTTCCCCCATATTATTAGGTTTTCTTTGTGATTTTTTTTGGTTATTGGGGTTTTGTGGGGGTTTACGAGGTTTTTGGTTGTTTTAGGGTTTTAAGGACTTTTCTGTTTTTCTATGATTTTTAGCTGTTTCTAGGGTTTTAATTATTATTTATGTTTTAGGGAAATTTTTGGATTTTTGGTGTTTTAAGGGTTTTGATATTTTCATCATTCTTTATGCTTTTTTTGTTTTATATGAATATTTAAGGAGTTATGGGTTGTTATAGTTTTTAGGGTTTGTAGGGGTTTTATGGGTGTTATGCATTTTAATGTATTTTAGGGTTTCTATGATCATTTATTTTTCATAGGGATTTTTAAGGTTATAGTGTCGTTTAAGGTGTTTATAAGAGTTCAGATGTGGTTGGGGAGTTATTATTTTAGTGGTCTCATGGGTTTTAGGTTAATCGGGGTTTTTAGAGTCCTTTAGGGTTTCAAGGTTTTTATGGGCCCTTAAGGATTTTTGGGGTTTTATGTTGTTTAATGGTTGTTTGGATTTTTATTTTTTTTATGGGTAATTAGAGTTTATTGGGTAATTTTTTTGTTCTTTTCGGTTTTTTAAGACTTTTTTGGTTTTTAGGGTTTGTTATGTTTTTTTGTGTTTTAGGGTTTTTAGTGATACTCGGATTTTTAGGGTTTTCAGGGTTACTTTTGAGTTTTTTAGGGTTTTTGGGGTTTTTATTGGATTTTTCGTTTTAAGGGTTTATTGGTTTTTTAGAATTTTAGGTGGTTTTTTGAGTTTTTATGGTTTTTTGGTTTTTGGCATTTTTATCATCTATTTAATTTTTAGTGGTTTTTTCATCTTTATAGGGTCTTTTAATGTTTTTTTTGACTTTTATGAGTGTTTATGAATTTTAAGGATCTCTTATGTTTTTATGATTTTTAGGGTCATTTTTGGTTTTCCATGTTTGGGTATTTGAGGATTTCTTTCATGGAATTATGGTTTTATGGATTTTTTTTGTCTTTGGGGTTTTTGTATTTTTGGGTACTTTTTTGGTTTAAGGGGTTTTAGGTTCCATTTGGGGTGTTTGGGTTTCTTTGTGTTTTCTAATATTTTTAATTATTTTTTAATTTTTAGGTTTTTTATGTTTTTTTGGATTTCTTTGGGGGTTTCAGGGTTTTTACGATCTTTTAGGGAGTTTATGGATATTCTTGGGTTTTAATGTTATTACGGGTTTTTATTGTTTTTATAGTTTTTATGGATTTTTATGAGTGTTTGGTTTTTATAGGTCCATTAGTGTTTTTATAGTTTTTATGTCTTTTTGATTTTTTGTGTCTTTTATTGTTTTATATGATTTTAGGATCTTTTCGGGGGTTGGATTTTTTTGGGTATTAGAGGTTTTAGATTCATTATCATTTAAGGAATTAGGGTTTTAATTATCATTTTTTGTATTTTTTGAGGTTATTCAAGAGAATTTTAGATGGTTTTATAGGGGATTTTTTTTTCGGAATTTAGGTTTTTAGGTTTTTGAGTCCATTTAATGGATTTTTAGAGTTTTATTATTATTTAGGGGCATTTTCAAGTCATTTAGGGAATTTAAATATTTAGGATTCTATAAGGTTTTTTATGTTCTGTTAACTTTTGTTATTATTTTATGTTATTTTCATGATTTTTATGATTTTAGTTTCAGTTATTATTTTTTATGGTTTTTGAAGTCTATTAGGAGTTTAAGGTATTTTAGGGTTTTTATGATTTTTATTTTCCTATAGGGTTTCGTGGTTGTTTGGTTCTTTTAGGGGTTTTATGGTTGTATAATGTTATTATGGGTTTTAGGTTCATTTAGTTGTTGTTGTATACTCTTCTAGTTGTTTTAGGGGTTTCAGGGTCTTCTATATTTTTTAAGCAGTTTAGGGAGATTTTGGAGTTTTAATGTTTTTATGCTTTTTAGGATTTTTAGGATCCTAAGGGTTTTAGGGGTGTTACGGTTTCTAGGGTTTTCTAAGGTTATATTGGGGTTTTAGGGGTTTCAGTTTTTAGGGGGCGGGGTTAATAGTTTATTAGGGTTTGGGGTATTTTATGGTTTTCGTGTTTTTATGGTTTTTAGGGTATTTAAGAGTTTGAGGGGTTTTATGATTTTTAATATTGTTACGTGTGTTTGGGGTTTTTTATGGTTTTCAATGTTTTTATGTTTTTAGGTATTTTACGATTTTATTATGTTATTAGAGTTCTAGGGGATTTTATGGTTATTAGTGTTTTAATGATTTTTAATGTGTGTTATAGGATTTTTAAATTTTAATTGTTGTGTTTGATTTTTAACTATTTTTTGGTTTTTCGGTGTTTTTTGCGTTTCAAAGGACTTTGGGATTTTTTAGCAGTGTTAGGGGTATTATGTATTTATCCTTTTAGGGTTTTTAGGATTTTTTATGGGATTTTTGGGATTTGTAGGGTTTTGTAATTTTAGGGGTTTTTTGGGTCTTCAGGGGTTTTATTAAATTTTTAGGGTCTTTTCGTGTTTTATATTTTTTTGGATTTTAGGTTGGTTTTGGGGATTTATGGATTTGGTTGGATTTTTAGGGGGTTTATGGTTTTTATGGGTTTAGTTGTTTTTCGGTTCTTTTATTCAGAGGGGTTAGGGGTTTTTAGGGTATTACATGTTTTTAAGTGTCTTAGGGTACTAATGTTATTTTAATGTTTTTAGTGTTTTTAGGGACTTTAGTGTTTTAGGATTTTTATTGGTTTTTATAAATATATGGGGTTTTAGGGGTTTTTTTGGTTTTTAAATTTGGTAATGTTTTTTTTTGGTTTTTAGTGTTATTAGGGGTTTTTTGGTATTTATGTTTGTTAGGTGTTTTAGTTTTTTTAGTTTTCTTATTTTTTTTATGTTTTTAATGATTTTAGGGGTTTTAGAGAAGTTAGGGGTTTGGTATTTTTAGATTTGTTTTGGTTTTTTTATTTTTTTCTGTTTTCAGTGTTTTTAGTGGTTTTCATATTTTTTATGTTTTTAGGGGGGCTTTGGGGACTTTAGATTTTTATGGATTTTCAGTGGATTCCATAGTTTTAAGGGTTTTATTCATTTTTAGGATTTTAGTGTTTTTCATAATTTTTGGGGGTTGTAGGTTTTGTGGGTTTTAAGTGTTTTTAGATGTCTTGTAATTAAAGTGGTTTTTAGGATTATAAGGGTTTTAGATTTTTTAGGGATTTTTTTGTTTTTTATGTTTTTATTTTTTTAGTATATTTAGGGTGATTAAGTGTTTTTAGTATTTGTTTTTGTTACAGTATTGGTTTTATTTTATTTTATGGGTTTAAGGGGTTTTAAGGTCTTTTCGTGATTTTATGGTTTTAGGGGGTTTTATGTTTTTAGTGTTTTTATCGATTTTTAGTGTTTTTACTATTATTTAGTGTATTAATGGTTTTTAAATATTTTACTGTTTTAATGTTTTTAGGGATTTGTTGGTTTTATGAATTTATAAGGGGTTTTATGTTCTTTTTGATGTTTTAGGGTGTTTAGGTTTTTATGCATTTTTGGGGTTTTAGGGTTTTATATGTTTATCAAGATTTTTTTAGATATTCATGTGGTTTTATGTTCTTATTGTGGGTTTCCATGTCATTTTAGGATTTATAGGGATTTTGAGGGCTTTAAAGTTTTTATGGTTTTTGAGTCCTTTTAAGAGTTTTATTGGTTTGGGGTTTTAAATGTTTTTAGTTTTTTGCGGATTTTTAGGGTTTTTATGTTTTAAGGGTTATAATTGTTTTCTTGGACATTTATTTTTTTATTATGTTTTAGTGTTTTTATGATTTTAGGTATTTTTGGTGTTTTTAGGGGTTTTATGGGTTTTAGGGTTTTATGGGTTTTTATGGGGTTTAGTTGTTTTTACGTTCTTTGGGGGGGTTTAGGGGTTTAAGGGTTTCTAGGATTTTTGTGTTTTTAGCGTTTTCACCGATTTTATGTTTCCTAAGGTTTTAAAGGGTTTTAATTACAATATTTATGAATTTCTAGGGTGGTTTTAGGGTTATTAAGGGTGTTTAGTATTTTAAGGTGTTTTATGGAGTTAGGGTTTTTAGGGGTTTTATGGTGTTAATGGATTTAGGGGTTTTTGGTTTTTCGGTGTTTAGATTATTTATGATTTTAGGAATTTTATAGGTTTTTATTGTTTTTAGTATTCAAAGGGTTTTAGGGTTTTAAAGGGATTTTAGTGTTTATTTTGAGATTTTAGGGTTTTTTGCAAAGTCATTGGATTTTAGGGTTTTGATTTTTTTTTTGGTTTTTGGGATGTTTTGGGGTTTTAGTGTTTTTAGGGGTTTTTAGGAGATTTTTGGGTATTTTTAGGGTTCTAGTAGTTTTATAGTCTTGGTTGGGTTTAGTTGTTATTTTTTATTTTATGTGTTTTTTACAGCTTTTATGGGCTTTTGGGGTTTGAGGGTTTATTATTTTAGATTTTTTTGGGTATTTAGTGTTTTTAGGCAATATATGGGATTAAGGGATTTTAAATGATTTTATACTTTTTTGGATCTATTAAGGTTCTTAAATTTTTATTGTGTTTAGGGGTTTTTTTTATTTTTAGTGTTTTTATATAAATTTTACAGTTTTTTTTGGGTTTTTGGGGTTTTTTATAATTTTAGGTACTTTTATTGTTTAACAAGGATTTTTAGTGCCACTTAGCGGTTTTTGTAGTTTTTGGGGGATTTCCTGTATTTAGGTCTTGTAGTGGTTTTGGGTTTTTTATGGTTGTTTATGGTTTCATCGGGTTTCGGGGGTCTTTTAAGATTTTTGAATGGGTTTTTTTTACTTTTTAGGATTTTAAAGGATTTTTAGTAAATTTTTGTGTTTTTATGATAATCTAGGTTTTTAGGGTTTTTATGGTCCATTTCAATTTTATGTGTTTTAAGGGACTTTTGGGTTGTTTATGGTTTTTGGGATTTAAACGTTTTTATGGGGTTATGGTTTTGAGTTTTTAGGGGTTTGAGTGGTTTTGGGTTTATGGGCATTTGTAGTGGGTTTTAGTTTTTTATTGTTTATATTTGTTTTTTTGTTTTTAGTATATAATAATAGTTTAGAGTTTTCTAGGTTTTTAGGTATGTAAGGTTTTTGGGGCTTCATTCTGGTTTTAAAATTTTTATGGTTTTGGGTTTTCAGGTTACGTTAGTGTTTTAGGGTATTAGGTTTTTTTACTGTTTTTAGGGTATTTTACTATTTTTAGGTTTTTAGTGACTTTAATGATTTTTATTGGTTTTAAAGGGTTTTAATGTTTTATGGTTTTATGGTATTTTAGGATATTTTTGGGTTTCTTTGTGATTTAGGTGTTTATAGGTCCTTTTAGGGGTCTTATGGACTTTTTTGGGATGTTTAAGTTTTTATGTGTTTCAATGGTCTTTCAGTGTTTTATGGGTATTTAGTGGTTTTATGGTTTTTAGATTTTTTAATGTTTTTCATAGTTTTTTTTAAAACAAATTGCTTATTTCTGGGTTTTTAGGGTCATGTATTTCTTTTATTTTCATGGCCCTTTAGTAAGTTTTAGGGTTTTTATAGTCAATTTGTGTTTTATGGGTTTTATCTTATTTTATGTCTTTTTAGTGTTTTAGGGTCCTTTAGGTGTTTTCAGGTATTTTAGGGGGTTTTAGGGTTTATAAACATCTCTTAATTTATTTTCATGTTTTAGAATCTTATAGGGGTTTTAGGATATTTTATATTCTTTTACTGGTTTTAGGGTTTTTAGAGAAGTTAACGGTTTATTTATAGTATTTGGATCCTTTATATTTTTTAATTATTTTTGAGGTATTTTAGGAAGGTTTTTATGGTTTTAAAGGTCATTTTTGAGTTTTGGGATTTTTTTGTGTATTTTTAGATTTTTTAGATTTTTTTGGTATTATGGGTATTATGGTTTCCATGGTTTTTAGGGTTTTTAGAAATTAATGTGTTTTAAGGAACTTGAATGTTTTATAGGTTTTAGTGTTTTTATTATTTATTAGGGTTGTTATTTTTAGGGGTTTTTAGGTTGTAATTTTTTTATAGGGTTTCTATTTTTATAAGGTTTTTTTGTTTTTATGTTTTTATTTGTTGTTTTAGGATTTTTAGAATTTTTATGATTTATAATTATTTTTTGGGATTAATGGATTAAATTGATATCTTGGGTTTTTATTTTTTTGGGGTTTTAGTGTTTTTAGTGTTTCAAGTGTTTTTAGGTTTTTAATTTTTTTTTTGAGTTTTAGGGGTTTTTAGGTTTTTAGGGAATTTATGCTTTTAGGGTTTTTTGGTATTTTTAGGGGTTTTAAATATTTTTAGTGTTATTGAATATTTTTAAGGGTTTTATATATTTAGGTTTTCCATAATTTTTTATGTATTTTAGGAATTTTATGGTTTTTAGGGTTGTTGAGTATTTTTAGGGTTTAGGGTTTAGGGTGTAGTGTATATGGTTAATGGTTATGTTATAGGTTTTAGGTTGTAACGTATTGCGTATCAAGAGTTAGTATTTGTGTTTAGGGTGTAGGGTATAGGGTATAATGTAAAGGGAATAGGTTTTAGGGTGTAGGGTATAAGGTTTATAGTGTATGGTTTAAGGATTCAGGTATAGTGTATAGTGTTTAGGTATATGGGTTTTCTGTGTAAGATATTAGTTTTAGTGTGTAGGGTGGTGGTTTTAGGGTGAAGGGTATAGGGTTTAGGGTATACAGTTTTAGGTTTAGTCTATAGTGCATAGGGATTTGGGTTATGGATTTCAGGTTTAGGGTGTACGGTAAAGAGTTTACGGTGTAGATTTTTGGGTGTAGGGTGGAGGGTATATTGTTTTTTCTTCTGAGTATAGAGATCATTTTGTTGGGTATAAGGTTTAGGGTGATGTGATTATGTGTAGGATATAGGGTTTGGGGTGTAGGATTTAGGGTTTGGGGTGTTTGGTATAGGTTATAGGGTGCAACCTTTAGGTTTTGGGGTGTAGTGTATATGGTTTAGAGTGTAGACATCAGGGTTCAGGGTGTATGGTATATGGTTTAGGGTGTAGGCCTTAGGTTCCTAGGTGTATTGTATAGGGTTTAGGGTGTGAGTTTTAGGGGGAATGTGTATGGAATAGGGTTTAGTGCATGGGTTTTAGGGTTCAGGATGTATTGTTTAGGATTTTGGCAGTAGGGTTTAGGGTGTAGGGTATAGGGTATCAGGTGTAGAGTATGGGGTTTAGGGTTTATGGTGTATGGTATTGCGTTTTTTGTGAATGGTTTGGAGTTTAATGTGAGGGTTTTACGGTATAGGGTGTATGGTATAGTGTTTAGAGTGTAGGGTATTGGGTTAATTGTGTAGGGTATAGGGTTTAAGGAGTCGGGTTTAAGGTGTCCGGTATAGGGTTTAGTTTGTATGGTTTTGGGATTTTGGTATAGGATATAGGGATAGGGTTTAGGGTTTATTGTTTAGGTTGTTGGAAAATGGGTTTTTGGTGTAGGTTTTAGGGTGAAGGGTACTGGCATTAAGGTTCATGGTAGAGGTTATAATGTGTTGGGTATATGATTTAGGGTGTACAATATAAGGATTTTTGTTTAGGTTATATGATTTAGGTTGTTTTTTAGGGATTATGGTATAGGGTATAGGGTTTAGTGTGTCGGGTCTATGTTTTAGGGTCTATGTTTTATTAGTACAGTGTTCGATATCGGCAGTATGATGCATGGTTCGGGGTTTAGGGTGTAGGGAATAATGTTTTAGGTAAGTGGCACATGATGTACTGTATAGGGTATGGGTCTAAGGTGTAGGTTAAATGGTCTAGGGTTTAGTATTTATGATTATTAGGGTATTTAAGTTATTCTAGGGGTCATAGGATTTTATGGTCTTATTGGGTTTTTGGGGTTTTAGGGTTTATAATATTTTTATGGTTTCGGAAATTTTATGTGTTTTAATTTTATTTGGGTATTTTAGAGTTTGGTTTTTTTTTATTTTTTGGGTTTTTAGGGGGGGTTTTGTATATTTTATGGGTTTTAATGAGTTTTATGGGGTTTTAGTGTTTTTACAAGATTTTAGGGGTTTCTGGAATTTAATGTTTTAGAATTTATTTTTAGGGGTCTTAGGGGTTTTAGGATTTTTAGTTCTTTTACTTGGTTTTTACAGTTTTAGTGTTTTTTGTGGTTTTTGGGTTTTAAAGGTTTTCATTAGGTTTTTATCATTTTTTGGGGTTTTAGGATTTTTATTGTTTTAGGGGGAATTTATTTTTTATATAGATTTTTAGGTTTATTTTATATATTTTGGGCTTCTTAGGTTTTTTAGGTGTTTTATTGTTATTATCATATATTTAGGGGTTTTATGGGTTTTAGGTTTGTTTTACGGGTAATTGTTTTTTAGGTTTTAGGGGGTTTTATGGAATTTTTGGGTTTTTATATTTTTAAAGGGTCTTATGGTCTTTTAGGTTACCTTAATGTTTTTATCAGGTTATAAAATGGTTTTAAAGTGTATTTATTGGTTTTTAGGGGTTTCCAGGGGTTTTAGTTGTTTTTAGGGTCTTTTAAGGTTTTACGGGTATACTGCCATTTAGGGATTTATGGGTTTTAATGATTTTTAAGGTATTATGTTGTTTTAATGAATTGAGGTTTTTATGAATTTTTTATTTTTTAGGGTTTTCGTCGTTTTAATGGTTTCTAGGTTTTTATGTGGTTTTAGAGGTTTTAATATTTTTTTTATAGTTTTTAGTTATTTTAGGGTATTAATGTTTTCTTAGGTTTTTTGTCGTTATATTTTATTTTAATTTTTTTTAGGGATTTTGGGTGTTTTTACAATTTTTAAGGATTCTAAACCTTTTAGGTTTTTAGTATTTCATTGGGTTATTGGGATTTTATGGTTTTGGGTGATATTTTTGTTTTTTTGGTTTGTTAGTTGGGGAAGGTGATTTTAGGATTTTTTTTAGTTCTTGGTGTGTTGGGGTTTTATGGGGTTCTATGCGTTTTTTGGTCTTGAATGGGTTGTACTATTTTTTGGGGGTTTAATGGTATTTAAGGGATTTCAGGGTGTTATGGTACTGTTATGGGTTTTAGGGTCTTTTGGGTTTTTAGGGTCTTTTATGGATTCCAAGGATTTTAGGTTATTTTAAGTTTTATTTAGGGATGTTTAAGGTTGGGGGGTTAGAGTATTTTGGGGGGTTATGGTTTGAAGTGTTTTTAGGGATTTTGGGTTTTATTATCTTTTATGGTTTATAGTGTTTTAGGTTCCTTTAGTGTTTTTTGGGGTTTTTTCGTTCCATTATGGTTTTTTTGGATTATAATATCACTTTACCGTATTATAGTTTTTAGTTCATTTTAGTGGTTTTTCAGTTTTTTTCCTTTCAGGATTTTAATATTTTTCTGTTTTATTTGGGATTTTTTTGGGTTTTTAGGGTCTCTTACGATTTTTAGAGTCCTTTATGGTTTTTAAGGATTTTATAGTCATATATTATTAGTGTATTTTATGCTCTATTATGGGTTATTTGGTTTTTAGTGTCTATTTCGGGGTATTTAGGGTTTTTAGGGCCTTTAAGGCATTTATTTATTTTAGGTATTTTTGTCAATTTTTAGTTTTTACAGGATTTGGATGTTTTAATTTTGTAAGGATTTGTTTTTATTTTTAGTGGTATTAGGGGTCTTTTGGATTTTAGGATAATTATTGGTTTTTAGTGTCCTATATTTCTTTTCGGTTTTTTTTTATTTTTTTAGGATTTTGAGGGTATTATGGTTTTTATTCTTTTTATGGTTTTAAGATTAATTTTTGGTCTTTTAGTGATATATATAGGTTTTTGGGTCTTTTATAGTTTCTAGAGGTTTTTAGGTATTTTTGGGTTTTATATTTTTTAGGATATTTGGGGGTATGTTTGGTTTTTTGGGTCTTTTGAGATTTTTTAATGGTTTTGTGTGTACTAGGGTTTTCAGGGGTTTTAGGTAGTTTTTTGGGTGTTGTATTATTCCATTTTTTTGGGTGTTTTAGGGTTTCAAGCTGTTTTGGGGTCTTTTAGGGTTTTTTGGTGGTTTTGGGTATATAAGGGATTTATAGACATTAGGGGTATTTTGGGGTTTCAGTATTTATTGAGGTTTTAGTGTTTTAGGGGTTTTTTTGGATTTTAGGGTTTAGGGGTTTGACAGTTAATTTTTTTGGTGGATTTTTTGGTTTTAGAGTTTTTTTGAGTTTTACGGGTTTTAATTATTTTTTAGGGTTTTAACAGTTTTAGGCTTTTTTGAATTTTAGGGTCTTTCAGGTTGGTTGGGGTTTTAAGTGTTTTTATATTTTTTATGGTTTCTAGTGTCTTTAGGGTTTTTTGTTTTTTTGTTTTATGCTTTTGAAATGTTTTTATATTTTTTGAGTATTTTTTGGTGGGTTTTAGGTCTCTAGGTTCTTTTAGGGTTTTTAGTGTTTTATGGCCTATTAATGTTTTTTCTTGTTATTTAGAATGTTTTAGTGAATTTTTGGTTTTCACGTTTTTATGGTCGTTTCGGGTGTTTAGGGGTTTTATGTTTCTTTAAAGCATTATATAGGGCTTTTATGGACTTCTAATGGGGGGTTTTGGGGTGTTTTAGTGTGGGGGAGGGGGGGTTTAGTGTTTTTAGGGTTATTAATGAGTTTTAAATTATATAGGGTCTTTTTATGATTTTTTGGGATTTTATGACCATTAAGGGTTTTATGGATTTTTTGGTTCCTTTAGTGTTTCTAAATTCCTTTAGGGGTTTTAGCAGTTTTTTGGAACCTTATATATTTTTAGTGTATTTAGAGTCATTTATGGGGTTTTTTGAGATTTTGGGTCCTTTTTGGTTTTTTAGTGTTTTAGGGTTTTTTATCGATTTTAGGGGTTTTATAGTCCTTTGGGGGTTTAGGGTATTTATGGTATTTTAGGGATCTAAGGTTATTTTTAGTATGTTATGCGGTTTTAGGTATTTTCAGATATTTTCACGTCATTTTGGGGATTTAGGGACTTTTAGGGGTTTTAGGGTCTTTCTGGTTTTTTAGGATTTTTTGGGGTTTAGGGGATTTTATATTTTTAGGGGTTCTATGGTTTAAGTGTTTTTTAGGGGGGTGTTCAAGATATGTTTTGGTTTTTATGGTTTTTAATTTCTTTATGTGTTTTCTGGTTTTTATGGATTTTTTTGTGTGTTTTGGGGGGGATTGTGTATTAAGAGCCCTTAATGGTTTTTGGAGGGGTTTTATGTTTTTTGGGTTTTAAATGATTTTTATGGTTATGATATTTTTATGGGTTTTTAATGTTTATATTTTTTTAGGGTTTTTTGTGTTATTTAGATATTTATTTTTGTAAGGTATATTTATTATTTTATGGTTTTTTAGTATTCTTAATGTTTTAGGGTTTTTAGCTTTTTAATGGCTTTTAGGGTTTTGTAGGGTTTCTAGGATGTTTTAAATTTGTTATGGGTTTTTTGGGTTTTAATGATTTTATAGGTTTATTTTTGGCGTTTTTGGGTTCTTAGGGTTTTTAGGTGTTTTTAGGTTTTAGGGGTTTTAGAGATTTTTAGGTTTCTAGAAATTTTTATTGCTCTTTATGGGTGATTGAGGTATTTAGGGATTTTTTAGAGCTTTTAGCGGTTCTAGAGATGTATGGTTTTTAGTATTTTTAGAGATTCTAAGGGTATCTTAGGGTTGTTTTATGTTTTTTAATGTTTTTATTTGTTTTAAGGATTTAATGATTTTTTATGGTTGTTTGGGTTTTTTTATGATTTTTAGGGTTTTTTGTGTGTAGATTATAGGGTTGAGGTGTGGGGTTTTCAGTGAAGGATATTGGATTTTGGGTGTATGGTTTATGATTTTTGGTGTATGGTGTTGGGTTTCTAGTATAAAGATTAGGTTTTAGGGGATAGGTTTTCAGTTTATGGTTATGGTTTAGGGTATAGGTTTTTTTTATGGTTTAGGTTGTGAGGTATACGGTTTAGGGTGTAGGGTATGGGGTTCAGTTTGTAGAGTTTAGGGTGTAGTGTATTATGTTTATCGTGTAGGGTATATGATTTAGGGTCTATGGTATAGGGTTTAGGGTGTATGGTATAGGGTTTAGGGTGTAGGTTATAGGGTTTTTAGTGTAGGGTTTAGGGTTTAGGGTGTGTAGTATAGGGATTATGGTGTATGATTTAGTTTCTAGGGTGTAGGGTATCTTTTTGAAGGACTAGGATTTATTGAGTTGGGTATATGGTTTAGGGTGTGGGGTTTAGAGTATAGGGTCTAAGGTATAGGTTTTCAGGTGTATATTTTATGATTTATGGTGTAGTGTATATGATATAAGTTGTGGGGTTTAGGGTTCAGGGTTTAGGATATTAGGATTAGTTTTTGTTGTGTGGGGATTAGGTTGTAGGGTTTAGGGATTAGGTTGTATTGTTTAGGGATTTGGGTGTATGGTTTGGAGTTTATGGTGTAGATTTTAGGGTATAGTGTTTAGAGTGTACAGTTTAAGGTTTAGGTTGTTGGTTATAGGGTGTAGGGTGTATCAATTAGGGTATAGGATATAGTGATTAGGGTTTTGGATTTTCGGTTTAGGTTTTACGGTATAGAGTTTAGAGTGTAGGTATATGGTGTCGGGTATATAGTATATAGTTTAGTGTGTATGATTTGTGTTTTTTGGTGTAGGGTATATGGTTTGGATTTTTTTGGTTTTTTGGATGTTCAATGTTTTAGTATTTTTTGGGATTTTTAGGTGTTTTAGGGCATTTAGCTGGTTTTGGGTATTTTTTTTTGGTTTTTTGGGGTTTTAGTGTTTTATGTTTGTTAGGGTTACCGTGTTTCAAAGAGTTTTTTGTGTTTTTTTGGGGTTTTAAGAATTTATTATTTTTAATTTTATTTGGGTTTTAGGGGTTTCTTATGGTTTTACGGTTTTTAGTGTTTTTAGGATTATTTGGGATTTTGAAGGGGTTTCTTTGGGTTTTTAGTTTTTAACAATTTTTATGATTTTTAGTTTTTTTATTATTATTTTTAGTGTCTTCAGTTTTTTTTATTATAAGGTATTTTTTTAATTTTCGGCCATTAATGGGTTTTAGGGTATTAGGGTATTTTATTTTTAAGTTGTTAGTGGTTTTTGTGTTTACTTACTATATTTAGAGTTTTTAGGGGTTTTTTTCAAATTTTTATATTTTTCTAGGATTTCAAGGGGTTATTATCAATTTTGGGTTGTTTTAAGGTTTTAATGGGTTTAGGGGGTGTTTGGGGGTTTTATGGGGTTTTTTGGATTTTCATGTTTGTTTAGGGGTTATTAACGGTATTTTTAGGGTTTTAATGGGTTTTAGGGACATTCATAGTATTATGAATTTTACTATATTTTAGGGTTTTTATGGTTTTATGTTGTTTTATGGATTTCAGGTTTTAATGTTCTTATATGGGTTTCTCATGATTTATATGTTTTTAGTGTTTCAAGGGTGTTAAGGGTTTTAGGGTTTTTAATAGTTTATAGGTTTTAGGGGATTTAGGGGATTTAGGTGTTTTAGGTTTTTTAGTGTTTTAGGGAACGTTAGGGACTTTAGGGTTATGATGGTTTTTTGGGTTTTCACGGATTTTAGGGATTTTATAATATTTTTTATTTTTTCGGGTTTTTTAGTGTTTTTAGGGTTTTATCTAGGTTTTTGGGGTTCGATGAGGTTTTTAGGTTTTTAAGTGTTTTAGGGTTTGTTCGGGCTTAATGATTATTTTGTGTTTTTAGTGTTTTTATGGGTTTTAGGGTTTTTTTGTGTTTTTAGTGTATTTTAATGGTTTTTTGGTATTTATTGGGTTTCAGGGGATTTTGGGACTTTTAGTGTTTTTATTTTTCTTTGTATTTTTCTGGGGGTTTTAGAATTTAGGGTCTTTTCGGTTTCCATATTTTATTAGGGTTTTTGGAATTTTCTAAGTTTGTTGGTCCTTTTATGGGTTTTATGTGTATGAAGGGAATTTAAAGGTTTTATGGTTTTATAGGGTATTATTATGGGTTTTAGGTGTTTTGGGGTTTTTAATGTTCTTACTGTCTTTTAGGGGGTTTGGGGTTTTTTGGTTTTTTTGGGGTTTCATAAGGTTTTCATCTGTTCGTAGAGTTCTTATAGGTTTTAGTTATTTTTTGAATATTTACTATTTTTTGGGTTTTAGGGTTTTTGATGGGTTTTCGTGGTTTTTAGGGGTTTTATGATTTTAGGGTTTTTTGTTTTTTTTATATTATTTTTGTATTTTCTGTGTTTTAGGGTTTTTATGGTCTTAATTGGTTTTGAATTTTCTAAGGGTTTTCACAGTTTTCCAAGGGGTTTAGTTTTGTTTGAATTTTGTACGGATTTTATGATTTTTATATGATTTTAGGGTCTCGTGGTTTTGATTATTTTTCATTGCTTCTTAATGGATTTAAGGTTTTTCTGGTTTTTATGTATTGTAAGAGTTTTTAGGGGATTTAGTAATTTAATTTTTTTTGGGGTTCTATGTTTATGGGTTTTTATTATTTTATGGGATTTGTGAATCTAATGGATTTTTATTGTTTTGGGTTTTATGGTTTTTATGGAATCTATGTGGTTTTAGGTGTTTAATGCTTTTTTAGGTTCTATAGATTTTTAGGATTTTATGGTTTTTGTGGTTACTTAGGGGGTTTTATAGTTTTTAGTGTTTTTTGGATTTTATGTAGTTATGGGGGTTTTATGATATTTTTAGTATGTTTGGGATTTTTAGTGTTGTATGGTGTTTTGGTGTTTCGATGAGATTTTTGGGATTTTATGATTTTTTGTGTTTTACTATTTTAGCGGGTTTAAGGGGTTTTATGGTTTTTAGTTTCTTTATGATTTTTAGGGTGTTTTATATTTTTAGGGGTTTTGGATTTTTAGTGTTTCTAGGGGTTTAAGGTTTTTATGGGTTTTATAGTCTATATTGTTCTGGGTCATTTTGTGTTTCTAGGGTTTTATGGATTTTGTGGCTTTTATTCTTTTTAGGTTTTTCAAGGGTTTTAGGGAAAAAAGGATCGAGGCCATGCTATTCTTGGAACCCACAAAAATTTATTATAAAAAATACACAATGGAAACAAAAAACAACAACCACAAAAGACACACAAAAGAGTCCAAAAAGAAAGGAACACAAAGGGGAAAATCAGTCAATGTCACCACCAAAATCATCCAGCCCCGCACCGTGATAGCCAATACCCACGCCAGAGCCATCACCCACATCAGCAAAGTTGTAATATGACTCATCACTCATGTCCATATAATCCCACACTGACTCATAATCATCATGCATTCCATGCCTGGATAGAAGCTTCATTCTGGCCCTCTCTTGCTCAGTAAATCCTGGAGACTGCTCCCGCTTATTTACTTTTAGATTTAGTCTGGCCGCCCTTGATGTAGCTCGGGTTTCCATAGGTCATGGGAGGGAAGAATAATCCTTCCTCCATCTTCACCTTATGGGGGGATGTGGATCCATCTTCATAACCCGGTTTATCACAAGTGACTCCATCACTGACAGCAGATGGGGCCTTCTCTTTCTTACCATCGGGCCGTGGAGTTTCGGCACCTCTTTTGTTCCTTTCCCCTTTAGACCTGGCCATAACACCGTTTATCCGGCGATCATCATCAACAGATCACTCCCCAAGCCTCTTTGCCTCACCCTCAAGCGGGTACCTTTCCCATTCAACCAGCCCCATCTCATATAACTACACCATCTCAGGGGTTTTAGGGGTTTTATGGATTTTTATGTTTTTTAGGATATTAGGATATTTAATATTTTTAGGGTGTTTTATGGATTTTCGGGGTCTTTATAGTTTTGTAGTTTTCTTGGTTTTATATGGTTTTTAAGGTTTTTTAGTGATTTTTACTGTTTTAGTGATTCTTATGGTTTTTGGGGTCTTAAGGGTTTTACGGTTTATAGGGGGTGAAGGTTAAGGTTTTTTATGTTTTAAGGGTTTAATTAATATTAGTGTTTTGAGGGGTTTAGGGAGTTTTATGGGATTTTAGGAATTTATATTTGTTTTAGGTCTTTTTGTGGTTTAAAATGTTATTATAGTTTTTAGGTGTTTTAGGGGTTTTATGGTTTTTAGGGTTTAATGGGTTATTACAGTTTATATGGGGTTTTATGGTTTTTAATGGTTTTATCAATTTTAACATGTTTAAGGGATTTTTATGTTTCTTATATGTTTATTTAAGGTATTTTATGGTTTTCAGTGTTCTGGGGATCTATTAGGGTATTTATGGTTTTCAAGGGTTTTAGGGTTTATAGTGTAATTTGGGGTTATCGTGGTTTTTACGGGTATTAGTTTTTTAGAGGTTTAGTTTTTTATTATTTTTATGGGTTTTTAGGGTTTCTATGGTTTTAAGGGTTTTTATGTTTTTAGGGTTTTAGGGGTCTTTAGTGTTTTTAAGGGGTTTTTTGGTTTCCATGGATTTTAGGTGGGTTTTGTTTTGGAGATTTATGGTTTTATGATTTTAGGGGGTTTAAAAGCATCCATAGGGATTTAATGGATTTATAGTCATTTAAGCATTTTTATAGTTTTTCAATATTTAATGGTATCTTTGGTTTTGTGGGTTTTAAATATTTTGTGTGTTTTAGGGTGTTTAAGGGGGGTTTTAGTGTTTTTAGTGTTCTATGGTTTTTTTGTGGTTTTTGGGTGTTTTGGGTTTTTGAGATTTATATGTTTTTGAGATTTTTTGGTTTTTAATATGTTTAGGGATTGTAAATTATTTTTAGGAATTTTTTGGGATATTTGCATTTTCATGGGTTTTAGGTTATTTTAGTTTTTTTTTTGGGGTTTAGTGATTTTAGTAGTTTTAATGTTTTTGGGTTTTCAGGAACCGATAGGGGGTATTTGGGGTATTTGGGGGTTTTAGGTTTTATTTTTTTAGGGTCTAAGTGTATTTTAGAGTTATTTTAGTGGTTTAGTGGGTATTATGTAATTTAGGAATTTCTAAGGGTTTTAACAATTTTAATGTGTTTCTAGGGTATTTGGGTTTTTATTTAATTAGATATTTAGGGTTTTATGGTTTTCATAGGGTTTTAGGGTATTTATCATTTTCATAGTGGTTTCAAGGTTTCATTGGTTTTTAGTGTTTTATGTTTTTTTTATATTTTCTAGGGATTTTAGGGATGTAAGTGTTTTAGTATTTTAGAGTTTTAATGGTTTTTAGCGTTTTAGTCGGTTTTTTGGTGTCTCGGTGTTTTTTTGTGTTTTTTGATGTTTTTAGAGTTTTAGTTGATTTATATTGGTTTTATAGATTTCATCATTTAACTAGGTTTTAATTGATTTTGTGTATTTATTGAGTTTTAGGGTTCTTTTTGGTTTTTAGTGGTTCTAGGGTTTTTAGGTATCTTAAGAGTTTTGGGTTTTAATGGTTTTCTGGGGGTTTGATAGGTTTTAGGGGAGTTGTAGTTATTTAAACATTTAAGAGGTTTTATGAAGATTTATGTGGATTCATTGTTTTTAGGATTTTTAGTAGTTTTAGGATTCTTCTATGGATTTTAGTCTTTTTCGAGAAAATTTAATGTTTTTTTGGTTTTTAGGGTTCTTTTAGGGTTTTCGGGTTTCTATGGGTTTTATGGTTTTTAAAATTTTATGGTTTTCCGGATTTTTCAGAGTTTTTTTTGTTTACTATTATTTTTAAGGGATATTATAGGGAGTTTATGGGTTTTTAGGTTTTTTAATTACATATAGGGATTTCAATATTTTTTGATGTTTTTGGTTTTTAGGTTTTTTTACATTTATATGGTCTTTTAGAGGCTTTCAAGGTCTTATACTAGCATTAGGGTTTTTAGGGACATTTCGGGTTAACATTGTATTTTAGTATTTTTTTGTGTTAATTTTTTTATTTTTAGGTCTTTAATATTGTTTTAAGGTTTTTTCGGGTTTGGGAGTCTTTTATTTTTCTATAGTTTTTTTTGGATTTTTAGGGATTTTGGGTTTTTGAGGGGTTTTAGGGGGTTTCTTGGTTTTCTCGGTTTTCTGGGTTTTTACTAATTTTAGGTGTGTTGAGGGTTGTTTGGGGATTTAGGGTTTTTAGATAAATTTGAGTTGTTATTGGTTTTTAGGGGTTTCATGGTTTTACGAGTATTTTTTCTTTATAATTTCATAAAATTGATATATTTTTTGGTTTTTATTGTTTTTGGGTATTTATGTGTTTTATGTGATTCTTTGTGTTTTTAGGGGTTTCTGTATTTTAGGTTTTTAATTCATTTTATGTTTTTATTGGTTTTTAGTGTTTTTATTATTTTTAGAGTTTTGTAGAATTTAGGGTTCTTTAAGGAGTTTTTAGATTTCTTTTGCGTTTTGAGGGGGTTTAGGGGTTTTCAACATTTTGAGTGTTTGTTGGTGTTTTTAGGGGTTTAGGGGTTTTTTGTGTATTTATGGTTATTATGGGGTTTTTTTGGGTTTTTATGGTTTTAATGGTTTTATGGGTTTTTATAATTTTATAAGGTTATTAGATTTATTTGGTTTTAATGATTTTTTATTGTTTTTAGGGGTTTTATTTTTATTA
This sequence comes from Viscum album, assembly GCA_963277665.1. Taxonomy (NCBI): domain Eukaryota; kingdom Viridiplantae; phylum Streptophyta; class Magnoliopsida; order Santalales; family Viscaceae; genus Viscum; species Viscum album. The sequence goes on along the minus strand of OY728152.1, from coordinate 872,508,495 downwards.
ATGTTTTTCATGTTTGTGGATTTTATGGGTTTCAGGAGATTTTTAGGGCTTTAATGTTTTTTTGGGTTTTATAGTTTTATGGATATTTCTTTTTTTTGGGTTTTATGTGGTTTTTTTAGTTTTTTTTTAATATTTTTGTCTTTATTCGGTTGTAGGTTTTTTTGGGTTTTAGTGGTTTTTTGGGCCATTGGAAAACATTTATGGTTTTTATGGACTTTTATAGTTTTTAGTGTATATTAGGGATTTTATTTCTTTTAGGGACTTATAGGGTTTTATGGGTTGTGGTGGTTCTTTATTTTCTAGGGTTTTTATGGAATTCTAGGGTTTAGGTGATTTTCATGGTTTTTTTGGGAGTTTTGGGGTTCTTTTAGGAGTTTTAATCATTTAATTGGGTCTCCTAAGTTATATTGGGTGTTTTATAGAACTTTAGGATTCTTCAGGATTTTATAGGTTCCTTTAGCGTTTCTTGGTTCCATTATTAATTTTTAGTATTATTTATTTTCCTTTAGGGATTATAAGGTCATTAGTTTTCTTTAGGTGTTTTGTAGTACTGTAGTTTTTTTTGGAGTTCTAGGGTATTTTTTTGGGTTTCGATGGGTCTTAAGAGTTATTTGGATGTTTTTTGTATTTTAGGGTTTTTGGGTATTTTATTATCTTTATGGATTGCTGTATTTTTATTGGTATTAATATATATTATGATTTTCATTATTTTATGGTCATCTTGGGTTTTAGTGGTCTTTAAGGGGTTCTAAAGGTTTTTAGGGTATTTAGGGTTTTATGGTTTTAATTGGTTTTGGGTGACTAGTATTATGTTTGGTTTTAAGGGGTTTTAAGTAGTTTTTAAGTGTTATTATTATCTTTTATAGGTTTTTAGGGTTTTAGGTGATTTTATGGTTTTTATGGTTTTTATTTTTTTATTGGTTTTAAATGTTTTAAGTGATTTATATTTTTTATAGTTTTATTTTTTTTCGAGTTATTTATGTTTTTAGAATTTTTTTGTGGGTTTTTAGAGTTATTAGCGTTTTTAGAGTTTTTAGGGTTTTTAGGTTTTCAGTGTTTTTATGTGTTTTTTTGGGATTCTTTTTTTTTCTATGGATTTCAAAAGTTTCTAAAGTCTTAAAATATTTTTAGGGTATTATGCTGGTTTTTTGAATTTTATTCATAATTTTTCATGTATTTAAATATTTTTTAGATTTTTAAGGAGTTTAATAGTTTTTAGGGATTTTTTCGATTTTAAGGGGTTTAAGGGTTTTTTTTATTATTTTTAGTGAATTTTCTATTTTTTATGTTTTTAGGGTTTAAGGGTCTTTCATGAAATTTTAGGGGGTTTTGGGGTTTTATGGTTTTTTATATTTTTAGGGTTTTATGTAGTTTTAGTGTTTTCTGATTTTTAATGGTTTTTGGTGATTTTAGGCTATTGAATAGGCTTTTGAGGTCTTTAATGGAATTTATAGTGTTATTTAATCTCTTTTAGGGTTTCATGGATTTTTGGGTTTTTAGGATCATTTATGAATTTTGGGTTTTTTTTTGGTATTTGGTGTTTTATGGTATTTTATGGGATTATAATGTTTAGATTATTTTAAGAATTTTGGGATTTTAAGGGATTTTGGGTATTTTAGGGTTTTTTAGTATTTGTTTTACAGTTTTGTGGTATTTTTTGGGTTTTCATAGTTTGTATGGATTTAGGGGTTTTCGGTTTTAACATTTTATAGTGATTACCAGGGGCCTTTAGGATTTTTGGGGATTAAATGATTGTTTGGATTTATAACTAATTTTTGGGATTTCATGTCTTTTTATTGGGGTTTATAGTTTTTAGGGTTTTCAGTGTTTTTTGTGGGTTTCATAGGGTGTTTAGGGGGTTTTAGTTTTTTAGGGTTTTATAACTTTTAGGGTTTTCAATTTTTCTCAGTTTGTTATTGATTTACGGGTTTGTATGGGTTTTCAAGGTTTTTAGAGAAACTCAATGTTTTATGGTTCTTATTGGGGGGGAGGGGTTAGGGACTTTTAGGTTTTTAGGATTTTAGTTTTTTTATGTTTATTAGTGTTTTCCCATGTGTTTTGGGTTTTTAAGGGTTTTTTGTGGTTTTAATATTTTTATGTTGTTATGGGTTTTAAGGTTTTAATGTTACTTTATAGTGTTTTATGGTCATTTATTATTTTTTGGGTTTTTATGTTCTATTTGGGTTTTTTAGGTTATAGAATTTGTAACGTGTTATGTTTTTTAGGGGTTTTGGGTTTTTAGGGGTTTTAAGGTAATTTTAGGGTTCTAAGGTATGATTTCGGTGTTTTAAAGGGTTTAGTGTTTCATTTAGCTTTCTTTTTTTTCATAGAATTTTTGGGTTTTATGGGTTTTATATGATATTTCCGGTTTTTGGGATTTTATTGGTTTTAGTATTTTCTATATTTTTTGGTGTTTTGGGTGGTTTAAGGGTTTTTTAAGGTTTGTTGGGGCTTAATGATTTTTTTTAGTTTTTATGGGGTTTTATGATTTTTGTTTTTTTGAGGTTTTTAGAGATTTAGGGTTTTCAGTTTTTTATGTTGGTTTTTATTTTTTTGTGGGTTTTTGGATTTTAGTGGGGTTTTTGTGTGTTTAGGATTTTTACATTATTAGAGTTTTTAGTGTCCTTTATTGTTGGGGGGTTAGTTTTTTTTTGTTTTAAAATTTAATTATGTTATTTAGGGTGTTTTATGGTTTTAAATTTTTTTTATCTATTTTAGTGTCTTTTAGGGGTTTTAGGTTTTTATTGTCTTTAGAGGGTTTTTATGGATTTTATGTTATTAATGAGTTTTTAGGGAGTATAGGGTTTTTAGCGGGTTTAGGAATTTTTGAGGATTTTAGGGTCGTTTAGTGATTTTTGGGGGTTTTAGGGTCTTTAGGGGGTATATGATCTTTTTCCTTTATATGTCTTAAGGGTTTTAGATTCCATTATGATTTTAGGCTCATTTATTATTTTTAGCGCCTTTAGTGTTTTTAATTTTTTTAGAGTCCTGTAGGGGTTTTAAAGTTTTCATTTTCTTTTAGGGATATTTTAGATTTTTAGTGTATTTTTGGGATTTTAGGGTTTTTAGGTTCCTTTAGGGGTTTTGGGTTTTTAGATTCTTTTAGGGGTTTTAGGGTATTTTAGGTTCTTTTCGGGTTATTAGTTTTTATGGTTTTAGTGTAATTTTTAGTTTTAGGGGCTAAAGGTTCTCTTATGGTTTTCGGGTTTTTAAGATTATAGGGACTTTCTGGGTTTATACGGTCTTTAAGGTTTTTTTTGGGTCTTTAGGGTTTTGGGGTTTTAAAGTTCGATTAAAAGCTTTTAGGTGTTTTATGGGTTTTAGGGTCTTTTAGATTCTTAATGTATTTAGGGGTTTAAACTGTTTTTATCATTTTAAGCGTCCATTAGGGTTTTTAGTGTTTTTCATTTATTTATTATTTGGGGGGGGGGGTTAGGTTTTAATTAATTTTAGGGTTTCTATTATTTTTAAGGTTTTTTTAATAGTTTTAATGGGTTTTTAGAAATTCTAGATATTTTTTAGGATTCTATTGTTTTCCAGTGTTTGGAGTTATTTAAGGGTTTTAGGGTTTTTATTGTTTTAATGTTTTAGGGGGGGGGTATAAGGTATTTGTTGGCTTTTACTATTTTTTGGCTTTTTAAATCGTTTTATGGGGTTTTTGGGTCCTGTTTTTCTTAATAGTGTTTTTAGGGGTTTTATGGTTTTATTGATTTTAAGAGTTTTTATTGTTTTTGGGTTTTTATACCTTTTAGAGGATTTTTTATTTTTAGTGTTTTAGTTAGTTTCTAATATTTGTAGTGGTTTTGAGTTTCTATGTGTTTTTAGGGGTTTTAGTTGTTTTTAGGGTTTTCATGGATTTTTAGGGGATTTTAGTGTTTTTAGAATTTAATGGTTTTTTGTGTTTTTATGAGTTTTAATGATTTGTTTTGGGGATTTTAGAGGATATAAGGGGGTTTTATTGGTTTTATAGTTTTCTAGGGTTTCTTGGTTTTTGGTGTTTTTTGGGTTTTTATGGTTGGTAGATTTTTTAATGTTTTTAGGGTTTTTAGGGGTTTTAGGGTTTTTAATGATATTTATGGTCTTTCTGTTTTTAAGTGATTTCTGGACATTTTTGTGGTTTTTTGAGTTTTTATTTTCTAATAGGGTTTTTTTTTGTGTTTTTCATTTTTTCAGGGGTTTTGGGATTTTTATGATCCATTATGTGTTTTTATTGTTTTTCCATGGTTTTAAAGAGTTTAGGGTTTTTAATGGTTGGGGGGTTATTTTAGTTAATTTTTATCATTTTTACGTGTGTTAATGGTTTTTTGGATTTTTTGGGTTATTAGTGTTTTAGGGTTTGGGGGGTTAGGGATTTAATGGTTTTTTATGTTTTTTTGGTGTTTTATGCTTTTTTGGTGTTTTATGTTTTTAGGGGTTTCTTAGGGTTGTTAGGTGTTTTTAGTTTTTATGGTTTTAGGGTGTTTTGTGGTTTCTAGGGTTTTTAATAGATCATATGGGGTTTTAGGGTTCATATAATTTTTTATGTTTTTTGGTGTTATGTGGTATTTTTGGAGTTTTTATGGTTTTTAGGTGTTTAAGGGTTTTTAGAGTTATTAAGGGGTTTTACCAGTTTGGTGTTTTTAAGTTTTATAGTGGTTTTTGTTTCTTATTAATGTTTTGTTATTTTTTAAGTGTTTTTGGTGATTTTTTGTTTTAATGGGGTCTAGCGGTTTTTAATGTTTCTAGGGGACTCTACGGTTTTCAAGGATCTTTGTTATTTTAGAGGGTTTTTGGGTTTTAGGGGATTTAGTTTTTTAGTGTTTTTTTTTGGAATTTAAAGGGGTTTGGGAGTTATTTTAGTGTTTTAGGTATTTTAGAGTTTTATTTTGATTTTAGTGGTTTTTAGTGTTTTTAGGGTTTTCGAGTTGTAAGGATTTCTAGGATTTTTAGGTTTTTAGTTTGTTTTATGTTTTTCATAGGTTTTTTATTTTTTTTATTTTCCAAATTTTTTCTAGTTTTTAGGGGTTTTATATGGTTATAGATATTTTAGCGTTTTTATGGTTTTTATCGGATTTGAGTGGTTATTTTTGGTTTTTATTATTTTTATGTTTTTTTTCCTATTTTTATGGGTTTAATGGTATTTATGGTCATTTTTTGGTTTTTATAATTTTACGGGAGGTTTTTATGATTTTAGGGGGTTTATGTTTTTTATTTTTAGGGTTTTAGGGATTTTATGGTTTTATGGTTTTCCGGTTCCTTTTAATGGGTTTATGGGTTTTCTAGTGTTTTTATTGTTTGTGAAAGAAATTATTGTTTTTAGGGTTATACGACTTTTGGGAGTTTTTAGGGGCTTAAAGGGCTTGTAACGCTTATGATAGATTTTAGGGTCTTTTATTGTTTGCAAATATTTTAAGGGTCTTTTAATGGTCATTTGGTTTTTTAGGACATTTAAGGGTTTTAGGTTCTTTAATACCATTTAGGGTTTTTTGGGTCCTTGAGGGGTTTTACGGCGTCTTTGGGTAGTTTTGAGAATTGTAGGGTTGTTAAAGTCTTTTATGATTCTTGTGAGTTTTTTGGGTCATTTAATTTTATTGGGTTTTAGGGTCCTTTAGGGGTTTTAATCCCTCTTTTGGTTTTTAGCATTTGTAGGGCCCTTTAGGGTTTTAGGTTAATGGGGGTTAATTGTTTTTTACAGTTTTGAGCATTTTTAGGGTTATTTGGGTTTTTAGGGTTTTAGGGATATTCAGGTATTATTAGATTTAAGGGTTTTTAGGGTTATTTATTTTTTTTGGGATATTTAAGGTTTTAGGGTATTATTAAGGGATTAATAGGGGTTCTGGGTTCTCTTAGTGTTTTATATGCATCTTTTTTTCTTATAGGGTTTTAGGGTCATTTAAGTGGTTTTAGAGTTTTAATGGTTGTTTAAGGGTTCCAAGGTTATATTAGGGGTTTAATAGTTTTAACGGTACATTAGGAGTTTTAGGTATGTTAGAATGGATTATGGTTTTGTTAGGGTGTTTATTGTCCCTTATGGTTTTTAGTTTTTAGGGACCTTTATGGTTTTCTGGGTACTTTTTGGGGGTTTTGGGGTTTTTATATTCCATTAGGGTTTTTTTATTTTAAGGTAATTTACAGATTTTAGTTTTCATTAGTTTAATATAGAGTATTAAAATATTTTTGGGTGTTCTATGGATTTTAGGATAATTTGGCGTTTTTGGGTTTGTAGGGGCATTGGGGTTTTTAGGGACTTTTAGGATTTTTAGGGTTTTTATGACTTTTCCATTTTTTGTGTTTTTTCTATTTTTAGTGAATTCTGGTTTTTATGTTATTTTACTGTTTTATGGTTTTTTTATCTTTAGGGTTTTTAATGTTTTCGGGGTTTTTAGTGTTATTATGGTATTAATGGGTCTTTTGGGATGGTATGTGTTGTAGTGGTTTTAGTTTTTTTTTGTCATTTTTGGGATATTTTGGATTTTTATGTATTTAAGGAGTTTTTTAGTGTTTTTAAGGTTTTTAATTTTTCCAAAGAAATTAGTGTTTAATACTTTTTAGGGTATTTAGTGTTTTAATGTTTTTAGGGGTTGTAGAAGTTTTAGGGTTTTTATCATTTTTAATGGTTTTTATTTTTTTATTGATTTAGGGGTTTTAAAGGGGTTTTAATGGTATATTTCTATTTTTAGCGGTTTTAAATGTATTTACGGTTTTTAGGAATTGTTATATGTTTAATGGGGTTTAGGTTTTCAAAGGGGTTTTAGATGTTTTAGGTTTTTTAGGTGTTTTAGTTCGCTTAATGTTTCTATAGATTTTATAGTTATTTTGGGTTATAGTGTTTCTCTATGTTTTTAGGGGTTTTTGGGCATTAGGGGTGGTTAAAGGTTTTAGGTATTCTTAGTATTATTTGAGGGTTTTTAGTGTTTTTACTATTTTTTCGGTTTTCTGGGATTATTAGGTTTTTAGAGGTTTTAGGATTTTTTTATTTTTTATGGTTTTTATGTTTTTAATGGTATTTTATAGTTTTTTAGTATCCTTATGCTTTTATTTTTGTTCTTTTATGATTTATTATGAGAGTTATGGTTTTTTTGTGGTGATTAGGTTTTGAGGGTTTTTAGGGTTTTTAGGGTTTTTAGATTATTTAAGGTGTTTTAATGTTTTTAAGGATTTTTGGGATTTGGGGGGTTTTATGTGGTATAAGGATTTTTAGGGTTTTAATGGGTTTTTTTTTGGGTTTTATGGTTTTTTGTGTCTGCAGCAGTTTTTAGGGTTTTAAGGTTTTTAGAGGTTTTAGGGGGTTTTAGGGTTTTGTAGTTTTTTTTGTATCTCTTAGGGTTTTTAGTCGGTTTATGGGTTTTATGGTTTCTAGTGTTTTTTAGGACTATTAATGGTTTTTATAATTTTTATCATTTTTATATTATTAGAAGGGTTTAGGGGTTTTGATGGTTTTGATGGATTTTTTAGGGTTTTTTTATTTTTAGGGATTTTTATTGTCATAGTGTTTTAATATATTTTTATTGGATTAGGTATTTTTATGTGGGTTTAGGGATTCAATGTTTTTTATGGTTTGGGGGGTTTTGCAATATTTATTAGTTATTAGGGGTTTATTGGTTTTTATGGATTTCAGTTTTGTTTGGGTTTATTAGGATTTTGGGGGTATTTAGGTTCTTAGGGTTTGGAGGATTTTATTGGTTTTTAGGGTATTTTAGAGTGTTTTACGATTTTTGGAATCTTAATGTTTATAGGTATTTTAGCGGTTTTATGGGGATTTAGGTTTTTTAGTTGCCTTTTTGATATTTTAGGGTTTCTATATTTTTTAGGGTTTTGGGGGGTTATTATGTTTTTTGGGGTTTCACGGTGTTTTTACTACTTTATTTTCTTTTTTCAGTTTTTAGGGTTTTTATGGTTTTTAGTGTTTTCTTTAATATATTTTAGGTGTTCCAGGGTTTCTTAGGGTTTGTTGAGTTTATTGGAGTTTTAGGGATTTGTAGCACATAAAGTGTTTTACTGGTGCATTCAATGTTTTTACCAAATTTATGGTTTTTAGGGTTTTTCTTTTATCTTTTGGTTTTAGGGATTTGTAGCACATAAAGTGTTTTACTGGTGTATTCAATGTTTTTAACAAATTTATGGTTTTATGGTTTTTGTTTTTTCTTTTGGTTTTAGGGTTTTAAAGTGTTTTATAAAGGGGTTTCTTGTTATGACAGCCTTTTAATGGTTAGGGGGGGTTATGTTTTAATGTTTTTAAGGATTTTGAGTGTTTTATGGTTTTTTTAAAGGTATTAAGAATTTTAGGGTTTTCATAAGTCTTTTAGGGTTTTTGACTGTTTTAGGGTTTTAGGGGTTTGGGTTTTTTGGGTTTTTTGCATTTTTGAGGTTTTAGAGATTTTATGGGGTTTTTTTGGATTTTTGGTTTTTTTGGTGTTTTTAGGGTTTTTGGGGTTTTTAGGGTGCTTAATGAATTTTATTGTTCTTTTATGTTTCTTATAGGGTTTTAGGGTATTTTAGGGTTTTTATGGTTTTAGGTTATATTATGGGTTTTAGTGTATTGATGATAATTTATGGGATTTTGGGGATTTAGATGATTAGGGATTGTTATTGGGTTTTTTGGTTTTTTTTTGTGAATTTTAGGGTTTTAGGGATTTTAAAAATTTTATGTCTTTAGGGGTTCTAGGTGGTTTAGGGTTTTGTGGTTTTTTTAGGGTTTTTGGGTTGTTCTTGGGTTCTAGGGGTTTTATGTTTTTTAGGGATTTTTTTTTCATGTTATTTGGTTTTTAAAAAAATAGGGTTCTTATGGTTATTGTGGGTTTTGGGTTTTTAGGGTTTTAAGATTTTATATATTTATTTAATTGATGTTAGGATTTTTATGTTTTTAGGGTTCTATTAGGGTTCTTTTATGGTTCTTTTATGGATGTTTTTATGGTTTCTGGTATTTATGGGATTTTTTGTGTTTTTTAGACTTTTAGGGATTATAAGGGTTTCTAGGGTTTTATGTTTTCTATTTTGTTAGGGGATATATAGTTTCATCATGTTATTTTATGTTTTTTATAGTTTTTTTTTGTATTTTATGTTTTTTTAATTTTATGGTTTCTATGGATTTTATGGACCTTTAGGGAATCTAGTGTTTTTTTATTTTTGAGGTTTTCTATGGTGTTTTATTTTTGTTTTTTTTTTGTTTTTTTGTTGTTTTTATTTTTTAAGGACTTTTGGGGGTCTTAATGATTCTACAGTTATTTGAGTTTTATGGGGTGTTTTGGGGTTTTAGGTCCTTTTTTAGGGTTTTAGGGGGCTTTATGTGTTTTGGGGGTGTTTGGGGAGGTTTTGGGGGTTTTATGAGTTTAGGTGTTTTAGTGTTTTAAGGTTTTGAAGGGGTTTTTGGGGTTTAACAGATTTGGGGGTGGGGTTTGTTTTTTTGGGTTTTATTGGTTTTTTAGGATTTTATTGGTTTTTATTTTTTTGGAGTTTTATTGTATTTAGGGTTTTAGGGTTTTTAGGATTTTTGGGGCCTTTTAATGTTTTAGTGTTTTTTAGTATTTCAGGATATTTTAAATTTGCTAGGGTGTTTAGGATCTTTTAGGTTCTTTCTATTTTTAATGTTTTTCATGGTTCTTAATTTCTTTTATGGTTTTTTGAATTTAAATAGTTTTTTAGGGTTGGGGGTTTTATTATTTTAGGGTTTTTAGGGTCTTCTAGGGGTTTTAGGGTCCTTTAGTATTTTTAGGATTTTTGGTAACTATAGGGTATTTTGGGTTTTTTAAGGACCGTTAGGTTTTTAGTGTTTTTACTGTCCTTTTGGGTTTTAGTGTTTCTTTGTTTTTAGGATTTTTTTTTGTTTTTATGGTTTCAGGTGTTTATTGAGTTTCTGTGGTTTTATGGGGTTTTACTATTTTTAATGTTTTTTATGGTTTTTATGTGTTTAGGTGTTTTAAGGCTATTTTTTGGTTTTTTAGTTTTATTTAGTGTTTTCTAGGGTTTTAGGTTATTGGGAGATTTATATTATTTCCAGGGTATATTATTTTTAGGGTTTAGGGTGCATTTCAAGTATTCAGGGGATTTTGGGGCTTCATAGGTTTTTATGATTTTTTGGATATTTATGGGTTTAATGGTTTTTAAGTGTTTTTCTAGTTTTTAGGATTTCAAAGGGGGTTTAAGGGGATAATGATTTTTATGGGTATTTTGGGTTTTTTTGGATTTTTGGGTTCCTTATTTTTTTTGTGTTTATTGTGTTTTTAGAGGTTTTTAAGGGATTTATGGTTTTGTGGGTTTTGAGGGGTTTTTATATTTTCTGGGATTTAATGTTTGTAAGGGTTCTTATAGTATCTAATGTTGTTTTAGTGTCTTATTAGTGTTTTTAATTGTTTTATGGACTTTTAATGTTTTAAATAGGTTTTAGGGTCTTTTAGGCTATTTTGGGGTTTTAGATTTTTAGGGGATTTATGGTTTTGATGGTATTTTAATGTTTTTATGGTCATGGGATCTTTTATGGATTTTACAGTTTTTTGGTCATTGAGGGTTTTTAGGGGTTTTATGGTTTTAAATATTATTTAGGGATTTCTATAGTCTGTTATGGAATTTTCTAGGGTTTTAGGGTCTTTAAGGTTTATATGTTTTTAAGATCTTTTAGGGTTCGTAGGGGTTTTATTTTACTTTAGCAGTTTTAGTGTATTGGGGGTTTAATGTTTTTTTGTTTTTTTAAATTATTAGGGGTTTTACATGGTTTTTGGGTTTTATGTTTTTTTTAGTATTTTTAATATTTTAATGGCATTTGTGCATTTTACTATTGTTTTGTATTTTTTTTTTGTTTTAGGAGGTTTTTAGGGTGTTATTTTTATTTTAGGGTTTTGGGGTTTTGTTGTTTTTTTGGGGGGTTTTCGGGGGTTTTAGGGTAATTAAGGTTTTTTAGTTATTATTGTTTTTTTAGTATAACATAATGGTTTCATGGTTTTTAGAGACTGTAGACAAAATGAAATGTGTTCCAGGAACTTTTCTATATAGTGAAGATATGATTCTCCCATAGAAAACAAATTTGAAGTTGGAGTAATGATATTTTCACCATGTAGGAAGAAGATGCAGGCAGTGGATTTCCAAGATCGATGATGGAAATGTGTCATCACATTAAATTCCATTTCCGAGTTTCATTAAAGAAGACATGTTGAATTTACCATCTCTAGAAGTGTACATATCTTCACGACCTTCGATTTGAATGGTCAAAAAGCCTAAACGGACTTAGAGATCAAAAGTTATGACACTCCGAAGATAGAGAAATTTTATCATAAAGAGCTATGCGAAGGACCTACCTGAAGGACCTACGTGAAGGACCTACATGGTATTATACTTTTTTCTCCACTAGGAGAAGGACCGACGTGGAGGACCTGCGCGGACAACATCCCTTCAACTAGGTCCCCTCCATGCCTATAAATAGGATGCTTGGGCTCCCCATTTCAATGACCGAAAAAGTTGGAAGAAGTCCCAAAGCTCTAATTTCATAGCTATTTCGCCTAGATCCCCCAAATTTTCGTAGGTAGCTCTCTAAAACATGAGTGAAGAGATAATTAAAGGGGAAAAAGTGGTTCAATGTCTGATCATGTTCTAGAACATATGGAGCTGCATGAAGCCCCAGCACGGTGCACCTGCGCGGCGCACCAGCGCGCCCCACCTATGCGGCGTACTTGGATGTGCATCATATTCCCCAGTTGGCCCTGCATAATAGAGACCCCATAATGGGTTTGTCAAATAATGGTATCTTATTTCTTGGAAATGACACACATTATGTTGATAGAGACTTTGTGATTTGGTATCCATAAAAAAATCATGGCCCAAGATTCCCCTTCGAAATGTTTAATGAATATTAAGGAAATTTTTGACAACATAGCCTTCTTTAAGATTTAAATTCAAAATTTATGGTCAAAGATATTTGACCCTATATACTATCCCTTTACAGTCATACATGTATGAATCTAAACATCCAACAACAGGAGACATGGTACTCAGCAGATTGAGAACCCACCATGGGAACTCTGAACAAAAGTCAATTTCCATCTCAATAAACATACATTTTGCATGATTTAGATAATATTGAGGAATAAAAATTCAAAATATACGAAATTTGTGGACTTTTAGATATGACCCTAGAAAAAATCAAAACTATGATCACTAGGACCCTTGGATTAGTTAAAATTTGGGCATCCTTCCAATCTTGACGTAGCTCCAAATCTAACCAAATGATGTTGGAATTCGTCAAAGTGTCCGACTTTTACCATAGAACACAATTATTTTCATTCTAAATAAATCAAATTCTAAGGGGGGGGGGATTTGTAGACACAATGAAATGTGCTCTAGGCACGTTTCTATAGTGTGAAGATATGTTTCTCACATAAAAAACAAATTTCAAGTATTAGTAAAGATGTTTTCACCATGTAAGAAGAAGATGCAGGTAGTGGATTTCCAAGATCGCTGATGAAAAGTTGTCAACAAATTAAATTCAATTTCCGAGTTTCATTAAAGAATACTTGGTGAATTTACCATCTCTATAACATTAGATCTTTTCAAGACCCTTGATTTGATTGGTTGTAGAGCCTAAACTGACATACAGATCGAATGTTATGACACTCGGAAGATGGAAAAATTTTATCCTAATGAGCCACGTGAAGGACCTACACGAAGGACCAATGCGGAGGACCATCGCGGTAGTATACTTTTTTCACACCTACATGAAGGACCTACATGGAGGACTTCCATGGAGGACCTGCATGAACCACTTCCCTTCGACCAGGTCCCCTCCATGCCTATAAATAGGACCCTTGGGCTCCCCATTTCAATGACCGAAAAAGGTGGAAGAAGTCCCAAAGCACTCATTGCGTACCTATTTCTCCAAGATGCCCCAAATTTTCTGAGGTATCTCTCTAAAACATGATAGAAGAGAGAATTAAAGGAGAAAACATGGTTCAAAGTCTCATCAGGGTCTAGAACATATGGTGCTACTCGACGTACCTGCATGGCGCCCCTGTGCGGCGCCACTGTGCGCCGCACCTGTGCACCGAACCTACGCGAAGGACTTCAGCAGGGGAGCTGCACGGAGCACCTACGTGTGTTTTCGGTTTATTGGGTTTTTTTTGGGTATTTTGGTTTTTTTGGGTGTTTAATATTTTTTTAATTTTTTGGGTGTTTATATGGGTTTTATGGTGTTTCTATATTTTTTAGTGTTTTAAGGGAAATAATGTGTTTTTAGGGTTTTAGGTGTTTTTAGTGTTTTTAGGTCCTTTAGGGGTTTTATGGTTCATGTTATATTAGGGGGTTTAAGTGTCATTTGGATTTTTTTAGGGGTTTTTTAGGTTTTGTGGTTTTTTATGTTTTTTGTGGGTTTGGGATTTTTGGGTTTTTATAGTTTTTATAGGTTTTAGGGTTTTAAGGGTTTTTATATCTTTTTAGGGGGTTTAGGGTTTTTTTCAGGCTTTATCAGAATTCTTTTTTAGAGTGTTTTCAGGTTATTTTAGGATTTTGGGTCTTTTTTGGGAATATTGAGATATTTACAATGTTTTTAGTGTTTCTAGAGGGTTAGGATTATTATTTATTTTAACAATTTAAGAGGTTTTATGGTTTTAGGGATTTTTTGGGGTTTTAGGGTTTTTAGTTCATATAGGGATTATAGGGGTTTTGGGTGTTTTAGTTTTTAATTATTTTTTGGTTGTTTTAGGGGTTTTATGGTATTCAGGTTCTTTTAGGGTTTTATGGATTTTCAAGGATTTTTAGGATTTTTAGGGTTTTCAAGGATTTTTAGAATTTTTTATGGTTTTAATTATTTTTTGGGTTTTAATGTTTTTTGGGTATTTAATGGTTTGATGGATTTCAACATTTTTTATTTTTTAGGGGTTTTAGGTTCATTTAGGTGGTTTATGTGTTTTTTTGTGTTTTAGGGATTTTCTTTTATATTGTATATAGGGTTTTTAAGGATTATTATAGTTTTAGGGTTTTTTATGGGGTTTATGATTTTTTATGTATTTGGGGTTTTTAATGATTTTAGAGGGTTTAGCATATTTTTTAGTTTTTAAGTTTTTCTGGGTGGATTTAGGGGGTTTTAGAGCTTTTTCGGTTTTTTGGGTTTTAAAGTCTTTAGTTTCTTTTTCAGGTTATTATTGTTTTTAGTTTTTTATGGGGGTTTATGGTTTTAGGTGTCTATGTATTTTATGGGTTTTAAGTGTTTTAGTATTTTTAATAGTTCTTTAAGGGTTTCTCGATTTTATAGAGATTTATAGGGTTTTTAGGTTTTATAGTGGTTTTTAGGGTCTTTATTGTGTCTTTTATTCTTTTAATGTTTTTAGGTTTTTTAATGGTTTCTATTGGTTATAAGTATTTATGGATTTCAATGTTTTTTTAGGGTACATAGTATTTTCATAGGGTTTTTAGTGTATTTATGAGTTTTAGGGTATTTTGGGTATTTATGGTTTTTAGTGTTATTTAGGATTTTGTATGGTTCTTTGTTTTTTAAAATATTTTAAGGGTTTTAGGGGATTTATGGTTTCAATGATTTTAAAGAGGTTTTCTAGTTCTATAGTGTTTTCATGGGTTGTAGATATGTTGGGTTTTAAGGGTTGTTTTTTGTTTCTTATGGTCTTTAGGGTTTTTTGGGTTTGTATGGTTTTTGGATCGTCATAACTTGATTTAGGTTGTTATTGGATTTTTAGGATGTTTTATGTTTTTTTGGTTTATTAAGGTTTTTTAGAGTTTTTTGGGTTTTTTAAAGTTTTTGGGGTGTTTTATGGTTTTAGGGGTTTTACAGTATCTTGGGGTCTTTAGTTTCCTTTTAGAGTCCACTACTGTTTTTAGAGATTTTTAGGGGTTTTATGGTATTTTTACATATTGTAGGGTTTTTTAGGGTTTTATGTTTTTTAGGGATTGTATGGATTTTATGGTTTTTAGGTGTTTTATAATTTTATGGATTTTAATTTTTGAATGGTTTTTGGGATTTTTAAAACTTTTAGTGGTTTCATGTTTTGTTATTTTTCATGTGTTTGGTTGTTTAATGTTTATAGGTTTTTTGGAAGTTTTAATTTTTTTTTTAGTTTTTTAGGGTTTTAAGGGATTCTTTGGGTTTTACATTATTAGTGGTTATTAGGGGTTTTTATGTTTTTAGGGGTTTTATGGAATTTTATTTTTTTATGGGTTTTATGTTTTTATAATTTTCAGAGGATTTTATAGGAATTAGTATTTTTAGGTAGTTTTATGGTTTTTTGGGGGTTTAATGGGTTTTTAGACTTTTTATGGATTAATGGATTATTTTTGTCCTTATGTTTTCTCTGGTTTTTAGGGGTTTTTTGGATTTGTAATATATATAAATTTTAATTTGTTTTGTTCCTTTTAGGGTCTTTAAGTATTTTTAAGGGGGTTTGGGGTTTTTAAAGTTATTTTATGGTATTTATGTGTTTATAGTGCTGTATAGTGTTTTTTTTTGGATTTTAGGGTTTTTTGGATATTTTATATGTTTTAGGGGTTTTAGGGTTTTTAAGGATCTTATAGTGATTTACACTATTCACTTTGTTTACGGGTATTTATAGTTTTTATAAATTTGTATTGATTTTATGGTTATTAGGTATTTTAAAAGGGTTATAAAAGGTTCTAAATGTTTTATGGTGTTTATGTGTTTTCATAGAATTTTGGGGTTTTATGGTTTTTAGTGTGTTTTGAATTGTTTTTACAGTTTTAAGGTTTTATATCCATTTTATGTTTTTTTTATTTATGGTTTAAATTGTTTCTTAATGATTTATGAACATTAAGTGTTTTATCATTTTTAGTGGTTTTTGGGGATTTTTGGGTTTTGGGAGATTTAGTGGTATTAATGGTTTTTTGGTTCTTTTAGGGGGTTTTAGGATCATATAGTGGGTGTTTGGGTTTTGAGGGTTTTGATGATTTTTTGAGCTTTTTTGGGAGGGGGTTGGTTGTGTTTTTTGGATTTTAGTGTTTTCAGTGGTTTTGGGTTTTTAGTGTCTTTTTAGGTTTGTTAGTGTATTTAGGGGATTTCTGGTTCTTTTAGGGGTTTTAAGGTTTTAATTCTTTTAGGTATTTCAGGGATTCATTGTGTTTTTATGGGTTTGTAGGATTTTTTAGGATTTTTTAGGGTTACTTCTAGATTTTTATGGTTTTTAGGGGGTTTTAGTTTTTAATAGGGTTTTAGGTTTTAATAAGGGTTTTATGTTTTTTACTATTTTTAGGGTTTTCTTATGGGTTTTATGATCATATTTTACTTTCTAGGGTTTTTTTGGTTGGTAGTATTTGTATGGGATTTTTTTAGGTTTTTAGGTTTTTTATATATTTTTTTATTTATAAGATTTCCTTGATATTATTTATATATTTTAGGGTTTTAGGCGGTGTTAGGTTTTTAGGGTTTTTTATTTTAGTAATTTTTATGGTTTTTTGGGTTCTTGAGGGGGTTTATTGTTTTTAATGTTGTTTTATGTTTCTTATGGTTTAAGGGGTTTTATGGTTTTAATGTTTTTTAGTGGGTTTTAGTGTTTTTATGTTTTTAGGGTTTCTTTTGGTTTGTGTGTTTTTTCTAGTTTTTCAATATTTTAGTGGTTTAAAGGGTTTTAAGGGATTTTTGGCATTTTAGGGTCTTTTAGGGTTTATGGGATTTTAGAGCCTTTAGGTTTTTTTTAGATTATTATGGTTTCATAGTTGTATTTAGGTTTTTTATAAAAATATTTGGGTATTTTAGAGTTTTAGGCGTTTTTTATGTCTTTAAGGGGGTTTATGGTTTTTATGGTATTTTAGATGTTTTTTTTTGTTTTTAGGTTCTTTTAGGGATTTTAGGGATTATAGGGTCTTTAGAATCTATTTTAGTGTTTTAGATTTTTTTTCTTTTGATTTCAACGGTTAGTAGGAATTTCAATGATGTTTTAGGGGTTTTGTTTGGTTGTTAGGGGTTTTAAGGTGATTTTTGGTTTTAGGGATTTTACTGGTTTTTTTGAAATTTTTTAAATTTATTGGTTTTTACTATTATTAGATTTTTTTGGGATTCTATGGTTTTTAGTGGTTTTCAAGTTTTTTATAGCTTTTGGGGTATAGTTCTTTTATCATTTTTTGGGTCTTTAGGTGTTTTGGGGGTTTAAGGAGTTTTTATGGTTTTTGGGACTTTATGAGATTTTGGGTTGTTAGTAATTTATGGGTTTTTAGGGTATTTTCGGTGTTTAGGGTCATTTAGTGTTGTTAATTTCTTTTAGCGTCTTTCAGTCTATTTAATGATGTTAATATTTTTTATGTTTTTATATTTTTAGGGGTTTTTGTGTATATTCCTAGGATTTAGGTTTGTTTATGGGTTCTAAGGATTTTTTACGTGTCTATAGGGTTTCTCTGGGCGATTAAGTGGGTTTTAGGGTCTTTTAGGGTTTTTATAATTTTTAGGGTCCTTTATAGGTTTTTAGAGTCAATAAAGTTTAATGGAATTTTTCGGTTTTTTGGGGTTTTCATGTATTCAGTGTTCTTAATTGTTTTAGGGTAATTCAGGGGATTTAGGATTTTTATGTAATGTTGAATAATTTTGTTATATTACGGAAGTTTTAGGTTTTACAGGCTTTTAGGGTATTTTAAAGGGGTTTCATGGTCATTTAGATGTTATTATTATCTATAGGTTTTTTTTTTGGATTTTTAGGATTTTGAGGGGTTTTAAAGGATTTATTCGGTTTCTATGGTTTTTAGTGTTTTTATTTTTTTCATGGGTTTTATGGATTTTATGGTTTTTAGGGACCTTATGGGTTTTATGGTATATATTGTTTTTAGGTTCTTTAGTTCTTTTGGGTATTTATAAGGTTTTGTTTGGTAAATTTAGATTTTGAATATTTTTTTCAGTGTCCTGAGGGATTTAAAGTTATTATAATGTTTTTAGGGTTCTTTAGGAATTAATCGAATTGTTAATGGGTTTCTTGTTTCTTTTTTGTTTTGTAGATCTTTTGGTGAGTTTGGGTTACAAGGATTTTCAGGGTTTTGTATAGTTTTATGGGGTCATAAATTTATAGGAATTTTTAGGATTCTTAGGATTTTAGGGATTCATGGGTTTTTAGTATTTTTATGGGGTTTTAGGGTTTTTAGGGTTTCAGGGTGTTTAGGGGTTTTATATGGTATATGATTTTTTTTATGGTTTCTTGGGGGTGTAACATTTTTAGGGTCATATAATTATTTTATTGGGTTTAGGGTTTTTTGTTTATTGTTGGGTTTAAATGCATTATATGTGGTTATTGGGGTTTTAGGGTTGTTTTCATATTTTTTATAGTTTTAAGTGGTTTTTTATAATTTTTTTTGGTTGTTTTAGTGTTTTCTAATTTAATGGGGTTTTAGTGTTTTTATTGTGTTTAGGGTTTTTAGGTTTTTAGGTTTTTAGGGTTTTAGTTATTTTTACGGTTTTTAAGGTTTAAAGTGTTTTAAGTGGTTTTATTTATGTTTTAGGGGGTGTTGAATTTTTTTGGTTTTTGGTTAATTTACAGTTTTTAGGACTGTAAGGATGTTTTATGGAATTTTATTGTTTTTATGGGTTTAGGTTTTTCATATATTTTTATGGTTTTAGTGTTTTATGGTTTTTATTTTTTATGCGGTACAAGGCTTTCAAGGATTAAAGGTTTCTAGGGTCTTTGTGCTTTTGGGGGTTCAAAGTGTTTTCAGTGTTTAAGTTTTTTAAGATTATTTACGGGATTTATGGTTTTTAGTGCTTCGGGGTATTTTGGTACATTTAGGTTTTCAACGGTTTTCAAGGTATTTTATGGGTTTTTGGAGGTTTGGTGTTTTTTGGGGATTTTCGGGGGATTTATGAGATTTATGGTATTACTAAAGGAAATATGGTTCTTTGGAGGTTTAGGGTTATTTATTATAGTTTATGATTTGTTTTTGGATTTTAGGGTTTTTAGGTTTTTTTATTTCCATTTTTTTTGGTGTTCTATGTGTTTTATGGATTTTAGGGTGGGGGAGTTATGTTTTTTTCCTCAAAGTTTTTATTTTTTAACAATTTAGGTTTTTTATGGGGTTTTATGGGGTTTTATGTTTTTAAGGGTGGTTTAGGTTTTTTATGGTTTTAGAAGATTTTATGATTTTTATGGTTTTACGGGCTCTTTAGGGTTTTAAGTGTCTTCAGAGTTTTAGGACATTTAGTCATTTTATGTGGTTTGGGATGTTTTTAGGTGTTGAATTTTTTATTGTTTAAGGTTTTTTGTTTTTAATGGTTTTTAGGTTATTTTAGGATATTTAAGGGTGTTTTTTTTAAAAAATTTGAATTTTTGGGTATTTTTAGGGTTTTTTGGATTTTTAGAGTTTTATGTATGTTTTTATGTTTTGTAAGGGTTTTAAGGATATTAATATATTAGGGGATTTTCTGAGATCAAGGGTGTTTTCATGTATTATAGCTATTTTAGGAGTTTTTGGTTTTTTAGGGGGTTAGGATTTTTGGTGTTTTAAGGTTTCTATGGTGTTAGTTGATTTTATGGTTTTAAGGGGTTTTTCATTGGTTGTAGTTGTCTTGGGGTTTAATGTAACTTTAGTGGGTTTTAGTTTTTTTATGATTTTAGGCGTTTTTTGGGTTGTTATGGGTTCATATGTATTTTAATGGTTTTAGTGGGGTTAATTTTTTATCATTTTATATGGTTTTAGGGGTTGTCTAGGGATTTTTTGGTTTTTGGGTTATTGGGTTTTTAGGATCTTTTATGGTTTTTATGGTGTTTTATTATTTTTAGGGTTTCATAGTTTTTTTATCATTTTAGTGTTTTGTAGTGTTCTAGGGGTTTTTGGGCTTGTTTTGGAAAAATTAGAGGTTTAAAGCGTTTTTAATCTCCATTAGGGTTTTTAGGGTCCTTCATGCTTTTAATATTTTGGGGGGTTTAAAGGTTTTTGGGGTTTTAGCAGTATAAAAAATGTTTTTAGTGATTTTCAGGGTTCTTAGTATTTTTCTGGTTCTAAGGGATTCAATTGATGTTTTAAGGTTTTAGTTTTTTTAGATTTTTAGGTTTTTTAGGTTTTTTAGGATTAGGTTTGGGGTGGGGGATCCAGATTTGATGGGGTTTTAGTTTTTTAGTGTCCTTTTCGAGTTTCTAGGATTTTATGGTTTTTTGGGTGTTTATCATTTTCAGTTTTCTAGGCTCTTTTAGGTTTTTTGTATTTTTAGGATTTTTTTGGGGTTTTTTAGGGTCATTTATCAATTTTAGGGTGTTTTGGGTCCTTAATGGGGTTTATGGTCCTTTGTGGTTCTTAGGGTTTTAGATTCATTTTGGGTTTAATGGTCCTTTTGGGTATTTGAGACATTAGGGATTTTAGGTTCATTTTTGGTATTAGGGTTTTTTAGTGTTGTTTTGGGTTTTATTTAGGTTTTTTAGAATAAATTTATGTTTTTTAGAGTTTTTATGTTCTCTTTTTGGGACTTTTGGTTTTTGGGGTCCTTTTTTAATGTTTTTAGTGTACCCTAGGGTTTTATGCTATATAGAGACTTTTAAGGTATTTTATGGTCTTTTAGGGGTGATCCTCACTCAAATTTACCGAAGAGAAGAAGGTAAGACGGTCCTTGTAGTTTAGCTTGGGTTATCAAATCCACAGAGACCAAAGAATAAACCTACAGGAACGTACATTCTATGGACTGTTTTCGGCTATGAAGTGGCCAACTTGGATTGATTTTGGATGGGTTTGAAAGATATCTAATAGATTTAAGTGAATTCAATTTAAAAGAATGAGTTGATCCTTGGTTATCGCTCGGGGTGGATTGGATGTATTTCCTTTTTAATGATTTAAATTTGTTATATTTGAGATGGTTTAATTTAAGGAGATAAAAAAACATCATCACTTACTGGTTTAATGCCTACACCCTTTAATACTAATAACCTATACACTTGAAGGATCAAAGTGTTGAGCACTTCAAGGTAAAGGTTCGTATTAGCACTTGAAGTGTGTGGCCTTAAATTCAACAAGGAGGATGGAGTTTAAAAATCATCAAATAAAAATCACAATTAAAGAAGTGATTATACATTAATGAGTTGATAAATAACATCCAATCTAGCCCCTTTCTACTCCCTTGGAACAACCCATAAGTGGGTTAGCCCTCCATTGATTCTATGGTTTCAATGGAAGCAGAAAGTAGACTCATGAGGGAGGAAATGGAGAAGTAAAAAACGCAATAAAATAACAATCACTCCACCGTTGTGTGATAATATCACAGGTTTTGGTACGAACAAGTTCACACCTTGAACCAACAGTATCAAAGTGATAAGGATAAGAACATAATAATAAGAGAAGAAGAACTTTTGTTAAGAAACAAGGATGAATTAAAACAACTTACATGTGAAGGAAAAACATTACAAAGAGAAATTGGTAGCATAACATTAAGATGAAAACAAGCTCAAAAGATCCTCAACTCCTCCACCAACACTACCTTAAATAGGAATTTTGGAAGCCTTGGGTCGAGCCTCGAACAGTACAAAGCATCCCACTTGAGTATGGTAGGTCTAGGGTGGTGGAATGTTTGTGGAAAGAAGACTTTCCACCCTTGACCCGAAAAGGCATCCAGCTTTCATGCACCGAACAGACGCGCTTGAAACACATTCTAGATGGCAGAATTTAGATGGTCCATAGAAGAGTTAAATTAAGACACTAATGTCCCCTAACATCCTGAAACATATCAGCCCAATATGATTTATGGTTTTAGAGATATGGTTTAATTGGTGGTCTTTTTTTTGGGCCGTAGAATCTGGACCATAATTTTATCTCTAACTTGGGCCGCCTAAATGGACACCATGGAGGCCGAATTATTATTGGCTCCTGAAGAGGGATTTGTTCCTATATATTTCTTCTATCATCACACGAAATTTGGGATTCATTTGGCTTGTATGTTGGGACTCACTGTCTCATCAGTGGGCTGGTGTCCAATCTGCCTTCCTAAGAATTGCTTCCTTTTATTGCCAAATATCTCCATCATCCTCCATTAATTCTCCATTGATCCCTGAATAAAACATGTTCATATTTAAGTGTAGATAAATTTCCAAAAATATAATATTAAAATATGTATAATCAGATGAATCATTGGGTAATTCAAATGATGTTCAAAAATTTACCACATAATAGTGCATTTTAAGAAGGTATTACAATCATAATGTGAAATGATGTTCAAAGTGTAAAATGAACTAAAGTGGTGTTTATGAATAATAAAGAAAATGAATATTATATATATTAAAAATGAATATTATCCTCATTTAGTGGATAATCACACCCCCCAACTTGAGTTTTGCTTGTCCCAAGCAAAATATATCTCAACAATATGAAATTAGAATTCCCATTTCCAATAACATTTTAATACACAATTATCACTGAAAAACCTTATACCAAACAATCATGAAACCCATCAAAATATTTTAATACAAGATATCCTCATAAGAAGATCGCAATCCCATTCCCATTCCTTTGTTCAAATTCATTTCAATATTTCATCCAATATCAATTATGTATGAGGATGTGTTGTGCATCACAATAGACATGGGGGGTTCATCTTTATTCAAGGGGGAAATTACAGAAGTGCTAGGTGGAATCACCTTTCAATATTAAGATGAATATTCCTTTTTTTGTATTTTTTTTTTTTTGTTTTTTCAATTTTTCCATGTTAATTCATGTTGCACTCAAAAGAGTCAACCCCTGTAGCGAGACATTGTCGATGAATCCCAGGCTCAAAGACCTTAGGGAACCAAGTGAAGCCCACAAACTCAGGCATCATCTCGAGTTCACTCAATCAAAAAAATATTCAAATTACCAAAAATGTAGATAAAATTACTAACTCTGGGCCAGACAACTATGGAGTCACGATCCCCAAGTGTCGAAAGCCACACATTAGGTCATTTCATTGCTCTACGCGCAATTTTTTTTTAAT
Organism: Viscum album; assembly: GCA_963277665.1. Taxonomy (NCBI): domain Eukaryota; kingdom Viridiplantae; phylum Streptophyta; class Magnoliopsida; order Santalales; family Viscaceae; genus Viscum; species Viscum album. Next base: position 872,485,652 of record OY728152.1, on the reverse strand, counting down.
AATTTTTTTTAATACTCATATTGAACTAAAATGATCACCAAACCTATGCTATTTATTTAGGAGACCACATGAACTCAAACTAATACCCCACTATCCAAGGGACGTGCGTTGTGATGTTTTTTTATTTGGATGAAAATATAAATGATGAAATATCACATTGGACAGCCACACTTTCCAAAATCTATGCTCATGAAATTATACAAGGATTAAAATTAGAATCAGGGCATGCTAAATTATTTGAGATTCAGTTTCAAAGTGTACAATGTGTATTACCATGTTCAAAGTTAACGGAATTTTTCCTTCCATTTACACTTTTTTTTCAAATCCTTCGTTTTTTTTGACACAAAAATCATTTTATTTATCTCCCCCCAACATAAAACAACACTGTACCTTATGTTTGAAGAAATGAAAATTTAGATGGAGTAGAGGAAGATAATGGATGTTCGAAAAGGAAATTGAAACTGAGGATCATGGAATGAAATCACCTGGTGGTTGAAGTTGAAGTTCTTGCTGCTCGAAATTAGTCCTTTGATCTCTTGGGGGATGTAGGCACCTCCTTGATTGAACATGTATCACCCAAAATAGTACCTAAACAAAAAGAAGAACAAACCAGAAAAAACAAAAAACACAACGACTTATTTAATTCCATGTATCATCATTTTTATGGTTTTTCCTATTTTTCTGTTTTTTTAATCAAACTAATGATACATTGTCTTCTTTTAATTTTCTGGGTAAGGTATTACTCCGGCATCACACCGCGTGACACAAATGAATACGATGCTCCCCTTTCCTACCCATCCATACTCATAATAGAAGAACATGTCAATAGTCTTTTTTTAATATAAAAATGATTAATTAATCATATTTAAAATATAATTTTTATTAAAACAGCAAAATGATAGGAAACGTGAAAACCATGGGTTGCCTCCCATGCAAAGCTTTGTTTAACATTGTTAGCCCGACATGGATCCTAAATCTATCAATTTTTTCCTTGTTCATAGGTTGGCTCAGTTAGCTCAACCTCTATTTCCTGTTTATTGAATGATTCAATGAATGGTTTTAACCTTTGCCCATTGACCTTGAAAATGTAACCACTTGTGGGATCTTGAATCTCTACTGCCCCATGGGGGAATACATGATGCACTATAAAAGGTCCTGACCATCTAGACCTTAACTTTCCCGGATGTAAATGATGTTTTGAACTATACAAGAGCACAAGTTTTCACGGTTCAAAATGTTTGACCTTGATATTCCAAGATTGGTAGGATTGAACTCTATCTTTATTGCTCCTTGAATTTTCATAAGCCTCCATCCTTAGTTCCTCCAATTCATTGAGATCTAATTTCCTTTTTGTTCTGGCCTATGAGAGGTCATAATCCATTTTTTTAATTGCCCAAAAGGCCTTACGTTCAATCTCCACTGGAAAATGACATGCTTTACCATAAACCAACCTATATGGGGACATTCCTAAAATGGTTTTATATGTGGTTCTACAGGCCCAATGAGCATCTAAGAGTTTCTCAGACCAATCTTTCCTAGAGGGGTTGACAGTTTTTTCAAGAATTTTCTTAATCTCCCTATTCGCTAACTCAGCTTGACTATTGGTTTGAGGATGGTATGCAGTGGACACTTTATGAGAAATACCATACATAGAAATGAGTGATGTTAATGGGAGGTTGCATAAATGGGTTCCTCGATCTATGATTATAGCCCTAGGAATTACAAATCTTGAAAATATGTTCTCTTTCAAAAATCGAATCACAACTTTATGATCATTGGACTTAATGGGAATGACCTCAACCCATTTTGATACATAATCAATAGCTAATAGTATATAGACGTATCCCCATGATTTTGGGAAGGGACCCATGAAGTCAATTCCCCAATAGTAATATATTTCAACCACTAAGATGGGGGTGAGTGGCATTTGATTCCTTTTTGTGATGGACCCTACATTTTGACACCTAGGACAACTTTGAAAAAATGTGTAGGAGTCCCTTGAGAGGGTGGGCTAGAAAAGACCACATTGAAGAATCTTAGCAGATTTTTTCTTAGAGGAAAAGTGACCTCCACATGCCTCACTATGACAGAATTTAAGGATGGACTCTTGTTCAGATTCTGGAACACACCTCCTAATGACTTGATCAGGGCAGAACTTATAGAGGTATGGATCATCAAACACACAGTTTCTAACATCAGAAAGTAATTTACTTCGAGCTTGAGTCCCTAAGAATTTTGGAATGACTCCAGTAACTAAGAAATTGGCTATGTCGGCATACCAAGGGAAGTCACTTACAGAGTATAGGTGTTCATCAGGAAACGAATCAGACACAGAAAGGTGATTTGATTTGTCTTTGAATTCAGTCCTAGAGAGGAGATCAGCTACAACATTTTCGAATCCCTTTTTATCCTTGATTGTGAGGTCAAATTCTTGTAAGAGAAGGGCCCACCTAATCAGTCTATCCTTAGCATCTTGTTTTTGGAAGAGGTATTTTAGTGCAGAATGGTCAGTGAACACAGTGATGGGGGATCCTAAGAGGTAGGACCTAAACTTCTCTGAGGCAAACACAATAGAAAGTAACTCCTTTTCAGTGGTGGTGTAGTTGATTTGGTCATTATTTAAGGATTTTCTTGCATAAGCAATGACATAAGGAGTTTTATCACAACGTTGTCCTAACACAGCTCCTACAGGAAAGTCACAGGCATCACACAGAAGTTCTAAAGGAAGGTTCTAATTTAGAGATTTCATAATGGGAGGAGAGGTGAGAGAGGATTTGAGGGTTGATAATGAACCCTCACAACTTTCGGTCCAAACAAATGGAGCATCCTTTACTAGCAGAGCACAAAGGGGACAGGGGATTGAACTAAAGTCATTGGTGACTCTTCTTTAGAAACCAGCATGTCCTACGAAAGACCTCACTTCCTTTACAGTTTTGGGTGATGGAAGGTGACGAATGATGTCAACCTTGGCTTTATCAACTTCAATCCCCCTACATGAGACCAGATGGCCTACAGCTAGTCCCTCTTTAACCATGAAATGGCATTTTTCCCAGTTTAGGTCTAGATTATTTTCTTCACATCTTGACAAGACTCTCTCTACATTCCTCACACATCCCTCAAATGTATCCCCAAACACAGAGAAGTCATCCATGAATACCTCTAGAAAATCCCCTACCATGTCTGAGAAGATTCCCATCATGCACCGCTGGAATGTTCCAAGGGGATTGCATAACCTGAAGGGCATGCGTTTGAAGGAAAAGGTACCGAAAGGACATGTGAATGTAGTCTTCCCTTGATCCTATAGGGACACCTCAATTTGATTGTACCCTGAGTACCCATCAAAGAAACAATAGAAGGCATGACCTGCCACTCTCTCAAGGACTTGGTCAATGAATGGTAAGGGGAAATAGTCCTTCTTGGTGAATGAGTTTAGCTTCCTATAGTCAATGCAGACCCTCCATCCACTACTCACCCTTGTTGGAAGAATCTCTCCATCCTCATTGGTTATCACTGTGATTCCATCCTTTTTTGGAACCATTTGGATTGGGCTCACCCACTCAATCTCAGCTATGGGATATATGATACCAGCTTTTAACAATTTTAGAAGTTCCTTCCTTACTACCCCCATGAGATTAGGATTGAGTCTCCATTGAGGTTGACGACATGGCTTTGAATCAGATTCCAGAACAATCCTATGACTCCCGATAAGTGGGCTAATCCCAGGAATATCAGAAAGGGTCCAACCAATGGATTTCTTATTCTTCCTAAGGACATCTAGAAGCATCCTATCATGATTGGATTCAAGAGAAGAATAAATGACAATTGGATGTGTTTGATTTTCCCCTATGAAGGCACACATTAGTGCAGAAGGAAGTTCCTTCAATTCAATATCAGGTTGGTTCAGAATTTCAGTAGAAGATTGGGACATTAGATCAAGATCAATTTCTTTTTTTAGAGTTTCAGATAGGATTGATTCCCCACATGTAGAAGTTTCAGCTACTAGATGGGCATGATCAGATTTTGGGAAGGAATATGGAGTGGTCTCCATGAAAGTGGTTTCTTGAAAGGTTTCACTGCTTGTTGGACCTAAGAAATCATCATAAGAGCAATTTGACAGTGATTCAAGCCAAGGAGATAAACTTCCTTCATGTGAACAAAGGAAATCAATCTCATCCTGACTTAAACATTCATCAAATATTCCTTGATTTTCCATGGATTCATTATCAATGCTTCCTATCATCTTTACTTCATGAATGTCCTCGTCATCCCCTATTTGTGAGCTTGCATGATAGATGTTCAAGTCTAGACTCATGTTCCCAAAGGTGATGGCCATGTTCCCATTTCATACTCGGATAATAGAGTTGATTGTTGCAAGGAAAGGACGACCAAGGATGATTGGGGTTTGTTCCTTATTTCCTATGATTGGATGGATGTCGAGGACAATGAAATCAGTAGGGTAGATGAAGTTTTCAACCTTTACCAGAATGTCCTTCAAAATCCCCTTTGGAACCCTAATGCTACTATCAACAAGCTGAAGTGTGACAGATGTGGGTTGGAGCTCTTCTAGATCTAACTGGCAGTACACAGCATAAGGGATGAGATTGACACTAGAACCTAGGTCACACAAGCCCTTGAAAACTTTGCTCTCTCCTAGTTCAACATTGATGTAAGGGCAACCCAGGTCTTTCAACTTAGGAGGAATGGTCCCTTGAATGGTGGTACTCAAATTAGCAGCCAAAAGGACTTGGTTTTTATGTGAAATTTTTCTTTTAAAAGTGCAAAAGTTCTTAAGGAACTTTGAGTAGGAATTTATGGTTTGGATTGCATCGAGAAGGGGTATGTTCAACTTCACATGTGAAAAGATTTCCCTCAATGTTTCACTCAGTTCAGGCTTGGTTTTCCCCCTCATGTGTTGAGTAAATGGTGCATGTTGTGGGGTTTTTTGTTGAAGAGTTTTTTCCATGACAATGTTATCAGTTTCCTCATTTTGATCTTGTGGTTATTTGAATTTTCATCCAAGTGTGAATCTTCAGGTGGGTTCTGAATTAGTTGTTCAGGTTTCTCAATTGATTTCCCACTTCTTAAAACAGTCACAACCATTAGTTGATCATGATTTGTTTGAGCACAAATTGACTCTCCCCTTGAAGTTGAGGATGGAACTACCTGAGTAGGAATGGGTGCCTTTCCAGTTTTGATGGATTGATGTTCTTATTTTAGGGAAGAGACTTTTGAGTTCATCCTCTCCATTTGTTTGCACAGTTGTTCTAGTAGGCTTTGTGGAACAGTTTGGGTGGGTGCTTCTGTAGGTTGGTTTATCCCAGGGGGATATTTTGGAGGTGGGATCGTTTGATGAAAATGGACTGGTGGCTGTTGGTATTGGATAGGTTGGGTTTCGAACTGGTTATGGGTTTGGAAGTTCTGATGGGGTAAGGATTTTGTCCCTGTGGTTGGCTAGGTTTTTCGTTATCTTTCCAGCAGAAGCCTGGGTGGTCGTTATACCTAAGATTGAAGTTGTTTTAGTATTGAGGCTTTTGAAAGTTCAAGGCATTTACTTCCTCTGGGGGTCCTCCTAAAAGAAAATCCTTGATGGATGGAATGGTTGGGCAGTTGTGTGTCTTATGGTCATGTTTGTCACAAATTGTGCAAACAGGGTTAACAGTTTGGATTTCATGGACATTCCTAAGGTCTATCTCTTCAACCTTCCTATAGAGTGCTGCGAGTTTAGCCCTAAGGCTGTCCTCTTCTCTAAGTGTATGAATTCCAGTTGTTCTTTGTGGCTTTTCAGAATAAGGTGAAGTTACCCATGTCTGGTTTTGTTCAGAATGGCTTTCTAGATAATCGTAAGCATCATTTGGGGCTTTGTTTTTAACGGTTCCATTACAGATCATGTCAATGAATTGTTTGTTCCCCGGACCCAACCCTTCATAGAAAATTTTCACTTGTTCAGGAATAGAGAAACCATGGTGTGGAACCATGTTTAGAGTGTCTTTGAACCTCTCCCATGTTTCATATAATGACTCTCCCTCTTTTTCAAAAACGTTTTTGATACTCTTTTTAAGTGCAATTGTTTTATGGTGGGGAAAGTATTTTTTTGTTGAATTCTCTTTGTAGTTGGTCCCAAGAGTTGATGGATGATGGTCTAAAATTGTTTAGCCAATTTTAAGCTCGATCCGTTAAAAAAAGTAAATATCCTCATCTTAGATTATTCTAGTTGATGTGGGGGACACATGGTTTCTACAATGTCATTTAACTCCTTAATGTGCAGGTATAGCATCTCGGACTCCATTCCATGGAATGTGGGAAGGTGGTTTAGGACATGGTGTTTAAAGATGTAGTTGGAATATCGTAAGTAATTGTGTCTAATGCATGAGGGGGAATTTGTCCAGGATGGTGTGAGGTAGTCATTCATGGTTTGATCAATTGCATTCCCCAAGTTTGGGGATCCCACATTTGGGTTTCCATTTTGGTTCCCACCCAGGTTTATGAGTTGGTTTCCTTGAAGACCTTCCATTGAAATTGGATCAATTTTGGACTCTAGAGTATTAAAAAGATTATGATCTAATGGAATGAGTTCCCTTGGTGTACTTGAATCCCTAACCCCAGAACTATCCACCCTAACTAGACGGTTTGATTGACCGCTGGTGTAGGTGGACATGCGCCAAAAGAAAAAAAATGGGAAAGGGAAAAGATAAGAGAATTTGGATGAGAAAAGAAGAAATGGGGGAGAATAGAATGGATGTTTAGATGACTTACTTGGGTCCCCGGAAATGGCGCCAAAATTTTATTCTTGCTCAAATTTACCCAAGATATGATGGTAAGACGGTCCTTGTAGTTTAGCTTGGGGTATCGAATCCATAGAGACCTAAGAAGAAACCTATAGACACGTACATTCTATGGACTGTTTTCAGCTATGAAGTGGCCAACTTGGATTGATTTTGGATGGGTTTGAAAGATATCTAATATATTTAAGTGAATTCAATTTAAAATAATGTGTTTATCCAAGGTTATCACTCGGGGTGGATTGGACGTATTTCATTTTTAATGATTTCAATTTCTTATATTTGAGTTGGGTTCATTTAAGGAGATAAAACAGCATCATAACTTTCTGTTTTAATTCCTACACCCTTTAAAACTAATCACCTATGCACTTTAAGGATCAATGTTTTGAGCACTTCAAGGTAAAGGTTTGTATTAGAACTTGGAGTGTGTGGCCTTAAATTCAACAAGGACGATGGAGTTTAAAAATAATCAAATAAAAATCTCAATTAAAGAAATGATTATACATTAATGAGGTGATAAATAACATCCAATCCAGCCCCTTTATACTCTCTTGGATCAACCCATAAGTGGGTTATCCCTCCATTGATTCTATGGTTTCAATGGAAGCGGAAATTAGACTCATGAGGGAGGAAATTGAGAAGTAAAAAAACGCAATAAAATAACAATCACTCCACCGTTGTGTGATAATATCACAAGGTTTGGTATGAACAAGTTCAGACCTTGAACCAACAGTATCAAAGTGATAAGGAGAAGAACAGAATAATAATAGAAGAAGAACTTTTATTAAGAAACATGGATGAATTAAAACAACTTACATGTGAAGGAAGATCATTACAAAGTGAAATTGGCAGCATAACATTAAGATGAAAACAAGCTCAAAAGATCCTCAACTCCTCCACCACCACTTCCTTAAATAGGAATTTTGGAAGCCTTGGGTCGATCCACCAATAGTACAAAGCATCCCACTTGAGTATGGTAGGTCTAGGGTGGTGGAATGTTTGTGGAAAGAAGACTTTCCACCATTGACCCGAAAAGGCATCCAACTTTCATGCACCGAACAGACGCGCTTGAAACACCTTATAGATGGCCGGATTTTGGTGGGCCATAGTAGCCTTAAATTAATCTCCTTATGTCTCCTAACATCCTTCAAATTATAAGCCCAAAAGGAGTTATGGTTTTCGAGATATGGTTTAATTGGTGGGCTTTTTTTCTGGGCCGTAGAATCTGGCCCATAATTTTATCTCTAACTTGGGCCGCCTAAATGGACACAATGGAGGCCGATTTAGCATCGGAACCTGAAAAGTTATTTGTTCCTAGATAGCTCTTTTATCATCCCACGAATGTTGGGATTCATTGGGATTTTATGTCGGGCCCCACTGTCTCATCAGTGGGATGGTGTCCAATCCGCCTTCTCCAGAATTGCTTCCTTTCATTGCCAAATATCTCCATCATCCTCCATGAATTCTCCATTGATCCCTGAATCAAACATGTTCATATTTAAGTGTAGATAAATTTCCCAAAAATATCAAATTAAAATATTTATAATCTGATGAATCATTGGGTACTTCAAATGATGTTCCAAAATGTATCACGTAATAGTGCATTTTAAGAAGGTATTTCAATCATAATGTGAAATGATCTTCAAAGTGTAAAAGGAATTAAAATGGTGTTTATGAATAATAAAGAACATGAATATTATATATATTAACAATGAATATTATCCTCATTTAGTGGATAATCAAGGGGTTTAGGGTTGTTCGGGTCCTTTAGTGATTTATATGAATTATAAGGTATTTTTTTTTGTAAAATATGGTTTTAGGGTCCTTTTGGGTTTTTTAAGGGATTAGCATCTGTTTGGTTTTTTAGGGTTTTGGATTTAGGGTATAGGGCGTAGGGTGTAGGGTGTTGGGATTTGGTTTTTGGGTGTAGTGTGTTGGTTTTAGGGTGTGGGGTTTATGTTTTCGAGTATATGGTTGAGCATGGCGAGTTTATGGTTTAGGCTTTTAGATATGGCATATAGGTATTATGGTTTAGGGTTTAGGGTTTAGGGTTTAGGGTTTAGAATGGATTTTATAGGGTTTAAGGTGTAGTGTTTCAGGTTTATAGGTCAGGGTATATGATTAGGTGTCTAGGGTTTATATTTTTTGGTGTAGGGTATAGTATTTAGGGTATAGTAATTGGGGATTAAAGGTACATGTTTTAGGGTTTAGGGTGTTGGTTAATTGGTTTGGGTGTAGGATTTATGGTTTAGGGTGTTGTGTTTAGGTATTAGGATGTAGGATATATGGTTTAGGGTGTACTATATTAGGTTTATGGTGATGGGTATAGTGTTTAGGGTGTGCGTATAGGGATTATGATATAGGTTTTTTTTGTTTTGGGTGATGGGTACAGGTTTTATGTTGTAGAGATTAGGATCTAAGGTGTGGGTTATATGGTTTTAGGTGAATCGTTTATAGTTTAGGGTTTACAGTATAATTTTTAGGGTATATGTTTTAGGGTGTTTGGTGCAGGGTATATGGTATATGGTATTGGGTTTGGGGTTTAGCGTATAGAGTATAGGGTATAGTCTTTTGGGTTTAAGGTTTAGCATATAGGGTGAGGTGTTTACAGTTTAGGGTGTAGGGTGTAGGGTATAGGGTTTTGGATGTTGGGTGTAGGTTTTATGGTATAGGTTTTTGGGTGTAGGGTATAAGGTTAAAAGTATAGTGTTTTGGGTGTATGGTATAGTGTTTAGTTTGTAGGGTACAAGGTTCTAAATTTTTTATGCAGGGTGTAGGGTATAGGGTTTTAGGTTTATGGTCTTGGGAATAAGGTTTACGGTTTATGGTCTAGGGTTTAGGGTATATGGTTTAGGGTGTAGGGTTTATGCATTAGTATGTAGGGTATTGGGATTTGGGTGTTGGGTATAAGGTTTATCATGTAATCTATATGGTTTAGGTTGTTGGGTAATGGCTTTATGGGGTATGGTCTAGGGTGTTCTGTGTCAGTCTTAGGGTTTAGGTTATTGGATGTAGGGTTTGGGGAATAGGGTTTAAGGTTTAGTGTGTTGTGTATAGGGTTTTTTCATTAGGGGTTAGGGTTTAGGGGGATGGTAATAGGGTTTATAGTGTAGGGTGTATGTTTTCGTTTGATGTGTTTAGGGTTTAGGGTGTATGGTTTAGGGTTTAGGGTCTACGTTATGAGGTTTCAAATAAAGCTTTTAATGATTAAGATGATGGGTATAGGGTTTAGGGTATAGGGATTAGTTTATATCGTATGGTGTATAAGGATTACGGTGTAGGGTTTAGGGTCCTTGGTATTGGGTTTTGTGGTTTTTAAGGGTTTTTTGTGTTGTTGGATTTTAGGTGTTTAAGTGTATTTTAGGGGTTTTAGGGATTTATGGGCTTTCAGTGCTTTTATGGGGGTTGAAGTGTTTTTAGTGATTTTTGGATTTTTAGAGTTTGTTAGGGTTTTAGGGGATTTTTTTGGTTTTTCTGGATTTTTAGTGTTTAAAGAGTTTTTAGTGTTTTTTCGGTTTTTAGTGTTTTATGGTTTTAAGGATTTAATAGGATTTTAGGGTACATTATTGTTTTTCATTAGTTTTTATATTTTTGAATATTTTCATTGGGTTTTTTTGGATTTTATAGGTTTTTAGTGATTCAAATAATTTCATGGTTTATGAGGGGTTTAATGTTTTATTTTGTTTTTTTGTGATTTTAGGTTAATAAAATATATTGGGTTTTAGAGGTTTTAGGGTATTTAATAATATTTTATTTCCTTGTTGGGTTTTATTGTATTTTTGGCTTTCGGGCTTTTAGGGTATTTATGGTTTTTAGGTTCCTTTAGTGTTTTTTGGGGTTTTATAATCATTAAGGGTTTTTGTAATTTGTTTTGTTATTTAGGGTTTGTATGGGGGTTTATTTGTTTTTATAGTTTCTTTTGGTTTTTTGGGGTGGGGGGATTTTGGGTTTTGGGGGGGTTTGGGGGTTTATTGTTCTCTAAGGCGTTTTATTATTTTATAGTGTTTTTGGATTTTTAGAGGACTAAGGGAATTTAGTGACCTTAAGGTTTTTTTTCTGGTTTTTACGGTTTTTGGTGTTTTTTAGTTATTTTTGTGGGTTTTAGATATTTTATAGTTATATGGATTTTTACCGTTTTGTGGGGTTTTTTTATTATTTTTAGGGGGTTTAGTATTGTTATGTTTTCTAGGGGTTGTTTTGATCTAATTCATGTCATACTATGGTGGAATGAATTGCCCAACATATAGTAGCTGATTGCTTGATATCATTGATTTTCATGTCTGGTTCACTATATTTGTTTCGTCCAAATTTTCATCATACCAAGGAGGTCCGAATGACTTGACTTATAACAGCTGATTGCTTTTTATCTTTCAGTTTCCTGTTGGTATTACCATTTCCTTTTGACCTGATTCACATTGAGAACCTATTTTGGGAGAAAATGGTTTCATTTGGACTAAGCAATGTGTCCCTTTTTATATTGTGAATGTTGTTCCATAATTGAACGGTCATGGAATGTGATTGCAGGGGTTTGAGTTTGTATGAAATTGGTCCATTTTATGTATGACTTCCATAGAAGTTATATTATAGGTTTATTTTTGGTGGAATAAACACTCAACATACATAGTATATATGATTCATGGACCAAATTTCCAAAGGAATGTGTTCGTTGAATGACAATTTGGAAAACAACACTTAAGTACTCAATTGGTCTCGAGGATGGGAGGTTAGGTTCCCCAAACCCTTTTGGGGGGAATTATTTTCTACTCCATGACTCTCTTATATATTTAATCAATGTTCATATGTTCGTTAATCCTTGATTTTTTCCCAAGATTGTGTCTGTGCGTTACCCCTCGGTTGTATGATTAACCTTATATATTTTTGGGTTGGGAATTTGCTGAGAAAATTCTAGTTTAAGCCCTATGATGAGGAGATTGGGATTTTATCATCATTTAAGGGGGAAAAGAGTTTCTTTGATATCTAGATTGATCCCATGAGATGGGATTCTTATATATCCTCATGAAAGGAATCAGAACCTATGGAGTTCGGTGCCACATAAATGGAAAAATCACAGTTTTTGGTCGGGCGTCATGGAACCATCCATGTAGTTTACCATTGGGTGGTAAGGATGTATAATAAGAGGATTCCAAGCCATGTTTTCAGGTAGAACTTACATCAATGTGGACCATGATGCTCAGGAGAGGGATGGTTCTCTAGGTGGACATGACCGTACTTGGGATTTGACCTGGTGAACACCATGGTGATTTGGGGTGTTGGTTTTGGTCCTCAAGGGGGATTCCTATGTATCCCAGTTAGTTAGGAATCAAAGCCCTAGTAGTTTGGATTATGTTGGAGCTTATAACATAGAGGATGGATTTCGTGAAAGATTCACATCAGGGTATATTCTTGAAGAGGATACCCTAGTGAGTTCGAGGAAAATTCTTATCGGTACTGAAATTTATGGAGAATGTCCCTTGATCTTGGGCCTTCAGACAATCATTCTATGTATCCTAAATACAGTTTGAATCATAGTTCTTGTGGTTCAATTTTTGGGTTGTGACATTATTGGGGAAAATGCCCGTGAGGTACCCATTTTATATGGGAATGATCTTTCAATTCACGGATGAGATGATGTGGATCTCGGGCCTAGGTAACAGCTTCCTAGGTATCCCAGTGGGGTTGGGAATCAATGTTATTATTGTTCAAGAGTGGTTGGTGCGAATTTCATATCATCATAGACCTATAAGCCCAAGTGAGTCACGATAGGTGTGAGAAAAAAGAGGACATGAAAGATTCAACTAATGTGAACTTTCCCTTCTCTATTGAGGAAAAATGAGGAGGGAGGTAGTGGATGAGGGTGCGTATATGATCCCAATTGTAGAGTAAAAGGGGATTTGAATGTGTAAACCATTGACACATGTAGATATCCATGATCGTCATGTTTGGTGAGCTATCTAGACCCATCCTATGTTGGGATGGATAGGGGAGATAGTTCCACCTCTCATAAAAAAGGCTATGGGATTACCTCTAGAGGAGTGCCCGGAAACAGGTTCATGGAGTGGGGAGGTGCATAATCCATGGCTAAAGGGGAAGGAAAGTGTGAGCTTATCATTTTTCACTGACAAACATTGAAGGGAAAGGCCAGTGACTACCCTCGATCCCTAGAATATAGAGGTTCACATCAGTTTCCTAAGGATGGTCGCCGGGTGACCTTAGGAATGTATACATAAGAAAATCTCTAGGGACCGAACCGTTGTTGGAATTACCTTTGTGCCTCCACATCCATCAGGTATGTAGACATAGAAGGTCACGTTTATTTTTTTGATGGTTTGGTCATATGGTTCTTGTGGATTTTGAAGAGACCATAACATGATGTTTGTGGAATGGTTGGTTGTGGGGCCATGGAGGACGTGATGGGGATAGAAGGAAAATATTTTAACTAGAAGGTAGAAAACCCTAAGACACCCAATTCCACGTACCATTTTTTCTAATGGGATGAGGGCTTTCCCGCATAGCGTAATGTAATGCAGGAGAAGGAGTCATCTATATAGCCATGTGGAACATGGACCTAGATTCAAGCCATTGGGTACTATGATGGTTTTTGGCCTCGGGTTCCATCCACATAGCATGGTGCTATGCGGCGCAGGGTCTTGTATGCGTAGTGATGTTCCACGTAGTTCTCTAGACTAAAAGACGGTCACTATGACTACGGTTCATGATCAATTCATCAGCAAAGGGCATATGGTTCTTCGTTCTCTAGTTAGGTTCATGACCAGTTGATTATTATTAAGTTCCCTTCATTTTATGGTTCTCAAAAGGATTATTCCTGCTGGAAAATGATTCTTGGTCCTTCATCGATTGTTCACCTTCTATGTCTTATTTCTATAATCATCGAATTCTTGAATCCTGAATTCTCCAATGTCAGGTGTATTCCAATATCTGGAATCCTTCCACCTTTCTCTTTTTTTCCCTAGTGGTCCTTTTATAAAGTTTCAAGGAATCTTTATATATGGGGACACAAGACCCTCTTTAGAAGCCCATGGATGGATCATCCGAACCAAGAACGACTCAGTCAACTAAAGTTGGAAGTAGTAGAAATAACTACCTCAAAACCACAAACAACGTGGTTTGTGGGGTGGTCCCAGCCCCACCTCATCTAGTAAAATCTCATTTTTTGGCGATGGTATGTGGGGAAAAACTTCACCATTGCGTTTTCTCCAAAGACATGGCTCACGACGTCTTCGTTCTTTATTTTCATCTCTTCTACGAACGACTTTGTTCGCTAGACAATGCTATGTGGTACAACAGTTCACCGGTATTCAATGTGCATCGGGGTTCCTGGTTTGCACCTTCCATAGACCTTTCTCGGAGACATGTACACATACCCGTTTGGGTCCTTTTCCAAATTGGATTTTTTCAATTTTCTCCTCAAAATTTAATCCCCACACGCATCTCTTTACTTTATCAAATTTTCCGGAGTATTTCCTTTCCCTTTGCATATTTTTTGGGAAACGTAAAATATCCCTCATCCGAATGTGGCATGGTCAGAATGAAGAGGAGGATATTCCGATGTAGAAAAATGTCCCCAATTGAACATGTTTGTGGTTGAATTGTTGGCCCATTAGGGGTGTGCCTATATATAGGGGGACCATGCCATTTTTATTTTACCTGGTATTTTGGTGAAAAGTGATCCACAATGAGCACTCAGTTTTCATGGATTCCATATACCAGATCCATTGTGAAATTTTTCATCTATGAACCATTCCATATATTTCGGGAATTGCGTATTTTTCACAGTTTCCTTGGTTGTGAACCGACCTATGAATCAGTGAACAAAACTGTGGAACTTTGAAGCATAATTTCTAATTTTTGTGCGTTAAGACACTACATGACTCACCTATCTCACTTAATTAACATCAATTTAGCGAACTGAAAATTAAATTTACAAATCTGAAATTATGTCTTTGAACTATGAAATTTGAATATGCTCATGGCGAGACTTGATACAAGTCTTTCCCATTCCACAAATTTATTGATTATCTGGATAGTGTCTTTTGTTGAATTCTATATAATGTCATTATGTAGGGAATTCATTCCATGCATAGTTCTCGGGATTCATTATGTGGATTCTTTAGTTTGGTAGACTTGTTTCGTCCTTTTTCCATTTTTCTTCTTTTTTCCCAATACTTTTAATTATACTAACCCTTTTTCACATTCTTGTTAATGTAAGATAAGGAATCTTCCTCTTATCATAATTGATGAAATTAGTAGGACGGAAGCTATGGTTAATAATTCTGAGGAAAACCATTATTCATACATAGTTCCTCAAGAGGGTATTCTTAGAGACCTTCTTACTCCAAATATCACGGCCTATCCACTATCTCTTTAGTTGCGACTTTACAAATCCTTCCTCCTAGAAGTTGTTCCCTTGACATTGTCCAATCCCAATACTCATATTATTCACTGTGATGTATCATAAGGGCATGATTAGGTAAATATTTCCACAATAGAGTAACATGATACTTCTTTTACAAAAGAGAACATGTTCACACTGAAAGGATCTCGATGGAATCAGAGTAATAATTTTCATCATAACACCTCTTTGAGGTCGTTCATCTGGTAATACAAATACATTTTGAACCATTCTCGATAGAATCTCAATGGTTGGTGGAGAACCAAATGGGACTTGCGATCAGGAGGATGGTTCTCCGACAAGTTGGACTAGGAATTTTGTGTGCATCAGGTTTTTTAGAGTCTCTTGGTTTGTTGGTAGCTGTAAATTTGTATCAGTCCATATTGGTTTCCCAATTTTCAATCTATTCACCTAGTGAGATATTTCCAAAAATTCATAACTGTTGGGGTTCAGGAAACAATACATTCCACCTATTTTATGTGGAGGCCATTATTAGTTTATGGGGAATCCATCGACTAGGGGTATTTTCATTCAAGGCATCATGTATGATGAGTTTTTTCAAATGGCCAATTCCAAGGGAAATTTAAAAAAAAATGCTAACATGGACATTACTAGTCATGGAATAGGGATTACTCAGTCAACCCCTTCATACTTGTTCACTTATTTCATTCGAAGACTGGATTGGGATATTCATGAAAGAGAATGGTCCAAGGATGGGGGTTCACCGTAGGTGGAATCACTCGACTAAATAGTCCCAAACAATATCGGGATCATACTTCACCACCCTTGAGGAAGGTCAATAAAACACTTGGGGGGCACAGAATTTAGTCGGACATACCACCCGAGCTAAGATAGGCTAGTTTATTTGCCATGTTTTTTATAGGATGAATCTTCTCCTATCATGATGGTTTACTGATGTAAGAGCCTACACTGATGATGGAAGCCACATTGGTAGAGGGAAATCCCCTTAACATGGCCTTTCCTACCCTTTCCTAAATTTATAATATGTTAGAAAGATAAAAGAATGGAAAACCCCACATCATCTTAGTAGACCATTTCAATTTGTGTATGGATAGATGTTAGATCATTTACCCTATGATGTATATTGTCTTACTATGAGGGTTCCTCATTATAACTATTTCCTAGATATTCTCAAACTTTTTTCCATTCATCCCAAATAATTGAGTGTTGATGATGAAATCAAACTTTTTAGTAGTGTTTCACAGTTTTCATTCGCATTTTATGTGGTTCCCCAAGGATCTGTGACAGATAACGGAAGGAGATCTTCATAAGTGCATTATTATATCATTGCAATATGGGATAGAGTTTTTTCTGCTCCTACAAATAGGGTAATCGTCAGCAAAACCTATGATCGTTATTGGTTTTCTTGGAAATTTTGTTGCCCTCAACTGGTCACACCTCTCTCTTCTACGCTGGTTAAGAGGGAGTCCCATCAGGTGATTAGATTCCAATTGTGTATTTCCATTATACGGAATGATGCTAATGTGGAATTCCTCATTCATCCCACAGTAGCATAAACTTACCTATAATTATAGTATTCCCAATTATTGGTAACTTGATACACTGATAGGGAATTTGGAAGGGCAGTTAGATGGGTGTAGAGATCATTGGGTGTTTCTAATCATCTCCCAACCGTGCCAGTTGCACTATCTGTTCCCCTTACTATGGTGAGAAGTTGTTCTACACACTATCACATGATTTTGGAAAGGGATTCACACACACAAACCATCTCCATGGAAACTGAAACAGATCCCACATCTTCGGATGATGTGGTCTGTGGTATTACTAAAGCTATACTGAGTGGGACCTCACCTGGTGTTTCTATAGTGGTTTCCAACTCGCTTGATTTTTTCCCATGGGATGAATCATCTATTGGGAGAGAAAGTGTACTCATGTTTGGGTGATCCAGCTCAGGGTACTTCTGTCTGCTACAATGATGATCCCTCAATCCATACTTATCATAGTGGAGGAGGGAAATGTTCTGATGCTATTAGAAGGCATCGAGTTGTGCGAAAGAAGGCATGGCATCCAATCCATAATAATTCTATGTAAACACCTCTAAAATATTTTAACAATGGGGAGGATAAAATTTGATTATTATTTTTCACTCTGGGTTTGAGTGGATTTGATTACCAATTCCTACATCTCCTGGTGCACCAAATTGTTATAGCTCTAGAGGATCTTACTGCTTGAGAAGTTTTCCTCACTCAATTCAATGCTTCTAACCACCAAGTTCAAACATTCTGTGATATTAATGACATGTTACATCATCTGGATGTTGAGGAAGAAAGTGTTCATAACCAGGTGATTTCCTAGATAGAGGAACTATATGATTTTGAGGCTCAAATGGATGTACTAAAAGAAAAAATGGAATCATAAAGTGATAATTGTGAGGTCGTACAATATAAAGGGTGAGATCTCCAGATTTTTATAAGTGAGTACATCCAATGGTTGATGTTAAATAAGAGAAAAGGGCTGCTTTGGAATAGTCCCTTTACGACCCTCATCGGGCAGTTGTTAATGCAATGGAAAGAGTGAGTCAGGGATCATTATAATCTATTGGGAAACCCTATGCCAACTTTGTTTTGATGTTGTGGAGGATATCGAGATTGTGGATGTTCTCCCCGATCTTACATATTTTGATAAAATAAAAATATTTTCCTTTCTTGTTTTCCTCTTTTACCCCTTCCAATAATATTAGTGATTTATGATCAAATTAATTTTAAAATATAATTCCAATCAAACATTAATTTGAGTCATAATCTGGGATAATAGAATAATCAAGTTATGCTCTAATTTTTTACTGAACAAAGGGGCTCATTGAGTGCAATTTGACATTTACAAGGGTCACATGGAAAACCATACAAATATTGTTATTTTTTCATTATCACCCTAATTTTATCCTATTATTTTTGTGGTGTGGGATTATTAGATATAACATGACATTTTCTCAGGCCACCGTTTTTTGGTTTTTGACCTAACATGCTTTGTGTCTCTTAATGATTTTTTTTATTTCTCGACATTTTCCCAAAATTGTATGTATAATATGTTTATCAAGATGTTACTTAAGAACTCAGTTCCCTTTGTGGTTTTCACCCTAGAGAGTGTTGTGTATTCATTAATTAGAATTTTTTCTTGACATGTAGACTCAAATTATTTATTTTTAGGTTGAATTGGTTTGACCATGACTTTTGAGGAAAGGGTCCCAAATTTATGACTCATTTACTGAGAATATCCTGATAACTATCATACATGGATGAGTGTGTTTCATGACCCCGACTTGCGATTTTTGGATATGGTACATGATATGGGTAATGGAATCCATAGTGTGAACAAAGATAGGATATTCCACTCTTGAGGGTGAACATTCCTTTGGTCGAAATGACATTTTTATGGGAAATGTATACAAAGATATTGCAGAGTAATGTGAATTGTCAAAAAAAGGTGTCCGTGCGACATTGAACTTCCATTTTCAATGGCTAAGAAGATTTTATTTAAATTTGGATTTATTTTACTATTAATGACCTAAGATGATGGACTTTTTTGGGAACAATTTTTGAAATTATAGAACATTTTTTGGTTCTGGTTTAGAAACCACTCCTTCATGAATTTGACTAGTGCGAAGGAGGTAAGTCTATAGTGTCGTTTAATATCTTACAAACAAGGTTGATGACACTTATTGTTTGAAATAAATTTTCTATAACAAGATAAGGGTAAATGATTCATTATTTTCCCTGTTTTTATGACTAGAAATGTCCTTTATCTTTAGACATTGGAAATGGGATTTTGTAAACCGTAATCCGAGGGGGTTTCATAATCGAGGAATGAGGTGAGAGGTAGATATCATAGAGGCATACAAATATAGGAAAATCTGTTCTGGGGGAAAATTACTCTTTTGGATGAAATGAAATTTTTGAGAGAAACATATGTAGAGTCGTTGGGGAATTATGTGCATAGTCAAAAAAGGTGCATGTAAGACACTTGCCATCCATTTTCGATGGATAGTGATGGTTATAGGAATTTAGACTGTTTTGGACATAGATTATAGTGTTGGAAGACAGTTTCCTGATCCAGAAATGGTTTATATTCAGGATGAAAATTTTTAGGAATAAATGGGGGTATTTTTATCATATCCATATGAGTTGTTTCCTTATGCAGGTCTGACCCTTACGCAGGTGTGGATGGAATAATATTTTTTCATGGTTAGATCTAACATATGAGATTAGTATGACACTACGTATCCCATGATTATATGAATAATGATGTCATAGTTCTCTTAAATCTCATTCCATTGTAGATATGATTCATGCATATGGATGGGGATTTTTTTTATAGATTCACTAATATTGGAGGGAAGATGTCAAACATTCATATGTAGATTCATTTATTTCATAGGGTCGTGAGGGGAAATACCCTTTTGACATGACCAGACCTAAGGGTGAATACGGGGTATCAAGTATCATGCATTTAAAACATCCTGCGATTAGGACGTTGATATATAAACCTCAGGTAACTGGATGGTAATCGAGCTATGATGGTATAACATGTTCCGGACATGGGTAGAGAGGGGAATGTAAACCCTGGATTAGAGGGATCTTGGATTCGGAGAAATGAAATGGGGCATAGAATCCATTCGGTTTATGAAAATAGGAAAATCCACTCTTAAGGATGAATTTTCCTTTGGTTGATAGGTTATTTTTGTTGGATACGTATGAAGAGCCGCCGAGGCATTTTGTTCATAGTGAAACAATGTTGTCCACATGACACAAACCTTCCATTCTCGATGGCCATGAAAGATTATGATAATCCAAGATCACTCAATGAAAGAAGATTGAATAATGGATTAAGGTGGTTTAGAAATACCATAATCACTCAGGTCATTATTATTTTCGAAATTGAGAGTCTCTCTATACAAATTTAACTTGTATGTTAGGTGGGACATTATGACTCCCTTGGTGGGGTTGCGCCCAAATTTAGAGATCCTAAAACCCAAGGATTAGACTCCCTAATTGGGTTTGATTCATAGTCAAGGAAAAGGAATTTTTTTCTATATATAGGGTAACTTTTTATTTTTAATTCCATACATTTAATATTATGGGTTTCCAAATATAGAGGAGATAAAAACTAATATGCATTTAAAACCCCTGATAATAAGGTCAGTTATTGTAAAATGATTTATCCTAACACAATGTGGAGTCCCATGCTAAAATTCTTAAAACCACATGAGCTATGATCGATGTGAGAAACAAGTGGAAACAAGGGTTTCAATAAACCACCTTTGGAGGATGATATCAAAGGTAAGAGCACTTCTTGTCCATGTAGTTCAACGTCGTTCAGTGAAGACGTTGGTAACTCGATGTGAACAAGCTATTTGTAGTGGTTCCATGCAGTTTTATATCTTGTAGAAATGAAACTGAAAAAATTGTTTATTTCTCCTATAACAGGGATGAAATATCAAAGGGATCCTGTGTAAAAATGAGATAATCAAGATGAGGTATTCCGAGTATGCCCTAGACATGAACGAGGGAAGAAGGTGTCAACATTACTCTCGGATCCCTTGAGTTATGAGGGATTATGAGAGGCTTAGGATCCAATGGGAATACATATGTTAATGAGGCCTCTCTTGGGGTTGAATTTACCTATGATTTACATGCCATTTTTGTGGTAAACGTATGAAGAGATGCTGCTTCATAATTTTCATAGTCAAACAAAGGTTTCCGCAAGAAAATATCTATACATTTCCCATAGCCATGTATGATTATGGTTACCCGAATTTTTCTATGTCATGGAGTTTGATTGATGAAAAAGGGGATGTATGGGTATGTGAGAAATATTTAAAGAATTATTAATTATAATTTATGATATCCTCTACATAAATCTGATTCATATGTAAAGGGATGCATGGTCTTTTTAACCGTTATATATGTAAGAGTCTAGATTATAAATATCTTACATATATTTTCATTTCACATGTGTGGGATTGGGGGATATATTTATCTCGTGACTGGACCTAGGAAAACCTTGTGTAACTATGTATCTTGTCACATCAAGAAACATGCCACACATAGTTCTAGAGATACCATACAGTTTAATGTCATTTGGTTAGAAATTCTTTGGTTAATTTGTTTTACATCATTCTATTAGGACGAGAGAGAACCAACATAAAAGGAAGAGGAGAGTGAAGTTCCAGGCTTGGACCTCATGAAGGTTTCCTATGTATCTCGGTTAGTTGACAATAAATGTTGATATAGTTATAAGGGCTCCTCATGCCAATCTGACCTGTGCACAAAGAAGGAGGAATTTTATACAATGATTTCAAGATGATGGGCTTATTATAATTTTCTTCGATTTTTCCCTGTGGGGTATGTTTTACAATCATTCCTAAACTCATGTGAGTTATACTCGATGTGAGATACAAGGAGCAATGAGGAGTTACCTTGTAGTATAGGGGAAAAAGGATATAATAGAGGCATTCCTGGTCATGTGATGGATATAACAAGACATAGGGTCAAGGTGTCTCTACGTATAATACAATGGAAGGAATAAGTCCCACACATAGTTCTTGATGAACATTATCTGCATGAAATGGATCCATTCACAAGGAATATGGTTATTTATTTTCGTATTTTTAGGTCGTGGAAAGTCCATGATGATATATTCAAGCGTCAATACGTATCCTAAGAGAGAAGGAATCCATCCACATGTAGTTCTTGGGGTACCCTATAGTTTTATGTCATACTATAAGGACATTGTCCCATAGGGAGTTTGTTTTCCTATGAGGAATCCACTATCAAGACTCCTAGGCCCACATGAAAAGTACACAATGTGAGAAAAAAGGGCTAAAAAGGGATTAATCTTCCACATAGGGGGGTCATGAAGGTGGATGGAGGAATTTACCTTCAATAATTTTCTACATACAGGCCTACGTTTGAAGATCCAGGTGTCGGTTATCTATCCTGAACGGGTAGTAATGAACCCTTATATGGATCTCTAAATAAACTCCCTACATAGGACCAACCCTAGCGCAAGGGAAGGAAGAGATTTTTTGGGCAGTGGATGGACCAAGGAGAAGAATTCAGGCATCACTACGTATCCTGTGAGGGAAGCAATAATGACACATGTATGTCCATAAACTCCCTATGTCAGTAAGATATGTGCACAGAGAGGGGGAATCTTACATTGTTCTTTGATTTATGTTAGTTGGAGAAGGATGAATGAACTGGGAATCACTATATATCCCCCTAGTGAAGGAATAAAGACACACGTAGTTCATTAGATGCCTCCCTAAATAGGATTGTCTTATTCAAAGGGAGTGTGAATTTTTACCATTTTATAATGGGCCTGTAGTGTACCTGTGTCGTCTTTTTATCTAGGGGACAACCTTTACCATCATTCCTAAGCTCATGTGAGCTATGATCATTATCATAAACAAGTAATACCCAAGGTTTCATCTCATGATGCTGAGGCAATTGAGAGTACCTTAGAGGCATTTTGTTACAATGTGGTGGTTGGAACAAGATCTTGAATCGATGTATTGATACATATCCCATTGGAATATGGGAATCAAGTCATATATAATTCTAAGTAAATATGTTCCCTACATAGTTCTGACCTATGAAAAGGAATGGGGGGTTAGTTTTTTTATAGTGGGTGCACTAGGATGAAAGATCCATGTGTCACTATGTATCCCATTAAGAGATGGAAATCAATAAGTACATAGTTCTTTGGGCCAACATGGTAGGTGACCAATGATGGATACATTGTCCCCTTGGGTGAGAACATTGATGGGGTCATTCATTTTAACTTGATGCAGTAAAGACTAATGAATTTATTGGTGCAAGTCTAACCTATACGTATAGAGAAGGGAATTATTGATTTTGACTAGCAGCTAAACCAGGATGTAGAATCCATCCATCAATAAGTATCCCATTTATGAATGGTAATCAATCCATACATACTTCTAAAAAGCACTAATGATGTTGGTCTGACCCATACATAGAAATTGAGGGCATTTTTACCTTTCCCTCACATAGATCCAATTTATGTTCATCAAAATGTTGTACCAGAAAAAAATGATCACCATGTAGTTTAATGTCTTGTGGTAAAGATTATGATTCAAGGTAGTATAACATCATACAACGTATATGAAATGTCACTATGTACTTTAACATCTTGAAGCTAAGATGAGGGTGTTATGTTGTTTAACATCATGCAGCATGGACGAAATCTTCATGCTGTTTATTTTATTTCATTCTAGATTTCTTCTATATTGTTTAATGTTGTGTGTAAAGGATGTTTATGTTATTATTTGTGGTAAATGAAATATTAATTCAAAAAAATTGCATTGGGGAGAGATTTGGTGAGCTTTCCGTCAATTTAAATCAAATAATATGATCCATGGGTGTAAATATTGTGTATAACTTATGTTCCTTGCCATATTTTCTCTATTTTTGGAGTATTCTTCCCAAGTATCATTAGGGTTATGAGGACCAACGCCATTTTTCCTTCAAGGAACTATTATAGGTGAACTTTCTTATTGAAGGTCCATGTAATCCAATTTTGGTAGACTTCTAAATTGTGAAAGTTGTGAAATATTTTCTCATCAATCTTCTACAACTCATTAAACCATTTTTGGGATTTCTAAAATGCTGATAGTTGATCAAAAACAGCAATGTGGTGTGATGGCTGTTGAATTTCAAAGGGCAGAACCACTTTTTTCCCGTATACTAACGAGTATGGGGTTGCTTGAGTGGTGGTGCAGGTTGTTGTCCAGTAATCCCAATTTTAATGGAGGAGGTTGTCTAGCAATGATTTATTATCCCTATCTATCATATTTTGGAGTATGATGGATAAAATTATGTTAAAAGCCTCTATCTATTTGTTGGATGTTGCAGGTTAGCGAGATGAATGGTTGGCTTTGATACCATACTCTTGGTAGAGTTTTTCCAATTCAACATAAGAAAAATTTGTGCTAATTTATGCCAGTATTGTGTGAGTAACAAAAATACATGGTGATGATATTATCATTCTGAATATTGATAATTTTTTTTCTATGAATTCATTTATGCATAAAGATTATGCCCATTTGGAAAAGAAGTCGGTTTTTGTGAGAATAGAATTGAATGGTATGGCCATGGTGGGAGTATATGGTCCCACATCCTCCATTTGCCATATATTGAATGTCTAGAAGTACTTATCTATGTGAAGCAACTATGGGGGGTTGATGTATGAAAATGGCATGGACATGGACAGAATAACACTTTTTGGTGAAATTGGTACAATCCTGCATAATGGTGGGAAAATAGTACACATGCCTTCAAATTTGATGAGAGTGTCTAGATTTTGACTAGTGTATCCTACAAGTTTTGGCATACACTTCTTTAATGATGGGGGTAGTCTCTTCTTCATCAACACACGGATGGAGGACTCCATCGTGGCCTCTATTATAAGGAACCATTTCTGGTTTGTGCCATCGTATAACATGAAACTGACTTTTGTTCTTTAGATCTATTCCATTTCAGCACTATCTGGTGGGAGTTATCCCTTTCGATGATAGGACATGATGGGATCCATATAACCAGTGGTATGACCATACATCTAAAATATGGGACTGATCTCATTAATTTATTCTTTGTTGTCTTGAATGATAAGAAAGACCTTCTGTCAATGGGAAATACTAATGACTATTTCATTCCAATCTAGATTGGACAGGGCTGTGGCTGCATTTTCAAATTCATAAAATTGCACTTTATGTGAATAAGGGACATAATATAGTGTCAAATCCCATAAAAATTCTACTATCAATTCTCAAACATGGTTTATCAAGAGGATTATCTCCTATTTTTATAGTAAAACCACCATTCATGTGCATGATGACCAGTTATGAATTGCCTCTAATACTTTGGGGTTAGATTTTTCATGAAGTTCCATCTCCAGACTTGCAATTAGGTATTTTTAATATACTTCATTATTCATGTATCCTTTGGAAAGTTCTATGAAATAGGGATGAAATTCATTTTTTGGGGATATGAGTATGACTCCCATACTCACATTATTGAAGTTTGGGTCTTCCATTATTTTTCCTATCAGGCCTCTGGATGAACTGTTGAAGTGAATTTCCCACTTTTTGGAGTTCTCTTGAATAGAGAATACATCCTCATCATGTATCTCAACATCTAATGTGGCCACCTCTATTGAGGTATGATCTTCTTAGAAATCATTTAATTCCTGAACATTGATGAATTTATCTGATACAAACGATATATTGAACTGCTGCAGGATGACCATCTACCATGATAGGCATCCAGTTAACATTGGGTGGCTGAGAATATAATTGATCATGCTGCTATGTGAGACCAAATAGACTTTATTGCACTGTAATTGATTCCTCAACTTCTAGACCAAAAATATTTATGTCAGGAATCTATTCTCAATATTCAAATAACGAGTGACAACATCAGTCATGGTTTGAGTGATGTAACAGAGACTATTATCGCTACCGTTTAATTCTTCTTTGTAGGGAAGTCACCTTGGGAACACTCCAATTATGTTATCCATATAATGAGTTCTATTCCATCAATAGGTCGTATTATCACATGTGGATTAAAATATATTTCTTGGAATTTTCAAAAACTTTCTGAAATTCATGAGTCCAATGATATTCTACACCATTCTTCACTAACCTAGTTATGGTAAATCATTTTTCTGTGAGGTTATCAAGGAAGCATGGAATATAGGTCTGGTTTCCTTGGATTCCTCTCAACTCAATGGGATTACAAGGTGGTGACTTGATAGGGATGGACTTTTTCTTCTCAGGGTCGACTTATATTCCCCAGTGGCATACGACAAAGCCAATGAATATCCAAGAGGTAACACCCATAGCATATTTTAGGGGGTTTATTTTCTGACTATGTTTTCATAGTTTAGTGAAGAAGGTTTCAAGATCTAAAGTTTGTAAAATCCATATCCTAATTTAACCACAATATCATCACAATTTCATTCAATGAAGTTTCATAGGAAGGTTATAAAAATGAGATGCAAGGAATGATGATGTGTTCCACCAGCATTCTTCAAACGAAAGGGATTTACCCTGTAGAAAACCACTCCCTAGGCCTGGAAGTTGGTGGATTCTTCATCTCCTTAGGCCATTTGGATCTTTTTATATCCTAAATTGCCTTTCTTGAAATAGAAAGCCTCATTTCCAGTAGTTACATCGATCATAAATTCTGAGATCAAGACTTAGAGATCATCTTTTAGGAAGTGTGGGTTATGTCCCATAGAATCAATGCAGACCATAATCATGTCATTCTTATTCTTAACGAGGAAATTTTTTTCAAGCTATATGGAATATTATACCTCCCAAATGATGTTATCTCTAATGATATTTTCGACTTTAGCCTATATTTCGGCAATATGTGTCAGGTGTGTCCGTCGAGAAGCTTTCATGTAGCCACGAAGATCATCCGGTTATCTTGGGTGGTGAGTGGACACCACTAGATTGAGACATAGAATTTATATATAACATCAAGAGAAAATATATCAACTCTTCTTCAGGAAAGAGGCATATACCTCTTGCTCTTTAGAAGGTATGACCACTTAACCAGAGTGGGTTGTGGTTGTTCTTATATACCCATGTTCATTTCCTTGAGGTTATCAATGATTGTGGAGATGCCTTCCTCAAATGTTGTAGGGGAACCCCTTAGGTTTTCTTCTTCATCCTCCTCTACATCCTCTCCATCTTCCTCTTCTTCTTCAAATGGGGAAACAATCCTTGAAATTATCATTCCAAAATTTATGTAAGAGTTGTACTTTTGGTTTCTGGGAAGTGAAGCTGCTGCTTCTCTCTCATACATCAATAGAGGCTTCTATGGAGAAGATGAAGTGTGGGGTAAGAGAGTTTCCTCATCTTCATTGAGTGATGATACAATTCCTCCCACCTTAGTGGGAGAGGCAAGAATTTTTGGGGTTTTGATGATTGTTTGGGGGTATTTCTATTTGGTCCCTCACCATTATCTTGGGGGTCTGTGATTTTTTCAACATTATCAGGTTTAATGGCCGAAACAAAAATATTGAGGACTATTGATTTTGTGTCTAAATTTGGAATAGTGCATTTAATATGATTAATTAGAATCATGTATTCTTCTCTAAGTTGCATGAGGAGATCAGGGGGAACCATTTAAAAACTGTTTGGGGTGATGAACCAATCAATTCTATCATCTGAGTTTTGTTTCCCATTGGGTTCATAGAAACCAACATCAATATAGTGGGACTCGTACAACTCGATGGGGCCTTATCAGTGTAAAGTGACACACTCTATCCATTTTGATATATTTTAGGCACTGATGGTAAGAGGAGGGATTGTTTTCTGATTATGAAACCAAGGAATCCTTAGCAGGGCATTGATGGAAATATTATTTCAGACCACAAGAAATTATGGGTGAGATACAAGGTTATCATTCTAGGTTTTGATATTGATTTGATGTAATGAATTCAGATCACTTTTTCGTATCCCAGCAGGGTTGTGGTGTAGGTCATCAAATCATCCTCATTAAAGATAAGTCGATGATGTGTCCATAGTGGGAGGAGATTAACCCCATATCTGTTATCGATGAAGACATTTCTAATATCAAGGACATTTCTTGTGGTAGAAACATATATTGTTTTGATGTGTTCTTTCTTGATGGAATCTTCAAATTGATATGTGATGAAGATAATATTGTGGAATTATGTAAGATTGATCTCAATTTGGTAGACTTCAATAGAGACTACTTCAACTTCAAAATCTAGGGGACTCAACAAAGATTCAATGAGGGCTCCCCTGAGATCTATTGATTGATTCTGTTCATCCACAACTGGGAACACAGCTTGCGCTGAAGCTAACTATTACATAATATCATATTTCTTATCTAAAGGTCGGTGCTTCCCAGATTTAGAATTCTCATTCACATGAACTTTACAGGATTGAGAATTTGTCAAAGACAGTTTGGATGTTAGGTTGAGGGAAAAGTAGCTTCCATTCAATATGGATCAGGCTGGGTAGGTCTACTCAACTCTCGAGGGATATTAGTCATATGTTCTTCACCTAAAAAATATTTTAGAAGGATAGTATTGTGGTGGATTCCCATATGGTAAGGATAATTTTCACAACCCTATTGGATCTACTGGAGGTTCCTTCCATGGATTTCCCTAACAATAAATTTTTTAGTGGGGGTGCATCCACAGGCTTGATTTCTACCATGGGTGTGTCTGCCTTAATATCTTTAGCCTTGATTGATTCTTCCTCATGGAACCTAACTGGGTGTGGGGGATTCTGTTTGATTATCAAATTCATCATTCGATATGGGATCCATCAAGTGTAGGACATTGACCAAGCCAAAAATTAACTCCTATTCTAATGATGGCATTGCCTTATCATCTACCTCTAGTTGTAAAATTTCGTAGGGTGGGGAGCATATCATTACATTTGTTGTCATGAAATCTCAGAGTGTCAAATCCAACAATTGTTTTTGTGGAAGTTCATCTTCCAACACATGATTTCTACCCTTCTAATTGGACGTATTTCTGGGAGTTCATCCTTTTTAGGATTTTGGGGATGAGGATGTTGGTTTTGTTTCATTAGGAGCTATTGGGGGCACATTCGGTTGTTTCAGCTATGCCAGGAGGATACATTGGGATCAGTTGATCGTGTTTAGATCCAAATATAAAAAAATTCACTTTTTTGTGAATTTTTTCCACTCTCCATCTTCTTCCGGATCAGTTGGGGAATCATATCCCCCTTATGCTGGCGGTGGTGCTGGCGGTGGCCATGTCTTGAGTTGTCCGGAATCTGTCATTTCATGTAGTAGTTCCTTAATGAAACAAATTTCTGGATATTGTTTCCCTATATCTGATGGACTGGCCAATAATCTAGTCGGTCATCAATACCTACTTCATCATCCCTCTTTGGATCTAGTTGCGGAAGGAAGTTCCAATTCATGAAGGAAATGAAGTAGCTATGTACACGATCATCTGGGAATGAGTATACGTTATTTATTAATTTTTAAATTTATTTTTTGGCCCCCCTCCACTCGTCTTGATGGTACAGGGGTGGAGTCCGATGTCAAGAGGGCCCTGCAAAGTTTGGTGGGGGCCTTGGAGCTAGAGCTAGTGAAGGGGCTGGCCTAATCATGAAAAAATCTACATCAAGTCTTCATACTATATTTCTTTGGGGCTGATTTTTCTACCCTGGACTTGAGATTAGTCTATTGCATGGAAGATTCAATCCTCCATGTGATGACAGAGAAATCCTAGAAACCACTTGTATATTTTACTGAATTAATTGGTGTTCATAACTTATCACAGAGACTATAAATTCACATGGAAATAATATCATCTTGGGGGAGTGGAAAATTAAAGGGGTAAGTCAGACATTTTCATCTTTCAAATGAATTCTGAGACTCCCTTGTTCTATCATTGTCTGTATTTAATGAGATCAATAACGATTCTTTTGGGAAATGTCTAGCTGAACTGGAATAGGAGCTGGTGCCATAGATTCTCCCATCTTATCATTGAGTTAGCTTTCAAACTGGTGTACCACACAATGGATTAACTGTGGAGGGTTCTCAAAAAAACCCAAGCTTCACATATTCTTGTTTCTCTGAGGTTCCAATCATGGGATCACAGATAGAAGAGTAGTGAAATAGATGTTACTCCAGGTCCCCTGAGTCATCGATTACTGGGAATACTGGGCTTCTGAAATTTGGAGGTACCAAGATTCTTCTTACCCAATCGGTGTAGGGATTTCATTTGGTTTGTATTGGAGCATACAGTCCATCCATTTTTTCCATTCAAGTTTTCAATAACTATACGGTATTCAAGATCCCTTGATGCTAGTCCTATTGGAACTAAACATGGGTGGGTGCAGTAGGGGTTAGCATTGGATGTGTCAGTTCTACTATAACTTGAGGAGGATACCCAGCTGGGGGCATCAATTGTGGATTTTCCTGAATATATTTTGGATGCTTTCCAAATTTAGGGAATTCATGATTTCCTATTGGGATTGGGTTTAGGTATACTAATTGCCCCAGAGATACCTTGGAATAGCCTCCCAACCTTGCCTCATCTGTTAGGATGATCCTATGAGGCCTAGGTTCATCTGAGGGAAGTATTTCTTGACACTCAACTTTAGGAACATTTCAATTAGTATGACATACTCATAATATTTCAACATTGAGTCACCTTATCTATTTATTTTCATTCTATTCTTGAGATAATATCTCCTCAGGCATCAGGGAATCCTCTACAAAAGGAGGTGGAATAGGTGGGTTATATACCTTGCTCTTATTATTAACCTTGTTGAGGATTTTGGGGGGAGGTAATGGAAGATTAATGGAGGGGCACCAAAATTTAAGACAACTCATAGTTTTTTTGGTTTGAACTCCTCCAGGATCGGTGTGGACCATTTTCAGTAGGGGAAATTCTTCTCTTGTTTACACATTATTTGTTTGAATTTCATTGATGTTTGTGGGGAAAATGTCCCCAATATTCAGTAATGCATACAAAATTTGGGGGAGTGTACGAGGTATTAAATGGTAGGACAACTTCTTATGTCCTGTATTGGATCATCTCAAGAAATTATGTACTAATCTTCATATTTCTTGTGGAATAGTTACTAAAAGGGATCTTTGGTATGACCTTGAAGTATGCCTCCATTTGGGGGATGCGAGTCAAGGTATGAAATGGAATGGGTGACCCCTCTATACACTTTTCTCTCTATAAGAGAGAATAGAAATGCCTTTTGGGTGATAATTTGACTAAAGAATGCCCCCAACCCTATGGGTTCGGGGTTTTCCCATCCATCTATTGAAGCGCTCTAGTCTAGATTTGCTAGTCTTATAAGAGAATTTTGTGTTAAAAATTCCCCTATCCTTACACGCTGGGATTGATCTCGTATTGCGGCGGTGGCAACTTCTATTTCCACCTTCTTGATCTCACCTATTTCCATGTAGGTGTGATCCAGATATGGTGTCGGGTCTGCATGGGAATTACTTGTTTTTAAGGACATGTGAAGTGACCATTTATTGGCTTCCAATAAATGGGAGGCATGATGGAAACACTCTGTCGCCTATCAGAAGCTTCATGATGAATTTATCTTGTTAGTTCTGATGCTTCTACGTGTAAATCAAGGCAATTTCTTATCATTTGTTCCAAATTTTCTGATCATGGACTTCATTTGACTATTTTTAGGGGACGGTGACATTTTAGGATGTCATTTCTAGTGGGTTCTTCTAGATGGGATGTGGTGTGATGTATAGAACTCAAGGTTATCCACATCCCCATATAGGAACACCAGAAAAGGATTATTGATAAGGTAACATAACTTGTGCATCACATAGTATAAGGTTGTCTCAAGTCTTTATTTTTTCCATTATTTTTGTGGTCGTTGTATAGAAAAAAGGTTTTCACGTTCTATTTTATAGTTATTCTCTCCCAAGATATTGACATGATCTGCATGCCCATCATAGAGAAAAACTTTTCTTTTAACTGGGGGAGAGTTGTCCTGATATTGAAGAGAATGTTATGCATACATTATTATTACAACTCTCTTGGAATGTAAAACTGAGAAGTGGACATGGGCGAACGCATCACCAGTGTGGAATACGTAGAACTTTTTTTCTTACATGAATCTAATATTGTTATTTTTCCTCTATGGACACTTCATCATGATTAACTCGGATATACTTATCCATAATGATATCATTCCAAGAAGTTGGTTTCGAGGGAATCTCATTGACATCTGAATGGTACATGGGTGGTTCAAAAAATCAGTGTGTCCCTGGGGAATCCTATGGCTGATAAAATATATCTCTTTTCATGGTGAGAGTATCCAACATGTTTAAATCCATTTCTCCAAGAGCCTCGTCATACGATGGATTTCTCAAATTTGACCTGGTGAGGGGAGGACCATCTCAGTAGTGTGAATTTAGACTGTAGGTAGGACCTCCATAGTTAGTGTTGAGATAGAGAGGACTACTATCATAGCTTAGTGTCCAGCTATAGAGAGGTCTTCTGCATTTTATAGCCTAGGTAGGACATTTAGGGAGCACCATAGTAAGGGGAGGACCTTCTTTGTTCTTCCGTCATTGATGGGAGGTCCTTCACAATGACTGTTATCGTGGATTGGACTACCATGATAGCTTTAGATATAGGGAGAGTATTTCAGTGTAAAATATGTGTTGGGCCTTTATGATGTACTAAATTTATAGGAGGACCATCTCATTGCTTTATTTCACAAAGGGGATGTCCTTCATAGTGATTGATGTAATGGTGAGGTCTACCATCATAGCTTGACATCCGACTATAGGGAGAAACAAATTTGCAGTGTATATCACTGGACGGACCATCAGGGTGAAAAAGGGCAAGGAGAGGACCTTATTTCTGTTTGATATTCTTATCAATGGGAGTGCTACCCTAACACACATCAGAAGATAAGATATAAGGATTGATCGTTTCTGTCCCAGAGAGCAATCCCCCATGGGAGCTTTGGGGAGGGCCTTCAGAGCTGCTGGAAGTGACATCAAAGGGAGGACCTTTCTAATTGATACTACCACATCCATAATTTAGTAATGGATGAATAGGATACTGATCCACTATTCATAAGTGTTTAATGGAGTAAATAATGACAGCTTCAATCAGAGGAGAATCATTAATATGATCTTTATTTTCTAGTTTCCTTTGGCACATTTCAATTTTGTGCACTCTCTTGTGGTAAACTCAGGCCACCTGCTGTTGGTAACACCCATTATATATGAAACCCTATTCAATTGGTTATTTTGAGGTTGCTAGGGCATGTCGATAAACATCTTGTGTTCGGGTAGGGACATATGCCTTCCCTAGAGTGGCCACCAAGATGGACCAATGTCCGCAAATTGGAAGAAGTATTTTGTCCCGATCCAATTGTCCTTGTATCACATAATATGGTCATCAATCCTCCTATACTAGAGCAGGGATGTAGGTAAACTCCAGGGAGACTATCTTATTTTGTGTAAAAATCACCCTGCTTGAGGAGACTAGGTCTTGGGCCCGACTCCTTGATTTTTTCGTTGATGAAATGACATCTTGATGCACCTGGAGGATATAGACTGGTATCGAGGTTTGATTATCCATCATAACCAAGATAGTTAAGATGAGTCTTTGGAGGGAATAGGTATGAATTCTTTTTCCACTATCGGAGTATGAGTCTGTGTCTTCTCTAGATCTCCATGGGTTTCCAGTGGGTACTAGCAGTTCTCATGTGCTACGGAAGAGGAATGAGTATGCCACATATTGTCTTCTCTAGTTTCCACTGTATTTGGTTGGTGGTCTTTGTATTTTCATGAATGAATTTACCATTTCTCATTTTCCATTGTATTTTTCTCATGATATTGATTTTCCACAATAGGAATTTAACTCTTCTCATATTATCTTTCCATTGTATTTGGTTGGTGAGCTTCATTTTCCTAGGCAGGAATTTGTAGCTTCCTATGGATTTCCACTATATTTTACAGGTGGGATTCATATGCATTGGTAGTGTTATATGACTGCCCATGGTTTAGTGCCCTATTTGGATGGTGGGATTGATATGTGTTATTAGGGGCATGTGCAGTTGGGATGAAGTAATTGGTGTCGAAATTATATGCCTCCCTATGATGAGGGGGTACTAGTTGTCACGCTCTAGGGACAAGCTCCCGAAGTGATTAGAGATGGCAAGAAGGGCCATACTATGCTTGGATGTAGACCATCATTGAAGAGGTAGTTAGAGAGATTTCACTAACTGGAGGGCCTGGCATTCAGCCTCCACCATAGGGAGATTACCATTTTGGTGTTACTCTTTGATCAACGCATTCAAAACCCATCGTTGAAGATGTTGGGTAGGTAAGGGAGTCATTTTCTTTTTTGGGGACCCAACTGCATGAGGGGTTGTTGATGCACGTGTATGAGCATTTTTTTGACATTCCATTTGGATCGAAGAGAGATATATGAAATACTTGTGATATATATTATACATATACAGACAATCAAATGCCATCAAAGTATCATCTCTTGATCAAATACATAATTGATGATTTTTCCAGGATCTCTTTATTTTGGGATGAAAGAGGATTGTGGAAGTATAATATCTCCACCTTGGTTAGGGATTCATGTTCGGTTCAACATATTTCTTTTAACCCAATTGGTGTCGTAGCGTATAAGGGAAAACAATGGTCTGATGTTTCATATCCTCTTGCTTGTTATCATTGAGTAAAAATATCCACCAATATTAAGGATTCTCGATGTGTTCACCATATTTTTTTTCAACTTGATTTGTGTCATACCTTGGTAGACAGAATTTCCTGACGTATATCATATGATTTCTTGTTATCATAGAGTTCCACATAGAGTTCATGATATTAGTTTCGATCTGATTCGTGTCATGTAAGGTCAGATAGAATGGCCCAGTATGTATTAGCTGAATTTTTCATATCATAGAGTTTCACATTGGTTTTACCATTTCATTTCAACCAGATTAACATTGTAACCCTCTATGGTGGAAAAAATGGTTGCAATGGGACTGAGCAGTGTGTTCCTATTTATATTGTGAATCAGGTTCAACAGTTGAACGATTCAGGTGGTTGATTTCAGGTGTTGAGTATGTGTACAATTGGTCCATGGCTGGTATGAAGTCCTTGGATGGTCTCCAATTAGATTATTCATGGAGCTAGAAACACCCAACAACCCTAGTATCCATGATTCATGGATATGATTTCCAATGGAAGGCACACATTTGATGATAATTTGGTCCAAGACACTTTATGACACCATTAATCAAGTGGATGGGAGTTCAGGCTTATTACACCCTTTTGTGGGAATTATTTCATAATCTGGGAATCTCTTATATATTTATGAAATTTTCACTTCATTGTGATTCCATGGTTTTTTCCCTAGCAAGTTTCTGTGGGTTACCCCGAGGTTGTAAGATTAACCATATATATGCGTGGTTTGGGAATTTGCTGATATAATGGTAGTTTAATCCCTATAATATGGTGCTTTGGAATTTATCATAATCTAGGGACGTGAAAAGTTGCTTTGATATTAGGATCAAACCCTTGTGATGGGATTCCTATGTATCCTCATGAGAGGAATCAGAACCAACGTAGTTTGATGCCACTTAACTGGACACATCATCTTTTATGGCCATACAATGATGAACCATCCTTGTTGTTTAATTTCATGTGGAAAGTTCATATATACAGAAGATTCGTATTCAAGATTTCATGTGGGACTTACACCGATGTGGCCCAGGATGCTCAAGAGAGGCATGGTCACCTGAATGGACATTGACCTGCTGGGGATATGGCCCAGTGAACAGTATGATGATTTGGATGATGGGTTTGGTCCTAAAAGAGTCTTCTTATATATCTCGGTTATCTAAAAATAAAATCCCTCATAGTTTAATATATTTTGGGGATTATACCATAGAGAAGGCCTCACATGAAAGAGTAACATTCAATGCCTATTCTTAAATATAATTCCATTTTGATTCAGTGAAAAATTATTAATGGGAATGTCTTTTATGGAGATTATCCCCTGATATTGGGCATTCGAACATGCATCTTATGAATCTGAGTTTGACGTGGAATTATAGTTCAAATAGTTCAATTGCTCTGTTGTGACTTGATTGGGGATTACATGTGGGTGCTTCCCATTTTAAAGGGTTTATGACATCTCATTTCATGGATTTGATGGATTAATATATGTCTTAGGTAATGGCTTCCTACATATCCTAGTTGTGTTATGAATCATATTTCTTGTAGTTTATGAGTGGGTTGTGATAATGTCATATCATCACATACTTCTAATCCCACTTGAGTCACGATTAGTGTAAAAAACAAGTTAATGTGATGGATTCAACAAAAGTGCGCTTTCCCTTTTCCACTATAGTAAAAGGACGGAGATGGTGGAAGGGGGAACATCTATGATCTCAAAAGGGGGTGGAAAGGGGATTTGAATATGCCATCCCCTCACCCATGTGGATTCATAGGATATTCACATCTTGTGAGATATCTAGACCCATCCCAAGATTGACTGAAGAGTGGAGAAATCACCACCTCCTATAAAAAGTCTAGTGGATTACCTGAGGAGGATTTCCCTAAAATGGGTTCTGAGAGAGGAGAGAAGTATCATCCCATGCCAAATGGAAAGGAAGGTATGACCTTCTCATTTTTCACAGAATCTTGTGGAAGGGAAAGTCCAGTGACTACCCTCAATCCGAAGAATCGGGAGGTTTGCATCAACATACGAATGTTGGACTATGGGTTACCTTGGGAATGTAGACTTAAGGACGTCCCTACGGTCCAAAATGTTGTGGGAACTACCTTTTTTCGTCAACATACCTTAGGTATGAAGACTTATAACATAATTCTGATGTTCACGATGGTGTGATTATACAGGTATGGTGGATTTGGTAGAGTCTTGCTACAAATGTGTGTTGACAAGATTGTTGATAGTACATGGTGGGCGTGATGGGAATGGAAGGATAATATTTGAACTGGAAGGTGGAAAACCGGAAGACACCCAATTCTGCATAACATTTTCTCCGAAAGGATGTGGTCTTTACAACATATTATACTACTATGTTGGTGAAGGGGTCGTCTGTGTATCGAAGTAGTACATTGTACTAGATGCGAGCCACCACATTCCATGATGGTACAAGACCTCAAGTTTCATCAGTAGATTGTGGTTATATGTGGAATAGGGTCCTCTCCATGTGGTGATGCACCACATAGTTTTCAAGAATGAAGGAGGGGAACTGTGACTTTAGTTCATTGGAATATCATCTTTGAAGGGCATGTAGCTCACGTTTCACATCCAGTTAATTATTACTAATTTTCCTTATTTTTACAGTTTTATGTGCATTTATACCAACTCGAAAATGGTTCGTAGTATTTTATCAATTGCTTGCCTTTGAAGTATTCCATCCTTAATATTCGGATTCTCGAAGTCTCAATTCTACAGTTTCAAACATAACCAATTATCTGGAAGCCTTCCCCATTTTTCTTTTTCCCCTTATGGTCCTTTTAAAGGGAGTCATGGAAGCTGTATCTATAGGATCATGAAACCTTTTGAATAATCCCATGGAGGTATCATCCGACGTAGATATGACTCAGTCAATCGAGGTATGTGGTGTTTCATTTCACAAAAATGGAAATCTCCACCTCAATCCTACAAACGATGTAGTTTGGGGGACGGTACATGCCCTACCTCATTAGTGAATTGCTCAGTATGCAAGGATAGAATGCAGTGACAAACTTCTCTATCAAGTTTTCACCTATGACATGGTTCACCGCACCTTGGTTCTCTATTTTCATCTCATACACGAACAACTTCATCCTCTAGATAATGATTCATTGGATAGTGTTTTGCAGGCTTCCCATATACTGCTTGGTTCATGGTTTCCAGCTTTTGCACACCATTCCTGGTAATCAGTACATGGACGTGTTTGGGTCCTTTTCCAAATTATATATCATAAATATTCTCCTCAAATTTTCATACACACGCGCATCTCCTTCATTTATCCAATTTATGGGAGTATATTCTTTCCATGTGTAGATTATTGGGAACCCAACACGGGTTTATCGGTTTTATGGTATTTTAATGATTTTAAGGGTTCTTTAGTCTTTTGAAATGTTTTAAGGTTTTTAGGGTATTAAGAGGTTTGAGTTTCTATTATTGTTTATTGGTTTTTGGGAATTTTGGGTAATTAATAGTATTTAAGGTTTTTAGGTGGTTTTGGGGGTTGTTTACACTTTTAGTGATTTTTAGGTCATTTACGGGTTTTTGGGCTTTTATGGTCTTTAGGATTTTTAGGATTTTTAGGTCCTTTTGTGTTTTTAGGACTTTTATTTTTATTTTTGGGGTTTATGGGTATTAGAAAACTATAGGTGATTTGGTTTTTTAGGTTCCTTTAGGATTCTCTAGGATTTTGGGGTCCCTATAGGTTTTTAGGGGTTTAATGTTCTTTTTGTGTTTTTGAGGGCCTTATATTGTTTTTAGTGTTTTTAAGGCCCCTTAGCGTTTCTAGGGTTTTTAGAATTTTAGGGTATTAAATGGTGTTTAATTATCTTTTAGGGGTTTGGTATTTTCTTGTTATTTTTGTTTTTTAGTTTTTTTAGGCAACATTATGTTTTTATGGTTTAGGAAATTTTATGGATTTTATTGTTTTAGTGTCTTTTATGGGTGTTTTGGGTTTTGAGAGTTTTTGGGGTTTTAGTATTTTTAGGGTTTAAGGGGTTTTTAGTGGTTTTTGGGTTATTGATGGTTTTAGGGACCCCAAGGGTATTTTACAGTTTTTAGGGATTTTTATGATTGTTTATGCATTTTTATGGGTTTAAAAGGATTTTTTTTAGGGTTCTTAGGGATTTTTTTGGGTTTTCATGGTAATAAAAGGGGTTTGGGGGGTATTTAATAGTATTTTAGAGTTTTGATGATTTTTGATGATTTTTGAGGACTTTTAGGTGTTTTATTGGGGTTTTTATTATCCTTTATTTTTTAGTATTTTATGGCCTTTTAGGGATTATAGGGGTTTTAAATCATTTAATGTTTTTTTGGGTTTTTAGATTGTTTAGTATTTTTATGATTTTATAAAGCATCTAAGGGCTCTAATGGTTTTAAGTGTTTTCTATATTTTTGGGGATCAGATGATCTTTTTGAGTTTATTTGGTATTTAGGAGTTTTTTGGGGTTTTGGTGGGTTTTGGTGGGTTTTTTGGATTTTGGGTGGTATATGAGTTTGAAAATAATTTAGGGTTTTAGGGTGTTATGGTATTTTAGGGGATTTAGTTTTTTAGGGTATTATGGGTTTTTAGTGTTTTCATATTTTTTGATGGTTTTAGGGGTTTTCAGGGTTTTTAGAGTTTTAAGATTTTTAAGGAATTTTATGTGTTTTAGGGATTTTTGGGTCTTTTAGTGTTATAGGGTTTTTAGTGGTTTTTTGGTTTTTTGGGAATTAAATGTTTTTAGTGATTTTTGGATCCTTTAATTTTTTATAGTTTTTTATTATTTTCTAGGTTCATAGGGTCTTTTAATATTTTTATGTGTTTTATGGTCATTTATGGTTTTTAGGGTTTTGAGATCTGTTTCTTTTTAGGGGGTTTTAGAGTTGTTTTGGTATTTTAGGGTAACGTAGGTTTTTTATAGTGGTTTTTGGGTATATATGGTTTTGGAGGTTTTAGGGTCATTTAGCAGTTTTTAAAATTTTTAGGATCCATTATGTATTTTATGGTATTTTGGGTCCTTGGGGTTTTATGGGTTTTGGTACTTTTAAGGTTTTTAAGTTCATTGTGGGTTTTATGGTCTGTTAGGGTTTTAGGGGTGTTTACTGTGTTTTAGGTTTTCTTTCAGTGTCTTGGTCCTTTAGCTTTTTGTGTTTTTTTTAATTTTTATGGGTTTTAGGGTATTTTATGTCTTTTAGTGTTTTTTAGATTTTTATCATCTCTTATTGTTGTTTAGGTTTTTAGATTATTTTAATGGATTTACTGGTTTTATGGATTTTATGATCTTTTTGGGGTTTTGTGGATTTTAGGATTTTTAGTGGTTTATAACAGTTTTTAGGTTTTTAGGTTTTTAATAGGATTTAAATTGTTTTTAGCGATTCTATTGGTTTTAAGAGGATTTTAGGGGGTTTTATGGATGTTGTAATTGTTAGGTTTTTGTAGATTTTTTTTTGAGTTTTAGGTTTTTTATGTTCGTAGTGTTTTTAAAGGTTTTATTGGTTTTATTGGTTTTAAGGGTTTAGGGTTTTTAGGGTTTTAGTAGTTTTTAATGGTTTATGGGGTGTAGTATTTTTCATTTTTTTAATGTTTTGAGGGTATTTTGGTGGGTTTAGGGTTTCAGGGATTTTAATGGGTTTTAGGGGGTTTAATGGTTTTTAGGGTTTTCTAGACATATTAGAATTTTTATGGGGGTTTTGGGTGTTTTGGGGTTTAGGGGATCAAGAATTATTTTTTGTGTTCTAGTTTTTTTTAGTTTAAAAAAACATATTATTTTTTTGTTTGGGGTTTTTTGGGTTTTAAGGTTTTTAGGGGGTTTGAGAATTTTTTTTATTTCTTTAGGGTTTTCAAGTTTTTGGGTTACTTGACTGTTTTCCTGATTTTTCAGAATTTTTTTAGGGTTTTACAATTTGGGGTATATGGTTTATGGTGTAGTGTTAGAGTGTAGGTTTTAAGGTTTAAGGTATAGGATTTAGGGTTTAGTATGTATGGTATGGGGTTTATGGGGAAGGGTTTAGGGTGTAGGGAATTGAATTTAGGATATATAGTTTATGGTATGGGGTGTAGGGTTTAGGGTGTATGTTTTGGGGTTTAATGTAAAGGGATTATGGTTTAGGGTGTAGTTATCAGGGTTTATAGTGTATTTTATATGGTTCAGGGTGTGGGTATAGGGTTTAGGGTGAAGGGTTTAGGGTTTAAGGTCTGTGGAATAGGGTTTTGGGTGTAATGTTTTCGGTTTTGGGTGAAGGGTATAGTGTTTTGGGTGTTGGATTTAGGGTTTAAGGTATATGGTTACAAGTGTTGGGTATATGGTTGAGGGTTAAGGGTATAGGTTTTATGGTTTACATTATAAGGATTTGGGTGTAGTGTAGAGGGTTTAGGCTATATGGTTCATGGTTACAGGTGATGGGTATAAGGTTTTTGGTGTAGGGTTTAACGTATAGTGCGTAGAGTATAGGGTTAAGTGTGCAAAATTTAGTGTTCAGGGTGTCGGGAATAGGTATTAGGTTTTATAGTTTTGAGTGTAGGGTGTAGGGTATATGGTATAGGGGTTTGGATATAGTTTATTGGGTTTTAAATATATGGTATAGGGTTTGCAGTGTAGGATTTTGCATTTACTATTATGGACGTAGTGTATAGGGTTTAGCATGTAGGGTGCACGGTATAGTGATTAAGGATTAGGTTTTATTGTTTACGATTTACGGTATAAGGTTTACGATGTAGGGTTTAGGGTATTATACATGGGTATAGGGTTTAGGGTGTAGGGCTTAGGTTTTATGGTGTAGGGTATAGGGTTTTGGGTGTAGGGTGTAGGGTGTACGGTGTATGGTGTAGGTTTTTTGGTGCACAGTTTACAGTTTAGGGTTTAGGTTATAGTTTGTAGGGTAATCGTGTTTTTAAGGTCTTTTGGATTTTTATTGTTTTTTATATTTTGGGGGGTTTACGGGTTTAAGAGTTTTTATGGTTTGGTAGGGTTTTAGGGGTTTCTAGGGATTTTTTTTATTTTAGGATTTATATATTTTATATGGTTTTATGTGTATTTAATAGTTGTTAGTGTTTGTTTGGGTATTAGGATGTTTTTAGGGGTTTAGGTTTTATATGGTGTTTTTACGGATTTAGGATTTATGGGGTTATAGGCTTTTTATAGTTTTATATGTTTTTATAGGAATATGGGGTTTTAAATTTTTTTTTTCAATGTTGTCGGGTTTTAGGGGTTTTAGGGGGGTTTACATTTTTAGGGTTTTTTGGGTTTTTTGTGTTCTTTGGGGTTTGTATATTTTTTAGGAAATATTTTATTTTTAGGTTGTAATTGGGGTTTTAGGTTTCATAGCGGGTTTTTTGGGCCAGTTTGAGGTTTTCTTAGGGTTATTTAGGTTTTTGAGGCTTTTATTTTTGTTTAGCGTTTTTTTGGGTATCTAGGGTTGTTTCAGGATTTTATGTTTTTCAGGGGGGGTTAGTGTATTTAATGTGTTTTAGGGTTTTTATCGGCATTTAGGTTTTATGATGGGTTAAACGGTTTTTTTTATGGTTTTTAGGGTTTTTACGTTTTTAGGGTTTTAGTCCGCTTATTGGGTTTTAAGGATCATTTACAGTTTTTGGTGTTTTAGAGTTTTTAGAGTCATTCTAGGTTTTTTTCAGTTTTTTGGGAATATTAGATGGTTTTATGGTTTTGGGGGTTTTAATGGTTTTTGGGGGTTTTATGGGCTCTCATTGTTTTATGTTTTTTTAGATTTTATGAATTTTGTAGGGTTTTAATGTTTTAAATATATTTTTAGGGGGGTTTTATTATTTTGGGTTTTTAGTGTTTTTATGGTTTTAAAGTTTCATTATTTTTTGGAATTTAGGTATTTCTATTATATTTTATTGATTTAATGAATTATGGGTGTTTTATTACTATTTTTGGATTTTATTGATTTTTCGGGTTATTTGCGGGTTTTGTTGTTTTTTGGGGTTTTAGGGGTTTCAAGAATTTTTCATTATTTTTGTGGACTTTAGGTGTTTTAAGGTATTTAGGGTTTTTTTTTGTTTTTTATTGGTTTTAGTTTTTTAGAGGTTGTTAGGGATTTTTAGAGTTTTTAGTGTTTTAGGGGTTTTTAGAGTGTCTGTGTTTTTAGCATTTTTTGGTTCTTTCAGGGATATTTAGGTTTTTAGGTTTTTTTGGGATTATAAGCGGTCCTCGTATTTTTATGGGTTTTTATGATTTTATTTTATATTTGGTTTTTTCGAGACATTTAGGTTTTTTGTGGTTTATATGTCCTTTAGTGTTTTTGGGGTTTATAGGGTCCTTTCGGAATTTTTGAGGGTTTTATTGTTTTTATGATTTTAGAGGATTTTTTTGTGTTTTTATGGGTTATTAATGGTTTTTAAGGTAATTTATTGTTTATGTTCTTTTGAAGGGTTTTTAGGGGTTTTTAGTGTTTTTCTGGTGTTTCTCTGGGTTTTAATGTGGTTTTATTATTATTTTACGATTTTTAGGGTATAGGGAATATGGTATGGGTTGTAGGGTATTGTATTTATGGTATAAGGTATAGGGTTAGGTTGTGGTGTTTTGTTTTTTGTGTGCATGATATAGAGTTTATGGTGCAGAATATAGGGTTTAAGGAGTACGGTATAGGGTTTAGGGTGTAGAGTTAGGCTTTTTGGTGAAGGATATATGGTTTCGGGTGTAGGGTATAAGGTTTTGAATGCAGGGAATATGGATTAGGGTGTGTTTTATAAGGGTTTATGGATATGTTGCATGGTATAGGGTTTCTGGTGTACAATTAAGGGCTTATGGTGTAGGTTATAGGGTTTAATGTGTTAAGTTTGGGGTTTAGGGTAATGGGTAATGGTTATAGTGTGTAGAGATTAGTGTTTGTGGTATTGATGATAAGGATTAGGGTTTATGGTTTAAAGTTTAGGGTGTATGGTAATGGGTGTAATTTTTAGGGTTCAGGGTTTCTGGTGTAGGGTTTATGGTTTAAGGATTAGGATTTAGGGCATAGGGTTTAGTGTGTAGGGTGTAGGATTTAGTTTTTATGGTTAAGGGTCTAGGGTATAGGTCTTCGAGTTTTATATGGTTTTTGGGTTTTTTAGGTTTTCTTATATTTCATATGGGTTTTAATGGTTTTTAAAGTTGTTTGAATTTTTTGGGTTATTAGTGTCTTTAATATTTTAGTACTTTTTAGGGTTTCTTGGTTATTTCATGGTTTTTTTGTTACTTTTAGGGGTTTATTAGGTTTTTATGTGTTTTTGAGGTTCAATGATTTTTTAATTTTTTTTGGATTTTTAGTGGTTTTGGTGTTTTTTTCATGGTTGATGGTTTTTCTGGTTCTTAGGGATTTTTGGGACTTTTATGGGTTTTCGATGATTAATGTATTTTATTGTTTTATTTGAGTTTTAGGGGGTTTTACGGATTTTTAAAGAAATTTTATGGTGT
Organism: Viscum album; assembly: GCA_963277665.1. NCBI lineage: Eukaryota > Viridiplantae > Streptophyta > Magnoliopsida > Santalales > Viscaceae > Viscum > Viscum album. The sequence continues at coordinate 872,441,760 of OY728152.1, read as the reverse complement.
TTTCAGTTCTTTTACGGTTTTAGTGGTTTTAAGGAATTTTAGGATTTTTACTATTTTGAGGGGGGTTTTAGGTTTTTGAAGTGTTTTTAGTTATTTTATGATTTTATGGGGTGTTTGGTTTTTTGTTTTTTGGTTTTGGTTTTTTATAGTTTCATTGGGGAGTTTAGGTTTTATTAGAGTTTATTATGTTTTTTAGTGTTATTTAATGGGTTTAATGAATTTTTAATCTTTTTTGGTTTTTGGGGTTATTTTAGGGGTTTTAGGGTTTTAGTCTTTTTATTGGGTTTTTGGTAGTTTTGAGGTGTTTTAGGGATTTTGTAGGTTTTTAATGTTTTTTTATTTTAAGGTTCATTAATGGTATTATGGTTTTTAGGCGTTTTTAGGAGTTTTTAGGTATTTCAGTGATTTAAGGGTTTTTTCATTTTTTATTTTGGTTCTTATTGTTTTTTCATGTTAATTTGGGTTTTTGTAGAGTTTTAATGGTTATTCAGGGTTTTAGGGGTATTTTGGATTTTAAATGTTTTTGGATTTTTTTTCACATAATTTTGGATATTTTGGATTTTAGTGTTTTAGTCCTTTTAGGGTTATTAGGGTTTTAGGGGTTATATGGTATTTAGGATTTTTTTTCAAGGTTTTTATGTCTTTTTAGTATGTTTAGGGTGTTTATGATATTTTTGGTGTTTTAGGGTTTTAGGTTTTTATGGGATATGAGGCTGTTTATAGGGGTTTTAGGGTTTTTATGCAATTTTGGGCTTTTTGGTTTTTTAAATGGTTTTTCTGTTTTTAGTGTGTTTTGTGGATTTAGGGTTTTTAAGGTGATTCTTTGGGGGTATTTGGGATTTTTTTGGTTTTCGTAGTACTTTCAAGGGTTTTAGTATTTCAGTGGTTTTAGGGTTTTTTGGTTTTTTGGGGGTTTTGGGGTCTTTTAAGTATTGTTTAGGTTTTCATATTTTTGGGGTTTTATGGGTTTTAGGTTTTTCTGTTTTTAGGTTTTTTAAGGTGTTTTAGTGTTTTGGGGGGATTTATAATTTTTAGTGTTCTTGCAGATCTTAGGGACTTACAGGTTTTTAAGTGATTTTTAGCATTTTATGGGTTATACTGTATTTTAATGTGTTTTATGGTTATTGGGGTCTTTCATGGGGTTTTGAGATATTTTTAGTTTCCATTATGATTATAAGGGTTTTATAGGGACATTATTATTTTTTATTGTTTATATTTTCCCTTATAATTCATTAGGAATTTTATAGTATTTTATGGGTTTTTTGGAGTTTTTGTATCATTTATGGTTTTATCAATTTTTAGAGATTTTCTGTCATTTTGGAATCTTTAGGTTTTTAATGTCTTTAGTTTGGATTTTAGGGTATTTTGGATTATTGAGTGTTTGTTAGGGGTTTTGGGTTCTTTTAGAAGTTTTAGGTGTTTTAGGGACTTTTTGGGGTTTTATGGGGTTTTACAGTCTTTTAGGGTTTTAGGATTTCTAGAAATTTAGGATATTTTTGGTTTTTTGGTTCTTTGGTTTGTTTGGTTTTTATGGGTTCTAAAGTGTTGTTATTATTTTTAGGGGGTTTGGGGTTTTTGGGGATTTTTGGGTGGTTTAAAGGATATTTAAGTGTTTTTAGGGTTTTACGGTTGTACCGTTTTTAGGTTTCATTTGGTTTTAAGGGATTTAGGGGTTTTTCAGTATTAATATTTTTTGGGTTCATAAGGGTTTTATATTTTCTGATTTAAATTAATTATTTTAGAGTTTTTAGGTGCTTTAGTGTTTTCAAGGTTTTTAGGGTTCTGGGGATTTTTAGAAGCTTTTAGGGGCTTATTAGTTTTTAATTTGTACTTATTTTAAGGGGGTTTTAGGGTTTTTGGATACAAATATAATTTTTGGATTATTTTAGTGTATTATAATTTTTTTAATTTTTTTATAGGGCATTAAAAGGTTTTTATGTTTTTTATGGATCTTTTGGGGTTATAAGGTTTTTATCATTTTTAGGGGTTTTAGGATTTTTTTATATTTTATGGTTTTATGAGGTTTAGGGGTTTTTTGTTTATAAGGTTTTTTAGGTTATTTAAGTGGTTTTAGGGACATTTACTGTTTTTAGAGTTTCTCGGCACTTTATGGGTTTTTGGGTCTTTTATGATATTGGGGTGTTTAGTGTTTTCAAGGGTTTAAGGATTTTTTTTTGTTTTTTAGGGGGGGTTAATGTGAATTTAGTATTTTTAGGTGTTTTAATGTGTTTTAGGGGTTTTACGCTTTTGAAGGGTTTTAGGGGTTTTAGTGGAGTATGGTTTTTATGGATTTTTAATTGTTCATATGGGTTTTTGGGTTTTTTATAGTTTTAGTTGGTTTTGGGATTTTTTTTAAAAAAAATCAGGATTTTAGGTTCTTTATTTCTTTTTATAGTTTTAATGTTTTTAGATTTATTAGATTCGTTTTATGATTTTTGGGGTTTTAGGGTTTTTAGGGATTTTAAGGGGTTTAGGGGTTTTAGTGGATTTTAGAGGTTGTAAGGGGTCTTTATTGGTTTATATGGTTCTATAGAGGTTATAGGGTTTTTTAGAATTTGTATTTGGTTTTTAATTTTTTTGGACATTTTAGTGTGTGATATTTTTATTATTATAGATTTTAGGGTTTTTGGGTTATGGGGGATAAAACAGTGTTTTGTTGGTTTTAATGTATTTTATGGGATTTAAGGTTTTTAGGTGCTTTTATTGTTTTTCATGGTTTTTAGTGGTTTTTTGTGATTTAGGGTTTTCATGGGGTTTTTGAGTTTTTGGTGTTTTAGTGGTTTGCAGGTTAAATATTTTTACTGTTTTAATGGTTATTTAAAGATCTTTTAGGAATAATAAATGTTTTAATTGTTTTTAATTTTTCGGGTCTTTTAAAATTTTATGGGTTTTTTGTGTGATTTAGGATAATTTTAGAATTATTAGAGTGTTTTTTAATTTTTATGGTTTTTAGAGTTTTTAGGGTTTTTTATGGTCTTTTAGGGGTTTTAGGTATTTGTGGGTATTTTGGGGAACTTTTTTGTTTAGTGTCCTTTAGGCCTGTTTTAAGGGTTCTAGAGTTCTTCAAGGGTTTTATAGTTTTTGGGGTCCTTAAGTGGTTTTATGGATTCTATGGTTATTCAGGGTTTTTAGTCGTTAAACTACTAGAAATGTAGGATATACCCACACCCATATCCCACTAGTTTGGCCAAGAATTTTTGATTGGGAGTTTTGCTGATTGATATCCCAATGGTTTTAATAATACTATTCGGATAACTTACCTATGCAGGTGGTGTTTTTGAGACTATTGGAATATGTTTTCGCCAAGATACAACATCGGAACACCTCCCATCCTCCCTTCCAAATCCCATTTTGAGTTCTCCTCCGATCTCATCCCGGTCCCTTAGAGCACTCCCATCATGAGACATAGTAGAAATTCCCTCCACCAATCTTGTGCGGTGCCCCCTCCTCCAATACCAAGAGCTCCCCTCATAGTAGTGTGTGTCCATTCCCACTAATCTATACCAATTGTGCATACTAGGATGGCTTCAATATTATTCCCTATCATTGGAGACCCATCCTCGAGCTTCCATTTTTATCCTGGTGTTTTTTCAACATCAAATTACTTATTTCCAAATACATTATTTACTTTTATCCATCTATAGTTTCACCAAATTTTTTTTGTGAAATCTATAAAAAAATTTGTCTCCTTGTGTAGATCTGTGATAAAAAAACAATTTTTGATGATTTCTTTTGAAATGGTCTAATATATGTTTTTTTAGTGTGATACTTTGTTTAGAGTTTGGGGCCCCTGACTCATCTGTTATAAGAACTTCATATTGATGGGCGTCTCATCATATATGAAGATAATCTATAATCCTTATACCATATATATTTCATTAGATCTGTAAGAAATTGACTCAAAAATATTAATTAATATAATTCATTGTTACCCATAACACATTGAGTCCAATACTGTTGGTGAAGATTTATTTTGGAATCCTTATAGATCTTTAATAATCACTAATCAAAATTATTGAAGATAATGATTGAAAATTATATAGTTTTGTGGGTCTCAAATATTTTTGAAATCTAAGTGAGCATTTACTAAAATTGTGTCATTAAATAATATTTTTGAGACACATTTTAGTTTACATACAAGCTATTGGCACATAAAATGGGATATTTTTATACATATTTTTTATAGATTATCATTGTAAAAAATAACTTTTCTATAACATCATTTTTATAGGCATTATCTAAAAAAATTATCATAAACCAATGTATAAAATATTTTCATCCAACTTTCTTCTTCAGTCTATAGGATTTCATTGAGAATATGAAAAACCTTCATGTATTCATATACATTTCCATTAAATATATATGTATTGTTGTTTATATTCTTATTAAAATGAAAAATATCCATGTTTTCCTAAAAAAATTCTTATTCATTCCTCTATGATACATATTTAAATCATAAAATATAATGACCGCATAGTATTTTTTCATTAGATTCCTTAATTTCATTTGTAATATTTCAATCAAGATCAGATTCAATATTGATATTGAATATTGAATAAAAACCTAACTATCTATCTGCATTTTTATTATCCGTGATGCAAAAGTTAGTTTATTCCTACATTATTTTAGATTCATCAATAGAATTAGATTTGTTAGTATAGTTCCTTCATTCATATAATTACCTTTTATTTTTATTTTTTATCATTTTTTACATTATTTCTTTATGAGATATTTAGTGGTCCAAAAAGATATGACCTTTATTTTAATACTCAAAACATCATAGATATGATGTTTTAAAATTAGGTTGTGTATTACTATTCTAAATGACCTAATATATTGACTATATTAAAAAAAATGACATAATGATAATTAAATTTTATTGAATTCAAAATGTAATAAAACTATAGAATTCCTGTGGAAAACATTGTAAGCTGAATGTATTGTTTTTTCGATGACAAGAATTATGTTTTAATATTCATCAAACTAGATATATAATGTTATTGTTATATCACAATTTATGTTATATTTGGGTTGACATGTGGTTTTACATAATTATGTAATTACTCGTCTTTATTCTTGTTTTGGTACACATTAGTTATGGATTTATAATTATTTCCATTTATATTATCACATGTAGGAAATGAATAAAATTGAGGAAATATGTAGAAAAAGTATGATCAATAACAATTTTGGAATGTCCAAGATGGAAGATCCTCATTTAGTTCCAATTTTGGTAATTTTTTTCATAAATATATATCAATAACATATAAAGTCATATGATTAAATTTTTAAAAAAAATTCTAATCATGATATAGTACCAGGGTTCCAGTTATACACCAACCACCTAGTGGTTCTAGTGCTTTGGTAAGCTATACTAGTGGTGGTAATATAGCTTGGTTCACAATTCGACATACCTGATTAGACCATATCACTCCCCCTGACATACCATCTACCACATGATCCCACAGTGGCATTCGAGAATCTCGGGATATTTTCCCCCCTCATGTTTTCACCATAATTTGAATCTAAGGCTCCTCAAAAATCTTTCCCGTATTTGATGATGATTCCAACTCATCATTCTTACTATTAATTTGAACAACCATATATTCCATCTTTTTTACCTTCTACATTATTCTCCCTAATCTTATAAATTCCTTTTTATTTGACCCATGCTCCAACAAATTCTGAGCATTAGGAGTATACAATGGTACCCTATCCATCTCTATAGTTTGATATTCCTTCCATGCTTATGGATCTAGTGATTCTCCAGGATCAGGATTCCATAGGCATATTAAATAACCCTAGTATTCTTTTCCCTAATTTATTTTCATTATAAGATGTATTTATATTTTTTTTATTTAATTTTTGGGTTTTTTAATAAGTAGTGTGGGCATACATTCATGAATGTTGTGTGGAACCACCACACACAGCTCATAGTAGATGAAAATAAAGACATAAATTATTGTAAAAATAGCACCGGAATGCTGGAGTTTTTTTGCGATGTTTTCCAATTACTCTGACTTTCTCCCATCTCTACACTCTCCTCGAAACAGATGCCAAATGTTGTAAAGTAAAACACATGGGAAAAATATGTGAAACAAATTCATCAAATTTAATGTTATATTGATAATTTATTTATATGATTTATTATTTTGGTTCTAGATTTGTTCAAATTTTCCTGACGGTGACTCTGTGTGTCCAGCATGACTCATAGAATTATTTTAGCTAAAGAAAGGCTATAAACATGAGCTTTATTTTAGATATCATTATACATATGGTATATATTTAGAGGCCAAACCTGTCATGGATGACTACACAGAAGAATATTATCATGAAATGGTTACTTATTGGATGAGTATCGACATCATGGTATTAATTATTTTTGTGGATTATTAAATAAAAACTACCAATATCTATATTAATATATTATTTTTGTTTTATTTATTTATTTAATAATATTAAGGAAAAAATATAAAAAACAATGATTCTATGAAATACCTCCACACTTTGAGGCATACAAATATGTTGCACCATTAGAGGAAGAAGGAACAAAACTCATTTATAATTTTTCATTAGAATTAGGTCACTAGCCCCTCCCACCAAAGATGCCCCTCAAGAGGTGGAAATGGTGAAAGGGAGATAATGACCCCCGAGTCCCGTCTCCAGTAGGCCCTGGAGTGGCAACTAGAACCAAGGGTATGAGTTTTCACAAATATGGGAGGCATTACCCTATTTTTATTTTATGATCGGGAAATAGGACAAGTCAACCACTGAAAATGAAACGAACAAGTGTATAGAAATAAACCCAAACCAATCACACATGCATGTTTAAATAGTTCTGAAACAAGGTACAAGTAAAAGAAAGCTCAAAAGTACAATACAAAAAGAAAACAAGAGTACAACAACTGCAACAACTCCAACTCTCCGACTAGTAGGGTCCTGCACATCCCTGGTAGTCCTCTTGGAAACCTGAAAGTAAACATAGGTTGAGCATACAAGTATACTCAGTAGGGAGACCTAAATCTCTCGTGCACAGGTGGGGATACATCCTAATGTCCCGTGAGAACAATAGAAGAAACCTAGCAAGGAAATCTATCCACCCAACATCACCAGCCAAACTCACCAAAACACAATCACAACAGGTATTAGTAGTAAATGAACAAGAGTATTGGGTACACCGCACCATTTCCCATTAGTTAGTTGCACTTCCTAATGGCGAATGTCCTGATGCTGCCACACTCTCCTCACCCGTACACACTTGGGCCTCACAAACCACACATCCCGCCCGTACACACCTGGGCCTCACAACCACGTATCCCGCCCGAACACACCTGGGACTCACAAACCACACATCCCCCCGCGCACAACTGGGCCTCACAACCACGTATCCCGCCCGCACACATCTTGGCCCCATAACCACGTATCCCACCCGCACACACCTGGGCCTCATCCCAAAGATTATTGGGAAACAGTAAAACCTGCCTGAAGAGTCTTGGGCTAAAACCACCCCAATCGAAATCTACCTGAAGGGTCTTAGGTGTAAGGTCACCTCAAGCCATCACAGCCTAGGGAAGAAGGACAAGGAAGGAGCTAGTAACTTGGGGGAAAACACACTTTCCCATGAAATGGGAGTGTTTGGCACTAAGTGCTCACCATGGGTGGGGTGCGATAAAACACAAAAGATATAGATACATATATGTATACCAAACACACAGCCCAACCTATGGATTATAAACAGAGAAATTGAGCACGTTCCTCGACACTGCTACTAAGAATCATGCATACAAAAAACAACCCCAACCCCATTTTGGTTTTTATGTTTCAACAGAATTAGTTTATTAGTTCCTTAACAACTGAGAAACTATCCACAACCAACCACATCGATCGTCCATAAAACAGATCCCTACCATCCACAAATCAAGTTAGGAAAACACAAGAAACACAACCAAGTCCTTCTTATTAACCAACCAACCCCATTGATTATTAATCCTGTTCCATTACCATGACCCACCAATCATTAACTCTTCCACTTTTTATTTATTATTCACAACCCATAGTTCGCATTCAAGCCCATCCCTGCTGCCCCGCTGCCAACCACCATAACAACAATCACACCGAAAACCGTACATCATTATCCCTTTAATACCATTTATCGCAGCCCCGCTGCTCATCACCAATCATAACATTCACACCAACCCACAACCAAGTCAACTGCAGCCCCGCTACTCACCCGATCCACAACAACCCCCAAAACTCCCCCATCACATTCCTTGTATCCATTCCAACACCCACATGTTCATTATTCCATTTTGCTCAACCGGGGTGATCACACAAGGGTTCTGGATTTTAAATCAGCCAACATTACGTGATTAACGAAATCCCACTTTCAACAAAGTTTCCATCAACAAAAAAAGTCTAGAAAGATAGGGAAACATTTAATTGTGCAAGCAAAGGCCCCCAAAGACCGTGATTTTTAGTAGGCATAACCCTATTCAATTCACAACATAATATCAGAGGATATAAAAAAGTAAATGCATTCACGAACTTCCCATCCCTATTATATAAGCCAGTTATTATCTTTATTAAACCAGTTCAAGTGTGATTCACATAAACAAGAGGACACCCACCCCACATGATGCACAAACTAGAGAGACGAAGGTAAGATGCCTACCTCAACAGGTTCTGATCACAACGATCCCCCGGGTCAACTTTAGAAGACGTCCGTCGGCGTCCGACACTCCTGTCGTGTCCCGAAAAAACATCCTCGGGTGGAAGTTGGAAAGTAAAGTCCGAAGGAATGACAACTGATCCATGCTCAGAAGTTCCGCCTCATCGTTACGATCCTGTGGCTGCTGACTGATCATAAATCGGGGCTTGGACGAAGAAGTTATGTAAGAAAAAGAGCCTTCGAGTCTCTTGGGAGAGCTCTGCTCAGAGGAATTGGGAGGAGAGGGGTGAGTTGAGAAGGAGGAGGGGACCCCTCCTTTTATAGGCGAGAAAAGCAAAAGTACAGGGTGTGTACTTTATAGTACACGTCGTGTACTCGACCATTTTACACGGTCACCACGCGGGTTCCAACACGGCCTGCAACATGGAATGCGACCGTTGACTGGTCAACACACAGCTTGAAGGTAACAAATATGCGGGGAGGGACTACACAGCATGTAGTATTGGGTACACAGCGTGTAAACATTTATTTCACACGACAAGGACACAGATCCAACACTGCACATGGTCGTTGACTAGTCAGCACATTGTAATGCGTACGCGGGGAGGGACTACATGATGTGTCGTATGGGGTACACATCGTGTACCCATTTATTTCACACAGAAAGGACACGACCTTCAACACGGGGTATACCTGGCAAGGTGGTACACAGAGTGTACTCACACTACACAGCGTGTACTCATTTATTTCACACGTCAAGGACATTACCTTCAACACAGGGTATACCCAGCAAGGTGGTACACGTCGTGTACTCACACTACACGGCGTGCACTTACAAAATTATGGAAATTAGGGGAAAAGTCCATTTTACCCTCCATAACACTTCGTGACCTTCTTTTGACAAAGGAAATGGCCGGAGAGGTCCGAGCCATTACATTAGATACCTCTTAAAACATTCTCGTCCCCGAGAATTCAAAACCCAACCCAAAGAAAACCATCAAGATGCCTCTTAGGGTTCTCGTTATAACAGGAAACCAACCAACAATCCTAATCATAGGTGTTAGGTAATTCCATCTCCTATGTCAAGACATTATCCGCTTTATACGGCACTGACTCACCTGCGCGGGTTTAATGGCATCTGCATTAATGCCTTTCGATTAAGGATTAGGCCTTCCCACATCCATATATTAGTATTTTCCAACCGGCACTACCCCCAACACCACACAACCAAAACACTACCCGAACATGTGGTTTGGGGAAAATTCCTTCTCCTATGTCGAGATATTATCCGCTTTCGGCGGCACTGACTCGCCCACACGGGTTCAATCGCATCCTCATTAATGCGTCTTGATTAAGAGTCAGGTTTTTTCCCTTCCCCCACACATCCGGACATGATACACACTTCCAGAGAACAAGGAAACAAAAGGTCTCATAACCGACAAGCCAAGAATTCCATATATCAAAGGTACAAAGTAAAACATCAAAACAAAGCTCAGAAGAACAAGGGAAAATAAAAGTCAAAACAACTCCGGGTACTGAGCGTGCATCTGGGCCTCCCGCTCCCAAGTGCTCTCCTCGAGGCCGCCATGCCTCCAAAACACACAAACCAAAGGAATGGTTCTTATACAGAGCACCTTCTCCTTACGATCCTCGATTCTGACTGGTCATTCCTCGAAGGTCGTGTCGTCTCCCATATCTAACTCTCCCCAGTCGATAATGTGAGAGTTGTCGTGTAAGTACCGATGAAGCTAGGAGATGTGGAATACGCCATGAAACTTCTCCAACTAAGGTGGCAGGGCTAGATGATATTCCACCTTGCCGACTCACCTCAGCACCTCAAAAGGTTTGATAAACCTAGGTGAGAGCTTTCTCCCTTTCCCAAACCTCCGCTTCCCCCGTCAAGGGGAAACCTTCAAGAACACATGATCTCCCACCTCGAACTCCAAGGGCCTCCTCCAAAGATCAGTATAAGACTTCTATCGGCCCTGAGCCCCTTTCATCTTCTCACGTACATGCTGGACTTTCTCTATGGTGCCCTACACTACCTCTTGCCCAAGAGCACCTGTCTCACCAACCTCTGCCCAACAAATGGGTGAACAAAATGGTCTTCCATACAAAGCCTCAAACGGTGCCATGCCAATAGTAGAGTGGAAGCAGTTGTTTTAGGCAAAATCTACTAAAGGCAAGTGTCATACCCATGATCCACCGAAATCTAGAACACATGCTCGCAACATGTCCTCCAACGTCTGGATGGTTTGCTCCATCTGCCCATCGGTCTGGGGGTGGAAAGTAGTGAAAAGGCATAGCTGGGTGTAAAAAGCATGATGTAACCCCTCCATACTCATGAGGTAAACCGAGTACCCCGATTTGAGATGATAGTCTTCGGAACATCATGAAAATGCACCACCTCATCTACATACCTCTGTGCTAAGGTACTCACCGGCCCCGACTCCTTAATTGCTAAGAAGTGAGCTGATTTCGTCAGTTGATCCACCACTACCCAGATAACATCATAACCACCCTGAGATCTGGTTAGTCCTATGATGAAGTCTATTGACATCTCATCCCACTTCCATTAGTGGATATCTAAATGACACAAAAAACCATTGGGAACACGGTGTTCAGCCTTCACTTGCTGACACACTAGGCATTTGGCCACAAACTCCGCCACTTCCCGTTTCACCCCGGGCCACCAAAACTGTTCCCCCAGGCCACTGTACATTTTTGAAATTCCTGGATGTACCGCCAAGGCTGAGCTATGGATCTCACAGAGAACTCCCTCAGGAATCGCCTCCAGAATAAATAACCTTCCATGGAAAACTATCCGATGTCGGCTTTCCTCTAACCATCCTTCTAGAGCGTTTCCCTAATCGACACGATCCCGCATCACTTCCGCCTCGGAGTCACCCCACTGAGACTCTTCCACTTGTTGCAACAAGGAGGATAGAACCATTATCTGAAACAAATAGCCTCTAACACCTTCTACCCTGGCATCCAAGTGCAGGACAGCCAACTCTCCCATCGCTTTCCAAGCATCAACGGATTCCCGAACCACTTCCTTATGCGACTTCCTGCTCAGGGAATCAACCATAACGTTGCCCTTACATTCAGTGTAAGAGATCTCAAAGTCATAGTCTTAGAGAAACTCGACCCATCTCTGATGCCGTAAGATCAGGTCACGTTGGGAGAAGATATAACACAAGCTCTTGTGATCTGAGAAGACCAAAAAGCACTCCCCAAAGAGGTAATGTCTCCACAACTTCAGTGTAAACACTACTGCTACAGGCTCTAGGTCATGGATGGAATAGTTACGCACGTGATGGTGTAACTGCCTAGACCCATAACAGATCACTCCCTTCTTCTGCATCAGCACGCACCCTAGACCAAGCCCAGAAGCATCACAAAACACCTCATACAACAACCCTTCCTCTGGAAACCTGAGTACGTGAGCACTGACCAACTTCTCCTTCAGGTAGTCGAAAGATTTCTATCCCTGCTCACTCCATAAAAGGACTTGGTTCTTCCTAGTCCGAGCTTTCAATGGAGCAAAAACTTGAGAGAAGTCTGAAACGAACCTCTGATAGTAACCTGCCAACCCCAGGAAACTATGAACATCCGCCACGCTCTTGGGTGATTCCCAAGAGACAACTTCCTCCACCTTCGACGGGTCCACTAACACCCCATGCTGAGAAAATACGTGTCCAAGGAAGTGTACTTCTTGCATCAACAAATTACACTTCGACAATTTCCCATAAAGTTGGTGGTGTCTAAGGACTTCCAAGACTTCCCTGAGATTCTCAACATGCTACTCCACTGATCTTGAGTAGATCAGGATGTCATCGATAAACACAACAACGAACCGGTCCAGAAACTCTTGGAAGACTAATTTCATAAGTCCCATGAACATAGAAAGTTCATTCTTAACTCCAAACGGCATCACTAAAAACTCGAAGTGCCCATACCAGCACCTGAAAGCCGTCTTCGAGATATCACTATCCTTTACCCTCAGCTGATGATATCCAGATCATAGATCAATCTTGGAAAACCAACCTGCTCCCCTCAGTTGGTAGAAGAGATCATCTATCCTTGGAAGGGGGTAATGGTTCTTGAATGTTACCTAGTTCAACCTTTGGTAGTCTATGCGTAGCCTAAGACCACCATCTGCCTTCTTCACGACCAAAACTAGAGCACCCCATGGCGATATGCTGGGTCGAACTAAACCCTTTTCCATCATATCATCAATCTAAATTCGCAACTCCCGGAACACCTAAGGTGCCATCTGATAAGGGGACATAGAAATCGGACAGGCACTAGGCTGTAAGTCTATCCCGAACTCAACGTCATGTCGGGGGGTAGAGTCACACCCTCCTTGGGGAAAACATTGAGGAATTCCCCAACAACCTCTGGGACATCCATTATCTCTGTATTAGCTGGAACCACTAATACCCCACCAAACAAGGAAAGGAGAGGCTCCACACTCCGGCTTCCCACCTGGTAGCTCCTCTCGCCAACAAAAGCTACACACTGCCCATCCATGTCAGATAACACGAATCTTCTCCGGAAGCAGTCGATAACGGCACTAACAGAAAACAAATAGTCGATTCCTATGATGACATCGTATGGTTGCATCTGTAGCAGATGAAGGTCCCCACCAGATCGATGTGGTCCCAACGTCATCCCACATCCCTGGAAAACACAAGATACACCGGTCTGGCCTCCAACTGGTGTACTCAGCACCAGGGTTATGGAAAGTCTCTCTACGTCTAGTTCCAAAGCATGGGCTAGACCAGGTGCAACAATGGAGTGTGAAGCTCTTGAATCGAAAAATCAGAAACAAGAGTGCTGAGCAAACAAATTGTACCTCACACCACCTCTGGTCCTACCGGAGCTATCAACTCTTCTATTTGCAACTGTCCACACCCAGCTCCTCTGCCTCTCTGGTGTCGTCCACCTCCCTGACCATGCCCTAGTCGAGGTCCCTGAGGAGAACCCTGAGGTTATCCTCCTCCCGCAAAGTATTCCCTCAGAGGAGCATGACCTTGCTGCTGCTGGAAGGGCCTCACCGGCAACCGGTGCTGCTGACGTGGGCGCTGAACCTTCCCACCTCCATCGTACTGAGCTCGCGTCAGGCACCGACTCTGAATGTGGTTGAAACCTCCACAAGAAAAATACTTCGGTCCTGGGATCATGAAAAAGGGAAGGGGACCTGAAGATCTGAACTGGAACTGCTGGGGCCTGCTACCCACTGGCTTGAACCTGGAAGGTCCTGTCGCAGGAGACCTGCTACTGACTGCCTTCCCCTTCGAAAAACCTTGCTGGATCCCCTCACGTGGTGCACCTCCCTGCGAGTGCATCCTCTCTACAACCTCTGCATTCTTCTGTACTGGTATGTATGTCAGAAGGGTGAAGGGGGTGAAATCATACTAGAGCGAAGGACGAAGCGACTCCTCCAGACATCTCTCCCGAGACTCCTCATCCGAAAAGAGATCCAGAGAAAAGTGCAGGAGATCCTTGATCTTGATCCCCAACTCTCATACTGACATACTCCCCTGGTGATGGGAGAGTAACTCCTACCGCTTCTCCGCCTTGATCATGGAAGAAAGGAATTCCTCTCGGAATTCCTTCTCAAAGTCATCCCATGAAACCTCGGCCTTTATCCTCTCTCCGAGGTAGAGCGTCCACCACTGTCGCGCAGCACCTCTCAGCTGACTGACTACTAGGGGAACCCAGTACTCCCTCAGAGCATGAATCAAGGTAAAAGCGATCCCTAGCTCCTCAAGCCACCCCTCTGTCTCTGTATCCATAGTTCTACCCTCGTACTTCTTGTGGGTTTGTCGCTGGAATGAACGGAGAGTCTTCTGCCACCGGCTATCTTCCTCATCTCGGTCTATCCTCAACTGATCGACTGCCTGAATCTGCGGGGCCTCGGTCGTCTGAGCCACCCAGGGATGACGTCCAAGTGCTGTAGCTATACGGTAAACAATGATTTCCTAATCCCAAGTAGTAAGGAAATTTCTCAGGGTTTCATTTTATCATTTTATTTCAATTTCTTTCCCAAAACACCCAAATCAAGTAAAACACAATCATGATGATTCATGTACCTTCCCTAGGGTCTCTACCCTGCAATCAAGGTAGTCTCACTTGGTCGTTTGGTAGGCTCAGAGTCCTTCCATCGGATCACGGGGGTCCTAAAATCCCGTGTCCTAGCCGGCCTTCCCTGGCCAATGTCAGGCACCAAGATTAACTAACACTGTTGCACTACCATCCCATGCAATCCTCACTGTGCCTTTCTCCAGACTCCATCCTATCTCTCAACCATCAAATCTGATACCATTCTGTCACGACCCCCTCCCACCAATGATGCCCCTCCTAAGCTGGAAATTGTGAAAGTGGGATAATGACCCCCGATTCCCGCCTCTAGTAGGCCCCAGAGTGGCGACTAGCACCAAGGGTATAATTTTTCATAAATATGAGAGGCATTGCCCTTTTTTATTGTAAGATTGGGAAATAGGAAAATTCAACCACCAAAAAGGAATAGAACAAGTGTATAGAAATAAACCCAAACTAATCCCACATGCATGTTTAAATAGTTCTGAAACAAGGTACAAGTAAAAGAAAGCTCAAAAGTACAATACCAAAAGAAAACAAGAGTACAAAAACTGCAAAAAAACCAACTGGCCGACTAGTAGTGTCCCACACGGCCCTGGTAGTCCTCCTGGAAACATGAAAGTAAACGTAGGATGAGCATACAAGTATACTCAGTATGGAAACCTAAAGCTCTCATGCGTAGGTGGAGAGACATCATAATGTCTCGTGAGAACAACACAAGAAACCTAGCAAGGAAATCTATCCACCCAACCTCACCAGCCACACTCACTAATACACAATCACAACAGGTAGTAGTAGTATAATAATAGGAGTATTGGGTACCACACACCATTTCCCATTAGTTAGCTGCTCTTCCTAACAGTGAACGTCTTGATGCTGCCACACTCTCCCCGCCCATACACACATGGGCCTCACAAACCACACATCCCGCCCACACACACCTGGGCTTCACAACCACGTATCCCGCCCGCACAAACCTGGGCCTCACAAACCACACATCCCACCCGCACACACCTGGGCCTCACAACCACATATCCCGCCCGCACACACCTGGGCCTCATAACCATGTATCCCGCCCACACACACCTGGGCATCATCCCAAAGATTCTTGGGAAATAGTAAAACCCGCCCGAAGAGTCTTGGGCTAAAACCACCCCAATCGAAACCTACCAGAAGGGTCTTAGGTGTAAGGTCGCCTCAAGCCATCAAATCCTAGGGAAGAAGGAGCAGGAAGGAGCTAGTAAATAAGGGGAAAACACCATCTCCCGTGAAATGGGAGTGTTTGGCACTAAGTTCTCAAAATGGGTGGGGTGCGATAAAACACAAAAGATACAGATACATGTATGTATACCAAACACATAACCCAACCTATGGCTTCTAAACAGAGAAACTGAGCACCTGCCCCGGCACTGCTACTACAAAGTATGTATACAACAAACAACCCCAACCCCATTTAGGTTTTCATGTTTCAAAAGAATTAGTTTATTAGTTCCTTAACTACTGGGCAACTATCCAAAACTAACCACATCGATCGTTCATAAAACATATCCCTTCTATCCACAAATCAAGTTAGGAAAACACAAGCAACACAACCAAGCCCTTCTTATTAACCAACCAACCCCATTGATTATTAATCTCGTTCCATTACAATGACCCACCATTCATTAACTCTTCCACTTTTTATTTATTATTCATAACCCATAGTTCGCATTCAAGCCCATCCCTACAGCCCCGCTGCCAACCACCATAAACACAATCACCCCAAAACCCGTACATAATTATCCCTTTAATACCATTTATCGCAGCCCCACTGCTCGTCACCAGTCATAAAATTCACACCAACCCACAACCAAGTCAACCGTAGCCCCACTGCTCACCCTATCCACAACAACCCACAAAACACCCCCATCACATGCCACGTATCCAAGAAAACACCCACATGTTCATTATTCCATTTTTTTCAACCGGGGTGATCACACAAGTGTTCCAGATTTTAAATCACCCAACTTTATGTGATTAACCAAATTCTACTTTCAACAAAGTTTCCATCCAAAAAAATGGTCTAGAAAGATAGGGCAACATTTAACTGCGCAAGCAAAGGCCCCCATTGACCATGATTTTCAGTAGGCATATGCCTATTCAATTCATAACATAATATCACAGGATATAAAAAAGTAAATGCATTCACGAACTTTCCATCCACGTTATATAAGCCTGTTATTGTCTTTATTAAACCAGTTCAAGTGTGCTTCATTTAAACAAGAGTACACCCACCCCGCATGATGCACAAACTAGAGAGACGAGGGTAAGATCAATACCTCAACAGGTTTTGATCAAAACGCTCCCCCAGATCAACTTCAGAAGATGTCTGCCGGCGTCTGTCACTCCTATCGAGTCCCAGAAAAACCTCCTTGAGTGGAAGTTGGAAAGGAAAGGCCAAAGGAAGGAAAACGGATCCAAGCTCAGAAGTTCTGCCTCGTCATTACGATCCCATGGCTGCTGATGGATCGTAAATCAGAGCTTGGACGAAGAAGTTATGGATGAAATGGAACCTTCGAGTCTCTTGGGAGAGCTCTGCTCAGAGGAATGGGGAGGAGAGGGGTGAGTTGAAAAGGAGGAGGGGACCCCTCATTTTATAGGCGAGAAAAGAAAAAGTACACGGCGTGTACTCGGCCATTTTACATGGTCACCACGCGGCTTCCAACACGTCCTTCAACGCGGAACGTGGCCATTGACTGGTCAACACACGGCTTGAAGGTAACGCATACGCGGGGAGGGACTACACGACGTGTAGTATTTGGTACACGGCGTGTACCCATTTATTTCACACGTAAAGGACACACCTCCAACAAGGCACATGGCCATTGACTGGTCAATACACGGTAACACGTACGTGGGGCGGGACTACACAACGTGTAGTATGGGGTACATGGCAAGGACACGACCTTCAACACAGGGTATACCTGGAAAGGTGGTAAACAGTGTGTACTCACACTACACGGTGTGTACTCATTTATTTCACATGGAAAGGACACGACCTTCAACATGGGGTATACCTGGAAAGGTGTTACACAGCGTGTACTCACACTACACAGGATGTACATACAAAACGCTGGAAAGTGTGGGAAAAGTCCATTTTACCCTCCAAAACACTTTGTGACCTTATTTTGACAAAGGAAAGGGCCGGAGAGGTCCGGGCCATTACAAATTATGTTTTTATAAATATCACATAAATTCCAATGCTATTAAAGGGAATCTTTCACTTTATGGATGGATAACGCAGAATACTGATGGAACGGCGAAGGAAAACATGAAATATATAAAGGATGGAGGGTATTTTTTTAAGGATTCTCTTGGGATGCTGATCAAATGATTCTTATTTTTTTTATAGATAAATAAATATTGAATATGAAATTTTTACTTTTATTGTTTTTTCCAATAAGATATGAATGTGGTTTGCAATAAAATATGATTCAATATATACTCACTTTTACTCGTTTGACACATTTAAATTAGTATCCCAAAACAACTATAATGTTTTTATTATAGTTTTATCGAAGGTTTAGATTAATTAGATGAAATTAATTTTTTATATCTCATACCAAAATAGTGGTATAAAAGATTAGAAATGTCTTTGCAAAAAATATAGTTATAGTAAGTGATTTGTTCATACTTAGTGAATTGACTCATAAATTTTACTTTTTATCCCTTCATGATTGGGATAGATTTATTGTACCGTTTGTTTTATAGTTTATTTTTTTCCTAGGACATATGGGGTTCTTCCCTCAATTTTTTACATCCATAAAAATGATGGAAATAAATAGGACAATAAAGATGGAAATGATGATGACCTTAAAAACCCCAAACCAAATGGAATCAAATAAAAATAACCTAAACCAATCTAACCGTTACTGAATCAAGTCAAAACAAGAAAAAAATCAACATTACCTGACAAAAAAATATTGGAATTAAACTAAAATATAATGAAATAATTAAAAATTAATATAGAAAAATGAAATATTTATTACTTGATCTAAATCAATCCAAGCCAACCCATCCAAAAACAAATATTAATGAAGATACATTATCTACGCCAAACATCCACAACCAAACCAAACTAAACTAATTCAAAATAAACTACACTATCACCTCATTATTCAAGTTGAACCATTCTAAATTGAAAGAAATTATAGAATCCTAATCAATCACATTAAACAATTATGAAATCTAAATCAAATTGAATCAAACTAATTTAAACCAATGAGAACAAAATTCAATTGACCCATACAAAAAAACTAAAAAATTAAATTTGCAGTAGACTAAACTAAATAAACTCAATAGAAATCACACTAATCTGAATTATACTAAACTAAAATGAATCCAATCAATCCCTACTAAATAATATATATTTGAACCAAATTTATTTGACATAACATGACATAAATTGGACTAAATGGAACCTAGAGGGATCAAACAAAATGAGTTAGACCTGAATACTATTGAATTAAATCAATCCAAATAAAATAGAACCAAACTAAATGACACTAGCCCTGGAATACCTAATCTTATGTGAACTAAAAAATTTCTACACCAATTCAAGTAGAAGTAAACCAAATAAAATTGAATATAAAGAAATATTTATTTATTAAAAATACCAAAACAAAACTAAACACAATATAAAAAAATATTATCGAAACAAACCAAACTCAACCAAATTATATAAAATTGAATAAAAAAGTAAAAAAATCAATACTTTTCATTTTATAGAATACAATTTAAACCACTCAAATATAACGAAATAAAGATGATTTGTATTGAACCTAATTGAACTAACTTGGCCAAAATAAAATCAACTATATCTAAACCAAATGGAATAATAATAAACTAAACTAAATTGAATGAAAATAAAGTAAAATATTAATTATAATGGAAATTTGGATTTGACCAACATGATTTGACCCAACTAGTTCTATACTAATGTAAATTTAGTTGAAGTTGATAGTCTTGAACCATCCCGACCCAAAGGAAATGAAATTAGATTCAGCAAAACAAAAAGAAATTTAACTAAATAAAATTAAATGAAATTGATTAGAACCAAATAAAACAATACAAAAATTTAATAAGTCAAAACATGAAATATATCTCAATCAAAAAAATTTAAAATAAAAAAATAGAGCTGAATCATTCAATAATGAATTGAACTGGAATGAAAAATCCAAAATCAAACTAAACCAAATTGAATAGAACCAGATTGAAATGAAGAAAATGGGAAAAAATAAAAAGAAGTAAACCTGAATGAATATGTCCTGAAAATATAAGATTATAATAGAACAGTACTAGAATAAACTATATTTAATCAAACTAAACTAAATTTATATAATTAATAAAAAACCATGGAAAACCATACCTTTTTTCATGATTAGAGTGTTAATAACCCATTCATACATATCCCTTAATGTTATATTAATACCATTTCATCATATCATTAATTATGGTGATCACACAACCACCTTATTATGGAATACTATGATGTCATGTTCACTTATGTATGTATTATATCTATTGATAAAACATTTATTTATACCCAGTTATAATTAATCTACCATATGTTTTTCTTTTTATGATCATTTGGAATTTATATCCATTTGATTTTAGTTCAGAAATAATTACCAGTAACCCATTTTCCTTTTTCTTTTTATAAGTAAAATTTTATTATAGAGGGAGGTTTAGAATATTGAAGGATGTGTGACTCAACAGACATTTTTTCCTCATGCAGAATGAAAAAAGATGGATGTGTGGTTAAAAAAATGACACAACAGTAGATAGTAAATTATAATTTGTTTGTTTCAAATTTGAATATTTGTTTTCAAACATAATTGTCTATTTATATTTGTAACCTTCTCCTTTGGACGACCTTGATTCCCAGGAAGTTGATAATTCTGTCCCAAATGATCACAAACATCATGATTTGGTAGATGATCATCATGGTATAGTATGTTGTTGACTTGGAAAGAGTATTGTCCCAACTAGGTATTGGCCCACATTAGGTTCCATTTCTGGTTGCACCAATTTCGAAAAACCTAATGCAATGGAATCAAAATTAGAGGATATGAAAGAAAAGGCTGATAAAGGTCCATATAGGAGGAAGAATGGAATCAATGGGAAAACACAAAAATTATGATATTTATGGATTCTTTATATCCATATATTCCACAAAATATTTTCATGACTTGTGATGAATATCTGTTGATGATGGGAACATTATATAGTTTGATGGGAAGTATTACTGGTGGTGGTCAGGATGATGATGTTCCTGGAAATGGTGATTGTGATGATAAAGGAGAGGATGTTGGAGAGGATGATGGTGATGAAGAGTCTCAGGAAGAAACTGAGGGAGAGGGTGAGGGAGAGGGTGAGGTGGAGTTCAGGGTCAAGGATGAGGCTTAGGATGATGTTGAGGTCAAGGATGATGGTGATGGTGATGAAGAAAAAATTGATACTTTACATTATTGACTGATATTTAAGACATTTAATTTTTGTTGATTTTTTAATAATGAAAATGTTTGATTTTCTGAATGAATATTGTAGGTTCATTTTAGTTCATTTCATGTTCTATTTATTTTCAGGTTAATTTTGTCTACATGCCTTGTTTGATGTTGGCTACATTTTCTATTTTATATTTTTTGTGTTACATGTTCTCTTTTCTATGGTAAAGGTGGGTTAGCTAATTTCTATGGAAATGGGGAGGGTGGGGGTCTATACCAATTATTTTGAAAATATTGCTACTGTATTCAGCCAACAGTTCATAGTAAACCATTGGAAAATGTGAATTTCAAATCACCCCATACCAATGGTTCACTAGGAACCGTTTGTATAGGCCTTTCACAACGGCACTACAGCCAACAGTATGGAGAACCGTTGGTATAGGCATGTATCCCAATAGTTTTTAAGGTTATATATAAGGATATTAGGATTTCATATGGTTTTTATGGCCCTTTATGTTTTAAGGGCGTTTTACGGTTTTTAGGTGTTCTATGGTATTTTATGGTATTATGGTATTTTATGGAATATTAGGGTTTTTAGTGTTTATTATTGTTTTAGGGGTTTTATGGTCCTTAAGGGGATCATGGGGTTTTCTATTCTTTAATGGTTTTGGGTTTTAGGGGTTTTTAGGGGTTCTATGGTCTTTTTGGGTTTCTATGGTCTTTTAGGTTCATTATTGTTTCTAGGAATTTTATCAGTTTTATATGGATTTAGGGGATTTATGTTTTATTGAGTTTTTTTAGATTTTTTATGGTTTAATGTATTTTTTACTGTTTTAGGGATTTTAAGGGGTTTTAGGGTATTTTAAGGTTTTTATTTTTTTTGGGTTTTTTTGCGTTTTTTGGATTTTTAGAGTTCTTTAGGGTTTATAAGAGATTAAGTGTTTAATTGGGTTTTAGGTTTTCAAAATATTGTTTTTGTTTTAGGGTTATTTATGAGATTTATGAGTTTTAGGTTATTTTCGGTTACTTTTGTTTTTAAGGTTTGTTATGGTTTTTAAGGTACTTTAAGGTATTTCTGGGATTTTCTGGTTCATTCATCTTTTTGTGGGGTGTTTATGGTTTATTTTGTTTGGTGAGGGTTTTGGAGTTATTCTCTAGGGTTTAGGGTTTAGGTTATAGTGTTCATGCTTTATGGTTTATGTAATATGGTATAGGGTTCAGGGTATAGGGTTTAATGATTAGGGTGTATGGAATATGGTTTTGGGTGTAGGGTTTTGGGATTAGGGTGTAGGGAATAGGGTGTCTAGTGTAGGGTTTAGGGTTTAGGGTTTAGAGGGTATGGTTCCAGGTTTATATTTAGGGTTTATTGTATAGGGTTTAGTTCTTATGGTATACTATTTTTGGTGTAGGGAATAGGGTTTAAGGTGTATGGTTTTGGGTTTTTGGTGTAGGGTATAGGGTTTTGGGTTTTGGGAGAATGGTATAGGGTTTTTTTAGGTTTGTGGTTTCAGGTGAATGTTATACGGTTTAGGGGATGAATGTATTTTTTAAAGATTTACCTTCTCTTAAATGATTAAATCATTTTTTCGGTTTTTGTTATCTATATGGATTTTTATTGTTTTTATGGGTTCTTTTTTTGATTTCATTTTTTGGGGTTTTTTTGGTTTTGATGGGGTTTTTTATTTATAGTTATTTTAGGATTTTATGGGTATTATTAATTTTTTTTGGGTTTTAATGGTCTTTAAGAGTTTTTGTGGTCTTTATTTCTTTTAGAGAGGTTTAGGATTATTAGAGATTTTTAGTTTTTTGGTGGGTTTTAATTATTCTTAGGGGGCTTAGGGACTTTGATGATATTTTGGGGGATTTCATTTTTCATTGGGGTGTTTATGGTTTTTTGGATTTTTAAGTGTTTTTAGTTTTTTATGGAGTTTTTTATATTTTTAGTATTTTTACATTATTTAGTATATTTTAGGATTTTTAGGTACATTTATTGTTTTTATGGTCCTCTATTTATTTAGATATTTTTCAATTTATGGGTTTTTATGGTTTTTTAGGGATTTAAGGTATTTATATATTTCGGGGTTTTCAATATTTTTTAGAGTTTTTATGGTTTTTAGTATTTTTATAAACATTTAGGGTTTTTATTTTTTTAGGGTATTTATGGTATTCAATGATTTTTAAGGATTTCAGTTTTTTAGTTTTGTAGTGCATTTATTGAGTGTTTGAAGGTATAATTAGAGTTTTTAGGGTCGTTTTGGTTTTTATGGACTATGTTGTTTTTCGTGTTTCTGCGTTTTAATTGTATTTTAGTTTTTAATAGGTTTTTAATGTTTTTGGAGTTTTGGGGGCTATTAGATGTTTTAACGGTATTATTGGTTTATAGGTTTTATTGAGTTTAATATTTGTGTTTTTTTTGGGATATTGTTTTTTAAGTAATTAGGGTCTTTCTTGTATTTTTTATTATTTTTAGGGTTTTATGGGTTTTTAGGGATTTTAGGTATTCTCAAATATTTTAGGGTTTTTATGTTTTTTTGTGGTTTATGGTGTATCTTGATTTATTAGGTTTTTGGGTTTTTTGGGCTTATTTAGGGGTTTTAGGTTTTTATGGGTTTTATGGGTTATAAGACTTTTATGATTTTTATTTGGTGTTTTTGGGTTTATGTCATTTTTTGTGTTTCTAATATTTTTTAGTTTTTTAGAGTTTTTAATGGTTTCAAGGATTTTTAGGGCTCTCCTAGAATTTTATAGTTTTTTGGGGGTATTTAAAGATTTATGGTCTTATATATTTTTTATGGATTTTATAACCTTTTGGAGGGTTTTTCGGGATTTTGGTATTTTTTTATTGTCGTCAATGGTTTGTATGGGTTTTTATATTATTTTAGGGGTTCTAATTTTTTTTGGTTCATTTAGGGTTTTATATTCCTTTAAGGGTTTCTAGGATTTTTTTGTATTTTATGTTTTACGGTGTGGGGTTTAGGGTTTGTGGTTTATGGTTTAAGGTTGAGGGTATATGGTTTAGGTTGTTGAGTTTAAGGTATAGGGTGTTGGGTATTGGGCTTTGGGAGTATGGTTTTGGGTTCAATGTGTAGGGTATTAGGTTTAGGGTATTGATTTTTGGGTTTAGGGAGCAGGGTATAGAGTTTCGAGTATATGATTTAGGGTATACGGTTTTTGTTTTAGGGTACATGTCTTAGAGTTTAGGACATATAGTATAGGGTTTTGGGTTCTTAGTTTTATTTATGATTTTATGTGTTTAATTTTTTTTGGTTTTAGGTTTTTTAATGGATTTTGGGTTTCTTTTAGGGTACATATTTATTTAGGGTTCTTGAGTTTTTTTTGGTTTTATAGTTTTTAACAAATATATGTTATTCTAATGTTTTTTTGTTTTTTTTATTTTAGGGTTTTTAGGGTTATTATGGGTTTTAGGGATTTATGGGCTTCCTGGTGATATTAGGGTTTTTAGGGATTTTGGTGGTTTTATGGGATTTCAATGATTTAGGTGTTTTATGGGTTTTTAGTCATTTTAGGGGTTTTTAGGGATTTTTGTTGGTTTTATGGGATTTCATCATTTTTAGGGTTTTGAATGGTCTTTAGGTAGTTTTTACATTTTCGGTAGTTTTTTGGTGTTTGGTGGTTTTTGTTTTCTTAGGGTTTTTGGCATTTATTGTTTTTTTTATTTTTAGGGATATTAGGTATTTTAGGGTTTTTGGGTCTCTTATTGGTGTTTCTGTGTTATTTTGGTCCTCTATTGTTTTTAAGGGTTTTAGGTGGGGGGGGGTCGTTTA
Source organism: Viscum album (assembly GCA_963277665.1). Taxonomy (NCBI): domain Eukaryota; kingdom Viridiplantae; phylum Streptophyta; class Magnoliopsida; order Santalales; family Viscaceae; genus Viscum; species Viscum album. The sequence continues at coordinate 872,416,714 of OY728152.1, read as the reverse complement.
GGGTTTTTATTATTAGGGTTCTTTAGGTTTTTTGTGGGATTAATGGATTTTGGGTTTATTAGTGTATATAAGATTTTTAGGGTTTAGGGTTACTTGGGTGATTAGGTTTCCTAGGGTTCTAAGTGTTTTTATGGTGTCTTATGGGGTTTTATGGTTTTTATGGTTGTTTGGAGTTTTAGTGTCTTAAAGTTTTTAGGGGTTTCATTGGGTTTTTTGGATTTTTTAGGGGGTTTAGAGTTTTATGGTTTTAGGGATTTAGGAACATTATAGGATTTTTTTTTAATGTTTTAAGGGTTATGTGGTGTTTTTATGATATTTTAAGTGTTTTAGGGTATTTAGGATTTTAATTACTGTTAGTGTTTTTTTGGTTTTATGGTTTTTTCTATAGGTTTTAGGGTTTTAGGTTTTTGGGGGTTTATGTGTTTTTAGTCTCATTGAGGGGTTTTTTGGGTTTTATGTTTTTGCAGGTTTTTATGATTTTTTGGGATTTTTGGGGCTTTAAGTATGTTTTATAGTTTTATTTAGTTTTAGGGATTTTCTATATTTTTTGGGTATTTTTTGGGGTTTTTCCAGTTATTTAGGGGTTTTAAGGAATTTTTTGGTTTTTATGGTACTTTAAGGTTTATTTTTGTCATTATAACTTAAAGGGGTTTTAGGATTATTATAGGGTTATTTACATTTTTTTTTGTTTTTATGGTTTTTTAGAGGTTTCTAGGATTTATTTAAGAATTATATGGTTCTTCTGGTTTTGGGGGTTTTAGGGTTTGGGATTTTTATTTCATTATTGGGAATTTTATGTTTTTTCATTTTTTGGGTTTTATGGATTTTATGGGTTTTATGATTCTTAATATTATTTATATGGTATTAGGGAGTTTTTAGGATTTTAGAGTTTTCAGGTTTTAGGGTTTAGGGTATAGGGTATAGATTTTAGACTATTGGGTATAGGTTTTCAGTATTGGTTGTAGGGTTTTTCATGATGGGATTAGGGTTTAGGGAGTAGGGCATAGTATTTAGTGTTCATGTTTTAGAGTTTAGGGGGAAGGGTTTAGGGTTTAGGGTGTACAGTTTATAGTATAGGGTATAGGGTATACGGTTTACGGAGTAGGGTTTTGGATTTATGGGGTAGGTTGTGAGGTGTAGGGATCTAGGTGTTGGGCATTGTTTTTAGGGTGTAGGCAATAGGGTTAAATGTGTAGGGATTATGGTTTAGGGATTTGGTTATAAAGTTTAGAGTGTAGTGATATGGGTTATTTTGTGTAGGGTATGGGGTTTAGGGTTTAGGGTTTAGGGTTTACGATGTGTGGGATATGGTTTTGGGTTTAGGGTTTTATGTTTAGAGTTTAGGGTATATGGTTTAGGTTATGAGGAATATGGTTTAGGGCCAATGGTTTAGTATTTAGGGTTTAGGATATCAGGAGTTGGGTATAGGGATTAGGATGTTGGGTTTAGCGTTTTGGGGGTATAGAATAGGGTTTTGGGTGTTGGGTGTAGGGTTTAGGGCATATGGTAATTTTTTTGGGTATGGTATCAGGTTGAGGTCATTGGGTATTGGGTTTCGGATGTAGGGTATAGGGATTAGGGCTTAGGGTATAAGGTTTATGGCTTATGGTATAGGGTTTGGTTGTTTGTTATATTACAAGGGTGTGGGTATTTTGGATTACGGTGTAGGGGTAGGGTATAGGGTATAGTGTATAGGGTGTGGGATTTAGGGTTTAGCGTGTACACTATGGGGATTTGGGCATAGGGTTCATGGTTTGGGGTATATGCCACATTATTTAGGGTGTATAATTTAGGGTTTTTGTTTTATCATATATGGTTTCAGTTGTAGGGTTTATGTTGTTTGGAAAAGGGTTTAGGGTGTATAATTTATTGTTTTAGGTGTGGGATGTAGGGTTTAGGGATACTGATTTTTGGTTTTGGGTGTTTGTTATATGGTTTATGGATTTTTCATGTTTTTAGGTGGCTTACGTGTTGTAAAGGGTTATTGTTTTTTATGGTTATTGGGTTTTTTGGGGTATTATTATTTTTAGTGTTTTTATATGTTTTTATATTGCTTTATGTTTTCTTGGGTTTTGGGGGGTTTAAGGGTATTTGGGTTTTTTAGGTTGTTAGGGTATTTAAGAGTTCTTAAGAGTTTAATGATTTTGCGGTATTTTTTTGTTTTTATTGTTTTAAGGGTTGTTTTGGTTTTTTAGGTTTTTTGAGATTTATGGGTTTTTAGGGTTTTTGGGTTTTGGGTTTTTGGGTTTTTAATATATTAGAGGTGTTTGACATGTTTTTAGGGTTTTATGATGTGTTATGGTTTTTCGTGGTTTTACAGTTTTCAGTTTTTTCATGTCTTAAGATTTCTTCCCAATTATTTGGTGTTTTATGATTATTTTCGATTTATAGAGTATTTAGGGATTCTAAGGTTGTAAATGGTTTGTTGAGAATTTTTTTTGATTTAGGTTTTTTTCTTATTTTTATCTATTTGTTTGTGGTGTTATGGTTTCTATGGGGTTTTAGGGATTTTAGTGTTTTTGATGTGTTTAAGGTTTTATGTGTTTTTAATGATTTTTAGGTTTTATTGGTTGTTTTTGGGATTTACGGGACATTTAGGGGTTTTATAGGGTTTGATTCTCTTTTACCATTATTGGGTTATTTATTTTTTTGGGGTTTTAGTGTCTTTTAGGTGTTTTTATGATTTAGGGGTATAAAGGTTATATTAAAGTTATAAGGTTTTTGGAATTTAAAAGGATTTAAAAAATTTATAGCTTATTTTGGGTTTTAGGGTTTTAGGGGTTTTCAAGGGTTTTGGGTTTTTAGGAGTTTATTTTGTTTATTTGGATTTTTTTTAGGGTTTTAGAGTTTTAGTGTTTTAGATTTTATTTTGATTTTAGATCTATTTAGGTTATTAGAGTTTTTAGGGGTTTTACAGATTTATTGTGTTGTGGTTGTTGTTTTTTGTTTTTTCGGGTTCTTTGAGTATTAGGTGTTTTTCAGGGTCATTTATGGTATTTATGGATTTTTGTGTGTTTTACAGATTTTAGGGGATTTAATGTTTTATGGTATTCTAGTGTTTTAGTGGGATTTATATTGTATTTAGGTTCTTTCAATAAATTTTAAGGTTTTTAGGTTCGTTTAAATTATTTATTTTTTATGGGTTTTACGGGTTTTTGGGTTTCTTTCATTTTTAGAAATTTTTATTTATTTTTTGATTATTATGGGATTTATGGGGTTTTGAGGTCTTACAATGAGTTTTTATATATTTTTTTTTCAAGGGTTTAGTGAAATTATAGTTTTAGCGGATTTACATTTTTCTTATGTGTTTAGGTATTTTTTTAGTTATTTATGTGTTATATTGATTTTTGGGGGTTTTATTAATTTTATATTTTTAAGGTTATAAGGGTTTTTTGTGTATTTAATGGTTTTTATGGGTTTTAATATAGGTTTGGTGATTTATAGGGTTTTTATTAATTTTTATTGTTTTTAATTTTTTTATAGTTTTAGGATTTTTTTAGTGTTTTTATCCTTTTAATGGGGTTTTATGGGTTCTATGATGTTTTAGGGGTTTTGGGATTTTTATGTATTTTAGTATTTTTTATGGGTTTTATATTTTTTAGTATAATTATTAAGGAAGAAACTTTTTATGAATTTTTGAGCTATATATGAATTTTTAGCGTTATTGGGGGTCTTTTGTGTTTTTATGTGTCTTTTAGTGATTTTATAGGGTTATCGGGTTCTTTTGCGGCCTTTTAGGGGGTTTAGAGACTTTTAGGGATTTGATGGTCTCTTAGGGTTTTTTTCAATTTTTATGGCTTTTTAGAGTTGTTTTTGAATTTATGGGTTTTTATGGTTTTTACGGGTTGTTAGGGTTTTTATGTTTTTTGGGGTTTTAGGTGTTTCAAATGTTTTAGGGGTTTTATGGTTTTTTGGGTTTTTGTGTTTGTATAGATTTTAGGGTTTTAGTGTTATATATTATGTTTTTGGATTTTATGACTATTAACGATTTTTTGTGGGTTTTAAAGTTTCTTGGGGATATGAGGGTTCTAATGGTTTTAGGGTTTTAAGGGATTTTAATGTTTTTTTAATTTTAGTGTTTATCTTTCTCAAGGGGGTTTGGAGTTTTAAGGGGGATTTAGGCGGTTTTAGTTTTTTTAATATTCTTGTAGGGCTTTATGGCTTTTAGGGGTTATGTTGTTTTAAAGGCCTTTGGGGTTTGTTAGAATTTGTTTGGGTTTTTAGTGGTTTACGGTTTCATAGTGTTTTTAGGGTCTTTATATTTTTTTGGGTTTTTATATATTTTAGTGATTTTACGGGTTTTAAGGGGTTATGTATTTTTAAGGTTATACTAGGGTGTTTAAATTTTTTTAACGATTTTAGTGGTTTTTCAGTGTTTGGAAATTTTAGTGTTTTTAGGGGTTTCACCTTATTTGGAGATTAATTTTTTTGTTTCTAGGTTTTAAGTGTTTTTATATTTATTGGTTTTTAGGTTTATAAGGATTTTGGGGTTTCATTGCTTTTCTAATTTTAGGATATTTTGGTTTAAGGTGTATTAGAGAGTTTTTCAGTTTTCTATGTTGTAAAAGGTTTTTTTAGGGTAACAGGGTTTTAGAGTATTTAATAGTTATGTTATGGGTTTTTTGGGTTTTTTGGGGTTTTAGAGGTTTTTATTTATTATGGATTTATATTATTTTAATGGGTTTTTTTTTGTTTTTAGTGTATTTAAATTTTTTGGGGTTTAGAGTCATTTAATGATTTCATGATATTTAGGTTTTTTAGCCTTTCAGTATTTTTGGTATTTTTGGGTTCTTCAGCTTCTAGGTATTTAGAAATATTATGGGTTTTAAATTTTTTTCAGTGTTTTAATAGATTTAATACCTTTTATGGGTTTTATTGGTTTTTGTTTTTTTAGAGTTTTATTGGTTTTTTGGGTTTTATATGTTTTTGGGATTTTAAGGAATTTTTTGGGTTTTGAGTATTTAACGGTTTTAGGGGGTTGTAGGGGTTCTTTTGTTTTAATGGTTTTTACAGTTTTCGGGTTTTTATGGTTTTATGGGTATCTATAGTTTCTTATGTTTTTAAAGAATTTATTATATATTGGTATTTTTACACGTTTTTAGGGTTTTATTATTTTTTAGGATTTTAGAGGTTATAGGTTTTTTAGACAGTTTTTGGGTTGTTGATTGTTTTGTTTGTTAGTGTTTTTAGGTTATTGTGGCTATTTTTCATTTTTAGGGGTTTTATGATTTTTTAGGGTTTTAGGGGTTTTATGGTTTTCAAGTGTTTTTTCTATTTTTAGGGGGTTTAATTTTTTAGGGGTTTACTATTTTTAGGGTGTTTAGGGTTTATTGGGAATTTTATTGTTTGTGGTTTTTTAGTGGCCTTAGGGGCTTTAGAGACTTTTATGGTCTTTATGGGTTTTTTTGTTTGTTTTTACAGTTTTTAGGTTTTTATGGTTTTTAGAAAATTTTGTAGTTTTTAGGGATTTTTAGGGTTTAAATATTTTTAGTGATTTTTATGATTTGTATTATTTTAGGAATTTTTTGTGCTTTAGGGTTTTTTATGTTTTAGGGTTTTGTTTTGATTTTAGGGATTGTAGAGTTTTTATGTTTTTATGATTTTTTGTTTAGTTTAAGGGGGATTAAAAGTTTATACTATTCTTTTATGGTTTATAGTGCGTTTTATGGTCCTTATTTGGATTTTTATGATTTCAAAGGGGTTTTCTGGGGTTTTAAGGTTATTTTAGGGTATTATGTTTTTTCATGTTTTTTTAAGTTTTATAGAGTTTTTCAAGGTTTTAGGGTTACTAATATTTTTAAGGTTTTGGAAGGATTTTTAGTGTTTTGATGGGGTTTTATGGTTTTTTTTTGGAATTGTATCGGTTTTAAGGGGTTCTAAGGTTTTTAGTATTTTAGGTATTTTAAAATATGTTTTCTAGATTTTTGGTTTTCGAGGAGGATTTAGGGGTTTTTTAGAGAATTTAAGGTTTTTTACATTTTTTGGTAATTTTATGGTTTTAAAGGTTTATGATTTTTTTTATCTGTTTTAGTTGTTTTAGGGGCTTTCATTGGGTTAAACTATTTTAATGGTCTTTTATGAGTTTTTAGTATTTTTTAGAATTTTAGTAATTTTCAAGGTTTTCAATGATTTTAAAGAGTTATTTTAGGGGTTTTGGGTTTTGGGGAACTTTTTATTTCTTTTAAAGACATTTTAATTAAATTTTATAGTTTCTAGGTATGTAAATGTTTTTAGGTTTTTAAGGTATTTTGATGTATTTTACAGTTTTTAGTGCTTTTTAGTATTTTTTTGTTTGTTTTAGGGGGTTCTAGTGGTTTTAGTTGTTTTTATTAGTATTTAACATTGTTAGTGTTTTTATTTGTTTTTAGGGTTCGTAGGTTTTTAAGTGGGTTTTAGGGATTTACGGTTTTAGGTATTTTTAGCAGTTTTAATTGTTTAATGGTTTTGGGTATTTAACAGGTTTTAAGGTTTCTACGTGTTTTTTGGGGGCTATAGGTTTTTTTTTGTTTTTAGGTTATTAGTCCATTTTTTTAATCTTTATGTATTTTAGTATTTTTAGAGTCTTTATTAATTTTTATGGATTTATTAGAGTATATAGCGTCTTTTATGTTTTTTTAGTGTTTTGGTGATTTTTATGGTTTTTGGGTTTTTAATCATGTTAGGGGTATAATGATTTTTTAGTGCATTTAGGGGTTTTAGGAGGTTTAGGCATTTTGTGGATTTTAAAGTTTTTAGGGTTTTTTTATTGTATGTTGTTTTAGTGTTTGTATGGTTATATGGGGTTTATGTGTTTTATTTTTTTAGGGATTTTAAATTATATTTTTGGTTTTTAAAGATCTTTTTATTGTTTACATGTTCTTTTAGTTTTTATGTCCATTTTCATTTTTTTCATTTAAGTGGTATTTGTTTTTAGGGCCTTCCTAGGGTTCTTTCAGTTTTTTGTAATTTTTCATTTTTAGAGTTTTATTAGAGTTTTTATTTTATTTTTTTTAGTTTTTTATGTTTTTAAGATTTTTATGGAGTTTATGGTCTGTTTAGAGTTTTTATAGTTTAAGGGGTTTTAGGTATTTTAGGGGTTTTAGTGATTTTTATTATTTTATGAAATTTTTGGGCTTTTAAGTTTTTTAGGTTTCTTTAGGATTTATAGGTTTTTATGGTATATTCGGGATTCAGGGTGTTTTACTGGTTTTTAGTGTTTTTAGTGAAATTTAGGTTTTTAGGGTTTCTAGGATAATTAAGCTTATTTTAGGGTTTTTAGGAATTTTTTTGGGTATTTAGGGTCTTTGAGGTTTGGGAGGGGTTTTTTGTTATTTTATGGATTCTTTTGTTTTTTGGTTTTAAGGGACTTTTTTGGGTTTTAGGGTCTTTTGGTGTTTTTTGTCTTTTATGATATTTTGGGGTTTATGATTTAGTGTATTGGTTTTATATATTTGGGATAAGGTTTTAGGTTATCATGTATAGAGTTTTGGGTGTAGAGTTTAAGGTTTTTTTTGTAGGGAATAGGGTTTAGGGTGCATGGTTTTGGGTTTACGGTGTATGGTAAAAGTTTTTGGGTTTTGGGTGTAGGGTTTTGGATTTTGGAGTAGGGTATATGGTTTTTGGTTTATTGTTTAGGGTTTAGGGTTAATGGTATAGGGTTTTGGATTAATAGATTAGGGTTTCGAGTGTGGGACATGGGTTTTGGGGTTTTTAGGGTTTCATGGGGTTTAAGGGTTTCAGGGGTTTATGGTTTTTAGGGAATTTGGGTTTTTTCATTGAGAGGTTTTATGGTTTTATGGGGCTTTATATATTTTTAAGGTTGCATGATTTTTTAGGGTTTTTTGTTTTTTACAGTAGTGGTTTTTAGAGTTTTTAAGGTTTTCGTGGATTTAATTTTATTTTGAGTTCATAGAGTTTTTTTGGGTTTTAAGGTTGTTCGGTGTTTGGTGGTGGGTTTTATAGATTTTATTTGGATTTTTAGTGTTTTTGGGTTTTTGGGTTTTTAAGGTTTTGGGGTTTTGGGGGATTTATGAATTTTAGGGTATTTTTTAGGGTTTGATGGTTTTAAGAATTTTATGGGGTATTATGGTTTTTATGTTTTTATGGGATTTTAAAATGTTTTTTGGTTTCATAAGATTTTCGTGTTTTTTGGTGTTTTTATGGTTTTTTATATATTTTGTAATTTTTTTAATTTTTATAGTTTTAAGGGTTTTGGGTTTTTAGAGTCTTATATGAGTTTTCATGGTTTTATGGTTTTTCAAGGTCCTTGATGATTTTTAGGGGTTTTAGTTTCTAATATCGTATTAAGGGTCCTTTAGGGTTTTTAAAGGTTTTTTGAGTTTTGAGGGTTTTTGTAGTAATTTATCTTTTTTAGTGTTTTGAGTGTATTTTATGGTTTTTATGTTTTTTGATCATTTCTATGATTTTTGGGTTTAGTAGTTTATTTTAAAGTTTTTAGTGTGTTTTAAGGGGTTTATCATTTTGAGGATTATTAAGAAATTGAGGTTCTTTTACGGATTTTAGGACTTCTTTGGGGTTTCTATTGTTTTAGGGTCTTTTAGGATATTTATGGTTTTTAGGGTTTCTTAGGTGTTTAGGGTGTTATTTGGTTTCAGGGAATTTTTGGGGTTTTATGGTCATTTCTGGGTTGTTAGGGTATTTTGGGAGGTTTCTCTATAGCCTTTTTATGGTTTCATGGTCTTTTAGGGTAATTTTGAGGGGTTTAAATAGTTTTTATAGTTTTTTTGTTTTTAGGTTCTTTTATGATTATTTGGTGTTTTTTGTGAGTTTTATGGGTTTAGGGTTTTTTAGGGTTTTTGGGCCTTTTCGGTTTGTAGCACCCTTTTTTTAATGTTTTACGAGTTTTTAGGGTTTTAGTAGGTCTTTAATGTTTTCATGGTTTTTATAGTATTAATGATTCTATGGTTTTGAGGTTTTCAATTTTTTCTAGGGGCTTTTAGGGTTTTACGGTTTTTTTGGGATTTTTATGGTTTTGTGGATATTTAAGTATTTTAGGGTATTTATGGTTTTTTGAATTGTTTTATAGTTTTTACTATTTTTAGGTTCTTTTAGAATTATTTTTCCATTTTTGTTTTTCGGGAATTTTTGGGTATTTTAGGGGTTTTATGATTTTATGGATTTTTAGGTTAATATTGTTTTTAAGGGATTTTAGGGTTTTTAATGGTTTATGTGGTTTTATGGTTTTTATGACTTTTTAGGTTTGTTAAGTAATTTTATGTTTGTTTTTTTGGGCTTCTTTGGATTTTTAGGGTTTTTAGGGTTTTTATTTTTTTGGGATTTTGACTGTATTTTTTAATTACTTGGAGGATTTTGTTTTTTAGGGTATTTTAGTTTTTTATTGGTTTTTTTGGTTTTTTTTAGTTTTTTAGCGGTTTTTTGGGTTTTTAGGTTTTTCCTGTACATTAGGGCTTGTCCTTTTTTTCTGGGTTTTTATGGTTTTAAAAGGTTTTTCGTGGCATTGGGGAATTTTTATTGTTTTTTGGGGTTTTAGGGTTCTTCTAGGTTTTCTTTGGGAGTTAAGGTTCTTTAGGGGTTTGGGGGGTTTTTCGTTTCTTTTTCAATATTCTAGTGTTTTAGGGTTTTTAGGGGTGTTTGGTGTTTTAATTTTTATTGTGGTTTTTTAGGGATTTTTTGGGTTCTTAGGGTTTTACGGTTTTAGGGGCTTTATAGTTTTTAGTGGTTTTCAAGTGTTTTTTTATGTTTTTTTATAATTTTTAGGCGTTTATCTTTTTTATTGGTTTGTCACAGTTTTAAAAGAAATTTATTATTTATTTAGTGTTTTAATGATCTTTTAGGGTTTTTTAAGTTTTATAGTCTTTAGACTTTTTAGGGGTTTTTTTGTTTTCGATGGGTTTTTATGTGTGTTTAGGTTCTTTTATTATCATCTTAGAGTTTCATAGGGTATTTTAGGATTTATTGTATAGGCATTATTTTATAGTTTTTGGGTTTTAGGTGTAGGTAATATGGTTTAGGGTGTAGGTATGATGGTTTTGGGTGTAGGGTATAGGGTTTATGATGTAAGGTTTATGGTTTAGGGTGTTGGGTTTAGGGTTTAGTGACTATGGTTTGGCTTCTGGGGGTAGGGTGTTAGGTTTTGGGTGTAGGTTTTGTGTTTTAGGATTTAGGGTGCAGGGTATAGGTTTTAGGGTGTATGTTTTAGGGTTTATGGTGTATAGTATATATTTTATGGAATATTATATTTTTTGGATTTTTAGGAGCTCTAGGGATTTTAGGTGTTTTAAGTCTTTTAACTGTTTAAAGGGGTTTTAGGGAATTTTTGTGAATTTTTTTTATTTCATGGATTTTAAGGTTTCTTATTGTTTTCAAAGTTAGGTTTTGGGTTTACAGTTTAGGGTCTAGTGTATAACATATAGGGTGCATGGTATTGGGTTTTGAGTGTAGGGTTTATGGTAAACGGTATAGGGTTTAAGGTGTGAGTCCTGGGGTTTATGACCTACGGTATATGTTTTTTTGAGTTTGTAGGTGTTATTATTATTTTGATAGTTTATTTTTTATTCAATTTTTGGTTATTTTTTGGATTTTTGTATTTTTATAATTTTTTAGTGTTTTCCATGATTTTAATGTATGTTAGGATTATTTGGTATGTTACGGGTTTTAGTGTATTTAGTGGTTATGGGGGTTTTAATGTTTTTATGGTTCATTGGGGGATTTAAGGGGTTCTTAGGGATTTTAGGGTTTTTTAGTTTTAGGAGTATTAAGGGTTTTGGGGTGTTTAGGGTTTTAGGTGTTTAATGGGATTTTAATTCTTATTATGTGTTTTTATATTTTGAAGGGATTTTTAGGGAAAAGATGGTGCATGACCAAGTATGCCTAGTCCCCCAAATTTTTAAGTGAAATGTACATGAAAAGTGTTACAAGGAAGGTTTAAATAAGATGGTGTGTATTTCACCCTTCATATCTAAATCCACAAAAGAGGTGCAAAATTGTGGAAAAACATAAGACCACATCGAGCTACATTCCGCGAGTGCTTTCTAGGAGAGAGCATCTGAAACAATAATTTCCTCCCCACATGCATGTGTGACATTAAGAGTGAACACATAAGAGTTATTGAGCAACTCAATCCAGTATGGGAGAATTTTATAAGGGAATGTCCTGGATCTATTCTTCAGGTCTTCCACTGTTATCATTGTGTCTTATTCCCTCAAGAAAAACTTACATCTAAATTAAACTACAAACATTTTAGCCTTAACCATATCCCAATGTTTGGCCTCATACGAACATAAATTATCGATGAATTTAAAAAATAATCCTATCACAAAACCCAATTATGTGTGAAAGACACCACCACATTCTGAGTTAGTGAGTATAGCCATGGTTGCAGCATCCACATTCACTTTAATCCTAGATGGAATCGTAGGAATCCACCAAATAAATTTTAGGACCTACAGTTTATTACTCCTTCCAGCCAATCTAAAGAGATAAAGAATAGTTAAAAAATGACATAATTATACATAAAACCTATTTAAATGTAGGACAACCCTTGGAAAACCTTATGAATGGACACTAGTCTGACATTAATGGAGGATATTTTATTATGAAAATCAGTAGCATTATGTGCTACCTAGATATGAGCAATGAGAACAGAAGTTGTGGTGAGAAGTAGGTTATCAACATGATCACTAAAATTAAGAACTACAATACTTTTCATCAATCCCACCATATTAAAATCCAAGGATTTACGAAAACCAAACAGGTCATAGATGTAAGACTAGAGGAAGGCTACTTATGTGCAGTGAAAAAAGAGGTGTAGCACACTCTCCTCAACCTTCATGAAGAGGTGATAGATTGAGGCAAATTGAGGCCCGGTTTTTCTACGAATCCTTCAAAGGATTGTTTTCCTTCCAAAGATTCCACATGAGTAGATTCAAGGAAAAAGGAATGAAAGGCTTCTAAAAATAGTATAGCCAAAAAAGATCATTAATTCCTTGAAGATTCATGTGATGGTAGAAGACTATATTGGGGATAAACTGGACCAGATTCAGCTTCCATATGAGTTTATGAACATCAATGAAATTATAGTTTATAGGGTGTTTAGGTTTTTAGGGGTTCTACTTATTTTTGGTATTTTTAGAAGTTTAATGTGGTTTAGGTTTTTAAGTTTATTTAGGATTTTTAATGTCTTAAATATTTTTAGAATTGTTTATTTTGCAATAGTTTTAGTTTCTTTTAATTTTTTTGGGGTTTTACGACTTTAAGGATCCTTTAAGATTTTATGGATATTTAATGTAATTTAGGGGGTTTAGGGTCCTTTAATTTTTTTTGGTTTTTATAGTCTCTTACACTGTTTTAGGGTATTATAGTCTTTTAGTGTCCTTTTTAGATTAAGGGTTTATAAGGAATTTTTAGGGTTTTTACGGACTTTTATTGTTTTTAGGGTTTTTACAGTTCTTAGAGTTTTAGGGACTTTTAGGGAATTAAATAAATTATTGGGTTTTATGGTATTTTGGGATTCATAAGGGTTCATAGTGTTTTTACGGTCATTTAGGGTTCATGGGTTATTTTATAGTTTTTTAGGATTTTAGGGTCTTTTAGTAGTTTTGGGTTTCTAGGGACGTTTTTGGTATTTTGGGGTTTCAGGTTCTTTCTAGTTGTTTCAAGGTGTTTTTAGGAGTTTTAGGGTTTTAGGGTCATATTTTTGTATATGTTTTTTTATATTTTTTCAGGGATTCTAGGATTTTATGATGTTTTTAATTTTTTAGGTAGTTTTGGGGTTTTTACAGATTTTATTTGTTTTTAGGGGGTTTAGGGTGTTTAGATTTATATTTGGTTTTTCAGGGTATGCAAGAGTTTTTTGTGGGTTTTTTGGGTTTTTATGGTTTTAGAAGCGTTAGGTGTTTAGGAAGATTTAATGGGATTTTGGAATTTTTTGTGTTTTTGGGGCTTTAATGTTTTTAAGATTTCTATGGTTTTTAGGTGTTTAGGAATATCTTAGAGTTTTTAGGGTATTTTATTATTTTAAATTTCTATTAGTCTCTATTAGGAACTTTTAGTTGTTTTGGGGTCATTATAGGGTTTTCTTGTTTAATGGTTTGTTTTATAGTTTTTATGTGGTTTTTGGGTTTTTAAGTATTTTTTGAGTATTTTTGGATTTTTTAGTGTTTTATAGGTTTTCAAGTATTTTTATCATTTTTTGGGATTTTATAGTTTTTGTGGGTTTTAATGGGTTTAATGGTTTTAAAGGGTTTTAGGGTATTGTAGGGTTATTTAGTGTTCTTATAGTGTTTTAATTTTTAATGGTTTATACGGTTCTTAATGGGTTTTCAGTGTTTCATGGTATTTATGTTTTTAGGTTATTTTATGGTTTTTATGATCATTTAATTCCTTATTAGGTGTTTCAATACTTTTTGGATATTTTTTCGGGTATTAATGTCTTTTTAAGGGTTTTGGTGTTTTAGGGTCTTTTTAGGGATGTAGGGTCCTTAAAACTCCACAAAGGGAAGGAATATACTCCCAAAAATTAGATGTGGAAATAAGTTGCATGATTGATTGAGGATTTGAGAAGAAGATTTATGAAATCAAATTTGGAAAAGGACCAAAGTGGTTTGCCTATTGCTTTCTGGGAATGTAACACATATGGTGTTTCCTACGAACCAAATGATATGAGAAAAACCCATGAAAAGTTGTCTCTTGAGGCATTAGAAAATGAACTAGAATGTTAGAGGATATAAATGAGGAGTAACACCAATCTACCATGAACCATGTTTTTGGTAGAATGGTGGAAAAGAAATTACACCCACGATCTACAACCCCATGAACTGTTTCATTGGTAAAATGTCATAGAGATGCATGCCTCCAAACACCTCATTGAAAACTCAGTTCATCGATGAGGTGAGTCCAGCGGAATCCTATGAATTGTATCGTTTACAAGATCAAAGTGGTGTTTTTTTCACTATGAATCGTTGCATCTTGAATCTCTGTTGACTAAGTCATTTGCGGGATGATCAATTTCATCACGGGCTTTCCCAAAGGGTTCCATGTGACCCATAGATACAACCTCCTTGGAACTCTATAAAAGGTCCCCAAGGTGATATGAGAGGGGAATGGTAAAATATCTTAATTTTGGAGAGCTCAAAGTTAATAGGTGGAAGACATTGAAGGAAAATCGTCGATGAAGTATGGAACTATGAATGGTTTTGAGCAGGTATTAACATTACATGAACTATAAAAAGAAAAAAGGAAAATTATATGGGAAAATTGAGAACCTAATTGGAGTTCCACAAACCATACTCCATTCACGGATGAACACCCCACAAACTGTATGACCAATTCCCCTTCGACAATCCAGCTTACCACATAGAACATTGTTATACGTATGAAACCCTAACCCATGTAGCATTCCTCTACACCAGTGGAATCGATTGGTGCATACCACCATGGTATGCTTACAGAACCTCATGCCATGTACCAGTACAATACGCATACCACAACTAGGTCTGTTACCACAATGGTTTGTGGATGACCACTCTACCTGCAGTGCAGTACGCTATGTAGAGGGATCCCCACCCAGCATGAAGAAAAAGTACCCTTAATGGGGTTCCCTTGAGAATTCCACATTCTGGTTCTAGTCACGTCCTTCCACACCTGTCATTCCCTCTAGGGATCCACTGCTAACCAGTCCATCAACATCTTTCCAAAGCCTCTTCCAAAACCACCAAACCCATATGATAAAACCATTGGGTGTATCTCTGTATCCTTATGAGTTTAAATACACATGGCAAGGGGAGTCACTTGTGTAATTCCCACAACATTGTGGACCCCTGGAATGTTCTTATGTCTACATTACCATGGTAACCCAGGGTTATACCTTGGGGCACTGACGTGAAACTCCCCGTTCTAGGGATCAAGGTTAATCACTGGCTTTTCCATTCAGGGAGGGACCTTGATAATTCAACGCTATCATTCATAGATTTCCTTTTGATGTGGAAAGATGCTTCTATCCTTTCTCGGTTAGTGCACTCCTACTAAGGTAAGTCCATAGTCTTCTTGAGAGAGAGGGAACTATTTATCCTCTTTGAATCACCTCAAGATGTGTCTGGATAGATTAATAGATGTGACTATCCTAGATATCAACATTGGTGATAGTTTTCAAATCCAAATCTCTTCTCTCTCCTTGAGCCATCACCCCGACTTCTTCCCCCGTCACCCTCCTTTCCCATCAGAGGAGAAGGGAAGGTGTGTAGTCTATTGGATATCTGACTTCCTCTTGTTTCCCACATTGATCCTCACTCACATTGGTTAGAGGTTAATTATGATCACAACATCCATACCATCTTACAATGAACTACAAGAACTCTAGTTCTAGCTTTGATCTGGATACATAGGATGTCTGTCAAAGGCCTGATCTCAAGGGACATTCACTATAAAAGTCTATCCTAATCAATTTCCACATGGCTCATTAAGACAACTCATTAGGTACAAGCCCCGACAGGAATCTTCCAGAAAGGCCTCCTTAATGGTGTATGTCCCAACCATATCCCCTCACGTGGGAAACATGATGAGTAATACCCACCCAATGAACCATGAGAACACAAATTCCTACCCTAAACAGGAGACACAAGATTCATGTCTAAATTCCTAAGATCAAAGGGGATCCTTTTCAAAGGATAATACCCAATCAATACCCCTCCAAATAGGCGATCCTTTATGGTATAATACCCAACATAAAATAATCTATGAGGGATTTTGATTCCCAAATATCTAGGATATGTAGAAATCCACCTTGAGGTCCAGAACTAGAACACGAAGCATCATAGTATTCACATGGCCATATCACTGGTAGTGCCATATTCACTGTGGAGACCATGCCACTCCTGAGCATTTTGGGTTGATTCGGTGTATGTCCCACCCCAAATCATGACTATGCATCCTCCCCCAAGACTTCCTTATTGCACGATGATAAAATTCATGGATGGGTCCCCGTCACATGAACTTAAAAGGTGATGTTTTCTGTTATGTGGTGCCGATCTATGTGGGTTAGTATTCTTCTCAAGATGTTACATAGGAAATCCATATCATGATTTATATACTGATACTGAAGAAACTAATGCCCTCTATGGATGATGAAAAACTCCAGAGCACCTATTCATAGGGATTAAACTAGTGTTGTCTAATTAATTCATAATACATGTACATCCATGATTGAATTAGTAGTTCTGGGGTAATCTATAGAAACATTCTTGGGAAATAACGAAGGATTCAAGAACATATTCACATTTATTAAATCTATAATAATGTCCCGAAGTAGAAAATAATTCCCCGCAAAAGGGTGTGATGATCATGACCTCCCATCCTCTCGACCAATGGAGTCCTTAAGTGTATTTGGAAAATCGTCATCCAACGAGTGCCTTCCTTTGGATATAAGGTCCATGAATCGTGGATACAAGGGTCATTCGGTGTTTTTGGATCCACAAATAAACTCACTGAATAAAATCTGATGACATCATACCTAATGATTACTGATATTTCTTATACTCAACCCCACATCAATCACCCGCGAGGACCACTCAACTATGGAACCTCCATCGCAATATGATAAGGATACAATGCCTAGTCCACGTAGGGAAGGACCCATAAACCCCCCATTAATAGGGGTGCGACGCGAATTGGTACAAAAAAATGGTAAACACTACGTGAACCCTACATAATAATGTAAAAGTGGATAGAATCCATCAATCCATTTTTACTGCCCTGGTACGAGGTGAATCGATTCGAAACAAAAATGGTGAACCCGACATGAATCCATAACCAATGTTGTTGTATTATCCCACAACAATACCCTTTCATCATAAAAGGATGACGGTCGAGCATGATTTTTCATAAAGAAATTGATCTTGATATGCTACATTTATGACATTTTGATGTTTATATGTGATATATATACATTTCAAGAATTTTGTAGAACTAGATTCAATCCAAATAGAATCTCAAAAATTTTCACAAACATGCTTGTCAATGACTGCACAGGTAGTCAGGTCCCTAAAAAAGAACATGACCCACTTTCCAACCCATCATCTTCAATTCTGGGTTTCAAATATGACGGTCAAAGAGTACCACCAAAATAGTACTCTCCCTATGGTAGAGGGTACAAGGCAGCCCCTCCAATCGGTGAAAGATCGCATGCTGCCCCTTCAGCCATGACTGACAATCCCGCACAGGACGACTCCACTAGCCATCATATATTATTTTTAGATCCTATCCCTAGAACATGACAATGAATACCCCACTAAATCCGAACTAGGAGCAACGCACTTCTGATCAAACGAGGAGCCGTGTACAAGGTAATAATCGCTGGAGAAAATATAAACCAGATTTTGAATGGGAATCGGCCACTGCGGAGGAGGACTCGTGTTTCGGGTGAGGTGATGAGTATGATTATTATGATTTTTAGTGGTTGTGCTGGTTGTTCTTTTTGTTTGTTTTGGTGAACTTTGCTGCTGGTTGTGTCAGTTGTGTTCTTCTGCAGTTGTGTTCCATGGTTTCTCACATTCCCTAAAAGTGTTTGGAAATATAAAAAAATTATGTTTCAGTTAGACAATGAATACCTCACTTATCTTTGGGAAGTAGGTGAGGTCGAAACCAATGAATTCATCCCAACTAAAAATGATCCTGGCACAAGGGCTCCTTCTGGAGGGCATCAGCACCAACAATGTACAACCTGATATCCTCGCTCTAAAGATAATCCCATCCTGAGGGAACCTACTGAATTCCAATAGACACAGTCCCCTCATCCAACCAATCAAGGGAGGAAAATGCATAATATGAAGTAGGTTATCACCCTGGTTCACGAGGAGGACATCAACCACATAAAAATGTTGGCGTATAACAGTCAGGCGTACAATTTTTCCCCTTATGCGGAAGTCTTCCACGAACATACAATGAAAATATATGAGTGGATGCTTATTCATGCGCTCTCTTATAAATCCCTACACAAAAATAGAGTTTCACTATATGAGAAAATGAAAATTTCTATCTGTTTTCACCTGTTCCACCGCACAGTCAGAGTGGAAAATTAAAAGCATATGAAAATCTCTACCAATGAGTAAGAAGACCATAATCCAAATAGGAAACCCCCATCTATAAATAGGAACAAAACCATACTAACAAAAATCAAGAATTCAATCCTATTATGATGGAAAACCATCTATTTTCAAATGAAACTGTCAATGAATGTGAATCCCACCAGTTAAATTTGGTGGAAATCCATAGCTAGATGAAAATTCCTACCTACCATAAAAAAACCTACCAGTCCAATACGGTGGAATGAAAATATGACCAGTGTAAAATTCCAGGGGATTCATACAGATACCAAGTACCAAATAATGTGGAAACAAGATAAGACAACTAGATAATGAATCATTCATCTCTCGTAGCACTGGAGAACATCGAGTACCCACTGGTAACACATAGAGGACAAGAGTGTCCACAATCTCCTTCATAGACATTGGAATATTAATTCATACCCTTTCAATCCAAAGACATATCTAAACACATCATGGACATTCTGGAGGATCATACATCAATTGTAGGATATGCAATAAAATATAATCCCCATATGTTAGGTCTTTCCATGAAATAGTAGTGTACCATCCCTACATGTGCAATGATCATACCATCATATGGAAACAACTCATATGGATAGGATAAACATGAATCCACATATTCCATATATTCTTGGTAAATTTCAACAATAAAATATTCTATTTATTGATTAGGAACCCCTCTTCACACACTAAACTCTATCTACAAAGGTATGAATCCCCATAAACATCCATGTCCATCGGAAATGGACAACTACTGTCTTATGGGCACCTTTGTTTTACTATGAACACAATGCCCCGACTACTCTACATATATTTTCCACAAAAATTGTCTTTCAACCAAAGTTAAATTCATCCTCAAGAGAGGATTTTCTGTCTACATGTATCCATATTAAGTCTTTGTCTCACATCATTCCACTGTTTTAGAAACATCTTGGATTAGAGATTTCGTCATTCCACTCCTCATTCCTGAAAGTGATAGAACATTACTTGTCAAACTATCATGGAAAAGGAAAATTGTTTACCACCTCTGGTTAGAGTAAAAAGGACATAAACCATATGTCTCAAATGACTATGTGGTACGACGATAAAATGCACCATGCAGTAGCCACCCTTTCACAAATCAATTTCATTCAAGAGTGGTTTCTAAACCAAAACCAAAATAAATTCCCCCTTACTATCAGAAATGGTTCCCTCAAAAATCCATCCACTGTGGTCTTCACCAACAAAAAAATACTAATTTCCATAAATATCTTGTCCATCAAAAATGATAGGCCAGTTTCTTAAGAAAACCTATGTTTTACTATGGACACACTGCCCTGACATCTCTTTATAAGTGGCGCACAAAATGGCCTATTATCCAATGGTAAATCCTTATTTAAGATAGGTTTTCTCTAATTATGTATGCCTCAGGGATTTCATTCCACATGTCATATCCCATTCTCCAAAAACAAAAGTTATGGTTAAGAAAATTACATCACCAATGCATGAATGTTTCCAAGATATTCTCGGTTATTGATTCTTAAATTGGTTTCCTTTCCATAATGTCTTGGTAAATGTTGTTCGACCTAAGATATTAGTAATGATAGTATGGTTAGCAAGAATCTAAAATTCAAATGAAAAAAGATACAATTATCATCAGGGTGAAAAACCACAAAAGGCACCATGGGAAAAAGTCGAGTACCAAATCACTAAACATATACTACATACGGTTTAGGAAATACATAGAGCAATCAAAAAATCATCAAGAGAGGAAAATATTATTAGGTGAAAAAAATAGCTGGTGGCCTATGTAAAAGTAAAGTAATTACCACTAAGCCCACAACATAACAGGGTTATGAAAAAAATAGGGTGATAATGAAAAATGCATAATGGTTGTAGTGTTTTCCTTGTTAACCATAACAAGAGTCAAATTACACCCGTTGAGCCCCTCTACTCAAGAAAAAATGAGGGCATGATTTGATTATATTCATTATCCCAGATTATGAATCACGTTGATATCTGGTTAAGATTATGGGTTCAATTGCTATTGATCATTCTTGATTGATATTATAGGAAATCGTAATGGAGAAACATTTGAGAGAAAATTCTTTTCGTTCTATTACAAATTAGTATGAATGGAGTTCACAACATGGGGCCTCTCCATGTGCGTAGAATATTACTAGTTAAAATAATGTTTAAAGGACTCATGGAATTATAAAAGTTTCTCATTCGACTCTTCAATGGATGAGTAATGATTTATAAACATCATGGTCTCAACCTATGCACCTACCTACAATGCCTCCACCTCCTGCACTGCCTCAACGATAACCTTTTTTCTCCATCCTCTACTAGCTGATGTCTATCATCAGCTGAGGCCGCAACATGGGAATGTTCCAATTGGAGAAGATATTTTTTTCTTCTCCACTATTCTAGTTCCATAGAGAGCTTCTTTGACAAGGAAATTTGTTTTTCCAGTTCTATATATATCCTCGCGAGTTCTCCAGCTTGAACAGAAACTTCATTCATAATAATATGTCTGGTTGTAGTATGATGAGCCATGGAGTCCATAGCAGAATGATGGGACCCAAGCACACTAGATATCTCCTCGGCCATGAACACATACAAAAATATGTCATAAATGTGGTGGTAATCAATCCATAAAAAACCTCAGACAACTAACTGGTGATATAAATTTAGTAGCTTCAATAGCATATCAGTAAGCAGTGTTTGAGAAATCAATCTTCATATGTTCATCCATGAAATTTGACCTCTGGGAGGAAGGATGAATATTCCATCTCAATCGGTCTCAGAATCACTCCCAAATGATGAAATATTTTCAGTAATAACTGTCATTAGGGAGGGACCTAATTCAATGGCCACAATGTGACTAGATCCCTCAGCAACATCACCCCTAATAATTGGAATATTGGGCATGATTGAAGTCTCTACCGCAATCTCTATCAGTTTTGGTTGTGATCCTAAGATATAAAATGAAACAAGTAAACACCCTTTATCCATAAAAATGGAAAGAGAAAGGGTGGTAGGATGAGGATTGAGAAAATATCCTCCACTTGTTGAAACATTGATCCCCTCAGCTTCCATGTGGTCATTTCCACATGATGAAGATGGTTCTACAAACTCAATGCTTGATTGAGTTTTAGGGATGTCCATGGGAACCCAAGACTCAGGGTCATGCCCGACTAGTCTATAAGCCTATAAAAAGGCTTCCAAAATATCATTTATATAAATTAGAATCGTAGTAATAATCATCCTAGAAAAAGGTGTGAAATCCAATTATAAAACCACAAGAACCAAGTCAATGTAAGTTCCTTTAGTTTTAGAAATGGATCATTCTAAATTGTCGAAAGATGTGATTTTATCCTCCCCTATGTGTGTGACTTCTAGGGAAGTAGGATTAACAATATAAACAAAATAATCATCTCCTAATGGTGTTTCATCTACATGGGGAGTGTCCATATAGTTTAGGGTGGTCAACTACTTATGAACTGGAGCCCCTTTGGTAGCCAGAGACAATTGAGACACTTTTCCCAATTCAATAGATACCATCACATCATACTGCCCTTTTCATGGGAACTTGGATCATCATGATCTGTTGGGATTTCCACCTCTAAATGATCCACCCCTATCAAGGTAGAAGTTTTCTGATTTGTGACATTAATATATAAAGGGGAAAGAATAACCCCAGTATGCTTATCTGGTCCTGTCCCTCCACCCGATTCAACCACGACTGCTAGTGGTCCTTATTTTACTATAGAAGGAACAGGAAGTAGAATATTCCTATGAAAATGATGTCTGATTACTTATTGGTTCTACATTAAAATATGCATGTGAAAAATGGTCAGCATGATAAAAGTGTTAGGACATAGAACTAGATTGGAAGATAGGTAAGTTACATGTAATCCTCTTTTTGAGGAATTTATACAGTCGGGTGTCTTTTTGGTGTTTCATGGAATTCCATGGCGATGGATCCCAAAGAGGAATATAAAGTGATTCCCAAGGAGGGAATTCCCCTATAGTATTTTCAAAAAAAGATTCCATTTGTTCAACAGCACCAAGAGAACCTTCCCCATCAATCACCACATCTGAAGGGACATGTTCCCCAGCTGCAGTGCCCTCAGAGTGTATAATGGAGAATTCACCATCTCATGATACTCCTTAGGTAACTGTGGAAGTAAAATAGGAGAGTTTGAATTCTTATCAATGAAGGAAATTAATGTCACAATTATTAAATGGAATAGACTCCCCTTTGATATTAATTATCTCTGAGATAACTGTCATCCATGCCACCAAGTTAGACTAGTAATGTATTTATTTGGAAGCATGGAGACACATTTCCATCTCGCTCAGGAATATAGATACCTCATATGGGTGTTCATATGCATAAATAAATGTTGGGGAAATTGATGCACCAAAACCTGGAAGATAAAATCACCCACCATGAAGTATATTCCAAATTTATTCATCAAAATCATTTGACCAAGAGTTATTCAATACCCACCAAGTAATCAAAATTGTGCATGTGTTGTAGATGATTAGTGTTGGTTGATCATCCTGGGGAAGCATAGTAGGTTTTATCTGTTGGAATTGCATTCTGGGTTCCTCCGTAGCCTATAGACCCTTATGAGATGAACACTTATGAGGCTCTGTGCATGAGAAAGGATCATACCTCACACTAGCTATAGTATGAAAATCAGAAATCTTGTCACCCTCTAAAGATTGAACTTCATCATCATCATCTTCTTTAGTCTCTGAACGCATCTCGAAAAGTATTCAATGAGAGTATTTATAACAATACATCTGGGAATTGATTATGGATTCATCATCCTAAAGGTAAATAATTTCCCACTCAGGCTCATCATCAAAAGAAATGTTAGCTGGTGCTAACATGTGGCCAAGGTTATTGAGGGAAAGCACCTTCCCTTAGAAGAACTACCACAAGGCATTAGGGTACTAATCAAAAAAGGATTGGAGATTCTTAAAAATATCTCAATTATTCTAGGACACCATTATATTATCTTCATATGGGATGAGTGGTCGGTACTCAGCTACACCCTCGAAAGCTTTTGAGGTCACACCAAAATTTCTAAAGACATTCCATGGGGGAGAAATGAGGGGCTTTTAAATAACATTACCTGGTTGGGAATGCCCAATAGCTTCCTTTTTCTTCCCCTTCCCCTGAGCCACAAATTCCATGGGGGTTTTAACAGTGGGATCTAGATTCATCAAGTTTCCATATAGATACCATTGAGCCCAGACCACAACAAAACGTCTTGTAATAAATTGTATGAAAACCTTAGGATCTAGAAGCTTGACCACACAATGAGTATTATCTAGAGTAAAAATTGGCCATAATTGTTGGGATATTGTTTTATTTTTTTCCTAACATGCATTGCTGAGGGAAGGGGGACACGATATCTAGATGTAGATAAACCAATGGACAAATATGAAAGGCACATATCGTTCACCTACAAGTTCCCCCTAAATAAGGGAAACCAAAATACACTATATAAATGAAAATATGTAACCCTGGTTGAAAATTTCTTCTGAATCAGTGCTCATAATGGTACCAATAGGGGAAATGTAAGGACGATAGATGAAGTGGTCATACCTGTTGATTCGATCCATCAACTCTTGTTTGTTCTTGTTAGTACCATAACCCCGCGTATCCTGGGTATCCTAGCCCAATTGAATAACTCCACAAGTGATTTTATGGTACGGTCGAAGAACACCATATGGAATTGGTAATAGATTGATAAATGTGAATCCACATATGTGTGATATTATCCAGCCCCATAGGATTTGGAATGGCTTATTCATCCGATGAGGTAGACTTTCCTAACTAACTTGGTCTAGTAAGTGGTATATTATTTCCAAGACCAGAATATCCTTGTTGATGCATTTTTTGGTGGCTAGAAGTGCAATGAATATAAATGTTGTGACTCTCACACCACTATATTCTCACACTAGTAAAAGTTATCTGCTAAAAAATGGCTAAAAAGGCCACCAAAAATATCGAGTGGTCCGCGTCAGGGACCAGTTCCCATCACCATTCGTGGATCTATCCCTCCTCCAAGACTGGCCAGCAGTTACCTTCTTACCTTTGAGTTTCCTTAGGTGTACAAGGCATCGTTCTATTCTCATCGAGTTCTTGACCAATTTTCATGGAATAGACATTAATTAACTTCATGAAAAAATGTCTTACTTTGGGAAGGGGTGAACATTCATAGAATGTATCTTTTCATGGTAAATGAAAATTTTATACAAATGAAGAGTCCTCTCATCATTGTCCCATGTGTGTGTAGGTGGTTGAAACTAACCATACAAATCCCTGACAATAGGAACCATCATAATTTGCCAAACATCCTAGAGATTTATGTTGACTTCCCCATGGACAAAATGAAATGTGTTTGTTTCTGGACCCCATATGTTAAGATGTTGTGAAATGAGGGTGACGGTCTGATGAGCGTAGGTCCGGGATACCTACAAATACTCATATAAACCCATGACTTACAATTCTTCCATGAATTCCTCAAAACTCTGAAGAACCCAGAATGATCATCCCCAATCCAAGAAAACAAAACCTCTGGATCGAAGGTCCCTCTTTGATTACTAGCCATGATTCTTGTTTACTATGGACCTTTACAAAATGATATGGTAGAAATGGACCATTTGATCTGGTTTCCTACATTATCCCTCCATAATCTGAGAAGCATAGTTCAATAAGAACCTGTTGAGATGGTAGGTGAGTATGATATAATCTGTAATACCAAATTTAGGATTGAATATGTTAACATGATATGATAAAATACCAGAGGGGGGTGTATTATACTTTAAAAAATTCCTTTGGAACGTTTAATTATGATTATGTTCAACAAGGTTAAAAAAGATAATTCACAAAACCTCTAAGTTCTAATAACTTTCTTGATTCTGGAAAAGTGATTCCCGAAAAGAAACATAACAAAAGTTTACAACAACTAAGATTATATCATAAAGTGTTTAGAATCTAACTAAATCAAAGTACAAGTATAAGGAGGTATAAGATAGTTATATTTTCCACATCAATACAAATGCAGTGGAAAAGTTGTAACAAAGTAACTAACAAGTGGTATGTATTTTATCCCAAAGAGAAGGGTGTCAAAAAACCTTGGATAAAGTTCCCTTGATTTATACTTTCATGAATATCTATCTTACCCAAACCATGGTAAGCCCTCGATACGAAGATCAGAGTCTGTCTTGATATCCCCACAAGCCCTCAACTATCAGGTAGTCGACACCTCTGTCTTCTTTAGCAAGGAATCCCTCAACTTCAAGATAGTCGCCACCTCTGTATTTCTATCCTCGGAAGCCCTCAACTTCAAGGTAGTTGGAACCTCTGCCTTCCTATCCCTGGATGCCCTCAACTGTACACAGAAACAATCAGAGTCACACGAAGAAAAACTAAACAAGTTGTTCAGTACGCACAAAGCAATGAACATCTCTCTCTAGAAATCACTTCAACAGCATGTGGTCTCTAGAGTCATAGAACTATCATGAGATCATTAAAATGAGCTCCTATTTATAAGCATTGCTTCAACGGTCAGCTCCCTCCTCCAATAGGCATATTTTTCCTTGAATTTCGAAGGGACCTGTACACGTGTCACTCAAACAACGGTTAGTGAGTAACGGAAATCACGACAATGTTTTAACTAAACAAGTGTAAGCATAACTAAAATCTGATGATCAGAATGTAAGAAAATATGAAAGTTCAGAGTCTAACCAAAAATGAATTATGAATCTAAAATACACGGATATTCGGATTCTGTTTTCTAGGAATTCGGAACCTGAATTCTATATAATTTTCAAGTCTGAATTTCAAGGAAATTCGGAATCTGGATTTTCAAGAATTCAGAACCTGAACATACAAAATTTCGGAGTCGGAGTTCATGAGAATTCATATCCAGAACTCATAAGTGTTCGGAGACTGAATTTAGAGAACTCGGTGTCAGAATTAAGAGAAGTTTTTACCCTAAATTCGTATTCAAAATTCGATGTCCGAACATTGTGAAGTTCGTATCCAGAATTCGTATTCTGAATTCAGAGTCGGAACATAGTGTAGTTCATAACCAAAATTCTAATTCAGAATTCAGAGTCAGAACTCAGAAGAGTTCGTCACCAGAATTCTAAGAATTCATATTCAGAATTCAAAGTCAGAAATTTGAAGAGTTCGTATCCAGAATTCGTATTCAGAATTCAGAGTCAGAACTCTGAAGAGTTCATATCCAGAATTCATATTCAGAATTCAGAGTCCGAACTCAAAAGAGTTCATAACAAAAATTCAGAGAATTCGGATCCTCGAACAGAATTCTTCATATCTATGTAATTATAGGATTCCGAGGTTTTTGTTACAATCTGAATTATATACTTAGTAAAAAAATGATGATATGAACAATAAACATAGTAAGGATAAATTTCCTTGGGAATGAAATTTTTTCCTTATAGTAGTAAAACACAGGGAAAACTATATTTTCCTTAAGATAAGGTGTTTGTGATTTTAAAAACAAGAAGGAATGGTCATGTCATAAGAAAATCTTATTGTATTAACAATCTCCCCCTTGAATGAAGGAATGGAAAACTCATAATGAAAACATTATTGACTCAACAATATCCCCCTTTTTGGAAAGCTCAAGCATCTTTACGAAAAAGAATGTAGGACTTAGAAAATATTTTTTAAACATTTCAAATAAAACTTATCTCCCTTTCTTCATGGACAATGATGAATACAACTAACTCCCCCTTAGGATTTGTAACACTAAGGATCATATTATAGATTTCTAGAATGAGATTTATCTTGAGTACAGAAATCTCTTTAATAAAAAACGCCCCCTTAGATAAACTCCCCCATACTTAGGAATATTTCTTTTATACTTAGAAATATTTTTCCTTCTCCCCTTTATTATTCTTTTTCCTTCTCCCCCTTTTTGATTTTCAAAAAGAGTTTGAGGGAATGGAAAAAATTATGGTACCTGAAATATTAGTATAAACACCCAAACAGAAATGAGTAACCACAATTCAATTATAATTGGAAGAATTTTTACAAGGAAAAAAATGCAACAAAAGATCAGATTTGGATCTATTTTTCTTTTTTTTCCCATGGGAATAATCTTCTTGACTATGGTTTTCAGATTCTTGAATTCTTTGTGATCTTCCTTAGCTTTCTTCTCTAGGTCTTTGATTCTATCTTCCTAAAACTTAAGAACTTCTTCTTGAACCTTCAGTAACTCATCTTGCTTCAGAAGCTTCTCTTCAATCTCAATCCGGACATCTCTTTCCCTCTTAATGTTATGAGCTAGAGAGTTAAACTTCCCATTCAAGTATTTCACCTCTTGAATCCGATTATTTTTTTCTAGAGTCAGCTTTTCCTTAAAAATGTTTGTAATATCCTTGATTTTGGTGTCTTCGGTATCAAAATCTTCCTTGACATCTTCTTGAAATTGATCAAGCTCACTCATTTCTTGTAATGACCTCTTTGACCAGCTGGCTATCTTATTACATTACTTTCTATGAGCATAATAGCTTATGAGGAAAGTTTTGAAATCTGATTCCATCTTGACACACTTTTCCATCACCATGGACACCGAATCCGATTTTTTATTAAGAGAATGTTGAAGCATCTTTCATCTAGAATCTAAGCTTGAAAACGTCAGAATGGACCAGACAATCTTCTTTAAGGATTGTTCAACAAAAACATGAACAAGTGAAGATAATTCAGAATCTAAGACTTTGCATGGTGATAATTGTTTTTCTATATCAACAAGCTTCCTTTTTGAAGTTCCTTAATCTTCCTTATTCTTCACTATAGATTTTCCAGGAGTATCAACAAACACTTTTTTACCCTTATCAATTCTCCGTACATATTCCTTACTTGGGGACTCACGCTCCCTGTCAGACAGCTGCACAACTCTATCTTCATCTACCTCTTCTTTCTAATTTCTAGCCTCATCATCCTCATGATGAATAAAATCACAATTTATACTTTCTTCTTCAGATAATTTATCAACTTCTTATCCACCGTTCTCTTCACCCTTCTTTCCATCCTTCTCTTCATCCATCTCTGGAGGGACATGCCTGGATGATCTGACTTGAGAAGTTCGGAGTGACTAATTTTCAGATGGGGTTCAATTGTCTTGATAATCTTCAACTTTCTTTATAAGATTATCTGTGTAACCACTCCCTTATTCTTCTTCTTCTTCTTCCACCTCTTCCACTTCTTCCACTTCCTCAACAAGTTTTTCTTTAGCTTTTCCCAGAGTGATGAAATTCCTACCTGGAGTCTCAGGTAAAGGCTCTGTCAAGAAATATTGTGGCACAAGAATATTTTTGGATGCTATGTCAGTAGAATTCAAGAGATATTGCGCAATATTGGCCTCAGACAATTTATTCTTATGTTTCTTCTCTTTTTCTTACTTCCCATTCTCTTCAGTAGTTGATTTTTCAAGGCCGTTGCCTCAGCAGGATCAAAACCGCACTGTGGCTCCCCTTCTTTTCTATTTATCTTATCCTCTCTACATTTTTCTACAACATCATCTGGGTAGGATTTCTGATTCTTGGGTTTAGGAGGTGTGTATTGGACTTCCTTAGACTTAGGGATTTTGTCTTCTAATTCCACATCCTTCAACCTTCTTTTCTTTCCAGCCTTATTTGATGATTTAGCTTTTTCATCATCTTTCGGAATGACTTATACCTCTTCCACTGGTAGTTCATAAAACTCCCATGACTCTTTAGAAAATCCCATATTCATTCTCTTCAATGTGTCATCAAATACAAGCATAACATTACAATTACTAGGCTTAGAACTGCAAGGGATCATGATTGATTCAAGAGGCCGAACTATCAACTTGGAATGTAAGGTAGGATACATAATAATTTGAGCTCTCAAATTACCATTTTTGATATTCTATATTTTAATGAAAATGTGCCTCATCAGATTGATTTTCCTTAGATTTACCATGAAATCCACAATATATATGTCACTCTTCTTTAAGGAGTCTTTATCACCTTTTCTCAGTACGAAAAAGCCTTGAACCCATAACTACAGGATCCGATTGTTGACAGATAAGTGACCAATATTTAAGGTCATGAAATCTTATAGTCCAAGACACTCCAAAGCATTCACCTTAATAAAATATCCCTGAACATCTGGTAGTTTGTGAGATCAAAACTCGGCCTCACCTTTATAAGATTACTCCACCATGCTGGCAGCCTTGGTGTGTGAGAGTTTTTATGTTTTCCCATAACTATTAAAGGAAAACTTTTCCCTGCCATCTTCCTTAATGAATGAAACTTACTCCAAAAATTCTATAAGCATAGCCAGATAAACCATGTCTTGATTTCCTGGCATTGATATGCACATGCTCTCCCATCCGTTAAGCTTAATATTCTTATAAATAATATAATCATATTTAAAAAATCTCAGATGGACCAACCTTTCCCTGTACACTTGCCAACTTGAGATTGGATTCATGGTAGACATATCTTGAGAAGAGGCTTTTGCAGCCATTCAGATTGGATCAACTGTGAGAGATTTGGAACAATCTTGAGAAAGGGGGGCATAACTTCAGCACGCAAGAGCTTGAAAACCGATGTGGGACAACCCTTCAGAGTTCTTTATATAGGCAATGGAAGTGACCTTTCATCTTCCAAATCCAATATAACGGTTGAGATACTTTATAATCAGATCTAATAGTTGATATGATAGCCATATGGAAAAAAATTTGGTAGGATCCGATCTTTTGAAGTTTTTTTAAGAAAAACTGGAATCTGAGAAATTAAAATTCCAGCAATGAAATAATGACTGAAAATTTAATAATGAAATTATAACTATTGGATTACTAGAAATATTATTCATAATAGGTGATATTCATCTTGAATAACTTTATATTAAAATAAATTTGACTATGAAAAACTTATTATGAAAAATCTAAGGTCGAAAATTTTATTACACCAAAAATTTTGAGTATCAAAATTCCACTAAGAAAATATTGAGTTTGAAAATTTTCATTAAAAAAATTTCTAGTAGGAAAAATTTTGAGTACGAAAAATTCTCATTAAGTTTCAAGTACTAAAAATTCTCATTACAAAAATTTCTAGTATGAAAAATTCACATTACGAAAATTTCAAAAAATAACTATGAAAATTTTCATTACGACATTTTTTGAAAAACTAACTACGAAAATTTCCATTAAGAATTTTTTTGAAAAACTAACTAGAAGAATTTTCATTACGAAAATTTGAAAAACTAGATAAGAAAATATTCATTACAAAAATTTGAAGAACTAACTACAAACATTTTCATTAAAAAAATTTGAAAAACATACTACCAAAATTTTCATTACAAAAATTTGAAAAACTAAATACAAAAAATATGATTACGAAAAACATTAGTAACAGATGAACTCCCTCTATGAAAAAGAGTTTATTACTATAAGGAGATTGGTTCAACAGGAAGTTAATCAAGGAATATTACCTTATGGTTATCATTCCTAACTTCTGTTTAATGTATTAAAATCTATCATAGGGTAATGATTTTGTGAAAATATCAGCAAGTTCATCATTATTTTCGATAAATTGAAGAATGATATCTCCTTTTTGTGTGTGAACCCTAATAAAGTGATTCCTAATATCTATGTGCTTTGCACGAGAGTGAGGTGCAGGGTTTTTACTAAGGGAAATGACACTTCATTATCACATAAATTTTTTGTTTTGGAGAAACTCATACCATAGTCTATGAGCGTGTGTTGCATCCACAACACTTAAGTACTACAACTTCCGGCTACTACGTATTCAGATTCAGCAGTGGAAAGTGTTACTCAGTGTTTCTTCTTGCAAGACCAAGAAACAAATTAATCCCTTAAAAAATTACATGTTCCGTATGTACTCTTTCTATCCATTGTACATCCACCAAAGTAAGCACCCAAGA
Source organism: Viscum album (assembly GCA_963277665.1). NCBI lineage: Eukaryota > Viridiplantae > Streptophyta > Magnoliopsida > Santalales > Viscaceae > Viscum > Viscum album. Next base: position 872,385,700 of record OY728152.1, on the reverse strand, counting down.
TGTTTTTTAAAAGAAAATAATTTACAGAAGTATAAAAGAGTCCAAAATCCATTGTTCACATTAAGTAGTGAAAAATTCTCTTCACTGGATTTAAATGAGATTCCTTAGGATTGGATTGATATCTTGCACGTAAGCATACTGAAAACATTAAGTCTAGACGAATAGTTGTCAAGTAAAGTAAACTTCCTATCATACCTCTACAAATTGTTTGATCAACTAGTTTCTCATCTTCATCAAGATCAAGTGTGCTTGAGGTACCAATGGGAGTACTTATACTTTTAGTGTTGTCATATCCATACTTTTTAAGAAGATCATTAACATACTTATGTTGAGATATATAGATTCGTTTTGATTTTTGAGTGATATGAAAACCAAGGAAAAATGTTAACTCACCCATCATACTCATTTCAATCTCAGATATCATTAGATCCACAAAATAATTGGTCAAAGATTGCTGAGTTTAACCAAATATAATGTCATAAAAATAAATTTGAATAATCATAACATTTTTCTTATCTTTATTTATAAAAAGGGTTGGATCTGCATTTCCCTTACCATAGTTATTTTGAAGAAAAAATCATGTAAGTCTATCATAGCAAGCTCTAGGGGCTTGTTTATGGCCATATAATGCTTTGGTAAGTCTAAAAACATGATCATGATGTTTTTTGTCTTCAAATCCAGGAGGTTGTTCGAAAAAAACTTCCTATTGAACATAAACATTAAAGAAAGCACATTTCACATCCATTTGAAAAATTTTGAAATTGAAGAATGCTGCAAAGGAAAGTAAAATATGAATAGATTCAAGTCTAGCTACTGGAGCATAGGTTTCGTCATAGTCTATTCCTTCTTGTTGATTATATCCTTTAGAAACTAATCTAGCTTTATTTCTAACAATGATTCCATTTTCATTAAAATTATTTCTGAAGACCCATTTTACTCAGATAATAGAAGTTTCCTTAGGTCTTTCAACCAAGCTCTAGACTTTATTCCTTTCGAATTCATTTAGTTTATCTTTCATGGCTTTAATAAAATCATCATCACCTTAAGCTTCATCAGTGCTTTTTGGTTCTAATTTGGAATGGAATTCTAGATTTTCTACTTCATTTCATAAGGAGCTTCTAGTCCTTACATGTTGATTGACATCACCAATGATACTATCACTAGGATGATTCTTTAGAAAAAACTGATTTGGGTTTTGAAAAACCTGTTCATCAACACAGGGTAGGAAATCTTCTGGGGTAAATATTTCAGTAGTATCGTCTTGAACATTTTCTTTATCAGAAGGATCTTATATCAAAGGATGATAATATGTTTTTGAAAACACATCTAAGGATGTAGGATGGGGTTGTTTAAAAACAAAAGGATCAGTTTCATCAAATTTGACATGTAAGGTCTCTTCAACAGTAGAAGTGGTTTTATTGAAAACTATATATTCCTTAGAATTTGTGGAGTAGCCTATGAAAATTCCTTCATCAGATTTTGGTGCAAATTTATGTATATTATCTTTAGTATTCAGAATGAATACCTTGCAACCAAAATCCTTAAAGTAGGAAAGTCTAGGTTTTCTACCATTCCATAACTCATAAGGAGTTTTTTTTATGAAAAGGTCTAATCAAAACACGATTTATAGTGTAACATGTAGTACTTATAGATTCATCCCAAAAATGTATGGCTATATAATACACACTCAACATGGTTCTAGTTATCTCTTGAAGAATTCTATTTCTTCTTTCGACAACACCATTTTGTTGTGGTGTTCTGGGTGCTGAGAAGTTATGAGTAAGACCTTTTCTACTACAAAAAGTTTCATAATATTAATTTTGAAATTATCCACCATGATCACTATGAATAGATTACAATTGAAGGTTTTTCTCATTTTTAACTTGGGATATAAATCTTTTGAAATAAGAGAAGTCTTCAGACTTCTTTTCTAGAAAATAAACCCACGTAAATCTAGTGTAATCATCAATCAAAACTAATACATAGTACATGCCTCCAATGCATCCAGTTTGTGTTGGACCAAAAAGATCCATATGCGCTAGCTGTAATGCATCAGTAGTTGAGACTTCACATAATGATTTAAAACTTGATTTATGTTTCTTTCCATATTGATAGGGGTCACAAACTTTTTAAGAATAAAATCTAAGCTTCGATAGATCCTTAACTAATCTTTTCTTACAATGTTTTCATAAGTTCCTATAGTTACAGTGAACTAACCTTCTATGTCATAACCAAGAATGATCTTCAATTTCACTAAGGCAAGGTATGTCTTGGATCCTAAGGTCATTTATGTTTAGTGTGTAAACATTCTCTTGCCTATGGGCAGAAAGAATAAACTCTTCCTTGGAATCATGTACTAAGAACTTGTCATTCCTAAAATTCACAAGGTAGCCTTAATTACATAATTGGATTATGCTAATGAGGTTGTGAATAAGACCCTTATCAAATAAAAAATTTGAAATAAATGTTTTTCCAAGAAGAATGATTTTACCTATACCAATAATTTCTCCCTGAGCATTATCTCCGAAATTTTCTTTTCCTCCTTTCATTTTGATATTTTTTTTCAATATATTGTTCTTTACCAGTCATATGCTGGGAACATCTACTATCCATGCACCATGTATTATTTTTGGTACATTCCCTATTTTCCAAAAAAAAAATGTTAATTTTTTTGGAATACAGACTTTCATGGATTCAGAAATTTCAGAAAGAAAAATTTTAGGCCCCCGCATATTCTTAGAAAAATAGTCTTTATGAGATTCTAAATATTGGTTTTTTATAGAGAACAATTCTTTTCCCAATGTCCACCACACTGAAACTTAGTACAGAATGGATCACTTTGAGGAACAAAGTAATTGTTACTAAAAATCTGTTTAGAACCAGTATAACCAAAAACAGAACTATTCCTTAGAGGTCTGATTTGAGAATACATTTTATCAAAATTTTATTTACCTAAGGTAATGTTTGAAAAACACTTCCTCAAGGAAAATATTTAGGATTTGAGTTTGATAACCAAGTTCTTTCCTTCAAAAACATTTAAATATGAACAAGATCTAGGCTTGAAAAAAAATTTCTTAGAAATTATGTTTTCTAGATCCTTAGACAGTTTATTTTTCTGAGAACATACTTCCTTAAGATTTTTTGTAATACTTTCAAAATCAGCATTTTTGCTATCAAGATCTATAGATAGTTCTGATATTTCCTTAGTAAGAATAGTATTCCAAGAATTTTACTTATCATGTTTTTTCATGAGTTTTTAATTATTAATCTCAAGAAGTTTGGAAAACCTAGAAACTTCTTTTGTTCAGAAAATTCAAAATCCGAAGATTCATCTAAAGAGTCTCCACCACCGGCACTCCAGGTTTCATTATCCTTCAAGGCTTTCTTAGCTTTACCCTTTTAATACTTCTTACTGTTTTTCTCAGAATACCTTTCCTTTCTTTCATTTCTCTTTATCATAGGACAATAAGGTCTTATATGTCCAGGTTTCTTGAATTCATAATATGTGACTTCTGAATCTTTCATATCTTTCCTTTCCTTTTTCTTATATCTGGATTGAAAGTTCATGTGTCCAGCTATCTTGTTCATCCTTCGTACAATATTTGCTAATTAATTTTCTATGGAATCACTTCCACTAGATTCGGATTGGTTAATAACATTCTTATATTTGGATTTAGTAACAATCTTAGGAGTCTTGTCTTTCATATGATTTGAAGTTGTAGTAAAAGCAACACTGCCATTGTCATTCTTCTTCTTTATGTTATCAGCATCTCTCTTCATTATAGTCTCATGTTGATGAAGAGTTCTAAACATATCATCTAATGAAATCCGAGTAACCTTTCTGTTTTCATCAATAACAGTCCTCTTGTATTCCCACTCATTGGACATTATGTCGACGATATTATCAATAAGAACATCATCATCTAATCCTTTATCACCCATTGATTGTAAACTATTTAAAATAGTCATTAATCTTTGTTTCACCTTATATATGGGTTCTCCATAAGGAATTCAGAAACCATGATATTCAGCTCAAATCATTGCTCTTCTAGTTTCAATGACTTTGGAAGATCCAAAGTGAGTAACTTCAAGTTTCTTCCATATAGAATTTGCTGCTTCACTAGATGAAATTTGGATATATATGTTTCTAGTCATGGAAAAAAGAAAAGTATTGCATACCTTATAATTCATTTGATATTCATACTTTTCATGATTGGTAAAGGTACTAACTTATTTTTTAGGGATTTTATATTCTCTAGTAAGAATAAAAAAATTATCAACACCAGTATTGATAGTTAAATTCTTCATATGATCTCTCCAATATTCATAATCATTTCCATCAAAGATATGTGGTCTTGTTGGATTGAGATTGTATATGGAACCAACATTTATCCATGTCAAATTTAAGAAAATTATTTTCACATAAACATGTTAATAGAAAAAGTTTTCAAACAAGGAAAATAATCCCAAGCAAGAAAAAAATATAGAATAAGTGTATCTCTAAGCAAAAATGAATCTGAACTTTATGAGTCCAAAAAACTGATTTCAAAAAAGTGTGAATCCAGAAGATTAATTCCAAGAATTCTCTTCTGAACCAAATCGTGAGATTAATTCATGTTATACCAATTCCTCTGATACCAATTGTTGAGATGGTATGTGAGTATGATATACTCTATAATACCAAATGTAGGATCGAATTTTTAAACATGAGATGCTAAAATAAAAGAGGGGGGTGAATTTTATATTTAAAAATTCATTTGGAACGTTTATAGATGATTATGTTTAACAAGTTTAAACAAGATAATTCAAAAAACCTCTAAGTTCTAATAACCATCATGATTCCAGAAAAGTGATTCCGGAAAAGAAACTTAACAAAAGTTTGCAACAACTTAGATTCTATCTTAAAGTGTATAGAATCTAACTAAATCAGAGTATAATTATAAGGAAATATAAGATGGTTATAATTTCCTCAACAATACAAATTCAGCGGAAAACTTGAAACAATGTAAGTAACAATTAGTAAATCTTTTAACCCAAAGAGAAGGGTATCCAACAACCTTGGATAAAGGTCCCTTCATTTATACTTTCAATAATTTATATCTTACCCACACCAGGGTATGCCCTCGATATGATGATCGGAGTCTGTCTTGCTATCCCCGCAAGCCCCCAACTACCAGGTAGTCGACACCTCAGTCTTCCTCAGCAAGGAAGCCCTCAACTTCAAGGTAGTCGGCACCTTTTTCTTCATATCCCTGAAAGCCCTCGCCTGTACACAGTAACAATCAGAGTCACAGAAAGAAAAATTGAACATGTAGTTCAGTACACACAAAGCAATGAAAGTCTCTCTCTAGAAATCACTTCAACAGCATGTGGTTTATAATGTCATAGAATCGTCATGAGCTCATTAAAATGAGCTCCTATTTATAGGCATGGCATCAACAATATGCTCCCTCCTCTAATGGTCATATATTTCCTTGAATTTCGGAGGGACCTATACACGTGTCACTCAAACAATGGTTAGTGAGTAACTAAAAGTACGACATCATTTTAACTAAAAAAGAGTAAGCATAACTAAAATCTGATGTTCGGAATGTATAAAAATATGAAAGTTCGGAGTCTAACCAAAAATGAATTCGGAGTCTAAAATACAAGGATATTTAGATTCTGTTTTCTAGGAATTCACAACCTGAATTCTATAGAATTACAGAGTCAAAATTTCAAGGAAATTTAGAATCTGGAATCACAAGAACTCGGAACCTGAACATACAATGACCGGAGTCCGAGTTCATGAGAATTCGGAGCCAGAACTCATAAGAGTTCGGAGACTGAATTCAGAGAACTCGAAGTCAGAACTAAGAGATGTTTGTATCCAGAATTCATATTCAGAATTCGATGTCAGAAGTTAGTGAAGTTCATATCTAGAATTCATATTCATAATTCAGATTCAGAACTTAGTGTAGTTTGTACCCAGAATTATGATTCAGAATTCCGAGTCAGAACTCAAAAGAGTTCGTAACCAGAATTCTAAGAATTCGTATTCAGAATTCGAAGTCAGAAATTTGAAGTGATCATATCCAGAATTTGTATTCAAAATTCGGAGTCAGAGCTCAAAAGAGTTCTTATCCAGAATTCATATCCAGAATTCGGATTCAGAACTCAGAAGAGTTCATAACCAGAATATTGAGAATTCGGATCCTAGAACAGAATGCTTCATATCTAAGTAATTATAGTATTCTGAAGTTTTGGTTACAATCAGAATTTTATACTTTGGAAAAAATTAATTATATGAACAATAAACATAGTAATGATAAATTTCCATAGGAAAGGAAATTTTTCCTTATTGAATTAAAACAAGGGAAAAACGAGATTTTCTATAAGAAAATGTGTTTCTGATTTTCAAAACAAGAAGGAATTGCCAAGCCATAAGAAAACCTTATTGTCTTTACAATCTACCCCTTGAATGAAGGAATGGAAGACTCATAAGGGAAACCTTATTGACTCAATGGAATCCTCTAGAAATATCATATAGTATTAATCATCTTCTTGATGACATAAGGGCCATATGAATAGTTCTCTTGATTATCCAGTAAATAGGTTGGTCAACCATACATTGTTCAAAAATAGATCTATTTAAAATTTGAATGAATACATAAATGTTTTTTTGGTTGGATATTGGATACTACCTCAAGTTCATGGTAAACAGATTTTATAAGGAACAATGTAGTTTGGTGACAAGTATTTTCTCGTCAATGGAGTCCTCCATACTCTTATACCTTTCATCATCACCTGAAAGGGGCACTATGGAAGAAACAGAAATAATAAAAGATTTGGTAGCATCTTGACGAAGAGCCATCTCCATTTTGTAATAAAAAGAACATTAAAAAGGATAGTTTAATAAAATCATTTTAAAAGGACTAAAAATTGTAAATGTGCTTCAAGAAGTCAGCATAGCAAGTCTCTATGTACTGAACCCTAGAAATGGGTCTCGAATGGCACTCCCGATAATCCAACAGTTCATAGAGCACCACACAAGATGCTGGCCCATGAAGCGTTGGCTAGCGAGTCAAGACTAGATCATTTAAAGGGAGTGTTGCACATCAATATTTTCTATGCGGTTGTCCAAAATTTTACAATTCGAATATTTAATGTTCGATTTGGGGATTTGAGGTTCATTTAACCAAATAAAGGTTTAGTTCACAGAGCAAGAGAATACTATAGTTTATTAAAACACTGCAGTTCAAACATATGCTTTATGTTTCCTAGTTTAGTTGATGGATTCAAAGGATGGTTCGCAAATGATAACGACCATGAAGAGTTCAATGTTAATGGAATATGAATTGGGATTTTCAATCAATGGATATCATGAAGGAACTGGTACTCATAAGAAAGAAAATTTGAGAGAACATTGCAGTGAAATTTTTGATGAGAATTATGGTAAATGAAAAATGATATAGGACCCCTATATATAATCATGGAACCCCAAAGGGTCCAACTTTCACCCACAAACTAGTTCAATTCAGGAAAACATTATACATAGTAATAGACTCCTCTTTATCCTGATCTGAACCCATTATGATGGGGGCTTTGGTAGGGTCCCAAAACCCCGCAAATGGAAGGAAAATACTCCGACAAATTTTATGAAGAAATGAGATGCATGATTTATTGAGAATTTGAAAATAATATTGATGAAATAAAATTTGGAAATTGACTAAATTGGTATGCGTACTGATTTCATGGAATGGTATGTGGATGGTATTACCCATGAACCAAACTGTATGTGGACCACTTGTGATACACTGGTCCATGAGTTGTTAGAAAGAAAAATAGGAAGTTCACATAAATAAATGTGGTACCACGTTGATACTCAGTGAACCACATCATAGGCGGAATGGTGGCAGGGAAATTCCACCCGTGATTTGTGGCCTCAAGAACTATCTATTTAGAAAAATATGTGATAGATAGGTACCCCGCTCCCCCCACACACCGCCACAAAAACTCCGTTTGTGGATGAGGTGAGGCCAGTGACTTCGTGTGAAATGTTTCATTCGTGGAATCGAGGTGGTGATTTCTGCTTCTACAAATGACAGTCCCAGAAATATATCCTAGAAAATATTTGTTAACCAAGTCATCTATAGGATGAGAAATTTCTGTATGGGATTTGGAAAATGGTGATATGTGATCCCTTAATACATCCTCCACTACACTCTATAAAAGGACCAATATGAGAGCCTAAAGGGGAGAGAAATAAGATCGTATTTTTTAATATCTTGGAATTTACGGACCGAAGACTTCAAAAGAAAATGATCAATGATGTATGGAACAAGAAATAGTTTCCATTAGTTATAATCATTCCATGAACCATAAAAAAATGTAATGAAAATAACATGGGAAAAATATGAACCTAATAGGAGAACTAAGAATCATACTCCCTTAATGGATGAACTTCTCTTGAATTTCAGGACCAATTCCCCCTCCTCAAACAGACATACCACATAAATACTCTCTTTGTGGATGAAACCTTACCCCAAACAGCGTTCCACTACATAGATGGACTCAGGCATTGAATACCAGAATGATATGCGGATGGTACCTTAGGCAGTGTACCACTACAGTACATGGACCACACTCAGGTATACGTACCACTTTGGTATGCAGATAAAACCTCTAACTGCATAATAATATGCTACGCGGAGGTACCCCTATCCCACATGAATAAAAATTACTCAAAATGGGGTTTCTTTGGGCATTCCACATTCTGGTTCTGACCATTTCCTTCCATACCTGTCATTCCCTCCATGTATACACCGCTAAATAGTCCAATGTCACTAGGACAAATACTTTTCTAATGACATAAAACCCATATTATATAATTGTCGGGTGCATCATCATGTTCTTATGAGTTTACATACCAATTGTTAGAAGTGTCATGTTGGTAATCCCCACAAAAGAAAAAAATCCTCGGAAGGTTCTTAAGGGAACATTACCATGGTAACATGGGGTCCTACCTTGGGATACTAAAATGAACCTTATCATTCTTGGAATCAAGGGAAATCACTAGATTTCCAATTCAATGAGGGATAGTGATAAGTCAAAGAGATCATTCCTTTATTTCCTTCTAGTGATGATTGATGCTTCAACCCTTTCCTGGAACCAGATTTTGGGAACTCCCACTGAGGTAAGTCCTTAGCCATCTGGAAGGAGGGGGTTCTCTTGATCCTCTTCACCAAAGCCCAGGATGTGTCTAAATAGATCACTAGATGTGACTATCCTGGATATCAACATGGGTTAGTGTTTTCACATTCAAATCCCCCCTCTCTTTGCATCATCACCCAATCATCTTCCGTCATCGTCCTCCTTTCGCATTTGAGGAGAAGGGAAGGTGTGTAGTCTATTGAATTTACCACTTCCTCTTGTTTTTCAGATTGATCATGACTCATGTTCTCATAGAGGGTAAGTATGATCACAAAATCCATACCATCTTATAATGAACTATGAGAAATTTGATTCTTTCTTTGATCAGGTTATGTAGGATGCCCGCCTAAGGCCCGAGATCAAGGGACATTCTCCATAAATGGTCACCCCAATAAAATCCACCAAAATCATTAAGGCATCATATTTAGATATATTCCCTAACGCGACTCCTCTATAAATTCATCCTCAATGGTTTAAGTCCCAATCATATCCCCTATAATGGGAAACTTCCACAGGTAATCCCCATCCATATGAACAACACAAATTATGATTCATGTCCCAATTAAGATACATAGGTTGAATTTCAATAGTCGATGTCTCAAAGGGGATCCTTTTCAAAGGTTATTCCCCAGTAGTTCCCCCAAAAGTAGTGCCACATTTATGGTATAATCTTCAAATGAAATAGAACGAAAATGTATTTTGATTCCCAAAAAACGGGGATATGTAGCGAGGCTCCACGAGGTCCAAACCATATAAGAAAATCACCCTAGTGTTCACCTAGAAATATCCCCAGTATGGCCATATCCACCAAGGAGAAAATACCTCTCCTATGCATCCTCGACTACATTGGTGTTATTCCAACATGATATCTTGACTACTCATCCTCTACCTAGATGTCCTTGTCACACGACGCTAAACATCATGTATGGGTCCACATCACATGACATTAAATGTTGATGTGTCCAGTTAAGTGGCACTAAAATTTGTGGGTTCATATTCCTATCACGAGGATATGTAGTAATCTCATATCATGGTTTTGATCACGATATCAAATAAACTTTCGTTCTCCATGGATGATGATAAACTCCATAGAACAACATCATTGGGCTTAAACTAGAATTTTCTCAGTAATTCCTAATCCATGCATATCCCTAATTTATTTTTCATGTTAGGGGTACTCCATGGACAAAAGTTTGGGAAAATCCAAAGAATCATGAACATATGAATATTCCTCAAATCATTAAGAGTGTTAGGGAGTAGGAAATAATCCACCCCCAAATGGGTGTGCTGAGCCCGAACTCCCATCCTATCAACCAATAGAGTCTTTAAGTGTCGTTGGCCAAATTATCATACAATGAACACCTGAATTTGGATGGATGGTCCATGAATCGTGGATAAAGGGTATGTTGGGTGTTTCTATAACCATGAATAAACACGTTAGAGACCATATAATGACATCATACTCGACACGGAATGATTAAAAACATACTCAACCCCATGCAATCCCCGATGGGGACCAATCAACTGTGGTACCTCCTTCACAATGTGGGAATGATACACTACATAGTCCCCTCATGGATGGACATGAAAAACCCACATCACCTGGGGTGAGATGTGAATCATGTCGAAACAAAAATGGTAAACATGGCGTAAAACTCATCATAATATTGTACAATTGGTTACTATCCGTAGGGATATTTTTTAACTTCCCTGGTACAATGAGAATTTGTTAGAAATCAGGTATTTTAGTGTTTTTAGGTATCTTTTTGGTTTTTTAGCTTTTTAGGTATTGGTTATGTATTTTAAGGGTTTTTATGATTTCTCATATTTTTAGAGGATTTATAATATTTTTAGGGTTTCAAGGGGATTATGGGTCTTTTATGTTTTAATGGGTTTTGGTGTCATTTAGGGGAATATTATGGGTTTTAGGGACTTTTAGGTTTTTTTAGGGACTTCTATAGTTTTATGTGTTTTTAGGTTATTTTAGTTTTTTTAGGTGGATTTAAAATGTTTTATGGTTGTTTAGGTCACTAATTGGTATTTATATTATTTATTTCCTTTTAGTGTTTTCATTATCTTATGTGTCTTTTAGGGTTTCACTTATAGGGTTTAGGAATTAGGATGTAGGGTTTAGGGATTAGGGTCTATAATTTTGGGTTTTGAATATAGGCTATAAGGTTTAGGGTGTAGGGTTTTGGGTTTAGGGTGTATGGTTTAGGGATTACGATGTAGTGTTTGGGGTTTAGGGATTATGTTATAGGGTTTAAGGTGATGGGAAAATGGTTTATGATTTAGGGTATCACTTTTAGACTGTTTTTGGGTTTTTATTATTTTTTAGGGTTTATAGTTTATAGGTTGGATTTTTGGTTTATATATTTTTTAGGGGTTTAAGGATTTTGAGGTTTCTTAATAGGGTTTAACATTTTAGGTTGTTTTAGGGATTTTTATTGTTTTAGGGGTTTAAAATTATTTTTATTGTTTTAGAAAATTTTAGTGTTTGAGGGAATTTTTTTTTCAGATTTTGAGGTTAGTTATGATTTTTTGTTTTTAGGGTTTTGTATGGTTTTTTGTAATTTGAGGAGTTTTATGGGATTACGGGTTTTAGTGTTTTTTGGTTTTTATGGATTTTTATGGTTTCATTGTGTTTTTAGGGGAAATTCATATTATTTGTTTATTTATAATTTATTAAGTGATTTTATGTGTTTTGACGGTTTCAAGCGGTTTTAGAGATTTTAGGTTTTTATTGTTTTTAGTGTTTTTAGGGTTTTTAGATTTTATAGGTATTTTTGGTTCATAGGTGGTTTTTTTAGGATGTAATGATTTTCACGAGTTTTAGAGGTTTTAGGGGTTTTGTTTTTGTTTTTTTTGCGGGTTTTTTGGTTTTTAGGGAATTTATGTATCTATTTTTCTAGGGTATTTTTGGAATTTTACCATTTTTAGGGTCCTTTAGGATTTTATAGGGGTCATAATGTATTTTGGGATTTTTATAGTTTTTTTGTGTTCCTTGGGGTTTTTTAGAGTTTGTTAGATTATTGGAAGGTTATTTAGGTTTTTATGGTGTTTTATGGTCTTTTAGGGTTTCTAGGTTCTTTAGTGTCTTTTAGTGGGTTTTAAGGTTTTAGTTTTGTTTATGGTTTGTCGGGGTGGAAGGTCTTTTGGGGATTTTAAAGGGGTTTTAGGGATTTTTGGAGTTTTATTATGGGTTTTAGGTCTTCTAGGTGTTCTCGAGCCATTTTGTGTTCGAGGATCTTTTGGGATATTGTAGATTTAATAGTATTTTAGGGTTTTAGGGTTTTATATGTTATTTTAGGGTTTTATGTTTTTTTACACATTTTTGGGTTTTCAAGGGTTTTAGGGTCTTTTGGGTCTTTTATGGGTTCTATAGGATTTTTGTTGATTTAGGGTTTTTGGATTTTATTGGTTTTTTTGAAATTATTTATTGTTTTGAGAGATTTTAGGGACATTTAGGGTATTATTATTTTTAGGGTTTTGTGGGTACATTTAATATTTTTAGATTCTTTTAGGGTTATAGTATTATTAGGAATTAGGGGTTTTTTTGGGTTTTGGGGTTTTTAGGGTATTTATATTTTTAGGGGTTTTCATTGTTTTATATTGTTTACTATTTAAGGGGGGTTTTATGCTTTTTTTAGGGTTTTTAATATTTTTAGGTGTTTATAAGTTTTAAGTGTTTTAAGGGTCTTTTAGAGAAATTTATGGGTTTTGGGGTCTTTTTTGTCTTTTAAGGATTTTACGAACTTTTTGGGGGTTTCTACAGTTTTTAGTGGAATAATCGTATTCTTGGATTTTAATGAATTTTTGGATCCTTAGTGTTCTTATGGTGTTTATTGTGTTTTAAAATTTTTAGGGTCATCTAGTGTTTTCAATGGTTTTTGGGTATTTATTGTTTTTCGTGGTATTTAGGAAATATAATGGGGGTTTAAAGGGTTTTTTTATTTTTATTGTCTTTTGGGTTTTATGGGTATTTATATTTTTTAGGTTTTATAGATTTTTAAGGACATTTAGGAATGTTTTATTATGTTCTGGGTATTTTAGAGAGTTTTTATTAGTATTATAATTTTTAAGTGTGTTAGAGATCATTTTATTTTTTAGTTCTTCTATTGTTTTGTTGATGTTTTGGGATTTCTTTTTATTTTTAGGGGTTTAGGGTATTAAGGTATTTCTAGGGTCTTCTATGGGTTTTAGGGAAATTTATGATATTTTAGGGGTGTTTTTAAAATATTTTAGGTTTTTATGATTTATAAGGTTTTAGAGGATTTATGGATTTTTAGTGTATTAAGGGTTTTCTAGGGTTTTTGTGTTTTAATGTTTATAATGGTTTTTAGGGTTTTTTTATTTTTATGCTTGTTTTTGGGTTTTATTGGTTTTTAGGGTTGTATGATTTTTTGTTGTCTTTTAGGGGATTTAATAACTTTTAGGGTCTTTTAATGTTATTATTGTTTTATATTTTTTAGGTTTTTTCGGGGTTTTTTAGTTTTAATGGCCTTTTTGTGGTTTAAAGGGTTTTTTATTATTTTTTGCGTTTCTAAAAAAATTTAGTGTTTTTATTCATTTATGGTTTTTAGTATTTTATTTTTTTTGGGTGCATCGATTTTTGTTGGGTGTTATAGATTTTATATTAGTTTTCAAAAAATTTATGGTTTTAAGTGTTTATAGGGTTTGTGAAATTTTTAGTGTTTTAGGGTTCCTAAAGGTCGTTTGGGTTTCATGATTTTAGGGTTTTATAGGTCATAAATTATTTTCGGGTATTTTATGTTTTTATCGGGTTTAGTGGATTTTTTGGGTCTTAGGGGTTTTATTTCCTTTTTTATTTTTATGTTTTTAGAGATTTTTAGGGTTTTTAGGGGGTTTTAGGTTTCTTTGGTGTTTTTATAATTTTTATGACATTTTAGTGTTTATCGTAAGGGGTTTTGTGATTAGGATAGAGGGTTTAAGTTTTATGTCGTAGGTTGTAGTTTATTGGTTATAGGTTTTAAGGTTTAATGGGTAGGGATTATGGTTTAGGATTTTATTAGGGTCCATTATGGGTTTTTAGGGGTTTTTAGGTTTTTTAGTATCTTTATTTTTTTATTATCCTTAATGATATATTCCAAGATTTTAAGGAATTTTATGGGTTTTTAGTGTTTTAGTTTCATTTTTGTGGTTTTAATATTTCTGGTAATCTCTAGGGTTTTTATGGATGTTAGGGTTATTTTTGGTTTTTCCAATTTTTAAATGCCTCTTGTGGTTTTATGCTCCTTTACATTATTTTAGTTTTTAGGGTCCTTCAAGACTTTTTGGCGGTTTATGGTTCTCTTATGGTTTTCTGGATTTTATTGTTCTTTTAGGGTTTTTAGGGTTATTATAATCTTTTAGGGGTTTAAGGATATGTTATTGTAATTTAGGGGGGTTTAGGTTTTTTAGTGACTTTTAGGGGTATTCAGGGTCTTTTAGGTATTTTTATGGTTTAAGGTCATTTAATGTTTTTTTTGGGTTTTTATCTTTTTAGGGGATTTTAGGTATTTTTAGTATTTTTAGGGTTTTTAGGGATTCGTTAAGGGTATATTGTTTAAAATGGGTTTTTTGGTTTTTAGGAACCTTTTTTTGGTTTGGGGTTTTTTGTTTTGTATTGGGATTTAGATTATTTAGTTGTTTTAGGGTTTTGTGTGTGTTTAGGGTTTTGAAGTCATATTAGTGGTTTTTAATGGTTTTAGGGTTTTAGGGTTTTTATAATTCTGTATGGTTTCTCGGTTTTTAATGGTTTTTTGTGTTTTTATGGTTTTCTTGGGTTTTAAAATATTTTATAAAACTTAATATAATTTATGGCTTTTAGAGTTTTTTTGGGTTTAGGTATTTTTATTGATTTTATGGGGGTTTTAATATTTTTAGATGTTTAAGGTATTTTCGGTGTTTTTTAGATTTTTTGGAGTGTTTGGGGGGTTTTGTGTTTATTTTTTTAGATTTTTTAGTATTATAAGCTGGTTTTACGTTTTTATGGGTTTTCCATGTGTCTAGGATTTGTAGGGTTTAAATCTTCTAGGAATATTTTAATAATTTTTAGGGTTTAGGGTGTAGGGGTTAATGTTTAGGGTGTATGGTATAGGATTTTTGTGGTAGGGTTTCGGTTCATGGTTGTATGATATAGGGAAATGGGTTTGTGGTTTAGGGTTTAGGGTATTGTGTATAGGGTTTGGGGTTTTAGGTATAGCATTTATGGTTCAGGGTATATGATTTTGGGAGCATGGTTTATGGTGTATTCTTTAGGGGATGAGAGTTTAGGGTGTTGGATTTAGGATTTTGGGTGTATGGTGTATGGTTTATGGTGTTGTTAACTGGGTTTAGGGTGTAGGTTTTATGGTTTTGGGTGAAGGGTATAGTTTTTTGGGTATAGGTTTTAGGGTTTCGACTGTATTGTTCAATATATAGGGTTATGGTTGTTTTGATTAGGGTTTTGGGTGTAGGGTATATGGTTTAGGGTGTTTGGTTTAGGGTTTATGGTGTTTGGAAAATGGATTAGGTAAATGTGTAAATGGTATAGAGTGTAGGGTGTATGTTTTAGGGTGTGTTTTTTATGGTTTATGGGGCAAGGTATTGGGTTTTGTGCGAAGTGTGTAGGGATTATGATGCAGAGTATAATGGTTCAAGTGTAAGGATTGTGGTTTAGGGTGTAGTTTATAGGGTTAAGGGAATGGAATCTAGGTTTTAGGGTGTCTGTAATAGGGTTTATAGTGTAGGATTAATAGTGTAGGGATTAGAGTTTAGGGTGTAGGGTTTAGGGTATAGGGTTTATGATTTTGGGTGTCAGGTATTGGGTGTGGGGTTCAAGATTTCGAATTTAAGGTGTACGGTTTAGAGTTTAGTGTGTGTGGTATAGGGTATATTGTTTAGGGTATTGGGTTTATGGTTTAAGACTTACAGTTTTTGGTGAAGGGTATAAATTATAGTGTTTTCATAGTTTTTAGTTGTTTTATGTTTTTTTGTTTTTATAAATTTTAAGGATTTTAGGGGGTTTTGTGGATTTTGGTTTTTTAGGGTTTTATATTTTTTTAGGTTTTTTTTTGATTCAGGGTTTTAGGTGTATTTTAATATTTTTGGTTTTTAGTATTGTGGGGGGGTGTTTAATATTTTTTATGTTTTCACGGTTTTTATGATTTTTTTAGAGTTTTTATGGATTTTAGCAGTTTTTGGCATTATGTGGGGGTTTAGGGACTTTCTTGTTTTTTAAGGTTTCATCTGGTTTTAGGATTTTTATTGTTTGTTATAGGTTGTAGGTTTTTTCCTTATAGGGGTTTAGGTGTTTTTTATTAATATGGATTTTATGGAGTATTATGATTTTTCAAGTTTTTTTGGTTCTTTTATTCTTATGGATTGTTAGAATTTTAAGGTTTTGTGGGGTTTTAGTGTTTTTATCATATTTTTAAATATTTTTTTTAAAATTTTGGGTTTTCTATGATTCTAGTATTGTCTTAGGGATTTATGATTTTTTTAGAGTTTTAGGGTTATAAGTGTGTTTTATGCATTTAATGGTTTTAGGTTTTATGTGGTTATTTTGGGGGTTTAGGGAATAGGTGTTTATGGTTATTTTACGCTTTAAAGTATTTTTAGGGTCTTTTGGGGGGTTTAGTGTTTTTATGGTCTTTTAGTGGTTTTAGGGTTTTTATTATTCTTTGGGTATTAATAGGGATTTTTAGGGGTTTTAGGGTTTTTATGGATTTTATGGTTTTATGGGTTTATAGTGTTTTTTGGTTTTTAGTATTTTTAGAGGTTTTTTTTGATTTTATCAGTTTAGTATTTTGGGGGGTTTTAGAGGATTTAGGGGTTTTGTGGGGTTTGTGGGTTTTTAATGATTTTAGAGTTTACGATGGGTTTTAATAGTCTATGGGTTTTTAGGGCTTTCTGTGATTTGAGTGTTTCTATGGTTTTTGGTAAATTTTTACGGGTTTTTGATATTTTAATGTTTTTTGGGGGGTTTTACGGTTTTTTATGTTTTTAAGGGTATGCATTGTTTTTTAGTGGGTTTTTTGGTTTTTAGTGGTTTTATTATTTTTTGGGGTTTTGAGTTTTTTAGGATTTTTAAGGTTTATATGGTTTTCAAGATTTTTAATGGTTTTTTTTGTTTTTATGGATTTTAGGGTGTTTTACTATTTTAAGGGATTTAGGGTTTTTATAATTTTAAGGGATTTTTTTGTTTTTTCAGTTTTTCAGGTTTATTTAATGTGTTTTGGGGGGGTTTTAGTATTTTTAGGGGTTGTATGGGTTTGAGGTAGTATTATGATTTTTTTGGGGTTTGGGGGTTTTCAGGTGTTTATGGTGTTTAGGGTATTTTAATGGGGTTTTATGGGTTTTAAGGGGTTTAGGGTATTTTGGGGTTTTTCAGTTTTGTTAGTTTTTAGGTGTGTTTTGGGTCATTCAGAGTTTTTTATGCATTTTAGGATTTCATTTTATTTCTGGGGTTTTTAGTTCCCTTTAGGGTTTTAAGTGTCTTTTTAATTTTTAAGTGGTTTTGGATCCTTTTTATTTTGTTTTGGGTTTTATATCCTTTTATGATTTTTAGGGGATTTTATGTTCATTTAGGGTGTTAAGGATTTTTAATGTGTTTTTAGAGTTTTAGGGATTTACGGTCTTTTAGGATTTTTAGGGGTTTTGGTCAATATTTGGGATTTCCAGGTTTTATAGGCTCTTTTTGGGGTTTTATGGTTATTTTAGGGGGTTTTGTATTTTTAGGTTTTTAAGGTGTTTTATGAATTTTTGGGTGTTTAGGGTATTTTAGGGTTTTAATGTTTTTAATGTTTTTGTGATATTTTAGAGTTTTTATGGTGGTTGAGGGGTTTTAGGGTTTTACGGGTTTTAGATATTTTAATGGTTTTAAGGTTTTTATTTGTGTTAGGGTATTTATGGTTTTAGAGTGTTTTGATCATCCTTTCAGGTTATAGGGTTTTTATGTTTTTTATATTTTTACGTTCTATAAATATTTTTAGTGTTTTATGTTTTTTATGGATTTTAATGTGTTTAGTTTTTAATGAGTATTAGGGTTTTAAGGGGTTTTCAGAGTTTTTAGGGGGGTTTTAGAGTTATATGATTTGTATAGGGTTTATGATTTTTAAGGTTTTGTGGATATTTTGTATTTTTAAGGTTTTTTTGTGTTGTTTTGAGTAATTAAGGTGTTTAAGGTTTTTTAGGGAATTTAAGGGTTTTTGAGGAATTTATTTTTAAGGTATTTTAGGGTATTTTGGGGGTTTTGGGGTTTTTGGGATTATTTTTATTTTCATGGAATTCTAAGGGATTTTAGGCTTTTTAGTGTTTTTATGGGATTGTAAGGTTTTTTAGGATATTAGGGGTTTTGGGGTGTTTTAATATTGTTGTAGGGTTTTGAAGGGTTTTTAGGTATTTCATGGATTTTAGGTTTTTAGGGTTTAAAGGAGGTTTGGGGGTTTTTTTGTATTATAGGGCTTTTTAATGTATATGTTTTTCGAATTTTTACAGTTATAATTTTTTTAGGATATTTTTGGTGTTTATATAGACATTTAGGGTTTTAGGGATTTTATTTTGGCTGTTTAGTGTTTAATGGGGTTTTAGGGATTTTAGATACATTTATAATATTTTTTGCAGATTTATATGGTTTTTAGGGGTTTTATGTTTTTGAATGGTCATTTAGGTTTTGGGGGGTTTTTAGGGCGGTGTTTTGGATTAGTTTATTTTGAGGATATTAAGGGATTTTATGCGTTTTCATTTATTCTAAAAAATATACAGGTTTTATGGTTTTCTTGTGTTTTCATGTGTTTTTATGGTTTTTATGGTTTTTAGGGTTCTTATGGATTATTTATTTTTTTATTTTTTTAGGATTTCTAGGGTTTTGATGGATTTTAGGGTGTTTTGTGTTTTTTAGGGTTATTAGTGATTTTTTTTGGTTTCAATGAGTTGATAGGGTTTAGTGGTTTTTTTTCAGGGGTTTTTTCTGTGTTTTTACTGTATTTTTATGTCTTTTGAGTTTCTGTGTATTTTTAGGAATTTAAAAGAATTTTTTGGACACTTTTAATATGATTTAGTGTTTATATTATATTTTGAGTGTTCATGATTTTTGGGATTTTTTGTGTTATTTTATTTTTTTAGGTTTTAGGGATTTTATGGTTTATTTAGGTTTTTAGTTGATTTAATGGGTTTAGGTTCTAATGGGATTTAGTGTTTTTAAGGATATTTTAGAAATAAATGTTTTTTATTATTTTTAATGTTTTTCACATTTTTTGGATATTTCATCGTTTTAGTGATTTTAAAGGTTTTTAACCATATAATAGTATTTTTAGTTTTAGTTATTTTTTCAGTTTTTAGGGGGTTTTTCAATTTTTAATGGATTTTATTAGTTTTAGTGTATTTAAGTGTTTTTGGATTTTTTGGGGGTTTTATGAGTTTTATTGTTTTTAGGGTTTTGTGTTGTTAATTTTATAATACTTTTTTATGGATTTTTCAGGGTTTTAGGGTTTCTTCATTGTTTTTTTGGGTTTTAGTGTTTTATAAGGTTTAATTTTTATGGATATTCTGGGTTTAGAAGGGGTTTTAGGTTTTTCTTATGTTTTTTTGTTTTTATGGTTTTCCTAAGGGTTTTATTGGTTTTAGGGTTATTTATGTATTTAGTTTATATGATTTTAAGTGTTTTGGGGTTTCTAAAGATGTTTTTGGGTACTAGGTTTTTTATGTATCATTATGGTTTTTTTGGATGGTTTAGGGATTTTATGTATTTTATAGTTTTTAATGTTCTTTCATTTTTTTGGGTTTTTAGTAGTTTTTTGGATTTTTATGGTTGTTTTTTATTTTTTAGGTGTATTTATGGATTTTATGATTTGTAGGGTTTTTATGTTTTTAATGTGTTTAGGGTTCTAAGGTTTTTAGGGCGTTTTAGGGTAAATTTATATTTTTAGGATTTTATCTTATTTTGATGGTTTTTTTATTTTTTGGATATTTTCTGGTTTTTAGTGTTTTGACAGATTTTTGGGTTTTTATTATTTTAGGTAGTTTTTGCAGGCTTTAGGGTACTATATGGGTTTTATAAATTTTAATGTATTTATGTATTTTTAGAATTTTTCGGTTTATTTAAGGTTTTTAGGTCCTTTTAGTGGTTTCTATGGTTTTTTGGACATTTAGGGGTTTTGATAGTTTAAGGGTCTTTTATAGTATTTAGTGTTTTTAGGGTCTTTTTGGGATTTATAGTCTTAATGGTTTTTTGGTGTTTTCATGTTTTTAGGTTTTTATGGATTCTTATTGTTTTTATGATTTACATCGATGTTTTGGGATTTTTAAAGTTTTTATTATTTTTAGGGGGTTTTATTGAATATAGGGTTTTTATGGTTTTTTGTGATTTCAAGCGGGATTATATGGCTGATATGGTTTTTTGGTTGTTAGGATTTTTTTAGGGTTTTTACAACATTTAGGATCTTTTAATGTATTAATGGTGTTTGGGGGGGGGTTGAGTTTTTAAGGATTTAGTGGTTTTTAGTATCTTTAGGGTTTTAAGGTTTTTAGTGGATTTTGGGTTTTTTAGGGGTTTATGGATTTTTATTATTTTAGGGGTTTTAGGGGGCTATTTATATTTTAGAGTTTTTATGGTTATAATGGTTTTTATTTATTTTAGGGGTTGTAGTGTTTTTTATGTGTTTTATTGTTTTTGGTATTTTTAGTTTTTTTAGGATTTTTTTAGTTTTATGGAATTTTTTCATTTTAAGGGATTTTATTGTTTTTAGGGTGTTAGGGGTTTTCGGGTTTTTGGGTTTTATGTTGTGTTTTAGGGTTTTTATGATTTTATGGATCTTTTTTATTTTTATGGGTTTTTGATTTTTTAGGGGGTTTAAAAATATATAGATCTTTCTAGTGATTTATAATGTTTTATTGATAATTTATGATTTTTGGGGGTTTTATGGTTTTTTAGGGTTTGCATGTTTTTTATGTGTTTTTAGGGTTTTAGGATTTTATTTGGTTTTTAGGGGGTTTTGGGTTTTTTTGATTTGATGGATTATTTTAAGGGTTTTTATTAATATTAGGAGTTTCAAGTGTATTTGGGGTTTAATAATATTTTTAGTGGTTTCAGTGTTTTATGTTTTTTTAGGTTTATAAGTTTTTTAGGGGTTTTTACGGTTTTTAGTGTTTTGTGGTTTTAGGGGTTTTGGAGTGTTTTTGAAATTTATTGACTGTTTTAGGTTTCATAGAGGTATTTAGTGTATTTTAGGGGTTTATGGTCATTTTCTTTTTTATGTTTTTTATGGTTTTGTTAGTGGTTTTAGGGTATTTAGGTGTTTATGTTTGTTTATAGGTTTTATAGTTTTTAGGGTCCATTTGGGACATAAGTTGTTTTATGGGTATTTAAGGGTTTTTGGGTTTTTAGTGGTTTATGTTTTTTTAGATTTTTTTTGGTTTTTAGGCGCCTTAGGTTTATTTTACTATTTTATGATTTTTAAGGGTTTCAGAATTTTTTACTATTTTTATCTTTTAGGAGTTTTTTATTTTTTAGGGTTTTGGGGACTAAGGTTTTTTAGGTTTTAAATGATTTTTTGATATTTTAACAGGTTTTTGGGGTTTTAGTAGTTTTTAGCTCTTTTAAGGTGTTTTTTGGTTTTTAGGGTTTTTTTAGGGTTTTCCAGTTTTTTTGGGATTTTGTTTTTTTATGGATTTGATGGTTTTTATTTCATTATGGTTTTTATAGTTTTTAATTTTTTTAGTATTTTTTAGGTTTTTATTTTAGTTTTAGGGTTTAATATTGTTATTAGTGTTATGGGGTTTTTAGGTTTTTAGGTTTTTTAAGGGGTTTTGTGTTTTTAGTGTTTTTAATGATTTTTTTGGAATATTGTGGTTTTAGGTATTTTAAGGCTTTTATGGTTTTAGAGTTGTTTTAGGGATTTTAGGTTTTTAGGGCATTTAATTTTTTTTAATGTTTATCATGATTTCAGGGTGTTTGGGTGTTTGATTATGGTTTTCATTTTTTAGGTATTTTCAATTATCTAGGATTTTATGGATTACTTTTTCTATTAGTTTTTTTATATTTTTATGCTTTTTGAGGGTTCTATTGTTTTTGTTACTTTTAGGTATATGTTTTATTTCTGGGGATTCAAGGGTATTTAGTATTTCTCAATTCATGTGTTTTTTTGGGTGATTTAGGGGTTTTGGGTGTTTTAGAGTTTTTTTTGGGTTTTATTCGGGTTTCATAGGTTTTATGTTTTGTTGTATTTTTGGATTTTTTAGTGCTTTTAGTGTTTTAATTATATTTGAGGGGTATTTTAGGGTTTGCATAGAATATTTTTGGTTTGTGGGGTTTTAGGATCTTTTAGGGGTTTTATGTCCTTTTGAGGTTTTTTGGGTTTTAGGGGTTTTAGGGTCTTTTAGGAGTGTCTGTTGTTTTATGGTGTTTTATGGGGTTTTTTTGTATTTTAGGGTGCATAGAATTTTATGGGTTTTCTAGGGGTTTTAGTATTTCTAGTTATTTTTACTGTTTTAGGGTTTATATTATTTTTGGGATTTCATATTTTTAGGGGTTCTAGGTGATTTTAGGGGTTTTAGGTTTTTTTGGGTGTTTTATCTATTTTATGTTTTTTGGGATTTTTAGGGTTTTTGGGATTTTCATGGTATTTAGGCTATTTAGGTTTTTTGGGTTTAGGGTCTTAATGGGTTTTAGGGGTTCTTTTGTTTTTAAAATTTTTAGGTTCTTTTAATGTTTATTTTGTGTTTTGGGCACTTTATTGGTTTTTTGTGTTTTTAGGTTTTTAGGCTTTTTATGTCCTTTAAGAGTTCTTTTTGTTTTTAGTTTATTTTATGGTTTTTGAGGTTTTTTCTTTTTGTGTTTTTTATGGAGTTTGGGGTTTTTGGGTTTTTTACGAACAGTTAAGGTTATTAGGGACTTTTTGGGTATTAAAATGCATTTAGGGTCAGTTAGGGGTGTTTATAGTTTTTGTAATTCCTTAAGGGTATTAGTGTTTTTTGGAAAATTAAGGGTTTAGTAGTCTGTAGGGTACTTTAGGCTTTTAGGATTTTTTGAAACCATTGGAATTTTATGGTGTTTTAGGGTTCTTTATGTTTTTTATAATTTTTAGGGGTCATAATGTTTTCATGAACCTTTAGGGTTTTAGGTATTTTTAGCGTCTGTTTGGGCGTTTTTTGTAATTTATGGTCCTTATGAATTTTAGTGTCTTTTAGTGTTTCTAGGGTTTTATGGTCTTTTAGTGGGTTTATATATTTTCATGGTTCTTCTAACATATTTTTATAATTTTAGGGTCTTTTAGGTGTTTTTAGGTGTTTTTAGGTATTTTTACGTTTTCATGGGATTTTATGAATTTTTTGGGATTCAGGGGTTTTTATATTTTTAGGGTTATTATCGTTTTCATGTTTTAGGGGTTTTATAATTTTAGGGCCTTTTACTATTTTTAGGGTTTTAGAGTTTTAAATTTTTTAGGGTATTTGTGGTTCTTTATTGTTGTTAGGTTGTTTTGGTGTATTTATGTTTTTTTCTTAATGGGGTTTAGTGATTTATTTGGTAATTTTAATGCTGATTAGGTTTTTTTTATTTTATTGTTTTTTTGGGTTTTCTGGGGTTTTAGTGTTTATAATGGGTTTATGGGTTTTAAGGGGGTATTAGGGTTTTTCTGGTTTCTAGGTATTTTATTGTTTTTATGTAATATAGGATTTTAAGGGGATTTTGGGTTTATGAAGAGTTTTTAGAGAGACTTTGTGGTTTTTACTACTTTTAGAGGTATTAGGTGTTTTATTATTTTATGGGTTTTATGGTATTAAGGGTTTTTCATTGATTATAATGGGTTTGAGTGAATTTTGGTATTTCAATGTGGTTTTATGAAATTTAGTGTGTTTAGGGTTTATAGGTTTTTGTGGTATTAGGGGTTTTTAGAGTTAATGGGAGTTTTTCTTGTTTTTTAGAGTCTTAGGTTTTTTATTATTTTAGGTGATTTTAGAGAATATTTGGGTTTTTAGATTATTTTGTGTTTTTTGGGGATCTAAGGATAGTATGTGGGATTTTAGGGTATTTATATTTTGGGTGGTTTTTTATATTTTTATGGGTTTTTTGGTTTTTTGGTATTTTAGTGTTTTTAGGATTTTTAGATTATTTTTAAATTTTTTAGGGTATAATGGGTTATTAATTTTTTAGAATTTGTAATGTTTTCTAGGTTTTTGGGATAATAATTTTTTCTTGGATTTATGGGTTTAAATCAGTTTTTATAATTTTTATTGTTTTTTTAGATTTTACGTTTTTACAGTTTATAAGGGATATAGGGTTTTTTGGTTTTTAGGAATTTATAGGGGTTGTATAGTCTTTTAACTGTTCTCTCTATTTTATGGATTTTATGGTATTTTTGTCTTTTCTATTGGATTTTAGGATTTTAGGATATTTTGTGTGTTAGGTTAACATAGAGATTTTACGAATTTTATAGGGTTTTTAGGGGATTTAGGGATTTCATGTTTTTAAGGGTTTGGGGGGTTAGTTTTATAGCTATTTTTTTGTGTTATTTGGTTTTTTTGGGTTCTAATGGTATTTAGAGGTTTTCAAGTTATTCTGGATTTTTTTAGATTTTTATGGAATTTAATCTATTTAGGGTATTTTATGGGTTGGTTGGGTTTTTTTGGGTCTCTTATTATTTTACTTGTTTTTGGTGTTATCATGTTTTTTGGGTTTTTGGGGATATTGAGTGGTGTTTATGATTGTTAGGGTTCTTTAGGGTATTTAGGATGTTTATGTGTTTTGAGAATTTTTGGTTTTTTTGGGTTTAGGGTTTCTAGTTTTTTTGTGTTTTTAATTTTCAATGGTTTTTTATGTGATAATGCATTTTAGGGTTTCTATGGGGTTTTAAGATTTTTAATCATATTTTTTTATTTAGATTTTTCTTATTATTCTGGGGTTTTTATGGTTTTTTAGTTCTTTTAGTGTCTAGGTATTTCTAGGGATTTTTTAGGATTTTTTTAAAAAAATTATGACTTTTTCTTTTTATGATTTCGGGGGTTCCGTCAGGTTTTTGAGGGCCCAGTAATTAATTTCATGAGTTTTTACGTTATTTTAAGGGTTTTATGATTTTTTATAATTTTTATGGTCTTTTATTGTTTATTTGGGTTTTATGGTTTATCTATAGTTTTAGTGGTATTTTGTGTGTATAGTGGATTATTTGGATTTTAGGGGCTTTTAGTGTCTTTAATGGTATTTTATGTTTTTAGGGGTTTCCAAGATTTTAGGAATTTTTATGATTTTTAGTGCATTGATTTTGTTTTATAGTTTTATGCGTTTTAGTGGGTTTTAGGATTTTTATTGATTTTTTATTGTCATTTCTGGTTATTTTGGGTTTTTTGGATTTTTTGGGTTTTAAGGTTCATTAGGACATATTTTTGTTTTTAGAGTCTTAATGTGTTTTTGGGTTATATTATGAGTTTTAATGCATCTTATGGTTCTCCATGGTTTTTAGTGATTTTTACAATTTTTTAGTTCTTTAGGGTATTTTAGGGGTTTGGGTTATTTTTATGGGTTTTAGGCTTTTATGGTTTTATGGTGTTTTACAGCTTTATGGTTTTTATGGTTTTCATTGATTTTAAATGGTTTTAGGGGTTTTTTAGTTTTTTGGAATTGTCTGATTTGTATTGTTTTTTCAGATTTGTTTATGGTTTTATGGTTGTTCTAGGGTTTTAGGGTTTAGGGTTCAGGGTGTACGACATAGAGTATTTGTTGTTGGGTATTAATTTTCGGGTGTGGGGTGTAAGATTTTGGTTACTGGGTTCTAGGCATTGGGGGAAAGGGACAGGGTTTAGGGTGTTGGGTTTAGAGTTTAAGGCGTATGGTTACGGTATAGGGTGTTGGGTTTATGGTTTAGGGTGTAGGGTTTAGTGTTTGAGGTGTAGGGTTTAAGGTTGAAATTGTAGATTGTAGGGTTTAAATTTTATGTTGTATGGTATAATCTTTTGGGTATAGGGTTTATAGTTTAATGTGTAGAGTTTAGAGTTTAGGGATTAAGGTTAAGCAATTTGGGTGTAGGGTTTTCGGTATTGGGTTTAGGGTTTAGGGGTTAGAGTTTAAGGTTTAGGGTTTATAGTGTATGTTATAAGTTTAAGGGTGTAGGGTATATGGTTTATGGTGTAGGGTATATTGATTATAGTGTGGGTGTTATGGTTCTGGTTAAAGGGTTTAGTGTTTAGGTTTTAGGGTCTAGGGTGTTGGGTATAGGGTTTAGGATGTAGGGTTTAGGGTATAGTGTGTAGGTAAGAGGTCTTAGGTTGTTGGGTGTTAGGTTAAGGTTATATCGTATATGAAATTTGGTGTGGGGTATATGAATTAGATTTTTTGGTATAGGGTTTTTGTCATGAACCAACCCGGGTCGACCTCGAACCGGTCACCCGAGCCAACCCGCGACATGACCCGAGAGGCGTTCCCGATCCTCCCAGGCTGGCGGCAAGCACCAGGGCATCACATAGTACACGTGGGAACGATTTCGCCCATTAAAAATTTACTAAGAAGCAGAAATAAATAAATGACAATAAAATAAAAATAGACAAGAACATAACTAACCTGACCACGATCCAAACTCCTCGCGACCCCGAGAGTCGATCGTCAAACTACAACCAACTCTCATCCACGACGAGCAAGCTCGAGTCAAACCTGCAACAGAAACTAAAAACGAGAAAACACTATAGGCGTGAGTATTAAAACTCAGTAGGCTAGCCCGATAAATCTATTCCCAAAGCACTACCAATAAAAGAAGAATTTACCAACTTCAAGTTTGAACTACATTATAGAAAATATGGGTTTTCAAACACACACACTTTCCGTTTTGAAAACAAGTAATAGTCCATTGCCCTTTTTAATTCCGAACAAGTTCAACGTTGTAAGAAATGGGTGAATTGTGTTTTAAAACATTTTGGGAAGAATTTAGAAATCCAAACGTTTGTTGTCAGTCAAAAGGAAAAACACACACAACACACACTAGGGTAATGGGAAAAAGTGGCACGCAAGGGGAGGCATCCAAACTCGACCTTTCAATCGCATGCCACATAAAAATAGACACTAAAAGAGACATGGGTCGAACCTATGAGATCGTGAACAAACCAGAACATACTATAAATGTGACTCATCCTGAAGGCATGCCCTAACTTGATGACGTCATAACGCCCAAACGCTCGGTATAGCCCTACCTGGCCTAACGGAGGGGCCCAATCCCCTAGCGGCTCCAACCACACTAAGGGCCACTAGCCAGTGCGTAATCTAAACTACTGCAGCAATCGTTCTTAGAGAATTCACTCACTATGCCAGGTTTCCATGTCAACACGTATAATCATCAGGGTTGAGTCAACAATGTAAAACTAGTCACGATGCACAAGCATCACATACTCAGCTCACCTAATCGACAAAAACAAAAGATCACTCCAAATAGACTTTTCAAAACATTTATTTCATTAAAAGTACCCAATGGGCCTCATGTACATATTCAATACCAAATCAATTCCAAAAGAAGGATCAGACGTCGTCACATTTAAAACCAGAAAACACATTTAAAATATCATTTAGGTAAACCAAATCACCATTTTAATTCTGAAGTGCAAACATAAGGGCCAAAAGGGCATCTTCACTATTGCGCAACAACTAATCATGAAAAAAAGCTTTCAGTACAATTCAAAGAAAGAAGCAGTTCTAATTCCAACAATATAACTACTCTAAAAATAATATTTTAATACTACTTCCAATTTGATGAAAATTTAATAAATGATAAGAAATAAGTAAATT
The DNA here is from genome assembly GCA_963277665.1 of Viscum album. Classification (NCBI taxonomy): domain Eukaryota; kingdom Viridiplantae; phylum Streptophyta; class Magnoliopsida; order Santalales; family Viscaceae; genus Viscum; species Viscum album. The sequence goes on along the minus strand of OY728152.1, from coordinate 872,357,766 downwards.
GTAAATTCAAAGGAAACTGCAGTGGGAACCTACCTCGAAATGTAGTCCAAAAACAACAACGCGACATGCCTGACACTTGCGCACAAGAAAACGCTAGCAGACAATTCCGGTAATGTGGAATTACCTCACCAACACGCTGCAACAAATTCAAAATAACTAAAAATACATAAATACTAGTTCAAACGGATAAACAACACAAAAAGCCTCCTCGACATGTTTTCAAAACATAACTCGCACTAGAAATTATTTAGTAAATCAGGTTAAAATTTATAAAACAACCATAAAGAGTAACTCATGGTTTTACACACCCAGAACTCAATCTGCATATCTTACCCGAACAATTAAAGCAACTGCACGGTCAATGAAAACACTTTCATTCTAAAAAATGCCACTAATAAAATTTGTTTAAAAAACTCCACACATGTCGCCTGACTTAAAGCACCAAAATATACACACAATTTAATCAAAACAATTTTTCACCCTTAATAGTTATTTAATAAAACAATTCAAATTTTCATAAATAAATTTTTAAGAGTAAAAACCGCTTTACACACCAGACCGACCCAAAATCCCCTCACATAACCACATGCATACAACTCCACCTCAGGATCCAAATCTTCATCACAGAAATGATTAAATAAACCACCTGAAAAACATTCCAACCCATTTGAAAATAGGTCGCACAACTAAAACAACGAAAATACACAACAACACCATACTCATTCCACTTAAACACACTAGTAAACAAATCAGGACATAGTACAACTCAAATAAAAAATTTAATCACATCAAAGAAACTAATTAATGAACTATCCTCACAATAAAAAAAAGTTAAAAATTAACCAGAGATGGTTTCGGCATCAAGTACACATATTATGGCAACATGCTACTAAACAATTTCGATGAAAAATAAACTTCAATGAAAATAAACTTCGCACCACACTCATTAATTAAATAACACTATAAACAAATTAACCTTGAAAATTAATTAATCAAATAATAAATGGACGTGGAACCACTTACCTCGGTGTAGCGGACTTCACAAATATGGTGCGCCAGGGTCGTTGCACACCAACCGCAACTCAAACAAACCACAATTGACCCTAAATTTAACAATCGAATCAATTTCATAAAAAACAAAATAAACACAAATATGAAACCCTAACTCGAAAAATCCAAAGCAAGAGATCAAACCATACAAGGGGGTTGGGACAGTCGCTGGATGGAGCACGAGCAGGGGAAGTTGGCCGGAAGGAGGAGGTTGTACGGGCGGCATTCGGCGACGGCGTCGGGGTCGGAGGAGGCCGGCTGGACTGAGGGAGGTCAGCAGATGGAGTCGGAGGAGGCCGGTGGAGGGAAGGACGATGGAGGGAGGAGGTGTGGCGGCTGGCGGTAGGGAAAGGAGGGTGGTGGCAGGCTGACAACGGGGAGAGCAGGGGGTCGGGTCGTGTACAGCGAGGGAAGGGGGAGGTAGGGTTAGAAAAGAAAAAAAAATAAATAAAAAAAAGAATAAAAGAAATTAAATAGAAAGAAATAAAAGAAAAGAAATAAATGAAAAGAAATAAAAGATAATAAGAGAAATGAATAATAGAAAATAAATAAAAACCCAAAAATACATAAATAAATAAATAAATTTAATAGTAATTATTATTATTATTACAAAACTTAATCCTAATAACAATAATAATAATAAAATATCATAAATAATAAAAAAACAACACCCTCATTTAAATAGATATTTAAATATACATATATACATATATATAACAAGTATATAAACATATATATAAACATTTATTTAAACATATATATATATAGCATATATATAAACATATATAAACACACACATATAGATATAAACATTTATATATAAACATTTATTATAAACACATATACATATATATATACATATATATATATATATATATATTATACATATGAACATATATGAACATATATAAACATACATAAACATACATAAACATATACCAACATATAACATATAAACGTATAAACATATACAAACATATTTACACAAAAACACATATAACATATATATATCAACATATATAAACATATAAACATATATATATATTTATTTATTAATCCGGTAAACCTACTGATTTAATTAATGTTAAAATTAGATGACCGCGCGGTATCTACGCACCATACAGTTCCAAGCGGACAGCAAGCATGCCACGCGTCTTAAACTTACAGAGTTCGCGCACTATCTCAAACCATAAACTTATCCCAAAAATAAAGATTTAGACCGGGACTCGCCCGCACACAAGAAAAAACACACGACGTTAAGATAAATAAGGTAAATAAGGTAAATAAATAAAAAGAGGTGTGACAATTCTCCCCACCATAAAGCTTTCCACCCCCGGAAAGACATAACAAGATCAAAACCCCAAACGAAAACTGAAATTACTTTACAATTTAAGGAAATATCTAAAGAATGACAACAAATAGATCCTGAAGCACTCCCAAAAAGGGGATTGATAAACCAAAAGAACTCATATAATAGGAACGCATTATCCGCTAAGTGTCACCCGCCCCCCCAAAAGTGTGACCAACTCTAGTTGATTGCTTCAAAGGGCAAGGAACATTAACAATAGTAGATCCAGGCCCAACATACACACACCTTAACACCACTCAACAGAACTCAACCAATTTCTTCATCCTCAATTCAACCTTAAAACACAACATCCGGAACAACGCTAATAAAAACACGAAGACTCTTTTGAAACTAACCAACAGGTCAAAACCACATCCAACACGTATCTCTTAAAACCATACTCCAATCTGACACTAGAACTCTCATGCCACAACTCTTTACCCAAAGAAGAACATAGAACTTGGAGATTCCCTATAAGACCAACCAAAACCCAACCGAAACCCAGAACAAAACTGAGAGGTTGACACGGGAGGTCCGAACGGACTCCCCACCATAAGAAACAAGCTAAAATGAATTTTGCGAGACCCGTGATGGGTATCCACACCATAAGAATCAATTCAGTTCCTGGAATAGGGCCAGAACGCCATCACTTGAAACAAAAATTCATGATCACAGTAATTTTCAACATGGGGAGACCGAATGGACTCCCCACCATAAAGCTTTCAAGGAGAGAAGAATAGGAGGACCTCCCAGCATCATCACCATCCATCACTACCCACGGGTGGGAGGGGGGGCCCTGTCCAACACACCACCCCTACCCAGAAAGCATCAAGCGATCAGCTCTTAATAAACGAGAGCAATGAAATGACCAGGAAGTTCTTACACATAAACTAGGCATAAGGGAGAAAATGATTCTGACTACACGCTCTTACTGAGAACAACACCCTGTCACAAGACTTTACCATTCATTGGAGTTCCCCCGACTACGCGCTAGCATCACTCCGAGGCCTGTCACTGGAGATCTGATGAATGAAGCATCTTCCAGCTTCGCAGTCAAGTTTATGAAACCCCAGAAGCATGACACAAGAACCAGAAATGTTTTTTAACAATCCCACATCCACAAGATCAACGGTTTAATGAGTTCATCCACAACCATTCTTTCAACTGAAAGAATAGAAAACCACAAAATAGTACAGGTAACGACTACTACATCCAAGAGACATCACAAAAAGAAAACATAAAGCTCATCCACCAACATCTCCCTACTCCTGCTGATGGGCTGAGGTGACCTTCAATGAGCCATGTTTGGCTTCAGCGCACTTCTTGGAAACACCGCGGCAGAACCGCTGCAAGTGACCCCAACATCCACAGGTGTGGCAGGGTCTCGGATTATTTAGACACATCAGCCTTTTGTGATACTGCATACCACACTGGTGACATATCACAACATTGCGCTGTGAAGAAGATGACTCAAGGTCTAAAGGCCTCTTGATTCCTCTATTAGAGACACCAGAGTCTGGTCTCTTCCCATTCTTCCTATCGTCATCCTCTGCACTGTCACCCAAGGTCGAGGAAGGATTTTCAACCTCATGTCCTCCTGGTAACTCAGATTCAGCCAGAAATGCTTGCTCCACAACATCCGAGAAAGTGGTTAGGATGGGCTCTTCCACTTTCGATCGCAGTTCAGGTCGAAGCCCCGACTCGAATTGTCGAGCCTTCCCGAGATCATTTGCAACGAACCATTGATTGTACGGAACTAGGTCTACGAAATGTCGATAGAACTCCAGTACTGATTCAACACCCTACTGAAGACAACACAACTCCATCCTCTTCCTCGGCTTCATCAACTCAGAGAAGTGTTGTTGGATGAATGAGGACTTGAAATACTACCATGTCAGATCTTCCCGAGGCTTGTTCCGAGGCATGGACATCCACCACTTCCAGGTTGGGCCTTCAAGCATAAAGGTAGCCAACTTCACTTTTAATGACTCAGGCAGCCCATTGAAACTAAACTTCCTCTCAATCTTCTACAACCACTCCTCTGCCTCAAGAGGCTCTGCTTGTCCATAAAAGAGAGGAGGGTTCAACTTCCGAAACTCCAAAACATAATCGATGGGCTGATCAACTGGAGGATTAGCTGAGGATGCACCACTTAAAGCTGCACCTTGAGCGTCCATCGAGCCTTCGTGGGGTCGAACACTACGGAACAAAGAAATGATGAACATGATCAAAACATAATCAATACCATTTTAAATTCAACATTGCTCAATGACCTTAAAAAATGAAGGAAAAACCCATTCACGAAAGGGGGAAACTAGTAATGATAGGTGACTCGTCCATATGGTTGGCGTCCATACGTCAGCCATACCATATTCACTGAGAGCATTGTAGGGTGATGTCTCCAGATCCACAAGGATTTCCAGGCCCTACGAGCTCACGAAGCTACTTTCCCAACTCCCTTTTCATTTCCCAACATAAAACGATTCCAAAGACCCAAAAGACACTAACAACCCGGACATCTCATGGTAACTTGAGGTTTAGAACGAGCAAGGGTTCGTGACATCCTTTCCATTCCAATGCCTCGAGTCTGAGAAACGTTACGCCCTTTACCATGACAACTCCAAATAGCAATGGGCGTTCTGGAAAACAAGGTCCGCTCAGGAGCCAGCCTACCTCTGATACCATTTTGTCACGAACCAACCCAGGTCGACCCCGAACCGGTCACCCGAGCCAACCTGCGACATGACCTAAGAGGCGTTCCCGATCCTCCCGGGCTGACGACAAGCACCAGGGCATCACAGAGTACACGTGGGAATGATTTCGCCCAATAAAAATTTACTAAGAAGCAGAAATAAATAAACGACAATAAAATAAAAATAGAAAAGAACATAACTAACCTGACCACGAACTAAACTCCTCACGACCCCAAGAGTCGATCGTCAAAATACAACCAACTCTCGTCCACGACAAGCCAGCTCGAGTCAAACCTGCAACAGAAACTAAAAACGAGAAAAAACTATAGGTGTGAGTATTAAAACTCAGTAGGCTAGACCGATAAATCTATTCCCAAAGCACTACCAATAAAAAAGAATCTACCAACTTCACGTTTGAACTACATTATAGAAAATATGGGTTTTCACATACACACACTTTCCGTTTTGAAAACATGTAATAGTCCATTGCCCTTTTTAATTCCGAACAAGTTCAATGTTGTAAGAAACTGGTGAATTGTGTTTTAAAAAAATTTGTAAACAATTTAGAAATCCAAACTTTAGTTGTTAGTCAAAAGGAAAAACACACACAACACACACTAGGGCAATGGGAAAAAGTGGCATGCAAGGGGAGGCATCAAAACTCAACCTTTCAATCGCCAACCACATAAAAATAGACACTAAAAGAGACATGGGTCGAACCTAGGAGATCGCGAACAAACCAGAACGTACTATACATGTGACTCATCCTGAAGGCATTCCCTAACTCGATGACGTCATAACGCCCAAACGATCGGTATAGCCCTACCTGGCCTAACCAAGGGGCCCAATCCCCTAGCGGCTCCAACCACACTATGGGCCACTAGCCAGTGCGTAATCTAAACTAGTGCAGCAATCGTTCTCAGAGAATTCACTCACTATGCTAGGTTCCCATGTCAACACGTATAATAATCAGGGTTGAGTCAACAATGTAAAACTATTCATGATGCACAAGCATCACATACTCAGCTCAACTAATCAAAAAACACAAAAGATCACACCAAAGAGACTTTTCAAAACATTAATTTCATTAAAAGTACCAAACGGGACTCATGTACTTATTCAATACCAAATCAATTCCAAGAGAAGGATCAGAAGTCGTCACATTTAAAACTATAAAACACATTTAAAATCTCATTTAGGTAAACCAAATCACCATTTTAATTCTGAAGCGCAAACATAAGGGCCAAAGGGACATTTTCACTATTGCGCAACAACTAATCATGAAAAAAAGATTTCGGTACAATGCAAAGAAAGAAGTAGTTCCAATTCCATCAATATAACTACTCTACAAATAATATTTTAATACTACTTCCAATTTGATGAAAATTTAATAAATGACAAGAAATAAGTAAATTATAAATTCAAAGGCAAGTGCAGTGGGAACCTACCTCGAAAGGCAGTCCAAAAACAACGACACGACATGCCTCACACTTGCGCACAAGAAAACACCAGCAGACAATTCCGGTAATGCATAATTACCTCACCAACACGCTGCAACAAATTCAAAATAACTAAAAATACATAAATACTAGTCAAACGGATAAACAACACAAAAATCCTCCTCGACATGTTTTCAAAACATAACTCGCACTAGAAATTATTTAGTAAATCACTTTAAAATTTATAAAACAACCATAAAGAGTAACTCGTGGTTTTACACACCCAGAAATCATTCTGCATATCTTACCCGACCAATTAAAGCAACTGCACGGTCAATGAAAACACATTCATTCTCAAACATGCTACTAACTAAATTTGTTAAAAAAACTCCGCACGTGTCACCTGACTTTATGCACCAAAACATACACAAAATTTAATCAAAATAAATTTTCACCCTTTATAGTTATTTAATAAAACAATTCAAATTTTCATAAATAAAATTTTATGAGTAAACACTGCTTTACACACCACACTGAACCAAAATCCCCTCACATAACAACACGCACTCAACGCCACCTCAGGAACCAAATCTGCATCACACACATGATTAAAGAAACCACCGGAAAAACATTCCAACCCATTTGAAAATACGTTGCATGAGTAAAACAACGAAAATCCACAACAACAACATACTCATACCACTTAAACACACTAATAAACAAATCAAGACATACTAAAACTCAAATATTAAATTTAATCACATCATAGAAAATAATTAATGAATTAACCTCACAATAAAAAAAAGTTAACAATTAAACAGAGATGGTTTCAGCATCAAGTACACATATTATGGCAACATGGTACTAAACAATTTCGATGAAAAATAAACTTCAATGAAAAGAACTTCGCACCACACTCATTAATTAAAAAACACCCTAAACAAATTAACCTTGAAAATTAATTAATCAAATAATAAATGGACGTGGAACCACATACCTCGGTGTAGCGGACTTCACAAATATGGTGCGCAAGGGTCGTTGCACACCAACCACAACTCATACAAACCACAATTGACCCTAAATTTAACAATCAAATCAATTTCATCAAAAACAAAATAAACAAAAATCTGAAACCCTTACACGAAAAATCCCAAGCAAGAGATCAAACCATACAAGGGGGTCGGGACCGTCGCTGGATGGGGCACGAGCAGGGGAAGTTGGCCAGAAAGAGGAGGTTGTGCGGGCGGTAGTCGGCGATGGTGTCGGGGTCGGAGGAGGCCGGATGGACGGAGGGAGGTCGGCGACTGGAGTCGGAGGAGGCCGGTGGAGGGAAGGCCGACAGAGGGAGTCGGAGGAGGCCGGCGGAGGGAAGGCCGGAAGAGGGAGGAGGTGCGGCGGACGGCGGCTGGGAAAGGAGGGCGGTGGCAGGCCAGCGACGGGGCGAGCAGGGGGCCGGGTCGCGCACAGCGAGGGAAGGGTGAGGTAGGATTAGAAAAGAAAAGAAAAGAAATAAATAAATAAATAAATAAATAAGAATAAATTAAATTAAATAGAAAGAAATATAAGAAAAGAAGGGAAAGGAATAATAGAAAATAAATAAAAACCCAAAAATACATAAATAAATAAATAAATTTAATAGTAATTATTATTATTATTACAAAACTTAATCCAAATAACAATAATAGTAATAAAATATCATAAATAATAAAAATAAAACAACACCCTCATTTAAATAGATATTTAAATATACATATATATAACAAGTATATAAACATATATATAAACATTTATTTAAACATATATATATAGCATATATATAAACATATATAAACACACACATATAGATATAAACATTTATATATTAAAATTTATTATAAACAAATATACACATATATATACATATATATATATATATATTATATATATATGAACATATATGAACATATATAAACATACATAGACATATACCAACATATAACATATAAACGTATAAACATATACAAACATATTTACACAAAAACACATATAACATATATATATATATATCAACATATATAAACATATATACATATATATGTATTTATTTATTAATCCTCTAAACCAACTGATTTAATTAATGTTAAAATTAGATGACCGCGCGGTATCTGTGCACCGTACGGTTCCAAGCGGACAGCAAGCAGGCCACGGGTCTTAAACATACAGAGTTCACGCACTATCTCAAACCATAATGTTATCCCAAAAATAAATATTTAGACCGGGACTCGCCCGCAAACAAGAAAAAACACCCGACGTTAAGATAAATAAGGTAAATAAGGTAAATAAATAAAAACAGGTGTAACAGTTTTGGGTGTATGGGATAGGGATTGGGTTTTAGGGTATTTTGTTTAGGGTGTAGGATATAGGTTTGGGGTGTTTGGTATAGTGGTTAGGGCATAGGGTATAAGGATTTGGGTGTATGGTAAAGGGTATAGGGTGTAGTTGTTATGGTTTAGTGTGGAGTGTATGTGGTTTAAGGTGTAGGTTTTAGGGTTTTGGTTATAGGGAATAAGGTTTAGAGTGTATGGTTTAGGGTTTAATTTTTATCCTTTTGGGTTTCAGGTCTACAGTTTATATTTTATGCAATCAGGAAAAGGTTTTAGGGTGTAGGTTTTTCGGTTTAAGGTGTAGGCTATAGGGTTTATAATGTTTGGTTTAGGTTTTATGATTTATGTTAAAGGGTTTACAATTTTTAGTTGTTCTAAGGGGGTATTATTATTTTAATGGTTTTTATGTTTTTTTTTGGTTTTGGGCGGGTTTAGTGTTTTTAGGAATTTTTTTGTTTTTGGGTGTTTTGGGTTTTTAGAGATTTTTAGGGTTGTTTGTGGGTTTTTGTGTTTTTCCATTTTTTTGGTTGTTTAGGTTTTTAGGTTTTTAAGTGTTTTTAGGGCATTATGTTTTATATTGATTTAGGGGTATTTTTTTATTTTTTTAGGTTTATTTTATTTTTTTATGGTGTTTCGTGGTCTTTTTACGGTGTCATTGTTTTCAGGATTTTTAGGGGTTTTTATTTTATTATTTTTTTATTATTTTTAAGAGTCTTATTAGGGTATTGGGGTTTTATTTTTATTTTTTTTGCATAGGGGTTTGGGGGATTTTTTTGGATATTTAAGTCTTTCAGGGTTTTTAGGGTTTTTAGGGTTTTAGAGTATTTATAGAGATTTCGATGTTTCTAGGTCTTTTCGGATTTTTTTATTTATAGTGTTGTTTTAGGGTTTTAATTTTTTAGGGTATTTTGGGTTTTTACTATTTTTTGGGGTTTTTTGGGTGTGTTTAGGATTTTGGATGTTTTTTTATGGTCTTTGGTTCTTATTGATTATAGGGACTTTTTATCTTATTTATGGTTTTTAGTATTTTATTATTTATAATGTTTTGAGGGTTTTTTTGTTATTTAATTTGTTTTAGATTTTTAGGGTTTCCTCTTATTTATTAGGGTACTGAGGTTGTTTCGGGGTTCTTACGGGGTTTAAGTGTTTTTAGGGTTTTATTACTGTTAAGGAGGATTAGGTTTATACGGTTTAATGGATATTTTATGATTTTTTATATTTTTATAGGATATTATATATTTTTAGGGATTGAGGTTTCTATGGATTTTTAGGGTTTTAGGTTCTATGATGGTTTTAAGGGTGTTTTTGGGTGTTTAAGGGGTATTAGGTTCTTTTGCAGTTATAGGGAATTTTTTTGTTTTATGGTTTTTTTGGTCTTTTAGGTGTTTTGGGTTAAGAGGGGTTTATATGGTTTTTTACAATCTTTATTGTTTTAGTGTTTTTTATAGGACGTCATTATTTATGTTTTTTGGTGTTTTTTTGGGGATTTAGTGTTTTTAGGGGTTTCGGGGGTTTTATGTGTTTTTAGTGTATTTATTTTTTCATGTATTTTTTGGGGGTTTTATTGTTTTTAGTGGGTTTTTGGGATTTTAGTGTAATTAGGGTTATTAGGGTTTTTAGGGTAGAAGAGGTGTAAGGATAGTCTTTTACCGACCCCCTCAAAATTTGTTATGAAAAAAGACGCTGCAAAAAAGGGAGGGGAGGTGTCAATTAACACACACCCAAAAACCCTTTACATCCCATGACATAAAAGACCGAAAAAAATAAAAGATAAAAATAAAAACACACAAAAGAGAAACAAGTCAGTCAACGTCACCCCCAAAATCAAAAGAAGAAATAGATCAAAAAGGTTCACTCGTTGCACCAAAACTAAATGCCACATCATCACCATATAGATCCCCATCACCACCATACCCATAGGAAGCATACGAGTCCATCGTCTCCCATTCAGATGACTCATACTTCTTGAGGAAGTCCGTACAATACCTCCTGAGTCGCTTCTTCTCTAGATTCCTATCCGATCGATCCTGGGAAAGAGCATCCTCCACAGCTTCGGAAGCCTTCGAGGAGGCCCTTGTAACCATTTGTTTTGGAAGGGAGGTGTAGTCTCTCCTTTCCCTCCTCTTGGAAGGGGAAGCACTGCCCCTCCTCCTGCTGTGAAGAGCATAATCAGCACTCACCACCTTGGGGCTCCCCTCCTGCCTGGAACCAACAGCCGCGGGCTCGGACCCTCCTCTTGGGTTTCGGGGGTCCGAGTCAGGATGGACTGAGCCATCCATTGAGGTCCGCCTCCTCCAATTCTTGTGCATGTTCATGTCAATGAAGTCATTACGGTCCCCAAAGGAAAAATCATATTTGACATCTTCATCAGTGTTATCCCAGTCAAAAATAACATTCAGTTTATGCTGCCGTAGAATATCTCTTCAGTGTTTCTTAGGGGAATTTCAAAACCTTCCAGCATGCTCATATCAGCTAGTTCAATAAAGGGAGGAAGCTTTTCAAAGACCAAAAGATCCATTCCCGAACTCTGTTGCACCAATGTCTGCCCAGTAGCAGAAGGAGCCGCATCACGCAGCTCATGTTCTAGGAAATGATCAGATGGGGTGGCCTTGGAACCACCTAAACCATCACCCGAGGTATTTAAGGTCGTCTATTCTAAGTGGCTGTCAGAGACCTGCCACTACTCATCAGCCTTATCATCAACCACATTCTCCAGACACTCCCCCTCCACTGGGTCAGGCACTAAAAAATGATTCGAAGTGAGAACCAGGTCCTGTTCTACCTCGTGACCATTTGCCTTGACAAAAGCGACATTCGTCAGCAACCCCTCCATCCTCGTCCCCTCAGAAGCTAGGTTGTGAATTTCACTACACACCCCACTCAGAACCATCTAAAAGCAGTCATCGGCAGCCGTATCTTTCTCAAGAACCACCTCCACCACCCCACTTGAGGAAGGGGAAGCACCTGCCCATCCTAAATCATCCTTCAATCGCTTGAAACAGTCCTTTACTAAGACCCCTATGTGATGCTCCCCCTTATCTGGGCATAGTCCATCCCCATGGTCAGAAGTCATGCTCGACCATGGATGGCTGGCATAGACATCACTCTTAAAAACCAAGCTGTCACTTCCCCCACGACGACACACCCGTTTCACGTGACCAAGAATCAAACAAGATTCACAGTAATTCACCCAGGATTTGAAAACCACAGTTTTCTTCCACCACAACTCTTCACCAATCTCAATCTAGGAAAAATAAAATAGTTGCCTAGAGACATCAACCTTAATACAGACTCTCAAAGCAACCAGATTACAAAGGGCTCGTGTTCGGCTATCCACACATAGAAATCTTCCAACCAGATTTCCCAGCATTGTAAGAATTGACAAATTTTGGAAGGGAAGAGGGAGTTCAGGGAATCATACCCAAATGGACAACAAAGGAGAGTCCCAATGTAAATAATGATCAAAGCACCACCTAAGGATAGAAAATTGTGCACCATCACATCTTCAAGGGGCAGCGGACCAGGCCTAGATAAGGTCCTCCTCAGAAGCAAAGTGGATCAAAATATGGCAGGCATCGACCAAGCCCACCGTCGCACTATCCTGAAGATCCCAATGCTCGAACACAAATCTACCAAAAACATCCACTGGTGTCCAGTTAGAGATTCGAGCCACCAATGTCAGATTATGCAAAGCTGAAGCCTCGTTGAACTCAGAAATTGAGAGCGGTATCTTCGGATGACCTTCAAACAGACCTAGCCCCTTAGGGATGAGATTAATACGCGGAAAAGAAGGGAGAGAATTAGGATCTGAGAATAGAATGACAGTTCTTCTTGCATAAATAACTAGTGAGGACCCCTCCCCCTCAGAGGGGGGAGGCAAAGTTGTTAGGGCTGCTGATGTCTTCAATCTGGCAGAAGAAGGTCACCATTGCCCAGCGGAGTGGGAGAGAGAAGATCAGCCATCTTCCTCTTAGGTTCTTTTGGGGGTTTTTTAGTGTTTTTGGGGGTATTATGGAAATTTAGTGTTTTTTTAGTTTTTTTTGTCGTGTTAGGGTATTTTGGTGTTTATAGGGGTTTTTAAGTGTTTTTAGGGGTTTTGGTGGGTTTTAGCGTTATTTAGGGGTTTTAGGGTTTTAAGATCTTCTAGTAATTTAAAGGGTTTTACAGTTTTTAAGGACGTTCAAATATTTTCATGTATATTAGGATCTTTTAATTATTAATGTTTTTTAGGGTTTTACGGTTTTTGTTTTTAATGGATTTTCAAGGTTTTTAACATTATTTTAAATGTTTTATAGGTTTTTGTGTAATTTAGTGTTTTATTGGTTTTATATTTTTCTAGTGGTTTCTAGGGATTTTTTTTGGTTTTTCGTAAGGGTTTTTGGTTTTTAAAATGTTTATAGGTTTAGGGTTTTTATCAATTTTATATTTTTTAGGGTTAATAGAGGTTTTAGGGGATTTAAATGTTTTTTTGTTTTTAACATGGGGTTTTATGGTTTTAGGGGGTTTTTTAAAAAATAATTTTTTTAGTTTTTGGACTTTTAGTATTGTTTAGGGTTTTTAGTGTTTTCAATGTTCTTTCGGGCGTTTTAGGGGTGTTTAGTGTTTTGAGGAACTTCTTAACTTAAAATTATGAAAAAATTCTTCATGATATTATTATCATCAAAGCTAACACATCAAAGTCTTGAGTTTCCAGCATGTCGATGATCGAGGTATATCGAGGTTTTCCTAGTACCAAAATAGCACTTTTATTTACAAAAGAAATTAAATATCACATTCAATGATACATTATATCTACTTTATAATATCCATATTATAATTTAGGTCAACACATGCACTCTTTATACTCTCATCAACAATAGTTATCTTTCGAAAATAAATTATAACTTTTCCATTAAAATTATCTTTTGATATATTTTTTTACAAATTATCTATTATAAGTATATTTTCATAAATTCTCCTATATAATTATATTTTGATAATTTTATTAAAAATTATCTTATATAATTAAATTTTGATAATGTTATTACAAATTATCCTTTATAATTTATCCATTGATTATTTCACAATTATCATTTAGTAAATTTTGTAATTATCCTCTGATAATACCAAAAATTACCCCATGATAATTTTTGATAATTTTTATCATGTAATAATAACATTTTAATTATACTTTAATAATCTGATTAAATTATAATTTGATTAATCTTAATAGTTTTTATTCAAAAATTTCATATAACTATTTATTTCATGATATTTAGTTGTGATTATCAATACATATTAACAGCATATTCTTTTGATAATTTTATAAATTATATCTTGTGATAAAAAATTTAACATTTATCCTCAATAATGATTTTTAAAGAGTCTCATTTGATAATTTCATGTAATCATCCATTAATATTTTTGTTAACTATTTACAATAATTCATTCAATTTTAAATTGATAAATCAAAGAAATTATCATTTATAATTAGGAAAAATTGATAAATTGATGTATTTATAATTTTATGATTTTATAAATTATTCCTAGATAATTTCAGTTTATCGATTTATAACGAATAATTTATTTTTACTTTTTTATTTCCTTGACTTTCACAATAGAAGGAGAAAACAAAAAAAGGAATAAAAACCCTTCTGGTTCCTCTTATGAACAACCGACATACACAAGGAGAAGGGAGTCTGAGAAATTGAATCAAATCCACTAAGCTCACCAATCACACACAATGGAGTGCCATGGTCATCCAGACTTATCAAAATCAACCAACAATGAATGATACATGATTGGGCAATTTAATAAACCCAAAAATCACAAGAATTAAAATTACTATTTTCAAAACCCAATTTAATTATTTGATTCCCATAAAATTGATGGCAGATTCATTAATATATCTCATTAATGCATTTTCTATTTTTAATTGGTAAAAATGGGTGATAAATAATGGGTTTTCAAAGATTTCATGTGATTTAATGGTTGTTCAAAATGTAGATGGTGGAGAATATGAATAATACAGTCATTTTTATGAACATATTAATAATTAGTATTTACAATAATTATTAAATAACTAAAATTAATAAGAGACCTAACCAAATGCCTGACTCATATAAAATTTGTACCCAACATACGGCGAACCCCCCTTCCGAACACAATGCTGGTATCATATTTCTCATATGACAAACCTTTTGAGAGATATTAAATTTATATTAATTAAAAATGGATTAACGATTTTATTAAATATAATATGGTTCTTTTCTCAATAAAGGCAGACAAATTTATAAAAAATACAAATATTATATGGCGCCTAGGTTAAAAGTCATGCCACTGACCTAGTAATGGTCTCAGATTTGACTTATGGCACACAATTTTGGATATATTAAATTATTTTGAAAAATAATATTATTAAAATTATTAAACAAATTATTTTCATGAATGAGGAGTCCAAAAAACCATGGGTTACAATTATTATTCCCCACCAAGAGTAAACACCACATCCAAGATTTAATAGTGGTATTTAATATCTCATATAACACACTAATTTGGATTTATTTTGTTATTTTGTATAAATTGTATGGGAATAAAATTATATATTTAATTTTTTTATTCCATCATCATCAAGTCCTTAAATTCAATAGAATATTACACTAACTCAGCATCGGACTCTAAAAATATTCTATTAAATATTCCAATTAATTAAATGTGGTATTACTCTTACAAAAAGCATTTAAAACATTTATTAAGTTATTTTTCATTAAAACACCATTTTTCCCATAAAAAACTTATAATTTATCAACAATAGGGATTTATGTTTTACAAAACTCATTTATGGTCTCATAAGGATCCATCTATATAGTCACATGGTAGGTATTATTATAAAATAATTCTGTAAGAGGTAATTTGTTATCCCAAGAACCTCCAAAATCATGGATAAATTATTAGATCATGCCCTATAATAGTTGTATCATACACTTAAACAGACCGTTAGTATGAGGGTGATAATTTGTACTTAGAAGTAAATTTGAACCCAGATCCTTCTACAACCCTTTCCAGAACCGTGATGTGAATTGAGTGTCCCTATATAATAATATGGTATGTGGAATTCCATGATGGTGTTTGATCTCTCTAACATATAATCTTCCAATATCATCAACTATAAAGCTATATTGGATATGATATAAGTGGGATACCTTTTTCTGTTTATGAATTAACATCCATACCGTATCACTACCTCAAGAGGATGTCTATATAACCATCAGGAAATCCACTATGACATAATCCAATTTCCACTCCAGAATGTCTAATGTCTATTAAATCCCCATTAGCCACTGGTGTTCTTCCTTCACACATTAATAGGTGGAAGACCATGTAGCATAACTATTTATCTTCTTCTTTATCCCAAACCACCATTATTGGAGTCCTAAGTCCTGATACATCTTAGTATGACCATGATGCACTATCAAATAAGTGGCATGCGATTCTCATATAAATTACTAATGGATGTATGCATAAACCTATACAAATCCATGAATTTGAAATATTTCATCCCCATCAATGACCCATCCAAGATATGAGACCTCTCTTAAATCACTATCCGTCATGAAAAATTCCTTAGGATTTGAAGGTTTCCTCATCATAAAACTATTTAAAAGTGAAGAGTTTGTTGATAAATATATTAGAAAAGTTTATTTTTAAATATCTTAAACCTCAAGTCACATCTAATAAAGTAATTCCATCAGTTTCCATTTACTACTTTCTTCCTAAAACACATGTCTATATTCCTTATGGATCATAGAATCAACAAATACTTTGAACATACCCAAAGTATATGATTTCTCAGAATCAAATGATTGTAGATATTTGAACCATCTTAAAAATCTGGGATTAAATACATTCTAGGTAATTGAATATGTTTGTCTTTGTTGGTATGTGTATACAACAATGTTTTCTCCCAATATGTAATGCCCCTAACAATGCAAAGAACGAACCACAACTTCTATCATGAGATCACATGTCCTGTAATGTTTCTCATCATATATCTAATTACATGGCTTTTATTCCATGAATTGATATCCCTATTTCATAATGGATCCAATATAACTACCCAAATAAGCCTAATAAATAGTATATATTCATTCCATTTATAAAAGAATCAATATCGACACTAAAGAAAACCTCCCTTTCATATCCTGAAAGGCTTTCTAAAACTCTTTATACCATGTAATGATGACACCTATCTTGGAGAAACCTTAGTGTGGTGCTAGAAAATGTGATAAATATGGTATAGAGTTCATGTTATACCATCATACCCTAAGGAAACCCATATATTAAATAGGTTCTTAGCATTCTCCTAAAAACTGAATCATTCACCTTCTTAGGGTCAATCGACACTCATCTCTTTGAGATAACGTAACCCATGATGTGAATATTATTTATCCAAAAATGGAATTTTTTATATTAGTATACACTTGGTTATCTCTTTTTGTAATAAAAATAAAATCAAGGGGGATGTAATGTTTTTGTCGAGTATGTTAGTACACAATGATTTAACACATGAAAACTACTTAAAATGAATCCAAATATAGGTGGAAGAACCGATTCACCAGATCCATGAAAATTATCAATGCATTCGTGATACCAAATAACATGAAAAATACTCATTGAAAACATATATACTATCAAATGTTATAGATGGTTTTTTATAGTCTAACATGCACGTTATTGTCAACCAACCTCAAATTAATATTAGAGAAGACTCTCAATCATTGGATATAGTAAAAAAGGTCATCTATATGAGGAAGGGGATATTGGTTATTCTTGGTAAGTTGATTAAATTTATGAAAATAAATACAAAACCTAAGGTTCCCAACTACAGTACTGGAAAAAAGTATAGGTGAACCCCATGGCGTAGTTCTAGGTTGGATAAACCCATTGAAATCTAAATCCTCCCAATGCCTTATGAGCTCCTTTATATTGAATGAATGCATTGTGAAATGATGTATTGATATTATTTATTATTCTATAACTCAGTTAAAGAAAAAATTAACGTTTAACGTAGATGGTATCCTTGAAAATACATTAGGAATTAAATACCTAAATTGATCCAATATAGGAGAGAAATCAATATTCCACATTGCCTAGAAATTGAGATCTTGATTAGAAATCTAGGATGCCACTTCATCTAGAATTGTATGCTCTGGTCTATCATTCCTTTATTAGACATCCAATTCACCATTATGATTATAATTGATACCATAAAATGATGTGAAGGAAAAACTCTACTGATAACAATCAACATGATCATGAAAAGGTACCAACTAGTCCAAATCGCTAATAATTTCAAAACATTTAATCGTGAGGATAATGAGGATATATATGAAACAGTGACTACATATTTCAATGGGTAAAACCCTATATTGGCATTCAATTTTTGACTGAACTCCCAATGGAGTATTGGCAGTCATCAGTACATATAAATAATTGATCTTAAGGCCAATACATTCTATAATTTCCACAAATATAATGGAGTTATAAGAACATGTGTGGAAAAAATACACCCTAAATTACAGTATATTGAATTCATATCATGAACTGTAGATGTATTGTCACTATAGTATTTGGTTATTGTATACAATTCATATATTCTGGTCCAATCCAGCACCCGAAGATATTACCATACAAAACTGAGTAGTCCCACTCTACTAGAATTGTATGCCCTATGTCTGAATTCCTTATCTATGTCCACCCTCGACATGTATGTCATATAGGGATATATCTCCCTACTCTATGAGGATCTACCAATGGCACTTCTAAAGGATGAGCTTGTGTGGATACTCGTCCCCATGAAATAATAGGAATGGTCTGTAAAAACCCATTTATGGTGGACCATTTTACTGCATACCCTACACTCAATTCAGGATCTATCATAGTGAGGCTTAATATGAGCCTACTTACCACACAGATGATAGGTTTCATGGATACACATTTTCACGCTAAATTTACTATTTCCTCTTAAATAAGGCTCAAATTGAAACCTCCTATCTATATATAAACTACTTTTCTATTGTGTTACTAAAAATATATGGCCCAAAGATTATTTTTCTTTAGTTTATTCTTAGTGATGGAAAATGGTCTTATATCTCTAGGATACTAGTCAAACAAAACACGTTCTCTTAAGATGTGATGGTGTACATGGGCTGGTCCTAAAAAATTACAGCTCTAGAAAAAACATCACCAAGAATAGAATGAATAAAATGTTGAAGCTCCATGAAATGATTGGAATAATCCATGATTGAAAAAGTTACCTACTTTAGGTGAATTAACTATCTGGATTAGTCATATCTCAATGTATTGGGAAATAATTAATTATATAAGGTTGTCTATAAAACCTTCAAGTCCATAACTGAATGCTAATCATCCTTGCAAAAAACATCACACCATATATTGGAATATCCTCTAATAATATATTGTGAAATCATGACCCTCCTATCGAGAGGTGTCTTTAGATGGTTAATGATATATAACATGGCCTTAATTCATGACTCTGAGGCATGGGGACTGCTATCCCTTGAAAATGCAGGTTGGTGTTGCAGTTGAAGGTATGATATCAACTATATCATCATAGGAGATGGTCTTGGGACTCCATACATGGTCTAAATGATTCGTAATATACCCTCTCAAAATTGAGCATCAACACCCATATTAGTAAAAATATTTGGTTACTAAAGTGTCACTTTATGAGGTAATACTAGTGTCTTAGGGTCAATCACCTCTGAAGTGTGGTCATTGTCACCCCCATTGTGCACTACTCATGGCCATATTGGAGGAATATCACTAAAATTCTGAGCATATGCCTCTATTACGATTTTATAACATAAGATATCCCTTATAAAATAATAGGTCATGTAAACAAAATTCTCTAAATTAATCAACACCCCTCTTAGTTCTCTTAAATCCAAGTATAAGATCATAATAAAGTAATAAAATAATAGAAGGTAAACTCCCAACATCACACTACTGAGGTCAGGTCAAATAAAACTTCTATTTAATATGACATGGCTTTGGGTATATGGAGTTACAATTGCATGTTATAGAGGAAAATAACATTTAGGTTGTAATTGACATCCCCATTAAATAAAAACAAGACCATATAATTCTTAAAGAATCAAGGACTTCATATTTTTGGATATCATGGTGTTGTTTGATTAATTACCATTCCAATTTATAAAGACCAATGAAATATAAATATTAATTGGTACATAATGAAAATATTACTAGTGCTTTTATAACCGGTATCATGATGTAATAAGTCCCATGATATTATTAGATTTGATGAATCGCCATTATCAATTTATAGAAGTACATGTATTTTTAATTACTAGCAGAATTCATGTAATCAAAATCAACAGATGTTTCAGCTAATGTAACCATTGTTGCATAACTCAAATATTTGAAAAAATGATTAATTAAGTTAAAACCCACAATATATAATGGAAAAACCATTTTGGATTAGGAAGACATTTTAATGTCAAATTATTTATCTTTTCATTGTAAGAAACGTTAGTCCAATTATGATTAGTAATCAAGGAACTGAAAATGCTTCATGAAACACTCACAATAAATTATCTCTGGAATGGAATATGCATGCTATGTGAATCTTTGAGTTCCTATAATGATGTGTGAGACCATACATCCATTACATACTAGAAAATGGTAAAATTAAAACTCATAATAATAATAATGGAGTCCAAAAATATATTGTGTTACCAAATTAGTCTATTATTACAACTATAATATGATAAAACATGAATATTAAGTCACATCCCATGAAAAATGGAATTTTCCCTGTACGTGGGTTTGCTTATCATGGAAAGAGGCTCATTACCATATCTTGATACATACTTAGTATCATATATACTATCCCAAAAAAGTAATACCAATATAAAATAAACCCTTTGATAAAACTTGTAGCATCTGGGGTCTAGCTCGTGAATCGATTACTAAACCTGAGATCCACTTCACCTCATGAACACCTTGTTTTATGTGAGAGGGTATTTATAATTATCATGGTAATGTGATAGTACAGTGGGGTGACCACACCTTGATTTTTAGTGTGAATATCTATGATAAATAATAGATAGATTCGTAATGGAAACATATAATAACCTATAAGTAGAACGAAACTAAACTATATGTAAATAATTCATTGAATAAAGTAGTAATATAAACAATCAATGGATCCATATCCACTATAACATGTAAAATGATGTCATTTTTATATGATTTAAAAAATTGGAATACAATGAATATAGAAGATGGAATATAAAACATGATATAAATAAATGAATAAATGTTAAAGGATATCTCACTAGCATTGTGAGCTCCAGCTTCATCCTCTCCTCCCATGCTCGTTCCTATTATAGAAAATAAGACATCCATAAGTGGACTCATTCCCTTATCCATACATACATCAATGATGTCTTTCCTGTTACCAGTCTGTGGACCAAATAGAATGTGAGTAAAACTTAGTAGGCCACCGATAATGTTGTTTATAACAGATCCATCATGTGCATAAGATATTTAACAATTTATAGGTACAACATGGTTTGGATATAACTTATAATTAAATACAACTAAATATACAAGTATATTTTTTATTCAAAGAAGAAAATGAATGATGAATAACTATATAAGAGATTAAATCATCAACTACCATATATACCAGACATATCAACTATCAAAACTACATGGGCCAGGACCTAAGGTCATTGACCAAGTCATCATCCTCATGTCTATGGAACTCTTTCAAGGTTGAATTGGTATAATGTTGACCTATATTGGATGGAAGCCTCTTCTAAAAAATTTTCTTTAATAAACATGGAATTTATCTGTGCTAGAAAAAAGCCCAGATATAGGTGACCTCTATCGTCACTAAAAAGCCACTGATAAAGTGTATCATTTATCAATGCTAAAGAAGAACTGATAAAAGATACCCTTTATGAGTGTTTTTAGTGCTGATAAAGGGTACCCATTATCAGTGTTTCTATTTAGAGCTAATAAAACGAACCTTTATCAGTTCTATATTTTTATTATTAAAAAGGGTATCCTTCATCAACTCTCTGTTAGCGTTGATAAATTTCAAGTATAAAATGAAATAATTAAACAAATTAAAATTAAAAAAATAACAATTTTATTATTTAAATAATTATTATCACAAATGTATAAATTTAATATACATACATACATACATATATATATATATTATAAAAATTAATAACTTGTACATATTATAGATTGAGTTTTCTAAAATTAATAAAATAAAACAATTAAACATATTAAAATGAAAAATGAATAAATTAAGAAAAATATTTAATAGTTGATTATTAAAATAATTAATGTTAAAGAAGAATCTGTTTAATATAGATATATACAGATTTGTAAATATTAATAAACAAAATATATTAAATATAGTTATATAAAATGAAAAAAAAATTTATAATTAAACAAAAAATAAAAAATGGATAAATGAATGAATTATTTAAAAATTTATTAATGAATAAATTATTGATAAAAATTAAAAAGTATAATATATATTTACATTAGTTAAAAATAGTAACAAATAATAAATATTATATATATAGGAAATGAATAAAATGTTAATAATTTAAATCAAATTAATGCCTTATTATATTTTAATTTTATTAATTTTCTAATTAATATATATAAAATATCATGGGTTAAATTGATTTCACATACATAAGCATAATTAATGCATTTTTTTATACAACACACACACAAAAATATTTATGCAATTAATGTAATCATATATAGAAACCCATAAACCTAATATTTTTATAATTTATTCATGTTTTAATATAATTTTTAATTTCTTTATAACATGGTGAATTTAATATATTATGTTTTTAGTCGGTCAATATTATTTATTTAAGGTAAATATTATTTGAGTTAGGTATAATTTATCTGTTTTTACTATTTATTTACTTTTATTATTTATTTTACTTTATAATTTAATCATTCCAACATATTTATATTTATATATATACAAGATATTATTATTTTCAATATGTATTCATCTTTACTTAAATATATATGTCCATTTTTGTTAATAATAATATGGTTAATTAAAAAACATGTCAATTTTTTTATACATTTTTAAAATGTCCTCATTTTATTTATTCAATCTCACTCATTTTTAGAATTAATGTATTTATGATTATATAGAAAAGGTTGGGGGTAAACCCCTTTGTTAAAAAAGAAAAATTTTGGAGTCCCTTTTGAATAGGTTAAGGGAAGACCAATTCCATGACCATAGGGCTAAAGACCTATAACTATAAAATATGTTTGCTTAAGAGCCTAGAGGGAAAAATCCCAATTAGAAGCACACAACCAATGATTCAAGTGGCTAAAAATACCATTGTAACAATGTCCATTAAAAATGAAACACAACCCAAAGGCCCAGTGGACCACGTCTTATAAAATAAATCTCAATGCCCCACAACACTCTAGAAGTTGTTGGTACTAATCAACAGATTGGGGATTGATCTCGAGCCCGACCACCGCTATCTAGACCTACTCAACAAGATACCCCTTCGCATTAGTCTTCATCCATTCCAACCACCACATCCTTCCAAAAAACCATCGTCTAGAAAATCCATTCCAACTAGATATGGTTTTAGTCTAGGTTAGGACTAGATTTGAAAATCCCTCACTTTCTAGACGAGGCATCACTGTCACCTTCACCAAGCTCTCCATGAAGGTCCCACAATAATCCCACCCGTCGAGACCCATGCCACCAACAAATAACACTATTGACTTATTTAATTTGAGAAAAGGGATATATTTCAAAAAAATCAGGCAATATAAAATATTGGGACTTACTCAATGAGAATTGAACTCGCGATTTCACTGAGACCCACATGGAAAACTATAACTGAGATGTACCCTAGGGGATACATATATATAATTAAATATATAAATATATAAATATTTTTTAAATGAATAATTCATATATTTAGAAATAAATATATTTAAATAATGAACATATATATATATTTAACAAATATATAAATTTATAAATTTATATAAATATATATAATGATTTAAATATATTTATAATTATAAAATTATAAATTATTTTTATTTTTTGAAATAATGAATGAATTCATTATATTTATATTAATTTATATTTACTGAATATATATAATGATATAAATATATTTATAATTATAAATAAATAATCACACATATATTTATAAATTTATATTTACTATATTTATAAAATTTTATATTTATAATTAATAATAAAATATATATTTTTTAAAAAATATTAATGTAATTTCAAATATATAATTAAATATTTAAAAGATTATAATATTATAATAAATAAAAAAATATTTGTATATATATATATATTTATAAATATAAATATTTTATCATTATTGATGTTTTTGCACTGATACAAGTTCTTTTTATCAGTCTTTTTTTGTGATGATAAATATCAATATTTAACATTTCTAAAAAACACTCATAAAATGAATATTTTTTAGTGCTAAAAAATAATCATTGGTAAATATGGATTTTATCAGTGCTTTTTTAGTGCAGATAATGATGTATTTTATCATTATTTATCTATTTAGTGTTGATAAAAGAGATCTTTAATAGTGATGATAAAAATGTAATTGGTCTATTTAAAAGAACCCGAATTGTGACTCATTCAGTCACAGTCCTCAAACTCTTAAGGAACTCCCATCCTACTGGCACTAATCCTCTGTATTCTTTTAGATGAATCAAGGATAGAATCCAGGGTATGTTATTTTCTCCTTTTCCCCTCTCAATGATTGATTTTTTTGGGTTCCAGAGTTTGTGTTTTTTTCACATTTCTAAACCAATAAAATGAAATATCTCTTTTCTATCTATCAAACATAACCATTTATACATAATCACATACACACTCTAGAAAATCATTCCATCTTCATATGAGATGACTGGGAACAAAATCTCCATCCAATATTATAATAGATAGTGGGTTTCTTAATATTTATGTTATTATTTCATATTAACTTTTTGATAGTGTGGATTATCATTATTTTAATCTTGTTTCTCCAGAATAGAATGCTTGTGAAACTAAACAAATGATTAAATATTTAAGAATAATTATTAATATATATGTATCTATTGAGAAAATCATATTCATTAAATTTCATTGAATTATTGGTTCAAATATTCTCTTAATTAATATTATATGTTTGGGGACACATAGGTGATGTAATTGAATGAATAAATGGATTTCATTACTATGTCATAAAATGATTGAATTTTATGGTGGTTCATGTATATTTTCATTCAATACTTTATTTTTATTTGTTCATACACATTTTGAATATAAAATTGAAAAGAATTTCACAAGTTGAATATACTATGGAATAATGAGATGATTATATACCGTATACACATATTATTAAAGGAGTTATGATAATAAAGGGAGAAATATTAGAAAATTTAGTACTGCTTATCACTATTATATTATATTTATGATTGTGGTAAATTTTACTATAACTGAATTGATAAATTCAATATGGTTAAATGGAAAAGTGTTTTATGGGATTACATTATAGTTGATAGTATTTTTTGTTGGAAAGTGAATTATATTTTGGAAATGTAATATGTTAGAATCCAGAATTAAAATTTATTTTAGGTTTTTTTTAATATGACTAGGTTTAGAGTATACATGGGATAGACATATTTTATAAAAATAACATGTACCGGGTTTTAATTATGATAGATTTGAGAAATCATGGGTTCTATATAATCCTCATAAATTATTATGTATTACACATTTTATAATAGAAATATTTAAGTGATTATTGTGTTTTATTATTAGATTAAGGAATTTGATGTTTACGATACTAGATTACCTATAGTTTTTATATATGTGATTGTTATTTTTTATCATATGAAATGGTTCATGATATATATATATATATATATATATTGATAAGATAAATATATTCTTTAAATTATTTTACTATAATCATAAAAACATATGGTTTTAATAATATTTAGAGTGTAAAATGAACCAATATACATTTATAAATAATTTTTTCTAAACATTATAATTTTAGGAAATGGATTTTTTTTAAATTTTATTTAGTAACATTTAATTTTTATCTTTACATTCATTTTCATTAATTTATTGACTAATACTTTTTGTTTAAATTTTTAATAATTTTTACTATAGAGTGTTTTTTTTAAATTTATTGTATTAAACATAATATATTACTATTTTTATTGTAAAATTTTGAGATATATTTCTTTATAATATTTTTTAATAATCATTTTTTATTATTTGAAATAATTTTTAATATACCGCTAAATGTATGATTATAATATTTTTCCATATGAAATGCATTTATGGATATGATAAAAATAATTTTAATCATATTTTTGAGTATAATGGGTATTACGTGATGCCTATGTATGGTATGTTAGAATGTGATTTATTATAGACATGTTATTGGTTCATCGAGGGCTAGGGTAAGGGTGATATGACAATTTTTTTGTTGTTTGTTCTTCTTTGTGGGTTTTCATAACAAAGGTTTAATTAATGTATTGTGGTGACCATTGTGTGGTTCTTTTCTATGGGAACCAAATATGATATGACTTCCCCATATTTGAAATTTTCTTCGTAAGAAAAATGGCTATGTAATACCAATTTCATCATTTGGATGTAATGAGTACATGTGATGGTTTTCCCTGAGTGAGAGTCTTGGATGCAAGGGGTATGAGTTCGAATCTCATGGTAACTATGATGTGTTTATTCCCATATGTAGATAAATAATTTTTACTCCACATATGATTCAAATGATAATCTCTTATTAGTGAAATGATTTGAATTTCAAGGAACATCCATGGTATAATCTTTTGGAATTATTAGTATATTTCACTTGTATGAAATAGTGTCAGTGTATTTGATTATCATGGTGTCCATGTCAGTACACAATGATTTGACTTATATGTGTATTTTGAGAGTAATTACCTTGAAACTATACTCAAATATTTTCATTTTTTTATATTTTATGGGCCCTATTGGTATTTATTAGTTTATTTTTATACTCACACACTACACATAAACCTCAGTGGATATATATCTATTATATTTGAGATATATGTGAGGGAAAAGCACTATTAACATAGATTAGAGTAATTGTAGCTCAGTGGGTAGGATTTTATGTTCTCATGGTACTTTTAGGGACCTTTTAGTATTTTGATATGATATTTGAAAATTTTAATTAATATGAGGTAATTTAAATATTTTTATAGAGAGAATTGTCATTCTCACCAACTTTATCTACCAAATAGTTATTATTTCACTTTGTTTCATGAGATTCATCCCCCATATTTTCTATGTTTCTTGAATAGATCCTAGCAGTATTCATCAAAAAAATTCACTAGTTCCTGGTATGGGGTGACTACTTCTCAATGTTGTTTAAGCAACATAAGTGCAGATTGAGTTAAATATAGTGAAGATGCATTTAAATTAAATTACACATATCCATTAAAACATATGAATTTTAATTGTTTTAAAAAATAGTATGAAGATGATCTTTATGATTTCATCATGTTTGAAATAGATCATACATGTTACCCATCATAAATCCTCCCAGTCTGTTTAAATTTTTTTATTCAATGAAAATTAAATGTTAGACTACTCATGCAGAAAATTTCATCTGAATGTGATGATATTACCAATCCCGAGGAAGAATAGAATATTGATGATGAAACTATAGAATTATTAGGGGATCAAAAACATGTTAATTAATAAATCATCAATGATGCATGATCACATTGTTGAATAAAATTATAAGGGTAAGAAGTCATGGTATAAAATTAGAGGTTGGTTGGAAACAATGTGTCCAACATATTATCCACAATAAGTCAATGTTCATTAGATATGTTGGGGTCACAAAAAGGATGAATGTGCTGATTTTCATTGATTCGTGAATCCATGTCCAATCTGTAATGAATTAAATACATTGGAATGATATAATGAAAATGTTATGTTATACTTTCTCTACATTACCAAAAAAATATATAAAGAAATGATCATCTAAATTTCATTATTCCTTGGAGAGTTCATTTATTTTATAATATTTATGTATTAAAGTATTCTTAATAGTGACTATAAAATCCCATAGAGTCTTATAGACTATTCTTATGATGCTACATCTTAGGTATGCTTAAGAGAAATTAAATCCCCACCCACTAGTTAGTTATGCATGCATTATAAATAAGAAAACATGGAATTAATTCATCAATAACCACAAAAATAAATCATTTTAGTTTCATTGTAGTCAATAATATATTTATGACATTATTTATTTTTTATAAATTGATAAAAAATTGTTAATTTGTGAACTAGAAAGAAATATGAAAATAAAAATGTGCATCAAAACCAATGTACCCCTATCATAAATAAATGATGATGTACACTTCATTAGAGAATAAATTTTTATATATATTAAATCAATAATAAATGTTTAATTATTTCATATGAAACAATATATTTTTTATATTAATATTTATGAATCAAAATTTGAACCCACTTCCTTCCCATTTCATCATTTATGGAGGGAGGATCATGTAAATAAGGACGGTAATCTTGATAATGAAATGAAAAAATACCATGGGAAACATGTGTAAGTATGACATAATTGTAATTTTTTATGTTTTATATTAGTATTAAATAAAATATATAATTTGGTTCATATTTTTTATAGGTTAGATACAAGAATCGTCATTGATCATACAAGAAGAGAAACTACTTTCTGTAGCATTGAAGTAGCCATAAAAATATAGTCGTGTTAGAGTATTAGGTTTTAGAGTATTTCAAAAAACATATTTTCAGAAGATAATTCCACATGAAGATACATATAATATATTGAGATGATTGTAGACACAAATCGAATCACAAATAGATATTATTGATCAGTCTGGTTTGGAATACCAATGTATGAGAATGGCTCAAAGTGAACTGATAGTGGGATAATGATCCGCTCATGACCCAAAATATTGAAAAAGGTTTGAGTCTAGTCATTCCCCAAACCCCATAACATACCTAAGGTAATAAATTTTTTCATTAATATTTCTCTAAAATGTGAATCAAAACATCTGATATCATTAGGAAACTATAAATTTTCAGGCAATAGTTGTATGTGGTTTGTATCTATCAATACCCACACGCCACCATGTTGTGATGCATATAATGTATAATATCTTGGTATACAAGATGAAATGGAAATACCTCAAAAAATATCACATGATAGTGGATATTTTGTTTGATCATCAGATGAATGCTAAGCTTCTTCTTCATCTTGATGATCTTGATATTTCAGCAGTCAATTATGCTATTAGAGATTTCATTACATAGTCATGTAATATTATAAAGATATATAAGGTATGTTTTAAACAAATTTTTTCATATGAAAAAATTGTAATGGTTGATGATAAATGGTATTAAGTGAGGTATTAAATTACTGATGAATAAAATGGTGGGAAAGTGGATGGTCAGATCAAGACAATCTAGTGAATCGACCAAGAAATCAAAATGAATTTCTGGGAGTACATTATCCTCACCAGTTCTGGAGAAAACATTATTATCATTAAATCATCATTCAATAAACAAATTTAAATACCAATGTTATTCTTAAAATACATATGTAAAAGAAATATATGGAACATTTATCGACAACATAATTGTTCTCGAGACTATAATGATATTCTAAATAATGAATAGTTGGGTCTCTCGATTGCGAATAAATTTATAGGTTACATTTTCATAATATTTATATCCATATAGTGATATAATATGTCTATTAAAGTTAATAACAATTTAAATTTATTATAGGTATTTATTTTAATACTATATTTAGGTAAAACCATGTGAATCATGATTTGGATTAATTAATCACTATATCATTTCTACAAAAAAAACATACATTGAATAAGGATGGAATTGAGAAGAAAAAAAGATGAGTTACTTGAATTGTGTGATAAAAATAATATCAGACGACTAACTATTTTTATGCCTATAATGATAAAGTAAAACGCTATAACCAAATAACATTATATATACATTTGGATTTTCGCATTACATAATTATTCTTGTTTCTTAGGATGCACTAGTTGCTGATTGTAGTCAATCTGGATACCACAAATATTTATTTTTCCAATACAATGCCTGAATATCAAACAAAATATCTAGACAATATGTGTATTATGAATTTTTAGTACACCATATTCATAATTCTATAATTAATAATTGAATTATATGTTCTAGACTATGTTTTACAAAAAAATTGTTATAATAGTGTGGTGTCTTTTCATGATGCTAGAGTCTGATGAACTAAATCATGTGGATAACTAAAAATGGACGAAAAATAAGGTATTTATAGTAATATTTAATTATAAAATAATCTCAAGAACAATTTACTTATTTTCTCAAAGTTTCTCTAGTTTCTGAAGCAATATAACGACACTGATTGTTGATATTATATTTCGAGATTTATGAGAGAGATCCTAAAGCATGAAAAAACAACATCCCCAAACAGGTAATTCCCAATTAAAATTATAATTTCATTAAATATATTTCAAAAAAAATATGTTTGTTTTTTATTTTATTAGTACTATCAAGACTGTCAACAACCTTCATACTCAAAAGATGATGTAAATTTGTTCATAAATGAGGTGGCATTGTTCATGTTGTCATAAATATTTTCCAAAAACCAATTTAGGTGATTACCTACTATGTTTGGGATATATTATATTTTATGATATTATATATTTATTTGGAGTGTTATGTATTAGTTTAATAATTATTATATATTATTTTTGATATGTTTCTTGTTGATATTTATAATGGTGAAAAAAAATTTAAAAGCACTGACCTGCAAAAAAATTGAAATTTAGGAGGTGGAGGTAGATTCTGAGGTAGATATTGAGGTGGATTAGGATGAAGAGGAATAGATAATGGTGAATAATGAGGTAGAGGGGATGAAAATTCTCTATCTATCAAAAAATAAAATTGTTGGACATTGGAGTATGTTGAGGATCATACCATGATTTTATTTGAGAATAATTATTTAAAAGTGCACACAACTCATATAATTATGATAAGATCCATTGTGTGAGTGTTTCATGTTTCTTATTGAAAAAAAATTCAACACTTTTTTATGTGATATTATACATGGATTTAAGCGAAGGAAATTTTTTAGATACTAAAAAAACAGTATATATTTTTTCAAACAAATTAGATTAGGCTAAAATTTATATTAACACATTCCATGTAATATCAAATTTTACTAATTTCTGATAGAAACCCCTCACCAAGAAAAAAATGAACAAAACAATAGATGAAATTTCAATCCTATGACTTCTCTACACTACAAATAAAGGGTCATATTAGTGGTACCATTTGTCACTTGAGAGTAATACAGCACCAATATAATTTATAAAAATATATGTAATCCAACTTAAATGTTTTATAAAATATTTATTTAACCATCCACTAAAATTCATAAGAATGTATTTTAGAACAATATATTGTTGAAGAAGCTAATGAATTCTATACCGATTAACAATCAGATGTTGAAATCATTATTCTCCAAAATTCTCATCATAGTGGAAACTTTATGGGTGAATGGATTTAAATAAGATATGTTGTTATAATTGACTTGATATACAGGGAGAAATCACTACATTAAATTTTACATAATAGTGAAGATGTTGATCTATACATTGAATCCCACAAAGAAATATTTAGTGATTTGAATATGTCTAGGGATGGAAGAGAGATATCAAATATACAAAATAACAATATTATAGGATAGTTCTGATATCAAATTTATAATGAGTTATGTAAAAAACTGAATTCAATTATTGAACTACTTTGATGGATATCTGAGGGATCAAATAGAAATGTTATATCTTACATTGGGGTTGTAATCAATGGTGATAAATTCTATAAAAAAGAACACGTTAACTATATTACAATGAATAATAGTGGTGTTATGATTGTGACAATTATGTATTTCCCTAATGTTCCTCCATAGACTTTGTAGAAAGAGAAACAACACTACCTCTGCTCAATAATAGATGTAATATTGTTGTTTTCATAGAAAAAAACATTTTACGTACATTTAATGCATTTCTTTATATTTATTTTTCATTTATTTATTTTTAGTATTACTCATATAATAATTGTTTTCATAAATAGGTGGATTCATTTGTTTGAGATGGGGTTATTTTTTATAGAATCTCATGCATGTGAGAGAATTGATTTCTAGTCCGCAACTAAGATAATGATAATGAATAAATTATTTAAGAATGCACACATCCATCATGAAAACTTTAATTTATCCTAATTATTTAATTAAAATAACCCCTGTTATCTACTATTTGGATGTTAGTTTCCTTATTACTTTTGTGTAAAATTTATTTCGTTTTTCACATATATTTATGGAGGTAATACTTTTCATTAACCTATCTATTATAAGTAATAAAAGAGAAAATATGTCAATTTTTCCAATGTTGTTATTATTTTAATTTTCCTTTCATTAATGAACTTCCAACATAGTATATTGAGTCAATATGAAATATTGGGAGCTCATAAAACAAAAGTAATGGAAATTGTGTCAGCGCTGGAATTTGGGATTCATTTTTGGACATTCGGATGTGTAGGAGTTATCTTCACCACAGTCTAACAAATTCTACGACCAATATGAATCCAAGTGATTCTTTTTTATTTAAAACTAAAAATAAATTTTAATAAAAAAGAGAACAGTCATAATCAAAACTAATAAAATGCATTCGGATTATATTTTTTTTAAGAAAATGACCTATGAGACATTTTTGAGGTGTATTAATCATCCTCACCTCAATATGATACATTATCTTTCTGGTAAGATTCAATGTGTTTGTTATCAAATTAATTTTAACATTTTAGTTCAAAAAGTGTTACTATCAGAAAACCAAGAAAACACACTTAAATTTTCTTGATAGACTAGTAAAACAATTCATAATTCATTACTTATTTTTAGGAATTATTATCCTTTCAAACTAATACACTATGAGAATGAAATGACTAAATGTGTGTGTTTCCAGTTTAAAATAAAATTTTTGTAAAAAAATACCAATGACATACTCAAAACAATGAAAAAAATATTTAAGTATTTTGATACATTAGGAAAACCTTCCATAGTTCATTTGGGATGTGTAGGAATTTGACTCACCTCAATCCGACACATGGCGTGATAGGTATAACTCTAAGTGAATCTTTTTATTTAATATTGACATTTATTTTTGTAAAAAAAGACAACTAAAATACTCAAAACCAAGAAAATGGATTTAAATTGTTTTGATAATTTATTTCAATGATCCATATGTAATTTTGGATTTGTAGGAATCATCATCAACTCAATATGATGCATTACGTTCTTGGTATGACAAAAAGTGCCTATTACTAGTTCAATATCAACCTTTTAGTTCAAAAAGCGTCACTCACTTAAAATTGTGAAAAATAATTTGGTTATATTGAAATTTTTGATAAATTATTCATCAGTAATTTTTGAAATGTTGGAATTGGTCTCAAATAAAAATTAAATTTTATGTGACAGTTATGACATAATATGCGTTTTTTAGTTTAAAAAGTCATTTTTTTAAAAAATAATTTTGACTTACACAATAATATTAAGACACATTAAATTAATTTTTATACACTAAAAAAATTATACATAAGTCATTTTAGATGTGTAAGAGTCATCATCACCTTAATCAGATGAAAAATGTGACCAGTATGATTCCAAGCATGTCCATTTAGTTAAAATTGACACATTTCATTAAAAAAGACAATTGACATACTCAAAAATGAGAAAAATAATTCTGATTATTTTTATACTTTAGATAAATTTTCCATAAGTCATTTGTTATTTGTAGGAATCATCCATAGCTCAAGTGGATACATTATGTGTCCAGTATGACTCAAAGAATCTGTTATCATTTCAAAAATGACATTTTAGTTCAAAAAGTTCCTCTCCCTGAGAAATGAAGAAACATGCTCATATTTTCGTGATAATATCAAATTCTGATTCATAATTCATTTTTTATGTATAAGAATTGTTCTCATATCAACCAGAAACATAATGTGACTGTTATGACTTAAATTTCATTTTCCAGAATAAAATGACATTTTAGTAAAAAATAAAAGTGACATACTCAAAATCTAGAAGGCACCTTAATTTTTTTGATAAATTAGTAAAATGATCTATAATTCATTTGGGTTGTGTTTGAATTAGCATCATTTCAATATGAATCCCGGTGTGACTAGTATGACTCCATGTGTTACTTTTTATTTAAAATTGAAATTTATTTTAGTAAAAAAGATAACTGACATACTCAAAACCAAGAAAAATGATTGAAATTGTTTGTATACATTACAAGAATGATCCATATGTCATTTTTAATGTGTAGTAATCAGCATCAACTCAATATGATACATTATGTTCTTGCTATGACTCAAAGTGTTATTTATCAATTTAAAATCATCATTTTATTTCAAATAGTGTCACTCCCTAAAAACTGAGACAAATTACTTCAGATGTCTTGATAATTAATGAAAATGATTCTTATGTAATTTTTGACAAGTAGGATTTTGTCTCACATAAAACTGATACATGATGTTACTAATATGAGTTAGAGTGAGTGTTTCTAGTTTAAAATTACATTCTAGTAAAAAACACAAGTGACATACTCCCAAATAAAAAAAAATATTCATATTGTTTTGATACATTAGGAAAATGATACATAAATAATTTCAAAATTTATGAATTAGTTGTACCTCAATAAGATGTATGTTGTGACTTATATGACTCCTTGTGTGTGTTTTTATTTAAAAGTGACATTGATTTTAGTAAAAATAACAACATACTTACTCAAAACTGTGAAAACACATTCGGATTTTTTGATTCATTAGGAAATGATCCATATGTCATTTTTGATGTGTAGTATTGATCATAACCTCAATCTGATATCAGATGTGCCCAAAAGTACTCGAAGTTTATTTTATCTATTCGAAATTGATTTTTTCATTCAAAAAGTGACACTCACTAAAAACTAAGAAAAAAACATTGAATGTCTTGGTAATTTTGGAAAATTATTAATATTTCATTTGTGACATGTAGGAATAATAATCACATCAAATAGATACACTATGTGATAGGATATACTAAAAGAGATGTTTTTTAGTTTAAAATGACCATTTAGTAAAAAAAGACAATTGACATACCCAAAACTGAGAAAACTATATTGTTGTGACATTTTGGATGTGTTGGAATAAGCTTCACCTCAATCAAACACACGGTGTGACCAGTATGACCCCATGTACGTCTGTTTATTTAAATTCACATTGAATATATTAAGAAAAGGAACTGAAATAATGAAAACATAGAAAACACAATGGTATTTTTTTTATACTATAGTATAACGATCCATAAGTAATATTTGAAATTTATGACTATGATGAACGTCAATATGATACTTGATGTGACAAATATGACTCATAGTGTTTCTAGTATGACTAAAAGAATACTTTAAAATTAAAAATTTTAGTTAATTTATTTCATTTTATTATAACTTACCTGAGAAGTTTTTCTTATATAGGTGTGTTCTTCTCAAGAAGGGGTAGATTGTTCGTAAATAGCATGAGTCATGGTCAAGATCAAAGAAAAAATGAACATTTTTTATGTATATAAAAATTTGTTGTTATGTAATTGTATAAACTAATGTTTGAAATGTATATATTATAGTGTTTATTATGGTATTTTTATTGTAAATTTTATTTAATTTAAACACTATATTGGAAATTGTATTTTTTTTCTGGTGGTGTTTCTAGTGCTATAGTTTGTAGTAACATCACACTACAGTATGCCCCTTTATTAACTCTTTTAAAAACACTTATAAAAGTATTCATTATCATATCTTCAAAAAGTACTGATAAAGGTCACCTTTATCAGTAATAAATAAAATCATTGATAAATCTTGTCCTTTATCAGTTCTTTTCTTATTATGATAAAATTTGAATACTTTTAATCTTCCTATGGTATCCAATGCTTCTCTAGAACTAATAAAGGCCATTTTTAGCACCGTTAATGGTCTAGTTTTCAATAGTTAACTAATGGACCATGTCCAAGGCATCCTAAACGAGTCCAAGTAGAATCTCTAATAGCACATGGTAAAGTCTTTCGTGGAGCCCAAAAAAAATATGAGGGCGTCCAAGAAAGCATGATCTATGGTAATAATCCTTGGAATCCAATTATGAAATAATCTTGTGGGTTGTTAGTGGAATATTGAGATAACCCACATTCGGGCCATACTATGCTATCCATTTTCTAACATATTACATAAGGTACTATGTGTACATGTTAGTGTAAAATCCTTTATTAATTTATATCACACCATTCATGATTTTCAATTAGTCCACTACACTATCCATTCCATTTTAAAATTTCATGTTACCGAAAGTGGTATTAAACTAGAATCCATCATTTTAATTCTGATATGGTTTCCACTCACATGTTTAAAGTTCCGAACACCCAAAGTGGTGTCTATGTCATAGTAATTTAAATTAACCCACCACAAGGGGTAGTTTTGGTTGAGGTTAGAAACCTCAAACCATGTAATAATTAGCCAACATATGTCATGATTATAACCTAAACAATTAATTTAATGTTTTAAACATTTTCAAATAAATCATGTAGGGTATGGAATGTCGCATGGAAGTTCAGGATATAAACATATAGATATTTAGGTGAAGGCTATAGAACAACTACCACATACTTATAGTAAACACCTAATCCATTATCGACATTTTATTTGGGATAGAATGGGAGAAATTGAAAACATTTGAATACCAAAAAATAGAGAATATTATCACACATAGATTTAAAATTCCATATAGAATGAAATACAGAAAAAGGAAGACTATTAACAATATTTTAGAAATGGATCAAAGATGATAAATAATGAATAAAATAGACATAAAATAGAGGAGGTATCTCTAAGCCTAGAGAAGTAGGAGAGGATTATAATAGAGGGGGATAGGTACTGTGATAATAGTGGAGAAAATTTTAGAAAGAACGTTATAAGGAAGGTGAGGTAAAAATATAATGCCACCCCTTTTAAAGGGTGCATGGTTTATTTTCATGGTTGAAAAAACTATGTGCCAACCATGCATCCCCAATGTATATGTTATCAGCCCCGTACATAGTTTTCACACAGTTAGATAGACCAAGATCACACCATCCACATATCTTATACAACCCACCTACACCATTTTTCAAGGTCATGTGGCTCACTTTCATGGTTTGAAAAACCACATGTCACCACTATATATCCTCTTGGTTTTTAGTGCATGGTTAGCACTGACCATCCACTAACAACATGCTGCACCTATTTCTTCCAAAACTATGAACTCCATGGTACAAACATGCCATATACCCTCATGAACACTTTCATAAACTCCTAGGTACATCTAATAGAATAAAAAGAAATATTAAAACTAATATTTCAAGGATACATACCTAATGAGGGTAAATGGGACATTGTGTTAGGGGTTTAGAGTTTTTTTCATTTTCATAGTTTTTAGTTGTTTTAGGGATTTCAAGGTTGTTTTATGGGTTTTTATTATTTTATATTATTTTGTTTTATATTTTTTCAAGTTTTTTAGGGTTTTAAGAGATTATTATAGTATTATAGGATTTTGGGATTTTTTGGATTTCATATGTGTTTTGAGGTTTTTAGGGTTATTTTAGGGTTTTTACTATATTTAAATTTTTTGGGTTGTTTAGGGTTTTTTGGTATTTTAGGGGGTTTTATGGTTTTATAAAGGTTTTAGTTTTTTAGGTTTTATGGTGTTTTAGGGGTTTTATAGGGTTTAGGGTTTTTATATTATTTATACGATGATTAAGGGGTTTTATGGATATTTTAATGTTTTTATAGGGGTATGATATTATATTATGTTTTTTGACATTTTAATGATCCTTTATAGTTTTAAGGGGTTATGGGCCTTTTAGGGTTTTTTGAGATTTATGGGTCCTTTAGATGTTTTATTGTTTTTAATGTTTGAAAGGTTTCTTTGTGTTATTATTGATTTTTTGTGGGCTTTATTTTTTTTTTGGTTTTTTATTGTTTTAGATGTTTTTAGGGTTTTAGTAATATTAAATGTTATGGGGTTTTCGTGTGTTTTCATGGTTTTAGGGGTCTTTTGGGTTTTTATGGGTTTTAATGGTTTTAAGGGTTTCAAGTGGTTTTCTAGGGATTTATGTTTTTTGGGAACTTTTTCTGGTTTTTAGAGGGTTTATAGTTTTTTAGGGTTTTAGTTGATTTAATGGTTTTTGGATTTTGATTGGGGTTTTTTTGGTTTTAAATGTTCTTAGGGTTTTTTGGGGTTTTAATGTTTTTATGGTTTTTTGGGTTTCTATACATTTTAATGTTTTTAGCATGTTTTAGTTTTTTTGGGGTTTTTGCATTTTTTTGTGTCTTTTAATGTTTTTAGTTTATATAAATGTATTTTATAGATTTGCGGTCTTTTAGGCAGGTTAGGATCTTATATGTTTTTTTGGATTTTTATGATTTTTTTATGTCATAGGGTTTTTAGGGGTTTTAGGGTCATTTCGGGATTCATATTGGTTTTAGGGTCTTTAGAGTTTTAGGGGTTTTAGGACCATTTTTTTTTGTGTTTTTAGGATCCCTTATGGGTTTTAGGGATTTAGGGTCAAATA
The DNA here is from genome assembly GCA_963277665.1 of Viscum album. Classification (NCBI taxonomy): domain Eukaryota; kingdom Viridiplantae; phylum Streptophyta; class Magnoliopsida; order Santalales; family Viscaceae; genus Viscum; species Viscum album. The sequence goes on along the minus strand of OY728152.1, from coordinate 872,319,033 downwards.
GGGGTTTTGGGTTTTTAAGAACACTATAGGGGGTTTAGGGTACTTTTGGTTTATTTTTTAAATTTTTTTTTGGGGGGGGGGGGTTTGGTTTCATATGGAATTTAGGTGTTTTTAGAGTTTTTATGTTTTTTAGGATTTTATGTATATCTTACGGTTTTTATGATTTTAGGGTTTTCTAAATGTTTTTTGGTGTTTAGGTTTTTATGGTGTTTTTTGGGTTTTTATTGTTTTTTTTGTTTTTTATGGTGTTTAGGGGTTTTCAATATTTTATGGGTTTTCATTAGGATTTGGTGTTTTTACGATTTTATTTGGTATTTAGTGGTTTTAGTGTTTTCTTATTGATTTATGGTTTCTAGGGTTTTAATGGGATTTATGATTTTTAGGTTATTTTGGTTTTATTGAATTTTTAGAGGGTTTAAGATGATTTAATATTTTTTAGTATTTTAGCATCTTTAACATTTTGTTAGGTTTTTTTGGGATTCATGATTTTTATGATTTTTACAGTCCTTTGTTGTTTTTATGCATTTTGGTGACTTTTATGGGTTTTAGTGTCTTCTAAAGTTTTATTTTATTTTAATGGGTTCTAGGGTGTTTTATGGGTTTAGGGGTTTTTAAGGGATTTTAGGGCATTACGGTGTTTTAGGGGTTTTAGGGTCTTTTAATGGTTTTAGAGTATTTTAGGGATATCAGGGTGGTGTTAGGGTTTTTTATTTTTTATTTTTTTAGGTTTGTTTATGGGGTTCAACATATTTTAGGATTTTTCTTTGTTTTTAAGGATCTTTAGGGGTTTTAGTTTTATTATGGTTTTTAAGATTCAATTGGGTTTTTATGGGTTTAACAGATATTTATGTTCTTCTAGGGTTTTAGAGGTATTATTTTTTCTAGTGGATTATTGTTTTTTATGGTTTTTGTGTTTGGGGTTTTTTAGGAGTGTTTAGGTTTTTTTTTTTGTTTTTTGCTTTTTATGGTTTTTATGGTTTTTGGGGTTTTCTTAGGAGGTGTTGTTTTTTTATAATTTTATTATGGGTTTTAGTGTTATAATTTCTTCTTATGGTTTTTTATGTTTTTTATGTGTTTTATAGTGTTTGCATATTTTTTAGGGTTTTTAGGTTCTAAGGGTTCTTTGGGGTTTTTGTTTTGTTTCAGGGTTTTTAGTGTTTTAAGGGTATTTGGGTTTTCATTTGGGTTTTTGATTTTATGTTTTCTATGGTCTTTTTGGTGGTTATAGGGTTTTCACTATTTTGGGGGTTTTAGTGTTGTTATTTCTAATATTTGGGATTTTTATTATTTTTTGTGATTTTTATTGATTTTATTGTTTTTATATTTCTTAGGGTTATTTATTTTTTTTCTATTATTATGGTTTTTAGGTTTTTTTAGGGTTTTTATGAAATTAAGGGTTTGGGGGGTCTTTTGGGTTTTTTGGAGTTTTTGGGATTACATGTTTTTTGGGTTTAGGATTTTTATGGTTGTTTGGGTAATTAGGGGCCTTTATTGGTTTTTCTTGTTTTAGGATGTTTAATGAATTTTAACATCCTTTTAGTGTTTTTTGTGATAGTTTAGTGGATTTTACGATTTTTCGGGTTTTTAATTTATTTTTAGGGTTTTAGGGGTTTTAGGGACATTAAGGGTTTTTAGGTTATTTTATATTTTTTAGCATTTTAAAATGTTTTAATCATCTTCAGGGGGTTTATGTAGTTGAGGTTTTTGGGGTTTAGGGATTTTTAGTGGTTTTATAGGGATTTTAGTGGTTTTAGGGGTGTTTAGTTTTTTATTGTTTTAGGGATTTTAGGTTTTTTTAGAGATTGTATTATTTTAGTTATTTTAAGGATTTTAGTGGTTTGAGGGGTTTTCAATGTTTGGGGCGTGTTTAGGGGTTATTAATGTTTTCGGTGTTTTTTAGGATTTTTTAGAGATTTTGGGGATTTTAGAATTTTTGGTTTGTTTAGGGGTTTTTATATGTTTTAGGGTTTCTAATGTTTCTATGGTATTTTATGGTTTTTAGGGTTTGTGAGACTCTATTTTTATGGGCCATTTAGTGGTTTACTCTGGTTTTAGGGCCTTTTATGTTTTTAGAGGTTTTAGGGTTTTTAGGTTTTTAATATATTTTACCGTTTTTTATGGTTTTTAGTGGTTTTAGGGTCTTTTAGGGGTTTTATATGTGTTTAGGGTCATCAAAGGGATTCTAGGGTTTTCTAGGTTTTTTGGGGTTTTAGATATTTTTTGGTTTTTAGGGTATTTATTGTATTTTATGGTTTATTTAGTGGTTTTTGTGTCCATTAAGTATTTATGATTTTTATGTTCCATTTGGGGTTTTAGGGTTTTATATGGTCTTTTAGGGTTTCCAGTTTCCTCTAGAGATTGTTATGGTTTTAGGTCCCTTTGGGGTTTCTAGGGTTTCTATGGGGCCCTTATTGGTTTTTTAGGGTTTTAGAGATTTTTTGGTCCTTTATGATTATAAGAGTTTTTAGAGTCATTGAAGGTATTTTATGGGTTCTATGGTTCATTTGTGCATTTAAGAGTTTTAAAGGATTTAGGGTTTTTTGTGGTTTTTTTATTTTTGGGGGATTAGGGTTTTATGTGCTTTTATGAATTTTAGGTTTTGTCTTGTTTTCAGGGGTTTAGGGCGTTTTTAGGCATTTAATTTTTTTTGGTTTTAGGGTTCCTTAGGATTTTTATAGTTCTTAGTATTTTTGAGGAATTTTGGTTATTATAGTGTTTTAGGGATTTTTCTGATTTAGGTGGTTTTAGGGTTTTTTTAGTGTTTATGGTTTTAGGGTTATTAGGGATTTTTGGGATTTTTTGGGATATAGGATTTCTAATGGTTTCTAGGGAATATTAGGGTTTTATGATTTTTACAGTTTTTCAGGGTTTTAACTGTTTTAGGGTTTTATGATTTTATGGGTTTCAATGTTTTTTATTTTTTTTTGTGTGTTCTAGAGGTTTTGGGTTTTATTGGTATTTAATAGGGTATTTATGGTTTAAATATTTTTATTGTTTTTTGTGTATTTCTTGGTTTTTTGTATTTTTAATGGTTTTTAGGGTTATAATGGTTTTTTGGTTATTAGTGATTTTAAATAATTTTTAGGGAGTTTATGGTTTTTTGGTTTTTTTTATTTATAGGGTTTTATGGATTTTTGGGTTGTTTAAGGTTTTTAGTTTTTTATGGGGTTTTAGGTTTTTAGGTTGTTTAGGGTTTTAAATTATTTAGGGATTTTAAGGTTTTTATGGGTTTTTTGGTGTTTTATAGGTATTTTTTAGTATTTTAGATAGGGGTTTGAGGGTTTCTAGCGTATTATGGTATTTAGGGTCTTATATGATTTTAAGGGTATTTTAGTTTTTTTTTTGGTTTTTTGGGTTTTTTGGAATTTTTGGTTTTTCGGGATATTTGGGGGTTTTATGGGTATTTCGGATTCTTAGAGTTTTAGTTGTTTTGGTTTATATATCTTTTATGGTTTTGGGTTTTAAGAAATTTTAGTGTTTTATTGTTTTTAGATTTTTTTAGGGTTTTTAATGTTTTAAGGTGTTTTAATTATTTTTAGGAATTTGTGGTTCATTTAGGGGTTTTAGGTTTCTTTTTTGTTTTAGTGTTATTATGGATTTTTGGGGATCTTTGTGATTTAGGGTTATTTTATGATTTTCAGGTATTTTATTTTTTTATTGGGTTTCTTTGGGTTTTTATGGTTTTTATATTATTTTGGTTTTTTTAGTTATCATTAATGGATTTTAGTGTTTTTAGGATTTTGGGGATTTTTTGTGTTTTTTAGTGGTTTCGAATGTTTTTGGAGTTTTACGGTGTTTATTATATTTAGTTTTTAATGGTGTTCAGTATTTTTAGTTTTTTTATGGGTTTTTAGTGTTTTTATGATTTTTTGGTTTTCTTGGAGTTTTGGGATTTTGGTAGGGGTTTTTCGGGTTTATGGGATTTTAGTTTTTTTAGAGTTGTTAGTGGTTTATTTATGATTTTAGGCATCTTTAGTTGTTTTGAGGGTTTTTGGGGTTTTCTGGGGTTTTAGGGTTTTATCTGGTTTTAGAGTTCTAACTGGTTGTGGCGTTAAATATTTTTTTGGTTATTTTCAATTTTATGGTTTTTAGTGTTTTGTTAGGGGTTTTAGGGTTTTAAGGTAATATAGGTTGTTACATATTTAGGGTTTTTATGGTATTTGGTTCTTTTAAAAAATTTATTAGTTTTATGGACATTCAAGGGTTTTTTGGTTTTTTTAGTGATTTTAGGATTTTTACTAGTTTTATAATATTTTAGTGTTTTTATGGTATTGTTTTTGGTATTTTAGGGACTTTTAGTGGTTATAATTTTATTAGTGTTTTTAGGGTGTATATGGTATTGTGTTTTATATTTTTTAGAGGTTTCAGGATTTAAATGGGTTTGGCTTTTTTGGGGTTTTGGGGGGCTTTTGGTTTTTGTAAGGATTTTAGGGTTTCATAGTGTTTTTATAGGGTGTTATTTGTTTTTTGGGGTTTTGGGGATTTTTAGGTGCTTATGGATTTTAGGGTTTTTGTGGGGTTTTAGGGGCTTTAAAGGCTTCTTAGGGTTTCAATGGGTTCTTAGGTTTTTCAAGGTGTTTAGTAATTTTTAGAGGTTTTAGGTTTTCCCAAAATTGCTTAGTTAGGTTTTCAGTTTTGGGGGGTTTTGGGGGTTTTCGTTTTTATGGTCATTTAGGGCTTTAAAGATTTTTAGGGTTTTGAGGATAGTTTTAGGGGTTCTGGAGGAATTTATAATCGTTTTAGTTTTTAGCTATCAATGATATTTCAATTATTTTTTTGGTCTCATAGGCCATAGAATGTGCTTTTAGGTTCATTATAGCATTTTTTGGTTTTTAGGGTCTTTTAGTATTTCAGGGTATTTTGGGGTCCTTCAGGGTTTTTTTATTTTTTGGATCTATTAGAGTTTTATGATTTTTTGGCTATTTTAGGTGTTTTTTTGTTATTTTTAGGTTTCCATAGTTTTTTGATTATGTTATTGGTGGGATTTAAGGGTTTTAAGGGTTTGTATGGTTTTTTGAGTTTTTAGGATTTTACGAGATTTACAGTTTTTACTATTTTTTACGTTTTTATGGTTTTTTGGGTTTTTATGTTTTTTGGGGGTAGTATGATCCTTTTATGGTTTTATATGGGTTTTAGAGAATTATTGTATTATAGTGTTAAGGTTACTTTAGGGGTTTTAGGGTTTTTTGGGGGTTTTAGTGTTTTGTAGGGTTTTTAGGGTTTTTGTACTTGTTATGGGTTTTATGATTTATATGGTTTTATTATTTTAATTTATATAATTATTTTTAAAGATTTAATATTTTTTTAGTTTTTTATCTGTCTTTATAGAGTATTTTAGGGTTTTGTATTGATTTTAGGGGGAATCTAGTGGTCTTTTAGGGTTTTAATGTATTTTACGTTTTTTTGGAACTTATATGGTTTTTAGATTTTTAGGGACTTTATGGGTATTAATGTTATCATTTTCATTATGGGGTTTTGGGTGTTTTATGATTTTTGGATTTTTTGGGTATTTTAAGTTATTTTATGGTTTTATTGTCTCTTTAGGTATTTTTAGATTTTTAGGGATTTTTTGGGTTTTAGGGTCATTTATGCATTTTGAAAATTTTATGGTTTTTTTTGGGTATTTTGGTGTTCTATGGATTTTATGGTCTTTTAGTGAATTTTTGCATTATATTCCATTTTTTGATTTTTGGGTGGTGGGTATTGGGTTTCATATCAGGGGGGTGGGGGTTAAGGTTTTTATGTGTTTTTATCATTTTTATGGGTTTTATGGGTTTTATGGAATTTAGGGGGCTTAGGTTTATTTAGGATTTTTCGGTTTTTATGGATTCATAGAATTTTTTATTTTTTATAGTGTGTTTTAGTGTTTCGTTAGTTTTCAAGGTTTTTTGGATCTTTTATGATCTTTTAGGGGTTGTAGTTTCTTTTAGGGTATTCTAGGGGTTTTAGAGTTTTTATGGGTTTTCAAGGTTTCAATGTGTATTTATATTTTTTCAATGTTTTATTGTTTTTTGGAGTTATATTATTTTTAAATGTTTTTAATGTATTTTTGTTGTTTTAATGATTTATAGGTTTATTTATTTTTTAAGGGTCATTAGGTTGGAGGGGGTTGGCTAATTTTAGGGCATCATATAGTGTTTTCGGGGTTTATGGTATTTTCTTATTTTAATGTATTTGAGAGGTTTTAGTGTATTTTTGGGGGGTTTAGGGTATTTTTAGGGTTTTTGGGTTTTACGAAACTTATATGGGTTTTTGTATTTTAGTGGTATTTAGGGCATTTTAGATCTTTTAAGATTTTGAGGGTTTTTAGAAATTTTGATGGTTTTAGGGGTATTATGGGTTATTTAATGTTTTTTGAGGAATTTAGGCATCCTTAGTTTTACATGGATTTTTAGTATTTTAAGATTTTTTAGGGTTCTTAAAGGTTTTTAGGATATTTTTTGGATTTTTAAGGGTTTGAGGATTTTTAGTTGGTTTTTGATTTTTAGTCTTATTAGAGATATTTAGTGCTTTTATTTTTTAGGGTTTTAAGGGGTTTTAAGGTATTTTATGTTTATTTATGGTTTTGAGGATTTTTATAGTTTTTAGGTTCCTATAAGGGTTTTAGATTGTTTAAGTTATTTTTGGTTTTCTTAGGGTTTTATATATTTTATGATATTTTAGGCATTTTTAGAATTTATTTGTGGATTTGTTTTGAATTTTTTGTTTATAGTGAAGGGTTTATGATTTTGGGTGTTGATTTTGGGTTTTACGGTGTAGGGTAAAGTGTTTGGTGTGTTTTGTTTAAGATTTACGGTGTAGGTTTTGGGTTTTATGGTGTAGGGTAATTTGTTTGGTGTGTTGTGTTTTTTTTATGGTTATGGGTAAAAGGGTTAGGTATAAGGCTTTGGGATAACGGTTTATAGTGTAGGAATTTGGGTTTAGGGAGTAAGGTATAAGGTATAGTGTATTGGTTATAGGGTGTATATATATGGTTTGGGTGTATTATTTAGGTATGACGATGAAGGGTTTAGGATTTACAGGTTTTAGGGTTATTTTGGTGTTTTTCGGTTTTTATGGTATTTGGGTTTTTAGGGTCCTTAATGGTTTTTGGAGTTTTAGGGGTTTTAAGGTTTTCTTATGGGTTTTGAGTTTTTAATGTCTTTATGGTTTTTTTGGAATTTTAGGTATTTTTAATGTTTTAAGGTATTTAGTGTTTTTACGGGATTTTTGGTTTTAGGTTTTTTGGTGTTTTAAGAAGTTTTGGGTTTATTTTCATTTTTTAGGTTTTTACGTCTTTCAGGTGGTTTTTAGGGTTTTAGGTGTTTTATGGGTTTTAGATTTATAGCTATTTTTAGTGTTTATAGGTGTTTGTAAGTGGTTTTATGCTTTTTAGTTGTTTTTAGTGTTTTTAAAGGTATTTTTTTAGTTTAATCAATTTTTTAAGTGTTTATATTGTTTAGTGGTTTTCTCAGTTTTACCATTTTTTGGGGTCTTAGTATTATAGGGGTTTTGGGTTTTTAGGGGTTTTAATGTATTTGGGGATTTTAGGGTATTGGGGGATACATTTTTTAGGGGTTTTAGTTATTTTTAGTATTTTATTGTTTTTGGGTCTTTAGGAAGATTTACGCTCCTTGGGGGTTTTTTATGGGTTTTAGGGTCGTTCACAATTATTCAGGGTCCATTATTGTTTTTAGAGAATTTAGAGTCTTGAACTTTTCATGGTTTTTAGGGTGTCATTGGGTTTTTTAGGGTTTTAGGGTGTTTCAATATTTTCATGGGTTTTAGGTTGTCTTATTGTTATTATGAACATTTAGGCTTTATAAATAACTTTTTAGTGTTTTTCATGGTTTTAGAATTTTAGGGGTTTTAGTGAGTTATAGGGTCATTTAGGGGGTTTGGTTTTTTAGGTACATTAATGGTTCTAATGGTATTTAGGGTATTTACGGATTTAGGATTTTTTGGGTCATTGTGGGTATTTAGGGTCCTTTTAGGGTTTTTAGGGTCATTTATTGTAGTCTTTTTAGTGTTTTAAAGGTTTTATGGTTTATAAGGGGTTTTAGGTGTTTTTTGGGATTTATAAGTGTTTCAGAAAATTTTATGATTTTTAGTGGTTTTATGGTTTCTAGGATTTATTAATTTTTTGTGTTTTGTGGGGTTGAGGGTCTTTTTAGGGCTTTTAGGGGTTTTTTTTGGGTTTTTGTAGTATTTAAAAATTTTTATGGTAATAGGCAAGTTTACAATTTTTAGGGTTTTAAGGGTTTCTTGGTTTTTAGAGTGTTTTATGGGGATTATGGGTTTTAGTGGTTTTTATAACTTTTAGGGGGTATTATTGGTGTTAATGAATTTAGGATTTTTTAGGGATTTTAGGGGTTTTTATAGTTTTATGTTTTTATAGGTTTTTTGGTTTCTAGGGTTTTAGGGTTTTTAATGGGTTTAGGGGATTATTAAGGTTCTATTGTGTTTTTTTGTTGTTTTATGGCCTTTTATGGGTTTTTTGTTTTTTTGGATTGTAGGTTTTGTGGGGGATATTATTTTTTTAGAGTTTTTAGGGCTCTTCAGCATTTATAGTGTTTTTATGGGGGGGGGGGGTGGTGGGTTTATTTTCGTCTTAGGTTATATGGGGGATTTAGTGTCTATTTTTTTAATGGGGTTTCTGGGTCCATTTAGGGGTTTTTGGGGTTTTGGTTCGTTTTAGGGTTTTTATGTGTTTTAGGTTCTTTTAGGGGTTTTAAGTTCTTCTTTGGTGTTTTTGAGTTTTTTGTTTTATTAAGGATGTTTAGGGTTTTGGGGGGGTTTTCAGTTTTTTATAGATTCTTAGAGGTATTAGGGTTTTTATATTTTTTAAATATTTTGGATTTTTAGTGGTTTCTTTTTATTTTTATGGGTTTTAGTGTTTTGGGAGTTTATGAGTTTTAAGGGTTTTTATTGTATTTTTCGGTTTTTGTGGTTTAGGGTTTTTTAATGTTTTTAATGTATTTTTACTCTCAAATATGATTTTAGGGTATTTTGGGTTCTTTTATGGTTTTAGGTTCATTTGGGATTTTTATGTTTTAGGACCTTTTAGGATTGTTAGGGTTTTTCCAAAATCTTTGGGTTTTTAGGGGTTTTAATGGTTTTCTAGGGGATTTTAGGTACATTTAGGGTTTTTTAGGGTGTTGTTCTTAGTGTTTAAGGTCTACATTTTTAGGCTTTGACTATAGGGATTATGGTTTCAGTTATTTGTTACAGGGTTTGGATTATATTGTATTGGGTTTAGGGTGTAGGGTTTAGGGTAGAGGGTGTAGGGTTTCGTGTTTAGTGTGTACAATATATGGATTTATGTGTAGGGTTTTGGGATTATAGTGTAGGGTACATGGTTTAGGGTATATGGTTTTGGGTTTAGTGTGAATGGTATAGGGTTAAGTTATTTAAGAGGTTTTAACATTTTTGGGTAGATTTTATGGTATTATTAAGGATTTTAGGTGATTTAAGGGTTTTATGGCTTTAGGTTTTTCAGGATTTTTTAGGATTTGGGATTTATGGTTCTAGTGGGTTTTCTTCTTTTTTTGAATTTTTTGAATATTTTTTTTTGTTTTTTAGTTTTTTATGGGTTTTATGGTTCTTAGGGTTGTGATAGTTTTTAGGGTTTCAGAAAGATTTTATTGTTTTAGGATTTTTGGGGGTTTTGAATGTTTTATGGTTTTAATTAGATTTTAAGGGTTTTATTTTTTTTGGTTTTTAAGGGTTTTTATGTATTCTTATGTATTTTTGATGTATTTTATCATATTTAAAAAAAATTACTATTTCTTGGGGTTTTATATTTTTTTATGTTTTTATGGTATCTTGGAGGTTTTCGGGTTTTTAAGGACTCCATAGTTTTTAAGGATTATATGGTTTTAGTGGGTTATAGAGTATTTAGTGGTATTTTTTGTACTTTAGGTTATTTAAGAGTTTAATAAATTCAATGGATCTTAGGGTTTTAAAATTTTTAGGGTTTATAAGGATTTTAGGGTACTAGGTTGTTATTACTGGTTTTTAGGGTTTTTAGGATCTTTAGGGATTTTTAGGGATTTTAGGGTCATTTAGGTGTTTTTTGGTTTTTATAATTTTAAAGTATTTTTTTTAATTTTCATGTTTTTAGAATTTCTACTGTATTTTAATGTTTTTAGGGTCTTGAAGGGGTTTCATAGGTTTTTTTTATCATTTTTTGGTTTTTATCGTATTTTGGATTTTTTTTGGATTCATTGAGTTTTTATGAGTTTTTGGGTTTTTTAATGTTTTTTTGGTTTTTGCGGGTTTTACAGGGTTTTATGGTTTTTAGGAGTTTTCTAGGTTTTAACAGTCTTTATTATTTTTTATGGTTTGATGGTTTTTAGGGTTTTTAGGCTTTTAGGGTTTTAAGGGGTTATTGGGTTATAGTATTTTTAGGGTGTTTTAGAATCATTTATTGTTTTGGGTGTTTTACTCCTTTGATAGTATGTTAGTGTTTTAGCAGTTTTGAATGTTTTATATGTGTTTTAATAGTTCTTAGGGGTTTTAAGAATTTTATCATCATTTATGGTTTTATGGGGTTTTAGTGTCTTTTAGGGATTTTATGATTTCTTAGGGTTTTATTGTTTTTTGTATCAAATAGATATTTTTATGAGTTTGTAGGGTATTTTAGGGGTTTTATGGTTTTTAGGGTCCCTTAGGATTATTTGGTTTTTTGGAAACCATTAGAGTTATAGTGTCTATTAGGGTCACTAAAGGGTTTTAGTGGGTTTTGGGTTCTATTAGGTTTTTGGGTCTTTGGGGCATATTTAGGTGGTTTTAGGACATTAAAGGAATTTATTTATGTTTTAATGTTTGAAAGGTTTTAGTGTATTTTAGGGATCTTTAGGTAATTTAATCCCTTTTAGTGTTGTAGTGTGTTTAGGGTCTTTTTGGAATGTTTTTAGATGTTAAGGCTTTGGGGGGGTTTTAGGGTTTTTATAGATTTATTTTTTAGTGTCTTTAGAGGATAAATGCGTTTTTAGTATTATATAGGGATTTATTAGTGTTTATGGGTTTTAATTTTGTAGTTATATGTTTTACTTTTTTAGCATTTTAATTATTCTTACATTTTTTCAGTGATTCATTAGTTGTTTTATGGTTTTTTATGCTTCTTATAATTTTGAGGATTTTTAGTGTTTTAGAATTTTTAGGGTTTTATGATATTTTAATATCTAAGGGGTTTTATATTTTTATGGGTTTTTTGGTTTTTTATATTTAAGGTTTTTAGAGTCTTTCATGTGTTTTTAAGGGTTTTTATAGTTTTTAGGAGTTTTATGGTTTTTGGGGGGTTTTATAGTTTTTATGGTTTTCAAATGTTTTAAGGGTTTTTTTTGGATTATAGGGTCATTTGGTGGGGTTTTTGGGTTTTTGGGTTTTTTGGGTTTATATAGGTTAATGGGAATTTTTAGGGGGTTTATGGCTTTTTTTAATTTTTTGGGTTTTAGGGTGAGTTTGTGTTTTTTGGGGTTTTTTGGGTTTTAGGGTATTTAGGGTATTTTCTTGTTTTTATTAGTCTTTTATGGGTTCAATAGGATTTTTTTGGTGTTTTTGTGTTTTTAGGGTTTTAATGGTTCTTTGTTTTGTTTTGATTTTAAGGTTTTTAGTGTTTTGGGGTTTTTAGGGTTTTTCAATGGCTTTTAAGCGTTTGTTTTAGTTTTTTGGTGTTTTAGGGATTTAAGGGGTTTTTTATTTTTTGGGGTTTTAACGTTATTTTATTTCATAGGGTTATATAGGGTTCTTTTAGGGTTCTTTTAGGGTTATTTTAGGTATTTAGATACCCTTTAGGTGTTTTGTTTTTTAGTGTTCTTTTAGGTTTTTCTTGGGGTTTTAGGTGTTTGTATTATTATTATTCGTTTTTAGGTTAGTGTTAGTCTTTTAGGGTTTTTAGGATTTGTTGTGGAATATATCTGTTTTTATGGTTTTTAGGGTTTTTGGTTTTTTGAGTAATTCGTAGTGTTTTTTGTGTTTTGGGGTTTTCTTTGGGGGTTTTAGGATTTTGTTTCTTTTTTCGTTTTTTTGTGTGTTTTAATGTTTTTATGGGTTTCATGGGTTTTAATTATTTTATGGGGTTTATATTTTTTAGGGGATTTCATATTTTCAATGTTCTTATATCTTTTTAGGGTTCTAGCCTATAGTGTTTAGGGTGTATGGTATAGGTTGTCTGGTATATTATAATTGGTTTAGATTATATGGCATGGAATTTAGATTGTAGGGTATATGTTTTATAGGGTAGGTCTTAGGGTTTAAGGTGTAGGGAATGTGGTTTATGGAGTAGGTTTTAAGTATTACGATGTAGGGTATTGGGATTAGGCTTTAGGGTTGACAGTTTAAGTTGTATGGTATAGGGTTTGGGTGCATGGATTATCGTTTAGGGTGTAGGATAGAGGGTTTAGTGTCCAGGGTTTCGGGTTTACGGTCTAGGTTAGGAGGTTTATCATTGAGTGTTTAAGATATAAATTGTAGGGTTTGGGGTGAATGGTTTATGATTTAGGGTGAAGTGTATAGAGTTTATGGTGATTGGTGTAGGGTGTAGGGTATAGTGTTTAGGGTGTCGATTTTAAGGTTTAGGGTGTATGGTATAGGGTTTAGGGTGTAGAGTATAGGGTGTATGGTTTAGGGTGTATGGTTAAGGGTTTTTTGTGTGTGGTATATATTTTATGGTGTAGGTTTTAGGGTTTAGGGTGTAGAGAATATGGTTTTGGATGTAGGTTTTAGGGTCTAGGGTGAATGTTATAGGGCTCATAGTGCAGGGTTCAGGGTTTAGGGTGTAGGGTATAGGGTTGAAGGAGTAGTGTTTTTTGATTTAGGGTGTACAGTATGGGGTTTTGGGTGCTGGATTTAGGGTTTACAGTGTAAGGTATAGGTTTTTGTGATTATGTTTGAGGGTTTATGGTGTGTGGTATAGGGTGTAGGGTGTATGTTTTATGGTTTTAGGTGTAGGTTATAGGGTGTTGGATTTTGGGTATAGGGTATTGTTTTTATGGTGTAAGATATATGGGTCAGGGTGAAGGTTATAATGTTTGGGGTGTAGGGTTTAGGGACTTGGGTGTCAAGTATAGTGTTTATGGTTTATGGATTAGGGTATAACATGTAGGTTATATGGTTTAGGCAGTAAAATAAAGGGTTTACAGTTCATGCATTAGGTTTTAGGGTTTGGTGGTTAGGGTTTAGGGATTGGGGTTTAGGGTTTATGGTATAGGGTTTAGGGTGTGGGGTTTAGGGGTTGGGGTGTTGGGTTTCAGGTTTATGATTTATGGATTAGGGTATATCATGTTGGGTTTATGGTGTACAATATTGGGTTTATGGTGTAGGATTTAGGATATAGGGTATATCTTTTGGTGTTTTGGGTCTAGGGTTTACGATGAATGTTATTGGGTTGTGGGGGTAGATAGGGCGGTTTAGTGAGTTGGGTATAGCGTTTTTGGATAATCATGTGGGGGATAGGTTGTAGGGTATTGTGTTTATGGAGTAGGGTATAGGGTTTGGGGTATAGTGTATATGGTTTCAGGCGCAGGGTTTACTGTTTACGGTGTATGTTATAGGGTTTTCAATTGTGTGTGGTATACGGTCTAGGGTGCTAGGATTAGGGTTTAGGGTGTAGGGTTTATTGTTTTGTGTGTAGTGTATTGGGTTTTGGGTGTAGGATTTAGATTTTACAGTTTAGGGTATAGGGTTTAGGGTGCATGGTTTTTGATTTAGGGTCTAGGGTTTAGAGTTTATGGTGTATGGTTTATGGTTTATGATGTATGGTGTGGGGTTTGTAGTATATGGTATCAAGTTTAAGGTGTAGTGTGTAGGGTGTAGGGTGTAGTTTGTAGAGTTTATGGTGTACAATTTAGGGTCTATGGTGTTGGTATTAGGGTTTAGGGTAAATATTGTTGGGTTTTGGGTGAAGGGTTTATGTTTTAGAGTCATAGTATAGGTTCTGTATGGTGTTTTCAAGGTTTTGGGGTTTTTGAATTGGTGTGTTTTTAGGGTTTTTAGGGGGTTTTAATAATGTTTTTTTGTTTTTTTTTGTTTTTTAGGTTTTTTAAGTGTTTTTAGGGGGTTTTACATTTTTTGGGTTTCTAGGGGTTTCTGTTTCCTGAAATGTTTTTAGGGGATTAGTTTCTTTTTTTGGGTTTTTTGGGTTTGAGGGTTTTTAAGGTTTTTTGGGATTTTATTTGTTTTTATTATGTATTTTCAATATTGTTTTTAGAGATTTTTGGGTTTTATTGGGGATTAAGTATTTTACCGTTTTAATGTTTTTTGTAATTTTAAGGTTTGTTACTTTTAAGGGATTTTATGGGTTGTATGTTATTTTTAATGGTTTTATGATTTTTAGGGTCTCTAGGGTTTTTTTAAAATTTTAGTGTTCTTTAGGATAGAGGCTTTTTTATGTTTATAATCATTTATGTTTGTTTTAGGGTATTTACGGTTTCTCAGATTTTAAGGGTTTTATGGTGTTTTAGGGTTTTTAGGATTTTATAATTTTTTATTGTCTTTTTGGGTTTATGTATTTTTCGGGTATTCTAGGTTGTTTAATGGTTTTTATGGGAAATGAATGGGTTTTATTGATTTTTAGTGTTTTTAATATTTATAGGGGTTTAGGGTATTTTAGGGTTTTATGGTTTTTCAATATTTTAGTGGTTTTAGGGCATTTGGGGGGGGGGGTAAGAGTTTTTAGGGGGTTTTATGGTTTTTTCTTTTTTTTTTGGTTTTAGGGATTTTAGGGATTTTAGTGGGTTTTAGGATTTTATAGGGGATTAGGGTTTATAAGGGTTTCTTGGGTTTTAGGGGGTTTATTGTTTTTATACTTTTTATGGTTGGGGGGTTGGAGGGTTTTTTGGGGGATTTATGTTTTTAGGTGTTTTAAGGGGTGTTTACGGTTTTTGGGATGTTTATATTTTTTGTGGTTTATGATTTATAAGTTTTTTAGAGTCAGTTATGTTTTGATTGGGTTTTTGGGTTGTTTATGTTTGTCATGGTCTTTAAATGGTTTTTAGTCTTTCACGGAATACTATATTTTTTAGGGTTTGAAATGTTTTTTTTGGTTTTTTAGGGTTTTAGGGTATTTGCAGTTTTCAGGGTTTTGGCGAAATTTAGGGTCATTAGATTTTTTTTGGGGGGGGGGGGTTAGGGTTTTTAGGTGTCTTAGGGTCTTTTAGGAATTATTTGTATTTTTAGGTCCCTTTAGTGTTTTCCGAATTTTTAGGGTCCTAATTTTATTTTAGTGTTTTGGGGTCCATTTGGGTTTTTATGTTTTCTCTGGTCTTTTATGGATTTTAGGGTGGAGAGGGGGCCTTAGGGTTTGTAGGGTTTTAGGAATTTTGTGGTTTTTTATGGTTTTTAGGGATTTTATCATTTTTAGGGATTTTAGGGTTTTATTGTTTTAAGGATTTTAGGTCATTTTTATGTTTTATGGGATTTTAAAGACTTTTGTGGGTTTTGGGTTTTTAGGAATTTTGGGTGTTTTATGGTATTTTAAGGATATTTTTTTGTGTTTTGGGGTCCTTATGAGATTTTAGTGTCATTTCGGGTCCTCTGGGTGTTTATGGGGATTTATCATTTTTAGGATATTTTATGATTTTTAGGTTCTTTTTGGGTTTTTAGTGGATTTATTGTATTTTTTTGGTTTTTAGGGGTTTTAGGAGTTTTAGGATTCTTTAGGGTTTTTATAGATTTTAGGTTCCCTTTGGGGTTTCAATTATTTTTAGCGTGTTTAGAATTTTTTTTTTGTGTTTTTAGGGCCCTTTAGTTGTTTATTGGTTTTTAGGGTCCTTTATGGTTTTTAGGGATTTTTAGGGTTTTCATGGTTTTTGGGTCTTTTAGGAATTTTAGAGGTTTTTATAATCTTTTAGGAGATTTAATGTTATTTTATGTTCTTTTTTATTTTTAATAAAATTAAATCATCATTTTGGTATTTTCGTATTTTTAGGGTCTTTATGGGTCTTTTAGGTTTTTATGGTCTTTTAGGGGGTTTTAAGAGTTTTGGCTCTAATTGGTGTTGTAGGTATTTCTAATGTCTTTTACGATTTTCAATGTATTTTATTGGGTTTTTAGGTTTTTTTCTACTTTTATGATTTTTAGTATTTTAAGTGTTTTTAGTGATTTTTAGCATTTTTATGTACTTTTATTGTTTTAAAGGTATTTCGGTTTTTAGGGGTTTTATGGTTTTTTAGGGTTTTTAGGGTTTTATGGTTTTTATGGATTTTTTGGAGTTTTATGGATTTTTTAGGGGGTGCTTGGGTTTTTAGGTGTTGGTCAAAGTGAACAACTCAAAAATGAGGTGAATTTAGTTTCTAACTATAATTTCTATTTAAATTTATTTAATACAAAATCCCCCAATTTATTGAAAACATCAAGTTATCTATATGTCTTGATGTATATTATATGATCTTTCAAAAATATTCTTAGAGATTCTATCGCAACTCAGTTAAAATAGATTGACTTCTATCAAACAGAATATTTAAAACAAATGATAATGTTAACTATCAATGTAATGTTTTTATAATATATATATTTTTTTGTTAATGGAATTACAATTACAACCAAACACACACACACATAAACCACCCACTCACATGGATAAAAGTTTGGTCATACCCCCCCCCCCCAAACCAAGGAACAAACTACCCTTCAATCCCTTTAAATATTATTTATATAGGCCTGTCAACCCTTATTATATGGAAAATATCCATCCTCCACAATACATTGTCTTTGGGAACAATTAATATTATCCCAAAGGCCCAGTTAAATATAAGCCTATAGGCCCACTACCACCATTGGCCTCATTGGACCATGTATATCAGTCCCTTAGTTGTTGGGTTCCCCCATCTCCCTACCTTATCACCTCCACTATTAGCTCATCCATGGTTACTAGTCATCACTACAATTCACTCCCTAATGCAGGTTCTTATTACCACCATACACGATTGGATCTTCAAGGAATCATTCCATTGTACCTATTTCATTGAATAATATGAACTGACAACGCATGTGACTTCATCCATACCCATCTACTTATATATGTTATCATATATGAAAAAAACAAGAAATCACACAATAGATTAAATTAATATGTTCAGTCTCATGAAAATTCCTTGTCATCACCATTTGGAAATAACCCACTGCCAGACATTATATTAATGAATAAACTAATCCACATCTAGGATCAGGTTTTACAAAATCAATTGCACAAAGAGATATGTAAGATATACAGATCCCCTTCCACAGTTCTACATGGGAGAAATAAATGAATAACAAAATCATACTAGAATCCCAGGGTACACACCTTCATATACTGTTCTACATCTAATTAAAAATAAATAATAATGATAGGGAGTGGATATAACTATGGAATAAAATATAATAGTACTTGTTAATGAATAAATATAGTTTAATAAACAGAACTAGAAAAATAATCTATAATAGAATGAGAAATAAATGGAAGGTATGAAAATTCACTACATCTTAGTCTAATCAGTTTTGGTTGATTAGGTGTCACTACATCGGTATTTGAATATGCTTAACCAAGTTTACACATAATGTTCCAGAAAATAGAGTATTGTATAATGTTTTGAGTGAGTACTCTAGGTATCAGAATATCTCTTTGGAACACATGTATATCACACTATATTTTGTCCATCAGAGGCTCTCTATCTTATTGAGATATTTTCACTAAACTATCAATTGGAGGATATTAATTCTTTAATAATCATACTCATTTATTTCTTAAACTAATTATATCTAAATTAATGATACAAAATATATCCATTTATTATTTTAAAATAAACCACTTCTTACTATAGATATAGTCATATGTCTTCACATAAATCATGGTTACTTTGGCTCACAGTCAGTTGGTACAACTAGTTGGTATGGTAACAAGACTTTATATTGTAGTCACTTTATATCTACATGTGGTTGGTACAGTTCTTCAAATAGTATATTCACTACTTCATACAGTAGGTAGAATCATTCAGTTGATCACATCATTGGTCCATGTGGTAGCTTTATATGTTTTTATGCTAACTTGACTTGTTCGTGTGGTTGGTACTTTGTTCTTGTGGCCACTACAATACAGAAATATGGTCATTAAAAGACATAAAATTTCTACATACATTTTTCTCAAAAAAATTATTTTTCATGTGGTAGTTTAATCAGTAATGTGCGATAGGTTGATATTAATAGTTTGGTAAATTGGTCTTCAATGTGTGGTAGCATCAATACACATATGATAACATGAAATTCAATGGACTATCCCTTCATAAATTAGACAAGATATTCTCAACTAATGCACAATAATCTGATTTCACATCCAGTTAGTTGGAGTACAATGTGCAGTAAGTTCCACATGGTAACTTATCCACCATGATCAATTCAAATTCAATACACATTAAGTATATTACTCGAGTAATATGTTTTCATCGTAGGTTCGTGCCATGTCAAATTTTATCAATTTGGATTGATAATAGTTGACTATCATAAAACATGAAATTAATTCTAAATTTAATAAACATGATTTGGGATCATCAATCAAAGGAGGTGTTTTAATAAAACCAAAATCTCCACTTTTGATGATCACAAATAATGACATAGATAATGAAATAAATTGAACATGTCAAAAATATATTTACAATAAATTGAAACATATATTCCTCAATATCTAAGTCAAATCTATAATTCCTAAATTTCTATATTTAATTTCACAACATCTATTTCTCTATAGTTCATGAAATTAAGTTCACAATATTTCTACCTATTTTGAGTGTATTAAAAAAATGACATCTAGAGACAATATAATAATTCAAAACAAATAAATACAGAAATATATTATCAACTAAAAGTATAAATGGGAATGAATATATCACATTAATATCTAGATAGATTAAAAATAATTATATTGTGTGTCCCTTTCAGGAACTCAAATTAGATAAACAATTTGACACATATATAATATCATCAGGATAGATATTATCCTTTCTCACATAGGTGTAGGTTGAGGTAGGTTGGGATGTTTTGGTAGGTTTTGGTATAGAATTTTTAATAGGGTCATGTATTACCACTGCCCTAGAAAGGGTTCTGATATGTTGGAGTATTTTTCTAGGATAAAGGGGAAAATGGAAATTGGTGAGGATGAATTAGTAGGGGTTATGGTAGTAGGTAATGTTAGAGGTGGAAGAATTTTTGTATTTAATGAGTACATGTAAGGTTCCAATATCATGGTAAAATCCTTGACCACCCTGGATCCATGCACCATTTCTTGAATATAGAATTCTTTATTTTATAGTAAAACCTCTAGAAGAGGACTTAGGTTTTTATCCCATTCCACTTGGGACATGAAGACTTCGGTCAAATGAGGAATCCTTAAATTAGTATCAAATGATCTAAACAAATCCCCAATGTCTAACATAGTGAAGATTCCACTCTGGAAGAATTTAATTTCATTATTTATTGTTTATCTATATATTACATCCAATTTAACATCCCTTATTACTATAGAAAATGTTTTATAAGTATGAGTTTGAATTCCGTCAAAAACATCTTCCCTTATTTTTTTTAAATTCATTAAACACAAATTTCAACTCATAGAATTTTAGTTCTTTGAGTCAACATTCATCAAAAGTAGGATACGAGGACCAGAAGGTGAAGTAGTATAAGTATAAAATTGAAACCCTAAATTTGTATACTATTGATCTAGATAAAAAATCATATCATAAATGTATTCCTCGAACGAACCTACTTTTCCTTTCATGTCGTCAATCTCATTCATTATTAAGTCAACCTGGAGATGAAATTTCTATTAAATATTATTAATAATAAAATGCATCAACCTCGATATACAATCTTCTTTAATTAGTTCCAGATATCATTCAAAACCAAAAAATATTTCTTTCAACCCTCCCATAATATATGATTTCAAATCATCCAAATTATCATTTGTAAAATGGGATGTGTATGTAATGTAAGGGGTAGGGAAAGTAATTGATGGATATGTATCATAAGTATACTTCTAACCATCATCCTCAATGTCCAAAATCCTTGTTCCCATTGAGTTAACTACTTTATCATCAGCTACATCCTCATAAACCTCACGAACAATAGTATAGATATATTCAATAGTTTTTACCTCACTTCGTTTTATTTGTTATTAAACTATCTAGATAGAGTAGTACCAAAATATTATTCCAATGTTTAGTTTAGAAAATTTCTAAGAGAGACCTTAAGAGCACATTGATAGTATATCTCTACAATTAATCATTCATCACTTTTTATATAGAAATGTATGACTTAAAATAAACATATAGAGAATGATAATTCTTTAGACGTTTATATTTATCGTAAATTTCATTGAATGTTTCTTCCAATATAATACAATTCTAAAATAAATATTTTCTATGAATGTTTCCATCTTGTTTCCAATCTCATAAAGATTTTTAAAATGAATAGGATATGTAGAAATAAAATTTAGTACAACATATTTTTTTTCATAAAACACTTGTTAAAATTATTTTTTTTATTCTCTGATCAATTTATAGTAACAATATGTATCCTCCTAGGAACTTCATGTGAATTTCATGACCTTCTTAATCCTTTCTAACTTTTTCCTCATATCATTTCAAATATTTTATATTAGGAAATTCATCTTCGAAGTGTCATTTCATTTTTAATTTATAATAGCCTACTTCACGTGAATGATTTTCCATTTTTCAATTTACTTTTAGATCATACATTCCTTCAAAATTATTGAATATAAATAATTATTCTTCCTATATAATTACATGAATTTCATAGTTTGGTGAGTTATTTCCTCATCATTATCTGGAGGAGATTCAACATTTCTCAAACTATCATCATTGATCTTCTCCTTCATTTTTTAGTTAGATGTATTAAATGACACTGATTTTC
Source organism: Viscum album (assembly GCA_963277665.1). Taxonomy (NCBI): domain Eukaryota; kingdom Viridiplantae; phylum Streptophyta; class Magnoliopsida; order Santalales; family Viscaceae; genus Viscum; species Viscum album. The sequence goes on along the minus strand of OY728152.1, from coordinate 872,298,150 downwards.
TGTTTCGTTATTCAACTTATTTTTATTCACTTTTAGTTCCTCCTCTTAGATAATAATCACTAAAATAAGTTCCTTCAATGAAATTTTACATTTGTTATAGAATTATCTGGTGGAAATTTAGGTTCCTCTTTACCTATCAGGTAGACATCTTAATAGTCATGTCACATGATCTTTATCCTCTATTGTATTCTTAATCAAATGAAATATGTTCATAGTCCTATTAAAAATGTGAAACATATCATAAACTATTTCATCATGTTCTATATTACATGTTTAATATTTAATGTTATATTTACTAAAGAAAATCACTTTGACATTAAATGGTCCATTATGAGAATATTTAAGTGTATCCCATATTTCAAAAAATAATAGAATAAAAATATAACATACTAAATTTAATATCTCTTAATTCATGGTATAATTCATTCATATATTTACAGTATAATTAATATGTAGTATTAGAGGTATTACTCCATTATACTCTTACGGATTTGGGTCGTCAATATTTTTCCTCGATTATGGTCCAATTATCAAATTCTATACTCTATATATTAATTAGGATTTTAATCTTCCTTTAATCATAATTTGGGTCCATAATATAAAGTACTCAGTTAGTTATGTTACTTCATGAATATTATTATCCATTATGATAGAAATTTAGAAATAATATATATATTTGATCTCTTGTTAAAACAAGAACATGTTTAAAAGTGTTCTAAAAATCCTTTGACCCCAAATGTTTGTCAGAGTTGACAACTCAAGAGGTCGTGAATTGAGTTTCCTGTTAAAATTTATATCAAAAATAATTTAAAACAAAATCCCCTAATATATTAAAATTTTCTAGATAACTAGAACCATATATGTATATAATTTTATATTTAGAAAATGTTCTTAGAAAATTAATAAAATCTCAGTTAAAACATTTTTAAAAATCTTTTATCATTTGAAATAGATTTAGTTGTATCAAACACCAAATATAAAACCCAAATTAATGATAACTATCAATGATTTTTTTATTGTTTTGAAAGTAGATAATAAATTTTTTCTAATAGTTAAATCAAAATATGAAATCACATGGTAGAATAAATATGACATGATCAATCTCAAGATGAGACATAGTAATCTTCACTTGACAATCACCCACATGCATGAAAATTATTAAATAACTAACTAATCCACTATTGATATCGGGTTTCAAAAAAGAAACATCACAAAAGGATATCTAGTATATATGTATCCTTATTTGTAATTCTACATGAGGTAAATAAATGAATAACAACTATGCATAAGAGGCCTAGGAAACACAACCTATTATATAGTTATACATGGAGTGATGATGAAATGGAATGGGAGAGAGTGTCTATCACTCTATAATAAAATACATTAATCTATTTTTAAGAATAAACATACAATAGTAAACATAGTACAAAAAAATCTATAACATCAAGAGAATGGAATAGAAAGTGAGAATATTTTATGTAGCTCACATGATCATATTTGGTTGTTAATGATTATTTGAATTTATCATTAAATGGTCACAAAAGTTTTTAAATATAAATTTAATAAAAATATACAATCATAAAGTGATATGAGTGTGTCCTCTTAATGATAGAATATCTCTTTGGAAGATACATATATTCTACAATATTTTTCAATTAGAGGGATATCATTTTAAGGATATATTTTATCAAAACAACCTATTGAAGTATATTAATTCATCGTTTTTCATCATTATTTTATTATTAAATTCAATTGTTTTAAAATTAACACTCCAAAATATATACCTTGAGGAATTAAAAATATTATTCTGTTTAAGTTAGACTATCATTTTTTTCACTTAATGCATGACTCATTAGCTCAAGGTCAGTTGGCATGGTAATTTTTCATGGTCAATTGTTAGGATAACCTGATTTTCTATTGTGTTCACACGATCTCTTCACATGTTAGGTACATTACTTCTGACGTTAACTTCCCCACATCATATGGTATGTTGAATCTGCCATGCAGTTACTTCACTAGTTCGCATAGTTTCCTTGTTTTTCTCTTGGTAACTTCACTTATGCATGTGTTGGGTAATTTTTTATGTGGTCAGTACAATATATGATCATATTCATTACAATAATTAGGGAAAATTTCACTTACCTATCACACGATAACTTGTTCATTCATGACGTAGGTTTATCGTCAATGTTTTTTAGGTGGATCTTAATCATTTAGTAGGTTGATCTTTAATTTGTGGTCTGTTGATCTTCAGCATGCGATTGGTTGATATAAAACATGTGTATCTGGATCTTCAACTTGTTTTAGGTTGATCTTTTATGTTTGGTAAGATTATTACACCTATAGTCACATAAAAATCAGTGCACAGTAGATTCATTTCGTTTATAGGATTTGCTAATCTACTTCATGGTCATTTGATTACAAATGTGCTATGTTGGAGTATAATGTGTGGTAGGTTCTACACATCTACTTTACATTCATGGTAAAAAATTTTACTTCACACTATAAGAAAATTATACATGTGGTCGGTTTTCATATTAAGATCAAGGCTTAACCAATTTTTTCGAATTTCTAGAGTAATGATAGTTTTCATAAATTAGGAAATTCCTTATAAATACAAAGATCCACATTTTTGTTCATTAAAATAATGATGTTCAAGAATAATCCAATGAAATTTTTTATGGTTACAATGTTTATTGCGTTTTTTTTTGAAATTTAGGTGTTTTAAGGTGATTAACTGCTTTTCGTGTTTCTAGGGACTTTAATGTTTTTAGGGGTTTAAATATATTTTTTTGATTTTCATGGTGTTTTAGTTTTCTTAGTTTTTTTTTACAATTTTTAGTATTTTTAGGGTTTTTGGTTATTTTTTGGTTCCTAGGGTTGTTAGGGTTTTTGAGGTTTCTAGACTTTTTAGTGGTTTTATGGATTTTAGGTATTTTTGGGATTTATTTGGCTTTTGAGGGTTTTAGTGTTTTAGGGGTTTATGGTTTATAGAGGTTTGATAAGATTTTTCAAGTTTGTGGGATTTTTTATTTTAGGGGATTTATTGTTCTTAATGGTTTTTGGATTTTTTGTGATATTATGGTTTTTATGGTTTTTTATGATTTTAATGTTTTTAGGGGTTTTAGGAATTTTTTGGGGTTCTAGGTATTTTTAGGTTGTAAGTGGTTCTAGTTTTTTTGTTTTTAGGTTTTAAAGTTTTTTGGGGTTTTGGGTTTTTGATGGTATATAGGTTATTTTAGTATTTTAAAGGTTTTATGGGTTTTATGTTTTTTATGGGTTTAGGGTTTTGTTAGTTATTAACGGTTTTTGTTTTATTGGTGCTTTTATGGTTTTCATGGTTCTAATTGCCTTTTGGGTTTTATGGATTTTTATGCCTTTTATGGTTTTTAAGGTTTTGAGGGGTTTTCAAGGATTTTCATTATTTATTATGGTTTTGTGGATTTTTTATGGTTTTAAGAATTTTATTGAGTTTTTTTTATTTCAGGGTTTTTATAGTTTTTAGGTGTTTCTGGGTTTCTAGGAATGTTAAGGGATTTAGGGGTTTTGGGGTGTAATGGGGGGTTTCAGGTATTTTCATGTTTTATTGGTGTTTATGAATTTATGGTTTTTAGTGTCTCTAGATATTTTATGGTTTTAGAGTCTTTTAGGATTTAAATAGATTTTGGGGGGTTTTAGAATTTTTTGTGTTTTCAGTTTTTTTATGTTTTTAGGGATTTTATGGGTTTTCAATGTTTTTGTTGTTTATTGGTATTTTGATTTTTTTTTTGCGATTTAAGGGTTCTTAATTTATTTATGGGTTTCTAGGTTTTTAGTTTTGGGGAGTTATTTTATGGTATTATGGATTCTATTATTTGGGTGGGTTAGGGGTTGAGGGTTTTAGGGTTTCTTAGGGGGTTTAGGGGTTTTTAGTATACTCACAATGACCAAATGGCCTAATAGCTCTTCATTTGATTCCCACAAAATAGAAAATCAAAAATAGAAAAATTAGCCCCCAGGTAATTCTTTACCTACCTCCGAACACCCCTACAATGTTTACATTTCACCTCATTCCATGGGTTTATAATCCCCACAGATTATAGTTTACTTCATTTCTCCCCTCTCATTCTTGAAGACGGTAGAAAATTTCTTATCATACTACTATGAGAAAGGATGGTTTTTTATACCCTAGTTAGAGTAAAATTACATCAAATCATAAGTCTCAAATGTCCTAATTTTATGTTGATAAGATTCACGATGCATCATCCGTCCTTTGCCGAAGAAAAATTTGTGTTGGAGTTGTATCTCAACCAAATCCAATAAAACTTCCCTCACACATTCAGACATCATTCCCTCAACAACCACCCACATAGTTCTTAAAAAAAATTAAACTTCTTCAAAATTTATGGTCCATTGGATATAGAACACCAGTGTCCTATGGACACCTCTGTATGACCATGCACATAATGCCCCGAAGGCTCTTCCTACATTGCCCACAAAAACAGCCAATAAATTAAATGAAAAATTATTTGTTTGAGATTACCTTTATATATTACTATGATTTAGGGTTTCCATGCCACATGTCATATCTGATTGTCTAGAAAACACAAGTCAATGTCAAGAAAAATCCATTTCCTGTGTTTGGAAGTCGCTAGGTCATTCTCATTAATGAGTCCTAAATTGGGGTCCCATTCCGTTAACATAATAGTCAAATATATATGACCTAGAACATCATTCATGATAGTCCAATTTTGAAGACATTAAAATTCCAATGAAAAAGACACAAAGCTCACTTGGATGAAAACCCACAAAGGGAACTCTGGAAAAAAGTCGAGCACCCACTCGCTAAAGAAATTTCATATATAGTTTAGGAATAAATATTGAGCAACTAAAATTCAAAAGACAAAAACTGCACCTGGATGAAAATCTAAAAAGGGAACATAAGAAAATAGATGAGAACCCTCTCGTTAAAACTATATCACGTACAATTTAGCAAAAATTATTCAGAAACCAAAAATAAAAAGACACAAAGCTTGTTAGGTTGGAAACCCTCAAAGGGAATCCAATGAAAAATTCATGTTAGAACTGTAAGCCCCAGACAAATGTATTTAAGAAAAAATTAGGGTTATAATGAAAAGGTCACAATGTTTTTAGAGTTTTTCATGTAACCTTGGAAATATTCAAACTATGCTCGTTGAGCCCCTTAGTTCATGAAAAAATTAGAGCCTGATTATGTTATTTTAGTTTTCATGGATTAGTATTAAAATTGACATCTGGTAGAAAATACTGTTTTAATAAATTTAAATATAAATGATTGATATTGTAGGAAATTGTAATGGATAAGCAATGAGAAGGAAAATATTTTCATTACATAAAGGTATGAAAGGCATCAAGAACCCAAAGCATATCCATATTAGCAAGACATGGCCATTACAAAAGATATTCAGAGGACTCATAGAGTTGTATCAATGATTGATTCGACTCTTCAATGGCCTGGAGAAGCTTTAACAGGGTCATGGTCTCGACCTTGATACCTACTCACAATTCCTCCTCCGCCTGTGCTATGTCATGGACAACCTTATCCCCTTCCACCACTAGCCATTTTCCCTCTTAAACTGCATCCATGACATGGTCCCATTCCTGTTTATGCTTCTCTACTTCTCTTCTCTTCTTCCCCAATTCCTAATCGATATTCTCTTCTAAGGACCTTTTTTTCAAAAGTTCACTATGTAGCCTCATGACCACTCCATCTTGGTCAATATTTTCTTTTATAAGAATCTATTTGGGAATAATAGTATGAACCCTAGAATCTATAGAGAAAATATAGGACTTGATCGTGCAAGCATTCTCCCTGAACATGGCCACCTACTTCACTGTGTTGTAAATACGATGGTAATCATATACTTTAAACCCCAAAATAATAAACTAGTTAACTTATTTGGGATGTTTTGTTGGCATATCAACGAGTGGTGTTTGAGATATCAATATTCAAATGTTTTCCATGCACTTTGGAAGATGGGATGATGTCTGGACTATCCACCTCTATCTGTTTTAGAACCACTCATAAATGAAAGAACATATTCCTGAATAAACATCAACATGGGAGGCCTTGACTCAATGACTTCGACTTGACTTAACCCTCTGGCAGCCAAATCTCTGGATGTTTTGACAGGAGGTAGTACGGAGCTGTCAAATCCAACTGTAAGCGCATGTGGTTGTGATCCTGAAGTCCAACGTGAGATATGTAAACAGTCATGTCACTTAAAGCTAAACAATAACAAAAAAATGAATACATTAAATGGTTGGAAGATTGGAAAACTGAACTACACATGCGAGAGCAATAATATCTTCAACTTCTATTATCGGATTCCCACCCAATAAATAGGGTACTACATATTCAATTTGAAATTGATCTTTAGGGCCATCCAATGTCACCTGAGAATCGATTCCATGCCCAGTAAAACCAGTGACCTCTCGAAGATCACATACATAAATTAGGCTCATAGGGATAATCATCCTAGGCAAAGGTAAAGTATTCAACTCGGAATTTCTAAGAGCTAGAATCACGGCCTCTCTTATGGATATTGAAAAATTCATGATGCCACATTCTACATTTTTGGTAGCCTGGATAGAATCCTCCCTATGGTTGTGACTTTGGTGAGAGTTTGATCACCATACTCAATTTGGAAAATTACCCCTTGGGGTGTTCCACCTATAAGGGTGGGGTCTATATAGTTAGGTGTGGTTAAATCCTCAAGAATTAGAACCCCTCTGATATCCTATGGAAATTAGGGACCTTCAATCAATTAAATTGGTGTTTTGAGTGTGTTCCCATCTTTCTCCACAATGTTTGGAACCACCCTCTCAGGAATGGATTCTACCTCTAAAAAACATCCCAGTACATGGGAACAAATCAATTTATTCTGAATAGGAACTCTCTATGGGTTGGGAATTACCCTAACCTCCTCGGTTGGTTTAACCTCTCTACGTTGTTCAATAAAAATTCCTAGTGGTACTTCCCCATCCATAGATGAAATAGGAGATGTAGATGTTGGGACACTACCACCTGATTACTTATTTGTTCATCCTCAAAATATGTGTGCAATAATTTGTCAACATGATAAAAGTGTTTGGTATGACCACAAAATAAATAGATTTGACAGTTAACTGTAATCCCCATGTTGATGTATAGTGACTATTGAGACACCTATCCACTTTTCATAGTTCTCAATGTGGATGGATCCATCATGATAATATCATGTGGAGCCATAGGAGGTAATTCCATAGCATGATTCTCAATAAATACCTCCATAAGTTTCACAATTCTATGATCACCTTCTATAACATCCCCTATGTCCAAAGGGACACATTACCCAATGAATATACCACTGGGGGTGTACACTGCAGAAGGTATCATATATTGGATCTCCTCTGATTTCTACAAGATTATGGAATAGAGTGAGGATCCTTATAATAAACTAATGCAATAGTTGAGGTCTAAAAAACATTTACATGTTCTTCAATATCACTCAAGTGTGAGTATATCTCGATCTATGCTACTCAATTGGAGTAATGAATCCTATCTTTGGAAGAAATATGGTACATATCCATTTATTTTAATTATGAAGCAACTTCATTTGAATATTTGTGAATAGAAAGACACAAGGGAGAAATGGATGCTCCAAATCCCTAAAGTTCAAAGTGTTATGCTTGAAGAATCTCCCAAATGTATTCATTAAAAACATTCGCCCCCCAAGTCATCACATAACTTCCAGGACCTTGGAAAGGAACCAGTAATTGGAATAAATAAGGATTTAGGGTTAGTCTAAGGAAATGAAGTGGGTTCCAACAACTGTCGATGCTTCTTGGTTGCCTCCACAACCCTAGCAGACCCAGTGCATAGGGGATTGCGAGATATAGGGTGAAGATGAATTCTTTCCCCAGCATCAACCTCATCCTTCACATTGGAAAGGTACGCACCTCTAGAGGTTTCATATTTATCACCATGGACCTCTGGAATTATCATGGACATCACTCATCTTGGATATTTACACTATCCTTTTCGAACAAGGATCAGGGTCTCACACTCCTGTAAGTAAAGGTCCACCTTTCCAGGATCATTATCATAATAAATGTTAGTAGGCACAGACACATGGTTGATCCCAGTAAGAGATATATAACTATTCTAGAGAAAAATCCACAAAGAACAAGGGTACATAGATTGAAATGATTGAAAATCCCACAAAATATCCCACTACCTCGAGGTCCTAAAATAAAACATCAGGAGGGATTAACATCTGATTCTCATTGGAAGCACTGACAACCATGAAAGGCTGATAGGTCACACCCCTAGTTCTCAAGATATTTCTTAGGGGTTCAGAACTAAGAGACTCCTAAAGATATTTTTCTTTCCGGCAATGATCATCAATTTCATTTTATTTCCCCTTATCCCCAGATTCCTTGGGGGTCATAACCATATTAACTGGATGTTCTAGCTATCCTTTTGGAGATGATTGAACTGAGACATTAGTATAAACTTTTGGGAGGAAGTGTACAGAACCCTCAGGGACAAGATGTTTAATATTTCATAGTGTATACTCTTAGGTAAACGCTAGAAACAACTATTGGGCTATCAAGAGATGTCTGTCATGGGGCGTAGCATTTAATGTATGGGGAAAAAAATTGGAAAAAGTTAAATTGATATCTAAATATGAAAGGCGCATATCTCTCAAATATATTTTCCCTATTAATATGGGAAACAAAGATACCCTCTTTAAAATAAAAGACATATCCTTAGATAAAAATGTCTTATGATTCAAAATTCACTATGGATCCATTATGGGAAGTGCATGGATGATAAATAAACTGGTTATGATAGTTGAGTGAAGTCAACAATTATTATTCATTTCGTTTGGTCTGGTCATCCTGGTTATCATTTGTTGCACACCCTACTACCATAGCCCCACTAGTACATTGAAGATTTGGTCGAAGAACAACATGTGGAATCAGTAGAGGTGTGGTAAACATATAACCCACCATTTGGGATCCTATCTAGCCTAAGAGGATTTGGAAGGGCCCAATCACCCGATGAGGTGGCTTCCCCTCACTAACATGGCCTAGTAAGTGGTAAATCATGTACAATACCAGAATAGCCAGGATGATGTTTTTGTTAGTTGTTAGTTGGGCCAACATGAAATAGGTTGGGACTCTCACACTTCCATTGTCATTTACTGGTAAAATCCAGCTGCTCAAAAAATGGCCAAGAATGCATCCAACATAATCAATCAATCGACATCAGGGAAAAGTTAAGATACCCATTCGCGAGACTACCCCCCACCAAGATAGGATAGTAGGAACCTAATTGCCTTTAGTTTTCCTTGGTTGGGAATTACCTGGTCCTGTACACTTTGGGATTTTGAACACTTTTTGTAGAAAATACATTAATACAATCCGAGAAGGAAATGTATTTCTTCAAGAATGGGTTTATGTACATTGAATGTTTTTTCACCTAGGCTATGTGCCTCTTTTCCAGAGGGTGAGTCTTCTCCTCATCCTCATAGGTGGAGGAAGGGGTAGAATCTTATCATATATATATATGAAAATGGGGACCCCAAAAATAATTGGAAAATCACAAAGGCTAATGCCAACCTACTATGGTCTAAAACAATGGTATTGGTATCAGAATCCATCTACTTAGATGATTTGAAATGATGGATCCAGTTCGATGATCATAGGTGTCAGATACCCTGACAGCCTCAAATAACCCCATGGTCTGCAATTCAACCCATAATTATTTATAGATATGACGAACCTATAATGGATACCCCCAATCCATACCAAACGAACCTCCAGTACGAAGTTCACTCTCTAATGACCATCCATGTTGTTTTTTTATGACCCTCAATGCAATGATATTGTATAAATGGGTCATTTATTCTATATTTAATCATTCACCATCTAATGATCTAGGGGGATAGTTCAATAAGAACCCACTAGTTGTATCCATCTGTATAAATTGTCCTTTTGATGAGATAAGGGCCTCAGGAATGGTGTTTTTGATTATACCAATAGCTGGTTGGTCGACCCGACATTGTTTCTGAATTGATTTATCATATAGTAGGTGGAATTCATAAATGGATAGCTTGTCTCAAATTTGATACACCCTCTAACCCTCAGTATTCAGATTCACTAAGGATTGATGTCATGGGGGATTGGGATTTTGTCCTCAACATAGATCACCATATTCTACTAATTTTAATCAGTAGATGAAAGGGGAGTGGTAGTGACACCAGCGAGAATAGAATGGTTATCAGTAGCTTGATGAAGACCCATCACGTTTCATCAACAAAAGACCATACAGAAAGATTAGTTGATCAAAATTTTGAAAAGGAACAAAAGTGATCCACGTACTGAATTCCAGAAATGGTATGATGAAGGTGCTGGACATGAACCAACCATTTGTGGAAACCATGCGAGATGTCGGCATGTGAAGAGTTGGCCCGTGAACTAAAGAGTTGGTGGATTGGGTGAGTCTTGCACTTACGTTGCTACACATTTATCCAAATCTAACAGGGTGAAGACTTAAAGATTATATTTTTAACATCAATGTTCAGGTCGGGGATTGAAAAAAAATTAGTTTGCAGATGAGGTCATCTGTGAAGGTTTTTCGATTCATAGAATGATATTCATGATTCATGGATGGAGGATTTCATGAAGTTTCATCGGAATTTGGAAGAAAGGAAAGAAGAGAGTAGTTTTGGGATTTCATTTCTCCATGAATTCTATTAAATGAGGAATTACCTAGGCCCCCTATATATAGTTGCGGTCCCCCTACGGTTCCACCTTTCTACTACATACCAGTTCAGTTCAGGACCACTTTCTATATCAGAATTTCCTCATCTTCATCCTGACCGGAACCCTTTCCGATGGGAATAATTTTTATGGTCCTGAAGAAATATCAAAGGGAATGTGAATACTACCATAATTTTTTAAATGGAATGAATATGATTTGGTTGAGTTGGTTAGAAGAAAATTTTTGAAGAAGCCAAATTTGGAGAAGGAAAATAACATGTCTGCATAATGAATCCCATAAACAATTTTCTGAAGGCATCGCATGCGAACCGATCCGTACGCGGAATGAAGACAAATAAAATGATGGCCATGGACCGTGTCATTGGAGGAATCAATGGGGATAATTTCACCCATCAATACAATGCCAACTATTGTGAACCATGTCACTAGAAGAATCAAGGAGAAGAATTTTCCCATGCATATGATGACCACCATGACCCGTGTTATTGGAAAAATAGAGGTAGAAAAAATCACCCCCAACATACCATTCCTATGAAATCAATAGTTCATGGACATGGAAAAAACAGCAGCACGCTGAAAACAAGACAATTTTTTTGAGAGATTAAGGAAGTTATTTTCAATGCAATGTACCACCACCCACATGCCTCTATTGATAGAGTCATCCATGGGTCAGGTGATATTCCCATGGGATTTGGTAAATCATTATGTGAGATCCATAGATCTAGCTTCCTTGACACTCTATAAGAGGACCCAGAGGGGTTCCATGAAAAAGACTGGATTTCTGAGGATTGGACGAAGGTTTTCTAAAGATATCTATTAATGTAGTACGGACCACTACTAATGACTTATTGTAGTTATAAACTCAATGAATAGGGGGAAAAGAAATAAAGAAAAATAATAACAAGAATATTGTGAATGATATATCATTCTCAGATGAAATTCCTTCAAGGCACTGAATCAATGCCCCCTTATCTCTCTAGAATCCAATGTAGCACAAGGCCATATGGGTGGAACCCTATGTCATGTAGCACCATGATACGCGAACCGAAATCTCCACAGCGTAGAATTATTCTACATAGATGGAACTTGGTCCCATGCATAAAAAATAATATGCAGACCACATATAGTTCTACATACCATCATGGTACATGAACGGTCCCTCCTCCCATGTATCAACTTGCTACATGGGGAGTCCCCCACCCCGCATGATGAAACTCTATGTGGAATGGTGTACCCTCAGATGTTCCACTATCTGGCATTGATCATTTCTATCCATCTTCAACGGCTCATTTATATTACCTCTATTATCCATTCCAACGACATCCAACCAAAGCCTCTTTAGAATCCACCAAACCCATATCATAAACCCCCCAGACACATCAGTGAGGCCTTTTGAGTTTATGTACCCATGGTAAGGGTATTCACGTCGGTAATCCCCACAGTGGTGCAGACCCTAGATTGTTCATAATTTTATATTCCCATGGTAATGCATGGTCCAACCATGGGAAACTGAAGTGATCCTACCCATTTTATGGATAATGGTAATCACTCGACTTTCCCATTAATGATGTTTAGTGATATCAAAGGGAAATCAAACTTTCATTTCACATTGACAAGAATCAACATTCCCCTCTTATAACAAAACCAATTTCAAGGAACTCTCACTAAGGTAACCCTAAATATTTTCATGTAGGAGGTTTCATTAGTGCTACTCTCTACCTCCTCCTAAGAAATAACTATTGGAACACTCAACACCCTCTATCTCTCCCGCTCCCTTCAGGAACTCGTACCATATATCAGCAGATGATGTCATACAAGTGATCAACATATGCACTACCTATTCCTTTTTCTCATACTAAGTATGACTTATGTGGGCTTATAGGTGGGTTTCTATCATGACATCCACACAATCCCAAACAATGGGCCTCCTTGAAGGTAAAATCCCCAATCAATTCAATTTTGGGCTCAATGGGCCTCCCTTATGTGTAAGACCCAATTATAATGAACTATGATAACACGGATTCCTTATCTTATCAGGATACGTAGGACTCTTGCCAAAGGCCCGAGCTCAGGGGACATTCTCCTTAGAAGTTAGTCAAAATAAAATTCACCCAAACACTCTAGGTCATTCTATTGAGGAGTAATACCTGAATTATTTCTCCCAAATGGGTAGCTACCATGTGTAATCCCCAATAAAGCCCCCAAAAATGGTCTTCATCAATGGTGATAGTCCGAAATCAAACCAAACTATGAGGTTTATATTCCTAAAAAACATAGATATTTAAGAAGACTCCCTGATGTCCAAAATCATTACCTATATAACCCTACTGTTCATTAGGCCATGTCTCTGATAGGGTCATATCCACCAAGGAGCCTTTAGCTCTTTTGGACATCCTGAGCCACCTCAGGGTAAGATTCATATAGAATCCTGAATAGGAGCCTTTTTCTTAGATGTCCTCACCTCATGATGTTAAACTAAATGGATGGGTCCTCATCACATGACCTTAATAGGTGATGTTTCTAGTTATGTGGCACTGAACTATGTGGGCTATAATACCTATCATGAGGGTATATAAGAATCCCATCCTATGGGTTTGACCCCAACATTTGAAAAATTCCCATCCTTGTAGATGAAAATATTTTTAAGATCCCCTCGTCACATGGCTTAAAATAGGTATGTCTCAGAAAATGATAAAGGAATTAATGATCTATTTGAAAAAAGGGGAACGTTGATAAAGAACCTAAAATTGATACAAGTATCGTTATCAATAGATAACCTCATATACATATAGATGGTTTTAGATTTACGTGTATCTAAGATGGATCTTGAAACATAGGAGAAATCCATGAACACATGATTGTGAAAGAACAAACGAATCATGAACATATGAACTTTACATAAATATATAAGAGATCCATAATATAAGAAATAATTCCCCTCAAAAGGGTGTGATGTGCTCGACCACCCATCCTTCCGACCAATGGAGTCCTTAAGTGTCGTTGTAAAAATCATCATCCAACGAGTGTGTGCCTTTTGAATGCAGGTCCATGAATCATTGATAAAAGTGTCATTGGGTGTTTCTAGATCCTCGAATATACCTTCTAGAGAGCATCTTAGGACATCATGCCCGATGTGGGATAATTGAATAAATATTTAACCCCCATGTATTTACTTTCTAGGACCACTCTACCATGGAACCTCCTTCACCATGGAAGAATGTTATACTTCCCAGTCCTTGTGTGATCATCTCACCCATCAAAAAATAGTCCCAACCTGAATACTATGGAAATAAAAATGTTGAACCAGATATGAAACTCTCCATAAAATTAGGGAATTAGTTGTTACCTAAAGATCATTTTGTTCTAAAAAACACACGTTCCATAGGTCAAAACAAAAATGGGGATCCTAACCTAAAACGCTCTATAATAGTGGAAAATTAGTCATTACCTTCCAGATTATTTTGGTCACCCACACACACACACATCATGGGTTCAAACAGGGTTGTTAGGAGTTTATTAGGGGTATTTTGTATTCATAGGGGATTTCATTAGTTTTCATGGGATTTCAATTTTTTATGGGTTTTATATATTTTATAAGGATTTTTTTTGATTTTTTATGATATTATGGGTTTCTAGGGTTTTTAGGGGTTTCAGTGGTTTTTTAAGGCATTTATTGGGGTTTTAGGGATTTTATTGGTTTGTTTGGGTTTTTAGGGTTTTAGGTTTTATTTTTTATTTTTTTAGGGTTTTAGTTATTTTTATGTTAATTTGATATATTAGTGGTTTTTATGTGTTTTGAGGTTTTTCAGATTTAATGATTTTAATACTTTTTATGATTTTTTGTGTTCATTATATTCTTAGTGGTTTAGGTTTTTTAGGATTTGTAAGGGTTTTATGTTTTAAATAGTTTTATGGGAGTTTAAGGGATTTTATGATCATTTTTGTTATTTTGGATTTTATTGTCTTTTAAGTGGGTTTCAGGGTATTATGGTCATTTTAGGGGTTTTATGATATTTTAGGGTTTTTAGAGCACATTAGGGAAATTTACGGTTTTATGATTTTTTAGGTTCATTTAGTGTTATTTACTTTATTTTAGTGTTTTTATGGTATTTTTGGGGTTATAATATATTTTTAAGAATTTAGGGGTCAGGATTAGGGATTAAGGTGTAGGTTTTAGGGTTCAAGGTATGGGGGTTAATGTTTGGGGAGTTGTGTATGGGGTTTAGGGTGTATGGATTATGGTTTAGGGTGCATGGTATAGGTATTTAGATGTATGGTATTGGTTTTAGGGTACAGGGTAGAGGGTTTGAGTGTATATTTTAGATTTTAATGTGTTGGCCTATGGTTTAGGGTGTATGGTTTAGGTATTAGTGTGTAGGGTTTAGGGTATTGGGGTTTTAGGGATGTTTTTTTTTGGATTTTTCATATTTTTAGGGGTTTAAGTGTTTTAATGGACTTTATTGGTTATCATGGATTATTTAGTTATTTTTGGGATATTATTTTTATTTTATAATTTTATGTGTTTTAGGGTTTCTATGTTTTTTTAATTGATTTAGTGTTTTTAATGTTTTTTAATTTTTTTCTTTGGTTTTTATGTTTTTTTTGTTTTTAGGGTTTTTATGGATTTATGATTTTTTGGGGTTGTAGAGTTTTTTAGGGATTTTTTGAGTATTTTTTGGGTTTTAGGGTTTTCATAATTTTCTAATGGTTATTTTTGTATTTGGGTTGTTTTGGTTTTTAGAGTTTTAGGGTCTTTAAGCAATTTAGGTTTTAGGTCTTTTATGGTTTTAGGATTTTTAGGGTTTCTATGGAAATTGGTTTTTAGTGTTATTTTTTAATTTGTTGGTTTCTGGTTATGTTATGATTTTCTTTGGGTTTTTAGGGGGATTTAATATATAATTGTTTTGGATTTTTTGGTACTTTAGTGTTTTTAGGATTTTAGTTTTTTTGGGGGGTTATTTATGTTGTTAAGTTTCCATTTTCTTTTTATTATAGTTATTAGTCATTTTTTACTGTTTTTAGGGTATTTTTGAGGTATTATGGTTTTTAGGGTGTTTTAGGGGTTTTATTATTTTTTTATGGTTTTTAATTTTTTTGGGATATTAAGGGTTTTGGTGTCTTTTATGGGTTCTATTTGGGTATTAGGGACATTTATGGATTTAATGGGTTTTTATGGTCTTTTTGTGGGTTTTAGAGTTTTTAGGCTCATTGATTGATTGTTGGATTTTTAGGGTCTTTTATGATTTTAAGGGGTTCGTAGGGATCTTTTTGTGTTTTCAGGTTTTAGGTTCTTTAGTGTTTTTTATAGTTTTAGTGACTTTTATGGTTTTTATGGATTTTTAGGGTTTTTAATGCTTTATGTGGTTTTGTGGTATTTTTGGGTTTTTATCATTTTATGTTTTCATATAGGTTTTATGGTATTAAGGGGTTTTTATGGACATTTTTTTAGGGATTTTAGGGTTTCTTTGGTTTTTTGGGGGTTATAAGTGTTTTTTTTTGTATTTTTTGTGTTTTTCTGGTTTATGAATTTTATGGTGGATTAATTTTTTATATGTTTTTTTTTCAGGGTTTTAGGGTTTTATATTGTTATTATTATTGAATTTCTTTTGGTGTTTTAGTGTTTTTTGGGGATTGTGGTTAGGTATTTTTGGTTTAATAATGCCTTTTAGGGTCTTTTAAATTTAAATGATTTTTAGGGTTTATGTTTTTTTGGGGAGTTTTACTGGTTTTCGGGATTTTTGGGCTTTTACGAGTTTTCAGGGCTTCTTAATGAACATTTGGGGTTTGAAGGGGTTTTAAGGGTTGGTAGGGTTTTTAATGTGGTTTAGGGTATTTTTGGGATATTATGGGTTTTTATGGGGTTTTAGGGGGTTTTACGTTTTTATGGGTGTTAGGGTTTTTTAGGGTTTTGTTAATGTATTTTTGGGTTTTCTTCATGTTCCTTTGGGGTATTAGGTTTTTATTAGTATTTTTGGGGGACTTTTTTTTGTTATTTTTAGTGATTTTCATTTATTTAAGGTATTACATGGTTTTTGTGATTTTCTAATTTATTAGTGTTTATATCTACTTTTGTGTTTTATGTTGTTTTTACATTTTTGGGCTATTTTTTGGGTTTTAGGGTGTTTTTAGGATTTTTTGGCATTTTAGGTATTTTTATGGTTTTAAGGGGTTTTAGGGTTTTAAATTGGTTTATGATTTTAGGGATTTTATGTTATTAAGGGTTATTTTTTGTTTATTGAGTTTTCAGAAAATCTTTCGGTTTTTTGGTTTATTATGATTTTTAGGTAATTTTACGGGTTTCTGAATCATTTAGGTATGTTTTGGGTTTTTAGAGTTTTAAGTGTTTTTTAGTTTAAAAATTTTTAGGTGTTTTGGGGTCTTTTATTTATTTTTATGGATTTATGTGTTTTAAGTATTTTATCGATTTTTAGGACGTTTTAGTTTTGAGGTATTGAGGGTTTTTACACAATTTTAGGGGTTTTAGGGTCATTATGTTTTTTTGGGTTCTTTGGGTTTAGTATTTAAGGGTTCAATATTTTTTAAATTTTTAAGCGTTTTTAGTGTTAAGGGTTTTTAGGGTTTTATAAGGTTTTGTAAGGTTTAGGTTTTTTTATTTTTTGTGTTTTTGTATTTTTACAGTTTGTATGGATTTTTTTGGGTTTATGGGGTTTTACAGTTTTTTCCAAGTTTTTAATTTAGGTTTTTAATGGTTTTTATAGATTTTATGTTTTTATGAGTATTTACAGATTTTATGGTTGTTAAATATTTTTAGGACCTTTTATGGGTTTTATAAGGTTATTTATGTTCTTCTAGTTTTTTAGTGTATTTCATGGTTGTTTAGGGTTTTGGACTATTTAGAGGTGTAAAATGGTTTATAGTTTTTAGATTTTTTCATATTATTTTAGGAAATATTTGGGTTTCATTCTTTTTTAGCGGTTTTAGGGTTCTCTATGGATATTATGTGTTTTTTGGGTCATTTAAAATTTTTAGGGCCCCTTATATGTTTTTAGGATTTTGTGGGCGTTTTTTTGTTTTAGGGGTTTATTGGTGTTTAGGGTTTTAAGGTGTTTTATTTGTTTAACGTGTTTTAGGGGTTTTTAAATTTTTTTATTTTTAGTGATTTTTAGGTTTTTTTTAATGTTTTCATGGGGTTTGGGGTTATTTAATGGTTTTTTGGTTTTTGAGGATTTGTACGATTTTATGATTTTTAGGGATTATAGGATTTCTATTGTTTTATTTTTTTTATCTGATTTTAGGGTTCTTTTAATGGTTTTTTGTTATAGTTTGAATTTGTCATGATTTTATGTTCTTTTAGTGTTTTGAAAGGCTTTTACTGGTTTTTAGGGTTTTTAGGGTCTTTATGGGTTTTAAACACTTTTGGGCCGTTTAGAATTTCAAAAGGGTATTTAGGTTCCTTTAGTATTTTTAGTGTCTGTTGGGATTTTTTGGGGTTTTGGGGTTGTTTATGGTTTACAAGGTCCTCAATAGTTTTTACGGGTTTTTATTCATTATTTTTAGATATTTTTATGATCTTTTTGGTTTTTATTGATTTTAGAGTGCAATAGGGATTTTAGGATATTTTTTATTCATTAATAAGTTTTTGCTTAATTTATGGTCTTTTAGAGTTTTTTGGGTTTTTAGTTTATTTTAGTATATTTAGGGTTTTAAAGTTTTTATGTATTTTTATGTTTTTTATCATATTCCATAGTTTTTTATGTTTTTATATTCTTTAAGTGTTTTTAGGACCTTTTGGTTTTTGGGGGTTTTAGGGAATTTTCTAGGGTTTTAATTGTTTTTAGGGTCATAATTTTTTAGGTTGTTAGTTTTTTATTGGGATTTTAGGGTTTTATGGTTGCTTTAGTGGGTATTAAGGATTCTATAGGGGTTTTAGGGTTCGGGAGTTTAGTGTTTTGGGGGTTATAAGTGTTTTTTTTGTATTTTCATGGGTTTTTTGGGGTTTTATGTTTTTTGGGTATTAGGAATCAGGGGATTTTTTTAAATTTTTAGTGTTTTTAGTGTTTTTGGATTGTAAATATTTTAAAGGGATTTAGGATATTTAGGGTTTTAGGTTTTTGTGGGTTATATGCATTCTTTTATAGATTTTTATGTTTTAAGGTGTTAGGGGTTTTTAGGTGTTTTAGGTTTTTTATAATTTTTAGTGTTTTTTTTAGGTTTTTTGGGTTTTTCAGTTTTTAATGATTTTTAGGGGTTTTATAATTTTATAGGTTTTTCAATGATTTAAGGGTAATTATGGGTTTTTGGGATTTATGGATTTGTTGGATGTTATATTTTTTATAGGTGTTAATGTTTTAATGTGTATTTATATATTTTAGTGTTTTAAGGGTTTCTATTTTTCTTAGGGGTATAAAATATTTTTATTATTCTTAATGTTTTTTTGTTTTACTGGTTTATGTGTGTTAAATAGGTTTAGAGTATTTGAGGACTTTTTTTAGGATTTTTCATTTTTATAAATTTTGGGCGTTTTAAAGTGATTATGGGTTTTAGGGGGATGAAGGTATTTTTAGTATTTTTATGATTTCTTATGTTTTTTATGGGGTTTTAGTTGTTCTAAGGTTATTTCTTGGCATTTTGTTTTTTAGTGGTTTTTGGGATTTATTAAAGATTTTATGGGTTTTAGGGTTTTCATATTTTTCTAGTATTGTTTTATGGTTTTTAATGTATTTATAGTTTTTTGGGGTTTTGGGGATTTTTAATGTTTTTTATGGCGTTTTGGGTTTTTAGGGATTTTGGGATTTTGGGGGTTTAAGGGTTTTTTGTGTTTTGGGTGTTTTAATGGTTATTAGGGTAATTTTATGATCTGTATTCTATTTTGGTTTTAGAAGGAGTTTTAGAGTTTTTTGTATTTTTGGTTTTTGGGTCATTTTTATTTTTTCCGATTTTTGGTTGTTTTATGTAATTAAAGGTTTTTTGGGTCTTTTATGGGTTTTAGTTTTTTTAGGAGGTAGTGGTTTTATGTTAGGATTTTTTTGTTTTTAGGGTTTTTAGTGTCTTTAGATTTTTTAAGGGGGGTTCAGGGTTGTATGGTTTTTAGGGTTTGTTCAGTTTTAGTGATTTTTGTGGTTTTTATGAAATTTATGGTTGTAAGGGTTTTTAGGGTTTCATTATGATTTTAGTGGTTTTCAGGGTGTTTTCCAATTGTTAGAGATTTTTAGTATCATAGGGATTTTTTATGGTCATCTAGGTTTTTAGGGATTCATTATTAGGTTTTTTCATTGTTTTGTGGGTTTTAGAGCCATAGGGTTTTTTTGGTTTTATGGTTTTTTATATAATAAGGTATTTTTTTTGTTTTTATCGATTTTATGGTTTTTATGAGTTTTTAGGGTTTTAGGGTGATTTAGGGTTTTTAGGGGTTTAGAGGTTTTTATGTGATTTTTGGACTTTTATGATTTTAGCGATTTTATGATTTTTTATGCTTTTTAGGGAATTTTTGATGTTTTTGGGAGTTTAATGGTTTTTAAAGGTTTAAATTTATTTTGTGGGTTTTGGGGAATTTTTGTGGTTTATGGTTTTTAGGGCATTGTAGGGGTTATAGTTTATTAGGGTTTTTTCATTTTAATAATGATCATAGATGTTTTTTTTGTTTTTTTAGGGTTTTATGGGTTTCTTGGGATTTCTATATTTTTTAGGTTTTTATCAACATTATATGGTTTTTAGTGATTTTATTGGTATTTATTGTTTTTACTATTTTTAGGATTTAGGGGTTTTAGGGGTATAATGATTTGTAGAGTTCATTCTTGGGTTTTAGGGACATTTGGGTGTATAAAGGTATTTAGAGTTTTATCTGGTCTTTAGGGTTTTATTGTATTTTCTTGTGTTATTTTTGGTTTTAATGGTTTGTTTTGGGTTTTTATGGTCTTTAAGAGTGCTTGGGGATTTTAGTGTTTTTATGGATGTTTGGGTATTAAGGGTTTTTATGGATTTTTTGGGATTATAGAATATTCGTTTGGGAATTTGGGGTTTTTACAGTTTTAAGTTCTTTAGTGTTTTTTGTCGTTAAGTGGCTTTTATGATTTTTAGAGATATTATGGATTTTATGTGTTTTCGTATTAATGGATTTTAGATTTTTTTTATAATTTTTAGGTGTTTTAATGATTTTTTTTTAGTGGTTTTTAGGATTTTTTTATTTTGAGGATTTTGGGGTTAAGGTTTGTTTTAGGGTTATTAGTGTTTTTATGGATTTAGGGTGTTTTAGGGTTTTGGGGGGTGTGTTTCTGTTTTTATGGTATTTAGGGTTTTAGGGTTTTTATGGGTTTTATAGGTTTTATGGGTTTTTAGAGTTTTTAGGATTTTACAGAATATTGAGGGTCCTTAAGGTTTTTATATCTTCTTAGTGACTTTTATGGTTTTATAGGTTTATAGGTTATTTTAGATTTTTACAGTTTTTTTTGGAGTTTTAGGGTCTCTTTGTGGTTTTAGGGTTTTAGGTTCTTTTAGGGGGATTTAAGTGTTTTTTAGGGTTTTATGGCTTTTAGGTATTATTAGTGGTTTTAGTAGTTTTAAGGATTTTTAAGGAATTTAGTGATTTTTTTTGTTTTATGTGTTGTATTTGGTTTTATGGTGATTTATTCATTTTTAGGGTTTTTTTATTTTTTTGTGTTTTTAATACATTTTATAGTTTTTATGATATTTTGTATTTTTAGATTTGTTTTTGTTTTTAGGCATTTATTGTATTTATATGGTTTAGGGTGTTTTGGGTCAGGGGGTTAGTGGTTTTATGGTTGTTAAAGTGATAGGGAATTCATGAGGTTTTACGATTTTAGGGGGTTTTGGAGTTTTTTAGTGTTGGGGGGGGGGGGGTTAGTGGTTTAGGGGGTTTTATGGTTTGTTGTATTTTTTAATTTTCCAGGTTTTAGTTGTTTTAATGTTTTAAGGGGTTTATATTAATAAACGAATATATGGGTTTTTAGTGTTTTTAGGACGTTTATGTGTTTTAGGGTCTTTTGGGGGGGTTTATGATTTATGGTCTTTAAGGGTTTTCTTAGGTTTCTAGGATCTTAAAGGGTTTTATGTTTTTTTGTTTTTATGGGTTTTTAGGTCATTAGGGTTTTAAGGTTTTCAGGTGGTTTTGTGTTCTAGGTATTTTTGGGGTTTTATGGTTTTTATGCTTTTAGGGGTTTATAAGGGTTTACATGAGTTTTTAGGCATTTTAGTGTTATTAGGGTTTTTTTAGTTTTATTAGGATTGTTATGGTCATCTAGGGTTCCTATTGGTTTGAAGTGTTTCTTATAGTTGTTTGGGGTTTTTAATGTTTTATGGTTTTTGATGATCTTTTTGGATGTCAAGGGTTATAATGGGTTTTATGTGTTTTAGGGTCTTTTATGATTTTTAGAGTTTTTATTAATTTTGTGGTTCATATGTTTTTATGGAGATGAAGAGTAATTTCTTGTATTTTTATGGTTTTTGTGTAATTTTGGTTATTTTGTATTATAGGGTCTTTAGGGTCTTTTTGGTTTTTGGGTTTTTTGTGATTTTTCTTTCATTAGGCAGTTTTTTTGTTATTTAGGTTATTAAGGGTCCTTTATAATTTTTAAGGTTTTTAGACTCTTTTATCGTTTTTTTGTATAATAGTGTATTTTGTGTGTTTTCAGTGTTTTTAGTGTATTTACATGTTTTTAGTGTCTTTTATGGATTTTTACAATTATTGGGACTTTTAGGGGATTGTAGCATGTTTATGATCTTTTGGCGTTTCATGGTTATTTTATTATTTGTTAGGGTCCTTTAGTGGTTTTTATGTTTTTTTGTGGTTTTAGTGATTTTAGGGACTTTTATAGGTGTTTAGGGGTGTTTTATGGCTTCACAGGGTTTTATGGTGTATTATGGGTTTTTAGGATTTCATAGGAGTTTTAGGGTTTCTTGGGTTTTTGAGGTCCATTCGAGGCTTTTTAGGGGTTTAAGTATATTTAAATATTTTATAATCTCTTTGGTTTTAGGTTGTTATAATTTTTTTATTGTTTTTAAGATTTTTACGGTTTTAGGGTTTTGGGGGGTTTTGGGGAATTCATAGGGGGTATTATGGATTTTATAATTTTTTATTGTTTTAATTATTTAAGGTGTTTCAGATTTTTAATGAGTGTTGTGGTTTTAAGTGCTTTCGTTTTTAAGTATTTTTGGGGTTGTGGAGGTTTTAAGGATTTTATGTGTTTTTAGATTTTAGGGTTTTATAAGGTTTTTAGGGTTTTATAGGTTTTTAGCGTTTTTAGTATATTCAAATATTTTCATTTTTTATGGTTTTTTGAGTTTTTAGGGTATTTTAGGGTTTTTCGGATATTTTTTAATTTTTGTGTTTAAGGGGTTTTAAAGGAATTTTTGGGAATTTGAGGTTTGTTAATATTTTATATTATTTATGATTGTTTTAGTGGTTTTTGGGGTCTTTTAGTGTTTTTATTGCTTATAGTATTTTTAGTGGTTTTGGAGTTATATGGGCTTCTAGGGGTTTTGGGATTTGATGGTTTTCTTGTTTTTTCTGGGTTTTAGGGGTTTTATGGTGATTTAGGGTATTGGTAGTTTTAGTATTTTTATGGATTTTAAGGGTTATATAGTGTTTCATTTTTAAATTTATTTTAATGTTTTATAGAGGATTCTCGGGTATTTTTGAGGTTGTTCAGTTTTTAGGATATTTAGGGTCTTTTGGGGATTTTAGTGTTCTTAAATGATCTAGGATTCTTGGGTTTTTGGGTTTTAAAGGTGTTTTATTATAATTAATGTTTTGGGGGTTTGGGGGGTATTTTTGATTTATAAGAGTTTTATGGTTTTTGTAGTATTTTTTTGGTTTTGGTGTATTTTTATGTTTTTGTGGGATTTAATTGTTTTTAGGGCCTTTAGAGTTTTTTAGAGTTTTTAGAATTTTAACATATTTTGAGGTGTTCGGAGGGGTTTAAGGGTTTTTAATGTTTTTAGGGGTATTAATGTTTTATGGGATTTTAGAGTTTTCTGTGGAATTTTTTGGGGTTTACGAATTTTGGGTAGTTTTAAGGATTTTAAGGATTTTAGAGTTTTTCGGGGATTTAAGATTGTATTGGGGGATTTTTGTGTTTTTAGGGGTTTTAGGGGGATTTACGGTTTTTATGGTTTTTAAAATTTTTAGGTGTCTTATTGTTTTTTTTTTATTTTTAGGGATTTTATGGATTTTAGGATTTTAGGGTCATTATGGGGTTTGAGGGTATTTTTGGGATTTTACAGTTTTTAGGGTTTTTTAGGAATTTAGTAGTTTTTAATATTTATTTAGTGTTCAAGGTTTTTCTATTTTTTTCAAGGGTTTTAGGTTATTTTTGGAGGGTTTTAGTATTTTTATGGGCTTTAATATTTTTATGGTTTTTATGTTTGTATGGTTATCATTTTCTTATTGTTTTTAGGATTTAGGGGGTTTTAGAGTTTTTATGGGTTTTATGGTATTTAGGGTATATAGGGTTTCCATGCGGTGTTATGGTTTTTAGGGGTTTTTATAATTATTTTATGATTTTCAGGGGTTTTCAATGATTTTAGGGTTTTTAGGATTGTTATGGTTTTTTGGTTTTTGGGGTTTTTATACTTTTTAGGGGTTTGCATGGTTTTTATGGTTTTCTATGGTTTTTAGAGATTTATATGGTTTATAGGGTTTTGTATAGTTTTTAAGGGATTTAAGCGATATAAATAGTTTTATTGGGGTTTTAGAGGTCTAAGAGTTGTTTAAAATTTTTATGGTTATGTACGATTTTTAGGGTTTTTAAGGAGTTTTAGGGTCTTTTAGTGTTTTTAGGGGCTTATAGGGGTTTAGTGTATTTTTGGGTTTTAAGGTATTTAGGATTTTTGTGTCTTAGGTTATTTTAGGGTTTTCTTAGTGTCTTTTAGAATTTTTTATCTTTCAAGGTCTTTTTTGGGGTTTTAGGGTCTTTAGGGTTATAAGGCCGTTTCGAGCTATTAAGGTTTTTAGGGTATATAAGGTTGTATGGTTTTTATTTATTTTTAGGGATTTTTAGATCTTTTTTGATTTTTTATTATTTTTATGAGATTTTAGGGGTTTGAAATCCTTTTTTGTATTTTTGTTTAGATGATTTTTTAATACTTATAGGGGATTAATAGTTTCCATAGTCATTTTAGGGTTTTAGGAGTTTTTATAGGGAATTTATGGTATTATTTGGGTCATTTAGTCGTTATGGGGTCTATTAGGGATTTATGTTTTTTAGGTTTTAAGGGGTTTATGGGTTTTAATGTGGTTTATGTGCATTTATGGATTTTAGTGATTTTTATGATTTTTAGAGTATAAAGGCTCTTTATTGTTTTTTGTTGTTTTATGGTATTGAATGGATTTTTTTTTATAATAATGACAATTTTTTGTATTTTGTTTTTTAGTGTTTCAGGGTATTTTTATGCAGTTTTAGTTTTTTTTTGTTTTAGGTTTATTTTAGGGTTTTTAGGGTTGTGTGGCTTTTTGGTTTTTAGGGGTTCTAAAAGGTTTTAGGGTTTTTAGTGACTATTTGGTTTTTCTAGGGGGTGTGGTGGATTTTAGGGTATTTTATGATTTTCAGGGTTTTGTTAGGGGTTTTTAAGGACTTTTAGGGTTTTTAAAATTTTTAGGTTTTTAAGGCTTAAATTTTTTTATGGCTTTCTAGATGAATTCATATTTTAGCGGTTTTTTGGGGAAAGGGGATGGTTTCGAAAGGATTTTAAGTTATTTATTTATTTGAAGAGTTATAATGGTTTTTAGGTTTTTACTGATTTTTGGGTTGTTTAGGTTGTCCCATGGTTTTATGGGGTTTTAGGATCCCTTAATTTTTTTGGGTTTTATGTTCTCTTAGTGATATTTAGTGAATTTTAGTAGTTTTATTTATTTTATATATTTTAGTTGGGGTTTACTCAATTTTAGGTTTTTTCATAGTTATGAAGTTTTTTGGGAATTTTTTATCATTTGGGTTATTTTTTCAGTTTTAGGGTCTATTAGTGTTTAGGGTGTACGGTATATGGCGTGGATTTGAGGGTTTAATGTGCGTGATTGAGGGTTTATGGTATGATGATTATGATTTGGGGTGTAGGGTATATGCATTAGTGTTTATGGTGTTGGGAATAGGGTTCAAGGTATATATTTTTGGGTTTAGGGTGTAGGGTATTGGGGTTTGGGTGTAGGATTTAGGATTTTAGGAGCAGGGTATAGGGTTTAGGATGTGGGGATTATGATTATAGAGTAGGGTATAAGATTTATATTTTTTAGTGTTTTTCTGTGTTTTATTGTTTTTAGGGGTTTTTGAATATTTATGATTTTTTATGTTTTTAATGGTTTTTTATATTTTTATGATATTTATGTGAATTTATGGATTTTTTGGATTTTTTTATTTATAGTATGTATAGATGTCAAGTGTTTTTATTTTTGGTTTATGCTTTTTTTAGCGGTTTTGGGGTTTTTATCGTTTTATGTGGTTTTAGGGGTTTTAGGGTTTCTAGATATTTTTATTGGTTTTAGGGGTTGTTATCATTCTTCGGGCCTTATGAGGTATTATATGTTTTGGGTTGGGGGGGTTAGGGTTTTTATTTTTATGGACTTTAGGGGGGTTTTGGCTTTTTGGGTTTCTAAGGGTTTAGAAATTTTTCATGGGTATTTAGGGTTTTAAATTTTTTTTGGGTTATTAAGGGTGTTTATGATATTTTAGGGTTTTTTGGAGTTTTTGGGGTTTTAGGGGGTTATTGTTTTCGTGACATCGATGTTTTGGTATATGTTTTTTATGTTGTTTTTAGGGTGTTATGGGTTTTTAGAGTTTTGAAGGGATTTATGGGGCCACAGTAGTTTTTAGGGTTTTTGGGTTTTTTAGGTTTATTTTTGGTTTTATGTTATATTGGGGGATTTAGTGATTTTATGTTTTTTAATGGTATTTAGGTTTTTTTAATATTTTTAGTGTTTTTAGGGTTTTTTGGGGGGGGATTTTGGGGTTTTTGAGGTATTTAGGGTATTATAGTTTTTTTGGTCTTTTGGGTTATTATGATTTGTTACTATTTTTATGGTCTTTTGATGTTTCTATGATATTTTAGGTTTTTTATTTTTTTGGGTCCTTTAGGATTTTTTTTCTGATCTTTTAGGGTTTTTAGGGATTTCAGGGTCCATTAGGGATTTTCGGTGGGGTGTAGATTCTTTTGGGGTTTTATGGTGATTTAGATTATTTTAGCGATTTATGTCCATTTCAATTTTGTTAGAATTTTTAAGGCTTTTAGTGTCTTTTAGGTATTTTTTGGATTTTAGTGGTTTAAAAGGGTTTTATTTTATTTTAATTTTTTGTAGTGTTTTTCGGGGTTTTGTAGCATAGTAGGGGTTTTGAGGTATATTTATGGTATTTGGGGTTTTATAGTATTTTTACTATTTTAGGGCCTTTTGGTTTTTGTGGGATTTTAAACGGGTTTAATTTTCTTTTGAATTCATAGGTTTTAGGGGTTTTGGGGTTTTTTGGTGATTTTTAGGAATTTTTTGAAATTTTTAAGATTTTATGGGTTTTAGTGTTTTTATGTTTTTTAGGGTTTTATGGGTGATTTAGGTATTTAATGGATTGTGAGATTAATTATTTTATTAAGGGTTTTATTAATTTGCATTTTTTTTCTTGGATTTTTAGTGTTTGAGGGTTTTTTGCGGTTTTTGGGGATTTTTTTTCATTAGGATTGTTTTACAGTCTTTTATGGTTTTTAGTGTTTTTTATATTTTGTATGCATTTTAATGTTTTATCGATTTTTATGCCTCTTATTGGATTTTAGAGGTTTTAGGGCCTTTAAGGGGATTCTTGGTTTCTTTATGTTTTAGGCATTTTCAGGGGGGTTAGAGTTTTTGTGGGTTTCATTATTTTTGGATAATTAGGTTTTTTAATTGTTAATGGATTTAGGGTTTTTAGTGGTTGTAGGGTTATAAAGTTATTTTATGGTTTTAGGGTATTTTAGGATCATTTAATGGACATTTTATGGTTTATTGTATTTTTAGGGGTTTTGGGGTTTTTTATGGTTTTATAGATTTTTTAGTGTTTTTAGATTTTTTGGTTGTTTGAAGGTTTAATTGGGTTTTTTCTGGAATTTAGTTTTGTAGAAAAAACTATTTATACTTTTTATTACATGTATATTTTATTATTTTAATATTAATATAACATTTTTTACATAATGTTTTTTATTTAACCTAACTTTGATGTAATAATGTTCTTCAAAATTTCTTGCATTAATATTGTCAAATAAGTTCACCACAATGATAAGAACATTAAGATACCATGATGATATTCAAAAATATAGTAATGTAGTTGGATAACATATCATGATGTAGAAACTAATATTTTTACCTTCTTCTAGGAGTACTAATAAGCATATGATACTTCTTCTAATTAAATTCACAATTTTATTCTCCAAGATAGGAGATTAAGTGAGGAATCATGTTGATATGAATTTTTCATATTTTGGTTTCATCAAATATTCCTATATGTGAGCATGATTAATGGTTCTTGAACTCTATGATTATCAATAATGCATGTTATTAACCATAAAAATACATTTAATGACCAAAACCATGATGACATATGTTTATAGGAAGTAGTTAATATTGGGTGTATCATGAATGATATGTTTTTATGGATAATTCAAGGAAGGATATATCCCTCCCATATTTATGAAAGATTATATCTTTCCCATTTACTTTAAATAGAACATCCATATCAAATTCCATGTCCATAGTTTAACAGTGTGTTTATTTAAAATGGTAAAATAATGACATATCATTCATGTAAGTTGATGACATGGACATGAAACCTTCTTGATGAGATGTTGTGATAGTGGGATTATATTGAATAGTAAGCATTTTAATTTGGTTGCCATCATTATGAAATTTATTTATTTCTCTAGGTTTTCATGAACTATCTCTAGATAGTAAATTTGGACTTTAGAAAATCCCTCCCAATGCCATGGAGAAATAATCCTAGAGGGCCACATACTAACTGTTTTCACAAATCTTGATTAATTTTAATTTGAGTTTAATTATTAGAATAAATATTATTCTCAAGACAGATGAATAATTTTATTCCTGTTTCATTGATTTCTAATTTTCATAAGGAAATAAACAATTATTTATTCATTAATAAATAATTTATTTAATTACATGCATATTTCAAAATATTTAGTCACCTACTTTTGAAATAAATATTTGAATTATTTTTCGAATATTTAATAAATATTTGTTCAACGGATTGTGAATACAATATTTATTGATGAATAAATTATTTAATTGAATATTTATTTTGGTCTTCAATAAATGGAGTTGAATTCATGAAGACCATGAACGTGTTTAGTGATAAATATTAATTTTCAAGACAGTAAAATAATATTTTTCATTGTGCCAATTAGCACACTCCATAAAATAATAATAATTTGGTTATATTACTTGACATATAGTTTGATAAGGATTATTATAATATTTTAGGGATGGCATATTGTTCAACAGTATATTAACTTAAACCCTAACTCAATAAATATATGGTCATGTATTTTATGTAGTTTTTATTTAGAATAGAGAATCATTGCACATAATAGACTTCTCTCTCTAATTTTTCCTACTCTCCTCCTCTCGAAAACAAAAAGAACTCCTTTACGCTCTAAGGATCTAGTAGCGATCAAGAGAGAAACAAGATGATTTATCAACCATACTTGCACCTGATAATGAATTATTTTATTTAGGGATAAAATGAGCATGTTGGGATCATCGCTAGATGGATTCTACATTGGGATCCTCCCTACACAATGAAGGTAATATGAAAGGGTTTTTCAAATGATCAAAAAAATCATTTAAGAATGATCCTATGATGATGTTATTATTTATTATGATCATATTTAAATTAAATATACATTTTAAAGGAAAAGAACCACTATTTGGGTTTCATGTTCTCTTAAGTTAATTTTTAGTTGAAAATTTTCATAGGGAACGATGTTTACTTCTTGAATAATATTCTAAATGATCCATCAAATCTACAAAACTAACTTTCTTATTCAACCACCAGGGCACTTCTTATATTCATTTATCAATTTTTAGCTTCTATGAAGTGTTTTAATGGGGATTATATTATTTTAGTGTTTTTAGTGGTTTTTGGATTGTTATGTATTTAAGGGTTTTTTTGTTTTTAATGGTATTGTATTTTTTTATGTTTTCTTAGTTCTTCGGTTGTTTTATGGTTTTAATGGTCTTTTAGGTTGTTGGGGGGTATTGGTTTTTATGAGGGGGGGGTATTTAGATTTAGGTAATCATAGTATTTCTATGGGTCTTTAGGGTCTTCTTGTTTGTTTTAGGGGGGTTTAGTGTATTTTAAGGTTTTAATGTTTTTGTGGTATTTTAGGGTTTTAGGTTCTTTTAAACATTTTATGTCTTTTATGGTCTTTTAGGGATTAGGATTTAGGGTCTAATGTTTATGGTGTATGATTTAGGATTTAGGTTTTGTTGTTTAGGGTTAAGGGTGTAGGTTTTGAGGTTTATAGTGTATGTTATAGGGTTTAGGGTGTAGAGTTTATAGTTTCAGGTATAGTATTTGTGGGTTTTTTAGGGTTTATAGTTTATGGTATATGGTTTAGGTTGTATATTTTAGGGATTAGGGTATAGTGTTTAAGGTTTTTTAGGGTTTAGGGTTCTATAATGGATTTATTATTTTTTTGGTTTTTAGAGGGTGTTAGGTGGTTTTATGGGTTTTAGGGATTTAAGGGTTTTTAGTTTTTTAGGGTTTTAGTGTTTTTGGTCGGAGTAGTTCACTCAAGAGGGGTGGGGGGTTGAATTGAGTATCTATAAAAATTTCTATTATAATTGGTTCTTTAAAATTATATCCCCCAATTTAAATATAAACAATGTTAGTTTGTAGTGAACTTATAAATGTCCCGAATGTTCTATTAATTTCTCAGAATGTTGATTAGTTCTCCGTTTTACCAATCCAATGATTAGCAAAATGTTTGAAAGTAATATACTAATTCATAACAGATATAAACACTTTCTAAAATAACTATAAATTTTCAATTAATCGTAATATGAAATGAATTAAACATAGATCAGATTAAAAAAATGAAAAACAAGACAGTGGATAAAAACCAGATGTTCAGTATCATGTTGAGACTTAGTCCTCTCCACATGGTGATAAAGGGCCACCAAGTAGTTTATATTAATAAAATTTTGATCCACACCCTGGATCGGGGTTCTTAACAGCACACATGGCTGTCTAGATCACACATGACCTCTAACACAGTTATTCGTGGGAAAACTAACAAACAGATCACACATGATCACATCCACTGTTCTATGTGCGATGAAATAGTAAAAAGAGATTGAGTGTGATGATATTTTAGAATCCTCTAGTTCTTATCAGGAGAAAGTGTGTGTGAAACAAACATATACACACACTCTGCTAAAAAATTAAGCACAAGATCACAACCGAGTTATAGAAGAAGAAAGGTGTTTAGAATTATTAGTGTGTTGTGCAGTAAAGATCTGGACTCAATGGTTGTAGAGAAAGTGATATTCAAGTCCTCGTCTGGAGGTTAGCTTCAGAACAGAGTATCACAATCTCTATATTCTAGCTTCCAAGTGTGAAAATGTTTAACTCTTCAATGTCAAGATGTTCATGAAGCTTCAGCATGTTGTTGCATGTAATATTAAAATTCTTGGGTAATCATGCTTTGAGATATTCTATTTTCAATATCTTGCACATTTGAACATTCCGCCTATCTTTTTCTAATGGGATCTGAGAGATATCCTTTATGTTTGAGGTTATAATCGTTTTAAACTTCACAGTCCAGTTGGCATGCAGATCTCCCCATGTGCATGTACCTCGTACTTTCTATGGATATTCCTACATACAACATTAAATATTTTCAGAAACATTATTTTGTATAAATATGACCGTTAGAAATAAATTTGAATTAAAAATATGAAATAGTTATTTATGACTATTGGTGAGTCATAAGTATTAGTCTGTCATCATCGGTCTGTCATCATCGTTCTGTCAGCATCGGTCTGTCTGCATCAACCCGTTTTCATCGGTCTATTAGCATCGTTCTGCCGTCCATCGATGTGTTGTCCATCGGTATGTCAGTGTCGGACTGTCAGCATCGGTCCCTCATCCATCAGTCTATCATCATCTATCTGTCATCATTGGTTTGTTAGTATCAGTATGTCACCATCAGTATGTCATCCATCAGTGTGTCATCTATCAATCTGTCGTATATCGGTGTGTCGAACATCAGTGTGTTGAACATCGGTGTGTCGAACAACGGTATTTTGAACATCGGTGTGTCGAACGAACTATCGGTGCCATGGACTTTGAGAAAATTATGAAGTGTCTGTCTTACACAGAACACTACTAGATTAAGAGACATACCAAAATATATATAAATATACACTTATAAACATATTGAATCATAAATATATTATATTTACTTATTGAAATATATTGTTCTGTATGACATAATTTATTTACATAGAGATATTATGTGGCATCAAATTGTATAATCTGTAGGCTGAAATTATTTGTGATTATGAAAACTACTATAGCAGAGAGAATCTGACAATCTCCCCCTTTTGATAATCACAAATTTTGGAATACATGTAAAGTTAAGGAATAATAATAATGTGACTTAGAATACTTCCCTGAATATGATTATTTAATATAACTAATTATTTATTTATTTTGAGTTTTTAAAAAAATAATCCCCCTCAATTACATGACTGGGGGAAAAATATGTATATAGATTATGTTGAGTACATGACATATGTCCTATGTTTTAATTTCTCACCCTAAAATTTATAATGTATGCATTTTCTCCCCATTTTGGGATTATAAAAAAAATAAATTGAGAATGAATGAAGATAAATATCATAACGAAAATGAGAGACAAAGAGAAGAAAAAAAGGATTTCCATTAAGAAAAAAAGGATTTCATTCAATAACAGAAAAGATAAAAATCCTTATCAAAGAGACAATACGTTACTAAGGGTGTGAATTTTGAGGAGATTTTCCTTTATCAGAAGGATCTGGAGTAGGATGAGAAGGTTTGGGAGTGGAAGAGGGAAGAGGGTGTCTTATGATAACACCAGGTCAGGGAACACTTATATGAACATTTTCTACAAGGCTATTACTTCTTTCAGAAAACACACGACTGGGAGATTTCACTGTAATGAATAGTCAAATCGGGGAAAGAGACTGAGAGACAATCACTGTAGAAGAAGGCCGAGAGGTGGTACCAATGGAAGTAGAATGAGGAACCACAATTTATTCATCTTGAACATGTAGATAAATCTAGAGGTGCGTGATGAAATCATTGATGATTTCACAACCATATTTCACATCCTTATCGAATTCATCCTTATTCTATAAGAATTTATTCATCAGAAAGGTAAACTCCTTTAATTAATTCACTTTCTTACTGAAGGCTTATATTATTGAATGAATTATGATATTTTTTTCTAAAATGTTGAATCTATTGATGAGATCATTCATGGTATAGATCTTAGTAATTTAATTATCGGCATTCCCTCTAATATCTTTCTGAGAAGAAGAGGCTTCATTTGTGCATTTCCTTACCATATTGTACACAAGGTTTGTATTTCTATGTACATTTTCAAGAGTTTAAATGTCTGAAACTCTCTGAATATTTTTGAGTTCCTATCTCATCACAGCCTTGAGAGATTCTGAATCAGAAACAACACCTTTCCCACTACTAGAACAGGATGGACCAGTAATCAATTTTAAAAGCCCTCTATCAACTTCATCAGATATACACATTGTATATGAGTCACCAAGATCCTTATAACATCAAGTACATCACTAAAGGATGTATTGAATTAGAGGATAAATAATTTTAATCACTACTCATCTTCTTTACTTCTTCTCTCTGCAATATATTATGTCTAATGATGGTTTCAGCTGCGGTAATGAGTTTGGTTGAATCTCCTGGATCTGCATCCTTGCAATAATTGAGGCATCTAAATCCGAAATAACTATTTATGTGGATGATTCACTTCTAGATCCAACTGAGGCTCTAAATTACTCAGATATATCAGTTTTGAAATGCTCAAAATCAGCCGTAGTGACATATTCACTAGGAACTGTCAGTGCTACTGGCTCTACTACTAGAGATGTTATAGGTGGAACAAGTGCAACGAGTTCTACTTTCACTTAGGCTTATGGAGCAGGAGGAGGAGGCACCCTCTCCTCATCAGAGTCTTATTCCAACCCAAATTGAATTTATACTAGATAATTATTCGACACTCAAGTAAAGTTATAGTATATTTTCCATACAGTGTCAATCGCAACCCTTCTTTCCAAAGGATCAAGAACCACATCATCTTCATCTACTTCTTCATCCTATCCTTGTAAAGACCCGAAGCCTGACGTACATGGACATTACATTAATTTTGTGGAATACTTAGTACATAACAAAAACACACACACAAGGATCCTAATAGTTTAGAGTCTTTGGAAACTTGGAATATAATCTTCTAATCGTGGTGAAAGATCTTCAACATCTCCCATAAAGATCTTCCCTTTTTTTACCTAAAACCTTTCTTTATATCCTAGGGAAAAGAAAACATACGAAAGGGTGAGCTCAAATGCTCAGTAAGGGTAGAAAAAAAGAAATATCAATCACATCATATACTGAAGAACATAACTTTTTGGAAATCTTAACCCGCAAAAGAGAGCTTAATTTCATAACATGGGATAAATCATAGTAGTGAAATGAAATCCCAATAATCATAACTTAAAACATGAAACTTAGTGGCATACACACATAATCATAGAGAATCATATCTTATTAGTCAAGACTCATTTCCAAGACTATCTTAGTGGACAAAGTCCATTTTTGAACCGAGTCACCCTCGTTTCAGTCCTGTTTCACTAAACCAGTATAACCTACCATTCCAAACATGTCTATCTCATGAGATATAAAATATTTACTCAATTCATTGGAGGGAGATATAGGTCTCACCCATCTCATAATGATACCATTCTTATGTGTGCCACAAAATCATAAACCATACATCATAGCAGAACCCATGTAATAAAAATGGGATTCTTAAAAAACATGACATAATAAAACAATTGATATAAGATAAAGGAATTCGTAAAAATATTTCCATTACAACATAATCAAATCCATGTAATAATTGGGATAGAAACAGAACCCTTTATTATCTTAGATGGAAAATAATTTTGATAAAACACACAAACTCCACTCTTGAGGAAAATATCCATTTATTTCAAAAAAACCTTTCCTTTCTTAACATGTCATACAATTCTAAACTAAAAGAAGTTGATTAAAAATAAACTTGAAAACATGTAAAGTAAGCTTCTTGGAAATAATGTTTTAAAAATCCATTCATGCTGTATAAGTTAAAAAAACATTCTTCTCGTACTTTTGTCGGAAAAGTCAAAAAAGTACCTCGTACGAAAAACGAAAAAATATTCCTTTCATATATTTTACTAAAAACTCACCGAAGGGTAAAATAGGATTTAAACAATTGTAGGTGAATGGAAATATTATTACATATTGAGGAATCATGGATGTGGATGATAAAATACACCCCAGTAAATTCTGAAATATAAACAATCTCGAATAAAAATGAGATTGTGATATTTCCCTTACCTTATGTCCGATATGCTTTGTACGTATCCGAACCTCTTGTATAATGATTTAAATAATGTTATTGACTTATTATAGAATCATAATTATTTTTATGATATCATATATGGTCATATTCTTAGCTTCTTAGTAGTAATATTTCATTGCTACTTGTTATTCGGGTGTTTATAAATTTTTGTTCTTATGCGTGTTTTGTCGAATAAATTCTTATTCATATCGTTAGGTTATAGATACCTCATTAACAGAATTTTATTAGTGTAATATATATAATATTCATTCATTCAATTCATTTATATAATCATTATGAAATTAAGATCATGTAGAACGAGTCGCATCACATCGTGGAGACGGTATTCCATACGTACGCACGAGTGATGATATCGTTCATATGATCGTGGAATTGTATTTGAGTGTATGTATACTATTTTAGAATCACTATCCCTTTATAATATTCGTATATAGACATTATTTACACCATTATACCCATCCAATTAAGGTGGTGGCGGAAAATAGATTACACCACGGCGTGGAGACGGTATTCCGTACGTACGCACGCGTGGTGATTTCCTTTTTCCGTAGGATGGATAGAAGGTTAATTAGAGTTGTTTCATATTTATAATAACATATCAGTATATAATAAATACTAATGTTATTACTTTATCATGAAACAAATAATTAAGAAGAAGTTGAAGAAGAAATAAATTGAAAAAGATCGGTAATGGATATTACCTCTTTTTGACGCGCCTTCACTTAACCTCCACTTAAAGAACTAAGGATGGTCTTTGAAGAAGACCAGGACCTCTAGGATGATACTAGGAAAGTGGGGAAGATATTTTGTCAGGGTTTTTATGAGTTTGAATGCTCAAATTGGTTTGAGGAGGAGAGGAAGGAGGTTCCCTTTTATAAGGGAGGAGAGGGGCACCTTAGGAAAATCTCGAAATATTATTTTATATTAAGGTCAAATTCAGTTTATAATGGTTCCAAAGGGTCTTATTTCTAAGATAAAGTGGATATGGGTCGAAACCCTCTCATCAAATAATATTTAGACATGTTTAGGTTATTATTTTAACCTTATCAATTAGATTTAACTCTAAGTTAAATAATTTACCTTTTATCGTGTCTTTTTGTTTTCTTACACTATATGGTTATAAACATACCATAACAAGCCAAACTAACCCCAAGATGTTTATTATTAATATATATATCCTTATATAACTCATTTGTCCGAACCTTATATTTTTAGGAATTAAATAACAATTAATAATATAATATTTGTTTTAAAAACTAATTTTTCTCAATTTTGACACTATTTGGTACATGATTTTTATGAAATTCATAACAGAATGATAAGTTCAAACAAAGTTACTTATATCAACAATAACATGTCATATTAACCTAGAAAATTAATTTAAGTCATAAAAAGGCTCAAATTACATTTATTTGAGCATTTATAACATCAATTATGTCAATATTTCATTAATAAGACAATTACTGCATCATCTTTGTGTCATAAAAAATGACAATTGTTTAATCCCTAAAAATTCTAAATAAATTCATATGATGTAGATAATTGTATTAGATTTATGGATACTATTCATGTTCGATGTTTCATGAAGTTTATCACTGAATTAAAATTATTATACTTATAAGATTTAAGAATGTGACATGTTGTCACATTCTTTGTTTTAATAATAATTAAATTATTTTCCTGGAAAAAAGTCCATAAAATGAATATAATCCTACCCTTAGGTTATATGGGTCTACTTTCAGCAATCCAATAGGATTTTTCCAAGTGTTAGGGTAATTTTATAATCTTATATTTACCCTTAATTACCCGATTTACCTTTAACTATAGTAAATAAAATTTACCGTAGTTACTATTGACAATGCCCAAAAATAAAAAGTAGCATATTAACATAATTTGGACCCACTAATTCCAAATATGGAATCCATTTTTCCAAATTCAATACAAAAAATATGCAGAAATTAAATTAAAATTAATCCCATTGTCGAAAGAAAATGGGTTTTTCTTTAAAACATTGCAAAAGATTGAATTGATTTAACCTAAGAATTCAAGGTAAAATCAATGCTAATGACATACATTATATTAAATGGTAAAAATATATTCTATTTATACTTTAAACCCATTAAATATTATAATTTATCCACATAAGTTATTATGAAGAAAAAAGTTGTTTTTAATTAAAATATAGCATGTTTTTACTATTAATTAAAATATGAATGTTATCTAAAAACTATCAAAACATTATCTAATGTAAATTTTTATATCCTGATTCAAAATAAGAATTTGATTTTGTCAAATTGAACTTATAAACATGTCAAAAACTAGATTTAAAGTGGGTGCGCCATCAAAAGGCGACAAAACTGTATTTTTTGAAAAATACTTAATTTACCCGAAAAATTTATTTTGTTCTTATACCATGTTCTAGAAATGTGTAAGATAAATAATAATGTTATAAAATTAAAAATTTAGTTAACACTATTCATAACGGCTAGTTCATAACAATATTATAATAATATATCGTAGTTTAGTAAAACCCGATATTGCGTACAACACACGCTATCGAGGAAGGTCGCGATTGCGTGTAATGCAAGCCAAGTCAGGGTTGCGTGTAGTGAACAACTCCTTTGTTGTTGCGTATAACAGAATCTAACCATATTTTATTTATACATTGAATATATATATATATTTATATACACTCAATGTTGCGTAGAATAACTTATATCAAACGAACTTGAAATTGTGTGTAACAAGAGCCAAGAAAAGTGTTGCGTATACTGCAAGCTAATACAGTGTTGTGTATAGCACAAGATAATCTTGGTGTGTCGTACAATAGAAGATATGAATGAAAAAGATTGTATCTTATAAAATCTCGTGTTGTTACATTCTACCCCCATTAAAATGAATTTCACCCTCGAAATTCGTTGGGGTTATAAATCGTTTACTATTCATAAAAACCCACATCATAAAAAGAAATACCAAAACTGAACTTTAAAAACTAAAGTATGAAATATAACGGTTACCCAAATGAACTCATCACTGGGTTTCCATATAGGAGAAAATATGGACATGGATGAGAAATCTAACTGTCATGTTCTGATGGTGAGTGGTAGAGAACATGGCTATGAAAAAGCCAACAATCACAAAGCTATTGATTTGTGGTGATCTATGGTACCATCTGATTCATCGGATATAAGGGCAGTAGGAAAAAAATTTTGGTTTTCAAGATCTTTTCCCTAAAGTTGATGAAATTGCAATTATAAGAAATACTTTCTTGATTTTGGTATAGTCTCACCGTTTGTCATTCTTTGGACAATTTCCACTTCATCTCTTAAAGAAATGAAGTTGAATTTGTCATTCGTGATGTGTTAGCAGATCATGTGATAGAATTATGGGTCATTCCATCTGTCTCAAACAAAAAGTTATCGAAAAAAATACATAAGTCCATATATAGTGAGATTAATCATATATAGTTCCTAAAATGGACTTATACTGCTTAATATAATAAAACTAGTTTCTACTAAACAGAGACATCCTGTAGGCCAGTGGTAGGCCAAAAAGGCCAGTTGCACTTCGGTTGTGGGTTCGATTCCCACAACCTTGTCCGACGCGATGGGCTATCGCCCATCCTGTAGGCTGTCCTTTTTCTAAAACTACATTACTATAACATCCCATCAATAATATCAAAAAAAAAGTTCTATCCTTAAACAATAATAACTTATGTCTAACATAATCCATTCCAATCATTAGGCTTATCTAAAATACATCGGTCTAAGCTCATAGTATAAAGAAAACAATTACTTGAAATGTCATCAACCAAGCCTATGAATTCCATCATTTATCCCCCATATATCTTGTTGGTCACATTTCAATCATGTGAATACCTTAATCATGTATTCTCTTGAAAAATGAATACCCATTAAACATTAGTGAAAACATGAATTCTGTCAAAAGTTAACTCTTACCACATACCAAAATCCAAAAATTCTATATACTCAAACCATGATATAAACTTCTCCTTATATCAAGCATGAGCTCATGAATACTAACATTTAATTTTATCCTTATCCCTTCATTATGCGCATATCATCTACATTTCAAAAATATATGAAAAACCTTTCATTGATACTGGTACAATTAATCATACTCTTTCAAAACTCAAGGAAAGACAACAGTGTAACAATCCATAGATTTCTCTTTATTCCATAGTACCTTGAGATTACTTATACAACATTACACATGATAAACATGTAATCATTACACTACCTTCTTAAACCATTGACCGAGCTTCAACAATTATTTCATCTCACATATCATTTGTAGTCTCTTCATTATCATCAACATAAATACTACCCATACGGCCGTACTGATTCTCTTCATGAGACTTTCCCTTAGGGAATTGGTTTCCATAATGCTCGTACATTCCACATTTAAAACATTTAACCATTGTTGATGTCGTAGAAATACCATTATCCTCATCCATAGTGTTAACTGAACCTTTTCCTTTGCACTTACTGGCTTTGTGTCCTTCTTTTCCACACCCAAAGCATCTTCCAGTTCCTTTGAAACATTCTCCTTGATGCCTCTTCCCACATTATTTACATAGGGGAAATTGAACTTTCTTTCCTCTATGATCATCATGAAACTCCATCTTTCTCTTATTATCCGAGTCAGGAAACTTACCAAATTTTACTTCATTGATCATATTATGAGATTCCTGATTCGGCATAATAATTATGTTTGGACTTCCAAATCCCATTTCATTTGGTTTCTCATGAATAATATAATTCCATTGTTCATCATATCCTCCATTATTGTGAATCATCTTGTTTCCAGCCATTTTCTAAAACCCAAAAAGAATAGTGTGAGAGGAAAAAATAATGTTAGGGAAAACAACATAGTAAAGGGGGAGTACCCTTAATATCTAACATCTTAGGTTAAATTCTAAGATCTTTACCGTAGTTCTAGGACTATATCCTATACGTATACTTATCCTTAGGGACATCCCTAGACATACCTTAGAAATATCTCTAGGGATCTCACTAAAGTTCTCGCATCCTAGTTTCCAAAGGTTGACTAAACCTTTCCTCTGATACCAACTGTAGAGACCCGAAGCCTGACGTATATGGACATTACATTACTTTTGCGGAATACTTAGTATATAACAAAAACACACACACAAGGATCGTAATAGTTTAGTGTCTTTGGAAACTCAGAATATAATCTTCTAATCGTGGTGAAAGATCTTCAACATCTCCCATAAAGC
Source organism: Viscum album (assembly GCA_963277665.1). NCBI lineage: Eukaryota > Viridiplantae > Streptophyta > Magnoliopsida > Santalales > Viscaceae > Viscum > Viscum album. Next base: position 872,257,457 of record OY728152.1, on the reverse strand, counting down.
TCTTCCCTTTTTTTACCAAAAACATTTCATTATATCCTGGGGAAAATAAAACATACGAAAGGGTAGCTCAAATGCTCAGTAAGGGTAAACAAAATAAATATCAATCACATCATATACTTAAGAACATAACTTTTTGGAAATCTTAACCTGCAAAACAGAGCATAATTTCATAATATGGGATAAATCATAGTAGTGAAATGGAATCCCAATAATCATAACTTAAAACATAAAACTTATTGTAATACACACATAATCATAGATAATCATATCTTATTTGTCAAGACTCATTGCCAAGACTATCTTAGTGGACAAAGTCCATTTCTAAACCGAGTCACCCTCGTTTCAGTCCTGTTTCACTAAACCTGTATAACCTACCATTCCAGCCATGTCTATCTCATGAAATATAAAATATTTACCCAATGCATTGGAGGGAGATATAGGTCCCACCCATCTCATAATTATACCATTCTTATGTGTGCCACAAAATCATAAACCATACATCATAGCACAACCCACGTAATAAAAATGGGATTCTTAAACAACATGACATCATAAAACAATTCATATAAGATAAAGGAATTCATAAAAATATTTCCATTACAACATAATCAAATCCATGTAATAATAGGGAAATAAATATAACCCTTTATTATCTTAGATGGAAAATAATTTTGATAAAACACTAGAACTCCACTCATGAGGAAAATATCCTTTCTGTTTCAAAAAAACATTTCCTTTCTTAACATGTCGTACAATTCTAAACTAAAAGAAGTTGATTAAAAATAAACTTAAAAACTTGTAAAGAAAGCTTCTTGGAAATATTGTTTTAAAAATCCATTAATTCCGTATAAGTTAAAAAAACATTCTTCTCGTACTTTTGTCGGAAAAGTCAAAAAAGTACCTCGTACGAAAAATGAAAAAATATTCCTTTCATATCTTTTAATAAAAACTCACCGAAGGGTAAAATAGGATTTAAACAATTTTATGTGAATGGAAATAATATTACATATTGAGGAAACATGGATGTGGATGATAAAATACACCCTAGTAAATTCTGAAGTATAAACAATCTCGAATAAAAATGAGATTGTGATATTTCCCTTACCTTATGTCTGATATGCTTTGTACGTATCTGAACCTCCTGTATAATGATTTAAATAATGTTATTGACTTATTACAGAATCATACATATTTTTATGATATCATATATGGTCATATTCTTAGGTTCTTAGTAGTAATATTTCATTGCTACTTGTTATTCGGGTGTTTATAACTTTTTGTTCTTATGCGTGTTTTGTCGAATAAATTCTTATTCATCTCTTTAGTTTATAGATACCTCATTACTAGAATGGTATTAGTGTAATATATATCATATTAATTCTTTAAATTCATTTATATAATCATTATGAAATGAAGATCATGTAGAATGAGTCACATCACATCGTGGAGACGGTATTCCGTACGTACGCACGAGTGGTGATATCGTTCCTTTGATCGTGGAATTGTATTGGAGTGTATGTATACTATTTCAGAATCAGTATCACTTTATAATAGTCATATATAGTCATTATTTACACCATTATATGTAGAGACCCGAAGCTTGACGTACATGAACATTACATTACTTTTGCGGAATACTTAATACATAACAAAAACACACACACAAAGATCGTAATAGTTTAGTGTCTTTGGAAACTCGGAATATAATCTTCTAATCGTGGTGAAAGATCTTCAACATCTCCCATAAAGATCTTCCTTTTTTTACCTAAAACCTTTCTTTATATCCTGGGGAAAAGAAAACATAAAAGGGTGAGCTCAAATGCTCAGTAAGGGTAAACAAAAGAAAAATCAATCACATCATATTCATAAGAACATAACTTTTGGAAATCTTAACCTGCAAAAGAGGGCATAATTTCATAACATGGGATAAATCATAGTAGTGAAATGAAATCCCAATAATCATAACATAAAACATGAAACTTTGTGTCATACACACATAATCATAGAGAATCATTTCTTGTTATTCAAGACTCATTTCCAAGACTATCTTAGTGGACAATGTCTCTTTCTGAATCGAGTAACCCTCGTTTCAGTCCTGTTTCACTGAACCGGTATAACCTACCATTTCAGCCATGTCTATCTCATGAGATATAAAATCTTTACCCAATGCATTGGAGGGAGATATATAGGTCCCACCCATCTTATAATGAATCTTTTATTATGTGTGCCACATAATCATAAATCATACATCAACGCATAACCCATGTAAAAAAATGGGATTCTTAAACAACATGACATCATAAAACAATTCATATAAGATAAAGGAATTCATAAAAATAATTCCATCACAACATAATCAAATCCCTGTAATAATAGAGATAAAAACAGAACCCTTTTATTATCTTAGATGGAAAATAATTTTGATAAAATACTTGAACTCCATTCTTGAGAAAAATATCCTTTCTACTTCAAAAATACTTTTCATGTCATAAAATTTTAAACTAAAAGAAGTTGGTTAAAAATAAACTTGAAAACTTGTAAAGGATTATTCTTAGAAATAATTTTTTAAAAATCCATTCATGTTGTATATGTTAAAAAAACATTCTTCGTACTTTTGTCGGAAAAGTCAAAAAGTACCTCGTACGGAAAACGACAAAAGATTCCTTTCCTTTCTTTTACTAAAAACTCACCGAAGGGTCAAATTGGATTTAAACCATTGTAGTTGGATGGAAATAATATTACATATTTATGAAACATGGATGTGGATGATAAAATACACCCCAGTAAATACTTACGAATAAACAATCTCGGATAAAAAAATGAGATTGTGATATTTCCCTTACCTTAGGTCCGATTTGCATCGTATGTGTCCGAACCTCCTGTATAATGATTTAAATAATGTCATTGACTTATTACAGAATCATATTCATTGTTATGATATCATATATGGTTCACTTATGACTTTATATTACCCGTTCTTTTGTAAATTCCATTTTAAAGAAGCGTTTTGGGTAAAATCGTTTTATTTATCGTAGGTGTTTTGACTTGTTGTTCTTGACATTATTATTACTTATATCATGATTTACTTACTTCCAGAATATAAAATATGATTTATATATCATATATATTCAGTATATATATATATAATAGATAGATAAATGAAATGAAAAACACCGTTCATGGAGACGGTAGTCCGTACGTACGCATGAACGCTATTTTCCTTTCCTTATTGTCTTGAATGGAAGTAAGTAGATGACATACATATATATATATATACATAAATCCAGTAGCTTTATAATGTCATATATTTCATTATTATTTCTTATATATACTTTATAATCATTCTTAAATGGTTAACATGGAGAATGAATCTCATCGCGTCGTGGAGACGATAGTCCGTACGTACGCACGAGCGATGATATCATTTCCATAAATATTGAATTGAATTGGAGTGGATTATAAAATATATCAGAATCAATATGATGTTTTAATAACTATGTATAGTTATTCTTTACACCATTATACCCATCCATGTAAGGTGGTGGTGGAAAATAGATTACACCACGGCGTGGAGACGGTATTCCGTACGTACGCACGCGCGGTGATTTCTTTTTCCATAGGATAGATAGATTGTGAAATAGGGTTGTTTCATACTTATAATAACATATCAGTATATGAGTGATACTGATGTTATTACTTCATAATGAAACAACCTAAGAAGAAGAAGTGGAAGAAGAAATAAAGATGAAAGAATTGGTAATGGTAATTACCTCTTCTTTGAAGCGCCTTTTTGAGACCTCCTCTTAGGGCACTAAAATTTGTCTTTGAGGAATACCAGAACCTCTAGGATGTTTCTAGGTAAGTGGAGAAGAGATTTTGGCAGGGTTTGGCCGAGCTTGAGTGCTCAAATTGGTGTGAGGAGGATGGGGAGGAGGTGTCCTTTTATAAGGGAGGAGAGGGGCACCTTAGGAATACCTCAAAATATTATTTTATATTAATGTCAAAATCGGTTTATAATGCTTCCAAAGGGTCTTATTTCGATGCTAAAGTGGGGATGGGTAGAAATACTATCAAACAATAGGATTTAGACAAGTTTAGGTTATTATTGTAACCTTATCAATTAGATTTAACTCTAAGTTAAATAATTTAACTTTTACCGTGTCTTTTTGTTTTCTTACACTATATGGTTAATAAACTTACTATAACATGCAAATCGAACCCCAAATTGTTTATTATTAATATATATATCCTTATATAAGTCATTTGGACGAACCTTAGATTTTTAGAAATAAAATAACAATTAATAATATAATATTTGATTTAAAAACTATTTTGTGTCAATTTTGACACTATTTGATATATGATTTTTTTGAAAGTCATAACAGAATTATATATTCGAAAAAAGTTGATTAAATCAACACTAATATTTCATAGTAACCTAGAAAATTATTTGAATTCATAAAAAGTCTCAAATTACATTCATTTGAGCATTTATAACATCAATTATGTTAATATTTCCTTAAAAGGGTTATTACTGCATCATCGTTGTGTCATAAATAAATTAATTTATTTAAAGTCTAAAAATTCTAAATAAAATATCATTATGTAGAAAATATTTTTAGCTTTCTAATGAATATTTATAGTCGAATTTATCTTATGTATAACCCCATATTAAAAATGTTTTAGTTATTAAACTTTGATTTTAACTATTTTAACTATTCATTAAATAAAATAATATTAAATGTCATAATCTAATACAAGTGGACCTAAATGGTCATATTATATTCATAAGGTTTTTTTTGGTCGAATTAAACTTATCCAATAGAATTAGGACATGTGTTAGGGTAATAGTAATATCATATTTACCCTTAGTTACCCTATTTACTATCAACCGTGGTAAAAAAAAGTAAAAAGTTACTATTCACCAAAAATTATTTTCATCTCATTGAACCACATTTTAGTCCTTGATATTAACCGTGTCTGTCGGATTTTCGAAATTCCATTCAGAGAAGCGGTAAAATTATGTTTTATGCAAAATTCAGTTTTTAACCTACCACTTAGTGGTTTCACTATTCATCAAAAATTGAAAGTTTTCAGACAATTACCAAAATTTCATCCTAAGCTATATTTCATATTCCGAATTCAAAAAATGAAGTCTATTTTACCAAATTCATAACATAGAAGTTGCATTATTTAATTTTATAATTAAATCCCGCTGTTAAAACAAATAGCGTGTTTTTAAGAAACAATATCTATCAAAAGATTGACACTTGTTTATGTCTGGTTTAAATGTGAAATTACATCCAATGACCAACATTGTATTAAATTGTAGAAATATATTCTAAATATACTTTAAAACAACTCAAATTAATAATTTATCACTATTAATTATTTTGATTAAAAAAGTTGTTTTTAATTATAATTTACTAATTTTCACTATTCATCAGAATATGAAAGTTATCCGAAAAGTACCAAAATTTCACCTTAGGCTAAATTCGATACTCCGAATCCAAAAATGAAGTCCATTTTGAGAGCTAAAATTTCTAAAATTTTAAAAGGTGGTTATTACTATTCATAACGGCTAGTTATAATAATATTTTAATAGCATATCGTTGTTTAGTGAAACTCGGTATTGCGTACTACACACGCTATCGAGGAAGGTCGCGATTGCGTGTAATGCAAGGCAAGTCAAGGATGCGTGTTGTGCAAGCTCCTTTTGGTGTAGCGTACAACACAAGACATTAGTGAAATAAAAAAAAAAAAATTCATAAAATCTCTGGCTGTTACATTCTACCCCCCTTAAAATGAATTTCGCCCTGGAAATTCGTCGGGGTTATAAATGGTTTACTATTCGAAAGTTTCTTTAATAGAAACCCACATCGTAAAAAGGAATACCAAAACTTGGCTTTAAAAACTAAAGTATGAAATGTAACGATTACCCAAATAAACTAATCACTGGGTTTCCACATAGGTGAAAATATGGATATGGAAGAGAAATCTAACCATCATGTTCTGATGGAGAGTGGTAGAGAACATGGCTATGGAAAATCCAGTAATAAAAAATCCATAAATTTGTGACGATCTAAGGTACCATCTGATTCATCAGGTATAAGATCACTAGGACAACATTTTTGGTTTTCAAGATCATTTCCCTAAAATTGAAAATTTGAATTAGAATAAATACTTTCTTTATTTTGGTACAATCTCACTGTTGTTCATGCCTTGAACAATTTCCACTTCATCTCTTAAATAAATGAAGTTGAATTTGTTATTCGTGAAGTGTTAGCAGATCATGTGATAGAATGACGGGTCATTCCATCTATCTCAAACAAAAGGATAGCAAAAATTATATACATAAGTCGATCTATAGTGAGATTAATCACATATGGTTCCTAAAATGGACTTATACTTCATATATCATACTTCTTAATATAATAAAACTAGTTTCTACTAAACAGGGACTTCCTGTAGGCCAGTGGTAGGCGATAAAGGCCAGTCGCACTTCGGTTGTGGGTTCGATTCCTATAGCCTTGTCCGACGCGATGGGTTATCGCCCGTCCTGCAGGTTGTCCTTTTTCTAAAACTATATTACTATAACATACCATCAATAATATCAAAAAAACTTCTATCCTTAAACAATACTAACTTATGTCCAACATAATCCATTCCAGTCTTTAGGCTTATCCATAATATTGTCATCCACTCTCATAACATAGTGAAAACGATTACCAGAGATTTAATACCATCGTTGATCCCCATATAACATAAGATATGTTTTGTTGGTCACATTACAAACATTCAAAGTCCTTAATCATGTATTCTTTTGAATACCTTAGTGAAAACATGAATGCAGTTTAAAGTTAACACTTTCCAATACCAAAATCCTCAAAATTCTATATACTCAAACCATGATATCACTTAGTCCTTATATCAATCATGAGCTCATGAATACTATAAAACATTTCCTTTTCTCCTTATCCCTTCATTATGCACATATCATCCACTTTCCAAAAAAATATCTGAATAACCTTTCATTGTTACTCATACCATTCATCATAAACTTTCAAAACATAAGGAAAGACAACAGTGTAACAATCCTTAGATGTCTTTTTATTCTATATTACAACATTACACTTGATAAACATGTAATCATTCCACTACCTTCTTAAACCATTGACCGAGCTTCAATAATTCTTTCATCTCACATATCATTTGTAGTCTCTTCATCATCATCAACATAAATACTTCCCATACGACCATACTGATTATCTTCATGAGACTTTCCCTTAGGGAATTGGTTTTCATAATGCCCGTACATTCCACATTTAAAACATTTAACCATTGTTGATGTCGTAGCAATACCATTATCCTCATCCATGGTGTTAACTGAACCTTTTCCTTTGCACTTACTTGCTTTGTGTCCTTCTTTTCCACACCCAAAGCATCTTCCAGTTTCTTTGAAACATTCTCCTTGATGCCTCTTCCCACATGATTTACATAGGGGAAATTGAACTTTCTTTCCTCTATGATCATCATGAAACTCCATCTTTCTCTTATTAGCCGAGTCAGGAAACTTACCAAATTTTACTTTATTGATCATATTATGAGATTGCTGATTCGGCAAAATAATGATGTTTGGACTTCAAAATCCCATTTCATTATGAAGAATATCATTCCATTGTCCATCATATCCTCCATTATCGTGAAACATCTTGTTTCCATCCATTTTCTAAAACCCAAAAAGAATAGTGTGAGAGGAAAAAATCATGCTAGGGAAAAAAACATAATAAAGGGGGAGTACCTTCAATATCTAACATCTTAGATTTAATTCTATGATCGTTAGCATAGTTCTAGTGCTATAACCTATACGTATACTTAACCTTAGGGACATCCCTAGACATACCGTAGAAATATCTCTAGGGATCTCACTAACATTTTCGCATCCTAGTTTCCAAAGGTTGACTAAACCTTTCCTCTGATACCAACTGTAGAGACCCGAAGCTTGACGTACATGAACATTACATTACTTTTGCGGAATACTTAGTACATAACAAAAACACACACACAAGGATCGTAATAGTTTAGTGTCTTTGGAAACTCGGAATATAATCTTATAATCGTGGTGAAAGATCTTCAACATCTCCCATAAAGATCTTCCTTTTTTTTACCTAAAACCTTTCTTTATATCCTAGGGAAAAGAAAACATAAAAGGGTGAGCTCAAATGCTCAGTAAGGGTAAACAAAAGAAAAATCAATCACATCATATTCATAAGAACATAACTTTTGGAAATCTTAACCTGCAAAAGAGGGCATAATTTCATAACATGGGATAAATAATAGTAGTGAAATGAAATCCCAATAATCATAACATAAAACATGAAACTTTGTATCATACACACATAATCATAGAGAATCATTTCTTGTTAGTCAAGAATCATTGCCATGACTATATTAGTGGACAATGTCCCTTTCTGAATAGAGTAACCCTCATTTCAGTCCTGTTTCACTGAACCGGTATAACCTACCATTTCAGCCATGTCTATCTCATGAGATATAAAATCTTTACCCAATGCATTGGAGGGAGATATAGGTCCCACCCATCTTATAATGAATCCTTTCTTATGTGTGCCACATAATCATAAATCATACATCATCGCATAACCCATGTAAAAAAAATGGGATTCTTAAACAACATGAAATCATAAAACAATTCATATAAGATAAAGGAATTCATAAAAATATTTCCATCACAACATAATCAAATCCATGTAATAATAGGGATAAAAACAGAACCCTTTTATTATCTTATATGGAAAATAATTTTGATAAAATACTTGAACTCCATTCTTGAGAAAAATATCCTTTCTACTTCAAAAATACTTTTCATGTCATACAATTTTAAACTAAAAGAAGTTGGTTAAAAATAAACTTGAAAACTTGTGAAGGATTATTCTTATAAATAATGTTTTAAAAATCCATTCATGCTGTATAAGTTAAAAAAACATTCTTCATACTTTTGTCGGAAAAGTCAAAAAGTACCTCGTACGGAAAACGACAAATGATTCCTTTCATTTCTTTTACTAAAAACTCACCGAAGGGTAAAATTGGATTTAAGCAATTGTAGTTGTATGGAAATAATATTACATATTTATGAAACATGGATGTGGATGATAAAATACACCCCAGTAAATACTTATGAATAAACAATCTCGGATAAAAAAATGAGATTGTGATATTTCCTTTACCTTAGGTCTGATTTGCTTCGTATGTGTCCGAACCTCCTGTATAATGATTTAAATAATGTCATTTACTTATTAAAGAATCATATTAATTGTTATGATATCATATATGGTTCACTTATGACTTTATATTACCCGTTCTTTTGTAAATTCCATTTTAAAGAAGCGTTTTGGGTAAAATCGTTTTATTTATCGTAGGTGTTTTGACTTGTTGTTCTTGACATTATTATTACTTATATCATGATTTACTTACTTCTAGAATATAAAATATGATTTATATATCATATATATTCAGTATATATATATATATATTATAGATAGATAAATGAAATGAAAAACACCGTTCATGGAGACGGTAGTCCGTACGTACGCATGAACGCTGTTTTCCTTTCCTTATTGTCTTGAATGCAAGTAAGTAGATGACATACATATATATATATACATAAATCCAGTAGCTTTATAATGTCATATATTTCATTATTATTTCTTATATATACTTTATAATCATTCTTAAATGGTTAACATGGAGAATGAATCTCATCGCGTCGTGGAGACGGTAGTCCGTACGTACGCACGAGCGATGATATCATTTCCATAAATATTGAATTGAATTGGATTGGATTATAAAATATATCAGAATCAATATGATGTTGTAATTACTATGTATAGTTATTCTTTACACCATTATACCCATCCATGTAAGGTGGTGGTGGAAAATAGATTACACCACGGAGTGGAGACGGTATTCCGTACGCAAGCACGCGCGGTGATTTCTTTTTCCATAGGATAGATAGATTGTGAAATAGAGTTTTTTCATACTTATAATAACATATCAGTATATGAGTGATACTGATGTTATTACTTCATAATGAAACAACCTAAGAAGAAGAAGTGGAAGAAGAAATAAAGATGAATGAATTGGTAACGGTAATTACCTCTTCTTTGAAGCGCCTCTTTGAGACCTCCTCTTAGGGCACTAAAATTGGTCTTTGAGGAACACCAGAACCTCTAGGATGTTTCTAGTGAAGTGGAGAAGAGATTTTGGCAGGGGTTTTCCGAGCTTGAGTGCTCAAATTGGTGTGAGGAGGAGGGGGAGGAGGTGTCCTTTTATAAGGGAGGAGAGGGGCACCTTAGGAATACCTCAAAATATTATTTTATATTAATGTCAAAATCGGTTTATAATGGTTCCAAAGGGTCTTATTTCGAAGCTAAAGTGGGGATGGGTAGAAATCCTATCAACCAATAGGATTTAGACAAGTTTAGGTTATTATTTTATCCTTATCAATTAGATTTAACTCTAAGTTAAATAATTTAACTTTTACCGTGTCTTTTTGTTTTCTTACACTATATGGTTAATACACTTACTATAACATGCCAAACGAACCCCAAATTGTTTATTATTAATATATATATCCTTATATAAGTCATTTGGACGAACCTTAGATTTTTAGGAATAAAATAACAATTAATAATATAATATTTGATTTAAAAACTATTTTGTGTCAATTTTGACACTATTTGATATATGATTTTTGTGAAAGTCATAACAGAATTATATGTTCGAACCATGTTGATTAAATCAACACTAATATATCATAGTAACCTAGAAAATTAGTGCAATTCATAAAAAGTCTCAAATTACATTCATTTGAGCATTTATAACATCAATTATGTTAATATTTCCTTAAAAGGGTAATTACTGCATCATCGTTGTGTCATAAATAAATTAATTTATTTAAAGTTTAAAAATTATAAATAAAATATCATTATGTAGGAAATCTTTTTATCTTTCTAATGAATATTTAAAGTCGAATTTATCTTATGTATAACCCCATATTAAAAATGTTTTAGTTATTAAACATTGATTTTAACTATTTTAACTATTCATTAAATAAAATAATATTAAATGTCATAATCTAATCCAAGTGGACCTAAATGGTCATATTATATTCATAAGGTGGTTTTTGGTCTAATTAAACTTATCCAATAGAATTAGGACATGTGTTAGGATAATAGTAATATCATATTTACCCTTAGTTACCCTATTTACTATTAACCGTGGTAAAAAAAAGTAAAAAGTTACTATTCACCAAAAATTATTTTCATCTCATTGAACCACATTTTAGTCCTTGATATTAACCGTGTCCGTCGGATTTTCGAAATTCCATTCACAGAAGCGGTAAAATTAAGTTTTATGCAAAATTCAGTTTTTAACCTACCACTTAGTGGTTTCACTATTCATCAAAAATTGAAAGTTTTCAGAAAAATACCAAAATTTCATCCTAAGCTATATTTCATATTCCGAATTCAAAAAATGAAGTCTATTTTACCAAATTCATAACATAGAAGTTGCATTAATTAATTTTATAATTAAATCCCGCTGTTGAAACAAATAGCGTGTTTTTAAGAAACAATATCTATCAAAAGATTGACACTTATTTATGTCTGGTTTAAATGTGAAATTACATCCAATGACCAACATTGTATGAAATTGTAAAAATATATTCTAAATATACTTTAAAACAACTCAAATTAATAATTTATCACTATTAATTATTTTGATTAAAAAAGTTGTTTTTAATTATAATTTAGTAATTTTCACTATTCATCAGAATATGAATGTTATCCGAAAAGTACCAAAATTTCACCTTAGGCTAAATTCGATACTCCGAATCCAAAAATGAAGTCCATTTTGAGAGCTAAAATTTCTAAAATTTTAAAATGTGGTTATTACTATTCATAACAGCTAGTTATAATAATATTTTAATAGCATATCGTTGTTTAGTGAAACTCGGTATTGCGTACTACACACGCTATCGAGGAAGGTCGCGATTGCGTGTAATGCAAGGCAAGTCAATGATGCGTGTTGTGCAAGCTCCTTTTGGTGTAGCATACAACACAAGACATTAGTGAAATAAAAAATAATATTTTTCATAAAATCTCTGGCTGTTACATTATACCCATCTAATTAAGGTGGTGGTGGAAAATAGATTACACCACGGCGTGGAGATGGTATTCCGTACGTACGCACGCGCGGTGATTTCCTTTTTCCGTAGGATGGATAGAAGGTTAATTCGAGTTGTTTCATATTTAAAATAACATATCAGTATATAAGAAATACTAATTTTATTACTTTATCATGAAACAACTAAAGAAGAAGAAGTTGAAGAAGAAAGAAATTGAAAATGATCGGTAATGGATATTACCTCTTTTTGACGCGCCTTCACTTAACCTCCACGTAAATAACTAAGAATGGTCTTTGAAGAAGACCAGGACCTCTAGGATGATACTAGGGAAGTGGAGAAGAGATTTTGGGAGGGTTTTTCCGAGCTCGAATGCTCAAATTGGTGTGAGGAGGAGAGGAAGGATGTGCCCTTTAATAACGGTGGAGAGGGGCACCTTAGGAAAATCTCAAAATATTATTTTATATTAAGGTAAAATTCAGTTTATAATGGTTTTTAAGGGTCTTATTTCGAAGATAATGTGGATATGGGTCTAAATCCTATCTTCCAATATGATTTATACAAGTTTAGGTTATTATTTTAACCTTATCAATTAGATTTAACTCTAAGTTAAATAATTTAACTTTTACCGTGTCTTTTTGTTTTCTTACACTATATGGTTAATAAACTTACCATAACAAGCCAAACGAACCCCAAGTTGTTTATTATCAATATATCTATCCTTATATAGGTCATTTGGCCGAACCTTAGATTTTTAGGAATTAAATAAAAATTAATAATATAATATTTGTTTTAAAAACTAATTTATGTCAATTTTGACACTATTTGGTACATGATTTTTATGAAATTCATAACAGAATGATAAGTTCGAAAAAAGTTACTTATATCAACTATAAAATGTCATATTAACCTATAAAATTAATGTATGTCATAAAAAGTCTCAAATTACATTTATTTGAGAATTTATAACATCAATTTTTTCAATATTTCATTAATAAGACAATTACTGCATCATCTTTGTGTCATAATAAATGATAATTATTTAATCCCTAAAAATTCTAAATAAATTCCTATGATGTAGATAATTGTATTATATTTCTGTAGACTATTCATGTTCTAAGTTTCATGAATTTTATCACTAAATTAAAATTATTATACTTATAAGATTTAAGAAAGTGACATGTTGTCACATTCTTTGGTTTTAATAATAATTAAATTATTTTCATAGAAAAAAGTCCATAAAATGAATCTAATCTGACACTTAGGTTATATGAGTCTACTTTTATCCATCCAATAGGATTTTTCCAAGTGTTATGGTAATTTTATAATCTTATATTTACCCTTAATTACCCGATTTACCTTTAACAATAGTAAATAAAATTTACCGCAGTTACTATTCACAATGCCCAAAAATAAAAAGTAGCTTATTAACATAATTTGGACCCACTGATTACAAATATGGAATCCATTTTTCCAAATTCAATAGAAAAAAGATGAAGAAAGTAAATTAAAATTAATCCCATTGTCGAAAGAAAACAGGGTTTTCATTAAAATATTGCAAAAGATTGAATTGATTTAACCTACGAATTCAAGGTAAAATCAATGCTAATGACATACATTATATTAAATGGTAAAAATATATTCTCTTTATACTTTAAAACCATTCAATATTATAATTTGACCACATAAGATATTATGATGACAAAAGTTGTTTTTAATTAAAATATAGCGTGTTTTTACTATTCATTAAAATATGAATGTTATCGGAAAAATATCAAAACTTTATCTAATGTAAATTTTTATATCCTTATTCGAAAGAAGAATTTTATTTTGTCAAATTGAACTTATAAACATGTCAAAAACTATATTTAAAGTGGATGTGTCATCAAAAGGCGGCAAAACTACATTTTTCGAAAAATAATTATTTTACCCGAAAAATTTATTTTGATCTTATACCATGTTCTAGAAATGTGTAAGATGAATAATAATGTTATAAAATTCAAAATTTAGTTAACACTATTCATAAAGGCTAGTTCATAACAATATTATAATAGTATATCGTTGTTTAGTAAAACCCGGTATTGCGTACAACACACGCTATCGAGGAAGTTCACGATTGCGTGTAATGCAAGCCAAGTCAGGGTTGCGTGTAGTGCACAACTCCTTTGTTGTTGCGTATAACAGAATCCAACCATATTTTATTTATACATTTAATATATATATATATTTATATACACTCAATTTTGCGTAGAATAACTTATATCAAACGAACTTTAAATTGTGTGTAACAAGAGCCAAGAAAAGTGTTGCGTATACTGCAAGCTAATACAGTGTTGTGTATAGCGCAAGATAATCGTGGCGTGTCGTACAATAGAAGATATGAATGAAAAAGAATGTATCTTATAAAATCTCGGGTTGTTACAGTCCTCTAGCCATAATAACATTTCTAGTAATAGGTACCAACTAATCTTGAATTTCTCCATGTTCTACAGCCACATAAACTTCTCCAGGAACTTCCTCAAATTGAGGAACCTGATCTTCAACTTCTTACTATTGGCCACCAACCATAAGTTCATTCAATTCCTGATTGATTTCTTGATTTTGACCATTAGTATGGGGTGATCTATCCTCATGACCAGCATCTCCTTTATCAACAGCCTTCAGTTCAACAAGATCAGCACCATCCCCAGCTCCATGTACAGATTCCTCAATAGACCTGTCTACTACTTGTTGTCCCACTTTTAATGAATCTCTTACATGCTCATCATTTCCTCCTTAATCATCAGCATCATCATCATCATCAGACTCCTCATCTGATTTACTCACATAACCTTCAACTCATGTAACCACTATCTCTTCATCATCCTCATCACCAAACAAAGGTTCCCAGTGGGGTAAATCTAAAGGTGGACTAGCAGGTCCATAAGACATGTTTTTGAGACATTCATCAATATTAGGATCACTCCTTTTATCAAATAGAGATCCTACTTCTCTTGGAAAATCAACCTCGTCTTCCTCATCAGAATTAACAGGTTCCTCTCATGGTTTGAGTCCTAGATCAACATGATCCTTTTGTCTGGTAGGATAGTCAATCAGATTGAATTCCTCATATAGTCTTTCCTCATATCCTACCAGGAATTTATTCCAAAGATTCCAGAAGATATTTATCCTTTTTAAAATATCTTTTTGAAGGCAGAAATCAATACATGAACTTATCACTTCATATTCATCTTCTACACACCCCATCTTCTTTAACATGGTAGAGATCATCCTGAGATAGTAAAAACATGTTTCCTTCTTGTATGGATTTATCATATTAGATACATGAACCATTAGATATCTACACAGGTTCCCCTTTATCCCATTTTTCAACAGATAGACTAGGAATACAGCGTGATACGTCACTGCAGATAAATCTCCATTCCTTGGGCAGATTTGATGCAGAATAAAATTAAAATTTAACATTTCCTCTCATTTAATTCATGGGAAAAGTCCTTATAGATTCACTACTTCTTGTTAACTCTTTCCAAGAATCTTTTTAAGAAAAAAAATTAGATAAGGGTGGAATTTTACCCTGATAATCAGCATAGACACTATCATGAGGCATATCCAATCACGCAACCCATTCTAGTAAAAAGATATCTCATTTCCCTTCACCAGTGACTTCAACCTTCATTCCTCAGCTCCATCCAGGTATATATTCAAATGTCGATAAAACTCATCTACTAGCTGGGGATAATAAGTTCTTTCATTATGTGAGAACAAGCTCAGCCACCCTTGATATTATAGTACTCTCAACAAAAACATCGAGCTTGACAGAAGCCACTCACCAGACACTTCATTCTCAGCTGTAACCCCTCAGATTTCTAGGCTAAGTTTTCTAGTCCCACAGGATTCACCCTTCTGATGCTTATCATATGGATATTTTCTCAGATATTCCATCATGCGCTTGGTCCTTGAAATTTAATGTTTTCCAATTCCAATGGAGTTTAGAGGATGAGGGTCGAGTGATAGAGTGACAAAGGGTAGAAGGTTTTAGGGAAGAGAAAATGTGAATGGTCGAAGCTGATTGAATTCGATTTATTTTTTAGGGATCATAAAATCATAAATCATAAAATTTAAAGACGGAAAAAATAACACAAAATTGCTTCGTTTTATTTAAGATAGACAAAATTTAGAATGTGTCCTTAAATACATCAGTGTGATAAAATCGGTTTTACATGATCAGTTTCAAGTGATCAGTTTCATGAGTCCATTTCAAGGATTGGTTTCATGAGATGGGATTCAAGGATCGGTCTCTAGAGATAAGTTTCAAGGATTGGTTTCAAGAGATCGGTTTCAAGGATTGGTTTCAAGAGATCGGTTTCAAGAGATTACTTTCATGGATTGGTTTCATGGATCAGTTTCATGAATCGGTTTCATGAGATCAGTTTCAAGAGATTGGTTTAAAGAGATCAGTATCAAGAGATCAGATTCAAGGATCAGTTTCAAGAGATCGGTTTCATTAATCAGTTTCACAGTAATTTATAGATTTATCATTCCTAGTTCATGTCTGATGTAGTTCATTATCTCAGAGTTTAATGGTTTATTGAATATATTAGAAATCTGATGCTCAATCCCAATAAACTCAAGAGTTATATCACCTTTTGGATAATGATCTCTCAAAAAGTGATTTCTTACATCAATATTCATTGTTCTAGAAAGAAAAATTATATTCTTAGAAATTTTAATTGCACTAGTGTTGTCTCGGTTTATGGGGATATAATTGAATTGAAATCCATAATCTAATAAGTTGTGTTTCTTCCAAAACATTTGTGCACAAAACTACCAGCAGAAATGTATTCTACTTCCACAGTTGATAATGCGACTAAATTTTAATTTTTACTACACCATGATATTAGATACTTTCCAAAAATGTGTAATGTTCCAAATGGAATCTTTCTATCTAACTTAAATACACTAAATTAAGCATCTAAATAACTAACTAAATCAAAAATATTTCATTTAGTATAATACAAACCTAAATTAGTTGTATACTTAAGGTATTTGAAAATTATTTAGCAGCATTTAAATGTGACTATTTTGGGTTTAATTGAAATCTGGCACACATACACACACTAAACATAATATTTTTCCAACAAGCAGTTAAGTATTTAAAAGTCCCAATCATTATTCTGTAAGCAGTTTGATCAACTGATTTTCAATTTCATCAAGATCTAACATACATGTATAACTCATAGAGGTTTTACTATTCTTAATTCTATCAAATCCATATCTTTTAAAAATAACTTTATAGTAATTACTTTGATTTAAAATAGAACCTTCTTTATTTTGAAATATTTTAAATCTAATAAAATATTTATGTTCACCCATTAAACTCTTTTGAAACTCACCTTACATTATTTTTGAAAAACCATTACATAAATAATTTATAAAATATCTAAAGATAATATCATCTACATATATTTGAGCTATTAAAACATCTTTTGAAATTATTTTTATAAATAAAGTAGGATATGCAAGTCCTTTTGTAAAGCCTTTTGAAATAAGAAAATTACTCAACCTTTCATACCATGCTCTTGGAACTTATTTAAAACTGTATAAAGTGTTAGATTGTTTGAACACACGATTTGGAAAATGTGTATTTGTGATCCTGGGGGGTTTTAAAAGAACATCCTCAATTATATAACTGTTTACAAATTCACTTTTTAAATCCATTTGATATAGGTTAAAGTCCTTGTGTGCTGCATAGGAAAGTAAGATCCTAATTGCTTCAAGTCTAGATACTGGTGAAAAGGTCTCTTCATAATCAATTACTTATTCTTGATTATATCCTAGTGCAACAAATATAGATTTTTTTCTATCTATATTTCAATCTTCATCTACTTTATTTATAAATTATCATTTGGTTCCTTTTTTAAAAGTATATTTTTTGTATATCTACAAGTTTCCAAAAATTATTTCTTTCAAACTGATTTTGTTCCTCTTGCATGGACAATACACAAAATACATCATTGATTTCTTCATTGCTATTTTTAGGGTGAAGTTGTGACAAAAAGGCTTGATGATTAACTTGGTTTCTCAAGGAAGCTCTATTTTGGGTTCGACTATCCAAATCTCCAACAACTTTATCTAGGGGATGATGTTTAAAGGTACAAGTTTTTCTAGAAAATTTCAGACATGATATTTCAGGTTGTTCAATATGATCTGGTTCATTATGGTTAGGATCTATAAAATTTTTAGAATTGGACTTTTTTAGAGATTTCTCACATGGTTATTTTAGATTTTATCATCAATATCCATATTGGACATATCCTCTTGAAAATTTCCTAGTGAGGTCTTGGGCTCATGTGGATCTTCTTCATCAAACATGATATGTATAGATTCCTCTTCACAATTTGTTTAGATATTAAAGAATCTTTAGGAATTGATTGATGTAGAATATCCAAGAAATATTCCTTCATCACTTTTGGAGACAAATTTATCTAACAAATCTTTAGTGTTCAGAATATAAACATTATATCCAAACACTTTAAAATAACATACTTTGGGTTTCATATTATTCCACCACACATAAGATGTTTTCTTATGTATGGTTCTGATTAAGACTCTATTTATTATGTAACATGTTGTATTAATAGCTTCAGCCCAAAAGTAAAAGGTAATGTCATATTCATTGAGCAATGTTTGGGAAATTTTCTGTAGGGTTCAATTTTTTCATTCTACCTCACCATTCTGTTGAGGTGTCCTGTGAGCTGAGAAATTATGATTTTATCAATGTTGTGAGGAAAGAGCTTAAAAATTATGATTCTCAAACTCCCATCCATGATCACTTATAAAGGATTTAATCTTGAGTGCACTAATATTTTCTACAGTAATGGCATACTTGGTAATGTGAGAACACGCTTCACTGTTGTGAGCTAGAAAAAAGGACCAGGTATACCTAGAGAAACCATCTACATGTACATAAAAATAGTTCTTCCCATTGGGACTAGAAACTTTATATGGTTGAGGAAATTCCATGTGAACCAACACAAGAGTTTGAGAAGTAGTTAATTCTTTCATTGGTTTGAAATAGATTTTATGTTTCATTACTTTTTGACAAGGATTACACACCTTATTGTCTGAAAACACTAATTTGTGTAGGTATTCAACTAATCCTTTTCTAGTTAACTATTTAATGGAGTGTATGTTGAAATTTCCTAGTCTTCTATGCCATAGCCAAGATTCTCTATGAAAGGCATTTAGACAAGAGACATTCTGTGAGGCTAGTGTCATTACATTTATAGCATATACATTATCATTTCTAAAATCACCAAATAATATGCTATTCTTGGCATAAAAACATGGAATGAATCATTTTTTAAATTCACATTAAATACATCATCACATATTGAGATATTATGAGTAGGTTATACATTAATCCATCAACATACAGTACTTTAGAAATTGAAATATAATTAAGTTTTCCAATCTGGAATTGACCGATGATTTTTCCTTTACCATTATCACCAAATGCAACATCTCGTCCAAAAATCATGATTGGACTTTTAATTCTTGGATAATACCATTTCTTATGTCTTGAACATCTTCTATCCAAGTATCACAACATCTTATGGGATCTCTTTAGGCAGTTTACCTACAAAATAGTTTATCCAAGAAATGTATGTGGTACCCATATTTGTCTGGGTCCATATAAATTAGTGATATAATCATTAGGAACCCACAAATTTCTTTTGGGATTACTATAAGTAGAATATCTAGTGTTTGAAAAATAAACTCAGTTTGGTCCTGGAGAATGGGATGTAGTTAGATAATTCTTGGAACTGGAACATGCAACAAAATTCTGGATTTTGACAGAGGTAACAGATATTCCAGATTTGGTTACAAAAAGTTGTTTAGATAAATTCTGTTCACCTGGTTGATATCCTATCCCAAAAGTATAATTAGGAGATATTTGTTTACCAATAATTTTAGTAAGAGTATTTTTCCAATTAGTAAACATTTCTTTGTCTTTCATCAGTTTCTCATTAGAAATTTTTAACTCATTGTTCTCATTTTCCAATTGAGCATTTTTATCTTTTGCAGTTGTAAGTTAATATTTAACAGTCATAGATAGAGCATGTTGTTTCCTCAAATATTTAGTGTTTTCATTCAACTCATTACATGTTTCTTCTATCATGATACAATATATGAATAATTCATCACTTGTCATATTCTCAGACTCACTTTCACAAAAATAAGAATTATGTACAGGAAAGTCTAAGGTTAACTCAGTTGTGTTATTCATAAAACATATATTATCTATATCATATTTCTCATTTTGTAAAGAGGCATATTCACTAGAGCTATCATCGAAGGCACTCAAGGTTACCTTCATTGCTTTATTATACTTTTTATCCTTATTTTAATACCTTTTCTTGTATTTTATATTTGGATTGTTATCCTTCACATGTCCTTTCATTTTATTTTTGAGGAAAATTATCACTTTTGATTTATCATTTCTCTTCCAATCATTTTTCCAATTTCCCTTGTTATCATACTTTCCTTTATAATTGTGATTTCTAAAAAATATCTTTTTCCTATAAAATTTCTTGAATCTTCTAGCCAGTTGGTCCATTTCATCATCATTATCTAAATAATATTATTTTATACTAGAGCTTTCAATAGCAGTTGGAACATTCTCCGTGTCTTTACATTTAAATGTAGTAGTCTTGAAGGATACATACTTTGATTTTGGTTCATCCTCTTCATCATTATCCATCAATTCCCCGTTATACATCATTAAATTTCCAATAAATTCCTTAACTTCCATATTATCAATGTCAATTGATTCCCAAATAGATACAGATGTCCCATGATATCTTTCTAGTAAGCATCACAAAATCCTCATAATCTCCTATTTGGTTGTAACATCTCTTCCTAAAGAAATCCTGGTATTCACAATTTCATTGAACCTGAGATACATATTAGATATAAACTCATCAACCTTTATTTTGATGTTTCATACTTAATATTAAAAGTATTTAATCTCATTTATTTATCATTAGATGTCTCCCTCATGAGAAACAGATAGAGTGTGCCAAATCTAATGTGTAGTTTAACAAAAAAAAGATATGGTTAAACTATTCATCTCCTAGTGTATAGTATAGAGCATTCATTATGTTACATTTATTGTTATAGGAAGTCATGGTAGGATCATCCCATGTGATTCAATCAGTTTCAAGAATTACATATTTACGTTCAATGGCTGTCCAGATTTCAAAGCTCATGCTTTCTGGATGTATTTTCATTTTAAGATTCCACTGAGCATTATTAGTTCCATTAAAGAAATAATGTCTATTGGTTGCATCCCCATATAATCTATTAACCTAGTTAAATACTATAACAAGATTTTGAAGTGATAAAAATTTATAAATAACAGAAATTTGGAGACCTTTTAAAATCAATTATAATCACAGTTGACTAGATTTGAAAACTAACAGTAAGTATTAATCCTCTGATACCAAATGTTTTTTGGAGTAGATCACTCATGGGGGGGGGGTAATTGAGTATCTATAAAAATTTATTGTAAAATTGTTTTTTTAAACTATCCCCCAATTAAAATATAAAAAAAATTAGTTTGTAGTGAATTTATAAATGTCCTGAATGTTCAATTAATTTCTTAGAAGATTGATTATTTCTCAAGTTTACCAATCGAAATATTAGTCAATATTTTGAAAATAATCTACTGATTCAAAACAAATATAAATAGTTGATAAACTAACTATAAATGTTCAATTTATCTTAATTGAAATTAATTCAACACAAATTAGATTAAAACAAAGGTCAAACTACATTGTAGATAAAAATAAGTGGTTCAGTCTCAAAATGAGACTTATTCCTCTATGCTTGATGATCACCTTCCACCTAGTAGTTTATATGAATAAACGTTTGATCCACACCCTGGATTGGGGTTCACAATAGCACACAGGGCTTTCCAGGTCACACTTGACCTCTACCATAGTTATTTTTGGGAAAAACTAACAAACAGATCACATAGGATCTCTTCCACTGTTCTATGTGGGGAAGAAGAGTCAAAAGTTATTGAGTGTGAGGATATTTTTGTATCCTCTAGGTTATGCTCAGGAGACAGTGTGTGTGAAACAAATAGATTCACACACTCTGCTCAAAAAGTAAACAAAAATCACAACCGAGTTATAGAATAAGAAAAGAGTTTAGAATTTACTGTGTGTTGTGCAACAAAAATCTTGACTCAATGGATGTAGAGAAAATTATATTCGAGTCCTCTTCTAGAAGTTGGAATTATAACATAGAATCACAGTCTCTATAGTCTAGATTCTATGTGTTAAAAGTATCAGATCTTCGATGTCTGGATGTTTACAGAGCTTCGGTTTATTTTTTCATGAAATATTAACCTTCTTCTGTACTCTAGCTTTGAGTTCTTCTATTTGAAATATCTTGCACATTTTCACAATCTTCCTATATTTTTCTCACGGTTTCTGAGAGACAACCATTAAGGCTGAGGTTGTAAAAATTTTATATTTCATGATTTAGAAGGCATGCAGATCTCCCCACATGCATTTACCTCATACTGTCTCTAGATAGTCCTACAAACAACATTAAATAATGTCTGAAACATTAATTTTTCTAAATACTACTGTTAGAAATAAATTTTAGTTAATAAATTTGAAAAATTTATTTATGAATATTAGTGAGTCAGAATTATCAGTATGTCATCATCAGTTTTTCATCATTGGTCTGTCAACATCGGTCTGTCAGCATCGATCTGTCAGCATCGGTCTATCACCATCGGTCTATTTATCATCAGTCTGTCATCCATCGGTCTGTCGACATCGGTCTGTCAGCATTGGTCTGTCAGCATTGGTCTATCATCCATTGCTGTGTCATCCATCAGTCTATCAACATATGTCTGTTAGCATCGGTTTGATATCATTGATCTTTCACTGTTAGACAGTGGTCCATCGGTGTGTCATCTATCGGTATATCGACCATCAGTGTGTCCAAAATCAGTGTGTAAATCATTGGTTTGTCAAACATCAGTTTTTCAAACATCGGTGTGTCCAACATTGGTGTGTCAAACAAGCTATCAGTTCTATAGACTCTTAGAAACTCATGAAGTGTTTGTCTTACACAGAACACTACTAGATTAAGAGACATAAAAAAATATATGTAAATATAAACTTGTAAACATATTGAAGCATAAATATATTTTGTTGACATGTGAAAATATATTTTTCTATATGACCTAATTGATTTACTAAGAGTTATTAAATAGAATGAAATAGTATAATCTATTGATTGACATTATTTTTGATTACAAAATGTACTAATGCATAGAGAGTCCAAAAAAAATTTAGGGGGTTTACTGTATTTAATAGTTTTTAGTGGTATTTTGGTTTTTATTTTTTCTGGGGTTTTATGAATTATAGTGTTTCCGAGGGTTTTCATATGTTTTATGTGGGTTCATTAGGTTTCTAGGGGTTTTTAGTATTTTCATAGTTCTTTCTTTTTTAGTAGTTTTAGGGGATTTCAATGTTTTTTATGGTTTTTATAGTTTTTGAGGTTCTTCAAGGGATTTAATGTTTTCATAATGTCTTAGGGTATTTAGGGTACATTATGGGTTTTTTGGTTTATTGTTTCCTTTATTGTTTTGGAGACTTTTAGGGATTTAATGGTTTTAGGGTTTTTAGAGATCCATTAGGATTTTTAGGGTATTGTTTTGTATTTTATGGTTCTTTACATCTTTCGTTGTTTTTAGGGGATTTAAGGTATTTTATGGTATTTATGGTTTTTAGGGTAATATATGGTTTAATAGTATTTTGGGGGTCTTTGAGTTTATAAGGGTTTTATGGGGGTTTAGGGTCTTTATGGTTTTTAGTGTTTTGGGGATTTTATATATACTAGAAGTTTTAAGATTTTTAGTTGTTTTTAGGGCCCTTCATTATCTTTTTAGAGTATTTTTAGTTTTATTGATTTTAGGTTTTTATGGTTTTAGGGTTTTACATGTTTCTATTTTTAGGGGTTTTATGGTTGTTGTGGTGATTAGGGTTTTTAGGGGTATTATAGTGATTTTTATATTTTTAGAGGATTTATGGTTTTTAGGGATTAAATGGATTTAATGATTTAAGGGTTTTTACGTTAATTATGAGGTTTTAAGTAGATTTTAAGGGTATCTTAGGGTTTAATTTATTCTAGTGTTTCGTAGGGATTTTTATGGTTTTGTATATTTTTTATACTTTTTAGGATTTTGTGGATTTTTTCTTGTTCTTTGGTATTTTTAGGTGTTCATGGGTTTTTTGACTTTATGGGTTTTCATGTATTTTTTGGCGTGGGGGAAGAGGTTTTGGTTTTTTTAAATTGAATTTTTGGGTTTTGGTGGTGTTTAGTGTTTTTAGGGTTTTAGTGTTTTTGTGGGTTTTAGGGTGTTTAATTGTTATTTAGGTTTATTGTGGATTTCTCGATTTTTTAGGATTTTAGTGTTTTTATAATTTTTATGGGTTTTAGGGGTTTTTAGGGTGTTTTATGGTTTTTTGGTGTTTTAGGGTTTTTATTTTTTTATTAAAGGTCTTCTTTAGTTTTTAGAGAATTATGGATGTTTAATTTTTTAGTGTTTTTAGTTCTATTTTAGGGTTTTTATCATTTTATTGGTTTTTGGTGTTTTTATTTATTTTTTATGGTTTTTATGGTATTTAGGGATTTTTAGTGGTTTTTTGGGTTTTTTGGGGATTTAAGGGTTCTTAATGGGGTTTTTGGTCTTTATGTATTTATTGGATTTAATGTTTTTTAGGGATTTTAGGGT
This sequence comes from Viscum album, assembly GCA_963277665.1. NCBI lineage: Eukaryota > Viridiplantae > Streptophyta > Magnoliopsida > Santalales > Viscaceae > Viscum > Viscum album. The sequence continues at coordinate 872,232,432 of OY728152.1, read as the reverse complement.
TTTTTTGTATCTTTTGGGTTTTTAAGGGGGTTTCTAGCTGTTTCGGGGTTTTTATGTATTTATGAATTTTTAGGGCTATTATATATTTTTGGGTTTGGATTATCTTGTGTTTTTAGTGTGTTTTAGGTTTTTTAGGGTTTTTAGTCATTGTTGGGGTTTTAGGGCTATTTGGAGTTTTATTGAGTTTATGGGTTTTTTGGTAAATAGTGTTATTTGGAGTTTTATTATTTTTATGATATTGTTAGAGTTTTCTGGGTTTTAATGTGTTTTTGGGTAATTTTTGTTTTTGGATTTTAAGGGGGTTTTATTATTTTTACTAACATTTTCGATTTTTAGGGTTTTTTGAATGTATAAGGTGTTTTATGGGGGTTTTATGGTTTTATGGGATATTTAGGGTTTTTAGAAATATTTATAGATTTTATGGTTTTTAGTTAATTTTATTGATTTTAGTGGGTTTAATTAATTTTGGGTACAATATGGTTTTTATGGTCATTAGGGTTTATGGATTTTTAGCTTTCTTTAGTTTTTATGGTTTTTAGTGTCCTTTAGTGTTTGTAGGGTTTTAAGGAACTGTAGTGTTTTCCGGGCCATTAAAATCCATCACGGATTTCAGGGATTTTAAGGGCACTTTCGTTTCCATATGACATTTCATGGTATTTTGGGGTTTTAGGGTCCTTTATTATTTTTAGGGGTTTTATATGCTTTTATTCATTTTTGGGAGTTTTATTTTCTGTTAGGGATTTTAGGGTTTTAAAGGGTTTAATTTTATTTAGGGGTTTTAAGGGGTTTAGTGTTTCTAGAGGTTTAGTGGTTTTTAGGGCCGTTTGGGTTTTAATGTTCTTTTAGTGTTTTTTTGGTTTTTCATTTTATTTGGTGTTTTCGGGTTTTTTTGTTTTTTAAGGGTTTTTTTGGTTTTTTGGTATTTAAAAGGTATCTTTCATTTTTAGGGGTTTTAATGGGTTTTTTTTTGTTTTTAGATATTCAATGATTTTAATTTTTTTAAGATAATTATATTATTTTATTGTATAAGTGTATTAATTGTTTGTTATGTTTTTTTAATTTTTTAATGTTTTCATGGTATTTACATATTAATGGGTTTGAAGGGGTGTTTGGGATTTGATGTTTTTTTGTGTCCTTTTAGGGGTTTTGGGTTTTTAGGTTTCTTGTGTTTTTTGGGTATTATGGTATTTTTATATTTTTTTTTTGACATTTAATGTTTTTATGATTTTATTGAATTTTTGGTTTTTAGGGTTTTTAATCATTTTTATTGTTTTGGGGTATTTATGTTTTGAAGGTGTTTTTAGATTTTTTTAGGTATTTATGGTATTTTTACTGGTTTTTGGGGTTTTATATTTTTTCATGGATTTTTATGGTATTTATGGATTTTTAGGGATTTTAGGATGGTTCTTTACGTTTTTAGAAATTGTTTTGGATTTCATGAATTATTAGGGTTATTTATTAAATTTTATAGTTTTTTTTTGAGTTTTTAGTAGTTTTAGATATTTTTAGAGATTTTTATGTATTTTGGGTTTTAGGGGGATTTATGGGGATTTATGATTTTAGGTCTTTTTTAGGGTTTTTAGCTTATCTTGGGCTTCTGTTTTTTGAGGGTTTTTGGGTCCTTTTGGGTTATCGTATGGTAAGTTTTTTAATTTTATGGGTTTTAGGGTTTTATGGGTTTCTATTTGTTTTTAGGGTTTTTAGGGGTTTTTAATTTTATAGATTTTTTCTGTGTTTTGGGTTTTTTAGTGGTTTTTTCGGTTTTTTGGGTTTTTCTATTTTAGGGTTTTTAGGTGTTTTTAGTTTTTTAGAGGATGTACATTTTTATATAGTTTACAAAAATTTTCATTTTTTCAATTGTTTATGCTTTTTTGGGGATTTATGGTTTTTTTGGGTTTTTAATTTATTATGGTATTTCGGGTTATCAGAGTTTTTTGGGGTTTGTGGTGTTTTCTAGGTTTTTATGTGTTATTTATTATTTTTAGGGTTTTAGGGTTTTTTGGGGTTAAAAGGGTTTCATGGGGTTTTAGTGGGGTTTAGTTTTTGTTGTTTTTATGTTTTCTAGGGTTTTATGGGTTTTTTATGTTTATAAATGGTTTGTTTAGTTTTTATTGTTTTAGTGTTTAACGGGATTTTTTGTTTTTTTTTGTTTTGTGGGATTTTTCAGTTAATCGTTTTTAAATGTTTTAATGGTTTTCTAATATTTATTTGATTTCTTAGGGTGGTTTTTGGGTTTTAGGGTATTATTTGGGTTTTTAGGGTTTTTTCATATTTTTTCCGTTTTAATGGGTTTTAGGTTTTTTTTTTTTATTTAGGGTTTAGGATTGAGGATGTAGAGTATAGGGTTTATATTGTACTTTGTAAGGTGTAAGGTGTAGGGTATAGGCTTTATGGTGTATGTTTTATGGTTTAGGTTACTGGTTATAGTTTTTGATATATTTTTTAGGGTTTAGGTTTTAGGTATTAGGGTGAAGGATATATGGGTTAGGGTGTAAGGTTTAGTTTTTAGGGTGAAGGGTATTGGATTTAGAGCACAGGTTTAATGGTTTAGGGTGTAGGGTATAGGGTTCATGGTGTCATTTATTTGGATTAGGGTGTAGGGTTTAGGTTGAAGGGTTTTTGGGTTTGGGGTTTGGGGTGTATAGTATGTGGTCTAGGGTGGGGGGTTAATGGTTAATGGTGTAGGGAATAGAGTTTAGGCTGTAGAGTTTTGGATTTAAGTTGTTGGGTATGCGGTTTAGGATGTAGTTTTTATAGTTTATGGTGTCTCATATATGGTTAAGGGTCTATGTTTTGGGGTTTATGGTGTATGGTATAGGGTTTATTGTGATGGATTTATTGTATAGGGTTTTGGTTATATTGTATTGGTTATAGGGTTAAGGGTATATATTATAGGGTTTAGGGTGTAGGGTATAGATTTTAGGTCGTATGTTTTAGGGTTTAGGGTATAGGGTTTAGAGTTTATTGTGAATGGTATTGTGATTAGGCTGTAGGGTTTTGGATTTTGGGTGTAGGTTATTGGGTTAATGGTGTATGGTTTAGGGATTAGGGTGTTTGGTATATGGTTTTGGGTGTGGGGTATATGGTTATGGGGTGGGGTATAGGGTTTTAGGGGTTGGGTAAAGGGTATAGGGTTTATGGTATATGGTTTAGTGTTTTGATTGTACGGTGTAGGTTTTATGGTGAATGTTATAGGGTTTACGGTCTATGTTTTAGCATTTTGAGTGTAGTGTCTAGGGTTTAGGTTGTACAATTGAGGGTTTATAGTGTAGGGTATAGGGCTTAAGGTTTGCGATTTGGGGTTTATGGTCTAGGGTATAGGGTTTATGGTGTATGGTTTATAATGTAGGTTTTTGGGTTTCATATTTATGGAATAGGGTTTAGGGTGTAAGGTAATCTGTTTTTAATGGGTTTAATGGTATTTATGAGTTATTGGGGGTATAGGATTTTAATGGTTTTAATGGGTTTTATGGGTATTATGTTTTTTATGAAATTGTTATGGTTTTGGGGGGTTTTAATGATTTTGAGAGTTTTTAGGGATTTTATGAGTTTTTCTAAGGTGTTTTAGGGTTGTAGGTGTTTTATTGTTTTTATGGCTTTTATGGTGGTTTAGATTTTTCAGGGGTTTTATAGTTTTTAGGGTTTTTATAAATTTTAATTTTTATGGGTTTTTAGGATTTTATTGGGTAATAATGTTTTTCAATTTATAAGGGGTTTTCATGTTTTTAATGGGATCTGTGGTTTCCAAAGAGCTTGTACCCTAGTGGTACAAGCTCCTTCTTGGCATCCAAAAGACCCAGTATCAAATCCCACAATGGGCGAATTTTTGGGGGTACTGTAGCAGTACTGTAGAATGATATTGTAGTAGTACTTTAGCAGTGGCGGGAACTGTAGCAGCGGCAACACTGTAGCAGTGGATGGACTAGTTGGGAACTGTAGAGGCAGCAGTACTATATTAGGTACTCTAGCAGCGAGGGAACTATTGCAGAACTGTACACCAAGGGGTCCATTGGGCCAAAAAATGGGCTTTCAAACCTTGTATTCAGGCGACTTAGCCTTGGGCCTTTAGGCTATGTAATGGGTCTCCCTCTACCCAGTCTAAAGAGGAATTCTCTTTAATAATAAATCGAGGCTTCGGCCCCAACCTTTTAAAAAAATGTGTTCAATGGTTTATTAGGGTATTTCGAGGTTTAAAGGTGTTGGAATCCTCTGGTTTTAATGCTAAAAAATCATTGTTAATCATATTTTAACATGTTTAATTATGTTTAATTATGTTTAATTTTGGGTAATTATAAGCTTAATCTATTATGTTACTATTTTAATACATAAGACATGTTAGAAATATTTTGATAAGTATTGGTCACTGTTGAGTATAAGTCACCATTTTGGATAACTTGCCATTGAGGCTGATTCTTTGTCAGGGTGGACTAACTGTTGAACCTACCAATGATCGGTCTCACTATCAGATGTCTCACCATCTACACAGATACTAAAATATGGAAAATAGAAAGAAACCCATAGCTATGTCACCATCATAGTGAGCTACCAAAAACATTTCATAATTTTTTCTAAGATTCAACATTCAAAATATGTTGCCTATGGCATGATTAATCATCAGATCGAGCTACTGATAGAATGAATCACCAATGTTCATAATTTTAACTACTTATGAGCTACGAATAGCTAAAATACTGTCAAGTAGAACTACCATCAGAATAACCTACCGATGGAAAATTCACTATCAACTCAACCTAAAAATAGAGCGACATACCAATCCTAAATCACCATTCCTAAGATACCAATGGTGAGACACCTTCATTCCATCCTTTTTCATTTAAATTTAAATTTCATTATAATGGTCATATTTATGAAATAGAGTACCACAATTTATTTTAATGAATTTGTCTACCTTTTTTAGAAAACATTAATAACGATGTCAGAGTACATGGTACATGGTACCAACACACGATCATGTTCATGATTCTTGTCAATCATGAAGTGTATAATGAAACCACCTAATCTATAAAAAGAGAGATGAAAAATTATAAGATATCATGCATCCAAGAAACACACAAGAAGAACTATCTACTATGCGTACATGATGAAATTGTTGTGATCAAAAATTAAAGAACATATGGAAAATAAATCCTAATGAGGAGAATATTCATTATACACACCATTACCTTAGTATAAGTAGAAGACATAATTTCTCACAATACACTATTCATCCAGATATTTCTAGATATTTACTCTTGCTACATTTCAACAAACTCTACGGAGTCCCGAGAGGCCTGAAGAAACACACATATCCTTCTATCTCTTCTCCCATTATTTATGAAATGTTAGTGTCCTATTTTATATTTTGACTAGTGTGTGACTATATATGTTATCAACACATGCTGAATCCTATTCCAATCTGGAATGAACTTTCATATCTACAAAAAAAAATTTAACACCTTACATTCCCAAGAATAACAGTGGAAGAGGTCCCTACTTGTCCTATTGTAATTTTCACTTCCACAAAAATTATGAAGAGGACTAGTTGACCATGATATCTATGTAGGTTATTTTTTACCTTGATCAAGGGTGTGGATCCATTGTTATTTACATGAATTTCTTGGTGGAAGGTGATCACCAAGTAGAGATGACTAGGTATCATCTTGAGACAGAACCACTTATTCTAATTCTGTTTTTCCTTTCAATGTTCTATTTTCACGGTTTTATTTATTCATTGAAAACTCTAATTTACTTTTATAGTTAATGTTATATAGTTTTTATATTAGAATTTCTTTTAGTAGATTTATTTAAAAAGATAATATAATTTTCCTTGTTGGTTTAACTGAGAACTGATCAATCGTTGAGAAAAATTTCAAAAAAACCAATACTTTTATAAATCTAATACTTTGGTTAACTTGGATATTTTATATTTAAAATTTACGAAAATTTAAATAAATATTTTAGACTGAATTTTTTATAGTAAATCAATTCACCCCTCTCTTGAGTTTCCAACTCTGACCGACATTTTGTATCATTGGATTCATACTTTTTGAGTTTCAAAGTATTCAAACCATTAAAATCTGCTCAGCTGTGATTTTAGTTGTGATTTTAACGATCTATTAATTTCTATTAGTTATAAATTTATATTTCATTAAAAAAAATTTATGGACAATAGATAAGAAGGTTTTTCTACCAAAATACCTTACTATTTTAATGGCACCATGTATTCTCCGTGGAAGATCAAAATGAAAGTGAATTTATAATGCATGGGTTTTGAAATCTGGTGTGCCATAGTTGATGAGTATAAGAATCCTAATTATGCAAGAAACACTTGGTTTAATGCCACTAAGGCAGCTAATAATAATAATTGAAAATCTATTAATTCATTTTAATGTTCTTTAGGAAACTAAAAAATCTAGAGAATTTGTACATGTAAAATAACCTTTGAAATTTGGGATACTCTAACTGTTTCAAAGGAAAGAGATAATAATCTTAAGGAAATTATTCATAAAACAATTAGTATTAAATATGATAATTTCAAAATGATGCATGTTTAACCCACCTCTAGCATATATCTCATGTTCAATGAGATTGTTAATACAATGATCTCACTGGAAAAGACAAAAAATACAAAAGAACAAATCATGAGGATATTGAGATGTCTTTTAGAAAGGTGGAGAGGGACCTCGGTTTCAATAATATAATCTTGTGACATTGATTCATTACCTATAATGGAGCTTATTGGTAAGTTGATGATGTATAAATAATAACTTAATTTCAATAGAGAATAAGTTGATGAACCTAAAACAATGTTAGTGTATTTCAAAACCACTTCTTTTGAATACAAAGAAATGGAGAAAATGAATGTTCATGTTGAAATATATAGTAGTGAAGATGAATCAAGTTGAAGTGATTGGTAAATGTCTAAACTATTTGGGATATTTAATAATTTTTTACAAAAATAATAAATTCTTTATAAAGACTAGCTAAAAAGGGAGGTTTGACTACAAATGTAAACAGAAAAAGGTCTGGAAGAGAAGTGATAATCATAATGAGATAGATTTATATCAGTTCAAGAGAAGAGGAAATGTAAAACATGGATGTAGAAAGATAATGTACAAGAACAAGTATGTGGATAAGTATAGGAAGTGAAGGAAGGAAATTAAGGCTACTTGGAGTGCTTCTGAGGATGGCTCCAACAAATCAGAATAAGAATATGATGAGAAGGATTTCATAACCTACATGTGTCCCGTGACAAACCGATGTGAGGTAACTCTAGAATCTCCTGTACATACTTCTTATTAATTTTAAAGATGAATGTGAATCAGACTCTGAAAATATGAATAATAATTAAATTGTTGAATTTTTTAAAACTATTGAGGAAACTTGTAATGAGATGAAAGATAAATATAAATCTCTCATGAAATAGCATACACTTTATACTACTATGAAGTCTGAAATTACTATTGAAAAGGAAAATAATGCTCAGTTTCTCAATGATAATAATGAATATAAAATTTCTAATGAGCAATTAAAGAATTATTTAGAATGATTTAAAAAAGGTAAAGATACCTTGGTTTAAATTCATGGTAAACAGGATGCTCCAATATATATTACTTCCATTGGTTATCAACATGGGAAAATAAAATTTGTTATAAATAACATTGTATCTAAATCTAGAAAATCGGGTTTTATGCCCAAATATGGAAAATCTTCTACAACTTCCCACAGTGGAACATCTTTTACTACTTCTACTTCATTTGAACCAAATAGGGTTTACTTTTCTAGAACATTAAAAACTGCCTTTATAAAACCCATAAAGAAAATGTGGGTTCCTAACGCTGTAAATTGTAATATTACTAGACCCACAAAATTCTATGAACCAAATTATTTTCTAGTTTACATTATTTTTGTAGGACATATTGTTGAAGAGTTCCTGAAAAATCTTATGGTACTTGGATAGTATGTGTTAAAGATATGTGATAAGGGACTACTCTTGCTTCAATAATCTTTTCAAAATTAATGTTGGACATGTCACATTTGTTGACAATGTAAAAGGAAGAATTATAGGCCTTGGTCAAATCTATAACACTAACTCGGTTTTAATTTCTAAATTTCATTACTTAAATGGTCTTAAGTAAAATATGATTAGAATTTCACATTTGTGTGATAATTATTTTCCTGTAAAATTTGAAAATGATTTTTGAAATATTTACAATTCTAAATATGATTTTGTATTTATTGGTTTTATAAAGAAAATGTATGTGATATAAATATTTATTCTTTAGTTTCTCAAAATGTTTCTATCTAGAGAACCATTCATAAATAGTCTTGTCTCTGGCATAGAAGACTAGTCCCCTATAACAATCATTCTCTTATAAATCACACTAGAATTTATTATTTAAGAATCAAACTTAAATAGAATTTCCTAATTATAATTACTGCAATCCTTGTCCAAAAGAAAAACATGAAAAAATATATTTCAGACTAAAAAAATAATTTTCAACTTCTAAACCCCTTGATTTGGTTCCCATAGATTTGTTTGGACCTTATAGAGTTTTATGTTTAAATGGGATGCACTATGTTTATATTCTCATAGATGACTATTCTAGGTATACATAGACATTATTTTTATTACATAAAAGGGAAGCGTGTTCTTATTTCACTAGGTATGACAGATTAATAGAAAATTTATGTAGAATTAGAATAAAATCCTTACTAAGTGACCATGGCCATGAGTTTTAAAATTTAAAATTTGAATATTATTTCTCTCAAAATGGTTATAATCATAACTTCTCTGCTCTTAGGTCACCCCGGTAGAATGGAGTTGTAGAAAGGAGAAACAGAAATTAACAATAAATATAGAAGAATATTCTTAATGAATATGATATACCTACTTATTTTTAGGATATATTTGTGAATACATCCTATTACATAATCAATAGAGTTTTAATTAGACTTATCCTAAAGAAAACCCCCTATGAGATACAGAATAATAGGAAACCCAATGTTAATTTCGTCAATGTTTTGGTTTTAAGAGTATTTATTCTCAATACAAAATATAATCTAGGAAATTTTTCCTCCAACTGTGATGAATGAATTGTCCTAAGTTATTCAAGATCTAGTAAATCCCATATAGTCTTTAACAAAATAACCATGTGTGTGGAAGAATCTATGTAGCGTCATGTTTGATGAAATATTATCCTTATGATTCCAAGACAACCCTAGAAAATATTGACAACAATCAATAGAATCTAGAATTAAATTATAAAGATTTTGATTCTTCTAGTAATGAAGCAGAAAAATATGGTTCTGTAAACTCTATAGATTCGTAAAATAAACCCAAACCTTTTGATGATCAAAAAGTAACCAGCCATTCTTTATCTAGATATGTTAGAACTATTAAGAACCATCATTTAGATACTGTATTTGGAGACATATACAAAGGAACACATACTAGTGATTCCCAAAGAAAACTAGTTGAACATCAAGTCTTTTTGTCCCAACATGAACAATGTTACATCAATGATGTAATCAATAATTATTTCTTGATGATGTCTACGAAATAAGAGTTAAATAAGTTTGAATGAAACAATTAATGGAAGCTATTTGATAGAACCATAGACACCTTGAAAATTGTCCCTAAGTTAATGCTTAGAAACGACGTTGATGGAGCTGGTACAATTGTCAAAAATAATTCTAGACTAGTTTCACATGGTTATATTCAAGAACATAGAATAGACTATGAAGAAAACATTGCACATATAGTTCAACATGAATCCATGAAAAATCTGTTAGCTTGTGTAGACCATCTTAATTTCAAACTCTATCAAATGGATGTCAAAAGTTAATTTCTAAATCATCATATAGTTGAGGATGTTTTTGTTTTATAACACCTTGGTTTTATGAATCCTCATTTTCCAAGTCATTTTTTTTAATTACCAAAATCATTGTATGTTTTAAAACAGGCTCCAGTAGTTTGGTACGACAGGCTTAACACTTTTCTAATTTCTAACGTTTTTAAAAAAGTTATATCTGGTCCTACTATTTTCATAAAAATAATTTCAAAATATGTTTTAGTTTTTCAAATATATGTTGATGATATAATTTTGGGTTCTTCAAAAAATTCTATATGCGTTGATTTTCCAAAAATAATGAAAATGAGTTTGAATTGTGATTAATCTGTGAAATCAAATTCTTTCAATGATTACAAATATTTAAAAATAAGGAAGGTATTATTTTAAATCAATGTAAATTTACTAAATATATTAAAAAAATTTAACTTGGATATCACTAAATGTAGTGATCCTCCTACGAGTACCACCAATAAATAGGATCTTGATGAAGATGAAAAATCAGTGTATCTAAAAAATTATAGAGGTTTGATAGGAAGTCTTATATACTTGAATGAGCCAAACAAATATTATTTTTAGTGTATGTATGTGTGCTCATTTTCAAAAAAAACCCAACATAATCACATCCACATGTTTTTAAAATTAATATCAAATACATAAAATATACTACCAAATTAATATTATTCTATCCTACAGGAAAACCATTTGACTTAGATTGTTATTGTAATGCTGACTTTGGTTGTTTTTAGTTAGATTGAAAAATCACCAATGGAACAAGTTGATTTTTGGGAAAGTATCTAGTTTCATGATGTAGTAAAAAACTATTTCATTATCTACTACTGAAGCTGAATACATAGCTAATGGTAGTTGTTGTGCTCAAATTGTTTGAATGAAAATCACATTACTAGACTATGGATATTAATTTATACATATCCTTATAAAATGCGATAACATAAGTCTTATTAACATATCTTGGAATGAATTTTATCATTATTGAATGAAAACATATTGATGTATGATTTCACTTTTTTGAGAGATCATTATCAGAAAAGTGATATAAATCTAGAATTATTTGGAATAGAACATCAGTTTGCTCATATTTTTACTAAGCCATTAAATTTGGATAGAATGAGTTACATCATACTTAAGTTAGAAATGAAGAATTTTGAGTGACTGACCATTGATTTCCCACTATTTTGTTTCATCGTTGATGACTCACCATTGATGTCTCACCCTTTATGGCTCAGTGTTGACGTCTCACTATCGATGACTCATCGTTGATGTCTCATCGTTGATGAATCACCATTTATGTCTCACTATTGACGACAAACTGTTGATGTCTCTAAATTGATGAATAATTACTGATTATCACCATTGATGACTCACCATTGATGTCTCACTGTTGATGAATCCCCATTTATGTATCATAGTTGCGTCTCACGGTTGATGTCTCACCGACATGAGTCACTATTATGTCACATCGTTCTGCACTTTGTTTTTTTATCTATTAAGAAGTTTAAATGTTTCAATTTTCTTTGCATTATTTTATTTTAATCCTCATATATTTATTTATGATTTATAAATCCATAAATGATAAAACATAAATCTATCCAAATCACTTTATCACTCTCACACTCCTCTCCCAAAATAATACACTTCTCCTTCTGAACTAGAACCTTCATATCTCACCAATGGCTCGTGTTTATCATGCCTATGGGAAATCTATGGATGAGTCACAACCTTCTAAGAAGCAGAAAGGTAAATGTAGTAATCCAAAACCAAATCCTATCCATACCATACTCCTTAGCCTAATCATCACTCCCAAAAAAGAAGTTCATTATTAATTGTTACTATCATGTAAGTTTCTTATCTTGAAAGTGTTGCATAAAAAAGGGTAGTTGGAGTGGTTTTCCAACAACACGATATTGTTTTATCCTATTCTTGTGCAAGAATTTTATTAGAATATGGAATTTATTCTTCAGGGATCTAAAGAGTTCTGTATTAAGTCTTCGATAAAAGGTCAAAGAGATCCCTTTTCTCCAAAGTAGTGGTACAAATGAATGAAATTACCTCATAAAGGTATTTATGATGATTTCCATGGGACTCCTCCTACTACCAGTGATATTTTCAGTTTTGATGAAGCATTGAAATATCGTACTAGAAATGGTGTTGGTAGAAGACTAATAGAAATAGAGCGTGATGGTGAATGTTGGCTATTGTTCAAATTTATCTTGCACGAGTTATTTCCAATAAAAGGGGATTTTTCCTATCTAAAAAACTAGGATGTTTATTTTTGGTATATGATGAAGAATGGAAACAAAATCAATATGTAAAGGTATTTAATGGTTCATATGAATGAATGGATGAAACAATAATCCATGTGAAATTATTTTTTTTCTCCAATATCTATTTCTACAATGTTGAAATTTAATGGTTTGGTGAATGGGAATGAAGAATCATTAATAATTAGTAACTAATTATGATGGGTTTTTCATCACAAAGAACTTCTTTAATAGAATCAAGATAAATTATATTACTTATAAGAAAAAATGGGTTGTAAGGAATGATTTGATTTACTAGTAAATCAATCATGTTGAGCACCCCTCAAGGACAACCGACACGGTTGATCCTAATATAGGACCAAATGAAGTGGCTGAGTGTTCTGATGATGATGTAGATGACGAAGAAAATCAAGGATAAAATCTCCTATTGATGATAGAGGTGTCCCAAATAATGAAGGAATCCAAGAAACTATGAAATATGGACCTTCTATCCCTCCAAAACCTCTTCCTCCAAATGAACCTCTCTTTAAGAAGATGAGGGTGAAGAGACTGAAGAATTACAAGATGTTGAGTATGTCAGTAAAATATAATTGAAAAATATTAAGAGAATAATGGTGAAAATGAATAATGAATCAATGAGGAAGAAGGAGAGGTTGAAGGTGATGAAGAGGAAGAAGATGAAGATGAAGGAGAATAAACTGGGGACGAAAATTAAAATGAAGAAAATGATAAGGAAGAATAAGGAAGTGGTGAATCTGATAATGGATTCGTCCATATTGATGATGATCAAGGTTATATTGTAGAACCTACTGATGTTACTCTAGATCCTATTGAGCCTGGAAATCATGTTGATATTACTTTATTGGAACATGAATCAATTTTGGAATTTCATGATGCTCCAGGGGTAGTTTTGGTTGAGGAAAGAGATCCATATGTTCATATGCATGATAAAGTTCATGCCAAAGAAGAAGCTCAAGTTGCTCCATCATAAGATATTGTTTATGTCAAAAAGAAAGATCTTGTTGATAGAGAATAACCTATGGAAGAGGAATTATATTTTGAGGGGGAGAAATCTAAAAAAAGGGTTTGAGTTGATAATCTCATTGCTTAGGATATAACAACAGTTGAATGGAAAATATACCCTAGATAATTGACTTTGGGATTAGAATACATTAATTTAGATGATGAGGAGGCTGATAGTAAAGGATAATTGGAAGATTTAGTAGGTTGTTCTGAATGATTTACTATTAGAGAAACTCTCAAAATAGCACCTACTCCAGCTGTAGCTACTACTCCAATTTATGCTTCTTCTGTCACACCATTACCTATAGACTATGTGACTCTGAATGACTTCAAAATGTTTAAGGATGATTTTTTTTGTGGTAAAAGTTATATTCCAACCTCAACCTAATCTTCATTCAAGTCATAGTGAATATAATGGAGTTACGATTTCAAAAACAAACATTCTCGTATTCGCCCTTAGTTTGTTTCAGAACATCCAGATGTGAGATAAGAAAATAAGAGTTTTAGTGATTTGTAATCTGCAATCACTCTAGTTTGGAAAGGGATGTTAGTTTAGTATGCAGCTTCCCTAGAAAATGTTGCAAACACTCTTGAGGATACATCTTCTAAGGAAGATACTTCTACTCCACCTCCATATCTGGATCTGGAAATTATAAAATTTGTAGCCAATGGCGTTTTCAATTTTGCCACAACCTCAGATACTCCTTTTATTAAGACTTCTAATGATGAGATGATGATAACAATAGTAAGAGAGGAACAAAGACCCATGATGGGTGTAATAGACCAGGAAAGCCTAGGAAAGATTAAATAGAATAGTGATCATATATATGTCATGGTAGGGTTTTACAAGAAAGTAGATACTAAGTCTCAAGAGGAAATTACTAAGATTTTAGATTTCTAATTTGAAATGATTAACAACAAATTACATCTGGATAGTCATTTCAGGAAATTGTTTGAGAATTTGAGGATACCTCCTGTCACTCATACCTTTAAGGAATAAGTCAAACATCTCAAAGGGATGACACTTACTCATCAGATTTTTATGGAGAATAAGGATTATTTTTCCATGTCTATGGTGAAACATGGGAAGATTATCTTGGAATTTATCAATCTTTTGAAGACTAACCTACATCATCAGAGTACTTCTATTAAAGCACTAGTGTCCTTTTTGATTACTCCAGTGATGGAGAACATGCCTTCATGATCCATCCACTAGTCCCTCGATCCCCATTTCAGAGTTTCAGTCACTAGAAACCCTATTTTCTAATCTTATTATAGCCTTCATCATTTTTTGGTGTTTTCATATTATGATAATAGTCATCTAAGACCATCAATTTATTTGGAACTCATAGCTCCTACATCTTTTACCCAAAATTGTCCACCCCTTGTACCTTCTAGAGTCCCAATTCATAAGTTATATACCATACCTCCTTCTACACCATCTTTTCCTCCATCTACTTCTTATGATAAAGGAAAGGCACCCATGTATCCTTCATAGAGAAAAACATATTGGATTTATCATTGATAGGGAGGTAATTTTGTCTTTTTCTCATATATTGTACAATCCATTAATCGTGTAATGATTTTTTCCTCTATTCTATTTTATTTATAACCTATTATTTACTATTTATCATAAAATTTATTTGTTATCCTATTTTGTAATCCCAAAAGGGGGAGAAAAAGGAGAAATATGAGATGTAATCTAACATAACTGAAGATTCATTATGGATTTTAGAATTAATTTTATTTTCATTGAGTATATATCTATTATGATTAAATTTCACATAATCCGTATGTTATGTTATGAATCATTTTTACATTGATCGTTTTAAATAGCTGGTTAATGCAATGAGATATGATCATCAAAAGGGGGATATTGTTAGAATCCTCTTTTTTAATGCTCAAAAATCATTCCTAATCATATTTCATCAAGTTTAAATAGGTTTATTTATATTTAACTTTGTTTGCATAAAAGCATAATATATTCAATTAGTGTTTTAATATATAAGACATGTTATCAATATTTTGCAATGTATTAGTCACCGTTGAGTATAAGTCACCATTTAGGATAAGTCATCGTTGAGGATTAATCACCATTATGGTGGAATCACTATTGGACCTACTGATGATATGTCTCACTATTAGTTGTCTCGCCATCAGCATAGACACTGAAATATGAAAAAATACAAGACATTGATAGCTATGTAACCATCACATTGAGCTACCAACAACTTTCCATAATTTTTCTAATGAAGATTCACCATTCAAGATGAGTTACTGATGTCCTGAGTCACCATAAGATCGAGCTATTGATAGAATGAATCCTAGATGTTCAAAATTTTCTCTAATTATTAGTTACCGATAGATAACCTATTATCAAGATGACCAACTATTAAAATGAACTAGCGATGGGTGAGTCAGTGTCAAGTTTACCTATTGAAAGAGATACCTACCGATCATGACTAACCATTCCTGAACTACTGATCCTGAGACACCATCTTTCCTTTTTCATTTTAATTTAATTTTATTTTTAATGGTCACATTTGTGAAACATAGTTCCATGATTATTATATTTACTTTGTCTACATTTTTTATAAAACATTAATATAAATGTTAGATTTTGAGGTACAAGATACTAACACATTATCAAGATCATCCTTCTTTTTGAACCTATAGTGTATAATGCAAGCTCTAGTTCCAAAATAAAAAAATCTCTGAAAAATTAGTAGTTGTTGTGTATCCAAGAAACATACATGATGAACTTCCTACAGTGCATACAAAATGATATTACTGAGAACCAAAATTGATGAACATCTGAAATATCAATCTAAAAGAGGAAAATATTCATCGAACAAAATAATACCCTAATAAAAGTAGAAGTCATAATCATTAATGATACACTATTTTTCAAGATGTTTCTAGAAATCAACTAAAGCTTCATTTCAACATAACTTTTAGGAGTCTCTAGTTGCATAAACAAACACATAGAGCCTTCTAACTATTCACTCATTATTTATGCTCTGTTTGTGTACTATTTTATATCTTGACTAGTTTGTGACTATTTGTATTACCGATACAAACTGAATCATATTCCTAACAAGAATACACATTGATATCTTGATAAATCTAAGTTTTTACACATTATACTCCTAGGGATAAAAATGGAAGAGGTACTTGAATATCCTATTTTAATTTGATATCCTGTAAAAACATTAGAATAGGTCTAGTTGAACTAGATGGCTGATTATGACATTTTTTACCCCAATTAATGGTGTGGATACTTGTTTATTCAGATAAATGTCTTGGTTTCATGTGATAACCAAGATGAGAGGACTAAGTCACATCTTGATACTAAACCTATCGTCTTAATTATGATATTCCATTCAAATTTTTATATTCATTTTTTTATTTATTCATCATGAAATCTATATTACATTGATTGTTAATATTAGATATTGGTTATTTTATAAACTTTTTAGCAGATTTTTTTTAATAGTAATAATAATAATCTATATTGTTTTAACAGAGAACTAATCTCTCTTTGAGAAGTATTTCAAAAATCAATAGTTTCATAAATCTGTTACTTTGGTTAACTGGGTTATTTCAAATTTAAAATTTCAAATCTTCTAAATAATTATGTTAGATTGAAATTATTATTAGAAAATAACTCATCCCCGCCTGTGTGTCATACTCAAACCAAAAAAATATTTTTATGATTTACGGTTTCTTGCATTCTTAGGTGGTTTTCATAATATTTATGGTTTTAAGGGGTTTTATGGGTTTTGAATTGTTTATTGGTTTTAGGGTTTTTGGGGTGTTTTTGGGTTTTCTAATTGTTTTTAGGGTTAAAGGGAATTTTAGGTTATTCAGTGCTTTCTTGAATTTTTAGGT
This sequence comes from Viscum album, assembly GCA_963277665.1. NCBI lineage: Eukaryota > Viridiplantae > Streptophyta > Magnoliopsida > Santalales > Viscaceae > Viscum > Viscum album. The sequence goes on along the minus strand of OY728152.1, from coordinate 872,215,385 downwards.
ATTTTGTGGTTTTTTAAATTTTAAAGTTTTTATGGTTTTAGGAATTTTGGTGTTATGTGGGTCTATAATGTTTTATGGTTTGGGGGTTACGATTTATTAGAGATTCTGAGATTTTATGGGATTAGGAGTTTTTATGATTTTTTATGATTTTATGGTACTTAGGATGGTTAGGGTTGTTATGGTCTTCTTGGTTTTTAGTATTTTTATAGTCTTTATGAATTTTTGGAGTATAATTTTTTTGGGATTAGGGTTTTTTTTGGAGTTATTATGGTTTTTATGGGTTTTAGGGATTTTATGGAATTTAATGGTTCTTCGTTTTTTAGGGTTTTAGGTGGTTTTAGGGTTTTTTGGGTTTTAGGGGTTTAGGAGATTTTATTGTTTTTATGATTTTTATTGGGTCTTCTGTTTTCTGGTTTATTAATGTTTTTTTGGAATTATTTTGGTTATTACTAATTTAAAGGGGTTTGGGGTTTCTATGGTTTTAAGTGTTTTTTTCATTTTATGGGGTTTAAAAGTTTTAATTGTATTTTCGTGTTTTTAGGGGTTTTTTGGGGTTTTTAAAACTTTAGGGACTTTTAATGTTTATAGATATATTTAGGGTCCTTTCAGGGTTTTGGGTTTTTAGGGGGTTTATAATTTTAAGGGACTTTTAGGGTTTTAGCATATTTTATGGGATTTTTAGTTTTTGAGAGTTTAAATGGGATTATTTAGTTTGTAGGGTTTTTTAGGTCCACTTAACTTTTTTAGTGTTTTAGTGTAGTTTAAGGGTTTTAGGGGTTTTAGGGTCCTTTAAGGGTTTAATGATTTCTTGGTTCCTTCGGAGTATTTATGAATTTTTAGTTTCCTCTAGGAAATTAAGGGGTTTTAGGTTCATTTATTGTATATTAGTGTCCTTAAATTTTTTAGGGGTTTAGGATCCTTTATTGGTTTTTAGTGTTTTGGGGACTTTAAGGGTTTTCTAGGTATTTTAGTTCTATTTATTATTTTTAGGGGTTTTAATGTCTTTTATGGAGTTAGGTTATTTTATGCTCTTTTGGGGGTTTTAGATTTTTTTATAGTGTCTTTTAGGTTTTTAATTTTTTTTAGGGGTTTTAGGGAATTTAGGTTTTGTTGGGTTTTAGGGGATTTTAAGAGATTTAGTGTCTTTTGGGGATTTTAGGGTTTTAGTTTCTTGTTTGGGTTTTTATTTTTTTAGGGGGTTTTAGGGTTTTTATGATTTTAGGGTATTTAGGTGTTTTTAAGTTTATTATAATTGTTTTATTTTTTTGGGGTTTTAGTGACCTTATGGGTTTTATTGTTTCTTCAAGTTTAGGTATTTATAAGGTGTTTTATTATTAGCTAGAGCTTTTTGGCCTTTAAAAATTTTTAGTGATTTTTAGGGGTATAATGGGGTTTTAGGGTATTTTTACTTATTTATTTAGGATTTTTTTGATTTATAATGGTTTTGGGGTTTTTAGGGTTCTTCGGGATTTCATAGGGATTTTAGTTTTTTATTATTTTTGGTAATTTTTTTGTTTTTAGGGGTTTAGGGGCTTATATGTTTTTTTATAGTTTAATGGGTTTTTATTACTATTAGTATTTTCATGGGTTTTCATGGATTTAAGACTATTTATAATTTTTTTGGGGTTGGGGGTTAGCGATTTTAGGGGGTTTTAAGGGATTTTACTTTTTGTTGGAATTTTAGGGGGTTTATTGGCAATTGTGTTTTTTTGGGGGTTGTGATTTTCAGGTCCTATTTAGGGGATATTAAGGTCTTTTTGGGTTTTAAGGTTTTCTAAGGGTTTTCATAATTTTTATTATTTTTATGGTTTAAGGTTTTTTTAGGGGATTATGGATCTTTAGGGTTTTTAGAGTTTTAGGGTTTTAAGGGGCCCTTATGGTTTTTATTGTTTTTAGGTTTTTTGGTTTTTTTGGTTTTTAATGGATTTTGGTGTTGAGGGGATTTTAAGGAATATGATAAGATTAGGGTTTTTAGTGTCATATAGTGTTCAAAATGATCTTAGGTTTTTATAGGGTTTTTATGGCATTTAGGGTCTTGTCGTGTTTTATATAGGATTTAAGGGTTTTTTGAGGTTGTAGTGGGTTTAAAGGTTTTTAGTGGGTTTAATTTATTTTTTGATATTTTGAACAGCTTTTTTGAAATATTTAGGGATTTAGGGGTTCTTAGGGTGTGGGAGGCAATCGTTTTCATAGCGTTCTAATGGTTTTATAGGGTTTTGGTATTTGGGGTGTTTTATGATTTTTTAGTCTTTTATTATTTTTAGTGTATTTAAATCATTTTTAAAATTTTTTGCTAAATATTTTGGTGTTTAAATGTTTTTTTGAGAATTTATAGGGGTTTTAGGGTATTAAGGTGTTTTAGTGTTTTTATATATTTTTACGGTTTTTGGGTATTTGGGTTATTAATTTTTATTATGGGTTTACGGGGTTTTTTGGGTTATTTGTATTTTTAGTGTTTTTAGGTTTTTTTCGGATTTAATGGGTTCTTAGTGTTTTATGTGTTTTTATAGAATTTAGGGTTTCAGGATTTTAAGGTGTTTGGAATTTTTGGGTTCTTAGTATTTTTATGGGTTTTTAACATTTTTAGGCGTTTTTAGAGATTTTAGGGTTTTAGGATTTTTAGAGGGTTTAATGATATTTTTTGAGTGTTTTTAGGGTTATATAGTCTTTCTGGTGTATTTAAATTTTCTTGGTATTTTATTCGTTTTTTTTTGGGAATTTTATATTTTTTAGTGTTTTTAGAGTTTTCTGTGTATTTATTGTTTTAAGACATTTTTAGGGTTTTGAGTTTTTATTTGTGTTAAATGTATTTTTTGCGTTTTAAAGGGATTTTACATTACAGGGTATTTTATTATATTTTGGGTTTTTAGGTTTTCGGGAATTTAGGGCTTTTAGGTTTTTGGTTTTTTTTCATTTTTAGGGTTTTTAGGGATTTCTTAATGGGTTTTTGTGTTTTTTGGGTTTTGATAGGGGTTTTAGGGTTTCTAATTATTTAAGGATGTATTGATGTTTTTAGGGGTTTTATGTTTTTGTAGGGTTTTTAAGGTGGGTTTTATGTTTTTATTGTTTAAAGTATTTCTTTTTATTTTTCTATTTTTTATTGTTTTTGTGTTTTAGGGTTGTTTTATAGTTTTAGTGTTTTTTTTACATTTTTTATGGTTTTTAGTGTTTTGGGGTTTTATTTTTTTAGTAGAGTTTGGGGAAATGTTAGGGTTTCTAGCATTTTAAGTGGGTTTTCTGGTTTATAGGTTTTGGGTTCTTTTATGGGTTTTTATGTTTGGGGGGGTTAGAATTTTTATGGTTTCCTTGGGTTTTTCGGGTTTTAGGGTGTTTAATGTGTTTATGTGGTTTTAGAGTTTTTATACGAGGTCTATTGTATTTTTGAGAATATTTGTTATTTTCATTTACTTACAATGTTTTCAGGGTGTTTTGGATCTATTAGGGGTTTTTGGGTTTTTAGGAGTTTTATGCATTTTTTGTTTTTAGGGTTTTTAGGGTTTTTATGGATTTTATAGGTTATTAGGGTTATATTTTTTATTGGTTTAATATTTTAATTTTGTTTTTATGTTTTTTTAATTTAAAGTTTTTTAGTGTTTTATATAAATATAAATGATTTTTAATAGGTTTTTGTGTTTTTAAGGATTTAAAGGGGTTCCACGAATATTAGCATTTCTTAGGAATTATATTATTTATAAGGGGTTTAGGGATCATTTAGGGTTGTTTAGTGGTTTTAAGGGTTTTTCGATGTTAAGTGAGTTAATGATTTTTAGAGTTTTAGGGGTTTTTAAGGGGTTTTATATTTTTTAGACTTTGTAAGATTTTTAGGTTTTCATATGGAATTTTGGGGTTTTTATTGTTTTTAGTCATTTAAAGGGGGTTTTGTTTTGTTTAGCAGATTTAGGTATTTTTTTGTGTTTTTTGTTTTTTTTTGTTTTTTATGTTTTTTGGGGGGTTTTGGTTTTTTTCAATTTTTATTCTCTTTTAATATTTTTTATAGTTTTTCTCAGTTTGTATTAAAGGGGGGGCTTTGGTTTTAAAGGGTTATAGATTTTTTTCAGGTTTTTGTTATTTTAGGTGATTTTAGGTATTCATGGTTTTTGTGTGGTTTAAGGTGTTCTCTGGGTTTTTTCATATATTTTGAGGATTAAAAAGGTTTATATTAGTATTAGGTATTTTAAGGTATTTTGGGAATTTTAGTTGTCTTTAGGGTTTTTTAATTTTTTATGGGTTTTTAGGTTTATTTAGCATTTAGTGAACTTAAGGGACTTTTAAAGATTTTATAGTGATCCAAAACAGTTTTAGGGTCTTTAAGGGGTTTTAGGTTTTTTTTTTGTGTTTTTACCGGTTTAGGGCCTTATAATGTTTTTAGGCAAGGAAGATGCGAGGATCGGGCTATTCCCGATCCCCCCAAATTTATTATGAAAAAAAGGATGCAGCAGACAAGGAAGGGGAGGGGTCAAACTACCCGCACCCAAAAACCCTTTACAAACCCAAGACGCTAAAGACCCAAAAAAACAAAGATCAAAAAAGAAAAAACACACAAGTCTAAGAAAGAAATATCCAGCAGCAGTCCCAACCAAGCAGTAACCAACATCCAGCAGCAGCAGAACTACCACCATACACAGCAACCCCATCATCTCCAAAGCATCAGCAACATCACTTCTCAGCCAAGCAACCAACGTCCAGCCCATCAAAAAAAGGAAATGTCCCCAACGACGCCTCCCAGCCAAACATCAGCTCACATCCCTGAGCACTAAAGCCATCATTCATCAGCACCAAAGCAAGCAACACCAAATCCGTCACCAGAAATTTCATCAGCCCATCATCAACCACCAACAGAATCAGCTCCATGCATCCCAGTCCAGTAGAAAACATCATCCAACACCAAATTTTCATCCAACCAACACTTGATTTTACGCCTCGTGAACAAGCAGCAGCACAAATCCTATCTCCCTCATCAGCACACACCAAAATCCACCGTAACATCAAAAAATTCAAAATAGCCTGAACCACCTCAGCCATACACTCAAACATAGTATCTCCTACCAGATGAAGAAACCAACTAGCGAACCAGTCCACTAGCCAAACATTCCATAATATCAAATCAATCATGTACCCACAAAGTAGTAGTTCACTAAAATCGTGAGCCACCAGAACACCAGGAGAAGAACAAAAACACAGGAACAACACCACACCAAAGACTACATACCTGACTTACTGATGAAACAGAAGAGCACCTGCAACCGTGAGTCCGTGGAACACCACTGAGGCCCAACACCATGAACCAAATCACCAAAATATGGCCCGCTAATCCCTGGATCTGTAGCGGTGCATACCGAAGATTCCAGACATAATTGCCTCCACCATGGATCTGCAACGCCGCCTGAAAATGCTCCAACCAGATCTGGCACCAAGCAAAGCGTGGAGATAAGATCGTGACCACTCTTCCATGGATCTACAGCATCGAGCAAAGGGAAGACCAGCACTAGTTATTTCCTCTAAATATCTGCAACTTTGTATGCCATAGGGTCCAGATCTGCCCCAAAAAAGCACCAGGAAGACTTCATCTTACCACCACTTCCATGGAACAAGAGGAAAGACCAGATCCGGTCAACTGCACAAAATCTCCACAATGCCAAATTTCAGAAAGACCAGAGCATGCCTGCTCATCCATGGAAGAAGCCTTCCTCCGAATTTGCTTCCAGAGAAGACCTGTGAGGGCACTATCGATCCAGAGAAAACTAACCTCAGGTGGAGATGGTAGCAGGACAAAGCAAGCGGGTGCCTGAGAATCCGTAGCCATGCCGTAGAAGCGCCATGTGAGGAAGGGTTGACGCCGACGGAAGACCCAAACGTGAGAGAACCCAGGCGAATCAGGCTCCATCTCTAATTTTTTAGGGGTTATATAGTATTTTAATATTTTTATGGTTTTAGGGGTTTTATGGGTTTACGAGTTCATGGGATTTTAGGGTTTTTACTTTTTTAGTATTATTTTTGGTTGTTTGATTTTTTTAAGGTTTCTAGGGTTAATTACAGATTTATAGGGTTTTAGGTTTTTAATGTTTTAAATTCCATTAGGGGATTTTTGGGGTTTAATGGTCCTTTTGGTGTTTTGGATTTTTATGTTCCTTTAGGTTTTTAGGGCCCTTTAGGGATTTTATAATATTTAATGGATTTTTTTTGTGATTTAGTGATCTAAGGGTGTTTAGGGTTTTATCATTTTTTAGATTTTTATGAGTTTTAATGTTTTATGTTATTTTTGGGTTATTTTTGGTTTTTTTGTTGTTTTTGGGTTTTTATATTTTTTTAGGTTTTTGAGTTTTTTGGTGGTTTAAGAAACTTCTAGTGTTTTTAGGCTCTTTTAAAGGATTATTGTTTTTAGGCCCTTTTTAGTATATTTAAGGGGATTATTGGTTCTATTTTGATATTTTTCCATTTTTATTGTCTTTAGGGTCTTTTAGTGTTTTTGGGGGTTTGGTTCTTCATATGGTTTTGGGGGTTTTATGGTACTTTAGGGTTTTAAGGGTTTTTAGGGGTTTAGGGTTTTTAGGGTTCTTAGGATTTATTTTTGAATTTTCTAGATTTATTTGGTGTTTTTAGGAATTATTTATGGGTTTTAGGGTTTTTTCAATTTTTTAGGTTTTTAAATTTTTTTACTGGTTTTATGGGGTTTTTTGATTTTAGTTATTTTAGGATTTTTTGGGTTTTAGGTTTTTAAGGATTTTTTGGGTTTTTGAAGGATTTTTAGGATTTATAGGTTGTTTTAGAATTTTAGGGATATTAATATTTTTTTGTATATTTTTTTGTTTTATAGGGTTTTTTGGATATTTTATTCATTTAAGGAGTTTTTTATTTGTATTTTAAGGGTTTTATAGGTTTTTAGTGTTTTAAGGATATTCAAGTTATTTTTAGGGTTTTTTGTGATTGTTGGATCTTTTTTGATTAGAGGGTATTATTTAGTGTCTAGTGTGTAGATGTTAGGGCTTAAGGTTGAGGGTATACATTTTAGAATGTATGGTTTACTATTTAGGGTAGGGATTATAGGTTTTAGGGACTTCAATTTAGGGTGTAGGGTGTAGGGTATAGTGTTTATAGTGTAGGGTTTTGGGTTTATAGTGAAGGGTTTTGTTTTTTAATTATTGGGTATAGTGTTTAGGGTATAAGAGTTCATGTTTAGGTTGAATGGTTTATGGTTTAGTTTATAGGTTATAGGGTTTAGGGGTTTTTACCATTTTAATGATTTGTAGTGTTTTTATGGGTTTTAAAGATTTTATGGTATTTTTGTTTTTTGGGGTTTTTATGGAATATTTGGGGTTTTGGGGGGTGTTTTATGTTTTTGGGGGTTATATGGTTTTTAGGGGTTTATTGGGATTTTATGGTCTTTATGGGTATTTTAAGGAATTTTGGGTTTTCGATTCTTTATGAGTTCTTATGGATTTTGAGGTTGTATACAATTTTTCAGATTTTTAATTGTTTTTTGGGATTTTAGTTCTTTTATGATTTTCTTTGGTTCTTCTCGTTTTTAGATTTCTTAGGATTTTAATGTTTTTATGGTCTTTTAGGGTTTTTATAGTTTTACAAGTTTTATGAATTTAAAGGGGTTTTGGGTGTTGAACGGGTTTAAGGTTATTTTTTGAAAATTCTAGGCTCTTTTAATGGGTTTAGGTACTTTTTAGTAGTTTTGTAGTTTTTATGCTTTATGTTCTCTTCCCTTTAATTTTTTTACGAGTTTTAAGGGATTTTAGTGGTTATTAGGGATTATAAGCTTGTAGGGTATTTTTATATGTTTTAGGTATTTTAGTCTAAATGTATAGTTTTATTGGGATTTAGGATCATTCTAGTGTTGTAGGTTTTTTGGGGATTTAGGTTCTTCTTATAGTTTTTAATGTTTCATACAGTGGTAATGTTTTTAGGTTTTTTTTGGAATTTGAAATTGTTTTTGATTTTTTAGGCTTTAATTTGGGGTTTTAGGGTATTTTGGGTTTTAGGATTTTTAGGGTTTTATGGTTCTTAGGGATTTTTGGGTTTTTAGCCATTTTATGGTTTATTTTATTTATCAATTTTTTAGGGTTTTTAGTGTTTTAATTCATTTTAGTTATTTTTTATGGTTTTTAGGGTTTTTGGGTGTTTTAAATTTTTAGGGCTCTTAGTGTCCTTTATTTTTAGGGGTTTTAGTATATTTAACCAGTTTTAGGGTCTGTTAGGGTGTGTTTCTAGTTTTATGTACGTTTAGGGTTTCAGGGTTTTTTTTGGGGTTTTGGGTATTTTATGGGTTTTATGAGTTTTTTTTTGGATTTTTGGGTTTTAGGGTTCTTTTAGGATTTTTAGGAATTTTTTGGTCATTATGGTTTATGGTGTAGGGTTTTAGGGTTTAAGGTGTAGGGTATATGATTTATGGTGCAGAGTTTAAGGATTTTAGTGTTGAGTATAGGTTTTTATGGTGTAACATTTATGCTTTACGATGTAGGGTATAAGGTTTTGGGTATATGGTTTTGGGTTTATCATGTAGGGTGTAGTGTTTCAACTGATGTTTGAAGGGTTTAGGGGGTACTCTATTGGGTTTGGGGTGTGTGTAATATGTTTTAATGTTTAGGGTGTAGGGTATAATGTTTTTTGGTTTTTTGGGAGTTAGGGGTTTTTTGTTTTTTGTGTGGTTTTTGAAATTTTGGGAGATTCATTGGGTTGTTATGGTCTTTTAGGGGTTTTTATATGGTTTATAGTTTTCTTTTGGGGTTTTGGTTTTCTATGGTTTCTTATGGTTTTTTCATTTTTGGTGAATTGTTTAGGGTTTTATAATTTTTCCTGTGATTAGGTAGCCTTTGGGGTTTATGGGGTTTTAGGAGATTTTAGGGATTTTAGGTGTTCCACAGGATTTAGAGTTCAAATTGGGTTTTAAATTTTTTTAGAAATTTAAGTGTCGTTAGGGTTCTTTTAATATTTATAAGGAATTTTAGATTTGTATAGGAATTTTTTGGTTTTTAGGGTAATTGGGGTTTGTTAGGGGTTTTAAAGGATTCAAGATTATTTTAGGTAATTTTGGGGTTTTTATTGATTTCATTGGTTTTTAGAGTTTTTAGGTGGTTTTAGGGTTTCATGGGGTTCCTTTGGGTTTTTTCAGTTTTAGGATTTTCATAGAACTTTTATGTGCTACAGAGGTTTTAATGGTTTTCAGTGTTTTCAACGGTTAATATGTTTTTTTATGGATTTTAGGGTTTTTATATTTACTGTTTTTTTGGTTTTCTCATAGTTGTTTAGAATATTTTGGGTTTTTTTGGTTTTCATGGTTTATAGTTTTGGGTGTAGTGAATAGGTTATAGTGTGTAGGATTTAGTATCGATGGTGTAGTGTATAGGGTGTCAGTTTTAGGGTATAGGATTTTGGCTATTGTGTATAGAATTTATAGTGTAGTGTTTAGGGTTTAGGGTATACCATCTTGGGATTAGGGTATTGGGAATAGGGATTATGGTATAGGGTTTCAGGTTTAGGATGTAGGTTATAGGGCTTCGAGTTTATGGTATTGGGTTTAGGGTGTGGGATTTTCGATTTTCAGTATAGGGTATAGGGTTTATCGTGTATGGTATATGGAAAAGTGTATAGGGATTAGTGTGTAGAGTATTCGTTTTATGCAATATGGTTTCGGTTTTTTGCGTATAGGGTTTATGTTTTAGGGATTAGGGTATTGGGTTTATGGTTTTGGGTTTTGGGTATAGGAAATAGTATAAGGTCTAGGGTTTAGGGTATAGGGTAATGGTTTTTGGTTTTTTACTATTTTTAAGGGTATTAGGGGTTTTTAGGGGTTTTAGGTATTTTATTATTGTTGTATTATTTATTGTGTATTTTGGGTTTTTGGGGTTTTTATAGGTTTTAATGGTTTTTAGTATTTTTAATAAGTTTTATGGTGGGAGGGGATTGGGGTTTTTTGTGATTTTATGGTTTTTTAGGTTTTTTTGGTTTTTTTGGTGTTTTTTTATGATTTAATAGTTTTTTGGGTTTAACAGTTTTTTGGGGTTTTGGGGTTTGATGTGTTTTTATGGTTTTATGGTTTTTAGGATGTTATGGTTCCTTATGAGTTTTTTGTTTTTTAGGGTAATAATGATTTTTCAGGGGTTTAGGTGTATAAAGTGTTCCCTTAAGGATTTTATGATTATTTTTAGATTTTTTAATGTGTTTAAAGGTTTTCATGTGGGTTTGATTTTTTTGGATTTTTAGGGGTTTTTTGGTTTTGTGGTTTTTTAGGGATTTATGGTTTTAAGGGATTTTTGGTGTTTTTAGGTTTTTACAGTTTGATAGGTTTTTTAATGTTTTTAGAGTTTTTGGAGTTTTTTGGGGGGGTTTTCTGATTTCATTTATTTTTATGGTTTTCTGGGTTTTTAGTGTTATTTCATTATTTTTTGGATTTTAATGGTTTCACAGAGTCACTATGTTTTATAAGGGTGTTTAATTTTTAGGTATTTTTTTATTTGTTTTTAGGGAGTTAGGATTTTTAGGGTTTTTAAAGAGTTTCAAGGTTATTTTAGGTTTTTAATTGTTTTTAGTGAGTTTTATGGTTTTTAGGTTCTTTTATATTTTTAGTGTTTTTAGGGTCTCTTAAAGAATTTTTAGGTTTGTAGGTTTGTTTTGGGTTTTTTTGGTTTCTTTGGATTTTATGGTTAATTGGGGTTTTTATGTTTTAGGTTTTTAGGATTTTTAGCGGGTTTTAAGGGTATTTAAGAATTGTTAGTATTTTTATCAGTTTTATGGTTTTATATAGTTGTTTGGGAATTTTGGTGGTTTGGATTTTTTTGTTCATTGTTTTTGTTTTTTGGGGGGTTTAAGAATTTTTAGGTGGAGGGTTTTAAGGTTCTTATGGTATTTAAGGGTTTCTTGGTTTTATAGAATTGTAGGTATTTTTAAATTTTTTTATGATATTTAATGGTTTTAGGGGTTTTAGGTGATTTTCAATGTTTTATGGGTTTCTTGTGAATTTTAATGTTTTTTGGGGTTTATGGGGTATTTTAGGGTTTTAGGGATTTTAGTTTATTTAGGAATTTTATTGTTTTTAGGGTCTTATTATTGATTTTTAATGTTTTTCAGTATTTTATTGTTTTTTTGGTTTTACAAGGTTTTTTGGGTTTATAATTGGATTTTATGGGTACTTAGAATCTTTTAATGTATTTTATAGTATTTAGGTTCTTTTAAGGTTTTATTGGTTTTTTTCATTTTTTGTTTAAAATGTGTTTTTATGTACATTTAGTGTTTTTGGGTTTTAGTGTTTTTAGGGGTTTTAGGATCCATTATGGTTTTTATGGGGTTTAATGTTTTTTGGGGGGTTTCCAATTTATTTTTTGTTTTAGGGTCATCAAGGTTTTTTTGTATTTTAGGGGTTTTATGGTCTTTTAGGGGTTTTTAAGGTTTTAAGGGGTTTTAGGGGTTTTTTTGGGGTTTCTAGAATTTTTATGGGTCTTAGTGTATTTTTGGAGTTAATTGTTTTTATGGGTTTTGGGTTTTTAGGGTATTTAAGTGATATTATGGGTGTTAGGGTTTTTACGGGTTTTTTAAGGTTTAATGTTTTATGTTTTTAGGGGTTTCTAAGGTATTTTAATGTTTTTATGCATCTTTTAATATTTTAAATGTTTTTAAGTATCATTAAACGGGTTTAGGGGTTTGAGGTATTTTTAGGTTCTTTATGGTTGGTCAAGGTTTTCTGGGATTTTAGTGTTTTTAGGAGGCACTATATGAACATGACCATTTCCCAGTGGTTCTTTGGGAAACGGAGGTGGTTTTAGCCACCACCGTACGATTCTATGACAGTTTCAAAAAAACATCTCCTAAAGTGTGTGTTGGCATAAATAACATGGTTGTTTCCTCGATTTAGCAGTGGTTTATGGTAACTGTCATAGTGGGTTCATTTAGCTGTGGTTTTTATTATTTTAGCGACGGTTTCCCCAGTGCAAGTGTTTTTGTTTTAGGGGTAGTTATAACTACCGCTAAAAGACAAATTAGTTTCTCTGAAAAAAAAACAGAGTTAAAACCATATTAACTACCACAAAATAATAAAGTAATATGAAAAATATATAGGCGTGGTTAAAACCAACGCTAAATTGTTGTCCGTTGCGGATGTTTTAACCGTCGCGGATAGAAAAATATCGTAATTGTAGTAGCGGTTAAAACAACAACTAAATTTATTATATTTATTTTTTGATGATCAAAACCACCACTAAAGCCATATTTACAAAAAAATGCATCTAATACTGGAGGCCCATTACCAATTCCCTAAAAAACCATTCCAATAGGTATAATATATATCATGAAGATGATACTGTGAGATTTGAAATGAGATGATCTATATATGAATGTTAAATGATGGGGCTCAGGATACCTGATGATTTGTAAATATGGTATTGTGAGATTTGAAAAAAGGGAATATAAAAAGTGAGTGTTATGGGGTCTCATATAAAGAACACTAACATGTCTAACCACATCCCCAAAATGATTCACAATTTCCTCCACTATAATTTCCACCTATAAATTAACTACACCACATAAAAAATACACACCCACAATCCACATTTCATCATTCATTTCAATCCAACCAATTTATATATTTTATAATTACAAACCATTTTCATTCAACAAGAATATTAATTTCATGTTTAAAGATGATGTCTTTAACCACACTTATTACTTTAATTATATGAGTTCATTAATCATTCCATCCCATTATATTTCATTACCCATGTAAACATTACAAAATTTTTCAGCAGTTTTCGAGAAACTGCACAACAAAACTTGCAATAAACCATCAATCCATTCCAAAAAAACCCACTTCAAAAACACCCCACATCACAACCACCACACATCATAACCACAACACATCACAACCACCCTACATCAAAACCACCCCACATCACAACTACCCAAAATCATAGCCACTACACATCAAAACCACCACACATAATTTAGTATCAATAAGGGTTTTATCATAATTACTAGATTATTATGAAGGTTATTCACACAAAAATACAATATTTCATGGGAAACCAATTTAATAATTTGATATATATTCTTAGTTGTTTTCATATGTGGTGAGGTTATAAAAACATACATAGGATGTATTATGAAAACAAAAACAACAGACATTCTCAAAATAAGTCATAATGGGAAAACCATGTAAGTGTGGACATATTAGAATAAATTACAAGAATAAGTAAAAATCATGCAATTTCTCCCATCCCCTTAAAATTCAATTAAGATTCTTCATTATCTTTATTATGATGATATTTACCATTTATCCAAAGAAATTCAAAAGCATGATATTTTGAAATGTATATATAAATAAGGGGAGATGAAGGATCCCCAACCTTGACTGAATCATCATGGAAAAATGAACAATAAGCAAGGATAAACCACCACTCATCTTAAGTGAATCCAAATTTAATCCAACGAATGATTATAATACATCAAAAACCACCCCAAAAAGGACTATTACCACCATAATGAACTCTTTAATATAATAGATTGATAATAAGGGGAATTGGAGGGCTATAATTAATCAAATAACTTCTATATAATTGATCAAATATGATCCAAGTGGGTTAGAACACTGAGGGAGGTAACTGTGGAAGGGGAGTACGAGTAAGGGTCAACCAATAATTGAGGAAAAGTCTAAAATTCCAATCAATGATGTAATAAAACTCCTTTTTATAAGTGAATCACATAGCACTATACTAAAAAATGGTTAATATCAAAAAAATCATGTTGTGGGTTTGGTAAATGTGTGATCTAGAAACCTCATTGTCATTTAATCTTTTTTCACATTTTAATATTTAAATTTTCCTACAATAGATCTTAGAACATGGAGTGGTCTATGCCATAGCGGTTCTTAAATATTATTCCATGTATAGAATCCATGATGTAGTTTCCATTTCCAAACCATTTGACCCACCACATGCCCCATGGCTACAATGTTGTGTGCTTTGGTTTCTTATTTTGGACAGGTGGTCCACCGAGATTGCATGCCCACCCAGGGGCATTTCCAGATTCTCATGGTGCATAGGAAAACCACTAGGACAACAGACATAGATCCATTTCATCCCCTTGTAATGGTTATATATTCCATTTTACACAAGAGAACTCGCGACATAAAACTACCTCCTTTATATTCAGAAAAGTCATTACACAAGCTGTGGTGGCCTTCAAAAGGCTAAACACCACATAAACCCTCAAAATCAACACAAAACTCTCCCTAAACACCCCCAAGACATGATAATGCACAAAGGGTAGTTCATAAAGGGTATGTAAAATTACACCCATTCTAATAATTTTGGTTTCCTTATTATTTCTCGATTCTATGTCAAGGTGATCATATATTCCCAAAAAATTTATGATCTATGTGTTGATTGATTATTATTTTCATAGGATATAGAGTGATTCCCAGATCTCCTATAACAATACATACCAATGAACCGATATCAAATCCCGCACGTTAACATAGTGACTCGGTTGCTTCATTCACATTGGTTTTCCATCTATAGGGATGGCATCAATTCAAGTTTATTTCATTTTAAACAAGTGTTTAAACTATATAAAACATAATATAATAAGTTAATTTTCATATGATTTTAAGCTGTAGATTATTTTAGCCATTTACACTTGATGTTAAACCATGTGATGTGTTCCCATCTTGTAAGACTTGAAACTTCATAGAGCAGTCTACCTCGTAAGACCTTTCTTGCTCTACATATTATCCAAATACACATAAGGATACTTAGCATGTGGTTCATTATCCATAAACCTATTTCATGAAATAAATGACTAAAACCCTTGGAAAGGGCCTAATATTAATTGTGATATTATATAAAAACAATATGTAGATTGATTTGTGATGTTTTAATATATGTAATGATGTTGGGATCAACTATAATAGGCATTGGTGAAAATTATGATCACACTAGTTATACTATAAAGAAGATAACTTTAATCATTCACATCAATTTGTTTTTTTCTTCCTCACATAATTGTTCCCATAAATCTCATCCTCCTCTTTCTATACATGATAAAAATTTGTATAGGGGACGTTTTCTAAGAACTATGAAGGGATTGATTTCTATTACTATAGGATATGTTTTTGATCGTTCATCCTTGGGTAACAAAACTATTAAATTTAGAAAAAATGAATCATAAAAATGAATCATGACAAAAATGAGTCGACATATATGGTTTATACGACACTTGTTAAATCAATATATCAAAAGAAACCTCAGAAATCAATTAAATACATAAAAGGAAACATGTGAAATCAAGAAAATGTTATTTCATGAAAATATTCTGTGGACACTATGTGCCACACTTGATACATATACAAATAGACCGTTACTATATTTTTTCAACACATAAACAAAAAAACTAATCATGTTCGGATGATGAACACAACCCTTTACCCACTCCACCCCCATCTCTACTTCCTACTACCAGCTAAAAGAACATTGTATTGAAAATTAAACAATATTGTATATTTATATTTAGACATAAAACCAATAAGATTTTAAAAACTAAATTCTTTGTAATTTTTGTGATTTACCAGCTCACCCCCAGTTGATGCAATACCACCAGGTGAATATCTAGTCTTCTTCTGATATAGATCAATCAACTTTTTCACTATAGACGATATCTGAGCCCCCTAGTCCTAAACTATGTTTCGTGGAGAAGCAATATCTCTCTGAGTATCTCGGGGTATGGATGGACTAAAACTTGGATTAAATTCTACTGAAATCCCCGGTTTCCTGCCAAAGGCCATAGATGGTACGAGTCCCAAACCAATCATACACACTCTACCAGGATGCTCCTTCCCACAGACTTTAGAAACTGGGTCATCCAGGGAGACTTACTAGGACTATGCAGTATTGGAAACCCATAGTTCATTAATTTTTACATATAAATAAAATATAGTTATTATTAGAAAAAATATATATTATCATAATAACAAATGAGAATAAGTTACTACAATTAAAAATGAGTTCATACTCCAAATTCATAGGCAGGCTCATTAACAAAACATCCACCATATTTTTGTTGAACATTCTGGCACACTTATGTTCAGGATGCTTCATGCCCTAAACTCCGTGACTACATTAAAAAAACACAAATCAACAATTAAATATAATAAAAAATAATAGTGTCTCATAAATATTTAAACTAATGAAAAGATTACCATAGGAGATCAACTTCTAGAAAAACTCTATGACCCTGCAATGTAATGGATGGCCTAATTAGCCTGACTTGATGCATTCATTCTTGAATGATCCTGAAATAAATAAAATGAAATTTAATAGTAATACATCCACTGTCATCTCCTCTTCATATACATTTATAAATGTAAAGTGAAATTTTTATATTAATATATATATCAATACCATCTGCTTCTCATCACGATGTCTGTTAAAAAAACATTCCATTGCTATTTGGGTACCCCATCATGTAGCTTTTCATACATCTGTTGGGTTGTCAGTGAAGTATCATTGACATGGCCCCAAAATCTATATTAAATGTATTTCCATTTTTTCCCAAGAATTTTCAATGTCCACTTTCATGATATCACATCAGCAACTATAAAGTGAGAAAATATATATACACAAAAATTCATTTTGAATGTATTAATAACATGAAATTAAATTACACTATAATGTAATAAAATTACCATTATTTGGGAATCAAAAAAATCATTTTTAAAAATTTTAGGTATATGTCTACAATAATCATTTTAAATACAAAATGAAACCGGCTCCGTTGCATGCTGGCCTAAAATCTGGCCAAGTAATCCTACGACATCATCCATAGTAACCCCATATGAATCAAAAGGGGAAACTATCTTCTCTCTGGTTGGATTCCATACATCTGAATGTTTCATATTTTCCTCGACAATTTCATTGTTTCTATAATTAATAAACATATAGTTAGTATAAAAAAGTGAAATAAATTTATTCATATTAAAATTTGTACCTATAACAGTCACCCTCTAGTATCCCCACGTAGAACTAGAAGTGGAACACCTATCCCCCACTACTAAGGATCCTGAAGTGGGAGATGACGACTGAGCTACTAAAGGGATGCTCATAGAGGGTGTGAGACATGGTGAAAGGGGTGATGTTGCAGGGGAAAGCAAATGGTGGCTCATATGTCATAGGGAGGGAGATAGATGGATCTTCATTTGTCGCAGTGGTTGATGGAATGGTATATCACTTCCTCCTAGGAATTCCTATCATTTTATCAAATAAAATTAACGTCAGAACATATATTTGAAAACAATTATGAAAAAATAAAATTAAAAAAGATAATAGATTCACAGTACAAACAAACAAAATATAAATAACAATGATAATGAATGATTTCACATAGGAAAGAAGTGTTGGCTAAATTAATTCATAACTATACATAGATTCATTTTCTCCTTCAATCATGTTGGTTTCTTACTCCATTACATCATCGACTTCATTAATCCTTGATAGACTAATAATTTCAATATCATGGTGGACAAATAATTCTGAATCTTTTTGTTGATGAGATTCAATGTTAAAGGTCAAATATTCCACTCCATCACCCATTTCATAAAAATCTATTTTTTTACAAGAGAAACAACACTTCACCCTGCATACACAACATCATTCACATAATATACCATTGTTTCATGCGATGATAATATATATGGATTAGGAAGTTCACGATCACCAACATCAATCAAGAGAGAGAAGTTCAGAGAAGTAAATTGAAAGGAATCTCTTTTAACACCTATGATAATATCTACCCAATTGCAGATGAACAAAACTACTGAAAAATTCATATGGCAGTTTAATTAAATAATATCGTTAATCTTTCCACAGTATCTCACTTCAGTAAATTTAAATATACTACTATTATGTGTTTTCAAACCCTCTTCTCGATTGACTATATGAAATCTAACGCAATTAACAATGTACGTGTCGAAAATTCTAATTTTTTTAGTGGACCTTGAGAAAGAAACATCAAATATTCTGACAACTATACTTGAGTATTAGTATTCAAGATGTAAAAAATGAAATTTAATTTATTAGAATATCAAAATATATGTGTCAAAATAATATTAGTATTTATTTAAATATTTAGGAACATACACATCCTGAAAACCATTCTAAAACCTCTTTATTAATAGCTTTCGTTATATATTTATCATTTCATGTTTAGGCTCTCATTTATCTCTTTTTTTAAATCTTATAATATTTAAAAATGGATCTGAAATTACACTATTCCATAGCACATATCTATGTGCCTCTAATAATTCCATTTTTTTCAGTGTAGCATTGGAGGTCCTTCCAACTGAGCGGCCAATAGAATGAAATATTTTTTATTTCCCATGTATTTGAGATTGAGTCGATGTTTCTTCAACATGTCCAACTCGATTACATCTTGTCTCAATATCATCCAACTATTTAGAAAAAATGGTAAGACACTCCTCCACCAAATAGCCTTCAGTAATAGAGAATTATGGTTGAGTTTTATTTCTCACATATTATTTTAAATTCCAATGCTATCTGTGAAATAAAATAAATAGACATAATTATGCATTTAATTATGTGCCAAAAAATTGTTACTTGAATAAAAAGAATTTAAATAATGTACCTCTCAATTGGATACATCCATCGATAATGAACGGGGCCTCCTAATTTAGCTTACTCAACCAAATTCATAGCTAAATGCATCATGACAGTAAAAAATGATGGAGGAAAGATCATCTTGATTGCAAAAAGTTTCAATACAAACCTATGAAGAAGGCTTTTAAGCTCAAATGGATGTGGTGATTTCTCACATAGTTTTTTAAAAAATGTGCAGAATTGGAGTACAATATTAGTAACTTTTTCAGGTAATAATATACATAATGCCAATGTTAGTATCTGCTATAATAAAATATGTGAATCGTGATGTTTTAATCCATGTAACATATGATTATTTAAGTATAAAAAATCATAATGTTAATTGAATACCAAAAATATACATTAACATGTTTTAAAAATTGAATGAATGTATATTTATCCCAAATTTTCATTGGAAAAATTGTTGGAGCATACTTTTCATTCTTATCTAGCAAGAGATCATGTTTTTTGTTCATTACTTGTATGTATTTTTGAGGATTGAGATGATCCATTGACTTTCCATGCTAATTAAGTAATGTGAAGATCAAATTTTCATATAAATTCTTCCCAATATTCATCACATAATGATTATGCCACAAAAAATTAAATTTCTAATATAGAAGTTTGATGAATATACTTTTTTTCTACCATTGCAATATTCGGATTTCATTTGAAGATGCACTTCGAACCCGTTTCCTGCTATCATTCAAATGATTAACCTTCCCAAATTCTATTTCAACTTTTCCATGTTCTGTTAAATTTTCAGAACATTTGACAACATTGGAGGTCGTATAAAATCAATGAAATGATTTAATATTGATCTATTTTGCCGAAATCTATGAGATGCATTGAGAAATATTTGATGGCACAAGAAACACCATTTTCTACTATAAGGTAGCTATTTGGGATCAAAATCAAATTTATAAATAGGAAAATCCAAACCCATGTAAGTGTTCCTACAATATAAATTCTCATTCCCAGTAAAGTCACTAACGGTCCACATTTTTGTAGCAGGCATTTTGAAAATTTCTTTAGAAGAACAATCAAATGTCTCAACACCGTTTCTCCCTAACTCCTGTAATTATTCAATAAAAGACTGAAATTACACTTCAATATCATTTCCAGGCATTTTTTTCCTAGAATAATCCCCAAAATCATAAAATATTTTTTTTTCATAGACATCCATAGAGGAATATTGTAAGGGATCAAAAAAACTAGCCAAATTCTATAACCAGTACTCAACATCCCAAATGGGTTGAATCTTTCGACAGGCAATCCCAATCAAAAATTTCTAGGATTAGGTCATAAATCTGGATGTAATGAATCAAATTTCATCCATTATTGTGAATCTCATGGATGTCACATTAACCCATCATTATTATTATCTACATAATTCCACTTCATTTGTTCGGAAGTTTTTGATGACCTGAAAAATCTTTGAAATTGTGGATTTAAAGGAAAGTAACATAAATCCTTTATAGGTGTGTTACTTTCCTTATTTTTAATGGTTTTATGTTAATTCATACTTCCAAAATCACCCACCGACTGAAATCTATAAGAATAACATTTTTTGAAAGCATGTCTATTTCAATCCTCTCGCCAATAAAGCTTACATTCATTTGGACACACATTTATTTTTGTATAATTCAAACCAAGCAAGTAAACAACATTTTTCCTATCATAAAAATACTCAGGGATGATTTCTTCAGGAAATTCATCTTTCAAAAATTCAAATATCATGTAAATTTTCTTATTTGTAATTCCACATAGACATTTTATATGGTATAACTTTAGCAGAAAAGAACGTTTTGTATATTTCAAAAATACACTATACGACTCTTGATTTCCATCATCAACTAAATCATGAAAATTATTTTCCTCAGTGATGTATTCTCTTACATTAGTAATCACATAATCTAGAGGAGGATCCCATGATATGTTAAACTCTTCACCTGGTTATCCTCTATTCAAAAAAACAACACTTGTCAGGTTTCAATTTGTAGCACCCTCATATGGTTGTTCTAATATGTTTTGATGTTGATGGTGGTGTCTTGAAGTGCCAAATGGATCATTTATAAGGTTTTGAATTTCATTTACCATTTTCAATGATGTTGGAAGCTCATTCTCTAGATTTACATTTGTGCTCAACCTTTATGTAATGTTATATTCTTTATGCCATATCCAACACAAATATTGACAAGGGAACTTCTTCAATATTAAATGTTCATAAACTTCATATCTCTCCAATTATATTATAAAGTTACATTTAATGCATGGACATCTTATTCTCCCTTCAATGGTTCAATTAGAGAATGCAATATATATATACTCCTCCAACCAATAAACATACTAATTTGTGTTTCTCAATAATGTGATCCAACTTTTATACATGTATATCAGAATGTGCCTACACAGTATTTAAAAAATTAAAACACATAACTATTAAAAAACAAGGAAAGAGATTCATATATACTAGTCGAAAAAATATATAAATATGTTAATTATTTGAAAAAATATTAGGATTAGATAAAAAACCCACAAAGGCACTTTTTCCCAATACCACATAGTAACTTAAGGCACATTACGATTATATCTGGCCAAGACATTTCTCATAATATACCTATCAAGCCTCAACAATTCTATCTCATGTCTACCAAGTCATCAAAAACTATAAAAAAAATTCAATGAAGATGCATGAATGCCTTTGATACCAATTTTTCACAAACCAACCTAGGTAACCTACTTAAGAGGCACATAATGTAGTTTTGAAATATCCCAGTGGGTGTTCCCAATCTCCTAAGGCTTGTTAATAGTGTCTTAGAATCAAAACAAACTAGATTTAATGATTTCTCCATAAGTAAAACTAATCAAGAAAAATTAGATAATATAAAATAAAAATATTTGGTATTAAAAACACTCCATGAGTAATAAATTCACATGTAAATATATAAAAGTCTAAAAAATTGAATGTTTCATCAATTCGACCATCAATATCAAAACCTAGAAACTCCATGTAACAAGTGTATTGCACGTTCCACCAGTCACCACTAACTCCCCAGGTCGCTCTAATTATGAAAATTCACCACCTACGATTGGATCTTTCCATATTATTGGACCCTGAATAATAAAATATATAAATTATAAAAGGAAATGGTAGTGTGTGATAAAAAAGATCAGTAGGATATCACCAATAATTTAATAATCAATATATAAAAATAATCAATATTTTATATATTTTAAATAAAATTTATCATGGAGATATTTTTCAATTTCAATTAAAACATTCTTGATAAAACATTTCAATGTCTATGTAAAAACATGTTTGAATGTAAATTTCTATAAAATTATAGAGATATAACCATCTACATTAAAAAAAAGAATGGATAAGAATTTCTATCGAAATAGACATGATTAGATTATTTCAATCAATAATTGGAACGTATAAAAAATTTTAAGACATTTTCAATAATAGAACCATGGTGATAACATCTAGGGTTAGTACCAGTCACAAGGTTTTACAAAATCTCAGTGAAATATGCCTCTAGGTGTACACACACTCCATAGATCCACAAGATTAGGGGGAATATGATGACACCCCAAATAATGAACTACATTTCATCAAGTAGTTTTGTTTCATTTTCATCATCAAGTCGATGTAAGATATCAATTTACCTACCATCAATATTCTTTCTCTTAACTGATTTTAATTCCATGTGCTTCATAGATATTAGTCATAATTTGGGATATCATTCAGTACAATCAATAATTTAATCAATAAAATAAATACTCCCCAATTCATTGTTTCAAAACATGCCTTTAATTGGAAAAACCATTAATGATTTTACATGTAAAATAATAAACAACAAATTATTGTTCAATTGGTAGATATAGAAATAATTAGAATATACATAGATAGAACCAGGTAGAAGAATTCAATGAAGATAAGAGAAGAACAACCACTAAATTGTTGATTAAATTATAATATCATCTTTACAAGGTAGTGTTATTATCTAAATAAATTTTTATTCCCCTTAATATACTGTATAATAGATGAAAATAGTTTTGCACTAGATCATAGAATCACACAGTGCTTTACATTATCAATGAGAACTTGGGACATTAAAATTTATCATTGATGGGAAATTTTAACACCACAATGGTATTTTATAACCATTAAATGGGTCTTAAATCTATCTAAATAAAACTTGATAGAAACATCATGGCCAAATAATTTGTTAGACAGTTTAAATTCAAAAAAAAACAGAATTATTTGTGAGAGTGAAGAGATAGTTTATCATTCCAAAATAATCATTGATAACCAAAAAATAAATACCAATTCAATCCAATTTAAAATAATTTATAAATAGTTAAAAATATCTCTATAATAATAGGTTAAAAACATATAATTATCACATCATTAACTTATGTAAAATTCAAATTTGAATTTTGTAAACTATTTTCCATAAACAAGAAATTATATGATATAAATTCAAAATTCAAAAACGTAATATTTTAAATATTATAAAATATCATTGAATATTATTATTAGCACTGAAAATAAATTTAGATATTAAAAAAAATGTCTTAAAATAAATAAATTCAAAATTTGATACCTCTTTCTTTAGATTTATGTGTGAAAAGAAGAATAATTTAAACATTTATAAAAAACTATTTAAAACATTCTAAAAATATATCTCATGGATTAATATATATATATATATATATGTATTTATAAAATAAATAATTTAATAAAAATAACTAATATAACCTTTTAGTAAGTGAAAATATCAAAATACATGAAAAACAGAGAATTTTAGAAATTCCATAAAAATAAACAATTTGACTGATGAAGCGTATAAATTTATCATTCACATAAATCATGAGGGACGATCAACTGAATATATCAATCAATTGACAATGAGAATCATACCAACCATAAGAAGAAAACTACCCAAGAAGTATTGACTATATGAACAAATAATCGACAATAAGATAGATTAGAGATTTCAGGAATAAAATTTGGATCAACTATATAAAGGAAATGACTGACCACATGAAGAAATAAAATGATTGTGAGGTAACTACTAGAACGTTGGTGAGGAGGAAAGGTGATTTGGTGGCATGGGGATAGGGACTCGGGGGGTCATTGAGGAGGGGTGGGATCTTGTTGGGGTCGGGGGGAGAAGGGGGGTCTCGCGAAGGTCTGGGGAGAGATGTGTTAGGATAGAAAAATATTGTTTTAGCAGAGGTTTATCAAAAACCACTGCTAAATCATTTATAAAAATATTAATGGTGGTTCAGTAAATCACCGCTAAAAAACTGCTGCAAATGGCTATTTATGTTTTAGTGGGTTTAGGGTCTTTATGTTTTTAATAATTTTTTGGTTTTTGTGTTTTTTATGGTTTTTAGGGACATTTTTGGGTTTTTTTGTCTTTTTGGGCATTTTAGTGGTTTATATGGTGTTTTAGGGTCCTTTAGTGTTTTTAGGGTTTTTGGTCCTATTAGAGATTTTGAGTTTTTTGGGGACCATTGGGGTTTTAGGGATTTTTGGGTCATTTAAGGAATTTATGATTTTTAGGGACTTTAGTTGGGTTTTAGGGTATTTAGAGTTTTTAGGGTTTGTTAGTGTTTTATAGTCTTTTAGGATTTTACAGCATATTATTGTCCTTTAGGGGGTTTAGGGGTTTTTTGTGTCATTTATGGTTATTATGTATTTGGGTTATTTTTGGTATATTTTATAAATTTAGGGACTTTTAGGGGGTTTAAGTGTTTTGGGTGGATTTTAGTATTTATTAGGTTTTTTGGGGATTTCAGGTGATTGTAGTTTTTTAGGAATTTTTTGTTGTTTTTAGGGTTTTATGAAAATTTTGTTATTTTTTTGGTTTTATATATCATAGTGTCCTTTAGATTTTTTAGTGTTTCAAGGGTTTTAAGGGGTTTTGGTGTTATTTAGGGTTTTTAGGGGTTTGATGGTTTTTAGTGTTATTTTGGATTTTTAGGGTTTTTAGGGTTTTTAAGGGTTTTCAGATTTTTAATGGGATTTGTTTGTTTTATGGGTATTGGGTTTTTATGGATATTAGGGTTTTATGGTTTTTAGGGTTTGGACTGTGTTTTATTTTTTTTATAGATTTTATAATTTTTTGGTCACCAAATTTATTTATGGTTTTTAAGGTTTTCTAGGTGTTTTAGGGATGTATTGTTATTTTGAGTTTTTAGGGATTTTTTGTGTTTTTTGCACATTTTAATGTTATTAGTGTTTTTTTTAATTTAAAGGGTTTTATTTTTTCTTGGTTTTAGTGTTTTTAGGGTTTTTCTGGGTTTTAGGTTTCTAAGGGTCTTTGTTTTTTAAAAATTTTATAATTTTTAAATAGTTTTATGGATTTTATGGGTTTTAAGGATTATAAGGTTTCATGGTTTTTAAAGTTCAAAGGGTTCTTTTGGGTTCTGGGTTTATAGATTTGTTTTGGGGATTTTTTGGTATTTTTAGGGGGTTAGGGACTTTTATGGATTTTTATTGTTTTAAAGGGTCTTTATGTTTTTATAATTTTCAGTGGTTTTGGTTGTTTTAATATATTTTTAGGGGTTTTAGGGGTTTCTTAATGGGTTTTATTTTTTATAGGGTTTATTACGGTTTTTAGGATTTTTTAGGGGTATTAGGGTTTTAAGGGGTTTTTAGTATTGTTTTGAGGGTTTCTATGTGTTTTAGAGTTTTAGGGGTTTTTTGGTATTTAGTGTCGGGGGTTTAGTTTTGTGTTAGGGTTTAATTGGTATTTGGGATTTAATATTTTTAGTGGTTTTAGATTTTTTTTGGTTTTGAGGGGTTTAGGGTATTTTATTGGTATTTTTTGGGTTTTTATGGTTTTAGAGGATTTATGGGATTTATCGTTTTTTAGAGTTTTTATGTTTTAGGGTTATAATGGGTTTTTAAAATTTATTGGGTTTTATTATGGTTTTTATTGTTTTTATAATTTTTTGTGTGATAGGGGATTTATGGTATTATGGGGTTTAAGTGAATTTGGGGTTTCTTATGGTTTTCAGGTAATTTCATGGTTTTTAGGGGTTTTTAGGGTCATCGGGTTTTCTAGTGAATTTTAGGGAATTTTTATCATTTTAAGGGATTCTTAGTGTCTTTCAGGTGTTTTCATGGTTTTTTACTATATTTTGACTTTTAGGTTTATTATTATTTTTTTGTTTTGAGGGGGTTTTTGGGTTTTTGGGTTTAAGGGTAATTAGTTTTTCTAATGGTTTATAAATGCATTTAGGGGATTTTAGGGTTTTATTCACGTTTTTAATGGTTTTAAGGGTTTTAGGGGGGTTTGGGTCTTTTAAGGGTATTTTAAAGGGTTTTATTGAATTTTATCGGTTTTGGGGTTTTTAGATCTTAACTTTTTTTGGTTTTTAGGGTTTTTGTAGGGCCTTTATGTGTTTTATTAGTTTTTATGTTTTTAGGGTTTTAACGGTTTCTTAGAGGTGTTTTAAGGGGTTTTATTGAATTTTATAGGTTTGTTTGGTCATTATAGATTTTTTGTTTTTTGGGGGTTTATTGTTTTCTTAGGGTTTATGGGTTTAATTTGTTTTCAGGGTTTTTATGGTCTTTTTGGTCGTTTTGGATTGAAGGGTTTTCATTTTTTGGGGGTTTTAGAGGTTTTTGGGTCTTTTGGGTTTCATATTCATTTAGTAATTTTTATTATTTTAAGGATTATAGGTTTTTATGTATTTTTTGAGTTTTTAAGGGTTTTTTGGTTTTTTGGATTTTTAGGTTATTTAGGGTTTTCATGGGTTTTTTGGTTTTAGTGTTTCTTCAGTTTTTAGGAATTTTTTCGGTTTTTAGGGGTTTTAGTGGTTTTAATTGTCTTTAGGGTCTTATTTGTTTTTATATATTCATAGTATTTTGTGTTTTTTGGATTTTAAATCTTTTTTTAGGAAATTTAGTCGGACATAGGAATTTTTAATGTTTTATGCTTTTACAGACTCAATGGTATTTTAGGGTCTATTAGTGAATTTATGCGTTTTTAGGGCTTTTGGACTTTTTTAGTTTCTATATTTTTAGGGGGTTTATGGGTTTTAAGGATTTATTAAATATTATGAGTTTTTGTGGGGTTACTATTTTTAAATTTTATTATGTTTATAGTGTTTTTATTAGTTTTTAGAGGGTTTAATTATTTTATGGGCGTTTCAGTGTTTTTATGGGTTTTAGGGTCTTTAGATTTTTTTTTGGTGATTGGGGTATTTTAAAGACGTTTGGGTACATTTTATTTATTAGAGGATTTTTTATATGTTTTAGTCTTTTTAGGGTTTGAAGGGATTTTTTTATGTTTTTTAGGTTTTTATGGTTAATAGACGGTTTTAGGGTTTTAAGGTGTTTATAGAGATTTATAGGGATTTAAGGGTATTTGTTTTTTTATTTAGTTGTTAGGGTATTTTGATGGGATGTTTTTGGCCTTGTGTTGATTTTTTTTGGACTTTTTAGTGTTTTAAGAGATTATTATGACTTTTTAGGTGTTTTAGGGGATATATGGGTTTTAGGGATTATTTATATTTTTTTGGTGTTTATTTGTGATTTAGTGATTTGGGGATCTAAGGGTGATAGGAATATTATGGATTTTAGGGTTTTATATATGTTTTTTTGGTTTATAGTTTTTTTGTTTTTTGGGATTCTAACAGATTTTTATGGTTTTTATTGTGTTAAAGGGTTGTTATCTATTTCTAGGGTTTTTAAACATTTTAGGGGTTTTAGATTTTTATGATCATTTACTGTTTTTTATGTTCTTAGAATCTTTTGTAATTTTTAGTGTTTGTAGGGTATTTCTTAGTTTTAGGGTTATTTGAATTTTTTAGGAATTTTAGGGGTTTTTTATTTTTTAGGTACTTCATTGAGTTTAGGTTCTTTTAGTGTTTGTTTAGGGTTTTTGGGCCTTCAGGGTTTAAGGTATAGGTAATAGTGTTTTGGGTATATATTTTAGGGTTTCACCTCTAGGGTTTTGGGTTAAAGTGATGTGGTCTATATTTTATAGTGTAGGGTATAGATTATAGGGTGTCGGGTATAGGATTTAGGTTGTACGATTTAGAGTGTAGGGTATTGGGTTTAGAGTGAAGAATTTTGGTTTTAGGGCCTCAGATTTAGTGTTTAGAGTGTGTGGTTTATAGTTTATAGTGATGGGAATAGGGTTCAGGGTTTAGGGTTGTTTAGGGTTTTTATGTTTTTAGTGTTTTGTTAATTTTTAGGGGTGGTAAGGTTTTTAAGAAATTTTTATGGTTTTATAGGATTTTAATGTTTATATAGGTTTAGTTGTTTTTAGATATTTTATTATATTAAATTTGTTAATATTTTTTGTGGTTTTATGGATTTATATTGGTTATTGAGTGATTTTTTGGGTTTCTTGGATTTTAGTGGTTTTATAGACTTTATAGTTTCTAAATTTAAGGGTTTCTTGTGTTTTAAGGCTGTTTATGGGTTTTATTGTTTTATTGTTTTTAGAATTTGTTTACTATTTTTGGATTCTATTAGTTTTTTGGGGGTTTTGGGTCTTTAAGTTGTTTTATATTTTTAGGGTATATTAGGGTCTTTTGGGGGTTCTTTTTGGTTTTTTTGGGTTTTTGTAGATATTAGATTTTTTTGTTTAATTGTTCCCTAGTGTTTCTAACAG
The DNA here is from genome assembly GCA_963277665.1 of Viscum album. Taxonomy (NCBI): domain Eukaryota; kingdom Viridiplantae; phylum Streptophyta; class Magnoliopsida; order Santalales; family Viscaceae; genus Viscum; species Viscum album. The sequence continues at coordinate 872,187,097 of OY728152.1, read as the reverse complement.
TTCTATAAGGTTCTTAGAGTTCTAAGGGGTCATTATTTTTATGGAATTTCTTGATTTTTAGGTGGTTATTGGGGTTTTAGGGGTTTTGATGTTTCCAAGGTTCTTTTGGTTTTTTATATTTTTTTTGGGTTTTATGGGGAATTTTTAGAGTGTTTTTGTTATTTTTAGGTGTTTTATGGGTTTTAGGGATTTCAAGTTTGGGGGTTGGGTATGTTTTTTGATTAAGCGGTTTTTAGGGTTTTTATGGTTTTATTGGATTTTTTGGGGTATTTTTATGTTTTTTTGGGTATTTAGGGTCATTTAAGGGTATTTGGATTCTAGGACCTTTCTAGAGTGTATAGGGTTTTAATTTTTTTAGGGTTTTGGGTGTTTTAACAGTTTTTAATGAATTATTAAGTGGTTTTTGGAATAATTTTTTTCTTTTAGAGTTTTTTGGGTATTAATGTTTTTGAGTGATTTTTATGGTGTTAAAATATTTTTAATTGTTTTATGGATTTTTAAGGGTTTATGTTATTTATTATTTTTAGTGTTTTTGTGTTTATATGCCTTCTTAGTTATTTTTTGGGGTTTTAGGAGTTTTTTTTTGATGTTTTGGGTTTTTTAGTATTTTAAGGGGACTTTATGGGTTTTATGTAATTTAAGGCTTCCGGGATCTCTTAAGGTGGTTTAGAGGCTTTTGGTATTTTTATGTGTTTTGGGTGTTTTAGGTATTAGTGCTCATTTAATGAATTTTACGGTTACTAAATTATTCTGTACATTTAGGGTGTTTTAGGTTCTTGTAGACGTATTTGGTGTTTTGAGGTTCTTTGAGGGTTTAGAGTATAGGGTTTAGGGTTTCGCGTATAAAATTGAGGGTGTGGGGTATATGGTTTAGGTTGTAGGGATTATGGTTTATGGTGTGTGGTATAAGGTTTAGGGTGAAGGGTTTAGGGATTATGTTGTATGGTATAGGGTTTAGATTGTAATTTTTTGTGTTTTGGGTGTATGGTAGAAGGTTTTATATATATGGTTTAGGAGTTACGGTGTAGTTTGTAGGGTTTAAGGTGTATGTATTAATGTTTAGGGTAGGCCTATGGTTAATGGTCTTTTATGTTTTTAATGTTGTGTGCAGTTTTTGGGGGTTTTATGGTTTTTATGGTTTTAGTTGTTTTATGGTTATTATGTTTTTTGGTTATTTGGGTTTCATAGTTCTTAGGGTGTTCATAGTTTAATGGTTTTTAGAGTTTTTGTGTTTTAATGGGTTTTTTGGGTTTATAGGGTTTTTGTGACATTTTTGGATTTGTCTATTTTTAGGGGGGAGGTTTTGGAATTTTATGGTATTTTAGATTTTTATGGGGTTTTATGATTTTATGGCGTTTTTTAATTGTTCGGTTTTTTGGGATTTGAATGGGTTTTTTCAGTTTTTATGGATTTTAGATATCTTATGGTTTTATGGGGATTTGACATTTTTATGAATTCAGGGGGTTTTATGTTTTTTCGTGTTTAAAGGGTCTTATGGTTTTCTAAATTTATTTGGTGTTAGGGGATTTTTTAGTTTTATTGTGTTTTTAACATTTTTATGGTTTCATGGAGTTTTATGGGTTTTTAAAGTTTATAATCATTTAGTGGTTTTATGGTCACAATATATTTTTGGTTTTTTATAGTTTTTTTGTAGGTATTAATGGTCTTTTAACATTTTTAGGGGTTTAAAGTCTATTTTAGGTTTAATGGTTTTATTTTATTTTTGATGTTTTAGAGTTTTTAGTGTGTTCTATGGTTTTAGCATATTATTGGGTTTTTAGAGTATTTTAGGGGTTCTGGGTTATTTTAATTTCTTTTATGGTTTTTTTTGTGTTTTGGGGCATTTTAGTGTTTTTAGGGTTTTAGGGCCTTTTAGGGGTTAGAAGGGGGTTTTATGGTTTTCAATGGTTTTGATGTATTTTATATATTTTTATTTTTTAAGGTTTTAGGGTGTTTTATGTGTTTTTGGTCTTTTAGGGTTTTAGGGTATTTTAGGATTTTTTTGGTTTTTAGGTTTTTTTGGGGTTTAATGGGTTTTTTCACTTTTATGTTCATTTGGATTATTATGGTGTTTTGTGTCTTTTACAGTTTTAGGGTCATTTTTTGTTTGTTTATGGGTTTAAGGGTATTTATGTCTTTAGTGGATTTTGGTTTTTTTTTGTTTTTTGGATTATTTTTGTTTTTAGGGTTTTTAGAGGTTTAGGGATTGTAAGGGATTTTTGGTGATTTAATGGAATTTAGGGGATTTCAAATTTTTACGGTTTTTTTGGTTTTTTGGGTTTTTAGGTGTTTTTAGTGTTTTAAGTATTTATAGTGTTTCTATGTTTTTTAGGTGTTTTAGGGTGTTTCAGGTTTTTTGGATTTTTCAGGGTCTTTTAAGGAATTTAAGGGGTTTTAGGTTATTTTAGGGCCTTTAGCATTTTCAGGGTCTTTTGGGGGTTTTACGGGATTTATATGGTTTTTTTGGGTTTTAAATTGGTTTTATGGTTTTTTTGGGAGTTTAGGGTATTTTTAAATGTTTTTGGACATTTAGGGTTTTATGGGTTTTTAGAAATTTTAGGTTTTTAAGTGTGTTTGGGGGGTTTATTTGGTTTTTAGGGTCCTTGTAAGTCTTTATTGCGTTTTTATGGCCTCCATAGAGATTGTTTTTTGTTTTTAGAGTCATTTTATTAATTTTTGAGATTTTAGGATCATTTATAATTTTATGGTTTTTTGGGAATTTTAAGGGTTTTTTTGTAATTTAAACATTTTGGGGTTTACCTGGATTTTAAGGGGTTTTAGCTATTTTTATGTGTTTTTTGGTTCTTTATGGTTTTAGGTTTTTTAAGGACATTAGGGGTATTAAAATTTTGGGGACTTTTGCTATTTTTTTGGTTTTTGGGTATTTTAAATATTTTTTTGTGGTTTTGTGGTTTTCAGGGGTTTTATGAGTTGTTAGTGTTTTTAGGATATTTTTTGGTGGTTTTGGGCCTTTTAGTTTTTTTCATGTTTGTAGGATTTTTATGGGTTTTACTATTTTTAGGGTTTTTGTTATTTTAGGTATTAGGATTTTTATGGTTTTATGGTCTTTTCAGTGTTTGTGGCGTTTATAGGGGTTTTGGGACTTTATTTTGTTTTTATGTTATTTTTAGGATTTTTAGTATGTTATTTGTTTTTTTGGGTATTTTTAGGAGTTTTAGTGGGGTTTTCATGGTATTTAGGAGGTTTCTGTTTTTATGGGTTTTTAGAATTATTTCGTGTTTATATGTATTTTAATCTGTTTAGTGGTATTTTATGTCATTTAGGTTTTTTGTGGTCTTTTAGAGGTTCTTTTGGGATTTTAGGGTCACTATGGGTATTAGGGGTTTTTAGGTCTTTTTGGGATTTAGGGGGTTCTATTGTATATTAGTATTATTAGGGGGGTTTGAGGACTTTAGGGTGTTTTAGGTTAATTTTTTGTTTATATGTTTTTAGGGTCTTTTTGTTTATGGTATTTTGTTTAGGGTTTTGGGCGTTTGGTTTAGGGTTTAAGTTGTGGGGTTTAGGGTTTCGTGTTTCATGTTAACGGTGTACGGTAGGGTTTGGGTATTGGGTGTAGGGTTTATGCTGTAGGTTTTTAGGTTTTAGGGTTTAATGTGTCGAGTGTAGGGTTTAGGGACTTCTAATGATTCTTGGGGGAGGGGTTTATGGTTTTTATAGTTTTTATATTTTTAATCTTTTTTAGGGGTTTTAGTGTTTTTTGGATTATTAGGGATTTTAAGAGTTTTTATGGGGTTTTGGGAGATTTTTTTTTTGTAGTTCCTAAGGGTTTCAGGGTCTTAAATTGTTTTAATTTTTTTATGGTTTTATGGGTTTTTTTCTGTGTTTGTAGGGGTTTTATAGTTTTTTGGGTTTTTAGGATTTTTTGGTTTTTTATGGGATTTTAGTGTTGTAAGAGTTTTTAGGGTTTTTAAGGGTTTTAGAGTTTTTGGGAATATTTAGTGTTTTTATGGGTGGTAATTTATTTTAAGGGATCTAGGGTTTTTAGATTTTTTAGGTTTTAGTGTTTTTTACAATTTCAAGTGTTTTTATTGTATTTTCAGTTTATTTTGGGTCTTAAATGTCCTTCTGGGGGTTTGTGGTTTTTTGGTTTTTTTCTGTTTTTTATGGTTTGTAGGGTTTTTACTATTTGTGGGGTTTTTTGGTTTTAGGGTTTTAGTGTGTTTAAGGTTTGTTAGGGTTTTAAGGGTTTTCATAGTTTTTAGGTTTTTCGGATTTTGAGGAGTTTTAGGCGTTTATATTCATTTGATTATTTCATGATTCATTGGGATTTTTTATGGTCTTAGTCTCTTTTAAAGGGTTTTTTTTGGTTTTTTGCATCTTTTAGGGTTTTAAGGGATTTTTTTGGGTTTTTAGTCATTCTGGGTATTTTGGGCCATATGGTATTTTTAGTGTTTTTTTGGATATTTGATGATTTTATGTTTTAGGTTACTTTGGAGATTATGTTATTGTTTTGAGTATTATGGGGTTTTATGTAATTTTAGGGCATTTAGGGGTTTTAGATTATTTTTTTCATTTAGGGTTTTTTGGGATTTTTGGGTCTTGTAGGGTTTTCAATATTTCTGAGATTTTTTAAGGGTTTCATGGGTTATATGGTCTTTTAGGTATTTGAAATAAATTTTAAGAGGTTTTTAGGTATTTAGTAGTTTTTAGGGTCTTGTGGGGATTTTAGGGTTTTATGGTCTTTAAGGGGTTATTAGTTAATTGTAGGTGGTCTTTAGGGTTTATAGGGTTCTTTTTGATTTTGAGGATTTTAAATGTTTTCATGGGTTTTTATTGGATTTTTATAATTTCAACGGGGTTTTAGGGTGTTTTAGGGGTTTTATTATCTTTTATTATTTTGGAGGATTCATTAGTGGTTTTTTTGGTTTTTAGAGGATTAACATTTTTAAGGATTTATGGTATTTAACGGTTTTAGGGGTCTAAATGGTTTTTCGGTTTATAGTGTTTCTGGGGATTTTAGTGCTTTTTGGTTCTTTTAATGTTTTTTATTTTATGTATTTTATGGTTTTAGTGTTTTTTAGTATATTAGGGTTTTAAGGGTTTTAGGGGTTTTTAGTGTTATTGGGTATTCAAAGGGTATTCCGATTTTAAGGGTTTTTAGTGGTTTTTAGGTTTTTTACGATTTGAGGGGTTTTAAGTGTTTTTAGTGTTTCTTGTTTTTTGGTTTTGTTTCGGGGTTTTTGTTTTTAGGGTTTCTTTTTTTTGGTTTCTAGTTATTTAATGTTTTTTAGAGTTTTTAGTGGTTTAGGGTTTTAGGGGATTTATAAATTTTAAAGGTTTTATGGTTGTTTATGTTCTTTTTAGGTTTGAGGGGTTTTTATGGGTTTTGGAGTTTTTAGGACGTTTTTGGGTCTTAGGTACTTTTTTGATATTTTTAATATTTTTTGGGATTTTAGGTTTTTAGGGTATTTAAGATTTTTAGGGTACTATAGAGAATTGTTAGGGTTTTAGGATCTTCATTGTTATATAGTGTGTTTTATGGGTTTTGTTGGGTTTTAGTAATTTTTAGGGGTTTTTATTAATTTCATGGGGGTTTTGGGGTTTTTATGGATTGTAGAGTTTTTATGGGATTTTATGGGATCATGAGTTTTTTGTGTTTTAGGGGTTTTAGCATTGGGATGTTAAGATTTTCTTAGGGTTTTAGGGTTATTATGGTTTTTAGGGTTTTATGTGTTTTTTTGTGTTTTAGGGGTTTTTATAGTTTCAAAGGGATTCATGGGTTTTTTGTGATTTTAGGGGACTTAGTGTTTTTACGGTTGTAGGGTATTTTTAGGGGGTTTTAGGGGTTTTAGTGTATTGAGGGGTTTTGGAGTTTTTTGTATCATTTAGGGTTTTTTAGGGTTTTTATCATATTTTATGGATTTTTTAGGGTTTTATGGTTTTTTAGGGTTTTATGTTTTTAGTTTTTTTTATGTTTTTTATGATTATTAGTGATTTTAATTTATTTTTATTATTTTTATCATTTTTAGAGTTTTTTGGTATTTTTTATTTTCTTAGTGTTCTTATAATTTTTAGGGATTTTATAGTTTTTAGTTTTTACGATTTTGATACGATTCAATAGAGTTTTTAGGGTTCTTTTATGGGTTTTTGGTCCTCGTAAGTCGTTTAATTATTTTATTTCTTTGGGGTTTTGTAGGGTTTTAGGGGTTTTAATGGTTTAAATAGTTTTATGGGTTTTTAAGTTTTTTTTTGGGTTTTTAGTATTTTTTGTGATGATATTTTTATATTATCATGGTTTTGAAAGTTTTCTTAGGGGTTTTATGGTTTTCTAGGTTTTTGGATTTCCTTACCATTTATTTTTTTTAGGGTTTTTTTAGGTTTTTATATTTTTAGTGGTTTTTAGGATTATTTGTTTTCACTGATTTTAAGGTTTTAATTATTTTTCATTTTTAAGGGATTTTTTTGGTTTTTTTGAGTGTTTTTATGGATGTTTTAGAGTGTTTATGGTATAGATTTTAAGGTGTAAGATATAGTGTTTAAAGTGTTATGTATTGGGTTTAGAGTGTAGTTATATGGCTTATAGGGGTTGGTGTTTGGGTTTAGGGTGTAGGGTATTGAGTTTAGGGTGTAGGTTTTAATATTTAGGGTGTATGGTATAGGGTTTAGGCTATAAGGTTTATGTTTTATTGTGTATGGTATAGGGTTATGGGAGTAGGATTTCAGGTATTGGTTATATAGTATAGTGTTTTTGTGTGTAGGGTTTAGTGTGTAAGATATAGGTTTTAGGGTTTATGGTTTTGGATTATAATTTTGGTTATAGGGTATATGGTGTAGGGATTATGGTGTATGGTGTCCGGTTTATGATTTTGTGTTTAGGGTTTAGGGGGATGAGTAAAGGGTCAAGGGATTAGGTTTTAGGGTTTAGGGTACAGGGAGTAGGGTATTAGATTTTGGGTGTAGTGTTTATGGTTTATAGTGAAGGGTATTTGGTTTAGAGAGTAGGTTTTAGGGTTTTGGTTGAAGGGTTTAAGGTTTAGGTTTTATGATTTCAGTTTATGGTGTAGGTTTTAGTGTTTAGGGCATAAGGTTTAGAGTTTATAGTTTAGGGTGTATTATTTATGTTGGAGGGTTTAGGGTTTAGTTTCTATGTCATATGGTTCATGTTGGAGGTTTTAGGGTATAGGGTTTATTTTATTGGGATTAGGGTGTAGAATTTGGTGCTTAATGTGAAGGGTATATTGTTTAGTGTGTATGGTATAGGGTATATTGTGTGGGTATTTGGAATAGAGTTTAGGTTGTATGGTTTAGGGTTTAGGGTGTAGGTTTTATGGATTTGGGTGTAGGTTATATTGTTTTATATGTTGGGTTTTGGGTTTTGGGTGTAGGTAATAGGGTTTTGGCTGTAGAGTTTATATTTTAGGGTTTAGGGTATATGATTTTTCTTGTAGGGTTTAAGGTTTGGGGTGTAGGGTGTAGGGTAATGGGTTTAGGGTGTTGTGTGTATGGTTTATGCTCTAGGTTGTATGTTTTTTTGTTTCAGTTGTCATTTTTAATGTTTCGGGTGTTTGGTATACATTTTATGGTGTAGGGATATGGGTGTGGGGCAAATGTTTTAGGGTTTAGGGTGTACATTTTAGGTTTTTTTAGTTTTTAGGGTTTTTATGAGGTGTTAGGATTTTTACGGAGTATAATTTTTTAGGGATTTTAGTAATTTATTTGATTAAATGATTTAACTTTTTCTTAGTTTTCTAATAGTTTAAGGGGGTTTAAAGGTCTTTAGGGTTGTTCAGATTTTACTGTTTCTTATAATTTTAGGTTTTAAAAGTGATTTTAGGTGGCTTATGGTTTTTATGGGTTTTTAGGGTGTTAGTGTTTTTAATATTTTTAGGGGTTTTATGGTTTAGGGGAATTTTTTGGGTTTAAAATTTTTTTATGTGTTTAATGGGTTTAGGATTTTTTTTATTTTATTATGTTTTTAGCGTTCTTTGGGTTCCCTTATGGGATTTGGGAGCTTTAGGGTTCTCATATTTGGGGGGGGGGGGGTTAGGAGTTTTTGTGTTTTTCGTGATTTCAGGATTTTAATGGTTTTATGGGTATTTTTCAGGTTTTTGGGTATTTATTAGAGGTTTAAGGTTATTTAGGGTTTTAGGGGTTTTTAAATATTTTTATGGTGTTTCATATTTTTAGGGGGTTTTTAGGTTTTTTCTAGTTTTTGAGTTTTTAGATTATTTCGGTGTTTTAGGGTTTTGAATGTTTTTTCCGTTTGTTTTAGGGTGTTAGGGTTTTAAGGATTTTATGATTTTTAGGTGTTTATTGGGTTTTTAGAGAGTTATAGGGTTTTTTTATGTTTAGTTTTTTTTGGTATTTAATCATTTTTATTTGGAATTTAGTATTTTTTATATTGTTTTTAGTAGTTCAAGGGTTTTTTGGTTTTAGAGTATTTTAAGGGTATCAACGGTTTTTTTTTAAAATTTTAGAGTTTTTAATGTTTTTAGGGGTTTTTAGAATTGTAGGTTTTTTGTATTTTTATTGGTTATAAGGGGTTTTAGGTTTTTTAGGGTTTTAATGGATTTTTAAGGGTTTTAATTTAGTTGGGTTTTAGGTGTTTTTAGATATTTAAAAGTATTTTGTGATATTTTTAAAGGGTCTTTAAGTATTTTATGTGTTTTTTGTTCTTTGTGTTCTAGGTGGTTTTATGTTTTCTTAGTGTTTTATTATTTTAGGTGTTTTTAACATTTTTATGGATGATGTGTTTTGTCATAATTTTAGTGGGTTTTTGATTTTATATGGGTTTTTGACGTTGTCATGGGTTTTTTTGGAAATTTTTGGGTTTTCAGGGCTTCTGTGGGTATTATTGTTTTTTTAATTTCCCCTACAGTATTTATGGGGTTTTTTTATGGTTTTTAGGGATTTAGGGGTTTTTGTTTTTTAGGGTTTTAGGTACTTTTTGGTATTTATGGTTTCTTGGTTTTTTGTCATTAGGGTTTTTACTTTTTTATAGGGGTTTTTATGGTTTATAGAGTATTTTAATGATTGTATTTTTTTAATGTATCATAATATTTTTTAGGGTTTTAGGGTCATTTATGGTTAGTATTGAGTTTTAGAGTCTTTTATGGTTTATATTTTTTTTGGGTTTTTTTGGGTTTTAAGGTATTTATAGGGTTTTTTAGATTTGTGGGGTTAAATTTTTTTTTCATTTTGGGGTTTTTGGGATGTTTTAGGGTTTTTTGGGGATATTGGGAGTTTAAATTTTTTATGTGCTTTAGAATTATAGTTATTTTAGGTGTGTTATGTTTTTTGGTGTTTTAAGGTGATTATCATGTTTAATGGTTTTTAGGGTTGTGAAGATTTTAGGTTTTTTATGTGGATTATGTACTTTTTAGTGTTTTATGGTGTTTTGGGGTTTTTAGTGTTTTTAGGGGTTTTAGGGTTTTCAATGTTTTTATGGTATTCTAGGTTTTGTAGGGGTTTATGTCTTTTTACTATTTTTATGGGTTTTATATTATTTTATGGGGTTTTGGGTCTTTTATGGCCGCTAAGAAACTTAAAGAGTTTATAGCGACTTTTAGGGTGTTTTGGGTCATTTAATATTTTTCTAGGGGATTATGGTTATTAGGTGTTATAAGTATATTTATGTTTTTTAGTTTTTTTAGGATCTATTATGGTTTTAAGGTTTGTCATGATATTATGGTTTTTGGGTTTTTAATGGTTTTTGGGTTTTTAGGTTTTTTAGTATTTTAGGGTTTAGGGTTATTAAATTTAATTTATTGTTTTTTTCTTTTAGGGGTTTGTGGGTTTTTTTAATGTATTTAGGTTATTTTATGATTTTTTAGGATTTTAATTATTTTATTGCTTTTTAGGATTTTCTAGGGTCTTTTAGGGGTGTTATGGGGTTTTGTGGTTTTATTGGATTTAGGATTCTTGAAGGCCTATTATGGGATTTAATATTTTTTTATAGTTTTTAGTGTTTTTAGGGATTTTTAATGTCCTTTTGTGTGTTTTCGGGGTTTTTGGCCCATTTAGGGTTTTCAGGGGGTTTAAGGTCCTTTATGGTTTTATGGGGTTTTTGGGTTTTTTCTAGATACTTATGTTTCTTCAGTTTTTTATTATCATTTAAGGTTTTAATGGGTTTTATGTTTTTATGTTCCTTTGGGGTTTTATGCTTTTAAGGGTCTTCTAGGGTTTTTAGTTTATTGGGGGTTTTAGGGTATATTATCATCATTTAGAGGTTTGTACTATATTTTAGGATTTTAATGAAATTATGATCTTTTTGGTGTTTTGGGTGTTTTAGGATCTTTTTTGTCCTTTTTGGGTTTTGGGGGTTTTGGGGACTTTTTTGGGGGTGTTAGGGTTTTTTTGAGTTTTTAGGGTTTTATTGGGTTTTAGGGTTATATGATTGTTAGTATATTATGGTCCTTCATGGTTTCTAGGGTTTAAAATTGATTTTATCTTTTTTTATGGGTCTTAAGTGTTTTTAGTATATTTTAAGTGGTTTCTGGGTTTTTAGGGAATTTAGGGTTTTTATGTTGTTCATTTGTTTTGTGATCATTGTGTATTTAATTGATTTGGGAGTTTTTAGTCATTTAAGAGGTTTTAGTATTCATAGTATTTTTTGATATTTTTGTGTTTCTTGGATTTTAAACTAGTTTTAGGAAATTTTGGGGTCTCTATGAATTTTAATTTTTTTATTGCCTTTATGGTTTATTATTGGGTTTTAAGATTTTATTAAAAAATTTATTCAGTGTTTTAGGGGTTTTATGGGGATTAATAGATTTTAGGGTATTTTACTATCTATTAGGTTATTTTGGGATTTTTAGGGTTTAAAGAGTTCTTTAAGATTTTTTAGGGATTTAGGGCCCTTTTGTGTTTTAGGGCCGTTTAGGTGTCTTTTGGGTCCATTGGAATCGTTAGCATCTTTTTGGGTACATTAGCGGGTTTTCATGTTTTTGTATGACCCTTTAGAGTTTTTTTATTTTTTTGTGTATTTAGGATTGTTTTTGCGTATTTTAGTTTTTTATTGCTTTTAGAGACTTTTAGAAGGTTTTAATGGTTTTAAGGTGTTTTAGGGTTTTTATGGTTTTTAGTGTTTTTTTGTGCATTTAATGGTTTTGGGGTATTTTATGGTCTTTAATAGGTTTTATGTTTCTTAAGGGATTTTAAGGTATTTTGGGGGGTTTTAAGAGGTATTTGGGGTCTTTGGTTTCTAGGGGTTTATTTTGGATTTAGTGTTTTTTGCATTTAAATTTTTTTGGGTCTTTATAATTTTTAGGGCCCATTATAGTTTTCAAGTGTTTTTTTGGGTTTTTGGGTTTTTAGGGTTTTTAGGGTTTGTTTGTGAGATTATGGGGTTCAAAGTTGTTTAGGGGGTTATAGGGTTTTTTTGGGGTTTTGGGGACTTGATTGTGTTTTTTGGACATTTAATGGGATTTTAGGTTGTGATAGATTTTCATATGATTTTTATAGTATTTTCAAGGTTTTTAGGGTTTTAGGGTAATTTATGGGTTTTAAGGATATTTATGGTTTTTCGTGGTTTAGGGGTTTTTTGATTTTTTTAGACCTTTGAGGGGAATTTTGGTTTTTTGGCTATAATAGGGTCTTTTCAGGGGTTTTAGGGTTTTTAGGTTTGTTTGGGGATTTTGGTGTTTTTAGTAGTTTTGATATTTCTATGGGTTTTTATGGTTTTTAAAGGGTTTAGTTGTTTTATTGGTTTTTTGGGGTTTTAAATTTCTTATGGGGTTTAAGGGTTTTTGTGGATCTCATGATTTTAGGTATTTTTTGGTATTTTATTTTTTATTAGTGGCTTTTTTTAGTTTAGGAGTTTTTAGGATTTTAGGTTTATTTAGTTATTTAGGGGTTTTTCTGGGGATTCAGTGTTTTTTTGGGTTTTGTGTAATTTTAATGGATTTTAGAGACATTTTTTGGTTTTCATGGGTTTTAAAGTTATCAGTATTTTTAGAGTTGTTATGGTTTTTAGTGGTTTTATGGTTCTTAATGGTTTTTATAGAGTTTTTAGGGTTATTATGGTTTTACGATGTTTAAGAGGTATTAGGGTATTTTAGGAATTTTTTAGGGTTTTAATTTTCTTTTAGGTTTTTAGGTTATTGTAGTGTCTTTGGGGTCATTATGGTTTTTTCGGTTTTTAGGTTCTTTTATTGTTTTAAGTGGTTTTAGGGTATTTTATGGGTTTCATGGGTTTCATGGTTTTTTATATTTTTTTAGTGTTTTTGGTTTTTTTTTGGTTTTTAGGGGTTTTCACGTTTTTTATGATTTTTTTGACTTTATAGGGATTTAATGGTTTTTATGAATTCTAGTGATTTTATTTTTTATGGGGTTTGATCCTTTTTGGGGTTTTATAGGGGTTTTTAGGTTTTTTATAAATTTTTTGTTTTTTTAGTTTTTTTTGTGTTTTTGTGTTTTTAGTATTTTTAGGGGTTTTAGTGTTTTTAGGTTCTTTGGGGATCTTTTGGGTTTTAGGGTTTTATGGTTCATTATGGGTTTTAATTTTTTTATGCTCTGTAGGATTTTCTGTGTTTTTTTGGGGTTTTAGGGTTTTCATGTCATTATAGGGATATTAGGGTTTTTAATATTTCTTATGGTTTTTAGGTGTTTCTAATGTATTTTATAGGTTATGGGAGATTTTTGGGTTTTAATTGTTTTTAGGTTTCTAGTGGTTTTATGGTTTTTAGGGGTTTTATGGGGTAATTTATGGTTTTAGCTCTTTTAGAGGGTTTTAGTGTTTTTTGGGATTTTAGGATTTTTAGGGTTCTTTTAGGGTGTTTATTTTCTTTTAGTTTATTGGTTTCTTTTAGAGTCTGTTTCGCTCTGGAAATTTGGGATGACCTCATTTATTTAAGGTTCAAACATTCCAATCAGTTTCTAACGGGTTTGTTCGTAGAACCGGCAACATCCAAGGATTCTATATCCTTTTGGACATACTTTCCAAAGGTAGGTGCTCATTAGTTTTGAACCGATGAGACTTAAGAATTTTCATTGGTTGAGAGGATGGGAGTTTGGACTCATCACACCTTTTCTGGGGGGAATTATTGTCTACTCTGGGACTCTCTTTTTAGATTTATGTTATGTTCGTGAATCCTTATTAAATTACCAAGTATGAAAATGAGATTTCCCTTAGATCTGACAATCATTGATTGATATGTATGAGATTTAGAGAGTCTTCTATATTTATTTGAGGTTATTCATCGACAGAAAATCTTCTGTATTAGTTATAGATTCTTAGTCAATGGTATACTTCAATACATTATATAGAGATCTATTGTTCATTATGATAACCATACTGGTTTTAAAGCCACTTAGTGGGGCACTTAAATTTTGTTTTCATTTAGAAGGACATGGATTATTTCAGAGTTGGGATCATACCTGCAGATGGGCTACCTGTGTATCCTTGTTTAGAAAAGGAATCAGAACCCACGTAGTTTGAGTAAAGAAGTTTGAGGTTTATGCACGGTCGATGGCTCAAACAAAGCTGTCATAATTAATTTTACGCTCTAAGGTCATTTGATCCATGCTCGGTGTGAGAAACAAGAGGTATTGGTAAAACCTGACAATTGTGCCATGAAAGATGCAATCATAAGAAATAATGTGGGGCTTATGTATGTATTACTGCCCAGATAGATGAGGAATGGTATTAACTTCAGGGAAGAAACCCGGGAACAAGGACCATAAAGGTATATGTACTTTATGGAGATTTTGATACTTTACTTAGGACTTAATCCTGATAAGGATGCCTAAATTAGAGGGGACTTATGATTGGGTTCTATTCATGAGAAGGAATTCCAAATCGAAAAAAATTAAGACTGGTTAAGAGAGATTATGATTGGGGCTTATTCTTGAGAAGGAGGCCCAGGTTAAAGGGACTTGAGAACTAGGGCTTATTCCTGAGAAGGAGGCCCATGTTAAGGGTAATTATGACTGGAGATTTCTCCTAAGAGGATGCCCATATTTTGGAACTTGGGGTTTAATCTTGAGGAGGATGCCCATATTAAATATCTTGGGCTAGGGCTTACTCCAGAAAATGAAGCCCAGGTTAAGAGAACATGGACTGGGGCTTACTCCTAAAAAGGAGGCACTAGTTAGGGGATTTGTGTCTTACTCCTAATGATGATTCCCTAAATTTGGGAACATGGGGCTTACTCCAAAAGAGGATGCCCAAAAATTAAGGTAATTTTAAGACTGGGGATTACTCTTGAAAAGGAGGCCCAAGTTAGGGGGCTTGGAATTTGGGGCTTACTCTTGAGAAGGAGGCCCAAATTTGGAATCATGGGGCTTACTCTTAAATAGGATGCCCAAAATTAAGGGAACATAATGACTGGGAAATACTCCTGAATAAGAGGCCCGGGTTAAGGGACTTGGGGCTTACTCCTGAGAAAGAGGCCTAATAATAGGGCACTTGGGGCTTACTCCTAAGGAGGATGCCCAAATTAAAGATCTTCTCATCTTAGAGGATGAGGTTGACTGAATTAAAACTCTAACCATAGTGACATAAAGATATGTAAATCACTAGGTTTTAAGAGATGTTCCACAAAATTCCTTTCAGATAAGGAATCCAAAAATGGAACCATTCCAAAAATGGATTTGAAGAGGGTTTTGAAGGCTAAGTCTTGAAGAGGAGACGTGGATTTGAAGAAAAGAGTTGAATAGATAAAAGGGGCACCCAAATTGAGGCAGACGCGCCTGTTTTGTTTAGGCGTGCAGGTCCTGGGCGTGCAATTTTACAAGCGCGGCACAGGTGTACCTATGCCCCGATCAACCCATAGGGTAATACTTGGGTGAGACTTGGCTCAAACCCTTAGTATTATCCCTAAAGGTCTACAAAAGGGTAGTGCTTAGGTTTTGTTAAATGGATACGGTGGAACGTAGGTGTGACCATTTCCCTTAAGGTTTAGTCACTTTGGTGTGCAGGTGTTGGTGAATTTCAACACTTAGGACTTGTTCCCCCTCTTTAGATCTTCCATTATAGGTAAGAAATTACCTTAAAAGTGTTCGGAAGACTTCAAGAAGAGACTTGTGCGCCGGGAGCTCAAATATGACTTTTGGAATTTTTCCATCCTCGAAATGGGGGGCCCACAATTGGTATTTATAGGCTGCTGAAGACCTTTGGACGAAAATCATATAAGGGGTGCAGGTCACCTGCGCGCCCAATATGTGACGCGCAGGTACCATGTGCGACCCTCTTGGAACTTGCGCAGACAATGCTGAAGAAAATCATTGTTCATGCCTTTGTCAATTTTTGATGTTTATTCAAAGGATGAATCAATTTGTGTTAAGGTATTTCCCTTTTCATTCGTTAGACTCTGTGACGGAAAGGAGCGTAAAAAAAGTCACCCCTCGGAGTTGGATCTGAAAGGAAGGAGGATGTAACTCTAAGGAAAAGAAGAAAACCAAGGAACTGCGGCGCGCAGGTTCGGAGCACGCAGGTAGCGGTGCATAGGTGAGAGTCGCGCAGGGTACTACCTTGGCCAATATATATGCGTCCATTCTTGTGAAAAGCACCCAGATTTGAACAGTTCGAGCTCTCACCGCGCATGTTGCTGATTTTCTGTGGTTTCATTTCTTCTGTTCTTGTCGCGCTACTATAGAGGTATTTTGACTTGCACGGTGATACCTGCACAGCACAATTACACTTGCGCGCCAACATTGGACTAGCGTGCTTTAATTATTTATCTATTTTTTCACTTTTCTTCAAAAAAATTATGAAAATTCAAGTCACATAAGAGTTAATTATTCATCCTTTGTGTAGATTAAATGGCTCCTAGAAGAATCGGAACAACTGATGAACTGGGTATCAAGCGGATTGATGACATGATGATCATTGTTGGCCATGATTACTATGAGATCTGTGATAGCACTCTCACATATTTGACCAAATACTTGAAGAAGTATCATGTTAATTTCCCACAGATCATCTACTTGCCTATGTATGGGCATGGTCATCTACAAGGAGTCAAGGTTCCAGATGCAATGAACTATCTGTCGGAGATGCAGCTGCACTGCTACTCCTCTATTTCAGTAATGTTGTGCATTAAGAGAAACAACAATGGAGTGAACATTCAAATTTTTCATCCATGCCATTTCCTTGCAGATACGAAAATGGAAAACGCATGGGATGAAATGTTTTCCGCTGCATGTTGGTGGAGAGAAGACTATCATGGTATTAGAACCATATCTGATAAGAGTAATCTCTCTAAATGGCTCTTTACATCCAATTCTCCATTCTCAAATCCATGTATCCATCTTCCAAGTCTCTTGGACAGAAACAGAGTCACTTCTTGATCAGTAGAAAAGTTTCTCAAACCGCACTCAAGAACATCCTTTTACAATTGTTCCATGAAGATCTGGTATCACTGCATCTCTTATTATATCTAGTTGAATGAATGAATTACTGGAGGCTGTTGATGAAGCTCGAGATGCTGTAAATAAATTGAAGAGTTATGTTGAAAGTCTTTTGTAATTACTGAAATAGAGAAGAGACTCTAGTCTATGGATGTCCTTCTAACTCTAGTGCATCAAGGAAAAACACGTTCACCTTCAATCATTTGTGCCTACATTTTCTTGCTACCTGATTAAAATGTCTACCTAAGACAATGGGCCTAGTAAACATATTTTAATTTTTACTATGATTATAAAAATAACCCTACAAACATTGAATATTTTAATTTCTCAATATTACCTCAATCATACGAAATGTAGGTTTAGTGAGCTGGGACTTGACTTTTGTTCAAAGTTCCCTTGTCTTTTGTGTGCAGTTTAATGTCATGCATATCAGAAATAAAAATTCTAATGTTTAAGGATGGAATAGATTTCACCGAATGGATTAAAATTGACTAAATTCCTTGAAAATTTATCTGAAAAAATATTACCAAACTCGCATATGAGAGAAAATATGTAAACTATGACTTAAGAAATTTCGAATCTGAGGAATGATATGAAAAAGGACTAAGATTCTTTAGAAGAAGTATTTCCTAAGACTAAAGTTACCATTATTTAACAAACCAGTTAGGGGGTTGAATTATACAGGGCCACCTCAGATCATTGGATGCATAGTCAAATAATAGCATCTTTTGGCTGACAGGTCTGTTATGTAGACTACTTATGCAAGGTCGCCTAAGGGAATATGCTGCATAGTTAGGAAAAAGAAATCTCAGAAATTTTATTTTCTACTGCTAAAAGACAGTGGATATTTATGGTGATTTAAATTTTCCAAAGCATAGAGTTTGCTGTATAGAGAGAGGTACTTGAATATGGAGAGGATATTTCCAATCTTGATTGTCAAAGAATTGGATGAATGTCACTCCTGCGAAGGTCAGACCCAAACTTAGAGAAAGAAAATATAAACCATAGAAATGAATACTTTCAGATCATGAAAAAGAGTATGGGACAAATATATTAAGGATGGATATTTTTGTGGATCACTACATATTGTCATTAAGACAACTAAGGACAAAAGAGGTTTTCATCCCAAGAATGAAGTTACCATTATTTGACAAACCTGTTAGGGGGTTGAATTTTGAAGGGCCACCTAAGGGAATTGGCTACATAATCAAATAATAGAATCTTTTGGCTGACATGTCTATTATGTTTATTTTTTATGAAAGCCTTCCTAAGGGAACATGCTGCATAGTCATGCAAAATAACTCTCAAAAATTGGACATTTTGTGACCAGAAGCCAAGAAAAGGGTTATGGAGATCTGGAATTTTTTATGGTTTGGAATTTGATTCATCAAAATGGTAATTGTCCAGCGTATGTAAATATACACAGACCAATGCTAACCATAATCATGTTGTTGTTGGGTCCTGAATTGAGATGTTGGACTTCAATACATATCACATTAGAATAAGAATCAAGCCAAATGTAGTTCTTGAAATACAGTTTAATGTCATGTGGGACGAGAGGATGGGAGATCATAGTTTAGGGTCATAGAGCTCGGACCATAATAATGAATACACAGTGTGGGTTTTATAAACTTGATGTGAATGAGAACCAGGGTTTTCATACCACATTCATGTTTTCACAGGGGAAATTTTCAGCCAAGGGACTGAAAGTGAAATTTGGTGTTAGGCCCAAAGACTTGGGGCTGGATTCGTGGGACTCTTGAACATTCCATTGTATCCTATAAGGATTGGAATCAAGCCGCATGTAGTTCATGAAATACCCTCTATACAGATTTGGTTTGTACAAGTGAAGGGTGAAAGGGAAATTTAGGGCAATGATGGTTTTACCCAAGATAAAAGTTTCGGTCATTGCTATGTATGGGCGTAGTCTTTATAATAAAATTTGATTACAGATCAATTTAAATAATTATTCCCTATCAGGAGTGGGTGTCAAAGAATTTTGTAGATTATTGTCATACAGGACAAAAGTGTTTTACAGTTTAATGTCATATAGAAAGGACAAAGGTGAACCAATGTAAAGATATTGATTCTGGGGAGTGGCTTCACGAATCAACATCGTATGATATGGAGGTGAACCGATGTGAAGAGATTGGTTTTGGGATTGATACTTAGGAAGTTGCCTACGTACCCAGCCTAGAAGACAAGGATCAAAGTCTGTGTAGTTCAATTGAAGAATGAATTGGTGATCAAGTTGTTCTTTGAGGACAATGACCTAAAAATGGTGTTGGGACTTACGCATGTTTAACGGCACTGAGAGAGTGTTATGGTTGATGTTTACTCTAAGCTCATGTGAGTCATACTCGGTGTGAGAAACAAGAGGTAGCAACAACCCTAACGATGGATATTTTAAGGTCATGTTGGACGTATAAGGGGATGAATATAGTTTAACGTCATGTTGGACAATGGGGGACTATGCAGTTTAATTTCATGTAATAAAGTCAAAAGAGGGGGCTATATAGTTTAACGTCATATAGCTAGGACGAAAGTGAAGATAATGAAGTTTAAAGTCATATAGTAAGGACTTTAGGGACCGTGCAGTTTAATTCCATGCAGTAAGGACAACACAGTTTAATGTCATGCTGGACAAAAAGGGAGAGTACCGTTTAACATCATGTGGGAAGATGGAGTGTTGTACAGTTTAGTGTCATGTAGCTTGGACATATTAGGGAATTTTTCACATTTTAACATCATGTGGGACGAAGGGGTTCACAGTTTAACATTATATAGCTATGACGATGGTTATGATGTTTAACGTCTTGCTGGACGTAAGGGAATTCTGTACAGTTTAGCATCATATATCTTGGACGTCACAGTTTAACGTCATGTTGGACGTATAAGAGACTGTGCAGTTTAATGTCCTATAGCAAGGACAACACAGTTTAATGTCATGTTGGATGAAAAGGGTATTTGTGTTACAAAAAATACTTCTTCAATAATCTGGCATTGGTTGGGGTAGTGAAGAGTTCTCCATCCATTGAGATTAAATAATAATCTCCATTAGAGTAGACCTTATGTATTGAGTAAGGTCCTTCCCATTTTGGCTCATGATTGGGAGGTTTCATTCCTGGTATCATTGGAGTTCGGATAACCAATACCAATTCTCCCTGAATGAATGAATGAAGATGATCTTTTTTGTTGAAAGATCGTGCTATTAGATTCTGATAGACTTCCAAATGGTGCGGGGTGCACAATCCTTTTTCATCTAATCGTTCCAATTCATCCAATCTCTTTTGATATTTTTCATCTGTAGATTACTGATCACAAATGGCTACTCTGAGCGAAGGTAATTGAACTTCAATGGGAAAGACTGCCTCCATTCCATATGCCAATGAATATGGAGTTGACCGCGTTGCAGTGCAGGTGGTGGTTCGATAAGCCCATAAAGCATGAAAGAGTTTATCAGGCCATGACTTCTTATCTTCATCCACCACATTTTGCAGTATATTTGAAAGAGTCTTATTGAATGTTTCTATATGTCCATTGGCCGCTACATGATACCGAGATGAATGGTTGGATTTGATGTTGTATTCTTGATACAACATCCTTAAATAGGTGAACAAAAGTTCTTTCCATTATTCGCCAATATGGTATGAGGGACACCACATCTGGTAATGATGTTAGACTTGATGAAACTAACAATGCTTTTAGAACTAACTTCTCTAAGAGGTATTTCCTCTGCCCATTTGGAAAAGAAGTTAGTTGTAGAAATAATATACTTAAACATCTTGGCTGTAGTTGAAGGGTAAGGTCCCACCACATCCATTCCCCATGTGGAAAATGGTCATGAGTATTTAGCTGTATGAAGCAACTCTAAGAGTTGATGAATGAAATTGGCTCATACTTGGCATGAATGAAACTTCTTCATGAAATCAACTAAATATTGTATCATTGAAGGCCAAAAGTATCCAAAGACTTCGAATTTGATCAGATTGTCTATGTCCAGATTGGTGGGTCCCACAGACTCCTGCATGTACTTCTTTCATGACAACCATTGTCTCTTGGCCATCAATGCATCTGAAGAGAACTCCATCAAAACCACTTTTGTATAGAATTTTTCCTAGGAGATCTGGGCTGTCATAAAGAGTAAATTTGACCACACGTCGCCAGATTTGTTCTTTCCCAGCTCTATCAGGTGGAAGTGTTCCATTTTGACGGTATTCCCTAATTTGTATCATCCATCCTAGTGTATGACCATCTGGTTCAGAAATGCGACTAATTTCATTTATTTCCTCTATTTTGGATTGAACATAAGGTGAAATTGTACGATGGTGGGCAATACGGTTGATGGTCTCGTCTCTATTTGGATCTTCCAGAGCTGTGTCTATGTTTGCTCGTGCATTAGCTTGAGCATTTTGTGATCACGGGACATAAGAAAATATCGGTTCTGTAGAAAATTCTACCATTAACTCTCTGAAGTAATCATACAAATGGATTAACTCTTCTTTTCTGATGGCATAATCCCCATTGACTTGTTTGATTACGAAGTCTGAATAACCATTCACCTTTAAGTGATTCACTTGTGTTTGAAGCGCCAACTCCAATCCTGCTATGAGAGCTTGATATTATGCTTCATTATTGGTACCCCATCCCACAATAAGAAGGAATAGCGTAGCACTTCCTTATCCAGGGGAATGATCACAAATTCCTAACTTAACTTTGTTGAATTTAGGATCTTTCATTTTCTTCCCTATTGGACTTCTAGAAGCACCATCAAAGTAAATTTCCCATGGTTGAAGATTATCTTGAATAGAAAATACATCATCGTCAAGAAGTTCAATATCTAAATATTTATCTTCTACTGAGGGATGTTCAGCAAGGAAATCAGCCAGTGCTTGGCCCTTTATTGCCTTTTGAGACACATACAAGATATCAAATTGCTGCAAAATAACTGCCCACCTTGCCTGATGTCCTATAAGAATTGGACAACTAAGGATGAATTTGAGAAGGTTATTATGAGATACCAATTGGACTTAATGATATTATAGGGAGTGTCTAAATTTTTTAACATCAGAGTTAATTCTATCCAGCACTTTTCAATTCTTGAATATCGGCTTTCTGCTTCAAGCATAATCTGACTGAGATAGTAAAGGTTGTTTTCATTCCCAGCATCATTCTTATGGGAAAGAAAGGAACCTGATGATCACTCTAAAGATGTCACATAATGAATAAATGGTCTTCCTTAAATAGGTGGAATTAATAACAGTGGACTCAAGAGATATTTATTGAGAATATTGAATGCTTCTTGACATTTTTCAGTCCACTGGTAGGTGACTCCATTCTTCATTAATTTTGGGAAGGGTAAACTTTTTCCTGCTAAATCTGTGATGAAATGCCAAATATAGCCCAAGTGTCCTTGAACTCCTCTCAATTATTTCAAATTTCAAGGAGGTTACATACCATGGATTGACTTTGTCTTCTTAGGATCGACTTCGATACCACGATGGTGTACAACAAATCCAAGAAATTTTCCTGAGGTTACCCCAAAAGCACATTTTAAGGGCTTCATCTTCAAATTGTGTTATCGAAGTTTGTGGAATAAAATTTTCAAATCATCCAAGTGATTAGAACGTTTTCTAGATTTAAACACCAAATTTTCCACATAACATTCAACAAACATACCTAAAAAGGGATTGAAGATACGGTGCATGACACGTTGATATGTTGCCCCTCCATTCTTCAGGCCAAAGGGAATTACCCGATAGAAAAACATGCCCTGAGGGGATCTGAAGGCTGTAGATTCTTCATCTTCTGGAGCCATTCGGATTTTATTATACCCTGAATATCCATCCATGAAGGAAAGTGCTTCATAGCCAGCTGTTGCCTCAATTAAGAGTTCTGTGATCGGAACAGGAAAATCATCCATGGGATAATGCTGATTAAGATCTCTGAAATCAATGTAAACTATAATTTTTCCATTCTTAATTTTCACAGGGAAAATATTAGCCAACCACTTAGGATATTGAAATTCTCTGATGAAGTTATCTTTGATAAGATTATCCACTTCAGCTTCAATTTTGGAAGCATAAGTTGGGTGTGTTATTCTTGTGGCTTGCTTAAATCCAATATCTTCTTCTGGAAAACCCAAACGATGAGTAGCAACATCAGGATCATGCCCGGGCATTTCTGTATAGTTCCAAGAAAATATATCTCGATTTTTCTTCAAAAATGAAATATACATTTCCTTCTCTTCAAGATTCATGGCCACACTAATTAAAGTGGGACGTGGATCTTCTTTTGTACCCAAATTTATTTTTCTGAGTTCATCCACAGTGGTAGCGATACCCTCTTCAAATGCTGGTGGAGCATCCTTGAGATCTTCTTCATCTTCTTCAATGTGTATTATTTCTTCTATTTCTACTTCCATAGTATATGATGAAGTAGAATTTCCAGGATCAAGAGGTATGTTAAAATTTGAACATATTGAAGTAGAAGCTTCCATTTTGACCCTATTGATGATGAAGGGTCCTCCTTGGGTAATAAACAGGATAATATTGATTCAGAATCGAAATCATCTTTCACCTCTGACATTGCTATAACTTCTTCTGGCCTAGTTGGCGAAGTATAGACTTGCTGGATTTCATCGGATAAAATGGAGACATCTCCATTTGGGCTATCATCATTGGTTTGTTAGTCACCAATTTCTCCCATGATGTCTGGTTTATTACCGTAATTGACATTATGGAAGTTTACATAATAGTATTTGGATTTGGATCTATCCTATCAATTTGACTGACAGGCAACACATAATCTGTACTCACATGTATGAATATTTTTACTGAATTCTTTTCCAAACCATATGGAGCATTAACTTTGGTAACCTCCCTTGTTGTGGATTTCTCCATTCCCTCCATGTGATAGAATTAAGCCTCAAGGTATTGAGTTTCACATGTTTTTAATGGGGATTTATCACCATACAATGTCCCAATTTGGCCATTGAAACAATATTTGAGACATTGATGATATGATGAAGGAATAGATGCAAGTTGATATAGCGAAGGTCTTCAACGAAAAATGTTGAAAGCTCTGTCATGATGAACAACCATGAAATTTGAATTGGATACAAGATATCCAATCTGAGTTATGAGTGTGATCTCACCAAGAGGTTCTTGTTCAGTTGTATCATATCCGTGCAACATCAATGTAGAAGGAGATATGTCAGATTCGGTGAGGCCCAATCGACGAAGTGTACGAATGGGGATGAGGTTGACTCCTGAACCATTATCAATGAATGCTCATAGGATGTCTAAATCATTGACCATTATATGTAAATACAATGGTCTAATATGTCCATTCACAACATTATCTTCATCTTCATCTGTTAAAGATATCACTGCATGGCATTATGCAGGGTAATTCTCTACATGGTAGACTTCAGCCGCAGAAATTTCAGTTTCGAATTATTGAGGACTTGACAAAGCCTTAATGAGTGCCTCTTGAATATCCTTTGATAGATTCAAGGCTTCCATAATTTATAACTTGGCCATTAATTGGGACAAATGATTCAAGACAACATATTTTTGATCCAAAGGTCTAGGTTTCCCAACAGCAACATGTGGTTTTGCAGGTGCCCGATAAATTGATGCTTTGGAAGTAGATGCATCTTGTATCGGGGTAGGAGTTAGAAATACTCCTGGATTTGGGAGATTATAACGAATGGGTCTATTTACTTGCTGAGAGGAAGAAGGTGTAACCTCCAACTGATCCTCCAGAGTGACTGTGCCAGGACTGAATATGCCATGTGTGGAAGAACTTGTTTGTTCTTGTTGAGCTCACTGAAGGGCTCTTCTATGAGTTTCTGCTACATATACAGTGCTAGAAAGGGTAGAATTGAAATAGTGGCTTCTAGGATATCCACGTCTTCCTCTGTATCCCAAACCCTTGGAATTCACTCTAATTCCTCTGTTTGATACAAGGAACTCAGGTTCATCAATATCAAACCTATGACTGGAATAATGACTTGTTAGGTGAATCATGTTAACAAAACCAAAGATCAACACATCATCTGATGAAGAATCTACCGGATTAACCAATTTAGGCTATGCTATTTGGTGGAACGGTGCCCATGACTTTGAAGTAGATGGAATAAAATCATCCAGAGTCAATGACAACTTTTCCTTTGACATGATTTCATCTTCTTCTGGTTGTTCCTATTTCTTTGAATTATGTCATTTCTTTGAGGATTTTCCCTCTGATGAAGAGGGTTTTTCTGTGTCATTCATAGAAGAAGACACAATTGGTTTCTTCAATTGCATTAATAAAAGGGCTTGAGTTCGGTTGATGGTTTTTCTGACCATCTAATTATCAAATTTCTATGCATTTTTGCTTTTGACTTCTTGCTACTCGCCTTCTTCCTCTAGATCTCTAGAAGTAACACATGCTACCTGAGCTGAAGAACCTTTCAATTTGACTTTTCCAGAGTCCACCATTTTTTGTAGGAGGCCATTGAAGACAAAACACTCTTGAATGGGATTCCCTAACATCTGATGAAATGGAAAATAGTTGGGATGGTCTACATCTCCTACCTTTTTTGTCATTTTAGGCCTTGTCCATTGAACCAAATTATTTTACATAGCCGAAATGAAGTAACCAGGAACTTGTTCATTTTGAAAAGAATAAACATTTCTCTTTAACTCCTCAAATTGTTTCCGTCTTTGATCTATTTGATAATCTTGACAAAATGGCCTCTATTTTTGACACTCAGGAGGTGGAGCCCTTCGATAGGATGACGGTTTTGAAGTAAAAGCAGGTACATGTTCTTGTTTAAGTGTAACTATACAAGTCTCTACTCTACGCATTCTCCATCCTGGAGCAGATGGAATTACACGAGTTTTATCCTTAGTCTTCGTAAGAGAGTCTTCAATCTGTTGACAAATTGAAGTAAGATCTCGAAACCCTCCTGTGTATTTCAATGGGATCAACGGTGTGTGTAATTCATCATGCAAATTTTCAATACAGATTGGCAACAATTCCTCTTGAGGGAGTGCTGAGCATAAGGAATATGTTAATCCCTTCAAGTGAGCAATGAAATCTGAAACTCTTTCATTCTTCCTTTGCATACAATTTGTATGATAAAAAACTTTTGTCTTTGGCAATGTTGAGCTGAATTGAAGAAGGAATCATTGATGAAGATCTTCCCACCCGGTAATTGACCGGGATTGAAAGCTTGTATACCAAACAATAGCAGGCCAGTGTAATGACTGTACAAACACCTGAGCTTAACTGCATCCTATTGCAAAGGGGTTCCTATCATAGGATCACAATGAGAAAAAAAATGTGTTAATTGTTGCTTTGGGTCTCCCGAAACATTAGATATTGGGAATGTGGTACTTGAAGAATTTTATGGGGGAGGAATTGCATCAACCCATTCAGGGTAAGCTCTATTTTCTAGATGAATTTGAGAACGTTTTCCCTACACAGCTTCCTACTGAGCTGTTAACAACTCAATAGTAGTTATTAACTTTTGAGAAACATTCGGCTGTGCTTGGACCTAAGTAGGTGCAATAACTTGAGCTTGGACAGATGTGGTGGCTGGTACTGAAACTGATGATAATACCACCAGTTTTTGTTGCAACTGACCCATACGATTAGACCTGGGATGGTGTACAGATAAAGGAGGATATTCTTGATCCATCTCAACAGCCTCAACAAATTCCCAATGCTGACTAACTCCATCACGCTTAGAAGGAAGACTACTATGAATTAGTTCTGCATTCAACCTCCTTAATTCCATCATTTCTTCCTCCTATTGTGAAAATATTTTCTCTAGTGAGAGTGATTGGACTTCTCTAGAGGAAGTGTATGTACCTTATTCTTTCTTTTCCCCTTGTTGGATGCCTTTCGGAGAGGGGGAATTTGATTATTTGATGGAATACCTAGATTCTGGGTAAGCCTTTGATTTCGTGTATGCACACCTTCTTCATTTGTTTCTGTGTGTACAACTTCTTGAGCATGAACCACTACATCTGATTCCTCTGAGTGAGCATCATGTTCTGGAGGATCAGCAACAAGAGCATTTATGACATTAATGGATACATAATTCATTGCAACCCTTTTATCTACATTTATGCGATACTATCTTTTCCATTTCCTTGATGATACATTTCCATTTTTTTGATATGATCCCTAAGGAACTTCATGACGAACCATAATTTGGAGGAAATATCCTAATTATTCGGCTCTTCGTTCCTCTTGTGGCTTCTTCCCTAATCGATAGATGACTGTCTTTCTCTGTGGAGGAGATTGAGGATTTGAAAAAGTCCCCAGTCCGGTGGACTGGGGCTGTTCCTGCTATTTCTGCTCAACTCTTTGAATCCTATTTGTTGATTCAGAGGGTTGGGTTAAAAGAGTCCCCAGTCTGGCATGCTGGGTTGGTTCTTGAGCTGCTATATCAGAGAATTTATTAAAATATCTCATGATCTTGCAGAATTTATACTAGAAATTGGCTGTATGCATCAACCTACATCCACTCAAATCACCTGGCTCAAATGAACATTGGATGATTTCTGACACTTATGTCACCTGATGATGTTCTCATTCTAAACCAGAAGCCAGTTCGATATTTTCATTTTCCTGATGCAATAGTACTTCGACAACTTGTTCTTTGTATGCATGAATTTGGGAAGAAATAGATGAGGCATGTTCCTGAGCAAGCTTTTGATTACAAACAAATCCAATTGGCTGTGGCCGGCCATGGGAAAAAACATTTCATGTGACCATTTTCGATGGGATTTGTTGACTAGAGATTACAGTGAAATGTAGTGCTGCATGAAATCCCCATACTCTGATATGAATACCAGATGGGGAATTGGAAATTAACCAGCACAATATTTTTAGTGCACTAAGGCATGAACGATGAAGGGCACTCTACTACTTTTCAGCCTTCAGATATCGAGAAATTGAGAGATATGCCAAGTCAATTTGGCATTGTACCCCTTCTATTATCTTGACATTATTTTCATATTCACCATAAGATAATATTTTATATTTCAATTGACAATGAGTTTTCCACATGTTGAGATGAATATCGTGTATACAATCTTCTGTCAACATCTCTAGAATGTCATACTGAGAGTCAGCCAAAGGAAAAAACATAACTGCCACTTCACCTTCCGCTAGTTGTTTTCTCATATTCAGCACATCCTCTTTATCATTCAATGAAAATTATTCTAAATAATTAGACTAGAGATGATTCTCCGTTGTTGCTTCATCAGATTCAAAAATATTAGTAGATAATTCATTGATCAAAATAGAAGATGAGCGACCTAGGGGTGGTTCGGATAATGACCTAAACCCCGTGATATCTTTTCATTGAGAAATTATTTAACCTGATAATGGTAATGCATCAGACATGAATGGATTCACATTTTCAAGTGGCTCAAGATAAGGGGGCTTTCTCATCACTACATTTTCCATTGGAACATTTTCTAGGAAATGTGAATTACTACAACGGAGAGGGATTTGGAAGCTAAAATCATCATCATGGAGAGGACTACCATAGTGGGTTATAGAAAAAGATGAAACATTTTTCTCCTTGGTCTTCTGGACACACAGAGGGTTCTTGTTGCTCTCATCTAAATATGAAACTTCGTGACCGACCGAACTTTCATGAAGCAAGAATTCATGAGGAAGTGTCTGATGAAGACCATCAGAATTAATATTCCCACTATTGGGAAATGAGAGAGTAGAATCTTGAATTACAACAGATAATTGTCTGAGGGATTCAAGAACTCCATCATCGAGCAAGGCCTTATTAATGATTGGCCCTTGATTTCATGATTGTGTTGGACATGCCTTTTTCTTAGACTCCTTATTACTCACTTTGGGAACCACTTGTTGACGAAAGTGGTTATTATGGGGAGTTGTATGTGCCTGCTCAAGAGAAATAGTCAGGTTATACTGATTATCTCCACTCAAATCAGGTGTATGTGCCTGACTTGGTTGTTTATATGACATGGGGGTGTATACCCCACAACCCTCTTGGATTCGAACAGAGGTTTGTATTTTTTCCGGAGTGATATGATGATGTTCCACTCCACTAGTAGGGATAGATATACATTTAATTCCCTGTGATGCTACTGAAGTTGTTATAAAATTCTGACTGGCATCCAGAATATGAGCAGAGATTTGCTTCTACTCTTTCACCATTGTCAGAATATGCATGGTGACATCAGCTGCCAGAATAGGGAGATACATCCATTCCGTGTCTGGAGTAGGTGTATGTGCCTGCTCCTGTCCTCCTTTTCCTATCAGTAGAATCTAACAGTAGTCATGTGTGGGGGAAGAGAGTTGAGTCTGCCTCCTGTTTGTCATTGGGGGTTTCCAATTGACTTCTCTAGTTGCTACCAAACAAGACTATTGGTATGCATGATCAGTACTATGAGGTGTATGTGCATGCTGGTTTCACTCCGCCGAACATGGTTGATGAACTTCCATCAAAACTGGCAGACGAGGCTGTCGGCAGGATTGATGAGTGTAAGCATGTGTATGTTCCTGTTTACTAGTTGTCAACACATTGGGTTGGCGGGCTTCCTCGTATGTAGTCAGACAAGCCCGCAGACTAGCTGATTATTTATAAATAGGTGTATGTTCCTGTCTATAGTACTCCACTGGAACTGCCTGGCAGGAATGTCGTGTTGCTTCCAGACGAGTCTGCTGGACAGCAGAATTAAAACGGATGGGTGTGTGTGCCTGCTCGTTGCATTCCACCAAGTTAGGTTGGTGGACTTCTACGAAAATGGAAGAGATAAGAACCTTCTCACGGTGGACCAGTCGTCGCCTCTGGTGGTTTGTCTGGCCTGATCGGGTTTGAGGTACCTAAGCCGAATGCATGGAGATGACACCCTCATCATGTTGAGGGTGCACTACCGCACGAGTCAGGCGGCAATTGTTGGTGGGAGTCCTCAGGAGGGTCTCCTGTCTCCTTGAATTAAGGCCTTGACTTACCTTCTCATTAACTTCCTCATAATATGGGAGGGACTGGTTATTGCATTCCTGGGATAACGAACCGAAACGGTTTGAGACGGTGGTTGGTACCACCTGTTTCTTGATTGCTGGTCATCGCTGTCCGGACAAACATGTGTAATTATTGACTTGGAGGGATTGTCGGGCGACTTCTAGAGTGGGAATGGTACTGTGTTGATGGTATTCCTTAACCAGTGAATTTGATCCCCAACGTTCAAGATGCTGAGTAGGTGATGTTGTCCTCAGAGTGGATGATGATCCAGCAGGAGTAGCAGCAGAGGTATTCATATCAGAGGCATTCATAGGTGTGAACTTAAGAGAGGCCATTTCTGTAACGTAGAAGATCTTGGAAAGAGTTCTTGTTTGATATAACAGACATAATCAAGATAAGTTCGGCCACTAAATCTTTTGGATGAGCACATATGTTATTTATTGTTTTGTTGTCCCTCTTATTGAGTTCAAATAGGGCCTAACAAATATGTGAAACATCATTTTATCTTGGTTAAGGATTCACGTCAGGTTCACCATTCTTTGTTTCACTCTGGAAATTGGGGATGACCACATTTGTTTAAGGTTAAAACATTCCAATTGGTTTCTAACAGGTTTTTTTGTAGAACCGGAAACATCCAATGATTCTATATCCATTTGGACCTACTTTCCAAAGGTAGGTGTTCATTATTTTTGAACCTATGAGGCATAAGAATTTGCATTGGCCGAGAGGAGGGGTGGTCGGACTCATCACACCTTTTTGGGGGGAATTATTGTCTACTCCAGGACCCTCTTTATATATTTATGTTATGTTCGTGAATCCTTATTAAATTACCAAGTATGAATATGAGCTTTCCATTAGATCATACCATAAATGATTGATATGTATGAGATCTAGAGAGTCTTTTACATGTATTTTATGTTATTCATTGATATAGAATCATCTGTATTTGTTATAGATTCTTAGTCAATGGTATCCTTCAATACATTATATAGAGATCTCTTGGTCATTATGATAACCATTCTGGTTTTAAATCCACTCATCGGGGCACTTGGAGTTTATTGTCATTCAGAAGGACATGGATTATTTTAGAGTTGGGATCATACCCGCAGATGGGCTACCTACGTATCCTTGTTTAGAAAAGGAATCAGAACCCACATTGTTCGAGTAATGAAGTATGAGGTTTATGCATGGTTGATAGCTCAAAGAAAGATTTCATAATTACTTTTATGCTCTAAGATCACGTGAGTCATGCTCGGTGTGAGAAACAAGATGTATTGGTAAAACCTGACAATTGTTCCACAAAATATGAAATCAAAAGAAATAATGTGGGGCTTATGTATTTATGACTGCGTACATAGATGAGTATTGGCATTTACATCAGGGAAGATACCCGGGAACTTGGTCCATAAAGGTATATGTGATTTATGGAGATTTGGATACTTAACATATGACATAATCCTAAGAAGGATGTCTACATTAGAGGGGACTTATGATTGGGTTTTATTCCTGAGAAGGAAGTCCAAATCAATTGAAATTAAGATTTTTTAAGATAAATTATGACTGGGGCTTATTCCTGAGAAGGAGGCCCAGGTTAAAGGGACTTGAGAACTAGGGCTTATTCCTGAGAAGGATGCCCAGGTTAAGGGGAATTATTACAGGGGCTTACTCCTGAGGAGGATGCCAATATTTTGGAACTTGGGGCTTACTCCTTTGGAGGATTCCCATATTAAATATCTTGGACTAGGGCTTACTCTTGAAAAGGATGCCCAGGTTAAGAGAACATGGACTGGGGCATACTCCTGAAAAGGAGTCCCAATTTAGGGGATTTGGGGATTACTCCTAAAGAGGAAGCCCTAAATTTGGGAACATGGGGCTTACTCCAAAATAGGATGCCGAAAAATTAAGGTAATTTGAAGACTGGGGCTTGCTCATGAAAATGAGGCCCATGTTAGGGGACTTGGAATTTAGGGCCTACTCTTGATAAAGAGGCCCAAATTTGGGAACATGGGGCTTACTTCTAAATAGGAAGCCCAAAATTAAGGGAACATGATGACTGGAACATACTCCTGAAAAAGAGGCCCATGTTAAGGGGCTTGGGGCTTACTCCTGAGAAGGAGGCCCAAGAATAGGGGACTTGGGGCTTACTCATAATGAGGATTCCCAAATTAAAGATCTTATCATCTTAAAGTATGAGGTTGAATGAATGAAATCTCTAACCTCAGTGACATAAAGATATGTATAATCACTAGGTTTTAAGAGATGTTCCATATAATTCCTTTTAGATAAGGAATCAAACAAAGGAACCATGAAAAAAATGGCTTTGAAGAGGGTTTTGAAGGCTAAGTCTTGAAGAGGAGAGGTTTATTTGAACAAAAGAGGTGAATACGCAGGAGGGCCACCCAAAAAGAGGCAGCTGTGCAGGTTTTGTTTGGGCGTGCAGGTCCTAGCCGCGGAAGTTTACCTGCATAGCACAGGTGTACCTGCGCACCGGTCAACCCATAGGGTAATATATGGGTGAGACTTGACATAAACCCTTAGTATTATCCCTAAAGGTTTACAAAATGGTGGAGCGCATGTTCTGTTGAATGGATAAGGTGGCGCATAGGTGTGGCCATTTCCCTTAAGGGTTTGACACTTAGGTGCGCAGGTGTTGGTGAATTTGAACACTTAGGCCTTTTTCCCCTTCTTTAGATATTCTATTTTAGGTAAAAAATTACCTTAGAAGTGTTTGGAAGACTTCAAGAAGAGGCTAGGGCACCGGGAGCTCAAATATGACTTTTGGAATTTTTCCTCACTCAAAATGGGGGGCCTAATGGGGGTATTTATATGCAGCTGAAGACCTTTTGGAGAAAATCATATAGGGAACACAGGTCACCTGCATTCCCAATATGTGGGTTGCAGGTACCCTGCACGACCGTCTTGGAACTTGTGCGTCCCATGCTGAAGCAAATCCTTATTCATGCCTTTGTCAATTTTTGATGTTTCTTCAAATGATGAATCACTTTGTATTAAGGTATTTCCCTTTTCATTCGTTAGACTGTGTGACGGAAAGGAGCGTCAATAGGGTTTCAATGGTATTTAATGGGCTTTAATGTTTTAAGGGTATAATTGTGTACTTTAATGGGTTTTATGGTTTTTTTTGGGTTTTATGGGTCAACTACGGTCCTTTTAGTGGTTTATCGGTGTTTTATAGTCTTTTGGGTTTTTATGAGTTTTTAGTGTTTTTAGTGGTTTTTGGGGGTTATAGGTATTTTTAGAGATATCAAAGTATTTTTATGGATTCTTATAATTTTAGGGATTTTACTGGATTTTTTGTAGTTTTAGGGGTCATAGGGTTTTTAGGTATGCAGTTTTTTAGGGTGTTTTTGGTTTTTAAGGGATTTATGGTTTTAAGGTGTTTTTTGTGTGTTTTTAGAGTGGTTAAGGTTTTGTGGGTTTATGGATTTCATATTTTTTTAATATTGTTTTAGGTATTTTTAGATATTTTGTGTATTTTTGGGATTTCGGGTTTTTAGGTCATTAGGGTCATTTTCGGTCTTATGTTATTGTAGAGTTTATTTTTGGGTTTTACCATTTTTATGTTATTTTTGGGTTTGAATAGTTTGAATAGTTTATTATTTTTTTCAGTCTTTTAGGGTTTCTTTAGTTTTAGTGGATTTATGGGTCTTATATATTTTTAAGGGGCTTGTGATTTTAGGGTGTTTAATGGTTTATTTGGTTTTTTAGGTTCTTTTATGTTCATTAGGTTCTTCTTAGTATTTTTAAGGGTTTATATTGTTTATATGGGTTGTAGGGTTTTATTTTGTTTTAGGGGGTTTTAATGGTTTTATTGGATTTTATTATTTTATTGTTTTTATTGGGGTTTAGTGTATTTTAGGTGGTTTTATTTTTTTTAGGGTTTTTGCTGGTTTTTTGAGATTCATGATTTTTGGGGGTTTTATGGTATTTCTTATTTAGTATTTTTAGGTTTTTCTGGGTTTTATGGTCTTTTTAATGGTTTTATGGTTTTTAGGGTTTTGTTTGTGGTTTTTAGTTTTTTATGGTTTTTTATGATTTTTATTATTAATTTAGGGGTTTAAGTGTGTGCTGGGGGGGAGGGTGGGTTTTTAGTGTTTTATGGGTTTTTAATAGTTTTAAGGGATTTGTTATTTTTAAATATTTTTAGGGCTTTTATTGTTTTTATCGGTTTTTATCATTTTATGGTTTTTAGGGTGTTAGGAATTTTAGGGTATTTAGGGGTTCTAAATATTCTACGGTTTTTAGTGTTTTTAGTGTTTTAGGGGTTTTATGGTCTTTGGGGGGTTTTATAGATTTTATGTTCATCTAGGGTTTTATGAGTTTTAGGGGGTTTTAGAGTTTATAGGGTATTTTTGGTTTTTATGGTTTTTGGAGGTTTTAGGTGTTTTTAGTATCCTAGAGTTTTTAGGGGTTTTATGGTATTTTTTGTTCTATATTGTATGATTTAAGGATTTGGATTTAGGGTTTATGGTATGGGGAATATGTTTTTGCTTGAAGGATTCGTGATTTAGGTTTTATGGTACATTGTATATGGTTTAGGGTTTAGGTTTTAGGGTTTATGGTATATGGTATAGTGTATTTTGTAAGGTATAGTGTATAAGGTGAATGGTATATGTTTTTGGGTATAGGGTGCATAGAATATTATTTATGGTGTGGGAACTTTGTATTATAATGTAGGGTACAAGGTTTTGGATTTTATGGATTTTTATGGTTTTAGGGTCTTTAGTGACTTTGGGGTTTTAGGTAATTTTAGGGGTTTCATAGGGTTTTCATGGTATTTTAGGGTTTTCTAGTGTTTTAGGGATTATTATTATATTTAGGGGTTATTATGTTTTTTAGGGTTTTAGTGTTTTGGTCCATTTTAGGGTATTTATTGTTTTTTTTGCATTTTCAATGTCTTAATGTTTTTAGGGTTTTCGAGTACTTTTAGGTATCTTTATTTTTTTAGTGTTTTGTATGATTTTTTTGATTTTTTAGGTTTATGTAGTGGTTTTTATGATTTTTGGGGTATGTTGGTTTTTTAGGGATTTTTAGGGTTTAGAGGATTTATTGTGGTTTATAGGATGCATGGTTTTGGTTATATAGTCGAGGTGAATGTGTTTAGGGTTTATTGTTCGAGGTTTAGTATTTAAGGTGTATGTTCTAGCTTTTAGGGTTTAGGGTTTAGGGTTTAGGGTATAGGGTCAGGGTTTTGGGTTTTGGGTTTTGGGTTTAATTTTTATAGTGTATGGTATAGGGTTTATGTTTTTTTGGGTTTTATTGTTTTTAATTATGTTTAGGATTACAAATATTTTTACGGGGTTTTAGGGTTTTACGTTTTTATTTTTTTTATAGGTTTTTTTTGGTTTTTACAGTTTTATGTGTTTTGGGAGGGTGTTTAGGGGTTTTAGGTTCAGTAATCATTTTTAGAGTTGTTTAGGATTTTCATGGTACTAGGGTGTTTTTTAGGGGTTTTACTTGTTTTTTTGTGTTATTATTGTTTTGTTAGGGTTTTAGTGTTCATTAATATTTTTTTACGATTTAGTGCTTTTTAACGGATTTTAGGTTTTTTTATTATTTTAGAGCATTTAAGAGGTTTTCGAGTGTCTTTATGATTATTACTATTTTAGTAGGGTTTTTAAGGCTTCTGTGGGTTTTGAAAGTTTTTGTTTTTTTAAGGGATTTTATATTTTTATTTATTTTAGGGTTTTTAATATTTTTATATTTTTTTTCATGGTGGTATTTGGGTTTTATTGGGTTTTATGGTTTTCTTGAATTTTTAAATTTTGGGTTTTTTAGTGTTTTTTCTGTTATTCAATACTTTAATCATTTTATTTGGGTCTTATGGAATTTTTTTTTCTTTTAGGATTATTTAATATCATTATAACTTTTATAATTTTATGGTTTTCAAGGGATTTTTAGGTTTTTTTCTTTTTTTGGGTTTTTTGGCTATTTTGGGTTTTTAGGGTGTTTATGGTATTTTAGTGATTATTTTTTTTTGTTTTTAGAGATTTTAGGGCCGATTAAGGGTTTTAGGGTATTTTATGGTGTTTTTAGATATTTCGTGTATTTTGGGGGTTTTAGCATATTAATTAGTTTTTTTATATTTTTACGTGTTTTTGGGTTTTTTTTGGTTTTTTTTTTATTTTTTGGATTTTTTATGATTTAAAGGATTAGTTGTTATTTTATGTATTTTTATAGGATTTATGGTTTTTTATATTTTGGTGTTTTCTTTTTGGTTTTTGGGGTTTCCAGTCTTTTAGGTGTATTTAGGGTTTTTTTGGTTTTTAGAGTTTTTAGGTTTTTTTTTGGATTTTTAGTGTTATTTAGGGAATTTTTCATGTTTTTAAGAGGATGTCGGGATCAGGATTTTTGTTGCAATTTTGGATTTTTTGAAGTTTGTTTTTGGTTTTTCTAAATGTTAAGGTATTTAAATTTTGTTAGGAGTTTTAGTGTATTTTAAGGTTTTAAGGGGTTTTATGGTCATTTATGGATTTTTTATTTTTCTGGGTCTTTAAGGGTTTTTTGAGATATTTTGGTTTTAGGGTGTTTTGGTGTTTTTGGGATTTTACTATATTTAAGGGGATTTAGGGGTTTTATGTGCTTTTAGGGTATTTTGGGTTTTATGGGTGTTATGGGCATTATGATTTTTTTTGCACTTTCAAAGGATTTTTGGGGTTTTTTTTGTGTTTTATGGGTTTAAATGTTTTTTTGTTTTATGGATTTTTGCGGGTTTATAGTTCTTAGTTTTTTTACTGTTTTTGCACATTTAATATCCTTTTAAGGTTTTTATGATTTTAAAGGGTTTTTTGGGGATTTTATGGTCTTTTAGGAGTTATTAAGAGTTTATGGTCTTTAAGGGAATTTAGTTTCGTTGGAACATTTTTGGGTTTTATGGTTTTTAGTATTTTTAGGATCCTTTATGATTTTTAAGGGTTTTTATGGTATTTTAGGGTTTTAGGCTCTGATAGGTTTTATAATTTTTTAGAAAGTACCATTTAAGGGTTTTAGTGTTTTTAAGGTCCTTTAGGATTTTTATGTTTTAAAGGTATTTTGGAGTTTTAGGGGATTTAGGGTTTTTTAGTGTTTTTAAAGAGTTGTAGGGTATTTTTTGGTCCTTTTTTTATTTGAGGTATTTTTTTATCTTTTATAGTTTTTTGTGTTATTTGTGTCTTTTATATTTTTATGGGTTTGTAGGGTCATGAAGGATTGTCGGGTCTTATTGATTATTTTTGATGAATTGTGTTTTTTTTGTTTTTAGTTTTGTTAGGGTATTATATGTTTTAGTTTTTATTGGTATGAAACATCCATTCGGGCAAGGAATATGCGAGGTCCAGGCTATTCCCAATAAATGGTCCAACATCCATTCGGGGTTTTTAGTTTTTCTATGGGGTTTTTGTATTTTTATTGTTCTGGTGGTTTTAGTGTTATTTGGATGTTTAGGGGGTTTTAGTGTTTTTATCAGTCGTAAGTGTTAGGTATTTTTATGGTTTTTATGTGTTGTATATGTTTTTAGGTATTATTAACAGTTTTTATGTTTTTTTGGGAAATTATAGTTTTGTGGAGTGCAGGAGGGGTTGGGTTTTTTGGGTTTTTTTGGGTTTATAGGTTTTTTACTATTTTTAGTATTTTTATTAGTTTTATGGATTGTAGGCCTTTTTAGGGATTTTAGGTGATTTTAGGACTTTTTTTGTTTTATGGGGTTTTATGAGGTTTTAGGATTTTTAGGGGTTTTAGTGTTTGTTAGGTTTATTATGGGTTTTTTTCGTTTTTATGGGTTTAAAGAATTTGATAGTGTTTTGTGGTTTTTAGTATTTTTAATTTTTTTTATTTTTGTGTTATGATTTTTAGTGATTTTTGGGTACGTAGGTTTTATTATGGCTGTAGAAATTTTTTGTTTTTAGTGGTTTTGTGTTTTTTAGGATTTTATATGGTTTTTAGAATATTTTTAATCTTTATGGGTTTTTTAGGGTATTATAGTTTATTTCCCTTTATGTGTGTTTAGCGGTTTTACGGCATTATTGTATTTTTTAGAGATTTAGTGGATTTTATGGTCTCTAGGGGTTTTTTTGGGTTTTTTGGGGTTTTTGTGGATTTTAGTGGGTTTTAGGGTTTTCTTAAGGCTTTTAGGGTTTTAGGGGTTTTATGGTATTTATTCTATTTATGGGTTTTCTGGTTTTTTTGGTTTTTATAATTTGTTTAGGGTTTTTATAGTTTTTTGTGTGTTAGGGTTTTGGGGGGGGGGTATATTTTTTATTTATTTTAGAGTTTATAGTTTTCTACGATTTTATTCGGGGGGTAGGGGTTTTTGGGTTCATAGGTTTTTTAGAGGTTTTTAGTATTTTTAGAGTGTTTTTGTTTTTAGGGCCTTTTTGGGTTTTAATACCTTTATATTTTTTAGGTTATTATGTGTTTTAGGGGTTTTTAGGTTTTTAGGTTTTGTTGGGTTTAAAGGGTTTTAGGGTTTTCTAGGGCCATTAGTGTTTTATGGATTTTAGGATTTTTTAGGGTTCTTAGTGTTTTTATGGATTTTGGGGTTTTATGGATTTTAGGAGTATTTAATGGATTTTCGGTGTTTTGAGGGTTTTTATATCTCTTTATTTTTTTAGGATTTTCAGGTTTTTTATGTATTTTTAGGGGTTCTGGGACTTTTAGGGGTGTATTATGGTGTATTATGGCATTTTTTTATTTTTACAGGGTTTTAGGTGATTCTAGTGTTTTTGGGGTTTTCATATTTCTTATGGTTCTTAGAGGGTTTATGGGTTTAAAGGACTTTTATGGTTTTAAGGTGTTTGGGGTTTTATGGTGGTTTAATTTTTGGTGTTTTTAATGTTTTTAGGGTTTTTAGATACTTTTTAGGCCTTATAGAAGTTTTTAGCAATTTTTTTGGATTTAAGGACTTTTTTGGATTTTGTGGTTCTGTTGAGATTTTTAATGTGGGATTTTTAGTTTTTTATGGTTTTTAGTATTTTGTATTATTTTTAGTATATTTATGTTGTTTCGTTTTTTTTTTAGTTTTTAGTGCTTTTAGAGTTTTAAGGGATTTTTAAGAATTTTTAATATTTTCTAGGTTTTTAGTTTTTTTTGTGGTTTTTAGGGTGTTTATGGTGTTTCGGGAGGTTTTAGTGGTTTTAAGGATTTATTGATTTTAGGGTTGTTAATTGTTTTTAGGGTTTTTAGATTTTTTATGTATTTAAGTGTTATTAATGTTTTAGGGTTTTTAAGGGGTTTTTTTTGTTTTTGGAATTTTATAGGGATATTAATTTTTTTTGGTTTTTAGGATCTTTTAAGGGGTTTTCAGGGTTTGTGGGGTTTTTAAGGTTTTATGGGGTTTAAGGGGTTTAAAGGGGTTTTAGGGTTCTGAGTGTTTTATATGGTCTTTTAGGTTTTTTAGGGGATATGGTTTTTAGTATTTTTCAGTGTTTTATTGATTTAATGGGTTTTTGTTGTTTTTATAGTTTTATAGGTTTTAGGGGTTTTAATGGTTTTTAGGGGTTTTGATCATTTCAAGGGTGTTTTGAGGACCATTAGGGTTTTAGAGTCTGTTCCGTAGTTCATTGAAACATGTGTTCTAGTTTTAGAATCACAGCTTCCATGGAGTGTCCATTGGATTTATTAATGGAACCAGAAACATCCAATAGTTTTTTATCCAAAAGGGACATGCTTTCCAATAGAACATGTTAATTAAATATGAATATTAAGATACTTAATAACATGCATTGTTTTAGAGGATGTGAGTTGAGACTCATCACACCCTTTTGAAGGGAATTTTTGTCTACTCTGGGACTCTCTTTACAAATTTAAGATATTTTCATGAATCCTTATTAATTTACTAAGTATAACATAAGTTTCCCTTGATTTTTTAAATCAGTTATTAACATGGGTGAAATTTAGAACCATCTTTATATATTCAAGGTTCTTCATTAATGGAGATATCTATATTTATTCAAGGCTCTCAATAAATGATATCCTCTCATATAATATTTAGATATTATTTTAATCCTTTTTATGATGATACTGGTTTTTAAGCCACTTTGTGGGGCACTGTAGAAATTATTTTTGTCCAAGGAGATGAAGGTTTTTTTTTGATATTGGGGTTGTACCCATAAATTAGGATACCTACATATCCTTGTGAATGGAATAAAACCCTCATAGTTCGGTGCCACTTAATGGGACACATCATACCTTATATGGACATGTTATAAAAACCTAATCGTACTTTTTAATGTCATGTGGTAAGGACATCTACGCCAAAGGTTCTTAGTCTATCTTTTATGTGGGACTTATACCGAAGAAGCCCAATGAACATGGAAAGTATTTGGGTTTCCTTGTAATATTAGAGCATTTTGGGAATATGGCCCCGGAAGAACTGGGTTGATTTTATATTTCGGGTTTAAACCTCAAGGAGGCTTTCTATATATCCCATATGGATGAGAATCAAATCCCTCTTAGTTAAATAAGTCCTATAGGAGAGTATAGTCCTTTGAGAAAAATGAGTTAGGGCATACATCCTGAAAAGGATGCCTTGGTGATTTGGGTGTTTAATTTGGGGCTTATTCCTAAGGAGGACGCCCAGATTAAGGGAATTAGGGTTGAATTCTTGAAGCGGATTTCAAATGAGATCAAACCCTATGATTGATTTCTACATATCTCAATTATGGTGTTAATTAGAGTTCTCATAGTTCATTCATTGTGTGGGGTTTATTCATGTGATTTTCTCATTATAGGGGAGATGATTGGGTAAACCCTTTTGGAAGGGCACACTTTTGAGCTCGGGCCTTCAAGTAGGCATCCTACATTTCCAAGTTTGAACAGTAATCAGTTTTCTCATAGTTCAAGTTAGGATTGTGAAAATTTTTTGATCATGAAAAATCTCTAAGCCCACGTGAGTCATTTTCGGTGTTAGAAACATGAGGATGTCAAAAATTCAACAAAGTAACCCACACTTTTCCTCCTATACTGGGGGAAGAAGGCATTCCTACAACAGTGTGTGTAGGCGAGGTCGAGTCGACCTGAGAAGAGGGAGTGGTGACAAGAATTCCATATGTTCTCTTTGCATTGGAAAGGGGTCCAATATAAGGAAAGAGGTATGGTGAATGAAGTAAAGAGGAGAGAGACTGCAACCTTCTACTTGAAAGGTTAAGGGATTACACTAGGATGGATTCCCTAGTGGATCTTAGTTTGGGAGGGAGACATCTCCATTTATTCAATGGAAATGAAATTATGAACTATTACATTCCAACCAGATACATGAGGTTCCAGGTCTTAGAGACGAGAAGGGGAGGTCAGAACCAAAACCCTAATCCTCAATCCCGGGAATTTCACAGCACTATTCCTGGGAGAATGGTCTATCTGACTGC
This sequence comes from Viscum album, assembly GCA_963277665.1. Taxonomy (NCBI): domain Eukaryota; kingdom Viridiplantae; phylum Streptophyta; class Magnoliopsida; order Santalales; family Viscaceae; genus Viscum; species Viscum album. The sequence continues at coordinate 872,146,417 of OY728152.1, read as the reverse complement.
GGATATAAAAACCCACAGACACTCTATGAATCCTAATACCATTGTGAAACAAATGTTGGAAACATCTAACTGTGTTTATACACACCCAAATAAGAGACACTCTGATGTTCCATTCCCAAGGGTTTAATAAGTTAGAAGGATTTGGTGGAGGCTTCAGCATAGTCCCTTTAAGATAAGAGAACCAAGGAAAGATATAACCTACCATTAGCTTCCATAAAGAAGATAATTAATTTGATATGTAGGCCTTATACCCACCTCCGCTTCATAGGAACACCGCATCGTTGTGTCGTTTAGGTACCCCACATAGTAACGCTGAATAGTTGTACCTCATAGGTGTGCTGTGTAAGCCTTTATTAAGACAGCAAATTGATTCACATAGTGGAACCAAGCCTATGTGAGCTTCAAATTTGAAAATACACTCCAAAAAGGCTTGTACCATCTACTTATCTCCCCTCTCGTGTTTTTATAGAGCTACCTGGGGAAATTGGAGGGATCTAGGTGAACGATCTATGCAATGGGAGCTTCATGAATTCCTTCAACTTTTTCAGTCATAGAAATAGGGATCCCAAGGGACCTATTTATAGGCTAGTAGGGGGTGGTTGAAGTCAATTTTTGATGGAGATCCATCGAGTAGTCCCAAAAAGAAGGTCCACCACATAGGGCAATAAAGAGTATAATGCCTTGCTGGTCAGTCGCAAAGGTAAGTGGCACAGGCCATTTGAATCATTGGATTTCCATTTAATTCTTCTAGCATTGTCTTGGGATTCTGAAACATCTGGGGCTATCTTCATAGTCTTTTTGTATTCCTAAATCATATCAACCAAATACACCCATCAGTATTTCACTCGATTTGAAAGAGGGTCGAGTCCAATGGTAAAATTGCGTGAAAAAAACTATAGATTAATTGCTAAACCACCCACGTTTGTTGTAGAGATACTTCATGTAGCTGTTTTGCGTAGCTTTTCTACACTGTCATGTAGTGGAGATCTAAAGATGGCTATAAATAGATCGTATCCTTTGAGATTTTCTTTATCTATGCTTCAAAAAAATTCAGAACTCGTTGCATTTTTCTTTCATCCATCCTCAATGTGTTGTGCTCTCATGTAGTCTACTTGAAATTTTCTCATGGTGAAAATACTTTAGTGTTGGATCTATTCATAAGGAATTCATCAAACGAGTTTCTATAGGACCTTTTTTGAAGGACCTACATGACAGACTTTGTCGATGGACCTACACAAAGAGTTCCCTTTTCAAAAATTTCAAATTTCATTAAGTTGAAATTTGATTTTTTAGAAGTAAAAACTCCAACCAAAAAAGGTGAGTTTCATAATTATTTTGTAGGAAATGGTTCTTTTAATAACTTCTACTGAAGAAGATAAGGCTCTTCAAAATGAGAGGATGAAGATCGTTAGACCTGATTATTATGATGTAGTTCAATGTACTCTTCCTAAACTATGGAAAAGTTTAATTTTGCATCAACATGAATATTCACAATGTTACCACCTTCCCTTGTATTGACATGGGATTTTACAAAATTCCCACATTCCATCAATTTAGAAATACTTCCCAAAGAATTAGATTCTTCAATTCCCCAATTTTCTTTTCATGAATATTATCGCGAGGGGTATGCCAGTTCATGAGGGAACAATACCTTTGGGTTGTATCCTACATCATTGTGGTTGTACTCCTGATATGAAAAATCATGTTTGTAGAGACAAGGCCCGATTTCTATGATTAATCATTTTGAGCTTCTCAAACTGACCGATCTAATGTATGGATGGGTGATTGGGATCTTCATTCCGGGGGAGGTGTTAAACTGGAATGGATGTGGGTATTTTGGGTATGCCTAACATGTGCCTAATTCAAGAAAGAGTTATTAAATGTTTATATCTAGGAAGTTGTCTTGATGAGAAAAACATATGTTTATAAAAAATGTTTCTTTCTTGAATTTTTTAGCGGAGGGAGTCCGCAAACAAATACTTTCCATTTTATGCACGACGATGTTCACATTAGTTTGTGGGATATCAACCAAATAGCTCGTGTTCTCATTCTCGAGGAAATATATGAAGTTTTTATTCCTCCGTCTAAAACATGGGGTGATGTTACCAGAACACCATCACTGACTCATGAACTATTCAAAATATCAAAGAAATTACCAAAATACTAGAAATATATTCATGCCAGAGTATGGATGGAATCCTTTTTAGAACCAACAACAGAGAAAGGCCCAACATGTAGATGTCCTACTATATTTCCTTCTTCAGATAACCAGTGTAGATTAGGAACATATTTGCCTACATTGGAGATAGGTGACTATAAGGACTAGGGTAATAAAGTCAAATCTTATATTGATGCAAAGATAGGCTTAGCTTACTTCTATGAAATGTGGCTAAGCATTTACTTGATTCCAGTCTATGAGGCTGGGAGTGTTTTAAAGCTAGGGAAATTTTTCATCACCGCTAAATTTGCTGAATGTAAGAATATAGGGTTATCAACTCCTATATTTTCATGAATTTACTCTTCTTGTATGCATTTATACAATGTAAAGGCTCCACTTAGAACTCTAAGGACATTTCTAGTGTTGTGGGTGCATATTGCATCACACTTTCCTTCAAACTTAGTGGTGAATTCAATTATAGTCCCCAATGGTCAATTCACTCCATTTTTATAGAACGTTTCTAGTATTATGCCTCAGAATTTAAGACCGGATATAGTGGTAAAAGCATTGAATGCTTCCAGAGAATTAAGCTGCATTATTTTTGGTATCCAACCAAACAGGATCATTTATTGATGAAGGTAAAGAAGAAAATTATGAGTTGAGGCATTATATGATACCATTCATAGATATTGTATTGTCGAATAGGATTGATTGTGATATTATCTATGAGGATTAAGTTGCCTATAGGTTGGCTCATTTGTTCGAATGACTTCAACAGTCCAACACTTTTCCACCAACGTATGTTACACATTAAAAACACCCAATGCTAGTGAAGAAATTGTGGATTTCAATGGATTTAGTGACTTCCAAGTTTTCAATTATGATACCTCTATTAGAAGCATCAATCAGATTGGAATCTATATATGCCAATGCCTGGGCTTCATCATATCCTAAAGGGGATTTGACAAAAGAAATATATCAAGTGGTAGTTACAACGACTGTTGTGATTTGAAATCGTGGTAACAAACCCATGGAAAATGATTATGAAGAAGTTTCAGTGGTTTCAGAGCCTTCAAAACATATTCCAAGGAGGTATACCAGGAATACTACTGCTAGAGAAGCAATACCTCAAGAAGTAAGAAGATCTAGCCGCCACCTACAAAAAGAGGTTTTTATTCCATCTATTGACATTTCTGAAGAATATGGGAGGCCTAAATAAGATCACCAGTCAAAAGGTGTTGAATTTCTTCCAAAACCAACCATATAGAGATCAAGTTATGTGGATCCTTGAACAATTTACTTTTGGGAGAGCATAACACGTGAACTTCGGGATGCATGGGAATTCTTCAAACATAGAATTCAAATACTACATGTGGGTGACATTAAGGAACCTTCTTATTTAATCTAGATAATAACTTTACTAGAGAACAAGAGTATTTTACTAAGATAGAGGCTTTTATATATTCATGTGATGAACAAATACCAGCCTCTAAATGAGTATCCCATATGATGAAATTAGGAATACATGAATGGTAATTATTAACCTGGACGAGGAAGGTATTCTTATGCAAATTCTAACAATATATTTTCCTTTTTATTTTGTATCAATTCTGATATAACATTCATCTTCATTAATTTTGATTAAATGCCTTTTTCAACTTGAATGCAGGGAAGAAAACTCTAGATAGGATCATGGATCACTAGGGTATGTTCCTCTGGTTCTCCCATTGATGCATCAAATGATCCTCCCAGGTCATTAAAACATACTCTAGGAGTGATTATCATTAATGTGGTAATTGAGATAGATAATCCTCATCCATTACCTTAGGGTTCTTCTACCATAAAGAGTGTTTCGATTTCTCTTCATGATTATTAAAATAAATGAAAGAGATAAATGAGATTAGTCCAAAGTATTTGCTAAAGGAGTATGTATTTATATTGTCCTCAGGGAATTATAATTTTCTTCGAACACTCTGGTGATCACAGTTTTTCCTCTTGCAGGATCGGTATCCCTCTCCTCTCTCAAGGGATTAAGAGCTGATTCATCAAGACCAGAGAATGAATCCCTAGGAGAAACCCCATCTCATGTTGATGGATATGTTACATTACTAGATAAAAATTTAAAATATTCATCTATACCTGCTCTTGGATCTATTGAGAGAGAGAAAATCCATGGTAATATCAAATACATTTCTATTGATTATTAATTTCTATACTAATATTCTTATTTTCATTATATCTTAGATTAGTTTCCCTTGATAATAGATCCTGTAATAATCAATTCTGATATTATTATTGATTCGGGAGGATGGAATGAAGACCCATGATAGTCTAAAGTGAATACAGATATTGAACCATTCCTGAAAAGATCTGATAATGTTTTAAAATTTTAATAACCAATAAAATAGAATGTCAGCAGAGCCAATTTGTGCATCAACCAACATTTGTAGGATACCTTAAATGGTGAGGTTTCTATAACATTCCAAGCCACACACACAAAAATGATGGAATCCCTTAATATAAATAGTGATATTCCAGGTTCCATAAAGAAGTTTGGGGTTTTTCATAAGTAATTTCAATAAGTTTTTTCCTTATTATTTCATTTTCCATAACCAATTTTTAATATTTTACATGATACATCTCATCAAAATTCATCTTATGCACCTTTGTCTGCAGAAAATGATGCAATGGATTTTTAGAAATAGGTCATTCCACTATATCCTTCTTCTGATGAAGATGGGGATATACCTACTAAGGACCCCTCATTGGGATAAATTCCAGAGCATTAAATTAATAGCACTGGGAAAAATTAAGAGAATTCCCCTTCTAAAGAAACATCTGCTCAAATTGACGAAGCTGAGAATACTGCAGATTAATCTAATAAAATGGACGAATTATTATTGGGTAAATGTTATCGGCTGTATGGACCATACACTATTTTTATCATTTTTTTCTTAAACTGAAAATGATCATGATTTATCATTTAGGGTTATCAGCACCCACAGTTAGATTAGAATGTGAAGCTTCTATGTTGGCTCCGGCATCAGCAGAATGTGAAGCTTCTACTATACCGAGAGAAGCAAAACAAGGCTAATCATTAAGTGATCTATTTCCATATTACATTTTACCACATAATAGTGTCTTAAATTTAGACTTAGATATTCAATATTCTCTTTGGCACATAATAAGACATGGAGGCATATATGGAGAATAATTGTTGACAAGCCTTTGGATGATCTGTTGTCCCATATTTCCAAAATACCACCATTTTTTTATGTATTGGGATTCATTGGATTTAATTATTGACCAATCAATGATACAATAAAAGAGATCATTCGCCAACGGGGGTAGGAACAAAATCTACAACATGATTTTGAATAGGCTCAATGGATTATTAGTATTGAGATCTTCCAAGCTGCAGAAGCTATTACATAGTCCAATCATAACAAGAAGATAATTGAAATCACCCAAAAAATTAAATTAGCCGTGAAGGAGTTGGCATATCTTCAATAGATAATAGATTCTGTTCATAAAAATATCATGAAATGGAACCAAACACTAGGAGAAACACAATTGGAAATGATAACCACCATTTCAACTGCTAAGGAATCACTTCCTCAGGACAAGGAGGCTAGAGTTTCTCAACAGTCTCAACCTCAATAGGTAGTTGATATGGATAATGAGTTTGTTCAACCAATTAGGAGTCATATTGAAAGTTTATTTTAACACATGATTGAGATGATCCATTTTGTGGATGTCCCTCTAATTTTAAACAAATGAATGAAATTTTTTCTCCAATCATATATTTTTTCATTAATTTTTTTTTTGTGATTGAAATATTAAAGGTAATGATGTTGATGAATCATTTTATTCTTCAAACCATCTTGTTAGATAATCATGATTACAATGATAAGAATGGGGGTGATCATAATTCTCTTATTAATATAGTAGAACTAATGATAATTGTTTGATTTTTACTATGGTTATATGGAGAACCCCAGAATCTTGGTATCTTTGGACTTTATATTGCTCAATATTACCTAAACCATACAAAAATGAATGTTTAGTACGTTGGGACTCGAATTTTGTCCATGGTGTCCTTTGTTGGTCTCTAATCTAGTGAGTACCACATCTCATGTGGTTGGTAGTTTAAAGTCATTCATGTTATACTATAAATGTATAGTGTTTAAGGAAAAATATCTTTGACCATAAATTTTGAAATTAGATCCCAAAAAAGACTCAATGTCTATGAATTTCTTTAATAATCATTAAATATTTTCACGGGGAATCATGGGTCATGATATACATGGTCACCAAATATAAAAACTTGAATAAACATAAATAATATCTCCTTAAATAGAGAAGTTTCCATTATTTGAAAAACCTGTTATGGGAGGTAGTATTAGATAGGGCCAACTTCGACATATGCTGTATACCCAAATAGTGGCATCTTTTGACTCAAAGGTCTATTATGTATGAAACACATTCAAGGAATCCTAAGGGCATGTACTGCATTGTCAAGAAAAATAACTCTTAGGAATTTCACATTTTACTATTGATAGATAAGTGAAATTAAGATTGGGTTGACCCAAGACCACCATGGATTGTTTTTCTAAAGAAAGGGATTTTCATAACAAATGGTTATGTATGCCAACATATGTCATTAATAGGAAAACCACATACACAAAAATTTGGTGTATGAGGGATGGTTAAATTTTTTCAAAAAGGAGAATCTGGGATATAATGTTATGATGTTTTAAGTCATTCTTTGAAGACATTGTACTGTGCAATTTTAAGTCATGCAGTGTGGACATTGTATTGTGTAGTTTAATGTCAAGCAGTGAAAACATTTTAATGTATAGTTTTACATAATGAATTAAGGACATTGTACTGTGTAGTTTTCTTTCATGCAGTGAGGACATTGTACAATGTAGTTTTAAGTCATGTAGTGAGAATATTGTGTGGCTTTAATTTAAGGGTTTTAACTTTGACCAAAGGTGTGGGACTCTCCCATTTCTTGATAATTTGTTTGGAAACATACTACCATATTCATGTAGGTAAGGGAAGTAATGTGAACTATGATTTGGGAATTTTTCAATTCAAATAATGATATGGGAAAAAATGGATAAAGTCATTAGTGGATGTATTTTCCATGAACTAAGTTACCATTATTTGAGAAACCCATTATGGGAGCTACATTATACATGGCCAACTAGGACATACAATGAACGTCAAAATAGTGGCTTCTTTTTACTGATAGGCCTGTTATGTAGGCAATTTATCCATGGACGCCTATGGAAACATAATGCATAGTCAAACAAAAGAGTTCTTAGAAGTTTGACATTCTATTGATAAAATCCAATGAAAGTGTATGGAGATTCTGATTCTCCAAATCGCAAAGTTTTTTTCATGAATAAAGGTACCTGAATATGGAGAGATTATTTCAAATAATGATTTTCAAAGAATCAAAGGAATAATATTTCTATGAATGTCTGACCAAAACATATGGAGTATGGTGTTTTTAGTTTTAGGTCATACAGCTGGGACCATAAATGGAAACAATATATGATATATGGTCAAGTAATCCAAGGTTATTTCATATTGCTTATAACACATGAAGAGGGATATTTGTAAACCATGTTCTTGAAGACCTTCAGATTGAGAGAAAGGTACTGTGACAAATATCTACGAATGACTGCTTTAAAATACAGATTCTTTTATATTGTTATCAAAGATTTAATGGGACAAAGGAAACATTATCCATGAATATAATTAACATTTTTAGAAAACCCTGTTATAGGGGTTGTGTGATGCATTCCCAACTGGGGCATATACTGCATAGCCAAATAGTGTCATCTTTTGACTACATGCCTGTTTTGTAGGCAAATTATGCACCACCACCTAAGTTCACATACTGAATAGTCAACCAAATGAGCTCTCAGATATCAGATAATCTATCACCAAAAACTATAAGAAATTTTATAATTATAGGAAATTATTAATGATTAAGAGAGTGGAATATGAAAATCGGTTATGCTCAATGCACATGATATATATTTGAATCAATATTGGCTATGAGTTTGAATTTTTTTACATAGATCTGACTCATGTGAAAAAAATGGAGACTTTCTTTGTTTCCATTTAATCAATATTATGTTATCTAGTTTAGAGTCATGAAATTAGGAAATGAAGTGATTTCGATGAAAAAGGGAATATTGTGGATGGAACAAGGAATTAAACCCAGGAGTCACTATGTATCTCATATGGATGAGAATCAAGCTATATATAGTTCATTAAACTCTTTCTATGTAGGTTTGATTTTTTCATAATGAATAAAAGGGGGTTTTTATCATGTTTGTGCCAAATATTGGAGATCTAGGCATTTCTACATATCTTATATGGATGAGAATCAATCCAAACAATGTTCTTGAACAATCATTTACCACCCCAATTGAGTTTAATGTGGGAGAGGAAGGACCCTGGGACACCTTGATAGGGGAAGGGTGAATCAGGGTGACAACATTTTCTTTTAATGTGATAGATCTTTTTCCCTCGTTGGTAGGAACTTGTTGAACCTGTAAGATTTATATGATCAGAAAGCAAAAATTCACATGCACATAGAAGACACATCACTTTTTACTTGGTTCACCACTAAGGGCTATGTCCAAGGAGCATACGCCGATAAGTTTTCGACCGTACCTAATTCCACTAATCTTCACTAGTTGTGGATTACAAAGGTTTGGGCACAGTCACTCTGTACCAGGCTCACTGCCTTTACAAATGTTCAGGGATACCTCACTACTTCCCTTGGGTCACTCCCATTGACTCCCCATGACTCACTGCCCTTAGGTGAAGTCCCACTCAGTTTATAGAAGTGAAGGTCTCTTCATCATTGCATATGAATGCATCCTATGTCGTATGTAGATTCTTTAAGGAAGTCCAACTATTACCAGAAGACTAATATCACTTTGTGCTGAGGGTACAAGGCGATCTTCCAACTTTCGTGCAACTTCAGAAGCACAGATGAATTTTAACAACCCTGGCGCGCTTATCCAATCCCGGTGCGAAAGTTTCAATCCTGGGGCGCAAGTCACATGCACGGTACAAATTCGGCGCACAGGTGACACCAAAACTACTTGCGCAACACTGCCTCCTTCAACATCAAACTTGCAGGATGTTGCGCCTTTAACTCCCCAACTGCCTCGGTCGCGCAGCCAACAATCGGCGCATAGCCTCTACTTGCGCTACCCAACAACCACTTGCGCGACTCAACCACTTGCGCGATTAGAGCTCGAAAAATATCTAAGTATTGAACTTAGTTACAAATGAGGAGGGGGTCCTCTATTTATAGGAAAACTGGACCCCCTGCGCGGTGGCACGTACGTCTTCCCTCGGCGTGCAGGTTCCGGCGCGCAGCTCATCCTCTCTAGCCTCTATCGCGCTACTCACTTGTGCGACCTACACAAATACTTACGCGACCTTCTTTCCTTTACCATATTTTGAAGTTATGATATTGAAAAACAATAGGCGCTCATGTTTCTAGTCCTCCTAGGCTTCAGCGCCCAAGTCTCTTCACGGCACGCATGTCACTTGTGCGACCATCCCAAAACTTGTGCGGCCCTTATCCCTTTGGCATTTTCCATGTTCTGATCTTGAAAAACATATGGTGTGCAAGTTTCCTCTTCATCAAGTACATGGAACAGAAGTCTCTTTTCCAAAAACACTTTTCTCCATTTTTTGATTTTCAGGCCCAAAAAATTTGCAAACACTGGGAAACGGCGCCACCTTCAATATTATTGTCTACTTGAACTGTATGATCTCTTTGCGGGTACACATTCTGAACTTCCACTACTGATTAACAACAAACACAAACCATACTCCAAATCATGCATAGAAGACCATGGTTCCAACAATCTCCCCCTTGGGGTTTGTTGAAAATCAGAAAATAAATTCAACAGATCTCCATCCATGTGAAAACCAAAAACGCAAGAATCAACTCTACCAACACTATAAGTCTAAGTGAGCAATTCTCGATGTAGAAAACAAGAGAGGAAGATTGAATTGGGTTCCAATGTTTTCCTTCTCATTCTTCTCATCACAGAAGCATTACTTGCCGGAATTTATTCCTTTCTCCCCCATTGACAATAAATCCAAAGACCAATAATTTTTTCAACATTCATCTAAAACCATACTCCCCCTGGATAGTATCTCCCCCATAATCCTGCATCATAGCCATAACACGGATAAAAACAGTTATCACAAACGGGGAGAGGGGTATTTTGTAACCTCCTTATGCACTGGGAGGTGGTTGAACACCGAGGTTCAACTGATGCCTCTCAAACACAGCCATGGACAGTGGCTTGGTTAGGATATCAGCCACTTGCTCATTAGTTCCCACATGATCCATTCTAATCACCCCCTTGTTCATCTTTTTCTTTGATAAAGTGATACCTGATTTCAATATGTATTGTACAGGAATGTTGAACATGAATCTTCGTAAGATCAATTGCGCTCTTGTTATCACAGTAAATCAACATTGGTTTCTTTACCTCATCACCAATATCTGTTAATTGTTGCTTCATCCATAGAAGTTGAGTGAAAGCGTTTGTGGAAGAGATATACGCATCTTCAGCAGTACTAAGAGAAGTACTTTCTTGTTTCTTGCTCAACCAGCCAACACATTTCTGCCCAATATAGAAAGCTCCACCACTAGTGGACTTTCTACCTACTACATCACCAGCCTAGTCAGCATCAGAAAACGCTGATAATTCACTATACCTACCTGCAGCAAAAAATAACCTGAAGTTATGTGTACCTTGAATTTACCTCATGATTATTTTTACTGTCGCCATATGTTCCTCCTTTGGATTACTCTGAAAGCGAGACGAAAGGCATGTGGAAAAGAAAATATCTGGTCGTGTCACTGTTAGGTACAGTAGGCTCCCAATGATCCTCCTGTACATGGTGGGATCATCAGAGTCCCCATCCTCATGCTTTCCATGTTTAGTTCCAACTGCAATCAGAGTTGACATTGGTTTGGATTCTTGCATATTAAACTTCTTCAGTAGCTCTCTTGCATATTTTTCCTGAGAAATGAAAGTGTATTACTTCTTTTGAATCACCTACAGCCCCAAGAAATATATGAGCTCCCCAATCATAGCCATTTCAAATTCTGATTTCATGTGGTTGGAAAATTTGTCCACAGATTTATTCCTGCTGCAACCAAATATGATATCATCATCGTATACTAGAACCATGAATTGAACTTTTGTATAATTCTTCGCATAGAGATTGTGATCAACTCCTCCTCTTTTGAATTCCAGCATCATGAGATATGAATCCAGCCGTGAGTACCACGCCCGTGGTGCCTGATTCAAACCATATAGATATTTCTTCAGTTTGCAGACCTTTGTTTCACCAGTACCCAAACAAATCCCACTGGTTGTTCAATGTAGACTTCTTCTTCGATTACAACATTCAAGAATGTTGTCTTGACATCCATTTTATATACTTTATATCCTCTTTGGAGTGCCATGGCAAGGAAAAGCCTGATTGACTCTAGTCTAGCCACTGGAGTAAAGGTTTCTTCAACATCAATGCCTTCAATCTGGGAGTATCCTTTACATACAAGTCGTGCCTTGTTTTTTATGACACTTCTATGCTCATCAAACATATTTTTAAAGATCCATTTGGTACAATTCACATTGTGACCTTCGGGTCTCTGGGCAAGATCCCATTCTGATTCCTGTCAATCTAATCTAATTCATCATTCATGGCTTTCACCCAAGATTCATCATTTGCAGCTTCTTCGAATGAGGATGGCTCTATAACTGATAGAAATGAAGATTGCGTGTTATTCCTCATCATTCTTGTTTGAGTGGGTGCACTTCTATCCCCAATTATGTTGGATGGATCAATATCAGCTCTTCGATTTCTCTTGCAAGGTTCAGTAGAATTCTCTTCAGCCACAGTTTCTTCTTCAGATTTTTCTTCTGAGTCAACATCATGATGTGACTGCTGAGTGTTTTGAAAAGCTTCCTCTATTTCTTCATTTGTATTTTCTTCATGTTCACTTTATTCCTGACTTTCTATCATATCATCATATGACTTCCTTGAAGCATTTGTGCTTTTCTCTTCAATTATCATAACATCACTGCTTTCCACAATCCTTCCTAAATTCTTGTTGAAACATTTGTAGGATTTTCTGTTCATTGAGTAACCGAGGAAAATTCCTTCATCTGCATTGTCTCCATATTTCCCTTGATTTCCTTCTTTGTTCTGGATGATTCATTTACTTCCAAATGCACAAAAGTATTTTAAAGAAGGCTTCCATCCATGCCAAAATTTATATGGTGTCTTCGTCTCACCCATATAAAGTCATGTTCGATTCTGAATGTACACTGCAGCTTGAACAACCTCTTTCCATTAATGTCGTGGAAAAAGACTCTCAATCAGCATAGTTCGTGCCATGTTGTTCACCTGTCGATTCCTACGTTCAACAACTACATTTTGTTGTGGAGTTATAACAGTAGCCACCTCATGTTGTATCCCATGCTTCTCCAGATAATTTTCAAATTCAATGGACGTGTATTCTCCTCCATTTTCAGATCGCAACACTTTGATTGTTTGTCCAGTATCATTCTCGGTGATTTGCCGATATGATTTCATGTAGTCAAGGACTTTTCATTTCCTGTGAATGACCATCACACATACCATTCTACTATAATCATCTATGAAAAGGACAAAGTACTTTTCCCCATGAGTTCCAGCAACATTTATCAACCCACATACATCTGTATGAATCAGATCAAGAAGGTGAGATGCCCATTTCTTCATTGGACAATATGAACTGCATACCAGCTTCCCAAGAATGCAAGGATAACATGATATTTCACCCTCACGCTTCAGGTTGGGAATGTCCATGACAATTCTCAATTTTGATATTTTCTCCATGTCTTTTTGATTGATGTGTCCCAGTCTCCAATGCCACAAATTGTTTTCTTCTTCAACAGTCATGTAACATGCATTTTCTTCACTATCAACCTGATACAAGTTGCCTTCTATTCTGCATCCCTTCATAAGTGAATTTATTGTCTTTCCCTTGATATTTTAGCCTTTCTGATTAAAAGTAACTATAATTCCCGAGTCACAAAGTTGACTCACGGTGAGGAGATTATGAGGTAGGCCATCTACATAAAAGAACTTCAGTCTTCTTTAGTTCTGCATTAGATAATTCGGTACTTCCACTCCCTTTGATTTTCAGAGCCCCATCATTGCCAAGTCGTATTGTACCATCAACAATCCTTTTTATATCCATTAGAAGGCCCGCATTACCTGTCATATGAGGTGATCAACTGCTATCTATAATCCAGGTACTGTTCTTCTTTGTAGCATTGAGGGCCACCTCTGCAAGGTTGGATTTCTCAATCTTCTTCCTTTCCTTCCATGAGACATTGGATTGAGTATATAGTACTGATGGTCTTTCAATTATCTCTTCTGTATACCCAGGTTATTCATAGTCAAAATCTTCATTGAGAGGAGATAACCTATTTGGTAAAGAAACACTATCTTGCTGATGAGACTTGACTTGTCTTGAACTTCGGTATGAGGTGTCCATGTCCCTTCACTGCCTTCAATTAGAAGCCTTATGAACAAAGTTAGAACAACGATAACAATATCCATATAAATTGTTTCTTCTACAAGAATTAGGATATGAATTTGTTCTCTTTTGTTGAACTTCTATATCTTCTCCATTCAGATAGCTTCTTTCCTCTTCTCAATAAGACATGGAATGGACCAGATAGGCACAGAACTGACACTTCATGAGAGAAAATGTCTTCTCACTTGAATTTCTCCCCATACCTTCTTCCTTGGGAGAAAAGTTAGACTATCTGTCATTTCTGAATGTTTGAGGATAATTTTCAGTTCTCCTTTTAGTTTGGATTGATGGTTCCATTTTCGACACATTAGGTAATGTTTCAACATGTTCATCTTTCATCTTATCTTTCTTTTGGATCTTTTCACTTCCAGGAGTTGATGTCTCAGCCTCACAGCCAATTCCACTCTTTCCCATGCATGCAGGTCTTTGATCTCTCAAGATTTTTCCAACCTCATCTGAACCAAACTTGGCTCTTGCTAGTAATTCTTCATCTGAGAATCTTCCAAACTGTATTTTCATCCTCGATTGTTTTGGAATTGATTCAGTCTCAAGTTTACTCCTTAGAGTAACAGATTTCTCTTCAAGACCCTCAGCAGTCTTGGATTTTTCATCAAGTCTGGAGGTGAGGTCATTGATGACCTTTTCCTGCTCTTCAATTCTCAGCTTCAGATCCACTACATCATCATTGATTTCAATTATTTTAGACTATACCTTCAAAAATTCTTCCAGTCATTCAATTTCAGCTTCATGTTGATCAACGTATTCATTTGATTCTTCCACAATTTATTTCCACTTATTGCAACTCTTACATTTAATCTTAAGCTTACTAAAGGCATCCTTAAGTTGCATCTTGGGATATACACTAGTTCTCAGTTGTTATTCTCCACCAGTATCTTCTGACTTTTCAACAGAGGACATCATGGAAGCATGGTTCCAAGTTTTGAATTCTGGTTCTGCTTCATCACAGAATTCATTATCATCTTCTTCCTCTTCACAGACAAACTCTTCCTTTGCATTTTCTTTCCAAATTTGATGTCTCCCATTTTGAAGAACCATCTCTGAGGCTTCTCGAAGCTTTTATCTTCACTATATTCATCATTGATCTTTCTTAAGCACTGAGAGGCAATGTTCCAAACTTTTCCACAATGAAAACATGCGAGAGGTAACTTTCCTTTGAATTTCCCTTTCCCCTTCTTGAACTTTTTTGCAATGAGAGAAAGAATTATTTTTCTTCTTCATCATCAACACTACTATATTTTGAGATTTTCAGTTTATCTATGGCCTTTAATTCCATTTCCTTGCTCACACGAGTCGTAGCATCTTCTGGTTTGACTCTCATTTCATATGCTACCAAGCTGCTAAGTAGATCATCCAGAGAATGTTTTGAAAGTTCTCTTTCCTCAAGGGCTGACACCATTGCATTGTACAGAGGTGGAAGCCTTCTTAATATTTTCTTTACAATATCAATGTCTTTGATTTCTTTACCTAGACCCCGAATTTCTCCAACCAATTCCATAATTCGATTGATGGAAGAGTCTACATTCTCATCTGGATGCATCTTCAGATCATCAAATCGATTGTACAACACTTGTAGTTTTGCCTCCTTCACGTTGATATCTCCTTCAAAAATATTCTCGAGTTTATCCCGCATGGATTTTTCTGAGGTGAAATTCATCACCTTTAGGTAGATATGATCAGAAATGGCTGCAGTAAGTGCATTTTGTGCTTTAGCATCTGCATCAAAAAATTTCTTGTCTATTTTAGTCGTAGCCAGGCCTGTTGGGTCAGTGACTTGTATTCCTTGAACAATAGAAAAGAGAACTTCCATTCCATGAGATCTTAGATGAGATCTCATTCTGTTCTTCCAGATCTTTAAATTACTTCCATCGTTGTGAGGGACTCCCCTAACATTGACTCCATTCTCTATGACGATAAAGGACAGATTCAACACCAACAGCCTTTACCCTATGATACCCCTTGAAGGACCCTGGGACACCCTGAGAGGGGAGGGGTGAATCCTGGTGACAAATGTTTCTCTTAATGGGATGGATCTTGTTCCCACGTTGGTAGGAACTTGTTGAACCTATAATATGACTATGATCAGAAAGAAAACATTCACATGCACAGAGAAGACACAATACTTTTTACTTGGTTCACCACTAAGGGCTACGTCCAAGGATCATATGCCAACAAGTTGTCAGTCGTACCTAATTCCACTAATCTTCACTAGCTTTGGATTACAAAGGTTTGGGCACATTCACTCTGTCCTAGGCTCACTACCTTTACAAAGGTTCAGGGATAGCTCACTTCTTCCCTCGGGTCATACCCATTGACACCCCCAGACTCACTACCCTTAGGTGAAGTCCCACTGAGTTTATAGACGTGAAGGTCTCTTCATCATTGCATAAGAATGCATCCTCTATCATATGTAGATGCTCTGTTGAAGTCCAACTCTTACCAGAAGACTAATCTCACTTTGTGCTAAGGGTACCGGGAGATCTCCCAGCTTTTGGGAAACTTCAGAAGGATAGATGAACTTTAACAACCCTGGAGTGCTTATCCAAGCCCGGCACGCAAGTTTCAATCCTGGCACGGAAGTCACTTGTGTGGTACAAATTCGGAACGCAGGTGACACCAAAACTACATGCGCGACACTGCCTCCATCAACACCAAACTTGCATGATATTTTTCCTTTAACTCCCCAACTGCCTTGGTCGTGCAGCCAACAATCAGTGTGCGGCCTCTACTTGCGCGACCCAACAACCACTTGCACGACTCAACCACTTGCTCAGCGAGAGCTCGAAAAATCTCTAAGTCTTGAACTTCGTTACAAATGAGTAGGGTGGCGGTCCTCTATTTATAGGCAAACTGGACCCCCTGCGTGGTGGCGGGCAAGTCTTCCCTCGGCGCGCAGGTTCCGGCACGCAACTCATCCTCCCTAGCCTCTATCGCGCTACTCACTTGCGCGACCTACACAAATACTTGTGATACCTTCTTTAATTTAGCATATTTTGAAGTTATGATATTGAAAAACAATAGGCGCTCAAGTTTCCTGTCTTCCTAGGCATCGGCACCCAAGTCTCTTCACAGCGCGCAGGTCACTTGCGCGACCCGCCCAAAACTTGCGCAGCCCTTATCCATTTTCCATTTTCCCATGTTCTGATCTTGAAAAAAATATGGTACGAAAGTTTCCTCTTCATCCAATACACAGCGTTGAAGTCTCTTTTCCAAAAAAACGTTTCTTCATTTGTCGATTTTCATGCCCAAAAATTTGGCAAACTCCAGGAAATAGCACCACCTTCAATACTATTGTGTGCTTGAACTGTCTGATCTTTTTGCTGGTACACATTCTGAACTTCCACTACTGATTGAAAACAAACACAAACCATACTCAAAATCATGCATATAAGACCATGGTTCCAATAGGAGATAGGGATTTTAACACATTCTAGAATAATAATAAAATTTAATACAATATATTGTATGAAAATAAAACCAGGTATCATAAAAGAGCACTCTGTATAGATCTAGTTCATATACCGGATGAGGAAAAAAGGGAAAAAATTGGTAGCACCTAGGCCCTTGATTAGAGATACAATAATCTATATGTATCTCATATGGATGAGTATCAAGCCAAAAATTGTTCTTGAAATGAGGTCCCTATATAGATCTGATTCAGACATAAGTAAGTAAGGGACTCACATACTACTAAGGAGTAGTGATGATTTCAATGATTCTTGCTCATGGAAGTTCATAACATCAAAATAGAGAATATATAAACTGTACAGTTTATTGTCATGTAACGTGG
The DNA here is from genome assembly GCA_963277665.1 of Viscum album. Classification (NCBI taxonomy): domain Eukaryota; kingdom Viridiplantae; phylum Streptophyta; class Magnoliopsida; order Santalales; family Viscaceae; genus Viscum; species Viscum album. The sequence continues at coordinate 872,128,792 of OY728152.1, read as the reverse complement.
ACTAATGGTGTCATGTAGCTTAACGTTGTGTACAAGTAAAATGATTCTACTCATTTTATCATCATGTGTCATGGATTCTTATGGGTGTTATACAATTTAATGTCTTATAACTAGGACCTAGTACTGTGGAGTTTAGATTTTTGAAGCTAGGATATTGTATGCAGTTACAAAAAGTATATCTTTAAGAATCTCGAATTGGTTGGAGATTTGATAATCTCTTCATCCATTGTTATTAGGGAATAAGATCCATTTGAGTTGACCTTATGTATGGAATAAGTTCATTCACAATTTGTTTCATGCTTTGGAGTTTTCATTCCTAACATCATTGGATTCCTGAGGACCAATGTGAATTCTCCTTGAAGAAATGAATGAAGAAAAAATTTCTTGTTAAAGGCATGCATTATTCTATTCTGATGGACTTATAAATGATGAAATGTATGCAACCGTTTTTCTTCTAATTTTTCCATCCCATCAAATTATTTCTGAGACATCTCATCTGTAGAAAACTAATCATGGATTTCAACTATGAGTGAAGTAAATTGAATTTCAGTTGGAAAAACTGCTTCTGTGCTGAACACCAATGAATATGTTGTTGCCTACGTGGCAGTGTGGATAGAAGTCCGCTAGGTCTATAAATCATGAAAATATTTATCATGACATGATTTATATCCTTTATCCACCATATTCAAGAGTATATTTGATAGGGTCTTATAGATGGCATCTACCTGTCCATTGGCTGCTGCATGATAGCGAGATGAATTGTTGGATTTGATATTGTGCTTCAGATATAACTTCTTTACCACAACAAAATAGAAATTGGTGCTAGTTTCCATCAATATAGTATGAGGGGCACCAAATACAGTAATGATTATAGTTTTTAAAAAACTAACAATACCTTTGGATCCTATTTCATTGAGAGGTATTGCATCATCCCATCTGGAGATGATGTATGTATAAGTAAGAATATATATGAACTACTTAGACATAGTAGGAGGATAAATCCCTACTACACCCATTACCCATGTAGAAAATGTGAAGGATTATTTAGCTGTATATAGAATCTCCAGGGTTTATTGAATAAAGTTGGTATGCACTTGGAAAGGATGACATTTCATGGTGAAATTTGTGCAATCCTGCATCATTTAAGGACAAATGTATCCAAGAATTCAGATTTGATCAGAAAGCCTATGCCCAGGGTAGTGACTACCATAAGCTCATGAATGTACCTCTTTCATGAAAGATGCAGTTTCTTCTCTATTAATACACCTAAAGAGGATTACATAAATCCCTCGTTTGTAGAGGATCTTCCGTAATCTGGACTATCATAATGATTGAAAATGGTCAATTGCCTTCTAATCTATTCTTTTTCAGCTCTATCTTGTGGAATTACAATATTTTTAAGGCATTCCATGATGGGTGTCATCCATCCCATGGTATGACCATATGGATTTGAAAAATGGTTAATTTGATTAATTTCACCCATTATAGTTTCAACCAAGGGTGATACCACGCGACAATGGCCAATACTGATGACTTTCTCATCCCGATATGGATATGACAGGGTTGTAGCTGCATTAGCCAGTGCATCAACTTTTGGCGTTTTGTGATCACTTGACATTGAAAAATGTCATCGCTGAGGGAAATTCAGACATTAACCCTATAACATAATCACACAAAGGGATTAACTCTTATTTTATATTAGCACAATCCCCATTGATTTGTTTTATTAAAAACTCTAAATCACATTTTACTTTCATGTGATTCACTTTTACCTGAAGTTCCAATTCCAGGCCTTTGATGAGAGCTTGATATTATGTCTCATTGTTGATACCACATTCTAAGAATAGGAAAGAATAAGGAAACACTACCTTTTCTAGGTAGATAAGTACAATTCCCAACCCAACGTTTTTGAGTTTAGTTTTTTCCATTCTCTTCCCTATTAGACGTCTAGAGGCACCATCAATGTACATTTCCAATGTTTGGGGATTATCTTGAATAGAAAAGACCTCTTCATTAGCAAGTTCAATATTCAATGATGTATCTTTAATATATGGATGTTTAGCAAGTAAATACACCAAATATTGGCCTTTTATTTCCTTATGAGGTACAAATTTGATATCAAATTATTGGAAAATAACTTCTCACCATGCCAAATGCCCTATAAGCATAGGATTATTGAGGATAAATTTGAGCGGGTTATTAAGAGACACCAATTGGACCTCATGATGTTGCAGGTAGTGCCTCAATTTATTAACATCAATGATTAATGCTAGGAAGAAATAATCGATACTTGAATATCGATTCACTATGTCAAGACTAGTTCTACTGAGATAATAATGGCTCTTTTCACTCCCAACAACATTCTCTTGAGCAAGGAAGTCCCCTATTGATCACTTTAATGATGTCACATAGAGAATAAGTGGTATTTCCCCAACAAGTTTCATTAATATTAGTGTCCTCAAGATAAATTTATTGAGTGTATCAAATACTTCTTGAGAGTCTTTAGTCCATTGATATGTGACTCCCTTCATCATTAATCTAATCAAGGGAAAACACTTTCTTTCCAAATTCGGGATGAAGCGCTAACTATGGGCCCACTGTCCATAGATTCCTCTTAATTATTTAAAATTTTGAGGAGGTGACATTACAATGATTTTTTTCTCATGATCAACTTCGATTCCCCGATGTAATACATCGAAGCCGAGAAATTTTAATGAGGTTACCCCAAAAGCACATTTAAGGGGATCATCTTCAAACAATGTTGCTAAAGATTATTGAATATGGTCTTAAGATCATCCAATTGATTGTAACATTTTATATATTTAACCACCATGTCATCCACATAGCATTCATAAAATTTTCCCTAGAAGGGTTTGAAGATATGGTGCATGGCATGTTGATACATTGCACCTGTATTCCTTAATCCAAAAGGGAATTACCAGATATCAAACCTTCCCTTGTGGGGATATGAAGGCTATAGAGTCTTCATCCTCTATGGTTGTTATGATTTTATTTTATCCATAGTAACCATCCATGATGTAAATAGTGCCATAGCCAACTGTTTCATCAATTAAAATCTCTAGGATCAGAACATGAAAGTCATATTTTGGACAATGTCAGTTAATATATCTGAAATTAATGAAAAAATATTATTTTCACATTATTATTTTTCACTGTGATAGTGTTGTCCATCCATTTTGGGTATAGAACCTTCCTAACAAAGTTAGTCTTGATATTCTTATCAACTTCAACTTCAATTTTAGAGGCATGATTTGGGTCACTTTTTCCTACGGCCTTCTTGAATCCTCATTGTTCTTCTAGAAATACCAAATAAGGAGTGGCTACATTGCGATTATGACCTAGAATTTTTTTATAATTCCATAAAAATATATCCTTATGTTTCCTTAGAAATTATTTGTACACGTTTTTCACTTTAGAATTCATGGTCGCACTAATTATAGTGGGGCATGGATCTTCTTCGGTACACATATTTATTTTTTTGAGCTAATCATTAGTGGTATAGAAACTATCCTCAAATGATTAAGAAGTGTCCATGAGATCATATTCTTCTTCATTATATATCTATTATTTGGATTCTACATTCATAGTAGGGGAAAAATCAAAACATTCAGAGCTAGGGGAGAATTCATTATTTGAACATCCTGAAGAAAATCCACCATTTCTAATTCTACTAATGCTGATGGGAATTTCGGAAGAATAGAAGAGGATATAATGAATTTGGAACAAACATCCTTGTCTTCCTATAATATTTCTACAACTTTATCTAGTCTTATTGATGAAGTAGAGACTTTATAGTGTTCAATGGAAGAAATGAAGACATATTCATTTAAGATTTCACTACTTTTTAGTGAATCATCAATTTCTCCCATGCTATTAGGATCGATTTCCGCAATTGACATTATGGAATTCCCCAGATGAGTGTTAAAATTTGGTTTAAACGTTTAAATTCATTGCTAGGAAACACATAATCTATACTCAAATGTTTTAATGGTTTTATTGGGATATTTTCTAAACCATTTGGAGCTTAAATCTAGTTACCTCCCTCATCATGGACCTCATTCCCTTTGTGTGATAAAATTATGCCTCAATGTATAGAGATTTACATTTTTTGAATAGATCCTTGTCACCATAAAATGTTCCTACTTGACCATTGAAACTGTACTTGATACATTGAAGTTATGATGAAGGTATGGATTCATATTGATATAGCCAAGGCCTACCAAGTAGAATGTTAAAGGTTGGGTCCTGACGGAAATCCATAAAATCTTATTTAGACACAATATCCCCAAATTGAGTTCTGAGTGTAATATCTCTAAGAGTTTCTTGCTCATTCTTTCCATAACCATGAAACATTAAAGTGGAAGGAGATAATTCAGAATTAGTGAGTCCCAATCCACAAATTTATGAATAATAATGAGGTTGACTCCTGAGACATTATCAATGAAGTCTCGTCATATATCTATGTCATTAATCCTTGAAGATAGATAAAAGGGTCTTATATGACCATGTACAATATCATCACCTTCCTCATCCATAAAATATATAAATGCATGACATTCTATAGGATCATTCTCTATAATGTAATCCTCAAAATAAGTAACTTTGGTTTGAAACTCTTGTGGACTTCACAAAGGCACAATAAGTGAATCATTGATGTCTTTTGACAGATACAAGGCATCCAAAATCAACAACTTAGCCGGTAATTGGAATAGAGTTTTCTAAACATCATTATTTTGGTCCCGACGTCTATGTTTCCCAACATAAAGATGTAGTTTTCTAGGTGCCTTGGACGTTAACACTCCTGAGGTAGATGTACCCTGTGTCGGAGTAGAGGTTGGAAATACTCCTGTCTTTGGTTGATTATACTGACTAGGTCTATCTATCTGCTGATAGAATGATTTTGTAAACTCTAAAAGGTCCTCAAAAGGAATCATGTTAAGACCAAACCTATTATATGTTGAATAGTCTCATGGTTATTGTTGATCCAATTGAAGGGATCTCCCATAAGTTTCTGCAGCATATACAGTTCAAGCAGGGGTAGAGTTAAAATTGTGTATTCTAGAATACCCACGTCTTACCCTATATCCACAAACAAGGATTATTCATCTAGTTCCTCAATTAGGTATAAGGATCTCAGGCTCATTATTACTAGAATCACCATCGACATTCTGATATGTTAAGTGGTTAACTTTAACGATACCAAAAATCAATTATTCAACTGATGAGGATTCTGCTTGACATGTCAGTTCTAATTGTTCCATTTGTTGTGGTGGTTCCCATTCTTTTGAAAAAGATGGCATTTAATATGCCATATTGGTGGAAAACATTGGCCTTGACATGAGCTCATCCTTCTTCTGAATTCTCCTTGTCCTTCTGATCACATTTCTTCTTTGATGATTGGCCTTTAGAAGACATATCATTTTATGATGGTGGTTTTTTTGTGACTAGAGTGGAAGAATACACAATCGACGTTTTCAAAAATTTTCATAAAATTGAATTATATTGGTTTATTTTTTTCCTAATCATCAATCCATCATATTACTATGCTTTTTTACAATTGATTTTCATCAATTTGTCTTCTTCCTTAGGATCAGTAGCAGTAACACATGACACTTTTCTGGATGAACATTCCAACTTAACTTGTCTAGAGGCTACAATTTTTTGCAGGAGGACTTGGGAAACAAAATACTCTTGAATGGTATGCCCCCAAATCTGGTGAAAGGGACAATAATTCAGAAAATCTTCATCTCTTTAATTTTTTTGTTCTTTGGCCTTTGAAACTGAACCAAATTATTTTTTTGAGTTGAGATGAAGTAATCCTGAACATATTCATAGAAGAATGAATAATCATTGTTCTTTAACTCCTCAACCGGTTTCCACCTTTGATGTCTTTTATGGTCTTGAGGAGGCGGCCATTGCTGCTGATGCTCAAGAGGTGGAGACCTTCGATATGATGATGGTTATGAAGTTGGAATAGGTATAGGTGCTTTCGTGAGTGTGACTACAGCCTCTTATTTCGCTGTTATACTTCCATGATCTAATGTAATTACATGAGAATTCTATTTAGTTTCCACAGTGGAATCCTCCACCTGTTGGGAAATTGAAGAAAGGTCTCGAAACTCTCCTTTGTATTTCACAGGGATCAGTGGTGTACATTACACGTCATTCATATTTTCCTTAAAAATTGGTTGCAACACTTCTTTGAGGGAGTGTTTGATTTAAAGAATATGTTAATCCATTCCATTGAGTAATGAAATCTAAAACTCTTAAATCTTCCCTTTGTTTGAAATTTGTATGATCCAAAATTTTTTTGGAAACATTGAACGGAAATGAAGAAGGAATTTCTGAAAGAGATCATCCCATTTAGTAATTGATCGAGATTGAAAACATGTATACTAGAAGAAAGCTAGTCCCAGAAATGAATGTACAAAGCACCTAATCATTAATGCTTATTGTGGTTGAGGATTCCTCATCATGGGATCACAACAAGAAACAAAATTTGTTATGTGTTGTTATGGATCTACAAAACCATTAAATATTTGAAATGTAGTATTCACAAATTTTAGCGGGGGAGGGATCAGATCTACCCACTCTGGGTAAACTCTCTTTTCTGACTGAACTGGCACATGCCATTATTCAATAGATTCTAATTGAGTTGTTAATGCCTCTATTGTGTTAATAATAATTTTTTGAATATAAATATGATCTAGGACCTGTACAGGTACAGTTGATGGATCTTGAACTAGTGCAACAACCAACAGAACAACTAGTGGTGGTGCTAGTTTTTGTCATGGATAACCTACGAGAACAAGCCTATAAGGATGTGTTTGATTCTACCTGGTTGTGTACCCAATGGGGGGAATTCATTATCTAAATCTGTAGTTATCCCATTTCCACTATGCTAAGGAGATCATACAGTATGTTCAAGTTGAGGATCATCATGGGGATTTTGTTCAGCAGAAATGATGATTTGAAGTATCTCTGTATTGAGTCATTTCAAATATTTCATCTACTCTTCTTCTTGTGAAAATATTTCTTCAAGTGAAAGATAATGACCTTCTCCAGTGGAAAAGTGAGAAGTCATCTGACTTTTACCTTTCCCCTAGTTAGATTCCTTTCAAAGGGGTGGGAGTTGAATATTGAAGGCATACCAAGATTCTAGGCAAGCCTCTGATTTCGGTAACATGAACCTCTATCATTTGTGTCAGTGTGTATGGTATTATGGATAAGAAGTTCATCTTCTAATTCCCTTGAACTAGAATCATTTTCTAGGGGATCTTCTAAAATGGTTTTAATTGGATTTAACGACTCAGAATGAATTGATGGAATTTTTTCAGTATCTTTGTAATATTGTCTCCATCTATATCTACCATGTGACTCTACTTTCCTATATGATGAATTCACATGAATTGTTTGAAAGATAGTTAGCCAAAGGGAATCCTTGGATAGTTTGGTTGTGTTCCCTCTTTATGGTTTCTTCCCTAATCTGCAGAAAACTGACATCCATTGAGGAGGGGATTGAAGATGTGAAAAATCCTTCAGTCCTTTAGACTGGGGAAGTTTGTATTCTTCTTCCTCTTCATCAATATTTTTAATTTTTTTCAATGAATTTGTAGGTTTAATTAGAAAATTCCCCAAGCCTGCAAGCTTAGGCGGCTCTTGAATTTCTATAGCTGAGATTCACGCAATTTATCTCCTGATTTAGTAGAATTTTGTTCCTACATTTTCTGGGTGCATTACCCGACAACCACACAAATCACCTGTTTTGGAATATTGTTGTTCTATTTTAGACATTTTCATTATCTGAAGACTGACATATATTAAGGGAGAGGCATGTTGAAGATTCTCAGATGATTGATGCAAAAGTATATCTACAACTTGTTTTTTAGGCCTGACTCTGATGAGAGCCAGTTGAGGCATGTTCTTGAACATATATTTGATGACATACAAAACATGTTGATTCTAGCCAACCGTGGGAAATAAAATTAAATGAGAAAACTTTTGGAGGTATTTTCTGATTCTAGAGGGTAGTGAAATGCAATGCTCCATTTTCACCCCATCCTCTGATGAGAGCTCCAAATTGGTATCATAAATTAACTAGCATATCCTGTTTAAATGATTTAGGCATGCACGCTGAAGGATTCTATCATACTTTTAAACCTTTGGATATCAGGAAACTAAGAGAGATGGAAAGTAAATTTATCATTTCAATAATTCTATTACCTTTAAATGATTTTGATATTCATTATATATTAATACCTGAGAATTTCCATGATGAAGAGTCATCTATAAGTCAAGGCGGACATCATAAATGAAATCTTCTGCCATCAATTCCAGAATGATATATTGATAATTTTACAAAGGTCAAAACAAGACTGGAACTTCTCCATTAGCCAATTTCATTCTCATGTTTAATATAAATTCATCATCTTTAACTAGATGTTTCTCTACTTGGTTTGAACAATGTGAATTCTTCATGATTGTTTTGTTAAAAACAATGAAATTGGTCATTTTTTCTCTATTGTAATGGAAGACAAATTACCCAAGGGAGGTTCGGAGAATGACTATTCCCTTAAGATATATTCTAATTGAGATGTTATTTAACCTGTTAGTGGAAATTAATCATATATGATGGGCCTTATGTTGGAATGTACCTCAAGATAAGAGAGATTTCTCATTACTAAATTGTTAATTATAGAATTATCTTGAAAATGCGAAATACTACTGCAGAGGGAACTTTTTCAGGGAATTCGATCATAGGGTGGACCACCATGGTGGATTACAAAAAGGGATGAATCCTCTTGGTCCTTGGTCTACTGGCCACATGGAGGGTTGTTGTGGATCTTATCTAGTGATAGGCTCCGTAGATCGACCGAATTTTCATAAAGAAAGCCTTCATGATGATTTATCCGATGGGGAACTTCACAATTACTACTACCAGTCAAATAATTTGATAATGAGAGGGTATGATCTTGAGCTAAAATAAAAAAATGTCCAAGGGCTTCAAGAACTCCGACATTAAAAAGAGCCATATTTATTATTGGATCATAATTTTCCAACTGTATTTGGAGAGCCTTTTTCTTGGATACTCTCATACACTTAGTTGGGGTAACTATCTGGGAAAAGTTGTTATCATTGGCAGGTGTATGTGCATGCCTTTTAGTGGTCATCAGAACGATCCAATTTCACCAATTTGAAAGGGTATATGTTCTCGATCTAGTTATTCGTATAATATGGGGGATTATGCCCCATAACCCTCCTGGACTAGAACATATGTATGTATCTACCCCGAGATATCATTTTGATGTGTCATCCTAGGTATGGGGACAAATTTATGTGTTTGTTCCCATGGGACTGCTGATGTTTTTGTTATGATATTTTCGCATGCTTCCAAAATATGGGATGGATTTTTAGTATGCCCTTTTACCAATCCTAAGATGTGTTTGGGTACTCAAGTGGCCAGAACAGGAATATATGTCAATTCTGTATCAAGAGTAGGTGTATTTTACAAATCATGTTCTCCTTGTCCTATCATTGGATATTGAATGTACTCTTGTATGGGGGCAGAGAATTAATTCTTCCCAGATTTTTGGTCGGAGCATTCCAATTGGAATCACCGAGTGCTACCAATTGAGACTGTTGGCTGGCATGATGAATATTGGCAGGTGTATTTACCTGCTGTTTGTTTTCCATCAATCATGGTTGACGAACATCTTTCAATACTAGGAGATGAGACTACTGATAGAATTGTTTGAGTGTAAGCAGTTGTCTGTTCTAGTTTACATGTTTCCACCACATTTTATTGGAGAGCTTCCTCAAATGTAGTCATATGAGCCTGCGGATTAGCTGATAATTTGTAAACTAGTGTATGTTCTTTTTCAGGGAACTCCACCGGTTTTTCTTGGAGGGATTTATGATTCACTTCTAGACGAGTCTGTTGGACAGTGGAATTAGGATGGAAGGGTGTATGTTCATGCTCATGGTTTTCCATCATGTTTGGTTGATATACTTCTCCAAAGGGGTAAAAGGTATGAACCAGCCCCCTATTGACCGGGAGTTGTCCCAGGTGGTTTGAATTGCATGCCCGTGTCTAAGAGACCAGGTCCGAACATCCAAAGGCAATACCCCCATCATGATGGGGGTTTACAGTCGTGCGACTCTACGGGGGTGATTGTTAGTGGTAGTCCTCGGTAAGGACTCCGGAATCATTGAATTGAGCCCCTAAGTGACATCTTGATCTACCTCAATATAGTATGGGTGGGACTGGTTGTTGCGTTCTGGGGATAAGGACATGTACTTCTTGAAGACGGTGGTTGGAACAGCCGGCTTCATGACCATCAGTCATCATTGCCCAGACGATCTATGGTTGATATTAACCTAGATAGCATGTCGGGCAGCTTCCATGGATGTGATAGTATCGTGCTTACGGTTCTCCCTTACCAGCACATTGGAGACCTAGCATTGAAGACACTGAGATGGTGATGACTTCCTTCCGGATGATGATGATCCAACATGAGCAGTGACCAAGACATTCATGAGTGCAAGCATGATGGAATTCATTTTGGAGTGAACGGAGTTTTGAGAAAGAACATGAAACAACAACAAAAATCCATTAAAGCGAAATCATTTAGATGGATACATGTGTGATTGTTTCCTTTGTATGGCCTTCCATTATCAATTTATAGGGGCCTGATAGGTGTGTATCATTATTAACTTGGTTAAGGAATAACATCTGGTTCACCATTTATGATTCGTAGTTCTATGAAATATGTGTTTTAGAATAAGAATATGAGCTTCCATGTAGTTTCTGTTGGATTTATTCATCGAACCGAAAACATCCAATATTTCCTCATCCAAAAGGTACCATCTTTACAATGGAAATAATTCATAAAATTTGAACTTTATGATAGTTAGGAATATATATTGCTGTGATGATGGGAGGTAACACTCATCACACCCTTTTGTGGGGAATTATTGTCTACTCCAAGACTCTCTTTATAAATTTTAGATATTTTAATGAATTATTTTTAATTCAATAAGTAAAACATAAGTTTACCATGAAATTTTTAATCAATTATTAACGTGTCTGAAATTTATAATCATCTGTATGTATTCACGGTTCTTCATTAATAGAGTTATCTCTATGTATTTGAGGTTCTCCATCATTGGTATCCTCTCATATACTATTTAGAAAATCTATTAATCATTGTTATGATGATACTGGTTTTTAAGATAGTTTGTGGGGAAATTTAGAATTTATTGTCATCTTGGGAGATAAAGGCTTGTTTTGATATTGGGATTGTACCGATAAAATGGGATACCTATGTATCCTTGTGAAAGGAATCAGAACCCTCATAGTTCAGTGCTGCTTAATGGGACACACCAAAACTTTTAAGGTCATGTGATGTTGACCTAATCATATAGTTTAATGTTATAGGGTAAAAAAATCTAAGAAAAATGTTCTTAGTCAATGTTTGTTTTGTGACTTATGCCGAAGTATACCGAGGATCTTTGAGTGTATCTGGGTTTCCATGTAAGATTATATATTACTGGGAATATGGACAAGAAAGAATAGGGTTGATTTGAAGTGTCAAGTTTGAACCTCATTGAGGCTTCCTACATATCCCATTTGGATGGGAATCAAATCCCATGTTGTTTGATATGTCTAATTGGATAGTATAGTCCTTTGATATAAATGAGATTGGGCTTACTTCCTAAAAAATATTCCTTGGTGATTTGGGGATTTAATTTGGGGATTATTCCTAAGGAGAATTCCCAGATTAAGGGAATTAGGTTTGAATTCCTAAAGATGATATTTAATGATCTGAAGCCCTTAGAAGGATTCCCACATATCCCAATTATTGTTGGAATCAGATTTCACGTAGTTCATTCATTTTGTGGGGGCTTATTCATGAGATCTTACCATTGGAGGGGATATGAATGGACTACATCTTTTGGAAGGGAACACATTTGAGCTCGAGCCTCCAAGCAAGCATCATACATATCCTAATTAGAACCAGAATCTGAGTTATCATAGTTCATGTTATGATTTTGAAAATATTGTGATCATGAAAAATATATAAGCCCACATGAGTCATGCTCATTCTAAGAAACAAGAGGATGTCAAAAATTCAACTAAGGCACCAACACTTTTTTTCCTCCACTGGTGGAAGAAGGCGTGCCTATGGCAGTGAGAGTAGAGGAGGTCGAGTAGACCTGAGAAGAGTGCGAGGGGACGAGCCTTCCCTCTATTCTAAATAAATTGGACAAGGGGTCCAATGTAATGAAGGTGTGAAGGTGAATGAAGTAGAGAGGAGTGATACTGAAACATTCTACTTGAAAGGTTAGGGGATTACACCAAGATGGATTCCATAGTGGATCTTGGTATGGGAGGGAGACATATCAATTACTTTTATAGAAAAGAAAGAATTAACTGTAGCTTCCCTACGAGATACCTGAGGTTTCGTGTCTTAGAGAAGAGAATGGGAGGTCTGAACCCAATCCCTAATCCTTAAAGCTGGGAATTTCCTAGCACTGTTCCAGGGATAAAGGTCCATGGGACAATAGATATAAAAACCCACAAAAAAACTTTGTATCCTAACCACATTGTGAAAAAATTTGGGAAACCTCTAACAACAGTTATACAAACCCTAAAAGGATACACACTTATGTGCCATTCCCAAAGGTTTGATAAGTCATTAGGTTTTGGTAGAGGTTTCAACTTAGTCCCTTTCAATTAAGATGACCAGAGAGATACCCAGCCTTTAGTGTCCTTATAGAGGATACTTAAGTTGATATGAAGGCCTTATACACAACTCCTCTATGTAGGTGTGTCACGTAGGTACCCCGTGTAGGTAAGCCGCGCAGTATTACCACGCAGGTATGCTGTGTAAGCCTTTATGATGACTAAAAATTGCATCACATAGGGGAAGCAAGACTACGTGTCCTTATAATTGTGAAAGACATTTAAAACATCATTATCCCATGAAATTATCTATTCTCTTGTTTTTTAGAGAGCTACCTGAGATAATTGGAGGGATCTATGTGAAAGGGATTAACAGTGGGAGCTTCTGGATGTTCTTGAATTTTTTCAGTCCCATAAATGGGGAGCCCAAGGATCCTATTTATAGGCCAGGAGGGGAATGGTCGAATTCAATTGGTTGCAGAGATCTGATTTGATGTCCCTCTATGAAGGCCTTCCGTGCAGGGGTACAGAAAGAGTACTATCACATTGGTGTGTTGTGCAGGTGTGTCGCGTAAGTCTATCGTGCAGGCCATTCAAAGCATGGTCTTTTTTTAATACTTCTATCATTTTCTTGGGATTTTGAATCATTCAAGGCAATCTTCATATTAATTTTTTAATTATAATTAGTGTCAATATATTCTTATATTTGTTTTAGTTTTTTATGAGATTTTTTTGTTTTTTAATGGTTTTAGGATTTTATGGTCTTTTCATGTTTTTTATGTTTTAATGGTTTTAGTTGTTTTGAGAATTTTAGTGTTTTTAGGGTTTTGTATGGTTTTATGTATTTTATTGGGGTCTTAACACCTTTAAGGATTTTGTTTTATTTAGGGTTTCTAGTTATTTTTTGGGTTTTTATGGTTTTGAGTGGAATTTAGGGTCTTTTAGGGATTTTTATGTGTTTTAGTATTTTTAGGGATATTTTTGGTTTTCATGATTTTAGTTTTTCTATGTTTTAAGGTTCATTTAGGGGTTTGAGGATTCAATTAGGGGTATAAAGGTTATTTTAGTGTTTTAGGGGTTTTTTATTATTTTAGGGTTTATGATATATGGATTACTCTTTAGTGTGTGGGGTTTAGGGTTTAGGTAGTATATTTTTTGGTTTGAGGTATAGGGTTTAAGGTTTAATCCTTATTGAATTATATTTTTGGTGCACGTTTTAGGGTGTGATGTATAAGGTTTCATGTGTAGGATTTTGTTTCATGGTGTAGGGTATCTAGTTTCTAGTGTCAAGTTTATGGTTTATGGTGTAGCACATAGTGTTATGGGTGTAAGGAATTTATTTTAGGAGTTTTGGTGGTTTTATGTTTTTTAGGGATTTTTTTGGTCTTTCAGTGTCTCCTATTGTTTTTAGGTATTGATGTTTTTTTATTTTTTTATGTTTTTTAGTGTTTCTTGGATTTTTAGTGGTTTATAGTTTGTATAGTTCTTATGGTTTTATTGTTTTTATATTCTTTTAGGTTTTTATAGTTAATATGGGGGTTTAGGGTTTTAATGTATTTTTGGGGTTTTTTGGTTTTATGGTTTATAGGGTCCTCTTTATGGTGTTTTGGAGTCTATTAAGGTGGTTTATAGTCATTTTTTGGTTTTATATAATTTTAGGTCATTTTAGTTTTTAGTGGTTTGTAGGGGTTTTAAATTTTTATGTGTTTTAGGGGTATTCATGTTTTCATAGGGTATTTTTGGTTTTATGGGTTTTCACGGTCTTTAGGTACTTTTAGGGTTTTTGTGTTTTTAGCTTATTTATTGTACTTTTATGATTTTTAGGGTTTCTATGGTTTCTATGGTTTTTGGGGTTTTTAGGAATTTTTATGGGTTAGAGTAATTTTCAGAGTTTATTTTCTATTTAGTAAGTTTTTTTTTTATTTTGGGGTGGTTTTATTATTTATAGTGGTTTTTAGGGTATAAGGATTTTGGTTTTGGATTTTGGATTTTTTGTGTTTTAATGGTTTTTAAGGATTTTGAGTAAATTTTTTATAATTTTTGGTTTTCATAATGTTTCAAATATTTTATGGGATTTTTATTCCCTTTAGGGTATTTGGGTTATTTAGGATTTTAATGGGTTTTAGGGTCGTCTAGGATTTATGGGTTTTATGATATTTTTTGGGTTTTAATGTTTTTATAGTATTTTAGTAATTTTTTAGTAGTTTTTTTCTTTTCGAGTTTTAGAGGGTTTTAGGATATTTTATAGGTTTTATAGGGGTTTAGGGCCTTTTTTTATTTTAGATTATTTTTTTGGTTTTATGGGTTTCAGCATCATTTATGGTTTATGATATAGGGTTTAAGGTATAGGGTTTACGGTTAAAGATGTAGGGTTCTGGCTTAAGGGTTTAAGGTTTATGGTGTATGGTATAGGGTATAGGGTTTTGGGTTTATGTTTTACGGTTTAGGGTTTAGGGTTTAGGGTATATAAGTAAAGGTGTTGGTTATTTTGTTTCAGGTGTAGGGTTTTGGTTTTTAGGTGTCGGGTTCTGGGTTCTGGTTGTGGGGTATAGGTTTTATTGTGTAGGGCATAGGGTCTAGGATGTAGGGTATAGGGTACAATGTTTTTTTGGATGTATTACTGTTTTTTGGGGGATTTAGTATTTTTTAGGGTTTTGGGATTTTTTAGGGTTTATATAAATTTTTTGGTTTTTTGGGTTTTTAGGAGTTTAATGGTTTTTTGGATGGTTTTAGGGTTCCTAGGGATTTTTTGTTTTCTGTTTTTTATTTTGGATTTTTGGGATTTTATTTATTTTTAATGTTTCTAGTGCTCTTGGGTTTTTGGGTATTCTGTGGGTTATGTATGATTTAGGGTTTTTAAGATTTTATAGTTTTTGGGCGTTTGAGTGTGTTTAGTTTTTTATTGGATATTATTTTTTAGTGTAATTTAATGTCTGTTGGGTTTTATGGGTTTTTAGGGGTTTTAGGATTTTTTTGGTTTTTTGGTTTTTTGTGTTTTCATTATTATTAGTGTTTTTATGTTCTTATGGTCTTTAGTGTTTTTTGGGTTTTAGTTGTTTTTGAGTTTTTTTGCTTCTTTAGGGTTTTTAGTGTTTTTTTGGTTTTTTATGTCTTGATGGGTTTCTAAGGGTTTTAGGGTTTCAAGGGGGTTTTAAGGTTTATAGACCTTTTCGGAATTTTATTAAATGTAGTTTAGTTTAATTTTTTTAGGATTTTTAGTCATTTTTAGTTTTTTGGGTGTTTTGGGACACTTAAAATTTTTTAAATATTTTTTGGTTTCTTTGAGTTTTTTATGGTTTTTAGTTCACTTTATGAGTTTTAGGTATTTGTAGAGTCTTTAAGGGTTCATAGGGTGCTTATTATTTTTATGGTTTTTATTTTTTGTTATGATTTTTTGGGTATTTTAGGGGTTAAGGGTTTTGGTATGGCTTTTAGAGACATTTAGGGTTTTGTGGGGGTTTTGGGTTTTTTTGTGTTTTTGAGATAGTTATGATTTTTAGAGTATTTTTTTTGGGTTTTCAGGTGTTCAGAAAATATTTAGGATTTTTATGGTCTTTTTTATGTTTTAAATAATTTCTTATGTTTTTATAGGTTTCTAGGGTTTTTAGGGTTGTTAGAGTTTTTATGGGTTTTAGAGGTTTTATTATTTTTAGGGACTTAGGGTTTTTAATGTTGTTTGGGGTTTTTTGGATTTTTTGTATTGTTTTAGTGTGATTATGGGTTTATGTTATTTTAGAGATTTTATGTGATTTTATTTTCTTTTAGGGTATTTAAGTGTTTTTAGGTTCTTTTATGGGTTTTTTGGGTTTTAGGGGGTTTTGAGTTTTTAGGACTTTATGGGGATTTAATGGTTTTAGGGTTCTTGGGTTTTTATGGTTTTTTAGATTAATAACTTTTTATATTGTTTTAATGTTTTATAGAGTTTTTATCATTTTCAGGGGTTTTTATAGATTTTATGGTTCAGAGTTTTAACCTATTTTAATGTTTTTTGTTATTTCTGGGGTTTTGGTTCTTTTTGGGGGTTCTAGGGGTTTATTTGGATTTTTTTAGTTTTTTGGTTTTTTAGAGATCTTTTGGACTTTTACGTGTTTTAGGGGTTTAGTATATTCTTATATGTTTATAGGTTAATTTTTTTATTTATATGGTTTTATATTATTTTTATGGTCTCTTTGTTTTTTGGGGTTTTGGAGATTTTTAGGGGTTTAAAGGGTTTTGGGGGGTTTATGCTCTATTTGTGGGGTTTAGGGTGTTTAAGGGTTTTATGGTTTATTAGGGGTCTAAATAAATTATTGTTTTTTTATGTTTTTCAGGGTTTTCAAGTAAAAATTTCCTTTTTAGGATTCTTAACTGTTTTTATGGTTTTTATATCATTTAGTGGTCTTCTGGTAATTTATTGGTTTTATGGTTTTTTGAGAATTATGTGTTTTTATTTATTTAGAGTTTTTAATTTTCCTTTTTTTAATTTTATTTTTTCTAGGGTTTTTATTGGATTTAGTTTTTGTGGGTTTTTTTATTTTAGTGGTATTTTATTGTTTTTAGGATTTTGGGGATTTGGTTTTATTTTTTATTTTAGTTATTTTATTGGTTTACGTAATTTGGGCATTTTGGGGGGCTTATAGGGTTTAATGGGTCCATTGGGTTATTAGTGATTTTTGGGTGGTTTTTTATTTTCGTGTAATATTTTGAGTTTAGGGGGTTTTAGGGGTTTTTAATATTTTTACTATTTTGGGTATTTAGTGGATTTAATGGGTTTTTTTGGGTTTATAGGGTTTTACGTGGTTTTTAAAGTCGTGGATGTTTTTTATGGTTTTCATAGATTTTAGGGGTTTTTTAAGGATCTTAGAGTCCTTTAGGGGTTTTTGGGATTTTAAGGTCTTTTAGGGTTTTAGATGATTTTATTATATTTTAGAATTTTTATGGGGGTTTAGAGTTTTAATTGGTGATGTGGTTTTTATGTTTGTTTTTTGTTATAATGGTTTTTAGTGGATTTTTGTTTTTAGGGTATAGGTTTTAGGATGTAGGGTTTAGGATTAAAGGTGTAAGATATTGGTTTTAAGGTGAAGGGTTCGAAGTTCAACATGTAGGGTATAAGGATTTGTGTTTAGGTTGTAGGGTAAAGGGTTTCTTGCGGGGGGTCTTGGGTAAAGGGTTAGAGTGTCAGGTTTATGGTTTATGGTGTATATGGCTTAGGGTTTCTGATTTAGGTTTTATGGTGTATGGTATATGTTTTTTGTTTTTTTGGGTATTTTCTAAATTTTTAATTGGTTATAGGGGTTTTTGGGATTTTAGATGTTTTTATGGTGGGGGGGGGGGGTTATGGGCTTTTAGTGTTTTTAAGCTTTCTATATTTTTTTAGGTTTTTTATGGATTTTAGGGTATTGAAGTTATTTTTTAATTTTTTTATTTTTATGGGGTATTATTGGAATTTATATTTTTTGGGGGGTTTTGGGTTTTAGTTGTTTTAGGGGTTTTAGAGGGTTTTAGTGATATAAGTGTTTTTTTTAAGTATTTAGGGTTTTAGGATTTTTAGTAGTTTTTATGAAATTTATATTTTTATGTTTATTTTATTTTTTGTATTTTTTGGGATTTTTATGTTATTTAGGAGTTTTTGAGTTTTTTAGGTTTTAGTGATTTTATTGTTTTTGGTGGGATTACAAATTCTTAGGGGTTTTAAATATTTTTTTAGGGTTTTAGGGATTTATGGGTTTTAGTGTTTTTTGGGTTTTTTGGGTTTTTTGGTTTTTTAGGGTTTTAGTTCTATATTGTTTTATTGTTTTTTGGTGTTAAATATATTTTTATGGTTCTTTATTGTGTTTTGGTTTTTCGGGGCTTTAATATTTTAGGGTTTTGAAATGGTAAGAAGGGGTTTCTGGGTTTTGATGGGTTCTTAGGTTCTTTTATGGGTTTTTATCATTTTTTGGGATTTAACTATTTTTTGGATATTTTATAGGTTTTTGAGTTTTAGGATCTATTTTTGTTTTTATGGGGTGATAGGGTTGTTATTTATATGGTTTTTATGGTCCTTTTTTATTTTTCTAGGATTTTTGGGGTCATATAGGGTTTTTATGGGTTTTTGTATCATTTATTTTTTTATTATAAGAATATTTTATGATTTTTTGGAAATTTTAGGGACTTTAATAGTTTTTAAGGATTTTCATGTCTTCTAGGGGTCTTATAAGTTTTTTTTTGATTTTTTGGTCTTTTATGGGGTTTACCTTCTTTAGGGGTTATTGGGAATTTTAGTGGTTTTAGGGGGTTTTTTTGGGTATTTAAGGGTTTTTTGTGTTTTTTGTGTTTTTTGTGTCTTATAAGGATTTTATGTTTTTATGATATTTTTGGGGTTTCATTGTTTTTATGGTTTTATGATTTTTTCCATTATTTATGGATTTAGGGTTTTACGACTCTTTAGTTTTTTATGGCTTCTTTAGTGGTTTTAGTGGTTTTTTTGTTTTTAGGATTTTAAGGGAGTTTTCATTTTTTGGGATTTTAATGGAATTTATAGGTTTTTATTGTTTTTATGGATTTTAAGGATTTTTCAGTTTTTAAGGGTTTTAGGGTTTTTGTGGGTTTCAGGGGTTTACAGTATTTCAAAATTTTATTGGTTTTCTTGGTATTTTGGGGATTTTGATTCTTTTTTTTTATTTTGTCATGTTTTTTTCATTTTCACGTGTTTTAGGGGTTTTTTAGTTTTTTAATTTTTTAGGGATTTTATGAGTTTAATGATCTAGTTATTTTTAGGGTTTTTTTAGTTTTTTTGGGATTTTTTTGGTTTTTATATATTTTTTTATTTTTTACTGGATTAAGGGTATTTCGGGTTTTTAGGGGTTTTATATGATTTAATGGTATTTTAGGGTTTTTGGGTATTCGTAGATATTTTTTCGGTTTTAGGGGTTTAGGGTTTTTATGTTTTTTAGGGTCTTTTATGATTTTTATTAGTCTTTTACGATATTTTTTGATTATTTGGGTATTTAGTGTCATTTTGGTGTCTGAGGAATATAGGGTCTAATAGGGTCTTTTTTTTTGGGTCGTTATGTTTTTTATGGTTTGTTATTAGTTTTTAGGTGTTTTAAGGTTTTTTTTTTGGATTTTTAGGTGTTTTAGGGGTTTTATGTGACTTTTATGGATTTTAGGGGTTTTAAGGTTTTTTAGGGTTTTTTAGGAATTTTAGGGTGTTTAGAGTTTTCTCTGTTTTTAATGATTTTTATGGGTTTTAAGGGGTTTAAAGTATTTTTATCCAATTTTTAGGTTATTGTGGAATTTTATGTTTTATCGGGTTCTTATGCGGTTTTAAGGATTTTATTTTTTTTTCAATGTTAAATATGTATTTTGAATATTTTTAAAGGTTTTTAGAGGTTTTTTGTTTTTAGTGGGATTTTTGGATTTTATTGGTTTTAGGGTTTTATGCGAGTTTTTTGTTTTTTGGGGGGTTTAGTGTATTAGCGTATTTTAGGGGTTTTTACGGGTTGAAATGGGTTTATGGGGTTTTAGTTATTTTTTTTGGGTTTTATGGGTTTTTGGAGATTATTGGTCTCTTTTTTCCTCTTATCAGTGTTTTATGGTTTTTGGAGGTGTTTTATGTCTGTTTTCAGTATTTGAATAGTTTTTGGATTTAGGTTTTCACGGTTTTTGTGCCTTTTTAGTGGTTTTCGTGTTGTTTGTGTCTTATGGGTTTTCAAGGTTTTTTTCTTGGTTTTTATTATTCTTATGGTTTTTAGTGGTTTAATAGTTTTTGAAGTTTTAGTGATCTTTTATTATTTTCGAAATTTTAGGTTCTTTAATTATTTTTAATGTTTTAGGGGTTTTTTTAGGATTTTTGGGATTTTATGGGATCTGGGATTTTAGTGTTTTTTAGTGCATTGTAAGATTTTGATATGTTTTTAGGGAATTATAGGGGTCCTATGAGTTATACGGGGTTTTATGGTTTTTTAGTTTATTTGCACCGCGAGACCGCTCCTCCCGAAGAAGCCTAGTTCATCCCCGTGACGATGCTGGCCGTTGTGCCGGTCCCTCCCCCACTTTTGGGGGAGGGACCATCGGTGTCCTTCAACATAGTGGTCTCTTCTTTTATTCCTTTTTCAAATCCGGATTTTATTCCCCGTTTCCCTCAAATCGCACTCGGACCCAAAGTCCCGGACTTGCTTGAAGGATGCCCTAACCTACAGATTTTGACTGCAGAGTTCTCGGAATCTTCTACTCTTTTGAAGTGTACCATTGTTTCTAGATTTCACCAGCAACGACCCTCAGTTGATGTGTTTGATAGATTCATCTTCGGTGCTTGGGACTTGCAGGACAGGGTGACTATGGGCCTTCTCGATAGCCGTCAAATTATGATACGCTTTGCATCAGAAGCAGACCTCGTCAAGGCCTGGGTAGGCGCTCCTCGCAGTTTTAATGGTCTCAGATACATTCTTCTTTGGTGGTCATTCGATCTTCATACGAAGCAGGATCCTCCATCTATGGCGACATGGCTTAGCTTTCCTACCCCCCCCCCCCCCCCCCCCCGCCCCCCCCCCCTTCCCTTTCAAAATCCTGTTGTGATACGCATGCTATGAAATCTGTTAGGTAGGTATATGTGTTCGGATAGTAGAACTAATGCACTTTGTCACCCTATTAACCCACGTGAATGTATCGAAATGGATGTGTCAAGAGAACCGTTTGATTATGTGTGGATTACGGTGGGTGAGGAATACAGATACAAGCAATAGGTCGTCTACGAAACATGGACGAACTTCTATCGAGAATTCAAGTGATTGGGTCATTCTCTGGAACGTTGTCATAAGAGGTCTCGCTCCGATGTAAGGAGGAACAAGGACAGGGGCAAGGCACAAGGGGTTCATGTGGAAGAATAGATTCTGGGTCAGGGTCCGGCCAGTACAGGACCTCACAGAGTTGTTTTTATGGAAGAGTCCTGGAGGAAATTGCGATCACGCTCACCTGTGCAGAAGACGTCGATGGCCCAGGGATTACCAACGGTGGAATCGATTTTTAGTAAGCTGAAATTGGATCTCGCCAGAACCCCTTTGCACTAAATTGATAGTGTGAGGGTGGGAGAATCGCTTAACTAGGAGGCAGGAGTTCTGCAGGGACTTGGGAGTAACATTGCCACGGTCCAGATACTGGATGACAAGTAGAAGGCCCCTGCCGTGGCACTTGCACTGGGTAGAGACTCGCCTCAGCTGCAGGGGACTGTCATGGAAGTGCCTTTCCAGACCAGTATTGGGGAAGTAGGGGGATCAGGCCCTGGAAATCTTCCAGGGGGTGCAGACTCTTCAACCCGGACCCCAGTCATCTTGAGCAACAGGTTTGAAGGACTTGCTGATGTAGAGTCGAGAGATGAATCATCTATTTTGGTTTTGGGAGGTAAATCAAGCAGGAAGAACCTCTATGGCCCCAATATGGAAGGTTGGATCATTGGACATGATTATCCAGATTGTACTAATGGAGGCGGGGAGGAAGAATTCATAGAGGACAATAAGGGTTTATCTGAAGAGGACTCTAGTTCGAGGAGCAACAGGAGTAATAGGAGGAGGATTGGTAGGAAGGACTATTCCTCCTTGCCACATCCTATAAAGACTCGATCATCAAAAAAGAAAATGGATGCGTAGTTGGACATCGAGGTCAAGTCTCAACTAAAACCACTTGGTCAGTGTGAACTACCCTTGGATTTGATTTTGAGTTCGGATGATGCGGTGACAGAGCAGGTGTTATTTCTCAATGCCTCAGAAGAGGATGCAGCCCGGATGATGGGCCGGAATATCAAAGTGTATCTTAATGAGGAGCAATATATTTGGGTTGACAAACAGGACATTATCCTGGTTGGGGGCTTCAATAAAAGGATGATTAGGCTCAGCGAGTACATTCAGTTCTGGAATAAACTAACTTCTTCATTTGATGACTTGATAAGTGGAGATCCACACTCTCAGACATCCAATATATCCTGGAAGTTGTTTAGGGATACGGAGTCTCACAGAATTCAATTGGTTTTCAATGATTTTTCTCACTTCTTTTCTAGATAATGCTAGGTTGCTCAGTCTCCCTGGATGTGTGTGGAAATGTGAAAGTTATTTTTCATCTTGTGTGTCTCGAGGTGCATTTGGGTGTTTGATTTCAGCATGCTTCATGGTTCTGCCTTTGATGAGGGTCAGAGCAGCTCTAATGGGCCCGAGCACGCTGCTATATCCTCTGTAGGTCATTTGGGATTTGGTTGACTGATAGGGATGGTTTTGCTATCGGGAGGGACCATGCTTTCATGGGATCGCTGAGTGGTCTTTCATTGGAGATGGCGGCAGCTGCTTCTGCTTGGAAGAGGCTGTTTCTATTTTTGCATGGGGTTTTTTGGTGTTTTGTTGAACTTTATGGTTTCTCACTTTTCCCGAAAAAGTGTTTTCTTAATAAAAAAATAATTTCTAGCCAGTTTATTCAGGTTAATATCGTATTATTAGTTTTTTTTTTGATTTTTAATGTTTTTTTCATTTTGAGGGGTATTTAGGGGTTTTGGGGTTTTTGGGGTTTTTGGGGTTTTAAGGGTCTTTTAATTTTGATGGTTTTCCTTATTTTTTTTGTTTTTATAAATTTCATACATTTTTTTAGGGGGGGGTTATTATTTTTTGGGGTTTTGAGGGAATTTTTTCTTGGTTTTTAGGGTTGTTTAGATTTTTAAGGGTTTTCTTTGGTATTTTGAGTTTTTATGGTTTTCTGTAATTTAGGATTTATCGTGCATGGAATAAGGTTTATGGTATATGGTATATGTTTTAGGGTGTGGGTTATATATTTTAGAGTGTATGGTATAGGACATAGGGTGTTGGAATTGGGTTTAGGGTATATGGTGTATGTTTAAGTGTTTAGGTTGTAAGGATTTAGGTTTAGGAATTAGGGTAAATGGTTTAAGATATATTTTTAGGGTTTAGGTTGAATGATATAGTGTTTAGGGAACAAGTATTATGGTTTTGGGAGTAGGGTATATGGTCTAGGTTGTAGAGTTATGTGTTTTGGGTGGATAGTAAGGGTTTTGGGTTTAGGGTTTAGGTTGTACAGTACATGGTTCATGGTGTAGGGTCTAGGTTTTATGATGTAGGGAATATGGTTTTGGGTGTTGGGTTAGCGGTATAGGTTGTAGGGTATAGTGTTTAGGCAGTAGGGTTCAGGGTTTAGGTTGTAGGGTACAAGGTTTAGGGTGTAGGGTATAAGGTATAAGTTATAGGGTATAGAGTTTAGGGAGTATGATTTTTGGTATAGGGTGTTGTTTATAGGGTTTAGGGTGTTGGGTTTAGGTTGTATGGTATAGGGTATAGGGTTTGTGGTGTTGGTTTCAGGGTTAATATTGTAGGTTATACAATTTAGGTTGTATGGTTTAGGGTGTTGGGTGCTAGGTATAGGTTTTAGGGTGTCAGGTTTAGGGTTTATTGTGTTTATTACAGGGTTTTTGGTTTAGATTTTAGGGGGTAGTGGTAGGGTATAGGGTTTAGGGTGTAGTTTATAATGTTTATGGTGTAGGGTTTAGGGTTTTTGATTAAGGGTATAAGGTATAGGGTTTTGGGTGTTTGGTATAGGGTTTTGGGAATAGGGGAAAAGGTTTTTGGTGTTGTGTATATGTAAGAGGGTGTAAATTTTAGGGTTTATGTTTTAGGGTATATGGTTTGTGGTGTAGGCTTTAGTGGTTAGGGTGTGGGGTATAAGGCTTATGGTGTAGCTTTTGGGTTAGTGTGTACGTTATTGGGTTTTGTGTATTGGTTTTAGGGTTTAGGGTGTAGGGTTTAGGGTTTAGTGTATAGGGTGTAAGGTGTTGGGTAGAGTGTTTAAGGTTTTGGGTTTTGGGTTTTGGTTTTAGGTAATCGGATTTATGGTTTGGGTGTAGTGTATAGGGTTTAGGGTGTCTAGTTTTGGGTTTAGGTTGTACTGTATGGGGTTTTGCGTATAGGGTTTAGGGTGTCAGGTATATGGTATATGTTGTTGTATTTAAGGATTATAATTTAGGTTATAGGGTATTATGTGTATGGTTTAGGTTATAGGGTGTATGTTATAGGTTTTAGGGTGTAGTAATTCGTGTTTGGGTTTTAGGGATAAGGGTATATGGTTTAGAATTGTGGGTTTAGGGTGTAGGGCATCTCGTTTAGGGTGTAGTGTATCTGCTTGAGGGTGTAGAGTTTATGGTTTAGGGTGTAGGGTTTATGGTTTAGCGGGTAAGGTCTAGGGTGTAGGGTGTAGGGTATGGGGTTTTGGGAGTATGGTTTAGGGTGTAGGGATTTGGGTTTTGAGAGTTGGGTTTTGGGTTTTAGCTGTAGGGTGTAGGGTGTAGGGGGTAGGGTGTAGATTATTGTGTATATTTTTGAGAGTATAGATTTTAGGATGCAATGTTTAGGGTGTTGAGTTTGAAGATTAGTGTATAAGGTTTTGGGTGTAGGGTTTAGGTTATATGAAAAAGTGTATAGGTTTTAGGGTGCATGGTTTAGGTTTTATGGTTTTGGGATTACGGTTAGGGGGTATGGTTTAATGTTGTGTTTTAGGGTAAGTTATTAGGGTTTTGGGTTTAGGGTGTAGGGAATATGGTTAAGGGTGTAGGGTTTAGGGTTCAATGTGCAGGGTGTATGGTATAGTGAGTTGGGTTTGGTATTTATAGTGTAGTATTTAACATTTAGTGTTTAGGTTTTTGGGTTAAATATATATAGTATAGGGTTTATGGTGTAGGGTACAGTGTTTAGGGTGTAGTTTTTAGGATTTTGGGTTCAGGGTATAGGGTTTAGGATGTTTGTTTTAGTGTATACTGTGTAGGGTATAGGGTTAAGGTGTGGGGTTCAGTGTTTAAGTTTTAGGGTATATGATTGATGACATAGAGATTTGGGTGTAGGTTTTGGAGTTTAGGGTGTATATTTTAGGGTTAAGGTTTTAGGGTTTCTTCTTTCCAGTGTAAGGTATAGGGTTAAGGGTGTAGGGTTTAGTTTTTTGGGTGTAGGGTTTTCGTTTTTCGGTTGGGGGTCTATGGTATATGGTGCTGGGTATATGGATTAAGGTGTAGGGTGTATTGTTTATCATATAGGGTATAGGGTATAGGTTGTTGTGTTCCGGATGTTAGGTGTAGGGTATAGGGTTTATGGTGTAGGTTATAGGGTTTTTAATAGGGTTTTGGGTTTAAGGTGTATGAAATGGGGATTATTGTGTTGGGTGAGGGCTTAGAGTGTAGGGTATATGTTTTAGTGTTCCGGTTTTAGTGTTTTGGGACTAAGGATAAGAGTGTAGTTTTTTGGTTTTATGGTGTGTGGTTTAGGTTTTGTGGTGTAGGGTATGGGGGTGTTGGGTTTAGTGTGTAGAGTATAGGGTTTTGGGTGCAGGTTATATGGTTTAGAGTGTTGGGTTTATGGTTTTGGGGTTTGGGTATGGAGTTAAGGGTGTAGGGTTTGTGGATTAATGTGTATGGTGGGGGGATTCATGCATATGTTATTGGGATTAGGATGTAGTGTTTAGGGTGTAGTGAATCGAGTATAGGGTGTGGGTTTTAGCATTTTGGGTTGTGGGTGTAGATTTTATAGTATAGGGTGTAGGGTGTGGGGTTTAGGGTTTAGGTTATCGGGTTTATGTTTTATGTTTTAGGTGTAGGTCATTGGGTTTAGGCAGTATTTTTTAGGGTTTATGGTTTGGGTATGACATTGGGGTTTCTGATGTTTTTAGGAAATTTAGGTGTTTTTACTGTTTTTATGGTTTTTAGGGTTATATTTTGGTTTGATTGGTTTTTAGAATTTTTAGGGGGTTTAGGATTTTTATGTGTTTTCTGGGGTTTTTGTTATCTTAATGTTTTTTGGGGTTCTTGGATTTTTTTGTTTTAGGGTTTGGTAGGATATAATAGGGTCATAAGAGTTTTTTTGGGGGTTTATGATTTTTAGGGTTTTTTTATTTTAAGAATTTTTTAGGGTATTTAGTGGTTTTATGTTTTTTTCATGGTTTTAGGATTTTAATGGGTTTTAAGGTTATTTTTTTGTTTTTTGGATTTCATTATGTTTTTAGGGGTTTTAAGGGGTTTTAAGGTTTTTTTGATATTTTTTTGGTTTTATGGTTTATATGAGTTCAAGGGTTTTATGGACTTTTTACTGTATTTAGTGTTTTTTTGGGTTTTTATGCTTTTTATGGTTTTAAATTGTTTTTATGGAAAGATAAGGTTTTTATTATTTTTTGGGGTTTGGGGGGTTTCATTATGTTTAGTTAATTTATGCGGTTTTAGTGTTCTTTAGGTAGTTTTGGGGGTTTTAGCAGTTTTTCCAGTTTTTTGAGTTTGTAGGTGGTTTTGGATGTTTTTGTATTATTTTTTAGATTTTATGGTTTGCTAGGATATTAGGGGACTCATGTTTCTTTAGGGTTTTTATATTTTTTAGGTTTTTAGGGTTTTTATGATTTTTTTGGTTTATATTTATTTTTTGGTGTTAGTGTCTTTTATGACTTTTAGCATCTTATATGGTTTTTATTGTATTTAAGTTGTTTTAAGAGTTATTATTGTTTTTAATGTTTTTTGGGATTATAGGGTGTTAAGGAATTATTGTTTCTAATTTTGTACGGGTTTTAGCTTTTCTAGGTGGTTCATGAAGTTTTTGACATTTATAATTTTTAGTGTTTTTTAAAGTTTCACAATATTTTGTTTCTTTCTAGGGATTCTTAGGTTTATTGGGTTTCTTAGGGTTTTAGGAAATTTTCCAATTTTTAGCGGTTATTTGGGTATTTTTTGGGTTTTATCTATTTAAGGGTGTTTGATTTTTTGGGTGGGTTTTAACAAGTTTTTAGTGGGGTTTAAGTTTTTAGGGTTTTTAGGGATTTTTAAATTTTTTGGTTTTTCTGTATATATATAGTTTTTTTATTTTTACTATTTTTTGGTTTAAGTATTATTATCGTTTTAGGTATTTTATAGGATTTTTTATTTTTTTTATTTATAGTTTTTTTTTGGTTTTTGGGGTTTTTAGGATATTTTAGGCTTTTTAGAGTTTTTGGGTCATTTAGTGATATTATTGGAATTTTAGGATCTTCTTGTGTATTGGGGGTATGTTATTTTTTGATTTTTAGGGTTTCAGGGTGTTTTTGTGGTTTTAAAGAAATTTTCCCACATTATACGACCCTTTATTTTTTTGTTTGTTAGGTTTTTTTAGGGTGTTCCTATGAATTTTTACTGTTTTAGGTTTTTTTGTAAATTTAAGTGGTGTTTTGAGCATTTTGTTGTTATTAGTTTTTTTGGAGTTTGTTCGTTTTTAGGGAGATTTGTGGATTTATGGGTTTTTTGAGATTTTATGATATTTTACAATATTTTAGGGTTTTTTTAATTTATAGTGAATTTTATAAATTTAAGGATTTTGGTTCTAATATGGGTTTTAGGGGTTTTAGGGATTTCAGGGTCTTTTGGGTTTTTAGGGGTTTCAGGGATTTTAGTTGTTTTGGAGAAATTTTTAACAGATTTTTGGATCATTTAGGGTTTTTTGGTTTTTTATGGTATTTGGGGGTTTTATGGACCTTTAGGGTTTTTTCAGTTTTTAGGTTTTGTTTGTGGATTTTATTGTATTTGGTGTCCCTGAGATATTTTTTAGTGCTTTTCAGGGTCCTATGGGGTTTATTTTGTTTTCAGGATCATTAATGTTTTTTGGGTATTTATGTGTCTTTTAGGGTTTTTGGGTCATTATTTGTTTTGGGGGGTTTCATATTTTTAGGTTATTTTATGATCTTTTAGGGACTTAGATGTTTTTTGTGACTTTTATGGTGTTTTAATAGTTATAGGGTCTTTTATGGTTCATAGGGGTTTTAGGAACTTTTACGGGTTTAAGCGTTTTTTTAGTTCTTTTGATGTTTTTTATATTTTACTGTTTTAGGGGCTTTAGGGGGTTTAATAGTTTGGTGGCCTCTAAAGGTTTTTACGGTCCTTTAGATGTTTTAGGCTTTTTAGGGGATTAAGATGTTTTAGTATTTCATGGGTTTTTTGGGATATTTAGATATATTAGGGGTTTTTTGGGTATCAAGGTTTTCATGGTTTTTAAAAGGGTTTTGTGGGTAATATAGTTTTAAATGGTTTTTAGTGTTATTTTTGTGTTTCATAGGTTTTAAGGGTTTTTAAGGGGATTTTCTATTTTAAGTTTAAAAGGGATTTTTATGGATTTTAGGGGTATTTAAGAGTTTAGGGTTTTCAAGTGTATTTCAAAATTCTAGACTTTTTAGTGATTTTAAGGATTTTTAGAGTCTCTTGGTGATTTTAATGATTTTTAGGTGTTTAGGTGTTTTTTTATATAGGGGATTTTAGTGGATTTATGGATTTAAGAATTGTTATGGCTTTTTGGGTTTTTTGGCGTTTTTAATATTTTCAAATTATTTATGGTTTTTAGCGTTTTTAGTGTTGTTAGGGGTTTTACACTTTTTAATGGGTTTATGATATTCTATGGATTTTAAACTGTTTTGTGTAACATTTAGTGGTTTTAGGGGGTTTTGTTTATTTAATTGTTTTTAGTGGTTTTATAGGTTTTCAGGGATTTTTGGGGGGGGGGGTCTATGGGGTTTAAGGGGGTTTAGGGTGTTTAAGGGTTTTTTAGAGTTTTATTGTATTATATATTTTTAGTGTTTTTTAGTTTTTAGGGTTTTTTTGTGACTTCTTGGTGCATTTGGGTTTTTAATGTTTTTAATAGTTTTTTGGGGTTTCTATTATTTTTAGAGTTTTTATTTTTTAGGGTTTTTAGGGTTTTATTAGGTTTCATGAGTTTATGGGGTTTTAGGTACTTTTAGGAATTAAATGGTATTTTTGGGTTCTTTTATTGTTTTTTCATCCCTTTTAGATATTTCTAGGCATTTTAGGGTGATTAGGGGTTTTATGGTTGGGGGGGTTAATGTTTTTTAGGCGTTATAGGTGGATTTTATCTTTTTTAGATTTATAGAGCCATTATGGTTTCATGTGTTTTTATTGTTTCTAGGGTTTTTATGATTTTATACTTTGTTTAATGTTTTTACCAGTTTTTGGGGGTTTTAGGGGTTTTTTGGTTTTTATGGATTTTAAGGATGCTTTATGAAATTCATTTTTGTGTGTGTTTATCATGGTTTCTAGGGGTTTTTATAATTTTCATGGTTTTTAGGGTTTTTATGGGTTTCCAGGGGATTTTCCTTAATTTTTTTATGGTTATATGGTTTCTAGGATTCCTAGGAATTTCTAAGGGGTTTTATGTTTTTTTGGGGTTTTCAGGATATTTGGGATTTTATGTGTTTTTAGAGTATTCAAGGGTTTTAGGTTTTTTAGGTGTTTTAGGGTATTTTTTAATTTTATCAAATTTTTAGTAACTTTTTATGTGTTTTAAGGGTATTTTAGAGGTTTTTATATTTTCAAGGGGTTTTAGGGGTATTAGGGTATTTTAGGGTGTCAATAGGGACTTCTAGGGCCTTTTGGGTTTTTAGGTTCTTTTGTGTTTTTAGGGGTTTTAGGGTATTTTTAGAATTTAAATGGAATTTATAGGGTATTTAGGGTTTTTGAAGGTGGTTTTAGAGATTTAGGAAATTAGTTAAATTTTTGGGTTTGACAGGGGTTTTTTTTTTGTTTTTAGGAGTTTTAGGATTTTTTCCATTATTTAGTGATTCTTATGGGTTTTAGGGTTATCGTGGGCCTTTTATAGGTTCCATAGAGTTTTATGTTTTCAATGGTTTTACATGTTTTTTGAGTATTTTTGTTTTAGTTTTTTAATGGTGTTATGGGTTTTATATGATTGATGGGGTTTTAGTGTTTTTAGGATTTAAAAAAAAGTTTTTTAGGGGATTTTAATGTTTTCTTGTCTTTAGGATTATTTTATTGGCTGTAGGGTAATTAAGAGGTTTTAACAGTCTTATAGGTTCTTCTAGGTTTTTCTGGTTTTTAGGTTTTATGTGGATTTATATTTTTTGGGGGTTTTAAGGATTTTAGGATTTTTATTGTTCTAGGGGTTTTTATGAATTTTATGGTTTTTTCAGGATTTAGGGATGTTTAGGTTTTATTATTTTTATGGATTTGGGGTTTTAGGGATACTTATGGAGTTTCAGAGTTCGATATGGTTTTGAAGGTTTAATTTGGGATTTTAATTTTTAATTAGATTATAGGGGTTTTAGGGTTATTAAAAGTTTTATAGTGTCTTATGTGTTTTATGGTTTTTAATGTTTTTGAGGTTATTAAGGATTTTTTATGGTGTGATTATTATTTTCATTTTTATGGGATTTTTAAGTAATTTTATGGTTTTTGTGATTTTTATTTTTTATTTTATTTTTATGTTTTCAACGGTTTGTTGCTTTTTTGTGGTTTTATGAATTTATAGTGATTTTTTTGTGGTTTTAGGGATTTTTATTTATAGTTATTTTTAGGTTTTAGGGTTACTAATGTAGTTTTGTTTTAGGTTTTTAGGGTGTTTTATGGTGATTAGGATGTTTTATGTTTTCGAGGGGTTTAAGGGTTTTAAGGGTTCCTATGTAGTTTTTTGGTTTTTTTGGGGTTTTAGTGTTTTCAATGGGTTTTCATGTTTTTTAGGATTGTTTTATTGTTTTTTGGGGTTTTAATAGTTTTATGGTTTTTATTAATTATAGGTTCTTTAGGGTCTTTAGGGTATTTTATGGTTTTGGGGTCGTTTAGATTTTTATTGTGTTTTGGGAAAAATATAACATTTTTAATGATTTTATGGGGGGTTAGGGTTTAAGGGTTTTTATTTATCTAGGGGATTCAGGGAAATTTTAGGGTGTTTAATAATTTTCAGTGTCATAGGGAATGTTTACAATTTTTAGGGGTTTTCTAATGTATTTTAGGGGTTTCTTGGAATTTTTAAGTTATATTTTGGTTTTAGAGGATTTAGCATGTTTTTGGGTTTCTAGAGTATTTGGATTTTTTTATTGGGGACTATTTAGTTTTTTTGGGGAGGGGGGTTAGTTTATTTATTAGGATTTTAAGGGTTTTATGTAATTTTTGTTTTTTTGGGCCTTTTACTTTTTTTCATTTTTTAGAATTCATATGGTTTTTAAGATTGGTTATATTTCTTATGGATTTAGCATTTATTTTTTATTTTTTAGGCTTGATCAGGGTGGTAGTGTCTTTAAAAGGTTTTATTGGTTCCTACAGTGTTTGGGGATTTTAATAATTTTAATTGTTTCTATGATTAGCAATGTTTTTTGTATTTTAAGGGTTATTATTATATTTTAGTGTTTTTAAGGTCTTTTATGTATTCTTGGGTTTCAGGACCTTCTCATGGTTTTTAGATATTTTACGGTTTGTTTAATATTTTAGTGTTTTGGGGGGTTTTTTCAGTATTATATTGTTTTTTTATTTTTGTATGGTTTCTAGGGGTTTAGGGGTTATGTAGGTTCTTTTAGGGTTTTAGAGTTTTATAGAGACTTTTAGTGTTTTGGGTTTACGATTGAGGGTGTCCTGTTAAGGGTTTTAAGGAGTATGGTATATGTTTTAGGGTGTAGGTTTTACAATTTCTATTATTGTGTATAGGTTTAAGGGTTTTGTGATTATGGTTTAGGGTGTAGGGTATTAAGTTTAGGGTGTTGGGATTTGTGTTTAGGTTATAGGGTATTGTTTTCTAGTGTATGGTTTCCAGTTTAGGGATTTGGGTTTAGGGTGTTGGTTATATGGTTTATGGATTTTAGGTATATTTATTAATTTTTGGGTTTTTAGGATTTCATAGAGTTTTTTTTGGTATTAGGGGTATTATGGTGTATATTAGTGTTTCTTATGTTCTTTATGGTCTTTTCAGGGTCTTGAAGGTTTTTTGAGATTTTCAGGTTTTTTAGTTTTTTAGGGTTATAGTATTATTTTATGGTTTCCAGTTTTTTTAGGTTTGGGGGGGGGGGTGGTTCAGTGTTTTTAGATTTTATGGATTTTCAGGTTTTTATGATTTTTATGGATTTTTAAAAAAAAAATAGTGCTTTTTGTGGTTTTAGTGGTTTTAGGGTACCTTTATGGTTTTTG
The DNA here is from genome assembly GCA_963277665.1 of Viscum album. Lineage (NCBI taxonomy): Eukaryota > Viridiplantae > Streptophyta > Magnoliopsida > Santalales > Viscaceae > Viscum > Viscum album. The sequence goes on along the minus strand of OY728152.1, from coordinate 872,096,162 downwards.
GTATTTAAGTGTGTTTTAGATGTTATTAGTGTTCTTTTAGGGTATTTAATATTCTTTTAGGGATTCTATAAATTTAGGATATTTAGGATTTTTGGGGGTTTTAGTTATTTTTATGAATTTAATGATTTTTTATGTTTTCATAGGGTTGATAGAATTTTTTTTTATTTATTAGGGTTTGTTATGTGGGTTTAACTATTTTTTATAGTTATATACTTTTTCATGGTGTTTGGGGTTTTATAGGTTTTTTATGGTTTTAGAGGTTATTAGGTATAATGGGGTGGGGGATAAGGTTTTAATAGGGGGTTTAAAATTCTTTTAGAGATTTTTAGTTTTTAGAATTTTAAGTATTTTTAAGGGTTTTCAGGTTTTTTAGGGGATTCCATATTTTTTATGGTTATTTTTTGTTTTTAGGGTAATTTTATTGTTTTATGAATTTGACTGTATGGTATAGGGTATAGGGTGTAGGGTATAGGGTTTAAGATCTATGTTATAGGATTTGGGGTTTAAGGAATAATTTTTATGCTATAGTGTATAGGACCTAGGGTGTATGGTTTAGGGTTTAGTGTGAAGGGTGAATGGTATTACATTTAGGTTGCAGTGATTAGGGTTTAGGTTGTATGTATTATGTTTTATGTTGTAGGGTATTGTGTTTCATGTGTAGGGTTTTCAGTTTTGGGTATAGGCTGCAGGTTTTAGGGTGTATGGTTTAGGGTTTAGGGTGTAGGTTTTTGGGTGTAGTGTATTGTGAATAGGATTTAGGCTGTTGTGTTTGGGTTTGGGGTGTAGGGATTAGAATGTATTGTTTAGGGTTTAAGGTGTTGGCTATAGGGTTTAGGCTATAATGTATAGGATTTAGGCTTCAGGGGTTTGAATTTGAGCTGTGGGGTATATGGTTTACCGTCGAGGGTTTAATGTGTAAGGTATACGGTTTAGGGAGTATCATTATGGGTTTTGAATGTACGGTATATGTTTTTAGTTGTACGGTTCATATTTTAGAGTTTAGGATATAGGGATTAATTTTTATGGTATAGGTTTACGGTTTTGGGTGTATGGTATAGGTATAGGGGATGGGTATAGGGATTAGAGTGTGGGGAACCTGGTTTAAGGATTTGGGTGTAAGGTGAATGGTTTAGGGTATAGGGTGTGCGGTTATAGGGTTTAGGGTGTAGAGTGAGCGGGTTATGGTGTATGGTTTTTGATTTATGGTGGGGGATATATTATATTGGATAGGGTTTATAGGCATTTGGGTGTAGGTTATATGGTTTAGGGTTTGAGGTTTAGGGTTTATTGTGGACGATATTGTGTTTATGGTGTTGGGTTCAGCGTTTTGGGTGTAGGGTACAGGGTTTGGTGTGTAGGGTTTTTGTGTTATGGTGTACGATATCATGGTTTGGATTTATGGATTATGGTTTGGAATTTAGTAGTATGGTTTAGGGTTTTTATGTAGTTGTTACAGGTTTTAATGTTTTTTTTGAGTTTTTGGTGTTTTGAAATTTTTTATATTTTTAATGTTCTTAAGGGTTTTTTGGATTTTTGGATTTTTATTTTTTATTGGTTATTATGTTTTTCAGGGTTCAAGGAATTTTTGCGGTTTTTTCTTTTTCTAGATTTTAGGGTTTTTATTTTGGTTTTGTTAAGGAGTTTTAAGAGTTTTATTTCCTGAAGTGTTTTCACAGTTTGGGGGCTTTACAGTTTTTCGGATTTATAGGGGGTTTAGATATCATTATGGGTTTTTAGGGTTTTTATGTTTTTATCTTTCTATAGGTATTTTCCATATTTTTTTGTTATTAGGGTAGTAAATGGGTTTCTTAATGTTTTTATGCATTTTAGGAATTTTATAGTGGTTTTTGGTGTTTTAATTTTTTTTCGATTTTTAGGGTTTTAGGGATTTTTTGTATTTATGGGTTATTTTAGAGGTTTTAGGCTTTTTAGGGTTTAGGTATTTTTTTAACAGTTTTACGGTTTTATAAATTTTTCTTTAATTTAGAATGGGATTTATGGTGGTTTCTATTTTTTCATATTTTTATGGTTTTTAGGGGTTTTAGGTGTTTTACGTTGTTTAGTGTGGTTTCTGGGGTTTCATTATTTTTAAGCTTTTTATGGTTTTTTTGTTTTTAAGGTATTTTATGACTTTTACTGTTTTTAGTTTTTTTAGGGTGTTCATTTGGTTTAAATGGTCTTTCAAGGGTTTTAATGGTTTTTTAGGATGTTTTAGGCTTTGATATGGTATTTTAGATAATTTTAGATTTTTCGGATTTTTTATCAATTTTGGGGTTTTTTTGTTATTTCGGGATTTTTGGGTTCTATTGGTTTTGGGGATTTTAATTATTTTCATTGTGTCTAGTGTATTTAGGGTTTTTATGTGTATTTTATATTTTATTGTTTTATGGTTTTTAGGGGATATTATGGTTTTTTTGTTTTTTAGGGTTTTTAGGGTTTCAAGTGTTTTTTTGCATTTTATGGATTTTTGAGGCTTTAGGGATTGGGTGTAGTGTTTTTTGGGGTTTAGGATATTCTAGAGGTTTGGGTGATTTTTAGGTTTTTTAGTGTGGTTAGAGGTTGGGGGTTTAATTTATTAATAGTTTAAGGAGGTTTTGATGGGTTGTAGTATTTTTAGGTATTTCAGGGGATTCAGTTGTTCTTTAGGGTTTCAAAATTTTAATGTGTTTTTTGAATTTTTATGTTGTTTATGAGATTTATGGTTTTCTAGGGTATTGTTAGTGTTTTATTGTTTTTATTGGTTTTAGGGTTGTTAGAGGCTTTTAGGGTATTTTTGTGTTTTAGGTTTTTAAGGGAATTTTTGGGTTTTATGGGATTTTATGGTATTGTATGAGTTTTTGGGGAGTTTTAAATTATTTTTGGGTCTTTGGGGGGGGGGTTAAGAATTTCTTGGTTTTTGAGAGTTTTTAGAGTCATTTTTGGGGTTTCTGGGTTTTTAGGTTCTTTTATGGTTTTTGATGATTTTTAGGGTCATTTAGGGGTCCATTTATGTTTTTTGGGATTATTAGAGTTTTATTATTTTTATGGTTTTTAGATAATTTATATATTTTTTAGGTATTTAATATTTTTTAGGGTTTTTATGGGTTTTCATGGTTTTTATGGTTTATAGGGATTTTGGATTTTTTACTGTTTTTTAGTTCTTCTGGTTTTTAGGATGTTTTAATGTTTTCTTGGGGAACATAATTTTTAGTTTCTTTAGTGGAATATTAATTTTTTATGATTTTTAGTGTTTTTAGGGTCTTATTGGGGTTTTTTGGTTTTTAGTTTTTTTAGTGTTTTATGTGGTTCTGGGATTTTTTGGTCATTTTTAGGGTTTTAAGGACATTTCAGGTTTTTATGTTATTCTGGTATATTAGATTTATATAGGTTTTTAGGGTCCTTTAGGTTTTTACGATTTTTATGTTCCATTAGAGTCTTTATGGTATTTATTGTCCTTAGGTTTCTTATGTATTTTTAGGGCACTATAGGTTTTTATGGGTTTAAGGCTATTTTAAGTGTTTTAGGGGTTTTGAGTGTATTTTAGGGCTCTAGGGTATTTATGGTATTTTATGAGTTTATATATTATTTTTTGGTTTCTTGGTCATCTATTGTTTTTTGGGTTTCTTAGTTATGTTTAAGGGTTGTTTTGGTGTTTCAAGCTCATTTTGGGTTTTTAGGGTTCATAGAGATTTTATGATTTTGTGGGTTTTTTGGGGGTTTTTATATTTTTTAGGGTTAGGGGGTTTTACGGTATTTATTATTTTTGGCGTCCTTTAGGGTGTTTATGTATTATAGGGTTTTTTTTGATTTTTGGGGTTTTTATTATATTTATGTTTTTATGGGATTTTAGGGAGGTATAGGAGTTTCTAGTTTTTAACAATTTTTTATTGTTTTAGTGTTTTTATGGACTGTAATGGTTTTTAGGGTTTTTAGGGTTTTTATAGGTTTAATGGATTTATAAGTTTATTATGTTTTTATTGCTTTTAGGCTTTTTGGGTTTTTAGTTTTTTCATTATTTTCAGATATTTTTGAGTTTTTATGGATTGTTATGGTTTTTAGTTCATGATGGGTTTTTAGAGTTTAAATTCTGTTAGATATGTTTTTTTGTGATTTTTAGGGTTTTGTGGGTTTATGGTTTTTAGATATTTTTAGTGTTTTTAGGGATATAATGGTTTTTTCATGTTTTCAGTGTGTTTAGGGTTTTTAGTATTCTTAGGCGTTTTAATGTTTTTAGGGTTTTAGGTGTTTAGAAGGTATAAGTGATTTTTTGTTGATTTAGTGAATTTTATTGGTTTTTTTGGTGTTTTATGGCTTTTAGCCTCCTTTTGGGATATTTTAGGGTTTGTAGGGGTTTAGGTGGTTTAAGTGAATTTTTGGGGTCTTAGTGATTTTATGGATTTTTGGGGATTTTGAAGGTTTTAGGGTCATTTAGGGATACTTTAGTGTTTTAGGGGGGTTATGGGTTTTAGGTGTTTTTAAATTTAATTTTAGAGTTATTAGGAATTTTTAAAAAATTTAGGGTTTTAATATATTCTTAGGTTTTTTGGTTGTTTTGTTTTTTTATATTCATTTATGATTTTTTGGGTTTTTAGGGACTTTGGGGGTTTTAGAATAGTTTTAGGGTTTTATATTTTTTTCTTTGTTCTAGGATTTTAATGGATTGGGGTGGGCGTTGGGTTTTTGTGGTTATTATAGTGTTTTTAGTGGTGTTAATGTTTCTTGGAGGTTTTAAGGGATATTTTGGGGGTTTTAAGTACTTAGGTTTTTAGGTATTTATGATATTTGGTTTTTAGGTTTTTTTGGGGTAGTTTTGGATGTTTAATGGGTTTTTCTGTTTTTTTGATTTTTTTGAGTTTTATAGTCTTTTGGAATGTTAGGGGTTTTTGGGTAGTTTGGGATTTTTATGGGGTTTAATGGGTTTTTGGGTTTATAAGTTTGTTTACTGTTTTAGGGTTTTTAGAGATTTTATGGTTTTTAGGTTTTTTTAATTTTGAAGCGGTTTCATGGTTATTTGAGAATTTATGATTTTTAGAGTTTATCAATATTTTATGTGTTTTAAAGGGTTTTTAGTGGTTTTGATAGATTCTTAGAATTTTTAGGGATTTTATTTATTTTTTGGGGTTTTCGTACTTTTAGATCATTTTAGGGATTATTTGGTTTATTAAGTGGTTTTTGTGTCTTTTAGTGGTGTTTTAGTGTTTTTAGGATCTTTTATTGAATTTAGTGGTTTTTTGGGTATTTTGTTTTGTTTAGAAATTTTAATGGTTTTAAAGTTAATTTGTATATTTCTTGGGATTTTTTTTGGGTTTTATAGGGTCTTTAGTTTTTGTTTAGAGTATTATATGATTTATTGGGGTTTTGGTCGTTTTAACATTTTTTGGAATTCCAGATCTTTTTAGGGGTTTTAGGGCCTTTTATGGTTTTAAATGGTTTGTTGGGTTTTTAGGTATTTCCCAGTTTTTATTGGTTTTTTTTGTTTTTATAATTTTATGTATTTTTATGGTTTTAGTATTTATAGGGATTTCATAGGGTTTGTGGGGCTTATGGTTTTTTCGTTTTTTATGTTTTTTTTTTGTGTTTTAATATTTTTGGGGGTATTTAGGTTTTTATGTACATTTTAGGGTTTTAGAGTGTTTTAGGTTTTTTAGGGTCATTTGGTTTTTTTGGGCATTTAGGGGGTTTAGGGCCATTTAGGATGTTTTATGATTTTTATGGGTTTTATGAGTTTTTCGGGTATTTTAGGGGTTTTAATAGTTTTAGTTTTTTTAGGAATTTTTTTGGTTTTGTGGTTTTTTGGGGTTTTGGGGTTTTTATTGATTTTTTAGACTTTCTAGTTTTTATTTATTATTTTTAGGGTTTTTATGGTTTATTAAATAGTTTGGATTTCTAAATGGTTGTTTGGTTTTAGGTTATTTTTTTGGTGTTTAATGGAGTATTTTATGAATTTTTGGGTGTATTTTGGGTTTTCTAGGATTTCTTGGGTTTTAGAAATTTTTTGGATTTTTATGTTTTAAGGAAAAGATTGTGTGGGACTAAGAAAGATGCCTGATCCCACAAATTTATTGATAAAAATTAAAATTCAAGGCATTTAAAATGGGGGTTATACATCCAGGTATGGGTGTCACCCTTCACGTCTGAGTCCACATATGACGCACAAAAAGGTGTGGTAACAACCATAGTGAGTAGCTCTCTTCAATAGAATTATTGGAAAGCACATCAGCCACCATATTGATCTCCCTATATGCATGAGGGATCTTAACGATATGGTTTCTGGAAATACTAATGCATTCAATTCATTGGGGGAGGAGCCGTCGTGGAACCTTCCCTGATTTTTTGCTGAAATCCTCCACTGGAAGCGTTGAATCTGATTCAATCCAGAGATGCCTCCACCCAAACTGATTCGAAAACCAAACAACCATGATAATATCACAACACTATGCCTCATATGAAAAACCATTCTTAATGAAGTGAAACAAAATACCTTTGACAAATCCTCTAAAAGAAAGGAAAACACCACAACATCCCGAAGGACCTAGGGCGCCCTCCACCTCACCATCCACATTGACATTAATCCATTATGCGATTGGTGGTATACATTGAATGAACTTCATCACTAGTGGTTTTTTGCACCTACCGTAGACACCAAGAGTGTGGAGAATGATGTGATCATTTAAACAATGATTCATCATACCAGCTTGAATGCACACAACCATATGAAAAAACACTATGAATGGAAAGAATTCCCTCATGAAGGGATATAGTCTTATTTTGGAACATAACAGAGTTCCTCGCAGACCATAGGAAGGCCACATTTTCTACCACAACTGCAAGGAGGAGGTTGTGGATATGATCAATGCACTTCATTTCTATGATAAAGCACATCATATCTTCAAATATTATGTCCAAGGGAAGCTTGATTCCAAACACATCCTGTATATATTGCCACTTGTCATATGCAAGCTTGCAGTCAGTGAATAATTGGTGGACATTTTCCATAGCCCATAGATAGAAGTCGTAGGCCAAGACAATTTCAAACCATATTTTTGTAATTGACCATGTGTGGGATGCCGATTCCTCAAAATCATCCAAAGGAGCAAAAAATTCCTATGGAGAATGAATTGTCGTTTATATTTCAAGAGCCATGTAGGGGGATCCATGCCATACCGACATTTATGGATGTAGAATTCCTATGTGGTAAGTTGGCCGAACAGATTTGTCTTCAAAATGATAGTGTCAAAGTCATTGTAGATGTAACATTGAATTAGAGAAATGATGTGGGATGGTAAAATTCCATCCAGATCAAACAGACTATTATTGAGATCATTGATTGACATGTGTTTCAATCCTTGTCGCGGATGCAAGGTCACATACAATGGAAAATCATGCTATGGAGTGAACCAACAATTCATGTTGAATTTCCTCGAAACAGACCAAGTAGATTGAGAAATGATGTCCCTATATGAGGATTTTATTGTTTTTAGGGGTTTTATAGTTTTTAGTTTTTTGGTGGTTTTTATGGGTTTTTAGGATTTTTAGTGATTTAGGTTTTTTAAAAACATTTAGAGACTTTTATGATTTTATGTTTTTAGGGACCTTTTAGGGGTTTATTGTCTTTAGGATCATTTTGAATTTTATGTTTTTAGGGTGTTTTCGGACTTTTAGGGTATTTTAGTGGGTTTTGGGTTATAAGGTTTTTAGGGTCTTTTAGAGGTTTTTCTGTTCTTTTAGCATTTTTAAGGATTTTAGAGTCTTTTATTGTTAGGGAATGGGGTTTAGTGCTTAAGAAGTAGGTTTTAACATTTTGGGTTTACGGTTTATGGTTTAGGGTTTATGGTGTAAGGTATAGGCTTTAGGGTGTATGGTTTTGGATTTAGTGTGTTTGGAATAGGGTTTAGGAAATGTGGCTTTGGGTATAGGTTCTAATGTATTGGGTTTAGATTGTGGTGTATAGGGTTTAGTGGGTTGGGTATAGGACTCATGGTGTATTTCATAGGGTTTATGGTATAAGGTAAATGGTTTGGAGTCCTTATAGAATTTTTACAGGGTTTAAGGAGATTTCATATTTTCAATGGTTTTTATGAATTTATAGTCTTTTTGGGTATTTAGTTTTTTTTTGGATTTTATGGTTTTTAATATTTTTAGGGAATTATCATAATTTTTAGTTGTTTTAGTGGGTTTATGGTTATTTTATTATTTTTTATGGGTTTAAAGGTTTTTGGTTTATTTTTAGTTGTTCTATGGGATTTAAGGTTTTTTAGTGATTTTAAACATTTAATGAAATTAAATGTATTATATGGTCTTTTTAGTTTATTTATTTTTAGGAGGTTTTATTGTTATTAGGGTTTTATGGGTTTTATGGGTTATTAGGTTTTTTAGGGGTGGGGTGGTTAGGGTTTTTATGGTTTTTATGATTTTTATGTTTTTTAATCATTTTTTGTTTTTTAGGGTTTTTAGTTTTTTTATAATTTTTTACTGTTACATAGGGTTTAGAGTTTATTTTTAATGGTTTGGGAGTGGTTTTAAGGGTTTTATGAAATTTTATGAGTTTTTTGGTGTTTAATGAAATTTAGGAAATTTTAGGGTTTTTAGTGGTTTATGGGTTTTTTTGAGATTTTATGATTTTTAGGGGTTTTTAGGTGGATTAGGGTTTTTTGAGTTTTCTATTACTATTATGGATTTGAATGTTTTTGGTTTTTTAGTGATTTTTTTGTTTTTGGGTTTTATGGGTTTTAGGACCCTTTGGGTTTTAGGGTTTATTACCTTTTGGGGTTTTTAGGGTTTTTCTAGTTTTTTAGTGTTTTTATGGATCTGTTGTGTTTTTCTTGGTTTATTGTAGTCTTTTATGGTTAATTTAGGGTCTTATAGTGTTCTTATGGTTTTTAGTGTGATTTAGTAATTTTAAAAAATTTAGAGTCTTTAGGGGTTTCACAGTTTTACGGAACTTCAGGGGTGTAACGGGGTTTAGAGTTTTTAGTGTTTTAGGGTTTTTAGTATTTCATAGGGATTTAGGGGTTTTAGGGTTTTAGGGTCATTTAGGGATTTTAAGGGCCTTTTAGGGTTTTAAGGGTTTTACGGTTTTTTGAGGTTTTTAGTGTATTTATGGGTTTTATAGTTTCTAGGCTCTTTTAGAGACATTTCTTAGTTGTTAGGGTCTGTGGGGACTTATAGGGGTTTTAGGTAATTTCTGGGGGGGGTTGTGTTTTTAGGGGTTTTATGGGCTTTAGGGGCCTTTTAGGGTTTTAAGGGTTTTGCGGTTTTTGGAGGTTTTTTTTGGGTTTTTAATCGGATTTAGGGGTTTTAAGATCGTTTAGGGATACATTTGAGTTGTTAGGAACTATGAGGACATTTTGGGTTTTAAAGATGTTTTTTGATTTTTAGGATTTTTAGGGGGTGGACGGGTTTTACGGGTTTTTAGGATAATTAGGATAATTTTAGGGTTGTATAGATTTTTGGATTTTTCTGGATTTTTATGGATTTTAGGGGTTTTATGAACTTTAGTTGTTTTAGTGGTTTTTATTTTATTTAGGGGATTAGGGTATTTTTTGGTCATTTATGGTATTAGGGTATTTTAGTATCATTTGGGTTTTAGGGTCTTTTATGGTTTTATGGGTTTTAAATGTTTTTTTTATTTTTAGGGTTTTTACGGTATTTGTGCACTTTAAGAGTTAATATGCTTCATTTAGGTTTCATATTGTTTTTAGTACATTTTTTTTGTTTTTATGGTTTTTTTGTTATTTGGTTTTTGTGGCTTCATGTGAAATATTTGCTATATTAATGTATCTTTTTTGTTTTTAGGGACTTTTTAACGTTTTTAGGACTTTTAGGGGTTTTAGTTTTTTAAGAATTATTTTTTTTATTTTTTTGGGATTTGAAGGGGTTTTAGAGGGTTTTTTTATGTTTTCTTGGGTTTTAGTCCATTTTGGTTTTTACGGGTTTTAGGGGAATTTACGGGGTTTAGGGAATTTCAAAGTTTTTGAGCGTCCCTATAGGGTTTTTATTGGGTTTTTATTATTGTTTTTGGTTATTTTGGGTCTTTTTAGGGTTTCTAGGTTTTTAATGGATTTTAGGGTTGTTTAATATTTGATCTGTTTTAAGGTATTTTTATATTTTTTTACGGTTTTATTGGCTTTTAGGGTTTTCTATGGTTTTAGGGGTTTTAGGGATTTTTATTTTTAGGGAATTTTAATGTTCATAGGGTGTTTAAGGATTTTTTAGGTTTTCAGTGATTTATTAATTTTATGGTTTTATGTGGTTTAAGGGTTTAAAATTCTTTTAGGGTATTTTATGGTATTTTCAGGGGATTTATGTCTTTTTAGGGGATTTAGTCATCCATTGAATTTTAGGGTTTTAGAATGTTTTTATAGTTTATAATGTTTTATATGATTTTAGGGGGTTTTAGGGTTTTATTATTATTTTAGTGTATAATTATGGTTTTTTTGGGTTTTATCAATATTTATGGTTCTTTTATGGTTTTATGGGGTTTTAGTGGGTTTTAGGAATTATAGGGGTTTTATGGGGTTTTATGGTTTTTCAAGGTTTTTATGGATTTAAGTGGTCTTCAAGTCCTTTAAATTTTTTGGGGTTTTTGGGACGTTTGGGTATTCTATAGGGGATGTAAGGATATTTTAGGCTGGTTTGGGTTTCTAGAGTCTGTTAGGATTATCTAGTTTGGGTTTCTGGTGTCTCTTAGTATTTTAGAATATTTTTTATTTTTTATTTATTTTTAAGTGGTTTTAGGGTTTTTAATGTGTTTATAACTTATTTTAGAGTTTCAAAGGTTTTTATGGTATTTTAGGGTTTATGGTATATGGTATATTGTATAGGGTTTAGGTTTTAATGTGTACGGTTTACAGATTTGATTGTAGGGTTAATATGTTAGGATGTAGGGTTTTACGTTACATGTCTGGGTTTTCGGTGCAGGGATCTGGTGTATGGTTTGGGGTTTATCTTGTAGGGTATACATTTTTATGGTGTAGGTTTTTACGGTTTTGGGTGTAGGGTGCAGGTTATATGTTCTATAGAATTTAGGGTGTTTTTTTTATTTTTTTGGGGTTCATTGGTATTTTCAGATAATTAGAGTTTCATGGGATTTTATGGATTTTGGGGATTTAGGTTTTTAATTTATTTTGTGATTTTTTTGTTTTGCGGGGTTTTTAGGGTTCTTTTGGGGGTTTTAGGGGTTTCAGGGGTTTTAGGGTTTGTATGGTTTTTTAGGTTTCTGGGGTTTTGGGTTTTTGGGTTTTATTTCTTTTTAACGGTTTAATTGGTTTTGGTGTTTTTAGGTTTTTAAGGGTTTTAGGGTTTTAATGGTTTTTAAGGTTTTAGGGGTTTTTCATATTTTCAGATTATTCTGTGTTTTTGGTGTTTTAATGATTTTTTTTTATTTTTTGGGTTTTGAGGTTTTTAGTGTGTTTTGGATATTTTTAGGGGTTTTATGGTTTTGATGGTTTTAGGTAATTTTTTGGGTCCTTTAGCGATTTTATGGGCTATTATGGTTTTAGGGGGTTTCATGGTTTTTTAGGATTTTTATTTTTTGGGGTTGTTTATGGTTTTAAGAGTTTGTATTATTTTTATAACATTTAGTGATTTTAGTGATTTTTAGTTTTTTTAATGTTTTTAAGTGCTATATATTTTCTTAGGGTTTTTGTTATTTTTTGGTATTTTTGGGTTTTAGAGTTTTTACGTTATTTTATAGTCATTTAGAGTGTGTTTTTAGGTTTTATATAGTATTTCTAATCTTTTAATGTTTTTGGAAATTTATTTGTAATAAATATTTTTTAGAAACAATTTAGGGGTTTTAATGGGTTTTTGGGTCTTTCAGAGTACATTTGGATTTAAAAGGGTTTCAGGATTTCTGGAATTTTTATTGATTTCTAGTGGCCTTTAAGATATATCGATATTTTTTGTTTCCTTTATGGTTTTTCGGGTATTTTAGGATTTTTAGCATGTTTAGTGTATTTTTGTTCTTTTATGTTTTTCGTAGTTTTAATGAAATTTTTTATTTTTAGAGTTTTTAGGGATCCTTAAGGGGTTTAAGGTGTCTTAGGGGTTTTTAGTATTTTATAGGAATTTTTGGAATTTTTGGGATTTTAAATATATTTTGGGTTTTTTGTGTGATTTAGGGTTTTTGGTGTCCATTTGGGGTTTTATTATTATTTACTGTATTTAGTGGTTTTATCTGTTTTTAAGGTGGGGTTTAGGGTAGTTATGAATTTTCATGGAATAAATGTTTTAGGGTTTTTTGTGTTTTAGGGTTTTAAGGATTAAATGAATTTTTAGGGTTTATTTGTTTTTAGTTTTTTCAGGTTTTTAATAATTTTTTGTGTTTATAATGGTTTATGGTATTTTAATGTTTTCAATGGATTTTTCTGGATTTTTAGAACATATATTTTTTTATGAATTTTTTGGGTTTGGTAGAATTTAAAATTCTTTTATGATTCTTTCTAAGATTTTGATGGATTTTGTGTTTTAGGTGTTTTATTATATTTATGATGGTTTTTATTATTCTAGGGCTTTACTGTTTTATCGATTTAGTGGTTTTGGAAGAAATGTGTTTTTTTAGATTTCATAGGGTTTTAAGTGTTCTAGGGGTTTTAGTGGTTTTTTTTGAATTTATGGTTTTAGGGATTTTAGGGTTTTAGGGGTTTTAGGGAATTTCTTGTTTTTATGTTTTTAAGTAGTTTTAGGTTGTTTATGGTTTTTGGGACATTTGGTAGTTTAAATAGGTTTTTGGGTATATTAGAGTTTTTAATGCTTTTAGGGTCATTTAGGGATTAAAGGGACTATTGAGTTTTATGGGTTTTAGTGTCTTCTTATGGTTTGTGGGTTTTATGGTTTTTAAGATATTTAATAGTTTTTAGATTTTTGGTGGTTTTAGGTGGTCATGGGTTTTTTTGTGTTTTTAGGGGATTTTTGGGTGTTTTTTAAATATTTATATTTTTAGGTGTTTTTTGGTTTTTATGGTTTTGTTATTTTTGGATTGTTTTTAGAGTTTTATAGGGTTTTGGTGTGTTTACGGTTTTTAGGGTTTTAGGATTTATAGGGGGTGTAGGGTATTTAGGTGTTTTAGGTGTTTTTTAAATTTTTAGTGTTTTAGTGGTTTTAATGATCTTAGGGTTTTTAGTGTTTTTAATGTTATTAATGGGGATGGTGGTTTTTATGGTCTATTTATTATTTTTAGCGATTTTTTGTTTTCTACGTTTTTTTTTTGAATTTTTGGGTTTTATGGGGTGTTAGTGTTTTTAGGGTGTTTAGAGGTTTAAGGTATTTTGAGGGTCTCTTTGGGGTTTTATTATTTCTACTGGTTTATAGGGGTTTTTAGGGATTTTAGGGTTGATTATAATTTTTAGGGTTTGGGGGGGTTTCAACAATTTTTAGGGTTTTTGTTGTTTTCTATATTTTTTTAGTTTTCTTAAGAGATTTCATGGGTTTCTTGGTTTATTTATGTTTTTTAGTATTTTAGGATATTTTAGTGTTGTTTTACAGTTTTATAGATCTTTTAATGATTGTAGGGTTATATTATGGTTTTATGGTTTTTTCCTTACTAGTTTCTTTAGGGAGTAGTTGTATTTTTAAAAATATTTAGTTTTTTATAGTTTAAGGGAGTTTTAGGTTTTTGTTGGATTTTATGTGTTTTTATGGTTTTTTAGGATTGATAGGGTATTTAAATGTTTTAGGGATTTTCCTGTGTTTTTTGGTTTTTTGGTATTTTGGGTATTGTTGGGATTTTTAGGGTTTTCTAGTGTTTTCTAGTATTTTTAAGTTTCATTAGGGATTTGATAGTTTTCATAGTATTTTTGGGTATTTATTGGGTTTTCATTGGGGTTTTTACATTTTCATGGGATTCTTATGGTTTTCTATTTTTTCGGTTTTCAGTGTTTTTAGTATTTTTTATATTTATGATTTTTTCATAATTTTTAGTCTTTTGGGGTTGTAACATTTTTATGGGGGTTATGGTTTTAGTGTTTAAGGATTATATTTTTTGGTCTGAGGTGTAATGTGTAGGGTATAGGGTTTATAGTGTAGTGTATATCTTTTAAATTGTATTTTATTGGGTTTATAGATTAGGGTTTTGTATATAGTGTATACGTTTTAGGGTTTAATGTTTAGGGTGTAAGGTAGAGGGTTTAGGTTTTAGATTATAGGGTTTGGGGAGTAGGGTTTATGGTTTAGGGTGCAGGGTTTACTGTTTAGGGTTTGGGGTTTTGGGTTTTGGGTAAATGGCTTAGGGTGTGGGGATTATGGTATAGATTGTAGGGTATTTGGTTTAGAGTCTATGGTTTAGGTTTTATGTTGAATGTTAGAGGGTTTATGGTGAAGGGTATATTGTTTATTAGGGTATATGGTATAGGGTGTTCAATTTTGTTTTTACGGTGTTGTTTATATAGTTTAAGGTGTCGGGTTTAGGGTTTTAGGTGGTCATTTCTTCATTTTGGGTGTTTTGAATAATGTTTAGGTTATTGGAATTAGAGATTCCGGTGTATGGTATAGGGTTCGTGGTGTAGGGTTTAGGGTGTGGGGTGTGGGTATTTTGTTTGGGGTGTAGGGTTTAATATTTAGGGTGAGTCTTATAGGTTTAATTGTGTAGGGTTTAGATTTTATGGTGTAGGCTATATGGTTTTGGGATTATGGTATTGGTTATAGGGTTTTGGGTGTATGTTTTTGAGGTTTTTGGTCTAGGTTATAAGGATTATGATGTAGGTTTTAGGGTGTGTGGTATAGGGTTTAGGGTGTAGGGTTTAGGGTGTAGATTGAATGGTATAGGTTTTAGTGTACTTTGTATATGGGTTTTAAAGTGTAATTATTTTTTTGGTGTGTATGATTTTTTAGTGTTTTTTATGTTTTAGGGGGGTTAGATTTTTTGGGTTTTTGGGGTTTCTAGGATTCTAGGATTTTTAATGGTCTTCATGGATTTTTTAAATGTTTAGGATTTTGTTTGGGTTTAAGTGTTTTTGCAATTTTTTAGGGTTTTTAGGGTTTTTTTGTTTTTAGGGTAGTTTGTGGGATTTTAGGTATATTTTTTTGTTTTAGGCCATTTTCTGGTTTTACAGTTTATATAGATTTTTTGCGTTTACGGTTTTTTTGGGGATTTTTTTCTGTTTAATTATTTTTAGGGTTTGTGGGTTTCAAAAAGGTTTTGAAGGGTACTGAGGATTTTTTGTGTTATAGTGTTTTTAACATATTTTATTTTTTTTATATTTTTAGAGGATTCGATTATTTTTACTGGTTTTTTGGTTTTTAGGGCTCTTTTGAGTATTTTTGTGTTTTTCATCTTTTTAAGGTTTTATGGGTCTTTTATTTATTTAGAGTTTTGTGTTTTAGTGTTTTTGGATTTTTAATTGCTTTTACAGGTTTTATGGTTTGACGATGTTCAATAATTCTTAGTAGAATTTTAGGGTTTTTATAGGGGTTTTAGTGTTTTTCTGATTTTATTTACTTCTATGGTGTTTTAGGATTTTTATGCCCTTTTAGGGGTTTTATTGTTTTTATGGTATTTTATGGGTTTTGGGGGTTTTATTGGTTTTTTAGTTTTTTGGATGTTTATTTGGTTTTTCAGTTTTGGGGTTTTTAGGGGTTTTAGTGGTTTTGAGTAATTTTTTAGTTTTATGGGTTTTAAGTGTTTTTAATGTTTTTACTAATTTCGGGGAATTTAGGGATTTTGGGGGGATTATAGATTTTTGCCTAGTTTTTATGTGTTTTAGGGTTTTTTGTGTTTTTAGTTTTTTTATTGGTTTTAAGTTTTTCTGGATTTAGAGTATAATTAATGTTTTATAGAGTTTATATTTGTTATTAGGATTTTAATGGTTTTTAGGTTTTTAGGGATTTATGGTTTTTTTTTTGTATTTTGAAGAGTTTTAAGGTCATTCAGTGTTTTTAGGGTTTTAGTGCATTTTAGGGGTTTTAGGGTTCTTAAGGATTCTAGGGCCATTTAGGGGGTTTAAGGGGTTTTGAAATCCATTTTGTGTTTTTGGGGTTTTGGGGTATTATATTGTGTTTTGGGATCATAGTGTCTCTCTAGAAATTTTAGGATTCCTATGGTATTTTATTGTATTTTTAGTTTTTAGGTTAGTTTTGTTTTTCATGTTTTAATGGATTTTATGGATTTTATGGGTTTTAATGTTTTTCAGTTTCTAGGTGTTTTATGAGTTTCAAGAATTTTATCATTTTATGGGTTATTATATTTTTTTAGGGTTTTAGAGTTTTTAGTATTTGTAAGAAGTGTTTGTATTTCATTAGGGTTTCTATTTTTAGGGGGTATTATGTATTTTTGTGGTTGTTTCTATTTTTACTATTTTGAGGTTTTTTTAATTTTTTTGGTATTTTTAGAATCCTTAAAGAGGTTTTAGAGTTTTAAAGCCTTTATGAGTTTCATTACCTTTTTGGATCATTGAATTTTTTTTTTGGTTTTAGTTATTTAAGGGGTTTTAGGGTTTTATGGGGATTTTTATTTTTTTTACGATAGTTGTGTTTCTATAAGTAATTTTAGGGTTTCTTGGGTTTTGAGGGGTTTTAGGGTCCTTTATGACTTTTTAATGGTTTTTTAATTCATTTATAGTTTTCAATGGTTTTTGGGTACTTACATTTTTTTGGGTTCTTTGGGGCCTTCAGATATTTTTTTATGGTTTTTAGGGATGTTTATGGATTTTTTCTTTTAGTGTTTATTGGGTTTTTAGTGTCCTCCTGGGTATTTAGAGGCTATTGGGTTCCCTTCGGGTTTTTAAATGTTATAGGGTCATTAGGTTTTTAAGGGGTTTTGGGTCCTTTGGAAAATTTTTAAGTTTTTTAGGGTCCATTATGGGTTTTAGAGTTTTTAGAATCATTTAGCCTTTTAGTTTTTCTACTGTTTTGAGTCATTTTAGGGAATTTTGAGGATTTTAATTGTTTTATATACTTTTAGGGTTTTGGGGATTTCTATAGTCTTTTATCATTATAGAGGTTTCATGTCATTTATGGTTTTTGGTGATTTCAGAGTATTTTTGATTTTTAGGTTCATAGAGTATTTTTTGGATTTTATATGGATTTGTATGGATTGTAGGGTTTTTGGGGTCTTTGGGTTTTTTATGGAGTTCTATTATCTTTCGTGAGTTTTATGATTTTTAGGGTTTTTAGGGTTGTTAGTGACTTTAGGTATTATAATGTTTTTAGGGTCTTTTGTGTTTTTATGGTTTTCAGGGGTTTTTAGGTGTTTTGAAATTTTATGGTTTTTGTGGTCCTTTTGTGTATTTAATATTTTTTAGGGGTTTTAAGGTTTTTTGGATATATAGGGGGTTTAGGGTCATTAGGGTTTTGGGGGTTTTAAGGTTTTTTAATTTCATTAGTTATTTATGGGGTTTTATGGTTTTTAGGACATTTAGAGGTCTTAGTGTTTTTATAGCATCTTTTGGATGGTTAAGGGTTATTTGGAGTGTTTGTGTTATTATAATTTTTTTGGGTTTTATGGGTTTTTGGGATTTCGTGGTCATTTCAGGGCCCTTTAGGGGTTTTAATAATTTTTTGGGATTTTAGGTATTTTTACGCTTTTAAGGGGGTTTTAGGGGTTTTAGGGCTTGATAGGGATTTTGATGGAGATTATGTATTTTTAGATTCATTTAGTGTTTTCTTGGGTTTTAAGGGTATTTACAATTTTTAGAGTTTTTTGGATTACATTTTATGGGTTGTAGCAGTGTTAGGGTTTTTATCAGATTTCAGGGGTTGCAATGTTTTTTAGGTTCTGTGATGGTTTTTAGGTTTTTTAGGTTCTTTATGTTTTAATGGGTTTTTATGATTTTTTTTGTGTTTAATGGTGTTTAGTGTATTCTAGGATTTTCTAGTGGTTTTACGATATTTTATTATGTATTGTGGTCTTTAGTTGTTTTTTGATGTTTTACTGTTTCTATGGTCTTTTGTGGGTTTATTGTCTTTTAGGGTTTTAGATGTTATAGGGGATTTCATGGTTTTTATTGGTTTCTATGCTTATTTGGAATTTTGGGTTTCTTGGATTTTCAACAGTTTTTATTGTTTTAGGATTTTTACTATCTTTAGTGTTTTTAGTGTTTGATGGAGTTTAGGATACATTAGGGGGTTTTCTACATTTATGGATTTTATGGGTTTTTAATGTTTTAGGGTTCTAAATGGGTTTTTAAAGTTTTAGGGTTTTTATAGTTTTTAGGGATTCTAAGGGATTTTTAGTGTATTTTATCATTTTAATGAATTTTTAGGTAATTTATAGGGTCTTGGATTTCATGGTTTTTAGAGGTTTTTTGGGGGTTTCATGACTTTTTAGGGGTTTTAAGGTATTATGATTTTGTTAAGGGTTGTATGGGTTTAATGGTTTTAATGATTTTTGAGGTTTTTAGGGAATTTTATTTATTTAAGGTTTTAATGTTTTTTTGGTGTTTTTCAAGGTTTTTTAAAGCTTTCTGGATTTTATCATTTTAGGGGTTTTAGGGTTTTTATGTTTTTATTTTTTAGGAGTTTTATGGTGTTTTAGGGTTTTTTGGGTTTTTTGTGTTTTTATGATTTTTATTGTTTATGGGTTTTAAGGTTTTTTTTTTGGTTTTATGGGGTTTATGTTGTTTTAGGACCTTTTATATTTTTTTGTTTTTGTGTTTATATATTTTTAGGGTGTTTTTTTGGAGTTTTAGGTTTTATGGGGTTTATGGTTTTTAAGGTGATTTATGTTTTTTAGAGTTTTTCTAGTGTGTAGGGTTTTTTTCAGAGGGGGTAGGGTTTATATGGTTTTTAAGTGTTTTATGGTTTTTAATGTTTTCCTAGGGTTATCAAGGCTTTTCAGTGTATTTATTGGTTTTTAGGGTTTCATGGATTTACACTCTTTTTAGGTTTATTGTTTTATAGGGGCCTTCAATGATTTCTAATATTTTTAAGGATTTCTTGGGTGTTTTAGCCTTTTAGGGTCTTAGGGGTTTTTAGAGTTTTTACGGTTTTTACAATTTTTTGGATTGTTTATTTGTTTTTATAGATTTTATTGTTTTATGGTATTATAGTTTTATTTCCTTTTAGAGGTGCTTTATGCTGTTTTAGAGTCTTCTAGGGGTTTTGTTGGTTGTTTGGCGTTTTAGTGTCTGAAGGGGTTTTATGCAATTTTATAGTTTTTCAGGTTTTTTGGATCTTTTAGGGTTTTTGGATTTTTATTTTTAGTGTTTTTGATGTTTTTATGGTCCCATAAGTTTTATAAGGGTTTTACTATCTTTTAGGGGTTTCTTTTGTTTTAGGGCCTCTTAGGGGTTTTTAATTTTTTTTAGGTTTTAAAGGTTTCTATTATTTTAGTCTTTATTGTGTATTTATGCATGCTTTGTTTTTAGGTATTTTTATGGTTTTTAGCTTATTTATGGGTTTTTATGGTTTTTAGGGGTTTTTGGGGTGTTAGGGGTTTTTGGGGTGTTAGGGGTTTTAGAGATTTTAAGGGGGTTTTTTATTTTCATGTGTTTGTAGTGTTCATTAAGGTTTTTTAGGATTTTTTTTGTTTTTATGGTTTTTAGGATTTTTTTATGGGTTTTTTGGGTTTTTGGGTTTTTGGGGTTTTTGGGGTTTCAGGGTCTTTTAGAATTGTTTAAGGGTTTTGGAGGTCTTATAGGTTTTTGGGATCCTTTATGTGTTTTATTATTTTTAAGTATTTTTATTGGTTTTAAGGATTTGGTTGGGGGGGTTAAGGGTTTTATTGTTTATGGGTTTTTAGTGTTTTTAGATATATTTAAAATTTTAATGTTTTGGGGGATTATTTATGGGGATTTATGGGTTTTAGAGTTTCTAAGATGTTCTGGGGTATTGTTAGAATTTTAGGTAATTTTTAGGGTTTTTAGAGCCTTTAAGGGTTTCTTTGATTTTTAGGGTTTTAGGAATTTATTGGGTTTTTTTAGGTTTATAGGGTTTTTTGAGGTTTTCGAGTTTTCAGGGTTTTATGGTTTTAGTGGTTATATATTAGAGTGTTTAGGGTTGTGTATGTGTTTTAGGGATTCGTTAGGAGGTTTTTGGGGTTTTTTTTCTATTAATAGGTTTTGGGTTTTATGGTTTTAGTGTGTTTTAGGATTTTTGGAGTTTTCATAGGAATTTTATTTTATTTTATGTGTTTTAGTAATATTTAATGTATTCAATATTTTTAGGGGTTTTATGGTTTATTTAGGGTTTATTTATTGTCTTTATGTGTTTTAAATTATTTTAGTGTCTCTATGGATTTTAGGTTTTTTAGGGTTTTAGTGGTTTTAAAGGTCTTAATGGATTTACAATTTTAAGGGTTTTTTAGGATGTGGGGGTGTTTTAGAGGTTTTTTTGGTTTTTATGAGGTATTAGGGGGTTTTAGTATTTTATGGTGCTTTTTTGGTGATTTTATTTTTTATGGTTTTTATGATACTTTTTGTGTTTTTAGGGATTTAATGGACGTTTATGGTGTTTTAGTGTTTTTAGGGGGTGTCTAGGGGTTTTAGGATTTTTTATACATTTATTGTTTTAAGTGTTCTGAGGGGGTTTTATGTTTTAGGTTATATGGTTTAGTGTTTAGGGTGTAGTTTTTAGGGATTATGTTTTATGGTTTAGAGTTTCTGTAGTGTGGTTTAGGGATTAAGGTGTAGGGTTTAGAGATTAGTGTGTAGGTAATAGGGTTTGGGGTGTAGGGATTAGAGTTTTCGGGTGTAGGGTATAGGGTTGAGGGATTTGGTTTTATGGTTCACAATGTAGTTTATAGGGTATGGGGTGCAGGGTTTAGGTTTTAGGGTGTAGAATTTATGGTTTTGTGTTTATAATATATGTTATAGGGATTATAGCGACAGCTATAAGGTTTTGTGTGTAGGGTATAGGGTTTAGAGTGTATGGTATAGGGTTTAGGATGTAGGGTTTTGGGTTTAATTTGTAGGGTATAGGGTTTAAGTTATAGCGTTTAGGGATTTGGGTTTACAGTTTAGGGCATACAGTTGAGGGTATAGGGCATAGGGTTTATGGTGTAGATATAAGGTTTGGGTGGATGGTTTATTATTCAGGGTGTTGGGAATAGGGTTTGGGGTCTATGGTATATGGTTTAGAGTGTAAGGTATAGAGTTTAGTGTTGACATATTGGGTTTTCGGTGTAGTGTATAGGGTTTAAGATGTAGGGTCTAGGGTTTTGGTTGTAAGGTATATGATTTAGGGATTAGGGTGTACAGTATAGTGTTTCAGGTGTGGGGTTTTTGGTTTAGTGTATATGGTGTAGGGTTAAAAGTGCAGAGTTTGGTATTTGGGGTGCAGGGTATAGTGTTTAGGGTGTATGGTTTAGGGCTTAGGGTTTTGTATTTAGAGTTTAGGTGGAATTGTTTATGGTGTAGAGTATCCGTTTTATATTCTAGTGATTAGGGTTAATGATGTTGGGTGTAGTGTTATGTGCTTGGGTTGGTGGGTATATGTCTTAAGGTTTTATGGTTTCTATGGTTTTTAGAGTTTTTTGAAATTTTAAGGATTATTAGGGGTTTTTGGGGTTTAGGTTTTTAAATGGTTTGGAGTAGTTTTTTTGGGGGGTTTTTTGTGATTTAAGGGTTTTGAAGAATTTTAGGTATTTTTAGGGTTTTGGGGAATTCATTTTTTTGGAGGTTTGATATTTTTATTTATTATTAGTGTTTGTAAAGAGTTTTTTTGTCTTTTAGGGTTTT
Source organism: Viscum album (assembly GCA_963277665.1). NCBI lineage: Eukaryota > Viridiplantae > Streptophyta > Magnoliopsida > Santalales > Viscaceae > Viscum > Viscum album. The sequence goes on along the minus strand of OY728152.1, from coordinate 872,074,572 downwards.
TGGGTTTTTCGTGTTTTTTCTAGTATTAGGGTTTTTTCTGTATTTAGGGATTTTTTAGTATTTAAGTGATTTTAGGATTTTTTTGGGTCTTTAGGGTTCACTTGGCTGTTTATTGTTTTTAATTTAATTTTTTAAATTTTTTTTTCTGTTTTTTTGGTTTTTTTGTGTTTTTTAGGCTTATCGTAGTTTTAGGGATTTTAGGTAGTTTTAATATTTTTGGGATACTTTTTGGTTTTTAGGGTTTTATGGTTTTTGGGTATAGGGTGATTTACAGGTTTTATTGTTTCTTATTCTTTTAGGATCATTTTGGGTTTTGGGGGTTTTTATTTTTTTAATGTTTTTTAGGGTTTCTATACTTTTTAGCATTTTAAGTGGGTTTAAGGGTCATATAGACGTTTTAAAGGAGGTTTAGAATCATTTAATGTTTTTTGGTATTTTAGGGTATTTGAATGGTTTTTAGGTTTTTATGGACTTTTTTGGTTTTTTGGCATTTTCGGGTGTTTTAGGGTTTTAGGGGTTTATAGATTTTATTGTTTTTTAGGGTTTAGGGGTTTTAGGTTTTTTTTTTTAGGGGTTTATGGTGATCATGATATTATATTTTCTTGGGTATTTTGGGGATTTTTTGGGTTTTGGGGCTATTTAAGGGTTTTTAGTGTTCTTTTAGGTGTTTAGGGATTTTTTGGTGTCTTATGTGTGTGTGTGGGGGGGGGGGTAGGGGTTTTTAGTTTTTTGGGGTTTAAAAGGATTTTTAGGGATTGTTTGGGTTTTTAGAGAATTTTAGGGTTCAAGGGTTATAAAGGGTTTTTAGTTTCCTGTAATTTTATTTAGGGTTTTTGGTTTATTTACTGTTTTAGGGTTTTTAGGGTATCCAGGGTTTTATAATTTTTTGGAACTTTTAGTGGTTTTAAGGGTTTTGGAGTCTCTTATTTGTTTTTTATGTTTTAAGGTATTTTGTGAAATTTATGGGGGTCATTGGGGGGTTTTTTCGTTTTTATGATCTTTTAAGGTAGTATCCTTTATTGTTCATTCAGTTTTAAGAGGGTTTTTGGTTTTTAGAGGTTTTATAAGGTTTTCTAAATTATTTTTACTATTTTGGGGTTTTAGTAAGATTTAATGTTTCGTTAGGTTCTTTAGTGATTTTTAGGGGATTTATTCTTTCTAGATTTTTTATGGTTTTCCTAGGGTTTTTACAATTTTTTTGGTTATTTTAATGTTTTATTGTATTTTATGGATTTTAGGTGTTTTTAATAACTTTTATATTTCTTAGTGTATTTCAATGTTTTTTATGTTTTTAGGGTCTTTAAGGATTTTTAAGGGATTAGAGGGGTGTTTTGGATTTTTTAGGATTCTTATTGTCATTTATTGGTTTTTAGGGCTTTGAGGGTGTTTTGGGTGTTTTAGGGGGGTTGAGCATCCTTTAGTGTTTTAAGGAGTTTTATCTTCTATTGTGGGTTCTTAGGGTTCTAAGGATTCTGGGTGTCATTTAGGGTTTTAAGGTCTTTAGCGGTTTCAAATTGTTTTATTGTATTTAAGGGTTTAATGGTTTTTACAATCCTTGGTGTTTTAGTGTATTATATGTTTTTAGAGTATTTCATGGGTGATTAGGGTGTTTTAGGGTATTTAGTGGCTTTTATAAATTTTTTTAACTTTTAGTGACTTTCGGGGATTCTTATCATTTATGGACATTTTGGGGGTTTTAGGGATTGAAATTATTTTATGTACTTTTATAAATTTTATGGGTTTTAAGGTTAATTAGTATTTTAAATATTTTTAATATTTTTTTCTTATTTTTTGGCATTTAGGATGTTTTAGAAGTTTTGGGGGTTTTACAGATTTTATGGGTTTTAGGGGGCATTAGGGTTTTCACAGTTTTATTGGATTTTAGGGGTTTTAATGATTCCTTTAATTTTATATATTTTTAGTGTTTTTAAGTTTTTTTAGGGTTTTATGAGCTATATTAGGTTATTACTAGTTTTTTGGTTATTAGTGTATGTTTTTGGTATTTTTATATTTTATAAGGAATTTTAGGATTTTTAGGGTATTTATAAATTTTAATGGTTTTAAGGGGTTTAACGAATTTTAGGGATTTTTTGGTTTTACGATTTTTTGGTTTTTATGTGGGTTTGGGGGATTTTTGAGTATTTATGATTTTTTATAGTATTATTAGGGGATTTAGTATATTTTGGTATTACGGTTTTCAAGGGGTTTTAGTGTGTTTTTAGGGTTTTAAGGATTTTTTTTGGATTTGGTGTTTTTAGAGATTTTATAGATTTTCATGTTTTATGGGGTTTTATGATATTAGGGTTTTAGACGTTTCAAGGGTTTGTAGATTTTTTTGGGAATGTTCGGTTTTTTTGGGGTTTTAGGTGATTTTTGAGTTTCTTTGGTTTTTTTGGTGATTTTAGTGGTTTTAGAGTATTTAATGATTTTTAGGGTATTTTAGTGATTTTATAGTGTTTTATGGTTATTAGAGGTATTTATGGTGTTTAGGGTTTTTAGGTTATTTAGGTGTAATTATGTTTTTAGGGTTTTTATGGATTTTTAATTACATTAGAAGTTTTTATGGTTTTTATGGTTTTTAGGTCTTTCAGGAATTTTAGTGTTTTATGTGTTTTGAGGGTTTTAAAATTTTAATGGTTTTTAAGGGTTTTGATGGGTTTTTGTGGGTTCTATATGTTTAGAGGTTTTATGGTTTTTTATGGGTATTAAGGATTTTTTATGTTTTAGTGGATTTTAGGGTTTTTATCGGCTTTCATGTTTATTTGAGATTTGATAGTTCTATTATTGGTTGTAGAGTCTTAAGGGTTTTAGTGGTTTTAGATTTTTTTTATGGGTGTTTGGGATTTATTGGTTTTAATGATTTTTTGGATTTTAAGGATTTTTTATAATTATTTAGGGGTTTGAAGGGGTTTTATAATTTTTATGGGTTTTCAGTGGTTTGCGGTTTTGGGGTTTTTTTGTGTTTTTTTTAGAGTTTTAGGTTTTTTTAGGTCATTTAGTGTGTTTAAGGGGGTTTAGGATATTTTAGGGTTCTTTTTGGTTTTAATAACATTTTGGTTTTTTAGGATATTTTGTGATATTTTTGGTTTTCGGGGTATTAGTTTCTTTTTGGGATTTTAATGGATTTTTATATTTTTTATTTTTTTTTTTGAATTTTTAGGGGCTTTATGTTTTTATTATGTGTTTTAGTGTTTTTTGGGAGCTTAGATTTTTTAGTGGTTTGGGATTTTATGGGTTAATAGGGCTTTAAGATTTTTTTAGTGTTTTATGAAATTTTTATGGTTTTTAGGTATCCATAGGGGTATACAAGTTTAGGGTTTTTTGTGTTTAAGTAAAATTTAGATGTTTTTTCTAGTTTTGGTTTTTTTAGTAGTTTTAGGGTTTTTAGGTTTAGTGGTGTTTTAATGTTTTTTTTGTTTTTTCCCATTATGGGTTTTAGGTTTTTTTATAGTTTCAATTTTTAAGAGATTTAAATGGGGTTTTATGGATTTTATGGGTTTTTAGTTATTCTAGTTTTTTGAGTTTTTATATGTTTTTTTGTGGTTTGATGGGTTTTAATGTTAACATAGTTTTCTAGTTATTTTATGGTTTTTTTGGTTTCTTATCATATTTTAGGAACATAAAGGGGGTTTTATGGTGTTTTGGGTTCATTTTGGGGGGTTTTATGGATGTTTTAGTGTTAAATTTTTTGTTTTAAGTGTTTTTTTGGGTTTATAGTGTTTTTAGTGTTTTAGGTTTTTTTATGTGTTTTAGGGTATTTTGGGGTTTTTATGGTCTTTTAGGTTTTTTTAGTATGTATTAGGGTTTTTATGTTCTTTTTGGGTTTTAGGGACTTTTTAGGGACGTTTAGGGGATTTAGGGTCTTTTACTGTCTTTTTAGAAGTTTTAATGGTTTTTACGGCTATAGGGGTTTTAAAGATTTTTTGGTTTTAAGATATTTTTATAGTTTTAAGGGGTTTTAGGGTTTTTAAGGAATGATTTGGGTAAATGGTTTAATAGGGTTTTTATGGGGGGTTTTGGGTTTTTATGGGGGGTTTGGGTTTTTCGGGTTATTTGAATTTTAGGAATCTTTTTAGAGTATTTTATGGTTTTGGGTTGATTTTGATTATTAGTGGTATTTTGGGTTTTGGGGGTTTTTCAAGGGGTTTTATGTTATTTAAGGGGGTTTTATTGTCTTATGATTTTTTTTGGTTTTATAGTTTTTTATGGGGGGGGGGGGGGGGGGTTGGAGTTATAGGATTTTTATTGTTTTTAGGATTTTTATGGTTTACCAAATTTTTTAAAAAAAAATTATAGTTTTTTAGTGTTTTAATGATTTGTTTTTTTATTTATTTTACATTTTAGGGTATTATAGTTTTTAGTTTTCTTATGGTTTCTTGGGGATTATGGTTTTTTGATCTTATGGTAGTTTTAGTGGATAATGTTTTATGGGTTTTAGAATATTTTATTATTTTAGTGTTTTTAGGAATATTTGTTTGTTTTGGGTTTTTATGTTCATTTAGTATTTTAGTAATTTTTAGATCTTCAAGTTTCTTAGTGGTTTTTGGGTTTCATCTGGTTATTATATACCTATAGGTTTTCTTAGGGTCCTTTAGTGTTTTTTGTGTTTTTAGGGTTTTATGGGTTTTTATTAATTTTTTGGGGTTTTTGGGTGCTTAGGGTATTAAAGGGTTATTTGGATTTTATACGGGGTTTAGGGACTTTTAATGTTCTTTAGGGTCTTTTATATATTTAGGGATTTAAGAGTTTTTATGTATTTTAAGAGGATTTATGGAATTTTAAGTATTTTATATTTTTTGCATCATTTCGTAGTTTTATATTAATCTATGATCGTTGAGGTCTTTGCATGGGGGTATGGGTTTTATGGTTTCTTAGGATTTTAAAGGGGATTTTAGAGTTTTTATAGATATAATGTTTTTATGGTGTTTTTGGTTCCTTAAGGTTGTTTGGTGTTTTTAGATCTTTTATGATTTATGTGGGTTTTAGGTTCTTTTAGGGTTTTGTGGTTTTTAGGATCCTTTATGGTTTTGTGGACTTTTTATGTTATTTTAGGTTTGTTCATGGTTTTTAGGGTCATTTATGGGTTTCATTGGTTTTAGAAACTTTTAAGGGTATTATGGTATTTTATCAAATATTAGTGTTAGCTATATTTCATTTAGTGTATTTTAGGGTTTTAATGGGTTTTATGGTCTTTTATGGGTTTTTAATATAATAAATTCTTTTAGGAGTTTTTAGTTTTTTGTTGTTTTTAGGGATTTTATTGGGTTTATAGACTTTATGGTTTTTTATAATTTTATGGTTTTTAGGGATATTTATTGATTCAGGGATTTTATGGTTTTTACTGTTTTCCAGAATCATTAGGGTTCTTATGGGTTTTATTTTTTTTTAGTTTTTATTGGATTACGTGTTTTTATTGTATTAGGATTTTTTTGGGTTTTTATGGTTTTCAATGAATTTAGGTTTTTCTCAATTTATATGGATATTTAAGGTTTTCTAGGGTTTTAAGGATTATAAGGGGTTTTAGGATTTTTTTGGTTTTTTGGGGTTTTAGTGTCTTTAGCGTTTTTTGGTGATTTAAGGAAATTTAGTGCATTTTGTTGTTTTTAATAGGTTTCAATGTTTTATATGTTTTCAGGGGTTTAAATGGCTTTGGGATTTTTGGGATTTTAGGAATTACGGTTTTTTTCTGGGTTTTATAATTTCTTTTGTCTTTTAGAGGATTGTTTGGTGTTTTAGGGTTTCTATAAGTTTTATGGGATTCAGGGTTTTTTGGTTTTTTGGTGTTTCTTATAGGTTTTTATTGTTTTTTAGTGTTTTTATGAGTTTGAGAGGTTTCATAATTTTTATGGGTTTTGTATTTTTTAATTTCATATGGATTTGAGGGATTTTTTTTATTAGAGGTGTTTAAGTGATTTTGGATTATTAGTTTTATTATGTTTTTTATGGTTCTAATGGGGTTTAAATGGTTTTAAGGTATTTAGGAATATTTGGGTTATTTATATTTTTTATGATTTTTAGATTTTGTAGGGTTTTTCTATTTTATATATTTTTTGTGTTTTTAGCAGTTTTTGGGGATTTTTATTTGTTATTACGGTTTCAGGGTTTTAGTGGGTTTCTTAGGTTTTTTGGGTGTTTTATGGTTTTTAGAGGGTTATAATGGTTTTATATCTGTCTTGGATATGGGGATATTAGAGATTTATTATTTATTTCATTGTTTTATGGTTTTTAATTAATTTATGCCCTCTGACTATTTTTAGGAATCTATTGGGGTTTTTAGTTGGTTAAGGGATTTCAGGGGTTTTAGGTTTGTAGGGGTTATAAGTTTTTAGGTTTTTTAGTCTTCGTACGAGTTTCAGATTGTTAAAAGGGTTTTGGGGTTTTTAGGTGTTTTATGGCCTTTTAGGAATTCTAATTTTTTTAGCATGTTTTAGTGTTTTTAGGATTTTAGGTTCTTTTATTGTTTTTTTGTATTTAGGGTTTCTATAGTTTTTAGGTCGTTTTAGGGTTTTGTGGGTTTTAATCATTTTGGGATGTAAGGGAGTTTTATGGATTTTATGGGGTTTATGGGTTTAATAGGTGTTTTGGGTTTTACATTTTATTTTGGGAATTTTGGGGTTTAGGGTTTTCTGGGGTGTTTAGTGGTTTTCACGGATTTAGGGGTTTTATGGGTATTCTAGGTGTTTAAGGATTTATTTTTGTTTTTCATGGATTTTGGGATCTTTATTATCTTGATGGATTTTAGATATTTTCAGTTGTTTTAAGGATTTTATGGATTTGAGGGATTTAATGGTTTTAAGGGGTTTTATGTTCTTCCAGAGTTTTTTTTATGGTTTTTAGGGTTTCTTAGAATTTTATAGGTGTTTATGGTGATTTAAATGTTTTAGTTGTTTTTAGAATATTTATTGTATTTAGGCGTTTTAGGGTATTAATGTTGTTTTTATGGGTGTTTGGTTTTTTATGGTCATAGGATCTTTTAGGGGTTTTAGGGTTTTTATCATGTTTGGGGGATTTTATGATTTTTTTTGGTCACATGTATTTTTTCTCTTTTCTGGGTGTTTATGGTTTTTAGGGGGTTTATTGATTTTTTGGGGGGGTTCATGTCTTTTATGTTTTTTAGGTTTTTTATAGTTTTTAGGACTTTTATTTCTTTCATTGGGTTTTATGGTAATTTTAGGTGTTTCGGGGTTTTTAGTTTTTAGTATTTTTATGGTGTTTTAGGGTTTTAGGATTATTAGGGTTTTAGGGTTATTTGGGGATAAAAGTGTCTTATTTAGATTGTTAGTGTTTTTTGGGTGTTATAGTTTTTTTCAGTTTTTATTGTTTTAGGGTCTTATGGTTTTAAGGTTTTAGGGGGTGTTGTTGAGTTTTTATAGGTTTTAATGTTTTGTAGTGTTTTTAGGTGTTTTCATGTTTTTTGGGTTTGTTAGGGGTTTTAAGGGATTTTGGGTATTTAGGGTTTTGTTAAATTTTAGGGTTTTGTAGGTTTTTTCTTAGTTTTTAGTGTTTTTTGGATTTTCTTAGGTTTTACTAGGGGTTTTATGTTTTTTTACCATTTTCTTAGGGCTTTTAGAGAAATATGGGGTTTTGGGTTTTTAGGTTTTTATTGTTTTTTATAGTTTTTAGGGTTCTTTGATTTTGCAGAGTTTTCTAATAATTTATGTTCTTAGAGTATGTTGTATATTTTATGGTTTTTTTGTTTTTTTCTAATTTATTAGGGTTTTCTGGGTTTTAGGGTTTATTGGGATTTTTCAATTTTAGGGGTTTTAGAGTTGTTTTAGTGTTAATAAGGGTTTTTGGGCTATTTTAGGGCTTTCAAGATATTTTTTGCGTGTTGTTATGGTTTTTAGGGGATTTTGGTTTTTTCCATGATTTTTAGTAGTTTTCAAGAGTTTTTATATATTTTAGGGTGTTTGTTGGTGTTTAGGGCGTTTTGGGTATTTTCAGGTTTTTATGGGGTTTTATAAATTTTATTGTCTTTTAGGGGTTTTTTGAATTTTCTTGATTTTTATGTTTTTTATGAGGTTTTAGAGTATTTATGGATTGTAATAGTGGGGTTTTAGGTTTTTTGGAATTTTGTGGGTTTTTTTATTTATGGTTTTTGGTGTTTTTAGGTTTTAGAGAGTTGTAAGGGGTTTGAAGGCGATAAAGGTATTTAAGGGATTTTATTGGTTTTGGTGTTTTGAGGGGTTTTAGTGGATTTTTCGATTTGTGGGGGTAAAGGGTGTTATATGTTTATTTTGGGTATTTTGGGTTTTATAAGGGTAATTGGTTATTAGGGGTTATAGGGTTTTTTTTTGTTTTTAGGATTATTTTAGGTTTTTTATGGATGTTAGGTTTTTAAGGGTTTTTTAATATTTTTATGTGTTTTATGGGGTTTAAAATAATGTTAGGGCATTTAGGGGTTGTAGTGTTTTCGGGTAATAGCATTTTTTAATATATTAATTATATATAGGGTGTTTTAGGGGAATTTAGAGTGCATTAGGATTTTAAGGATTGTTGTGGGGGATGTGTCTACTATCAGTAGTAGTTTTTATGTGGGTTTTTTGATATTTTGGGGTTTTTGAGATTTTAAGGTGTTTTTAGGGTTTTTAGAGTTTTTAGGGTTCCATGGTTTTTTTACAAGTTTTTTATAGAATTGTTAGGGACATTAAGGGGTGTTAAGGTGTTTTGGGTTTTAATAGGTTTTAGGGTATTTATAATTACTTAGGTTTGTTAGAATTTTCAGTTTTTAGGGTTTTATGGTGTTTTAGAGTTTTATGGGGTTTATATGGGTTTTTATGATTTTTAGGGTTTTAGTAATTTTGTACATTTTAGGGTTATAATATTATTTTAGTTCTTTTAGTGTTTTATATTTATTTAGGGTATTAGGGTTTTCTAGGGTTTTAAATTCATTTAGTGTGTTTAGGGTATTTTAGGGGTTTTAAGGTGTATTAAGTTATTTTTTTGGGGTTTTCCTGCTTTTTTTGGAGTTTTACGGTTGTTTGGGACTTTTTTTAGTCTTTTATGGGTTTTAGGGTCCTTTGTGGTTTTTAGGGGTTTTAGGGTCCTTTTGATTTTTAAGTGATTTTAGAGTCTTCTAGGGTTTTCTGGGAATTTAATTTGTTTGTATTTTTATGAATTTTATGATTTTTAGGGATTCTACAGTTTTTAGGGTTTTAGGGGGCTTTAGAAGTTTTAGGGGTTTCTAGGGTTTCTAGGGTTTATAGGGGTTTTCAAAAGATATTATGGGAATATGGTTTCTCTATTATTCAGGATTAATTGGTTTTAATTGTTCTTAGGGTTATTAGTGTTTAAGGGGGTTTTAGGCTTTTAAATGGTTTTTAGTTGTTTTACAGTTTTCTAATGTTTTAGGTTTTTAGGTTTTTTGAGTTTCAAGGGTTTTATTTTATTCTTCCAGGTTTAATGTTTTAGGGTTTTTAGGGGTTTTAAGGATTTTAGGTATTTTTTAGAATTTTTTTAGGGTTTTAGGGTTTTTATTCTTTTTGGGTTTTAGGGTTTCTCATGTTTTTAATAATTATATGTGTTTTTGTGTTATTTTTGTGTTTGGGGGGTTTTAATTGTGTTTTAGGATTTTCATATGTTTTTTTGTATCCTTTTGGGCCTTTTAGTGGATTTTTGGGTTTTAGGGTCTTTCAAGGTTTTTTGTGTCTTAGGGTATTTTAAAAGGGGTTATCATATATTTATAGTTTTTAGGATTTTATGGAGTTTTTTGTTTTTCGGTGAAAATTTTGTTTTTAGGGTTTTATTTTCTTAGGGGTTTTGTGTGTTTTTAGGGATATTTATGTTTTAGGGTTTTTCGTGGGTTTTAGTGTTTTCAGCGGTTTGAAGAGTTTTTTGGTTTTTAGGGTGTTTAGGGAAAGGAAGATGTGAGGGTCAGGCTATTCCCGGCCCCCCCAAATTTATTAGAAAGAAAAAGAGACACAGCAGACAAGGGAGGGGAGTGGTCAAATGACCCACACCCAAAACCCTTACAACCCAAAATGCAAATACCCAAAAAAATAGAAATCTAAAACGAGAAAAGAAAAGACCAAAAAGAAAGAAAATCAGTCAACATCACCACCAAAGTCCGAAACAAAAGCCTCATCACAAGGGTCACCATCCGCACCATATCCAGAGGCCACATCATCAAAGCAGGAGTCAGAGTCATCCCACCCTGACTCGTATTCCTCATTAAGTTTAAGGAGCGTCAGAAGCTCCTCCCTTCTTTTATCTTGTTCTGGGGAACGCTGCTTCTCCGGATGATTAACTTTGATTTTCAGCTTAACTCCCTTTGATGATGCCCGGGTAGCCATGGGTCTGGGGAGGGTGGAGTAGTCCCTCTTCACCCTCCTCTTCGAGGAGGCATAGGTGGGACCATCACCTTTCACCTACTCAAGCTCACTGAGATGCTTCCCCATCTCCATGCCATGATCACATTCTTGATACGGGATAAAGGATGCTTCCTGATTTAGAGGGAACTCAACAAAATCGTCATGCTGCATCAAGATCGGAGCCATTAAGGCATGTAATTCTGCACTCCCAACGACAGAATCCAGCAGTCCTTGCTCATCCTCCCCAGGCAGTACCGTCCCCCAAACATCATGCAAGTCCAAACAGACAGACCTATCAGACAGGGACTCTTCATGAACCTCCATGGCCAGCCCTATCATTTCCTCTGTTGCAGCAGCTTCTCCTTGTTTGTGATCATCCCCTGTTCGAGACCCCTCCCCATGGCCACACACATTCCCTTCCTTAGGCATTCTCCTATGATCAGCAACTTGCTCCAAAAGATCTATGGCCTCTTGCTCCTCCACCATCCCACAAAGAAGCATGTCAGGGACCACCGAAGGTTCTAGAGAACCCAGACAAAAAAGATCCCCCTGGCTAGAGGGCATGTTTTCCAGTCCCTGAAAGCCCTTTTCCCCTGTTCAGCCTCCATTTTCACCTGGCTAGGAGAAGACGCAAAAACATGTTCATCACCATCCTCTTTTTCAGACATCAGTCCTTCCGCGGACTCCCCCGCCTGCTCGTCCACCACCTTCCTCCTGTCCTGCACCCCCCTGCTCATCCATCTTCCCCTGCCCAACTTCAGTAGTGACATCCCCAGCCTCCACATTACTCGCAGCCAACAAAGCGTGAAACTCATCACAATCATTCCCAACATTGCTCAAATTCAGCACAGTATTACCAACCACCACAGAATCACTCTGGGAGATCCCTCCACCATGTCCAGTGGCAGCGGCCCTCACCCTGTTCTGCGCCTGCTCGGCAGGTATATCATGTCCTGAATTTTTAAACATGGGCTCTTTCACCTCATCCTCACACTCCATCCCTTCAAAGAGGTTAAGAGTTGGGACCAAAGACTGCCTCTAAATCATAGTATCGTTTGGGGAAAAAGGCATCCCAGTAGCAGCACACTCCATTCCAAGAAGACCTCCATCGATTGGAAGCATCAAATCACTCCTCAAGAGCCTAAAAATATCACTCACCAAGGGAACTGATTGACACTGAGAAACCACTTGCGCAAAATTGATAGCACCTACTGCATCCCTGGGGCCCTCCAGCACAACTAGACTCACCCCAGACCCATGCTTCCCACTACCACAATGAGCCTCCTGGTCCAGGACACCTGAAGGTGTTTGTTCCACCACCCCATGTGCAACCACCTCCCCCGCCAGCTTCATCGGGCCAGACCCATTGCACCACACCGCATCACCCGAAGCCTGTGACTGCTCCAGACTTCCAGCCTGCCCCTGATCCTCTAATTCCTCATTGCACAACCTTAGGTAATTGGAACCATCCTCCTTCTGCATTGTCACCTCTTGAGACCTCGCAACCAATGCGTCCGCAAGGTCACTGGTATCTAGTTGTTGCGGAAACGTCCTCGGAAGAGGATTCCCTGTTCCATCAATACTATGCGCCTCCACCATCACAACCTGATCAGCTGACCCATCCATCCCAATATCCCTTTACAAAGATCTGTTGCTGCTAAATCCTTGTCTGCAAGAAGAAATAGAATGACCCAAATGCCTACATCCAGAACAGAACACCACAACCAAATCAAACACCATCGGCTGTTTATAGCGAAACTCCATGCCAACAGCGATCCACACAAATTCCATTAGAGTATTTGAAACATCTACTTCATCACAGATTCTTGGGGAAACCGGGTGACAGATCACTTTGGTCCTACTATCCGAACACAGGTATCGACCAACATGATTCCCAAGCATACATAAAATGGCTGGATTCTGGAACGGAAGAGGGAGCTGCGGGAATCTAACCCATGAAGCAACCAGCGGCGAGTCGCGGTTCATATATAGGTCAAAACTCCACCTGAAGAGAAAGAAACTAACTCCGTTTAAGCTTCGAGGGGCTGCGGATAAAGCCTGGATCAAATCAGCCTCATAAGAAAGCATCTAGGACAAGGGAAAGCAGCCACCACCATCATCCAGCATCCCAGCATCTAGCACCTCGCATCATCCAAACTCAAAAAACCAGCATCCAGCACCTCCCAGCCAAACAACAACCAGTGCAGAAAATATCTAACAGCACCAACAGTACCTTTTAAAACCACCACAACCATTCACCACTAGAAAAAAAGACCACAACACCATCCAGCCAACCAGCACTAGAAAATCATCTAGCACCAACACCAAAACATCACAGCCACGCAGCATAACCATCCCATCCGATCAAGCTCTCCCCAAACAACCGTTCCATCAAACCAACTCGCCAGCACCCACATCAAATCAAATCCTCCATTGCATGTCAAAAACCAGTGCATAGAACCACAACCAAAGACCATAAGCAGCAGAAAGAGACAAAGAATCAGAAGAAGAACCAAAGCCTCCCTCCTCCAAGAAACAGGACCCGAACCTGAGCACACCAATCCATACCTTCAGCCAACATCGAACCAGGAAGACATTTGAGGGTCCGGAAGCATGCCGGGGTTGACACTGCGCCCTCCAGATCTGGCACAAGGTAAACGAAACGGAGGAGCCCTGTAGACAAGCCGGCGTCGGGACCACCATATCTGCAACTGATTAGGAGCTAGAAAGGGGAGAAGCAACCGAAGCCAGGTCTCGAACCAGGCATGCCAAAAGCCGACTTGTGATCTTGAGCCAGGAGGGGAACCTTCGCACAATGAAACCGGGTCCCGAAACAAGGCACACTAGAAGTTCAAAATGAACTTGAAGAACGAGAGGGGAACCTTCGCAGCATTTTGGACGCCGAAACCAGGCACCAAGAATAAAGATCAGAAGGTGGGACGCGCATCGGGCAAGCCGGGAAAGATATTATAGGGGTTTCATAGGGTATTAGGGTATTTAGTGTGTTTAATCGGTTTTTTGGGTCTTTTGGGGGGATTTATTGGGTTTTCATGATATTTTACATGTTTTTTGGATTTTATTGTGTTTTAGAGTTTTTAAGGTCTCGTAGGGTTTTCAGAGTTTTTAGGGACCTTTTGTAATTTTTAGTCTTTTTGGGGGTTTTATTGTTTTTAGTGGTTTTTACAGTTTTTATAATTTTTATTATTTATTAGGTGGTTTTTAGTGTTTCTTGGTTTTTGAAATATTTAGCGATATTATTGTTTGTAGGGGTTTCCAGGTTTTTGAATTTCTATGGGGTTTATGTTATTTTTTTGTATTTTTCCCTTTTTAGAGGATTTAGGTGTTTTATGTTTCTTTTGTGTTTTAGGGTATTTTGGGTATTTTGGGGTTCTATGTTTTTTAGCTTTTTAATTGTTTGGTTGTTTTTAGGAGTTTTAGTGTTTTAGGGGGTTTTTAGGTTGATAGTGGGAGTTTGGGGTTTTTAGGGATTTTATGGTTTTTGTATGTTTTCTGTGTTTTTACAGTTTTTTTTCATTTTTGTAAAATATAGGGTTTTTTGATAATTATTGTAGAATTTTCATTTTTTTATAGTTTTAGTGTTTTAATTTTTTTTAGGGACTTCTGCAGATATTTTATTCTTTGTAGGATATTTTAGGGGATTTAGGGTGTTTAGTGATTTTTTTTGGATTTTTGTGATTTTTTTGTATTTTTAGTATTTATTTGGAATTTTATGGGTTATTAAAGTATTTTACTCTTTTTAGGAATTTTAAGGTGTTTTTTAGATTTTCCATGTATTTTCGAATTTTAGGAGTTTAATTATTTTTCAGGTAGCTTGGGATTTTTTCTATTTTTTAATCATATAATAATTTTTAGGGGTTTTTAGGGTTCTTTAGGTTCTTAGTGGTTTTTTACGTTTTGTTGTTTTTTATGTTTTTGTCATTTAATGTGACTTATGGTTTTTTACAGTCATTTAATGGTTTATAAGGTTTTGTAACGTTTCTAGGTTTTTTTGGGACATTTAGGGTTTTAAGTGTCATTTCAGATTTCTTTTAATTATTAAGAGTTTTTAGTTGGTTTTAGTTTTTTGGTGATTTTTAGGCATATTATTGTTGTTTAGTGTTTCTAGGGGGTATTAGAGTTATCAAAAGTTTTTATGGTCTATTAGGGTTTTTATATTTTTTTAGTTCTTTAGGGTTTTTTGGGGTGTGTGGTTCCTTATGTGTTTAAAGGGTTTTTTGGATCCTTTAGGGATTATTAATGTTTTTAGTGTCAATTAGGGTTTGTAGGTTTCTTTAGGTTTTTTGGCCTTTTAGATATTTTTCTTGTTTTTTTAGGTGTTTAGGTTTTTATGGTGTTTTGGTATTTTATGGTTTTTAGGTGATTTAATGGTGTTTGTTTATTTTTGGTTTTTTTTTTGATTTAGGGTATTTGGAGGTCTTTATTTTTTTTTAAGGTGATTTCATTATTTTTGGGTTTTTGGTGAGATTTTTAGTTTTTAGGGTTTTAAGTAATTTTATGATTTTAGCATTTTTTTAGTGTATTTTATTAATGTTTGGAGTTTTTTGGGGACTTAGGGTTTTTTTTGGGTTTTATAATTTTTAATATTTTTAGTATATTTATGGTATTTTTGGGGATTCATGGTTTTAAGGGTCCATTAGAGGTTTTAGGCATTTTATAATTTCTAAGGTTTTTAGTATTCTTAGGTTTTATAGGGTAGTTTGGGTTTTTAGTGGTCTTTATTGTTTTAGGGTTCTAAATTTTTTTGGGTATCAATTCGTGTTTCAGTGTTTTTTGGTTTTTAGATTTTTTAGTGGTATTTAGTTTTTAGGGGTTTTAGGGTTTTTAGAGTTTAAAGGGTGTTTTGGAGTTTTTAGTGTGTTTAGGGTTCTTTATGGTTTTTAGTGATTCTATAGGGTTTTGTGGATTATCATTTTTTATGGATTTTAGGTTGTGTTGGATGTTTTCATGTTCTTTTAGGGGGCTTTTAGGGTTTTAAGTGATTTCTAGGGTTTTGTGGTTTTAAGAGCTTTTTCAGGTTTTATGGGATTATATTAGGGGGTCGTATGGGTTTTATAATTTAGGGGGTTTTAGTTTTTTATGGTTTTAATAGGTTTTGGGGTTTTTAGGGATTATTGGTTTTTTATGATTTTCTGGACTTTAGGGGGTATTAGGGTCTTCTGGGGCATTTATTGTGGTCTTAGGGTCGTTAGGGTTTTTAGGGACTTATATGTTTTTAGTCGTTTATCCTCTCATGGGGTGTTTAGGTTCTTTTGAGGTATTAGGGGTTTTAATGTTTTTTTATTGTATTATGTTTATTATAGTTTTTTTTTCAGGTATTTGTGTTTTTGAAGGGTTTTTTGTGTTTTTAAGGGTATTTACTGTGTTAGGGGGTCTTATGGTTATTATGGTGTTTAAAAATAATTATTGTTTTTTGAGGAATTTTTTTGGATTTGTATTGTTTTTAGGGTTTTATGGTTTTTTGGGTATTTTTGGGTATTCAAGGGTTTTAGGAGTTTTTAACATTTTTTGGGATTTTTTGGATTATTGAGTATTTTTTGGGATTTAGTGGTTTTTTGGGTCCTTATTATTATGTTATTTTTTGGTTTTAAATGGTTTTCATGGAATATTAGTTGATTTAGGATTTTCTCATGGTTTTTTATAGTTTTTATAGTTTTTTTATGTTTTCTTGGTGTTTTTTGTTTTTATGGTTTATTTGCTGTTTTATATTTTTATGGTTTTAAGGGGTTTTTTGGGGTTTTTCTTGTTTTTTAATTTTTACGGTTTTATATGGTTTTTTTGAATTTAGTTATATTAAAGGGTTTTGTGACATTTATGGGTTTTATATGGGTTTAGTGTCTATTCCTATTTTTGGGTTTTTGGGTCTTTACAGTTTTTTTGGGTTTTCTAGGGTTTGGCCTTTTTTAGATTTGTTATGATCTTTTAGATTTGATTACGGTTTTTATGATTTCTTGGGTTATTTTGTGGGGGTTTGGTTTTTAGGGTCTTTAAGGGTTTTAAGAATTTATAGCATTTTCATGTGTCTTTATGTATTTTAATGGGTTTTCCAGTTTTAGGTTTTAGTTTCATTGATATTTAACAAACTTTTAAAGGTTTTAAGGGATTGATGTGTTTTGGGTTTTTAGAGTTTTAGAGTTTTTATTGTTTTATCATTTCATTGGGTATTTAGGATTTTCATGATTTTTAGGATTTTTATCGGTTTTTTTGGATTTTATAGGGTTTTATATATTTTTATTTTTTAAGAGGTTTTAGGGATTTTCATTATTTCCAGGTGTCTTGAGGTTTTTAGTGGTTTTAGCGGTTCATGGGGGCTTTAATTTTATTAGTGGTTTTGGGTTTTTAATGGGATTTAGGGCTTTTATAATTTTTATGGTTTTAGGGTATTCTGGGGTTTTAGGGTTTTAGGGTATTTAGTTGTGTTTTATTGTTTTTTGTTCTTTTAGGGTTTAGTGGTTTTTAGATTTTTAAGGCTTTTTAGGGGTTTGTATTCATTCTATGGTTTTTATGGGTTTTTAGGTTTTTAGGGTTTTAAGGTTTTTCGGGTCATATAGTGTGTTTTAGGTTATTTTAGGGGGTTTATTGTTTTTTGGGTTTTATGGCCATTAACTATTTTTAGGGGTATGGTATCTTGATTGAGTTTTTAGCTTATTTTTATGGTTTTTGGTATTTTAGGACATTTAAGTATTTTCATGGATTTTCTAGTGGTTTTTGGGTCATTTAGGTGATATAATTGTTTTTTCAGTTTTCATTAGGTTTAACACTTTTTAGGTGATTTACGGGTTTTTAATTATTTTTTGGGAATTTGATATATTTTAGGGGTGTAGGTATTTTTAGGTCATATAGAGATTTTTGGTGGGTTTCGGGGCCTTTATGATTTTAAGGGTTTTATGGATTTTAGATTATTTAGGGTTTTGGGTGATTTTATATTATTTTTGGGGATTTTAGTTGTTTTATGGGTTTTAGTGTTTTTTCAATATTTTATATTTTTTAGGGGTTTGGGTTCTTTTTAGACCATTTTGGGGTTTTTGGGTCATTTTGTGTTTTTAATGGAATTTATTATTTTTTTGGGTTTTTAAGGTTTTGTTTTGTTAATTTTTTTTATGGGTTTTAGGGTTTTTTTCAATTTTTATTGAGTCGTAGATTTTTTAATATTTTTATGGGGTTTTATGTTTTATTTATTATTTTTATGAGATTTAGAAATTTTGAATGGTTTATGGTAATTTTAGGAAATTTTCAATAATTTTTAGGTATTATAGGATCTTTTAGGGATTTTATGAGTTCTAGGGGTTTTTTGGAGTTTTTTTGGGTTTTTGTAGTTTGTAGTGTTTTCGGGTTTTCCAATATTAATTGGTTATTATGATGTTTTTAAAGGTTTATAGGCTTATTATGAACTATTTTTATGGTTTTCTTGCAGTTTTTTGGATTTTATGGTTTTAATGTATTTTTTATTTTAGGGTCTTTTTGAGTATTTATGGATGTTTTAGGGTATTTTTGTGTATTATGGTCTTTATAGTTTTTTATAAATTTTATTTTTTTAATGGTCAATTATGGATTTTTTTTGGCTTTTGGAGTTTTTAGGGTGTTTTATGTTTTTAAGGGGTTTTAATGTTTTTTCTGGTTTTTTTGGGTTTTTTGGATTTTATGATTTTCAAGAGGTTTAGTTTTTAGGGGGTTATAAATGTTTTATTTTTGTTTTAATGGTATTTTAGTGTTGTTTTGGGACTTTGTGAGTCTTAGGGATATTAGTGACTTTTTAGGTTTTAGGGGTTTTATGGTTTTTTGTCGGTTTTATGGTCTTTTATGTTCTTTTAGGGTATTTTAGTGCTTTTAATGGTTTTTTGATCTTTTATATTTTAGGGTATATGGTCAAGTGTTTGCATTTTTAGTTCAATAGACTAAGATAAAGGGCTTAAGGTTTAGGATCTAGGGTTTGGTGTTTCGGGTGTATGGTTTAGGGTTTAGTGTGTGGGGTATAAGGATTCAGGTATAAGGTTTAGGGTATAGGGTATAGGGTTTGTGGTGGTGGGTTTAGGGTGTAGTGAATAGGTTTTAGGGTGTATTGTATAGGGTTTATTGTGTAGTTTTTATGGTTTAGTGTATATGGTTTATAGTTTAAGTTGTATGGAATAGGGTTTAGGGTGTTGGTTATGGGGTTTAGGGTAGTGTGAATGGTATTGGGTTTAGGGATAAGGGTATTAGGTTTAGAATATTGGGTAAAAATTATAGTGTAGGGTATCGGGTTTAGGGTCCATGGTATAGGGTTTAGGGTATAAGGTATATGTTTTCTTGGAGGGGGGCAGTGCGTTGGATTTGGGTGTATGGTATAAGGTTAATGGTGAAAGGTATAAGGTATAGGATTTTGGGTTTGGGGTTTGGGGTTTTTCCTACATGGTTTAGGGTTTGTGGTTTTTGTTTTTGGGTGTAGGGTATATGGGTTAGGATGGAGTGTATAAGGTTTAGGATGTTGGGTATAAGGTTTTTGTTATAGAGTTCATGGTTTAGTGAGTAGGCTACATGTTTTGAGGTGTAGTGTCTAGGGTGTAGGGTGTAGGGTTTAGGGTGTATGGTTTATTGTTTAGGTTCTAGGGTATACGGTTTATGGTATGGTGTTGGGTTTATAGTTTGGGGTGTAGGGTTTAGGGTTTAGGGTGTATAGTTTGGGGTGTATATTATCGAGTTTAGGGTGTATGGTTTAATGTTTATGGTGTAGGGTGTAGGGTTTGTGAAATATTGTATAGGACATCAGGGTATGGTTTAGTGTGTTGGGTTTAGGGTTTTTTGTGTAGGTTATTGTGTTTAGGTTCCATTTTATTTTAGAGATTTTATGATTTTTTGGGAATTTAATGGGTTTTCGGGGTTTTATAGTTTTATATATTTTCTACAGTTATTGAAGGTTTCTTATTATTTTTCAAGTTTGAGGGTATTTATGAGTTCATTGGGGTTTTTTGTTTTATAGTTTTTTATGGTTTTGGGTTTTCATTGGGTTTTTAGATTTTTTAATGGATTTTATGGTTTTTTGTGTTTTTAGGGTTTTTCGGATTTTACAGTTTTTTGGGGTTTTTTGGTATTTACGGATATTATGATTTATTTGGTTTTTTACTTTTTTAACAGTTTTAGGGGTTTTGGGTTTTTGGACATTTCATAATTTTTGAATTTTATGGTTTTTTGAGATTTTTAATATTTTTAGAGATTTTTAGGGTTTAAAAGAAATTAATGGTATTTTTGGTATTTTTGGTTTTTAGTGTTTTAAGGGTTTTTATATTTTTTTGGGTTTTATGTTTTATTATTTATATGGTTTATAGAATTATTTTTCTTATTTTTGTTTTTAAGGGTTTTCTCGTTTTTATGGTTTTTAAGAAGGATGGGCGGGTTTTGAAGTGGTTTTCAGGTCTTCTTGGATTTTTATGGATTTTTAGTATATTTTTATGTTGTTAGGGTCTTTAGGGTTCAATTTGGATTTTATCTTCATTTAGGGGTTCTTAGGGTATTTTAGGGATTTTAGGGCTTCTTAATGTTTTTTGTGTTTTTATTGTTTTTTGTGTTTTTAGTGTTTTTGGGGTTTCTATGTGGTTTAGTGCTTTTAAGGGATTTATGTTTTAGTGGGTTTATGGGTTTTTATTGTTTTTAGGGTTCTAGGGTTTTATGTGTTTTGGAGATTTTTCCAGGAGTCTTGGAATTTTTGGGGTTTTAGGTTTTTTTAATGTTCCTTAGAGTTTTTAAACTTCTAGGTAATTTGGGAGTTTCTGGTTTTAAGTGTTTTTCATGTTCATAGTATTTTAAATGAGATTTTATGGTTTTAGGTTTTTTTTAGTTTTTAGGGTTTTAGGGTTTTGTGAGTGTTTTTTGGGTTTTTAGGGTTTTAAGGGGTTTAAGGGGTGTTATTATTTTTATAGTTTTATCTTTTTTGGGTATTTTATTGAATTATGGATTTTGGTTAATTTATGGGGGTTTATGGTTGCATGTCTTTTTAGGGTATCTTTGGGTTATTATGGTAATTTAGGAATTTTTTGGGTTTTAGTGTCTTTTAGGTTAATATATGATTTTTAGGGTTTTAGTGGTTTTAGTGGTTTTTATGATATTATTTGATTTTTTGGGTTTTAAAATTTATAAGGGTCTTATGGTTTTTATAGAACTTTAGGGTTTTCAAGGATTCTCAGGGTTTTTAGGTCTCGTAGGGTTTTTTTTGGTGTTTTAAGGGTCTATAGGGGTGTTTTCATTTTTAGGGTTTTTAGGGTTTTCCTGGGTTATTATGGTTTTTTAGGTTTTTATAAGGGTTTTAAATTATATAGGTGTCTGTGATTTTTTTTTGGTATTTTAAGAATTTTATGGGATTTAATAGTGTTAGGGATTGTAAGGGTCTTTTGGGGTTTTATGTATTATATTGTTTTTGGACTCTTTGGGGTATTTAAGTTCCTTTGGGTCTTTGAAGAGGTTTTAATATTTTTTTCCTTTATGGTTATTGGATTTTTTGAGTTCTTTAGGTTTTTTATGGTCCTTATGGGTTTATAGGGTCCTTTAGAGTTTCTAGGGGCTTACGGTTCTTTATGTTCCTTTATAGTATTTTAGGTCTGTAGATTATTTTTGGTTTAAATGGATTTCGCCTTTTAGTGGTTTTAGATTCTTTTAAGGTTCTTAGGGAATTTCAGGTCATTTAGTTTTTTTGGGTGTATTTTTGTCTTTTAGTTGTTTTAGGGACATTTTGTTTTCTAGGGGGTTTAGGGTATTTTAGTTTTTCTTAGGTGTTTTTGGGATTTCTGGTTTTTATGTATTTTAGGACTGTTAAGGTATTTTAGGGTATTTATAAAATTTATGTATTTTTAGAGTTTTTATGATTTTTTTATAAATTTAGGAATTTTTTTTGATTTTAGGTGGTTTTTTGTTTTTAGAGGTTTTTAAGGACCATTAGGGTTTCCAAGGTTTATAGGTTTTTCTTGGGATTTAGAGGGATTTAGAGATATTTGCGGTTGTAAGCGTTTTTCATAGATTTTAGGGTTTAGTATGGTTTTTAGAATTATTTATCTTTATTTTAAGGTTTTTATGGGGGTTAAGGGGTTTTAATATGTTTTTAGTGTTCTGGTTGGTTTTAAGAATTTATGAGATTTGTGGGGATTTTATGGTTTTCAGTGTTTTTTTGGTTTTTTTTTGGTTTTATTAGTTGTTTTTTGGTTTTTCTCAAGGATTTTAATGATTTTAATGGTTTCTAAAGTATTTTGGGTTATTAGTGGTATTAGAGGGTTTTTATGTTATTTCCTTATTTTTAAGTTCATTCATCGAATAATTATTTGGTCATGGTTTTTAGGGATATCTATGGTTTCTATGGGTTTTAAGGGTTTTCAAGAATGTTTTATATTTATATGGTTTTAATGTTTTAGGGGGCTTAGGGTTTTTTAGAGTTTTTAGGGGTTTATGGTTCTTATATTTTTTATATTTTTTATATTTTTTATTGGAATTTTTCATTTTTATAATTTTTAATGGTTTGAGGTTATCTATGTTTTTTGGGTGTTTATTGGATTTTAGGGTATTTTGTGATTTCAAAGTTGTTGTATGTTCTTTTTAGAGTTAGTTTTTAGTTTTTAGGGACTTTTAGGGGTTTTGGGTTTTAGGTCCATTTTGGGTTGTATGGAATTTCATGGGTGTTTAGGATTACTATATCATTAAATGTTTTTTGGTGGTTTATGGGAATTTAGTTTTTTTGGTTTTTAATGATTTTATTAAATTTATATTGGTTTTTAGTGTTTTTTATGTTTTTAAGGGCTTTCAAGGGTTTTAGGTTTATTTTCTGTTTAAGGTATTTTGGATTAGTTAGGGTTTTATGGATTTTTATGGTTTTATGGTTATTAGGTGTTTTTTTGTTTTTTGGTTTTGAAATATTTTTAGGATTTTAAAGGATTTTTTTGTTTTTTATTTGTTTTACAGTTTTTTTTATGGTTTTTAGGGGTTTTAAGGGTCTCATTAGATTTTTTTAATGGATTTTTAGTCTATTTTGTGGATTTATGGGATTATTGATGTCTAATGGATTTTAGGGTTTTAGTTTCATTTTAAGTGGTTTTTTGGGTTTTTTGGGTTTTATGTATTTTTTGGGTTTTAGAGATTTTATGGGTTTTTGGGTTTTTAATGTTTTTAGTTTTCTACGACTCATTTCTGGGTTTTAAAAATTTTATTGGGTAATTTTGGTTATTTTTGGTTTTATGGGTTTCCAGGTTTTCAGGGTTTTCGGGGTTTTTATTGTTTTTTAGGGTTTGGGGGGTTGTTTGGGTTTTTAGGGGTTTTCATTTTGTATGTTTTTACAGTTTTAAGGGTTTTAAAGGTGTTTATGGTCTTTTAATGTTTGTTGGGACTTTAGGGTCTTTTATGGGTTTTATAGACTCATGTGTTTGTAAGATGTTTTAGTGTTTTTAGGGACTTTATAGAGTTTTAATGAGGTTTTGGGGGTTTTCAGTGGTTCTAACGTGTTTTTTTAGAGTTTTTATTTTTTTAGGGTTCTTAGGATTTTTATGGATATTATGGTTTTTACGATTTTTATATTTTTTAGGGTTTATTAGGATATAATGGAATTTATGGTTTTCATATTTTTTTCATCATTTTTGCTAGTTTTTTAAATATGTAATTGATTTTTGGATTTTGGTGTTTTAGGGGGTTTTAATAATATTTAGGAGTTTTTTGGTTTTTTGGGTTTTTAGAGGTTTTCAAGTGTATTTATAGTTTTTAGGGTTTTTTGGTTTTTGGTATTTTTATCAGATTGATGGGTGTTTTTATTCTTTTATGGGTTTTAGTGTATTTAGGATTTTGATGGTTTTAGGGCTTTTAATGTGGTTTCAGATATTTTTAATTTGTTTTTAGTTTTGAGAGTGGTTTTATTGTTTTTAGCAGTTCTGTGGGGTTTTATGGTTTTAAGTTATATTATGCTTTTGGGGGTATTTTAGGTCGTTTAATGGATTTTTTTGGGATTTATAGTGTTTTTGGAAAATTTATGGGTTTTTAAGGGTCTTTTAGTGTCCATTAAGAGTGTATTTGGGGATTAGGGTTTTTTGAGTTTATTTTGGGTTTTAATGGTATATTATGCATTTTAAATTTTGTAGTTTTCATTTTATTTTTGAGCGTTTTAAAGTTTCTTTTGTGGTTTTAAGGACTTTTGGGGATTTTTAAGGTTTTTATGGACTTTTAGGTATATTTTTATTTATTTGGTTTTTGGGACATCTTGCAGTTTTAAGAGTTTTAGTGTCTTTTGGGTGTTTTAGGATCTTTTTGGGATTTAATGGGTATTTTTAATGGTTTTAAGATTTTTTTTGGTTTTTAGGGTTTAGGGAATGTTATGGATATTTGGGGTTTTATGGGATTTAGGGGTTTCTTGCGTTTAAGATTTTTTATTATTTGTAGGATGTTTTGGGTTTTCAGTGTTTGTTAGTTTTATTAAGTTTTTACGTTTTTATGGAATTTTTTCTATTTAGGTGTTTTTTTGGGTTCTTCCATGGATTTTAGTGTTTTGTTGGGTTTTTCGATTTCTGAGGGGTTTTTATGTGGGTTTTAACATTTTTAAGGGATTTTGGGTTTAGGGTATTAGGGTTTTACATGTTTTCAAGAGTTTTTTGGGGGTTTGGAGTTTTTTTGTGATTTTGGGGTTTTTTAAATGGTTTATGAATATTTTTTTAGGTTCTAGGATTTCTAGGGGTATAGGTTTTTTGGGGGGTTTAGTTTTTATTAGTTTTGTAATGTTTTTTTAGGGTTTTAGGTTCTTTTGAGGATTTTTGGTTTTTTGGTATTTTGGTTTTTTGGGAATTTAATGATTTTTGGGGTTTATGGTATTTTATGGTTTTTGATGTTTTTTAGTTTTTTATGGGATTTATGGTATTTTAAAAATTTAAGGGTTTTATGGAATTTTTAATGTTTATTGTGTTTTTTTATTGATTTTTAGGATAATATTGGAATTTTTGTTATTTAAGATTATTTCTAGATTTAAGGATTTTTACTTTTTATATTTTCCTTTAACCTATTTAGAGTATTTGAGGGTCCGTTTTGGTTTTTTGGGTTTTTATAATCCAATAATATTTTAGGGAATTTTATGGACATTTAGTTTTTTAGGAATTTATTGTTTTTTAGTTTTTTTATGGATTTTTTGGAATTTTGGTATTTCATGGTTTTAATGTTTTTTTTTGTTTTTAGGGGGTTTAAGATCTTTTAGAGTTTTTATGATTGTTATAGTTTTCTAGTTTTTTAATAAATATTCGTGTATTTTAGTTTTTCCAAGGATTTCTATATTTTTTTCGGGATTCATGGGTTTTTATGATTTTTAAAATTTTTATGTTTTTGTCGGGTCTTTTCAGGTTTTTAGGGGGGTTTAGGATTTTTAAGAGTCTTTAGGGATTTTAAGGTATTCTAGTGTTATATGTGTTTTTAGGGTCATTGATGGTCTTTGTATTATTTTTAGGCGTTGGTTTTATAAGGAACTGAAGGGTTTTTATGGTATTAGATACTTTTAGGGGTTTTAGGTTATTTAATGTTATTTTTGGTTTTTAGAGTTGTTAGTGTTTTTATGTGTTTTTTGGATTTTAGGGTCTTTTTTAATTGTATTGGTTTTTAGGGTCGTTCAAATTTTTTAGGGTTTTTATATCAAATTAGGGGTTTTGGGTTTTATAGTCCTTTTTTGGGGGTTAAAAATCATTTATGGCCTTTAGGGTTTTATGGGTCTTAAGGGGTTTTAGGGATTGTATTATTCATAGGGATTTTGGGGGTTCTACAGTTTTTAGGGTCTCATATAGTTTTAAGTGTTTCTAGGTTTTTGTATGTTTTTTATGTGTTTACATGGGTTTTTAGTGGTTTTAAAGTTTTTTGGGGGTTTTTAGTGTCTTTTCGGTATTAGGGGTTTTGTGTTTTTTGGGGAATTTTAATATTTTTGGTTTTTATGGGTTTTAAGGGTTTTTATGGTTTTTATGGTTTATTAGGATTTTATTATTATTTTTATTTATTTTTTGTGGGTTTAGGTATTTAATCAAGCTTTTAGGGATTTTAGTGTATTTATGATTTTTTTATTTGGGTTTTAATTTTTAATGGGTTTTTAAGATTTTATAAAGATGTTTTAATTTATTGTATTTTTATCATTTTAGGGATATTTCAGGGGGTTTAGGGGTTTTAAATTTTTTCAATAAATTTTTTCTTATTATTAGGTCTTTTATGGTTATCAAGATATATCAATGGGATTTTAGGGAATTTCAATATTTTAGGGTTTTTATATATTATTATATTTTTTGGGATTTTAAAGAGTTTTTATGGATTTTAGTATTTTTTTAATGATTTTAGGGGATTTAGGATTTTTTAGTGTTTTTAAGTGATTTAGTGTTCTTAAGGTTGTATGGGGTGTATGGTTTTTTGGGTTTTAATGGTTTCATAGTTTTTTTAGTGTGATAATGAGTTATAAGGGGTTTTGGAGGTGTTATAAGTTATAAATAGTTTTTAGGGTTTTTATGGGGTTTGGTATTTTAAGGGGTTTTTAGGGTATTTAGTTTTTTTAGGTCTTTTTGGGTGTTTTTTGGTTATTAGTGGTTTTTTTGGGTGTTAAGGGTTTTGGGGGTTTTACGGTTTTTTATGTTTTATATGGGTTTTAGGATAGTTTGTCTTTTTATTATTTTTCCTATATTCTTTGGTTTTAAGGGGGTTTATGTTTTAGGGTTTTTTGGTGCGTTTAGGGATTTCATGGTTTTAAGGTTTTTTTTTATTTTAATGGGTTTTAAGTTTTTTTATTTTTTAGGTAGGTTTATATTTTTAGTGCTTTTTATAGTTTTTAGGGGTTTTAGGGTTTTTATGGGTTTTAGGATTTTTACGTTATTTATGTTTTTTTTTGTTTTTCTAGTGGTTTTAGGGTGTTTACGTGGTTTTATATTTTCTAGGTTTTTAAAGGGATTTGACAGTCTTTTTAATTTTACATTTTAGGGTTCTTTATATTTTTTTAGTGTTTTAGGGTTTTTAGGGTCTTTTATAGGGTTTTAGGGTTTTTTCCATTTCAGGGTTTTTAATTGTTTTTCCTATTTTTTTTGAATTTTAAGGGATTTTATGGTATTTCACAGTTTTTTGGGTTTTTCTTTTGTTTTTGGGTATTCTCAGTTTTTTTGGTATTTTAGGGATTTTAGTGGTTTTTTGTAGTTTATATAATTTTTATTGTGGTTTAGTGTTTTTAGGGGGTTTAGGTTTTTTCTGGTTTTAAGGCAAGTAAGATGCGAGGATCGGGCTATTCCCGACCCCCCCCCCCCCAATTTTATTATGAAAAAAGACGCAGCAGACAAGGGAGGGGAGGGGTCAAACGACCCACACCCAAAAAACCATTACAAACCCACGACACAAAAGACCAGAAAAAAATAAAAATAAGGAGAGAAAAAACACACAACGCCAAGAAAGAACGATCCAAGTAGCATTTCCAACCAAACATCAACCAACATCCAGCAGCAGGAAGACCATATGCCACAACTTCTACACCTCCCAGCTAAGCAGAAACCCGCATCCAGCATCACAATTCCCAGCATCCATCACCTCAGCATTTGCATCTCTTTCATCACCCATCCCAACAGCATCACCCAGCCAAACAACCACTAGCATTCAACATCACCATTTTCATCCCTCATCACCTCCTTGCCAGTCAAAACCATCGCCAGCATCGCAGAACTACCATCAGTAGGTTTGTAAGTCTCACCTTTACCACCTTCAATCAAAACAGCTTCCAACCGAAATGACCAAAGAAGCCATCACCACTCAGCAGAACCGACATCCATAACCCACAGTAGAACAAAACCAGACCACCACCACAACTCTCAACCTCCACATCATCTCCCCTCAAATCCAGCACCAACAACAACTCACAACCATTCCAGCCACAGCTCATAAGACCACATACCAAGATAGAAACCAGAAAGCAACTCATCTTGTCCAGAATTTCATTAGCAGCATAAATCAAAGAGGAAATAGAGGAACCAGAAGCACAAACCTGCATCTTCACTCTCCGCAACCACTAGAACCCGTCAAGAAGCCATGAGAGCCAGAAAACCCCTCCTAGACTCAGATCTGGAGAAACAGGTCCAAGCATGAGAGCAAGCGCGCCGTTTCCAAGATGTCAAAGAGCCCGCCGCACCCACCTTTCATTGCCACAGATCTGGAGTGTCCAACAAAACCCTCCCAAGCCTAGATCAAACCTCTTCGCCGGAGACCAATAAGGGCCCATGGAATGTCGCGAGACCAAAAAAATGCACTGTCTACTGGAACCGCCAATCCAGACACCGAGGGAGATGAATTGCATCAACCGCCAGGCTATCGTCTGGAGAAGCCGCTAAAGAACCTAGTGAAAACCTGCCTCCATGAAATCGAAAGCCACCATCGAAGCCCGTTGCCTCCAAGAACACATCTCACATAGGAAAATGGGAACATAATCGCAAATCCAAAACCCAAAGTAGCCAGATATGTCCTGCACCTCCCAGGAACTGGAGAAATGCACGATGAAATTCCTAGATCTTAGAAGTTCCACCAAAGCCCTGAAATGCCATGCCGAGGAGAGACCAGAACCCGGCCACACCTCCAAGAACAAGCACCGTCGCAATCCGGGAAGACCAGATCTGACCCAGTCAACCGAGCATGAAGCCTTCGTCTGAAGCAAGCAAACATACCACCGGAAGAAACGACAGTATTGTGAAGAAGAACGACGCTTAAGAGACCATCACCGTATGAAAGGCACCACCAGGCCGGAGGAGCCGCACTATGAAAATAGACCTCTAGGGTTAACCAACGTGCAATAATAACCTAAGGATTCAGCCACCATCTTTTTTTTGGTTGTTTTCATTCATCTGGTTTTAAGGGGTGTCAATGTATTTTGGGTTTTAATTATTTAATTTTATGGGGTATTTTTTGGGGTGTTTATGGATTTAAGGTGTTTTATATTTTTTTGCTTCTTTATGATTTACGGTATTTTTGGAAATTTATTATTTTACGGTTTTTATGATTTTTTAGATTTTTGGGGTTTTATGGGTTTTTATAATTTTTTGGGATTTATTTGTTTTTAGTATTTTCTGGGTTTTTATGGGATTTTGGGGATTTATGATTTTTTAAGGGTTTAATGACTTTTGGGGTTTTTATGGTTTTAAATTTTATTTTTTGGTGGTTGTAGGGTTTTTAGGGTTTTTAATGGCATTTCTTTTCTTTTTAGGTTTTTTATTATTAATGGGGTTTGGGTTGTTATAGTTTTAATGATTGTTTCAAGTTTTTATGGTCCTTATGGTTATTAGAGGTTTTTAGTGTTTTTAGTTCTTTGTATAGTTTTTCATAATAGGATGGTATTTAAGGATTTTAGGGTTTTTAGAGTTTTTAAGTGATTTTTAGGGATTTTTAGTTTTTAAGGGTTTTATGTTTTTAAGGGTTTTCGTTTGCATAATTGGGTTTTCTTAGGTTTTTCAGTATTTTTCTAAGTTAATAGTTTTCTAAGGGGTGTCAGATTTTTTGGGTTTTAGAGTATTAAGGTTTTTTAAATTTTTTTAGGGGTTTTTAGAGATTGTTTTCATGTTTTAAGGGTTTTATGTTTTTATGGGTTTTTTGTGTTTTGGTGTTTTATGAGTTTTAGACCCATTTTATGTTTTGAGGGGAATTTGGGTTGTTTTAGTATTCTTAATGATTGTAGGTTTTTTTGGGATGTTAGGAATTTTTAGGGTGTTTTTATATTTTTTAGGTTCAAAGGAATTTTTGGGTTTTTTGGTGGTTTTATAGTTTTAGGGTGTTTATGGTTCTTTAAAGTACTTTTTAAATTTATAGGGTTAGTAAGATATATAATGTTTTAATGGTCTTTTAGGGTTTTTATGTTATTAGTGTCTTTTATAGTTTTTTGGGATTTTTGGGACTATTGGGGTTTTTGGGTTTTTGGGTATTTTAATGGTATTTTACTATTTTTTATAGTTTTAAAGGTTTTATGATTCTTCAGAATTTCAAAGAGTTTTAGTATTTTTAGGTTCATTTTTTTATTAGGGGTTTTTATTTTTTTAGGTTTTTTAGGGTTTTGAGGGTATTTTGGGGATTTATGATTTTTTGGTTTTTGGATTTTTTTGGTTTTTGGTTTCTAATGTTTTATTTGTGTTTTTTATGGGTTTTTTGCGGTTTAATGTTTTTTGGTGTATAGTTCTTTTAGGTGATTTTATGGGGTGTTGGTTTTTTAGGGGTTTTAGGACATTGAAATGATTTTTATATTTTCAAAATATTTAGTGGCTTCTTGGGGTGTTTATAGGTTTTTTAAATGGTTATGGTTTTTATGATTCTTATTTGTTATTATGGTTTTTTGGGGTTTAGTTTTTTCAGTTTTGTTACATCACAGACTAGTTTACTCTATAAACAATAATTGGACAATTTTCAGACAAGGCCCCAAGCATTCATCCTTGTGCACAAGAGGATGCCAACTAGTAGCGAGAGTATAAGGATGGTATGGTGGGGAGACGATAACCTCTAGATCAATATAAAATATTGAGGATGAATAAATAAATGAAATAAAGTAAAAGATAACAACAACTATAAAGTAATAATAAAGGATAATTAGGATAGTTCCAAATAATGAAAACAAGAATAAACATATTGAGTCGTAATAAGATCATTCAGTCTTACAATAAATAATATAAGAAACAAGGCTAAATAAATGAATAAATAAATAATAATCTATCTCTGGAGGTCATATCATGTACATGCTCAGCCGCTACTCCCATGAAAATTTCCATCCGAGAAGATACAATAGTAAAGAAGCATGGGCCATGTCCTAACCTATATTGATTAGATTTTTGTAGGTACCACGTGGCCTCCCAAATATAATGTGAGGAAAAATTAGTATCCCACCACAAGCAGTGTGTTATAAAAATATGTTATTTGAAAATAGATGATTAAGCGATTAAATATATCATTTTTATGTAGTAAAGAAAATAAATAGTAAACATATTGGGCCAGTTCCCCATGGGACACCTGACCAATTCTACTTGCTTCGACCAAACATCGAATGTCATTGAGAATTTTAAATTCCATGTATAAATCAACCGAGGACTCATGAAATATGTACAAGGAGTCCATGTACAATGATAATCATATGGGGTTTCATTTTATAATAGTGGAATCCACTAGAGAATCTAACTAAGGGGGTTTCTTCTCGAAAAATTAAATAGATAAAGATAAAAATAAACATGTCTAATTTTTTTATTTACTATCAAACTCAACGTACAATAATTTCAATAAATAAAGGGAAACTCCAGGCCTAATGAATTCATTAAATTTTTAGGAACGTAATGAACAATGAATACAACAATCAATGAGGAATTACATATCCAATGTATTCAATAAATGTTGATGAATCCATGTCCAAATAATTAAATAAATTTTGAGGAATTACATGTCTAATGAATTCATTAAAAAAATTAGTACTGACATTTCCATCATACCTTAATCATTCAAAATTTATTTAAAACACTAATCCTTAAAATCCTATCCATGTAATTCCATATCAATATCCAAGTATCACATGAGGATTAACTAATATGTCTTCATGTAACATTTGATATTTTAACATATGCCATGAGAAATATCTACTCCAAATATTGAAATCATAACACTACATCAGTCATTTCATTTAAAATTTCCTAATCCAATAATTAATGCATTTAATTTCACATTTTCATTCTACATATAAGTAAATGGCCCAAACCTAAGGATGGAATAATCAATGTGGAATGTAATACACCCATTACATTTTCACCTCTCCATATACTAAATTAATTATTTCATTCATTATAGATAACTCATTAAACCTCATATGTGATTTGATTATACAATAAAGACATGGTCCAATAAAGAATTTAATATCACACACCCAATGGGGGGTTCAAACTGAATTCGTTAACCTCAAATAGAGATAAGGGACTAGTTTTTAGGTTTAATGAAGTTAAATTTTAAGAGTCTCATTTCCCATTATAATCCATTTTTTATCCAAGGGAATTACTCAAAATTTAACATGTTCCAAGTATGTATACAATGCCTATTTTAATTCAATTAATTTATTTATTATTGTTTAATCAATTACCATTTTAGGATTTGACACAAACTTACCTAAGTTGAGCTTCAGTTAATTACAAAAATGGAATACAGTGGTACATAACATGAATCACAAAAGGGGGTGGTCTAAGTGGATGTCATATTGCACCGAAACCCTCAAAGAGTCTAATAAGGTTTTAGTTCGTGATCAAGAAAAATAATTTAAGGAGTTATAAATTTTAGAAGCCACTCACTGAATGTCCAATGTCTAGTACAAAAATAATAGTTTATCAAAAAGAAAACAATATGGGAAAATAATCTAGATAGCCAAGCTTCTATCAAGTAATATTTACACATAAATTTTTTAGGATTTTACTTGAAAATAAACAAAGAAACTAGAGACATGATTCTAAAATTGGGAATATGATATCACCTAGAAATAGATTCCAAGAAGTAGAAGGA
Source organism: Viscum album (assembly GCA_963277665.1). Classification (NCBI taxonomy): domain Eukaryota; kingdom Viridiplantae; phylum Streptophyta; class Magnoliopsida; order Santalales; family Viscaceae; genus Viscum; species Viscum album. The sequence goes on along the minus strand of OY728152.1, from coordinate 872,042,761 downwards.
AAAAAATATGTGAATTTAGTGGAATTATAGAGTTATATCAAGGATTATAATGCATATGAGGAATTATATTCTCACCATTAATGAGGGGGATCTATCCACAATGGATGGATGAAGGAGGAGGCATGTTTGTAGGGTTGTGGGGATAAATGACGGTGTTAATGTGGTAAAAAACATTTATGGTCGGATGGGAAATGGTATTTTTTCCCTTTTTATGATGTTCATGGTTTTTCTATATGGGTTGGAAAACTGTGTGCAATAGTGAGATGCCACTATCCAAGCACCTCACACACTGTATAGTTTCCTCACTTGGTTTACCAATCATGCATTCATCATAGTGTCATCACTACCAAAAAATACATCTCTACATTATTGCATCATATGATTAGAAAAACTATTTTCCATCCATGTGGGTGCCTTTAAGACTCCACAACAATTCCCACAATTGTCTTGGACACCTCTTATGGTTAAACAAATAGTTTTGTAAGACAAAACAAATCTCATGGTTTCACCACATGGTCTACAATAACTGTGTGCCAACCATGTTCCTTGGGATATCTCTCAAGAAAATGAGTTTTTGAAGTATTATAATCTTGGAAGTAATATTTACATATATGAAACCTCTCCAGCCATAAAACCTATCTAATTATATCACTTTTAAAATTTACAAATGTCTAAATTTCATTATAAATCTTGGTTTTATTTTTGGACTATCCACCAAATGAAAATTGAAAATCAGAAAGATGGTTTTCATCTACCAAGAATCATGGGATCCTATAATCATCCCAATACAAAAACTATCATTTTGAGAAGCCCTGATGGACAAATAAAACATCACCAAACCATTTGGGTTGTGATTTTCCACTCAAATGAGTGAATTACATTTTAAAATGACCAGAACACCACAATGAATCATTTAAATAATACTGTAATTAAACCACTAAAACATGATCCAACACACATAAATTATAATTAACCACTTTGAAAATACTTACATGAGTCCATTTAACCCATGACATGATCATGTTATTTTTTATTTAATCAACCATCCTATGGTTCTCCCCACTATAGGTTCTATATTCCAATGGATAATTCCTAACCATGGTACTTCTAAAATCATAATTTTCTTTTGTAACATGTACTTAGTGTCCCAAGGACACTTATAACATGTTTAAAATCTATACTCCAAATTAAAAATATGTATATTTCATCAATCCTCGATTCAATCGAAACATTTAAACTCCAATCAACTATGCTGGCCTATTCATGTCGTATTTTTATAAGAATGATCCCTCCTTTTTTAGACTATACCCATATCATCCCAACATCATTCTTGATGTGGTTGATCCATGAAAATATCCTAATACTAGAGGAAATTCAATTCTATCCACCTCTGGTGACATACATTCAAGAATGCTAAGCTTCAGTCATCAACCCTTCACCAAAACTAGATTCCAATATCCATTAACCCAAGTCACACCATGTTTGTTATGTGAATTCCCATAAAATCATATATCTATCTTATGTCTACGTCTCATGGATAAACCATCTCATGTCCAAATCAACCGTCGTTATATAACACAATCACTAGAACATTTCTTATCTAGAATCCTACGATCATTATGGGATATCTCATACATAACACCCACATATAGACTTTCTCTAAGCCCATAGATGAACCAGTAACAAGAATTTTACCATGAAATATATCCATAAAAAGTTACATTTATTTAAAACTATACTATATCGAAAATGACCATTACAATACTAGTCTCATGATCCCACAACCTTTCTCAAATGAGGGTCACCCACTAGTGCCAGAAGTTCCACTCCCCACCTTACAAGAATCCATGTTTTTTTATCAACAAAACTATTATCCAATTCCCACATATCATTCCCCATACAAATACAAACATAATGATTGGAATATATAAGAACCATATCATCCTTGAGTGAAAATAAAAATATCACCCACCACCCAATCTCACTGACCATGAATGGTTCACATAGAATTTGATGAGTTTAAACTCAAAACGAGGGTCACCACCATAAAAAATCTAGTGGTTTAATTTCAAAAATATGGATTACCTTACAACACTCCTCACGAACAACTCCCAAGGATCCCCTTAGTCAAAAAATGAGAAGAAATTTACATATCCCAGTGTATAACTGACATTCTCTCAATTTACTCAGGATGGTGTTAGGATATTGGTCATGATAATCTCTAATATATGACTAGAATATAATTAAATTAACATGTGTGTACTTCTATATCCAAGACAAGAGCATATAAAACTAGGATATACATGATGTTAACCATCCCCTAGCACAATGTCCCCAAATAATTCATTTCAAAGTACACACATGGGTCAATCACATCACAACACCTAATCCATTTTTTTCTCTCTTTCCATAGAGATAATGTTTTCATATTATTACAATTCCTAGGAAAACATTTCTTCAATGTCACATTTTTAAAACCATAAATCTCGGGATATCATATGATCAATGAAAAATTAATGGGTTAAATCGTACCACAAAAAAGCAGGGAATTCTAAACATTTAGTACACAATAGGTGTACATCCTGTACCACCCAATTCGATACCAGACTCATGATCCCATGAGTCATACATCTAAAAGGGAAAGATAATCATTCTATATGGAATTTTAGTTTTAACACAATATTATATCCCTTCGAACTCCTCTTAAAAATCAGCCAGCACACCCATTCCATTGTTTATTGAAAAAAAACCTGAATCACGACGTTGTTTTAGGAATTGAAGTGTCCACTATAAAAGCACTATTCAACTAGTAATGATAGATATAGTCATACCCATTGAATCCATTATCAATACCTAATAACCCTGAGTTTTGTTTCATAAATAAAAACGTATCATCTTTCCTATACTACAAATATGGAGAACATCCCATGAATTATTCATAGAATGATCAGATGACCTAGATCATTTCACTCATGTAAAATCAAAACATAGGCCAACCCATCTCACTAATTTCCCCCGATCAAACTAAAAATGGAAAAAATAGGATATGAGATTTAGCTAACGGTCTCAAGGTCTCCCACCTAGCCCTACAGTTCACTTTCTAAAATAGGGCCAATAGGTCCATCAACCTATCCCATATGTTTTCTCACACGGGAACCATATCCAACATATGATAATTTTTTCACAAAATATAATTTATCTATATACTCACTATAAATGTGTAAAATTAGATGTAGGTAAAATATCATTGACCCAAAAGGGGAAAAACCAATCAACATTGGCATAATGACATCACTTTCCATGAAACTGGCTACTAGGCCTTGATTATCTCTAAGAACCCTCATAGGGGAAATTATTCCAAGGGGACAAAATGTGAATTCAAAAATTTTAAAAAGATGACACTCATCGAGTATCCGCATATTGTAATACACCCTCAAGGGTCAATATAGCAGAAATGCACCCACCTGACTAGAGTTATGTTTTATCATCATAGATTCTTATCCTACTGAAATTATCATTCTTCACTACTTAACATGTCTAGGAACTCATCTCAATTTCTCATGTTTCCATCTCTAATGCAACCACCTCAATATTATTACCCTTAATACATGCCTAAAATATCACTTGGATCTACCGTCAAACCATTATGTACAAAAAATTCAATTGAGACTCAAGAGTAACCTCTATGTTACCATTCATGAAATCAAACTACGAAACATTAGAAACTAACCCTTACCCTAGTAATATATCTACAAACACAACTAACAGTTTTATTTAAACTTTTACATCAATTAAAAATTATTATAAGATTAAATAGGATTATATATGTGAACTTTCTTGTACTAGTAATAGAGGAAAAGATTTTATAATATGCAATTGGAACATTATTTTGTCGACACCACATAAAATTCAAGGAAATTTATCACATAATTTCTTTTTAAAACCATTATTTATCTATAAGTTATCACTACATGGATCAGTTAAATAAGATGAAAATTAAAAGATATAAAGGAAAAAATAAATATCAAAAATCCCATCCCTAGGAATTTCATCGTTCCCTCATATGTGGTTTAGAAATTCCCAGAAATAATATATTTACCATGTTCTAACACATCCCTAGTGTCATGTATTCCTGGAAAAAATGGGAAGATAATAAAATGGAATCTGTTGATATAACATTTTCATGTACCAGTCTAATTTAATAGAAAATCTATAACCAGACTGGTTGGTGACAAGGTCTCAATGAAACCTACCTGTAAACGAATGTCATTCGACCAGTAGTGACAGTCCAATGATGGTATGGTAGGGAAAATATACCCTCAGGATCAGTAAAAAGTCAACAGATTCATAAATAAAATACTGATATGGGAATATAGTAGCAACTAAAATGTTATCAAAAAAGATAACCAGGTGAGTAGAAAAAAATCCAACCATGCATGAACATGTTGAGTCATAATACAAGCAATTGAGCATAAAATAGATAATCCATGATATATGGATTGAAAAAAATAATAAATAAAATAATCCAAATTTTTTGGGCTATTACAAGTACATTCTCGACCAAAACACCCATGAATAGTTCAATACCATAAGATAAAACAGAAAATAAGTATGATCCATGTCCAAACAAAGGGTATAAATAAATATCCTGGTACGCAACATGGGCTCGAATAGGGTTTGAGTAAAACATAGAATGCCACAACCAATGGTGTCTAATTAATATCCAATTTTTTAATTTAAATGAAATAGTATACAGGTGTAACATATGTAATCATGAGGGAAAATATATACTAAAGATATTGGATGAGTTCCCCAGGAGACTGATGGTTGACTCTATCGAGTTTGGCCTAATCTATAATGTCTGAGAATTTTACATTTCAAATATAAATTGGATTGAGATTCATTGTATACAACCAATGTATCCATGTCCATAGATAATAATATAGGGTTTAATATTTAAATAATTCCATCATCCCAATCCTCTAACCAAGGGGGATTCATGTCCAAAAATTTGATAAATAAATATTTGGAGTAAAATTTCCAACACTTTTAAATATTTTATCATGGAAGGCCATGTCTAATAATTTTAGTAATTAATTTGGAACTCCAACCCTAATGAATTAAATAAATATTGAGGAATGTCATGTCCAATGAATTTGATATTTAATGATCGATTCCATGTCCAGGTTATTTAATAAATATCATGGAATTTCATGTCTAATGAATTAAATAAAGTGATTAGGGGAATCATGTACAAAATTTTTTAATCATTCATAATTTACTCAAAATGTTATGGCTTACTAGCCCATCCATGGAATTTTGTATTGGAATCCATGTACCTCCCAATTCATAATACCAATCTATCAAATTATATTAAATAATAAAACATAGTTCATGGGAAATATTTATGAAAAATATTATAATAAAAACATTCCATTTATCATTTAATTTATAAGAGACCAAGGAATTCATCAAGGAATTTAATATTAATTTATCATTATATATATTTAATTAAAATTAAAAGTCCTACCACGAGAATAATAAATGGGCCACGTATGTTTCCCATACCCATTACGCAACTCCATCACCTACATTTAGTAATTCAGTTGCCAGAGATAATGAAAAAAACATAGGTAGAGTGATTGGTTATATAGTAAATTAATAGTCCTATAAATCATTTAATATCACACACCCAAAGGGTTGGTTTAAATGAATTACATCAACATCTGATGGAGATAAGGGACTGATTGTCATGTCTAATGAAATTAACTTATAGGAGTCTCACTTATCATTTTATTGAATTTTTAAACATGGTCACACTTCATAATTTTACATGGAACACGTACTTATACAACCCTATTTAATTTCAATCATTTTATTTTTTATTATTTTATTAATTCAAGTATTAGGAGTAAACCCAAACAGAATAAGTGGTGTTTTGGTCAATTAAAAAAATTCATACAAGGGTACCCAATAAGAGGAATCCAATGTGGTGATCTACATAGTGTTGAAATTTCCCTAACAGCATCAAAAAATCTATGAGGGTTCTAGTTCATGATCTAGATAATTAATTTCTGGATCTATAGAATTAAAAAAGAAACACTGGGAATGTCGATCATGAAACCTAGGGACAAAAAAGTTGGAAAATAAAAATTAATGGGAAAAGCATCTTGACCACATACCATATATCATGAATGATTTACTGACCAATTAGTAGGCTCTGATTCCACCCTAAATGAGGGAAAATGATGAAACTAGACAAACACCTTGAAAATATGTCATATTAGCTCACATTGAAAAAACATCCAAGAAATACATAGAAAAAAATATAATAATTAAGAGGAGTTGTAACCTTATATATATATATATGATACCAATTCATCAGAATTAATTATATTTTAACAAATAATGATTTAGATCCACCAATAGATAATAGAGGTAGTATGAGACATTAATTGAGGGCTGCTTGGAGGAGTGAGGGTGGAAAAAAGGTAAAATCTCATTTATTATTAGAGGGGGAAACGGACATTTTATCCATTTTAGGAAATGAATGGTTTTAAAATTGTATATAGACTATGGTGATACAATCCATACACCCACATAATTCATGGTTTCCTCGATTGGTTTACCAAATGTGTTGCAACAGTGAGAGGTTATCCTCCCAAGCACCTCCTACCCCACATTATTGAATTCCATGGTTAGAAAAACCAAGAACATACCATGTGGGGTCATGTATGACTCTATACTAAGACACAAAATATTCTAGGCCTACATTCACATTTTAAAAAACATTCCCTAGGTAATATAGTATGTATAGTTTGGCCACATGGTTAGCTCTATCGATGTCCAAACCATGCAACTAGGGGTGTCACTCTCAAAAATGAGTTTTTGAATCTTGATTCTACTAAAAGACATCTAAACATCTGATATACCTCTAAATACATAAAAACAATTTTAAAACAACATCAAAAAGTGTTCCAACGCCAAAAATCCCCTTCAAATTATTTGTTTGAGATTTCACCTATCCAAAAAATGAAAATTGGAATCCCTTATAAATAATTAATCTCATTCCAAACATGTGATCATAAATTATTATTAGTTGTTTTTCGGATCCTTCCAGGTTTTATGGTATATTAGTGTTTTTTTATTTTATGGGATTTCATGGGTTAACTATTCATTTAGATGGTTTAGTGTTTTTTTGGTGGTGTTTAGGGTTTTTAGTATTTTTTTTTGTATTTTTGTTTTTCAGGTTTTTTGAGAATTTTTTGGTATTTTTGGTTTTTTTATTCCATTTAGGGGTTTTATTTTTTCATGTTTTTTATATAATTTTGGGTTTCTTTAGGGTTTTAATGTTTTTCGGGTTTTTAGTACCTTTTTTGTTTTTAGTGTTCTAAGGGTTATTAGTTTATTGATTTTTCGTGTTATTTGATGGTTTATGGTTTTATGTGTTTTTATGGTTTTTAGAATTTTGATAATTTGTGGGTTTTATGTTATTTTATGTTTCTAGGGGGTTTTGGGGTTTTCAGGTTATTTATTTTTTATGTAATTTATGGTTTTTATGAATTTTCTATGTTTTTTCTGGTTTTAATGTTTTTTTGGGTTTTAGGATCTTTTAGGGTTTTAATGTTTTTTTATTTTTAGGTAATTTTTTAAATGTTTTTATGTATTTTAGGGTTTTTATATTTTTTACGCATTTATGGATTTAAGGACTTATAGGTTTTATGTGAATTAAGGAGTTTTAATTTTTTTATCTATGTTTTTAGGGGGTGTTTTGGATTTTTCATTCCTGTAGGATTTTTATGGATTCTTAGGAAATTTTATGGGATTTTATGGTTTTTAATATTTTAGGCTCTTTAGGATCCTTAATAGTTTTAAAGAATTTTATTAATAGTTATGGTTTCAAGGGTTTTTTAGATCCTTTCAAAATTTTGGGGTTTTAATCATTTTTAGGGTTTTTTGGGGGTTTTATGATTTTTATATGTTTTGGGGGGTGTTGGGGGTTTTAGTGATTTTAATGTGTTTTAGGCATTCAATGGGGTTTTTATGATTTGTAGGATTTTAATATTTTTATGGTTTTTTACATTTTTATGGTTGTAGTTTTTTTAAGGTTTTGTGAGTTGTATGGTATTTTTAGATTATTTTAGGGATCTTTTTATTTTGGTGTTTTCATTTGTTAATTATTTTAGGGATTTTATTGGTTTTTTATGATTATTTTTTAATTTGGGTTTTTATGGTTTTGGTGGTTTTATGGATTTTATGGTGATTAATTTTTTTAATCTTTTAAGAGGATTGTGGGTTTTAGGATATTAATTATTTAAATGTTAGTTTAGGTTCATTTAAATTGTTAGTGTTTTTTGGGTTTTTTAATTTAATAGGGGGTTTAGGGTTGTTATTGATGTTTTAGGGGTTTTAGGGGTTTTAGGGGTCTTATAAATTTTAATACTGTTTATGGTTTTTTCTTTATTATCAGGGATTGTAGGGATTTTATGTTTATATAGGATTTTAAGTGTTTTTAGGGGTTTGAAGGGTTTTAGAGGTTTTAATGAATTGTAGTGAGTTTAATGGGTTTTAACTATCTTTTAGGGGTTTAATGCAATTTTAGGCAATTTGGGATCTTTTAGTGTATTTTTTGGTGTTTTGTAGTTTTAGGGCGTTTTATGGGTGTTTAAATATTTTTAGTGGGTTTTTGTATATTTGGGGTTTTTCATTTTTTAGGTGAATTTTTGGGATTTTTTGGATTTCTGGGCATTTAGGTATTTTTAGGGGTTTATAGGGGTGTTTTGGGGTGTTGGGGGGTTATGATATTAGTTTTATTTTGGGTTATTTAATGTTTTTAAATATTATAGGTGTTTGATCGGAATTTAAATTTTTTTGGGTTCTTTGAGGTTTAAGAGGTATTAGGGGTTTTAGGGATATTTAGAGTGTTCAGGATTTTGCGGTTTTAGTGATTTATCATTTATAAATTTTTATTTATGTTTCATTTTTTTAGTTTTTTTTGTTTTTAGTGTCTATTAGGTTTTTATAGTGTTTTTGGTTATTGGTGTGTTATAATAAATTTTGATTTATTTTAATATTTTTATGATTTTTTGGGTTTTTAGGGATTTAGAGTCATTAAGGGTCTGTGTACTTTGTTTATGTTATTTTATTGTTTTTAAGGAATTTTAGTGTAATATGTGGGTTTTCATATTTTATTGGGATTTTATTTTTTTTAGGTTCATTGATGGTTTTTTTGGAAATTTAATTTTCATAGGGTTTGATATGGATTTTAGGGTTTTTTTGTTCCATTAGTGTTTTAGGGGTTTTAGGATCCTTTAGTGTTTTTTTTCTTTAAGATTTTTGGGGATTTTAGGTTCCTTCAGGGGAGTTTTTGGGTATTAGGGTCTTTTGGTGATTTTTTCATGTTTTTACGTTCTATTAGAGGAGTATACCATTTAGGCTCATTTAGGAGTTTTAGGGTTTTTAGAGTCATTAATTACTTTTAGGTGATTTTAAGGAATTTCAGTTTTTTAATGGATTTTAATGGCTCCATGTTCTTTTAGGGTTTTCGGGTCTTTTATGGGTTTTTGCGGGGGTTTGGGTCTTTAGGGTATTTTATGTATTTTATGGTTTATGGTGGTTTTTAAACCATAAAATCCAAAAAACCATAAAAATCCTAAATAAACACTAAAACCCTAGAACAGCTTAAAAACGATTAAAACCCCTAAAACTCTAAAAAAATAAAACACTAAAAAATCTCAAAAAACCTTAAAAACTTATAAAAATATGAAAACCCCCTAAAAATAATTGAAATCCTAAATCCATAAAACCGTAAAAACCCTTAAAATATGAAAAACACTAAACCCATATAAGCCTCTAGAAACACTAATACTAATTAAAACCTCAAAACACTTAAAACCTGTAAAAAACATAAAAACCCATAAAATAGGTAAAACCCCATAAAACCATTAAAACATTAAAAGACCAAATATCCCTAGAAACACTAAAAAATCATAAACACACTAAAACATCCTAAAAACACCCAAAAGTAAAAAATAACACTAAAAGTCCCTCAAACTCCCTAAAATCTAGAAAAACATTTTATATCCTATTAAATCATTTAAAACCTAAAAAACCGTAAAAACCTATAAACCCCCTAAAACCCCTAAAACACATAATTCCCTATACACCCTGAAAACCAAAAGAAAACCATAAAAAATATTTATGAAAGAAAAAACATAAAACTATTAAAAACCCCAAAAATCCAAAAAAAAACAAAAGGAACACCCATAACACAAACCCCCCTAAAAAAATAAAACAATTAAATACCTGAAAATCCTTTTAAAATTAAAACCCACAACACCCATAAACCCAAAAAACACTAAAAGCCCTAAAAACTACAAAGACAATAGAATCCCCCAAAACCCACTAATGACATAAAACCCCCACAAACCCTAAAAACTGTAAAACTCTAAAAAACATAAAACCCCTATAAACAATAAAAACTATAATGCCTTGTAAAATTCTTCAAATAACCAATTAACAACCCTAAAAATACTAAAAAACCTAAAAATCCCTAAAACCCAAAAATTGCACAAATGTCCCTAAAACACTAAAAACACTTAAAGACTATAAACACCCAAAAACCAATAATATAAATTAAAAAACCTAAAACCCATAAGGGAAACAAAAAATATACTAAATCCCTAACAAATATGTATGAAAATAAAAAATCATTAAAGGAACATAATAATCCTAAAAAAAATAAAACACCTTAAAACCCCAAAATAAACTAAAGGACCCTAAAAACCGTAAAAACTAGAATATGGCCCTAAAACCCTAAAGTAAAAAAACCATATACCACCCTAAGAACCCAAAAAATATTAAAATACCCTAAAAACTTTAAATGGAATCTCAAGTACCATAAAACCCTAAATCACTAAAAAAATAAAAAAATATAAAATTAATAGACCCTCTTAAACCCCTTAAATCCTCTGAAAACCCTGAAAAAGTATTCTGAAAACAGTAAATCCCCTAAAATACATTAAAACATGTAAATATCCTAAAACCCTAAAACCCTAAAATACCATAAAACCCTAAAAAGAATAAAAGATATTAAAACCCCAAAAATATGTAATAAACCCAAAAACCAAAAAGGTGTTAATAACCCTAAAATCCATAAAAAAACCCAGAAAGCCCATAATAACCTTAAAACTGATAATTTCCCTAGAGACCCTAAAGTCCGTTAAACCGTAAAAAAAGCATAAAAACCCTAAAAACATAAAACCCGCTAAAATCCCATAAAACCCAAAAAACATGAAAAACCCCATAAAAACACTAAACCCCCATAAAATCCCTACAAACCAAAAAATCACAAAAAACAACCCCCCTAAAATCCATAAAACCCCTATATCCCTAAAAACAATAAAAAAATCTAAACACCCTATTATAATAAAAACACTAAGACCCCTACAAAACCTAAAACATCGCAAAAAAATATTATAAAACCCTAAATACCCTAAAATACCACCAAAACACTAAGAAATACAAAACCCCAAATAAACTCCAACAACTAATAAAAACCCTATATGAAAGTGAAAAATATAAAAAAAAATAAAAAATTCCAAAAATATCTCTAAAATCCCTAAAAACCATATATGACACAAAATCCCATAAAAGACAAAAAACCCTAAAAATATATAAAAACCATAAAACACCTAAAACCCCTACAAACCATAAAATTTAAAACAACTAAAACCCTATAAATACCCTAAAAATAAATAAAAATCCTAAAACCAGAAACCCCCCATAAAATCCCTAGTAATCCAAAAAATACCCCAAAAACCCTAAAAAATCCAGAAAACCATAAACACCATAAAATCCCTAAAACCCCCTAAAAACCATTTAAAACTAGTGAAACCCATAAAAACCTAAAAACCCTTAAAATTTTAAAATCCTTTTAAACTTATCAAACCCATAAAAACCAAAAAAACTCCAACTAGCCATAAAATTTCTAAAACCCCTAAAAACACAAAACCCCCTATAAAAATCATTTAAAATTTAAATAAGCCTAATGTAACCTATAATATGATACAACCCATAAAATCAAAAAAACACAAAAAATAAAAAAAAACCCTAAAACCTCCTTATAAAACCATATGTGTATATTAAAATCCACAAAAAAACCTTAAAACACCAAAATATATAAAAATCATTAAAATGCCTAAAAATCCTAAAACACCCTTAAGACCATAAAAAACATAAAACAACTCCAATACACCTAAACAAAACTAAAACATAAAAACCCCATAATCACTTTAAAATACGTAAAAGACGCAAAAACTCTAAAAATTACATAAATACCCTAAAACCTATAAATAACCATAAAACCATTATAACACTAAAAACCCTAACACCACTAAGAAATCCTTAAAAACCATTAAAATCCTAAAAAACCCTAAATAAAACATAAAACCCATAAAACAACAAAAAATTGAAAAAACATAAAAACTCTAAAACAGCTAAAAACACTTAAATAACATTAAGAAACATTAAAAATAGTAAAACTCTAAGTCCAATATAAGGCCAAAAAACCCAAAGTCCCAATAAAAACCCTAAAAATTGTTTTAAAAACAAAAAACCTAAAAAATATGAAACATAATTAAAATCCTAAAATCCCTAAAATCACTTTACAAACATAATATATCATAAAATCCATAAAATCCTTAATAATTTACAAAAACCATAAAATGATAATGAAACCTAAAACCACCTAAAAACCATTAAATACCAAAAACACCTCAAAATCCATGGAAAACACTAAGAATCTATAAACAAAAAAAACACCAAATGACGTAAAGAAACCTAGAAACCCAAATAACCAAAAACCCCTAAAAAACCTAAAACCCCTAAAACCAAAAAAACTCGAAATTTTTAGAAAATCCCTTAAAAACAAAAAACCCAAAAAAAAATCTAAAAACCCTAAAAATCATAAACAAATAAATCACCCAAAAATCACTAATACAAAAAAACTACAACAAATATGAAAACTATTAATCCTCTAAAAACAATTAAAAACATAAAAAAAATATAAAACCCCCATGAATCCACTAAAATACCATAAACCCCTAGGAACACTAGATGACGATAAATCCTTACCAAACCCCAATCCTATAGGAAACCCCTAAAAGATCCTATGACCCACCTAAATCGACTAAAAACCACAATTACCTAAAACCCCCAAAAAATTAAAAACCCAAATAACCCTAAAACCCCAAAACACAAAAAACCCCTTAAAAACATAAAACACACTAAAATTAATAAAAAAATTTAAAATGATAAAAACCATAAAACAACCATAAAAACCCCAAAACCCTAAACAATCTAAAGACCATAAAAACACTAAATAAATTTAAAATACATTAAAAAAACTAAAAACCTAAAACACTAAAAAAACTTAAACCCCAAGAGCCCTAAAATATGTTAAGAACCTAAAAACCCATTAATCCCTAAAAATACATAAATCCTCTAAAACCCATACGGAAATCCTAAAATCCAAAAAATAATATGAAATCCCAAAAAAATCTAAAAAACATATAACATGGAAAGCCCAATAAAACATATAAAACCCTAAAACCTATAAAACCCAAAAAAACACCTAAATACCTAAAAACCCCCAAATCCCTAAAATTCCTAAAAATACATTAAAACCCTAAACATCCCCCAAAACCCCCCAATACACCCAAAAAAGCAATAAAAGGACCATAAAACCCCCAAATCCGTAAAAAAACAAGAATCCCCAAAAAACTTAAAATGTTATAAAGAACCTAAAAACCCTAAAACCCTAAAACACCAAAACCCCTTAAACCACTAAAACCCCTAAAAATTTTACATACCAATTAAACCACCCAAAATTTTGAAAAACATGAAAGAAACCAAAAAACTATAAAAACTCTTTAAATCACTAAAATATCTAAAAAAGATACTTTTCATAAAAACCCCAAAATCCCTAAAACTGTTAAGAAACAATAAAAACTCAAATCCAACTAAAAACCCTAAAACCACTTTAAAAAACTAAAAATATATTAAAACATCATTTAAAAACCCAAATACTGTTAAAACTAGAAAAACCTAAAAACACCAAAAATCATAAAAAAACCTTAAAACTCATGAAACCCTAGAAAAAACAAAAAATCGAAAAAATATTATAAAATCCCAAAAAAGATCATATACACCATCAATACCCTTTTAAAACCATAAAACCAAAAAAACCATAAAACTATGATAAGCCCTAAAAACCATAAAAACCGGTAAAACCTTAAAAACCTAAATACCATAAAAAAGATAAAAACCCCTAAAACACTACAACACCACAACCAAAATCACTAAATAAGTCTGAAATGAAACAAAATTCTAAAAACCCATAAAACCCTTAAAATAAAAAAAAAACCCTAATTATACTAAAAACCCTAAAATACTTTAAAAAAACAAAATTGAACTTAAAACCGACAAAACACTAAAATCTCATAAAACAAGAATCATTAAATACCCTAAAACCATAAAACCCTAAAATATATGAAACCCCTAAAATCTAAAAATCCCTAGTATACCTAAAATCGGAAAAATTCTTTAAAATTTTAAAAACACCAAAAAACTAAAAAAACCCCTCCCTAAAAAAACTAAGAACAATAAAAAACCCTAAAAACCGCTAAAACCTAAATGAAAAGGTAAAAACTCCTAAAACCCATAATCATATCCCCCCAACACTAAATTTTCATAGAAAACATTTAAAACCCAAAATAACCCAACCAAACACTAAAACCCCTTAAAAACAATGACACTAGAAAATTCTCAGAACACTAAAAACCATAAACACCCTTAAGTGACTGTAAAACTACATAAAGACCCTAAACATCCCAAAACCCCTTAAAACCCTAATAACTCTAAAACCCCGAAAAAAATAAAATAACCTAAAACCCCAAAAAACGAAAAAAAACATCCAAAAAACTCTTAAAACCCCTAAAATCCACTAAAAACATTTAAAAACCCAAAAGACTCAAAAACCTGTAAAGACCCTAAATTCTATGAAACACCTAAAAATAAAAAAACACTTTAAAAAACCTAAAAAAACGTAAAATTCTAAAAATCCCAAAATCACCCTAAAAACCCTAAAACACCCTATAAACATAAAAACCACTGAAAACTCTTAAAACTTTAAGATCCCTAAAACAACCATAAAACCCATAAAACCATTAAAAAATACCAAAAGTGGATTAAAATTATAAATAAACTACAAATCCTAAAAACATTTAATACTATAAAATCTATAAACAATATCAAAGAACATAAAATACCAAAATCACTATAATCTCTAAAATTCATAAAAATGACTAAAAAACACTTAAAACCTAAAAACCCTAAAAACAATAATAAAATCCTAAAATTCCTAAAATTCCTTTGAATCCCAAAACCAATAAATAACCCTAAAACCATAGTACCCTAAAACCCCCCCACAAAACCCTACTAAACCCTACAAAACCATAAAAACATGCAAAATCCTAAAAACTCTAAAACACATAAATATAATAAAAACCATAAAATAAACGCAAACCCCATAAAATAACCCTAAAAACCATAAACAACACTAAAAAACTAGTAGAATCCTACAAACAATAAAAAAACTAAAAAACCATAAAATCCCTAAAACACTAAAAACCCGAACAACACTAAAAAACCTTGAAAACCCCAAAGAAGCCCTTAAAACCCTATAACCATCAAAAACTCATAAAAGCACTTAAAGCCCATAAAAATCATGAAACCAATAAAACCCCTCTAAAACCCATTAAAACAAATAAGAAACCTAAAATAACAATAAAAATCCTAAAAACCTAAAAGACACAAATAACCCTAAAAATCCTTGAAACCTATAAAACAGTAAAAATACCTAAAACTATTATTAAAAGAAAAAAACATAAAAACACCAAAAAACCCTAACACCCCATGGAACCCAATAAAACTAATTAATCCGTTACAACCCAAAATATATTAAAAAAACTAAAAAATGAGAAACCCATATAGTCTATGACAACCATTAAATACCTAAAAATGTTAAAAACCCTTAAACCCCTGAAAATTCAAACCTCTCCCCCAAATAATGAAAACGGAAAATGATAAAAAAACCCACCTAAAACCCAAAAAAACCTAAAAACACATAAAATAAACTAATAAACATTAAAAACCATAATCCCCTCAATATATATATAAACAATAAAAGAATGTAAGAAACCTAAAATCCTTAAAGACCCAAAAACGATAATGAATGGTAAAACCCTTGAAAACCATAGAATCCCTAAAAACCATAAAAAACCTAAAACTCCATAAAAGGATAGAAGGTTATAAAAATTCCTCAAAATCCAAAAACACAAAAATAATCCATAAAACCCTAAAAACAATAGAATCCCCTAAAAACCAAAAATCCATAAAAACACTAAACAACATAGAAACTATAATATTCCTAAAACACAAAAATCCCAAAAAACCAATAAGAACACTCCAATATCCTTAAAAACCATTAAATCTATAAAAATAATAAAAATCCCTAAAAACCATAAACCAATATATAAACCCTTAATATCCCAAAAAAACCAAAAAATCGAAAACAACCCTTAAAACCATAGAATCCCAAAAACCCATTAAAAACACAATAACCCTTGAAAACCTCTAAAATTTTTTAAAACCCTAAATTACCTTAAAAAATAAAACCATATTAAAACCCTTAATAAATGTAAAACCCCCTTAAAGACCCTAAACACTCTTAGAAAACCATAAAGAACTCAAAGACTAAAATATCTAAAAACACATAAAATGCTAAAACCATAAAACCATAAACAACCTAATAACATTAAAAACACTAAAATACATAAAAACTTAATCCATAAAAACAAAAAAACCCTGAAACCAATAGAAAATTATAAAACCCTCGAAAAATACAAAAAACACTAAGAAACCTGTAAAACCTCTAAAAACCATAAAATCTAAAAAAACTGCATAAAGACACTAAAAACCTAAAAAACTATAAAACCCTAAAAATCCAGAAAACCATGAAAATATTAAAAAAAATTCCATAACCCCCCAACTATTTAAACCCCTCAAAATCCCAAAAAATCACAGAACAAAAAATACCATAAAATAACCTGAAATAAAATAAAACCCTTAAATCCTATAAAATTACTGAAAACCCCCTAAGACCATTGAAATTAAAAATAAAAAACCAAAAAATTCAAAAAACCCCTAAATATGATAAAATAATATAACAAATAAAAACTCTAAAAACTAATTAAATTAATAAAAAAAGCCTACAACTAAAAAACCATTTAACCCCAAATCTCCCTAATGCCTTTAAAAACATAAATCCAAAAAAAACCCTTAGAACCCTCACAATTATAAAAGACACGAAAACAGACCTAAAACACCAAAAAACCAAAAAAAAAATTATAATAAACTATGAAAACCATAAATTTTTTAGAAACATCTAAAACCCCCTAAAATCCATAAAACTCCAAATACCCATTTAAAACACCTAAAAACACTTAAACCCTTAAAAAATATGGAACTAGAAAACCCCTAAAAACATTAAAAAACCTGAAAAACCCAAAAAAACCCCAAAATCCCTTAAATACTATAGGAAACGTTTAATGAAAAATGATAAACCTTGAAAAAACCCTAAAACCCATATAAACCTCTAAAAAAATAAAACATCATAAAAATAGTAAAACCAAAAAAATTCTAAAATGCCTATAAACAAAATAAATTATAAAAACCACTAAAAACACTAAAATACATAAAATATATAAAAACACTACAATTTTTTTAAACCCCAAATGTACCTAAAAACAACTAAAAACACTAAAATCTCTAAAAAAAATTAGATACTCAAAAAAATACCTAAACCCATAAAACCCCCTAAAACCGCATAAAAACCCTTAATCCCAAAAGAAACTCAACCCCCCCAAGACTATAAATCCATAAAAACCATAAAACCAATAAAAACCCTGAAACCCTAAACACAATAATTCCTTAAAAACCATAACAAGGCTCTAAAAACCCAGAAAACACTATATGACCATAAAAACCCCTAAATAACCATTAATTCACTCTAAAACACAAAATCCGCTAAAACCATAAAAATCTAAAACCCTAGAAAACCATATAACCATTAAAATCCAAAAAGCCCTTAAATTCCTTTAAAAGTGTCTAAAACCCCTAAACCACCAAAAAATCATAAAACTGTAATATCACAAAAAACAATAAAAGGCCCTAAACCCCTTAAAACCATAAAAATATCCTCAAACACCATAACATCTAAAAAAATTAAAAGACCCTAAAAACCCAAGACCCAAAAAAACCTCTTAAAATCCTTAAAGACATGAAGACCCTAAAAAACCCAAACAGATCAAAAAATACCCTAAAAATAAAAAACTCTAAAGACACTAAACACAATAAAACCCTAAATAACTAGAAAAAACAAAAATAGTACAAAATTTATAAAAACCCAAAAACATTTGAACCACTAAAACACCATGAAAACCCAAAAAAATAATGAAAACTCCTAAAAACATTTAAAAATAAATAAAACAATATAATCCCTAAAATAACCCCAAGATCTAAAATAACCTAGAAACCCTAAAACCCCAGAAAAAAAATTTAAAACCCCAAATTTGTAAGAACTATAAAATCCAAAAAAAATTCCCTAAAATAACATAAAATATATAAAACCCTATAAAACATTATAACCCAAAAAACCCCAAAAATACTATAAATCCATAACAACACTAGAAACCATAAGAACTCATAAAAATCCCTAAAATCCCATAAAACCAAATGAAACCCCTACCAAACTTAAAAACCCTAATAAATCCCCCCAAATACACCCAACAAAACCCAAAAAAATCACAAAAAAAACCCAAAAACCCATAAATTTTTTAAAAAGAACCCTAAAAACCATAAAAGAACACTAACACATACCTAAAAAACTAAAAAAAACAAAACCCTAAAAACACTAAACCCCCCAAAAAGACACCAAAACCACTAAAACACAAAAAAAAACCCTTAAAACCAACAAAACGCCTTAAAAGTCTTAAAAGCAATTATAAACCCTAATATCCTTATAAACCCTATAAATACTCTAAGAACAATTAAATATCCTAAATACCCACAAACTAATAAAAATAATAAGAAAATAATAAAAACCCTAAAATTAAAAATACCAAAAACCCTAAAATCCAAAAAATAAAAAAAACACCTAAAAATCCTAAAATCCTAAAAACCTAAATCCCATAAAACCCCATAAAAACCCAAAAAACCTGAAAACCTCTAAAAAATAAAAAACATAAAACAATCAAATAACCCCAAAAAAAATAAATAGCACCAAAAAAATACCAAAAGGCCCTAAAACTCATAAATCCCCAAAAACCCCAAAAACCACTAAAAACCCTAGAAGAAACTAAAAACAATAGAAACCCTAAAATAATGAAAACTGCCTAAAAAATCCTAAAATTCCAGAAACACATTAGAGAGCATAAAAACTCAAAATACCCAAAATAATCCTAAACCCCATAAAAATATATTGATCCCTTAAAAACTCTTCAGACCCCTAAAACCTAAATAATAAAAAACTTCCCAAAACCCAAAAAATCTAAAAAAATTAAAAATACAAAAATCTAAAAACGCCTATAAACACCTTAAGGCTTAAAAATCCCTAAACATCCATTAAAACCCACTGAAAAGACAAAAAAAAGAATATGGTTTCTCCGCTCTACTCCCATGATGGCGCTCTGGCCGCTTCATCAATGGCTTGAAGATGACGACATGGCTGCACCCTGGCCTCCCCCCTCTACGGGGGAGGGGCCAATTCTACCTCCTGTTAAAGACATATTCTCCCCTTTCTCGAATCCCAATTCACTTCCTACTTTCCCACAGATTAATCTATTCCCTAAAGTGCCGATATTGCATGAAGGGCTGCTGAAGCTTCTTATATCGCTTGCAGAGTTCAACAAAGCCTCTACACTTCACAGTCTGACCCTGGTATCCACATTCTTGAACTGGCATCCCTCGATTGATGTTTTTGACCGGTATGTGTTCGATCTTTGGTATCTCAGGGACCGTTCCACTGTTGGTCTGGTTGATTTTAACCACATTTTGATTCGTTTTTTATCAGAGGAAGACCTTATCCAGGCTTGGTCATCAGCTCCTCATAGGTGTGATGATACTCTCTTATCCCTTTTCCAGTGGAACGTTGAATTCCACATTAATCGGGACCCCCCATCTTATGTAAATCTCGGTAAGGTTCCCTGAAATACCCCTAACTTTTCAAAAGATTCCCATTTTTGTTATACTGGGGAATTTGGTTGGACGGATTCTGTGTGTGGATAGTCGAACCAGGGCCCTTTTTCATCCTATTTCCCCAAGGGTTTATGTTGAAAATTAGGTCTCAAAGGAAGAAGTTGACTTCCTCTGGATTGAAACTAGTGAAGAACTTCATTGGAAGCAGCTGATAGATTTTGAATCACGGGATAACTATTGTGCCTCATGCTTTAATCTTGGTCATTGGAAAAGGGATTGTGGATTTAGGGATGGCATGGAAGCTATATTTGGAAAGGAGGTCATCTCCCCAATGGTTAGCTCAATAGGGGACGTGGTGGTGAGGAATGACTCCGCTCAGGATTTTCTACTGGATGCTAAGATGGTGGAAAAGATGGAGGTAGGGGGATCATCCGCCCGGTTAGGTGTAGAGGATCATATCGTGGTAAATAACATATTTTCATGAATGAAGGGTGATTTGGGACTTGTGGGTAATGTCTCCCTCAATGTGGGAGAGGAAATTCCTGGTGGAGTTGGGGCTGCTGTCATACAGTTTGATCCTAGCAGGGTCATGAGCGTGGAATAAAATCTAGATTTCCATGGACTGGGGAGGGTGTATGTTCCAGGCCGTTCAGTGGATGTTGGATGTGGTTACGAGATGGTTATTTTCTCAAATCGAGTTGAATTTCGGGATCCTCTGGACACTATGGGAATTGAGAAAGGGGGTCAGAGAGGGTTGGAGTTCCAAGAGGCAGTGGCCGTTGATTCCATCCAGGATGCAGACCTGCCTTCCCCTATTGATGGTTCATGGGCCCTGGGTGTGAAATTCCTTCAACCCACTCTACCCTCTCTAGAGAAAGTGCTGGCAGACTCTGTTGTATCTAGGTTTGGACTGAGCGATTTCCCTCAGCTCATGCAACATCTTGGTAGTCCTTCTACTGATAGGAGGAGAATTGAGCGGACTGACAAGAACTCGGCTCTTGTTCTATTTGAGAAGTTGCCTCCCTGTGTTGAATTGTCTGTCCTGATTATGTTGGACTATTCAGAAATCCCTCTTGAGCAACATATATATGATATCTTTCCCAAGTCGGACCTGTAGCCAGTGATATTTCACAGGGATGAGAATGATGAACAAATAAGGCTTGGAGAAATCCTTGGGTACCGTGATGATCTTATGTATGCTCGATTGAATAGGATCAAGAGGGCGCATGAGATGGGTCTCTCTGAATCTTCAGGTGGTAATCAAAAGAGAAGGCCGCAGTTTGATCTTGAATGTAGGAAACAGGGTGATATGGTTGTTCCTGCTGCCACTGCCCACAAGAATTCCAAGATGATGAGTGACCCCTAGTGAAATAGAGGTCCAAAAGAGACTACTCCTCCCTACCTAGGCCAAAGGCTACTAGGGATTCCTCTAATACCAGAAAAGGCAAAGGTGACCTACTTGGCATGGAAAACCGGGCCACTATTGTGAGCTGTACATGGATGTCAAGAATTATTGCACATCCTTCCTCAAGCAGGATGAATCATTTGAATGGGAGACGGTGGACTTAGACACTTCCTCAGGCTATGGTGTTGATGGGGACCCTATGGGGATGGTAATTTTGTTCCGTAGCTCTCTCTTTTTTGACTTTTTTCTTGTAGGGTTTCCATGGTTTCGGGTGTGGGTCGCATGACGCTGCCCCTCCCTTGTCTGTTGTTGTTTTCTCTCTTTTTTATATATATGGGGGGTCAGGAATAGTTTTTCCTCGCACCTTCCTTTCCCCATAAAAGCCAAAAAACCCTAAAAACGTTAAAAACAATAAAAACCCTACCAACCATAAAAACCCTAAAATATCGTATAAACCATTAAACGCATTAAAAAACCCTTTATACCCCAAAAGAAACCTATAAAACCCTAAAACAATAAAAATCCTAAAACACTAAAAATGTAAATAACTAAAACCTTAAAAACCCTAAACAACCCAAAAAACACATAAACACCCAAAAAACACTAAAAACCCTTTAAACCCACCAAAGACCCTAACAACCCAAAAAACAGTAAACAAACTTATAAACCACTAAAACCCCTTACAACATGAATAACCATTAAAACCCCTGAAAACTATTAAATCCCTAAAAACCCTAAAAACCCTTAGATACCCTAAAAGACATTAAAACCCCTAAAAGTATACGAAAGACCATAAAACCCTAAAAGACCTAAAAAGTATATTGAAACCATAAAAAACCATTAATACCATTGACACAGAAAAAAAACATAAATTACTAAAAAATACCAAAAAAATAAAAAACCATAAAAACACCAAAACCCCCCCAAAACCCGAAAAAATCATAAAACCCCTAAACCCTAAAAATCTTGAAATCCCATAAAAACAAAAAATAACTATAAAATTCCAAAAACAACACTAAACCCCCTTAAAACCATAAATCACCTTAAAACCCTAAAATCAATAAAATCCATTAAAACCCAAAAAATATATCAAAAAATTCCATTAAAGCCCCTAAAACACTGTAATACCATGAAAATAAAAAAACACCTAAAGATTAAAAAAATCCATATAAATCTCTAAAAAAACTAAAACTCTATCATATAAAAATGGCACAAAAATATCGTAAAAATATAAAAAACCATAAAAACCCTAAAAAATGAAACTATAAAAAACATGAAATCCCTAAAATTCATAAAAACCATAATAATACTAAAAAAACTAAAAAAAATAAATAACCTAAAACCCCTAAAAACAATAAAACCCTAAAGGTCCTAAAAAATGTACAAAATTACCAAAATTTCTAAAAACCATTAAACCAACTTAAAAAATAAAAAACCCTAATGTTTATAAATACACCTACAATTCATAAATCCAAAAATACCTTTTAAACCTAATACCCTAAGAACTATAGAAATCCAAAAAATAACATATGACCATTAAATACCCATGAATAATGCTAATTGATCCTAAAACCCCCCGAAACCGATAAAGACCCTAAAACCATATAAACCAATAAATGAACACAAACCCCTTAATGAGCTGAAACCACTAAAAAAATAAAGAAACCTAAAATCCCTAAAAATCCATAATAACCTAAAAAGGTCTCAAAACCCAAAAACACTAAAAGTGCTGTAATACCCAAAAAAACCCTAACCCCCCCCAGAAAACTAAAAATCCCAAAATCATAAAAACAATAAAAAACCCTAAACCCCCTAGTAAATTATGAATCCATAAAACCCTATGAAACCATATAAATTCTAAAACACCCTTAAAAGGACATGACTAACCCTAAAAATCCCTTAAAACCTTCAAAACCACTAAACCCATAAATTATACAAAAAATTAATTAAAAATCATAAAACCCCAAAAAATCCATAAAACCCTAAAAATCATAAAAATCTCATAAAATTCTAAAAACACTAAAAAACCTAAAAATAATAAAATACACCTTGAACACTAAATTTTATTAAATTCATAAACACCTTTAAATCCCAAAAAATCCTTAAACCAATTGAAAAACCAAAAAACCCCTAAAATCCTAATGAATCCTATAAAATAAAACATAAAAAAATAAAAAAACATAATACCCTAAAAATACAAAATAACCTAAAAACCCCAAAAACATGAAAAGCCCTAAATTCTACTCAGATCCCTTAAAAACCCTAGAATAGTTTAAAACCTATAAAATCCTTAGAAACCCCTAAAAGACAAATAAATCCTATAAAACACTAAAATAATCAAAACCACCAAACACCCGAAAAGCACAATAAAATTCTAAAACACCTAAAAACCATAAAAGACCCTTAAAATCAAAATCACCCAAAACACTCTCTAAAAACCAAAAAAACCCCTAAAAGACATAAAACTCCAAAAGCCCTAAAATCAAAAAATACTATAAAATTGAGAAAAAATATAAAATCCTAGACCCCATAAAATTCCGTGAAACACAAAGAAACTGCTGAAAACCACAAAAAACACAAAAACCCTATAACAGTCGTAATGATAGTAAAAAACCTAAACATAAAAAAACCCTAAAACCATAGAAACACTAAACCCCCTAATAATTAACCCCCCTAAACCACCTAACAATCAATGAAACCCCTAAAACCAAAAAACCCGTAAAATGTTAAAAAATTGTTAAAACCCTTAAAAATACATTAAACCTAGAGAACCACTAAATACACATAAAACCCCTAAAACAGTAAAATTTCTATAAAAATATCAAAACCCTTTAAACCGTAGACCCCATAAAAATATAACAAACCATAAAAACCCAGAACACCTATAAAACCCATAAAAACAAAAAAAAACGTAAACCATCAACATGCTAAAAACTCTAAAACCCTTAAAACCATTCAAATCCTAAAAACATTAAAACTCTGAAAAAAGCATAAATTATTATAAAACCCCAAAAAACATAAAAACCCCTAAAAGACACTAAAAATCATACAATACCCTAACAAAGATATAAAAACCAACAAATACCATAAAACCCCTAAACATCCTAAAATCCTTAAATCCCATAAAGTGACATAAAAATACTAAAACTCGTAAATAATAGTAAAATACCTTAAAACACCTAAATACACCTAAAAACTATAAAACCCATTAATCTTTCCAAATATTCAAAAAAAATACATGATACATAAGACCTAAAAATCCTTATAAACACCTATAAACCCTAAAAACCTTACAAATACATAAAAAATCCTAAAATAACATAAAACTCATAAATCCCCATTAACACCCTACAAACATCTATAAAAAACATAAAAACACCTAAAACCCCCAAAAGATCACTATAACATAAAAACACTTAAACCCAATAAAATTATAAAACCCCTAAGAACCATATAGATCCCTGAGAAATCTTTAAAAAGTTAAAATTGAAAAAAACAGCCAAAAGTATAAAAATAAAAAAAAATCCCAAAACACTAAAAAAATAATAAAAACAATAAAAACCCTTTAAAACAAGAAAAATGAAACCAGCACTAAAATTCCCTTAAAACCCAAAAAAAAACCTAAAACCTTTAAAATTATAATAATCGATAAAACCCATCCAAAACATAAAAATTCCGAAACCCCCTAAAAGATCCAAAAGAACTTAAAAGCCATAATATACCTTTAAAGACACTAAAAGACCCTAAAACCCAAAAACACCAAAAAAGTAGCTTTAGGAACCCTAAGAGTCCCTACCAACATTAAAATACCTAAACCCTAAACAACCCGTAATTCCCTAAAACCCCTAATAACCCTAAAATCCCCCCTCCCCCAAACCCCTAAAAATTTGATAAATCCCAAAATAACTATAAAAATATGATAAATACTAGACACCATAAAAGCTATGAAAACATTGAACCCTCTTGAAATACCTAAAATCCCCTAAAACACAGTAATCTCATAAAAACCATAAATTCCAAAAAAACCCAAAACCCAAACTCCCTAAACCCAATAAAACCACTAAACCCTTAAAAACCAGTATAGAGGTCTAAATTCAAAAAATAATGAAAGCCCTTAAAACCCCTATCCCCAGAGACCCTAAAAACATTTAAAACCCTATAAACCTAAAAAACATTAAAAAACCAAAAGAACATTAAAACCATATACCCATAAGAACCATAAAACTATTAAAAACCCATGAAAAACATAAAAAAAACATTAAACCCCAAAACCACCACAATCCCTAAAGCCCATAAAAACTGAAAATCTCTTAAGATCACTAAACACCCTAAAAACATTAATGACACTTAAAACACTAAAACACATGAATGATATAAAAAACCTCTTAAAAACCTTAAAACCATAAAAAACATAAATCCCTAAAAGAACATAAAACCCATAAAAATCAATAATACCCTAAAATCTAATAAAACACAAAAATATTTTAAAATCACATAAACACCCTAAAAACCGTAAGGAAACGCAAAAAATCCTAAAATCCCAAAGAACCAAAAAACAGAAAAAAAATCATAAAACATCCTAAAACCAAAGAATACCTAAAATACACTAACAACCCCCTAAAAACCGTAAAACCTTAAAAACATAGAAAACCTAATAAACCCTAAAAAAACTTATAAACCCAAAAATCCCTAAAAACACTTCAAATCCCTAACAAAACCTAAAAACCAGAAAACACCCAAATAATTCTTAACGAAACATAAAAACTCTAAAAACAATTAAATGACACAAACAACTAAAAAACTGTAAACACCATAAACAATATACCTAAAAATCATAAAAAACACTAAAACACCTAAACAACCTTAAAACATCATAGTATACCTAAAAATCTTACACTCTGGAAACACCTAAAACCCCTAAAAACCATAAAAACCTAAAAATTGATAAAAACATAAAAAACCTAAAAACATAAAAACCTATTAAAACACTAAAAGACATTAGAAACTCCAAAACCCTCAAAACCAAAAAAACAGTTCACACCCTAGAAAATACCAAGAAATCCAGAAACAAATAAAAACCAAAAAACCCTAAAAAGTCTAAAAACCTTAAAATTACTAATAACCCATTACAAATCCTAAAAACCATATGAATACTAATAACTCTAAAAATTCCAAAAACCATAAAAACATTAAAACCCCCTTATGAGCCTAAAAAACCCCCAAATACTAAATGAACCTCAAATCACTAAACAACATAAAAATCTAATAAATAGCCAATAAAACCCAAACACCTCATGAAATATAAAATTCATAAAAACCTAGAAAATCCAAAGAACCGAAAACAACAAAAAATTGTCAAAACCCCTTAAAGACCCAAAAAAATCACTAACAACACTAAAAAAACTTAGAACATTACAAAAAACCCCATAAAAACCAAAAAAACATCTAAAAATAATACAAACCCTAAAACCCCCAAAAACCATTATAAACCACAAAATCCCAATTAAATTTCTAAAGGCCCTGAAATTTCATGAAACCATTAAATCCCTTAAAGATCTATGAAACCAAAAAACCCCATGAACTCCCTAAAAACCTAATTAAACTATAGAAATCCCAAAAAACTCATAAAATGCCTAAAAGCCCAAAAAACATTAAATTACTCTAAAAACCTAAAACCTCTAAAAATAATGCAAACCCAAAGAAACATTAAAACCCCTAAAAACACTTGAATCCCATAAAACTCATAAAAAACCTAATAACTCTAAAAAACAAAAACATCCTTTAAAAACACTAAAAACCCTAAAATACAAAAAACCCTTGAAGTCCATAGAAAATAAAAATCTCAAAACCCCCAATAAATAATAAAAAACCCAAAAACACTTTAAACCCCCTAAAACCCATTAAAACAACAAAAACCGCATAAATACCCAAAAAAACATAAAAACCATAAATTACATACAAACAATCTAATATCCTAAAAACATTATATACCCATAAATGTTCCTAAACCCCATGTAAAAATCCCAAAATTATGCAAAAATACATAAACTCCATAAAAAACACTAAAAAATCTATTGAAAACTAAAGACATCTAGAAACCCTTAAATCCATAAAATTCCAAAAAAACTCCTAGAAATCCAAAACGCACATAAAAACCACAAAATTTCTAAAAAACTATAATACGCTAAAAAATCTAAAAACAAGAAAGCACCAAAAAACAATAAAAATCCCTATAATCCCAAATAAGACACTAAAAATCTCAAAAATGTTAATAAATCCTTTAAAACACTAACAACCAGAAGAAAACTAAAATCAAATAAAACCTAAAAATTCTAAGAACCTAAAAAATAGTAAAATCCCTTAAAATCATAAAAATAATAGAAACTCTAAAAATAGTAAAAAACCCCTCAAAACCTCATCCAAACCTACAAAACCCTAAAAACCCTTAAAATCTTAAAAACATAAAAGAACCCAATGAACTCTAAAAAAACTATAGACCCTAAAAAATCTAGAAACACTAAATCACCTTAAACATTACGAATCCTAAAAAAATTAATACTTAAAAACACACTAAAACACAAAATCCCCTAAATACCCTAAAACCCATAAAATACCCTAAGAACCCAAAAACATCCAAAACCCATAAAATCAAAAAAATAAATTAAAACAATAAAGTCCCTAAAATGGAAAAAAAATACATGCAAAACATTAAAAACCCATAACCCTAAGAAATAATAAAATTTCTAAACCCTATGAAAAACATTAAAACCCTAAAAAATCATAAAATCTATAAAAGCCCTTAAATGCCCTAAAATATATAGAATCCCCTGAAACCCATGTAAAACCCTAAATAACTTAAAAACCCATAGAACCCATAATGAATATAAAACCCAAAAAACCCTAAACCCATCCCATGAAACCATGAAAACCAATGAAAATGCCTAAAACCCATTTGAATCCCTAAAAACATTAAAACATTCGAAAACAGTAAAACCCTAAAATAAACCCTTAAATCCCTATAAAAAACCTATAAAATCCCAAAAAAATTAAAAAACAAAAAATCCCTAAATTATATAAAAACTATAAAAGCATTTTTAAACCACAAATGTTCTTAAAACTCCAAAAAAACACTAAAAACTCTAAAAAAAATTAAAAAACCCAAAAATCCCGAAATCCACTTAAACCCCCAAAAACCAAATAAAACCCTATAGCCCCTAAAAACTCAAAAACACCAAAAAACTTTAAAATTATATAAAACCCTAAATCCAAAAAAAATCCATAAAACCCAAAAAACAATGAAACCTTAAAAACCACAAGAAAACGATAAAAACCCAAAAAAACACTATATGACCGTAAAAACCCCCTAAATAACCCTTAATTTTTTATAAAACCCAAAATCCCCTAAAACCATAAATCACTGAAACCCTAAAACCCTAAAACCTCCAAAACCCCAAAATACCCTTAAACCCCCCCCCCAAAGTACCTAAAACGCCTTAAACCACCAAAAACATCAAAAAAACTTAAAATCACAAAAAACATGAAAAGACCCTAAAACCTCTTAAAACCATAAAAATATTCTAAAAACCCTTAACATATAAAAAATTTAAAGACCCTAAAAAACCCAAAAACACTAAAAACCGCATAAAATCCTAAAGGACATGAAAAACCTAAAACCCCAAAAATATCATAAAAACCCCTTTAAATAAAAAATATCAAAATAACCTAAACACATAAAAAACTATAAAAATAAAGAAAAACAAAACAACCCAAAATTCCTAAGCACCCTAAAAACATAAAATGCCTAAAACATAATAAAAACCATAAAAACAATGAAAACCACTAAAACCCAAAAGAATACATAAAACTATAAGAGCCCTAAACAATCCCTAAAATCCAAAAAAAACCTGAAAACCATAAAAACCCTAAAGCCCCTGCAATTTTTTTTAAACCCTAAATCGTTTAAAACCTTAAAATTCCAAAAATCATTAACATTATTTAAAATTCCTAAAACCCTAAAAACATTAAAAACCAAAAAAACCAAAAAAAGTCTTTAACAATCCTAAAAACCATAAGAACTCCTAAAAACCCTAAAAGATGAAAAACCTTGATTAAACCCCCCACAACCATAAAAACCCTAATAACCCCCCCCCCCCCACCATATACACACTACAAAACCTTTCAAATCCATAAATATTCCAAAAAACTATAAAATCCTTAAAAGAACCCTAAAAACAATAAAGATACCCTAAAACAAACCAAAAAAAATAAGAAAACACTAAAAACCCATAAAACCCTAAAAACAAAAAAAACCCCAAAACAAACACCAAAACCACCAAAACCCTAAAAAACCAACAAAACTACAAAAAATAATGAAAACCCAAACTAGAAACCCCTTATAAACATAGAATCCCTAAAAACTGTAAAACCCCAAAAATACCCTAAAAACCTTAAAACCATTAATGAACCTAAAAATTATAAAAAATAACCACAAACTAAAACTACTAAAAACCTTAAAAACACTGAAAACATTAAAATATTAAAACCCCCTTAAAATAAATAAATCCATAAAAAACCTAAAAACATGAAAACCCCGTAAACCATATATTCCCATAAAAACCCTAAAACTCTATAACCACTCAATATCCTAGAAAAACAAAAACATAAAAAATCCTACACACTAAAATCCATTAAAACCCGAATATAGAATAAAAACCCTAAAAACCCTATAAAATCCCAAAACAATAAAAACATCTAAAACTAGTAAAGACACTGAAACCCCAAAATACCCTAAAAATTCTAAAAACAACAACAAATTCTAAAAATATCCTAAAACCCTTAAAAACTCTAAAACCCCTTAAAACACAAAAAATATAAAACACTAAATCACTAAAAACATTAAAAACCATAAATCAATAAAGAATTTAAACCCCCAAAAGGCCTAAAAATCCTAAAAATTCCAAAAAATTCTAAAATTAAATAATCCACTAAAACCGTATAAATCATAGATACTAACAAAAAAACACTAAAAACACCCAAACCCATAAAAAACTAAATACCATAAATATAACCTAAAACACGAAAGAACTTAAAAAACAAAATAAAATTAAAAACACTTAGAGGTCCCTTAAAACATTAAAAAACTAAAAACCCAAAAATAAAAAACCCTAAAACCACTAAAAATCCTAGAAACCAAAAAAAACCTATAAATCCAATAAAAATTATAAAATTATAAAACAAATATAATTCCCCAAATACCAAAAAACCGTAAAATTACTCAAAACCATAAAACATTAAAATGATCTGAAAACACCACAAAACCCCCAAGGAACAAAAAACTATACAAATCTCTAAAAGACTGTAAAATATTAAAAGACCCTAAAAACATATAAACACTATAAAAGACACTAAAAACACATAATAACCCAAGAAACATTAAAATACCATAAGAAGCCAAAAAGATTATAAAATGATAAAAAGGTAACCAAAACCTGCAAAACCCCTAAAGGGCCATAAATCCCAAAAAAATAAAAAATGAAACTGAAAACCATAAACACCCTAAAGGACAATAAAAACCCTAAATCACCATAACACCCCCATTAAGGACCCCCAAAAACCCAAAATTCATAAAATAACCTTAAAATCCAAAAAACACTTTAGTTCCCTAAAACCCCTAAAAAACCTAAAACACCCTAAAAACCCTAAAAACAATATAATCATTGAAAAAACTCTAAAAGTCTCTAAAACACATAATTACACTAAAAGACCCTTAAACCATAAAAAATAAAAACACTAAGAGACACTAAAAACTAAATAATCACTTAAAACCTGCAAAAAACCCTAAAACCCTAAAATAATAAAAAATTAAAAGTCCTTAATAACAATAAAAATGACTAAAAAACTAAAAAATATAAAATACCATAAAACCCTAAACCCCTTAAAAACCCTTAAAATCCACAAACCCCTAAAAACCATAACAATCCCCTGAACCTAGAAAGTGCCCAAAACACTAAAACCCATAAAAACTCAAAAACCCTAAGAAAACACTAAAAAGACTAAAAACCCTAAAAACATAAAATAAACAAAAAATCCTTAAAACCCCAAAAGAACTTAAAAATGCTAAAACATCTAAAATACTCAAAACCATAAAAATTAATAAAACCCTAAAACCCCTAAAAACACTAAAAAGACAAAAGTAACAAAAATAACTAAAAAACCACACCCCTAAAAATCTAAAAAACTCTAACCCACCCCCCCAACCCAAAAAATCCCTAAATTACCCTAGCCCCAATAACACAATTAATACAACTAAAGCCCTAAAAACCTAAAATATACTAAAATACACCCAAACCCCTAATAATTATACAACCCTAAAAACACCTAAAACACCATACAACCCTTAAAAACCAATGAAATCCAAAAAATATATAAGACTATAAAAACCAAAAACATTAAAACACAAAAATTCCTAAAATTCCTCAACACCCCCCCAAAACCATAAACCACTAAAAACTCTAAAACCCTAAATTAAATAAAACCATAAATACCATAGAAACGCTTAAAAACCCATAAAACAACACAAAAACACCCAAAAACCACTTAAAAAAATTGAATGTCCTTAAAACCCATAAAGTACCCTAAAGACCTTAACAACACTAAATCCCCTAAACGTCATTAAAAACCAAACACCCCTAAAAGACCCTAAAAACCCTAAAAAAATATAAAATACCATATAAAGGATCTAAATGAAACATAAATCCTAATAAACCCCCCAAAAACTCTAAAAAACTCCCAATACACCATAAACCTGTATAAAAATCCTACAAAAACTAAAATCCCTAAGACCTTAAAAGACCCAAAAATCCAAAATTCTGAAGACTATATAAAAACTAAAACAACCATAAAAACCTAAAAATATGAAAAACACCTAAAAACTTCCAAAACCCCAATATCGCTAAAACCCCTTAAAATTCATAAAAACCTAAAAATTATAAAATATGTACAACCCTAAAAAACCTAAGAAAAACCAATACCCACCCCCAAGATATAAGAAAACCTAAGAATATATAATAAAACCACAAATCCTTAAACCCTTAAAAGGCCTATTTACCATTTTGAAACCAACCAACCCTTAAAACACTGAAAAACATAAAACACTAAAAACCTTAAATCCCCCCAAAACCCCCATAATGAACCTAAAACCTCTAAAACCCCTTAAAATACCTACAAATCCCTAAAAACCAAAATAACAAAAATAACCCTAAAATAACCCACAACAACATTAAAACACAAAAAAACCATAAAACCCTAAAAGCACATAAAATATCAAGAAAAAATCAAACCCCTAAGAACCCCTAAAACCACTAAAACCAAGAAAGACACCAAAAATCCATAAATCCATTAAAATCCTAAAACCCCTAAAAAAATAAAAAACTATAAAAACATAAAATCTATAAATCCCATAAAATACTATAAAAACTATAAAACCCCTAAAAGAAACAAAAAAGTCCTAAACCCCTATAAGAACCCTAAAAGCCCTAAAACATGAAAACCATAAAAAATGCAATGAAATCCTGAAAAATATAGAGTCCCCAAAACATTAGAAGGATGATAAACATACTAAAACCCTAAAAACTCTAAAAACACCAAAAAAAACTAGAACCCTAAAAGCCCTTGAAAACGTTAAAAACATTGAACAACCCTAAACCCCCTAAACCTATTAAAAAAAATAAAACCCCTAAAAATCCTTACAACACTGAAAAACCCTAAAAACCATGAATCCCCTTTCAAATTCTATAAAACCCCTAAAACGCCTAAAAACCCTAAATCCCTAAAAATAATCAAAAGTATAAAAATCATATCCAAAAACATAAAACCCAAAAAACCCCATGAAACCCTATAGCCCATAAAGAAAAAAAACAATACCCCTTAAAACCATAGACAACCCAAAAACCCAAAAACCCCCTACAAAACTAAAAACAATAAAAACACTAAAACCCTATATAAACAGTAAAAATAACTCATAACCCCTGAAAACCATATAAATCCCTAAAATCCATATAAACCCTAAAAGACCAAAAAACACTAAACACCTAAAATGATACAAATCCTAAGAGACCATAAACCCCTAAAAGATCATAATATCCATAAAAATCCTAAAATACCATAAACCACTTAAAAATCCTAAAAATCATAAAATCATATAACTCGTAATAAAATTAAAACCCAAAATTACCATAAAATCAGAAAAAACTAAATCCCTTAAAGAAATCATAAAAACCATAAAAATCTAAAAAACCATAAAACTCCTAAAAACCCGAATACCCCAAAAACCCCAAAAAACCATGAAGTTCCATAAAAACAGTAAAACACCCTTAAACCAAAAAACCCCTAAAACTAATAAAGACACTAAACCCCTTGAAACCCCTAATATGGGTATAAATCCATAAACACCTTCCAAACTATAGAAAACACTAGTACCATAAAACCATAAATACACTAAAACCCCAAAAAGTCAATAAAAAAATTAAAATAAATGTTAAAACCCTAAAACACTTAAATACCATAAAAACATAAAGAATCACTAAAATACATGAAAAACCAAAAATAACCACACAAAAACCGAAAAATTCCTCAAAACCCCTAAAACCCAAAAGAATTTAAAACAATTAAAAACCATGAAAACCTTAAAAGCCACTAAATTCCCTATGTAATGGACAGATAAAGTATTCCTCCGAGTGATAAATCTTCTCCTCCCCTCACGTCTTGCGGCTTTGATATATGGTTTTAGCTATGGATCACTAGTTGCTGGATCCGATTCGCACGGAGGTGACTTCGAATCTACCATCTTCGGGATCCCTGTCTGATTTCTACTTGCATCAGTTCTATGTGGTCTAGATCTAGGATGCTAGATCGGTGTATTCCTTAACAGGTCTGGGATCTTTTAGTGGCTGTGAGAGCTTGGTGTTGGGCTTGTTGTTCTAGGTGTCCTGTTTGGATTTCCCCTATCCTTGGGATCTCATTGCGGCCTTTGCGCACTCATCACTACCTTCAGGTTGATTGATGTAATATGCAGTAGGCTCCACTTGGACTTTGATATCTGGTCACGGATGTGGTTTTCTTGGTGTAGGACATGGAACTTCTGGCCAAAAAATCCATGCCCGGCTTCTTCTTGGCTTGACGTGGGTTTTGGTGTGCTCTGGTCTCCTCGGGATTGGCTCGAGTGGCCTGGAAAGGGAGGCCCTACATTTCATTTCTTCTGGTTTATTGCGATTTTGTTCAAATGCTGTTGGTATTTTGTGGTGGTGTGTGTTTATTGTGGTTTCTTCTGCTGGTTGCTGGTAACTACATTTTGGAAGATGAAGTTGCTTGGTGGTGACTGTTATGATGGTGTTTTGTAGTGGGTTGTTGGAGGGTGGTGTTTGTGACTTTGTGGTGCTAAGGATTAGTTGATAAATTTTCTGCATATAGTTTGGTGTCGTTGGTTATAGGGAGATTAGGGGTTGAGAGGTGATGTTGGAGACTTTTCAGTTTTTCTGCTTTGTATGTTTTTTGGTTTTTTTCATTTGGGGTTTTTTTGGGGTTGGGGTTGTAAAGGGTGTTATGGGTGTGGGTCGTTTGACCCCCTCCCTTGATTGCATCATCTTTTTTTCTAATAAATTTGTGGGGGTCTGAAATATCATGACCCTCACATCAACCTTTCCCCGAGATTCCAAAAAAACCGTAAAATCCATGAAAGTCCAAAAAGACCCTAAAGGTCCCTAAAACCCTAAAAAACCGAAAAGACCATAAAACCCCTTCAAAAACTCCAAATGTTCCTAAAAATTACCCCTAAAACCCTTTAAACAAAAAATTGGTAAAAACCCTTAAAAACCCAAAACCCCCCTAAAATTTCCAAAAACCAAAAAATCCATAGATTACCAAATATGAAAAATACACAAAAAACGTTAAAACAATCATAAAACCCATCAAATCCCTAAAAACCCTAATACCCATAAAATCCATAAAAATAATAAAAATAATGAAAAACCCAAAGACCATTAAAATACATTAGAACCCTAAAAACAGTAAAACCAATTATAAATACCTTAAATAATAAAAGACCCTAAAATCCATAAAAATCCCTAAAAACCATAAAAATTCTAAAAATCTAAAAAAACATAAAAAATGATATAACCCCAAGATACCCAAAAAACCAAAATAATAATTTTAAATTATAAAAAAATATAATAAAAACTCTAAAAAACTATTTAAAATTCTAAAAACCCATGAAACCAATTATAAACCTAAAAACCCTAAAAACCATAAAAACTCTAAAAACCCAATAATCTCAAAAAACATTTAAGACACTAAAAAACCTTAAATATCCTAAAACCACTAAAATCATTAAAACCTTGCAAAAATCTAATTCCCTTCAAACCCTAAAACAACATAATACTCATAAAAACTTTATGGCTCCTAAGAACTATTAAACTTAAACAAATAATAAAAACAACTAAAAACCTCTAAAACCTAAAAAGCCCCAAATGCCCCTAAAACCCCTAAAACCCTAAAAACCCATTAAGACCTCAAAAACATAATATCCATAAAACCAATAAAATACACTAAAACCATTAAAAACAAAAAACCCATAAATTACCCCAAAAGGCCCTAAAACCCTAAAAATTGTAAAATTCCCAAAAAAATCATTAAATACCCTAATACCCTTTGAAAAACAAGAAAGGAAATAAATTACCCGAAACCCACTAATAGACTCTAAAACCCCCAAAAAATACCTAATTAAACCTAAAACCCTAGAAACACATTAAAATTTAAAATATTTTTAAAATATCCTAAAACCTCTAAAGGACCCTAGAAACAATAATAAGCATAAAGGAACCTGAAACCCCTAATAAAACTGAATGCCCCTAAACCCAAAAAAATAACAATGGACCCTTAAAACGTGAAAACCTAAAGGGACCCTAAAAAACTATGGGGCCCTAAAAAAATAGCAGTAAATGACCCTAAAAGCCATAAAACCAAAAAGGTCATCAACCCCCTTTAAAGCATAAAACCCAGAAAAATCTTAAAAATAACCTAAAATAAACCAAAACCTTAAAAACTCTATATGCCCATAATACCTTAATAGATTATGAAAACCCTAATAAATTTAAGGAACTGAAATATTTTTGAACTCTAAAAACCCCAAAATGACCTTAAAGAACTAAAACCACAAAAACTGTAAAAAAAACTAAGAATCCTAAAAACCATTAATATTCTAAAAAATCATAATAATCCATTAAACATAGTAAAAACCTAAAAACCAAAAAATAAATAAAAACCATAAATATCCTTAAAACCCCCTTCAAACTAAATAAATTCCTAAAAACTTACAACCCTATAAAACACTAAGGAACCTAAAATCTAAAAAAACACTGAAAGGATCCTAAACCCCCTAAAATTCCAAAAATTCATTAAACCCCAAAAGATCAATAAACCCTAAACCCCCCCTAAAAACACTAAAACCACTACATAAACATAAATATCATAAATAACCCTAAAATACCTAAAAAACCTAAAAGTCCCCATATAACCTAAAAACCCTAACCCCTCCCCCAAATCCCTAAAAACATCAGAAGACCCTAAAACCCCCACAAAACTCTAAACACCCATAAAAGACTCTAAAAGACTCTAAAACCCAAAAACCCCTAAAAAACTAAAACAAACTAAAAACCCTAAAATCCCTAAAATTCATTAATATACTTAATAACACTAAATACACAGAAAACCCTAAAACCATAATAATCAAAAAATGCTAAAAATACTATAAAACCCTAAAAGACCTAAAATCCAAAAAATAGTAAAAATCATACGCACCCAAACCTTCTAAATACCATAAAAATCTCTTAAAATCCCCTAAAATCCCTAAAAACCTAAAAGATGAAAAATAACCAAAGGAAACTAGAATACACCTAAAACCCAGGCAATCCCCAAAAATCCTAAAAACCATTGAAACAAAAAAACATAAAAAGTTCAAAAATCAAAAAATAAAATTTGAACCCCTAAATAATCATAAAAAACTAAAATCCTTAAAAGTTCTAAAATCCAAAAAAACTATAAAATCACTAAAAACTATAAAAATACTTAAAACCCCTAAAAATATTTAAAAAACTAAAAGTCATAAGAACGCTAAAACCCAAAAAACCTCTAAGAAAACACAGAAAACCAGGAAAACCCAAAAACACAAAATCCCCTAAAAATTATAAAATTACTAATAATTAAAAAAACACCTAAAAGTCCAAAAAACATAAAAATCATGAAACCCTAAAAATCATTAATGACCTAGAGTAATCCCTAAATTCACTAAAAACCCTAAAAGACCCTAAAAACTATAAACCCTCTCAAAGGATCAAAAAATACTAAAAACCCAAAAAAATATATTTAAAACCCTATAAAAACATTAAAACCCTCAAACACACTAAAAACCATAAAAAACAAAATCCCTAAAAAACAAATAAACCACATGGAATCCATAAAACCCCCCAAAAGCCCAAAACCCTCTAAAAACCTAAAAGTGCCAGACTGCCAAAAAAATCTAAAAACACTATAAACCCAAAACTCCCCTAAAATCGTAAAATCCCAAAAAAATGCAAATACCACGTAAAACCACCATAAAACCATTAAAAGAAACAAAAACACTAAAATACCATGAAACCATTAAGAAATCATAAAAATCACTAAGAAACTAAAAACCCCAAATAGACTAAAAATCCATAAAAACCAAAAAAAACTCTAAAAAATAATATTCCCTAAAAACAAAAAAAATACCAAAAAACCTCCTCACACCCTTAAAACCCCTTAAACCCCCCAAAAAACCAAGAACCATAATAACCCTAAAAACCTACGAAAACCCAAAAATCTCATAAACTCACTAAAACACTAAAAACCCTAACGACACTAAAGACCCATTAAAATTTCTAAAAACCCCTAAAAACACCAGAAACCGTAAAACCCAAAACTCTTTTAAAAACCTAAAAACACTAAAAACATAAAAATTTTAAAACACTAAATAACTTGAAACCCTACACCCATTAAAACCCCTAAAACCCCTAAAAAAACTCCCTAAAGGACCATATGACCCCTAAAAGAAATGAAAAAAGCCTAAACCCCTAAATATCATAAAAACTAAAATAACCCCTCAAACCCTAGAAACCATATAAATGTAAAATATACAAAAAACATTAAGAACTTTAAAAAAATCTAAAACCTCTCAAATGGTACTAAAACCCCTAAAAACCAAAAAATACCTTAAAAATATTAAATGAACCTAAAACCCTAGAAAACCGAAAATACACTATAACGCAAAGAAAACTCCTAAAGACCATAAACCATCCTAAAGACCTACAAGACTCTAAAACCATGTTAGGATCCTAAACCCATTAAAACCCATAAAATACACTAAAATTACCTAAAAAACCTCAACAATCCTAAAACCCCGAAAACCCCAAAGGACCTAAAAAATCCTTAAAAACATAAAAATGACCTTAGATATCCAAAAAAATAATAAATGACAATAATAACTCGAAAAATCCAAATGGACACAAAAAACCTAAAATCCCTAAATGACACTAAAATACTGAAGGTTCATAAAAACATTCAAAGGACCTAAAAATCCTAAAATACCCAAAAACATTTTAAAACCCTAAAACCCCTAAATGGACCTAAGAAATCATAAACAACCATAGATTTCCAAGAAGTCCCGAAATTACCCCAAAAATCCAAAACCCGTAAAACCACTGAAATATCTTAAAACCCATAAAAACTCATAAAAACATTAAAAATGGTAAGAACCCAATAAAACCCTAAAACCAAAAAATTCCATAAAAACCTGAAAAACCCTATAACATTAAACACACTAAAAGCAATAAAAACAATAAAAACCCAAAATAATCAAATAATTCTAAAAACCCTTAGAAATCTAAAAAACGTAAAAGCCTTTAAAATCGTAAAAATATTTAAAACACCTAAAAACAATAAAAACCCAAAATGACCATAAAAACACTAAATCCCAAAAGTAACATAATCCCCCGGAAATCCCATAAAGACACTAAAGAACCCTAAAAACTATTTAATGGAATATAAATCCCTAAAACCATAAAGGTCCCTAAAACCCACAAAAACCCCTAAGTTATCAAAAATACAATAAAAACCCTAAAAAATCAAACAAATACCTATAAATACCAGAAAATAGTCTAAAACCACTGAAACCTAAAAATCCCAAAGAATTAGTTAAAGAACCTAAAAAACAAAAAATACACTAAAATGCCCTAAAAAATATTAAAAACCCTAAAAAACATTGAAATACTAATAGAACCTAAAAACTAAAAAAAATAACAAAACCTGAAAACACTATAAAAAAATAAAAAACATAAAACCCTGAGAAGCATAAAGGCCTTAAATCCCTAAAATACTCTAAACCCCCTAAAAATAAGAAAACCCCCCAAAAACATAAAGATCCCTAAAACCCTAAAAATATATTTAAAACCAATAAACACATAAAAACATTAAACGCCCATACACCCCCTTTAAATCAAATAATATTAATAAAAATCCTTAAAAAGTCCCCAAAACCATATAAACACGATTAAACCCAAAAACAACTAAAACATTTAAAAACCATGAATATATATACATATATATATATAACCTAGACCCCCAAAAAAATATAAAAACCACTAAAATCTTTAAAACACCTAAACCCCACAAAATACCCCTATAAAACACTTTATGCCCCTAAAACTCCTAAAAAACTAAAAACCCCATAAATAATTAAAAACAAAATAAACCACTTCCATCTTATTTTTATTTTATTATGACACCAATTTTAAGGAAAAAGTGGGAAAATGCTTTAGGAACAACCATACAATCATCCAACACCATAGGTAATAATTATATCTTAGAATTGTAGTCTATGCCTTTTAGAAGACACACCTTTGTGGAGACTCTGTTGAAGAGTGTCGTCCATTCCATCCTGATCATGTTTGATGATGTCTTCAATGTTGTTTTCCATCTTGTACCATGTTTAGATTAGTTCATACATAGTAATCTACTTTCTTTTGAATCCATTTTCTAATATGATATTATGTTTTCGAACCCTACTACCCTTCTCCTCGTTAAGATTTGACTAGATGCATCTCCAAAAAAATATGTCAAACTCTACTTGAGTATCATTGAACACAAGTTCCTTATCTATGAATTTTTCATTTCAATTGATGATGGAATCCCAAACATCACACTCAGTAATTGATTTACCACTCAGGGGGATAATAGGTTTTTCAATAATTGTATTAGCATTTAACAGATCCATGATAGGAGATTCACCTGCTTGTGATTCAATCTCCTTAGGGGTCTCAACATTTGTATGCTTGGCGGAGAATTTATTCATATAAGTTGTGTTGTTGCCAAAAAATTTCAAAACCATTGTAGGTGGTCTACCTTTACTTGAGGATCATGTTGTGGGGCGACTAGGTAGATTTGAATAATATTTTCTTCTTCATGGCCTTCAAGAGTTTTTAATGAAACCATCATAATCTATAATAGTATTCTTTGATTTATTTCAATAGGATCTAGGATATTCCTATTCAATGATCGTTTCCTTGGGATTGACAGTAGATTCCAAGGTAGATTGCTCAACTTGAGAATCTTCCTGACAAGGGGTTCTTTTCCGGGGAAGCTGGAGCATCCATTTACCAAAAAACATAGTCCACATCTTCCTACAGCACTACAAATCTGTTTTTGTAACCCATAA
The DNA here is from genome assembly GCA_963277665.1 of Viscum album. NCBI lineage: Eukaryota > Viridiplantae > Streptophyta > Magnoliopsida > Santalales > Viscaceae > Viscum > Viscum album. The sequence goes on along the minus strand of OY728152.1, from coordinate 872,001,257 downwards.
GAAGCTCTTTGTCAACATCAAGAGGTAGAGCATCCTCTCTGGACTCTCTAGCAGTCTCATCACCCTTCACTTGGGAACATCTTCTGCCATATTTCACCATCTCTTCAAAGGAAGTGGGGGCCTAAGAACTTGTTCCAGCCACTAGCCATCTCCCTGAACCATGTTCTTGATACCCAAATTGTGTCTTAATATATCAAATAAATCAGAGACCTTTGGTTCTGAGTGACTCAAATGCATATCATTCTTATTTTGTAGGGGAAACCCAGCATCTCTGGTGGTCAGTCGCACCCCCTTTGGGAATGTAGGATGCCTACTTGACTTAGTGCCTAGGAGTCCTCCCACAGAGACCTTACACCATGCATCATGAATGATCATAACATCATACCCATAGGAAGGAATCTCCCAAGAGTTTCCAAACTCCTTCTAATTGGAAGGCTCTATGTCGATCGAATTAGCCACATTTAAAGAATTCAATGCATGCATGATATTACATCTAAAACATCCCAATGTTGAGTGATCTTGGAGGAAGCCTGAGGCATAGTAATGAGTCCATGACTCGTAAACAACCTGCTACTTGGCCCTATCTTCACATTCAATATCAATCCAGACAAAATCCAAGGGGGTTCATAGATATTGACATCTATGAAGATTCTAGGTTCAATGGGATGGAAAACTGCTTGGATCCTAGTGTCTGTGACCAAGAAATGTCCTAGCATATTACCAAGAATCCGCAATAAGGAATGATTTTGGAATGATAGAGGAAAACCTGGAAGATAAAACCAAATATTCATTGTATCTAGGTCACACATTAACTTCAAATCAAAGGAAAAATGAAGGATAAATAATTGATGATTGTTGACAGAGAGAAAACTGCTGGACCATGTGAGAGGAAGATCTTCACCAGAGGAAAGTTGAACCATAATTTTCCGAGAGTCGAGAAGACCGACAACAACACGATGATGAAGAACACAACGGTTTTAGACGAATATGTCGACTATATACACCAAAGGTGTCCATTGAACAAATCGAGCAACCAATCTAAGGTTGTGTAGGGATGAAGCCTCTAAAAACTATGCGAGAAAAATCATAATAGAAGGGGATCCAAAGAAAACCTGGGGACTTTTGGGGCTATCTTTAGACTAGGGAACATAGGGAGTAATCCTGGGATGGTGAAGGGAGAAAAGCGAAGGGAAGGGTGAGCGTGAGAAGATGAGACGAGGCTATTACCCCCCTCCCCCTCCGGGAGGGGAGGAGTCCTCAGCTAGTCCCGGAATCCTAGCGCACCCGGGAAAACAAATATGCAAGAATATATTAATCATATATTTCATTAATAAATCCCTAAAATACAATAAAGGGACTTAAATACCTCAAAAAGACCATAAAAACCTAAAAATCATAAAAACAAAATTTAAACCCAAAAGTCCCATAAAATCAAAAAATCCTAAATATCATTAAAATCCTTAAAACCCTAAAGCCCCTTAAAAACTATAAAAAAATATATAATACCTTTTAAACCCCTTAAACAACCTAAAAAACATAAAACCCCATAGAATTCTAAAAACTCAAAAACAACACTAAAAACCATTAAATCCCAAAAATATATAAACCCATAAAAAATATATTGTACCCTTGTGAACATAAAAATCCCAAAAAACCCTAAAAAAATTAAACTCCCAAAGAACCGAAAAACCAAAAAAAAACAGAAAAACTCATATATTTCATAACAAATGATAAAAACCTAATTTTTTTAAAACCCTTATAAACCTTCAAACAAAAATAAAATAGTAAAAATCCAAAATTTCCAATGAAACCCTAATAACCTAAAACCATGAAAAAATGTAAACAACCTAAAAAACCTTAAAACCCCAATACCACTAAAAACCACTAATGAACCTGACAACTCTAAAACCCTAAAACCCATTAAAGACTCAAAAACACGATAATGACCCTAAAATCATATAAACCCAAAAGAAACCCTAAAAATCAATAAAACCAAAGAACATTTTTAAAACCATAAAATCCTTAAAAAGAACTAAAATTCAGAAAAATCCCTTAAAACCGAAAAAATATCTAAAACCCCCGAAAACCCAAAAAGACTTGAGAAAAGCTGAAAAAAACCTAATTCGCATAAGAAATTCAAATAAAATACTAAAACCCCCAAAAAACATTAAAACCCCCCAAAAAAACCTACTAAACCCTAAAACCCCTAAAACCGCCAAAAAGCCAAATAAAACCAAAAGGTACCTACAAAACACTAAAAGAACCATAAAAACACAAAAAACTAAAAAAACAAAACAAAAAAAAGACTAAAAACATGATAAACTATTCCAAACCCTATAAATGATTCTAAAACCCCCCCAATCTCAAAAAACAATCCAAATCATTAAAACCATAAAACCCATGATTTTTCTAAAAAGCATAAAAACATGAAGAACCCTAAAAACACTCAATTAAACCAAATATACACAAAACCATTTGAAATACACTTACCACCCTTAGAAATAATAAAAAAACTAAAAACTATAGAAACCCATAAATAGCCTAAAACGCATAAAAACTACTTGAAGTCCTTATAAACAATAAAACCCCTAAAAGACCATAAAAAACAATAAATACTAAAAATAATATTTAAAACCGTTAACCACCCAAAAACCTATAATCCCTAAAGGTATCTAGAAACCACAAACCCTAAAACCCTGAAAACCTTAAAACCCCTGAAAACCCGAAAACTAACTCAAATACTTAAAATCCCTAAAAACATAGAACCCTAAAAGGTCATAAAAACCCTAAAACAATGAAAAATCCCAATAAATCCTAAAACACCAAAAAATCCATTATGAACCATAAAACTCCCAACCCCCCCCCCCAAAAAAAATCCCTAAAACCAATAAAAAGATAAAACCCCCATAAAACAATAAAACATTAAAACAACTAAAAATCACTAAAAACCATGAAATATCATAGAAAAATAAAAAATATAAATAACCTAAACCCATTAATAACCAAAAACCCCAAAAATCCACTGAAAACCAATGGAGAATAAAAAAGCCACTAAAAACACGCAAAATTTCTAATCCCCCTAAAAACACTAAAAGCACTAAAAAACAATAAAAAATAATAAAAACTCTTACACCCCCTAAGAACCCTAATAACCATGAATACCCTTAAAAATATTACAAACCCTGAAACCCATAAAAACATTATAAGACCCCAAAACCCCTTTAAACCCAAAAAAGAAAAAAAACTATTAAAAAACTAAAAGTTACTAAAACCCCTATAAAACAATAAAATACCCTTAAGACCCATAAAATCTGTTAAAAACACTAAAAAATATAAAAACAATAAAACCATAAAAACACTATAAACCCTAAAACCCCTAAAACCCCTAAATATCCAAAGAACCCCTAAAAAACCTAAAAACCATAAATCCGTGTAAAAAAACTAAAAAAACTAAAATTATTAAAAACACTAAAAACCATATATAACCCTAAAAACCCAAAAACCATTAAATTCCTTAAAATCCCATGAATCTCCTAAAACCCGCTAAAAATCCATCAAAACACTAAAAACACTTAAAACCCAAAAAAATCATTAAAACAAAAAAACATCCCTAAAACACCTAAAAACAATAAAAACCCATAGAGATACATAAAATACCTTAAAATAATAAAAAAATTGAAATCTCTTATGACATGTTAAATATCAAAATACATCAAAAACCAATAATAACAAAAAAACCTACAAACTCATAAAACCCCCTTAAAACACTAAAAATAAAAAAATACTAAAAAAATAAACAACAAAAAACCATAAAAATTATAAAAGATATAAATCCCCCCAAAAGACCTTAAAAACCTAAAAACCGTAAAAGACCCTAAAATCCTTATAGAACCTCTAAAATACTGTAAAATTCCATAATAACCCTAAAAAACGAAAAAAATAAAAAAATGACAAAAAGAAAAAACCATAAAGAACCATAAAAGCACAAAAAATACTACAACCCCAAATCCATAAAAACCCTAAAAATAATAAAAAAATTCCAAAAAACTAATCCTAAAAATAATAAAAGAAACCTAATACCAAGAAAAACATCTATTCCCACATAAAATCCTAAAACCCCCTAAAATTCCCTAAAACTCCATTAAAACCCAAAAACACAAAAAACCTATAATAATCCCCAAAACCATAATTGTTTAGAATAATATAAAACCACAAAATCCCATTTAAAATCCCTAAATAATTAAAATAACAAAATGACCATAAATTCCCCTAAAATATAATACCCCCAATAACCATAAAATCCCAAAAAACACTAAAAACCCTAAAAACCATAAGAACAAAAATTTCCCCTAAAACACTAAAAACCATAAAACACAAAATCCCTTAAAAGGGAAAAAATACTCTAAATACATTAAAAATCCTAAAACCTATAAAAACCCATGATAACCCTAAAAAACATTGAATCACCACTAAAACATCTAACAACACTAATACTCCTAAAAAAATTAAAACACCCCAGATCAAAAAATATTCTTAAAAACACCTAAAGTACATAAAAACAAGAAACCATCCAAAAAGACCCTAAAAGATGATAAAACCCTATGAATATCTCAAAAATACTTATAGAAACCTTAAAATAACCTAAAATATCTCAACCACCCTAAAACCATAAAAATAATAAATATCATAAATCTCTTAAAAATCCAAAAACCCCTAGAATCCCCCAAAAACACCAAAACCCCTAAAAATCCTCAAAAACATAAACACCCATAAATAACTAATAGTCACTAAAAATAATAAAAATGCTTAAAAGATCCTAAAAATAATAAAACACTAAAAACTCTAGAAAGTATGCAAATAATAAAAAACCATGAAACCCTTAAGGACACATATAACCCCAAAAAACATTAAATTCCCAAAAAACATCTAGAAAAAAACCTAAAAATACCTTAAAAACCATAAAACCTGTAAAACTCTAATAAAATAGTAAAGACTCCTAAAATCCATAAAAACCCTAAAATCATGAAAAGCAAAAAAATAAAATCCATAAAAAACACTTCCAAATCCATAAATCACTAAAAATCCATAATTTCAAAAAATAAACCCTCCAAAATTCCATAAAACCCAAAACAAATTTTACACTAAAACCCCTAAAAACCGAAAAACCACAAAAACCCATTAAAAAAATAAAAATTCATGAAATACAGAAAAGAAAAAAAACCAAAAACACCATAAAAAACAAAAAACCCAAAAAAAACCCAAAAAACCCCTAAAAGTCATATAAACCTTTGAAACCCACAATGCCTAAAATTTAGTTGAAACCCCTAAAAGCTCAAAAAGAAAAGAAAATTCCCATAAAACATCTTGGACCCTAAAAACATTAAAAAAAACCCCAAAATGCCCCAAAAACCTATAAAAACCTAAAAACCATAAAATACCTTAAATTCCCTAAAAAGACCCTAAAAGTACAAAATACCCATTAAACATCATAAAAACCCTTAAAAACCTACAAAACCTAAAACCCTAAAAACCCTAAACCCTGTAAAAACCCAAAAAACACTAAAACACCCTAAAATTATAAAAACCTATAATTATCCCCCCCCCAAACTCTACAAAACACATAATTTCCTTAAATACCATGAAAAACAAAAAACCCAAAAAACCCCTACAAAAACCTTACAACCACTAAACAACCCTTCAAAATTGGGAAAATCCTAAAAAACCATAAAATACCAAAACCCCCTAAAACTATTAAAAACTATATGAAATAATAAAATGTTAAAAAATAAAATAACTCAGAATCCCTAGAAACCCCTAAAACCCACTAAAGCCCCTAAAACTTAATAAAACCCTAAAACACTAAATAACGCTATAAATACTAAAAAATATTTTATAAACCCTATAAAACACTATAAGACCCCCACAACACTAAAAAGTATAAAATTATCTAAAAATACATATAAAACCCTTAAAAACCTTAAAGACCTGAAACTTACCTAAAAAACCAAAAAAACTACAACCCATAAAAAATCGTAAAACCCAAAAAATAAAAAAAAAACCCTTAAAACACCTGAAAACACTAAAAACCCTAACAGATATATAATCCCAAAATACATTTAAACCCCATAACATCCCAATACTAGTAAAATCCCTAAAAACACAACCCCACCCTAAAACCATAAGAATCCAAAGAAAAAAAATTAAAAACCCTATAATCCCAAAAAATCCAAAGGGCCCCAAAAAAACATAGATAATCTAAAAACCCAAATAACCATTAAATCATAAAACCCCCAAAAAATAAAAAAACCCCAAAACCCCCATAAATAAATTAAAATCGTAAATCCCTAAAAATCCAACAATGCTGAAATCCCTAAAAACCTAAAAACTATAAATAACTCGAAAAATCCCATAAAAACCCTAAAACCCCAAAGCCACAAAAAAAATTAAAACTCGTAAAACCATAAAAATCTAGATGTCCTAATGACTGTAAAACCCCCTTAAAGACCTAAAAACAAGAAAACCCCTAAAAACCCTAAAACCCATAAAAGTCGCTAAGACTTAATAAAAACCCTAAAAGACCATAAAAACATTTAAACAACCTAAAAATCCATAAGAAACCTAAAAAATATTAAGAACCCAAAAAAACCTAAAAAAATGAAAACTCTAAAATATCATAACATGATCCTAAAACCCATAAAAATAAAATAAAATACTCTTAATCCATAAAAATCCAAAAAAATATCCAAAAAGACAATGAAAATACTAAAAATAAAAAAAGCCCCAAATAAAATCCAAAAAAACTAAAACCCATAGAAAAACTAATTAACCCTATCAAACATTAAAAATACTCAAAAGAAATTAAATACCCATTAAATCCACAAAATAGTAAAAACCCTAAAACCACTAAAAACCAAAAAAACCCTAAAAACCATAAAAAGACTAAAAAATATCTAATACTATTAAAAACGTGATTACCCTAAATGATATGGAAACCCCCTAAAAACACGAAAATATAAAATCACTAAAAACACTAAGATCCCTATAGAACATTAAAAACTCAAAAAACACAAAAATCCCAAAAAAATACACTAAAATCCCTAAAACCCTAAAACCCCTAAAAATCCTAAAAACAATAAAACCTGAAAAAATTAATTAAAAACATAAAAACCTTAAAAAATCCTAAAACCCCATACTATTCCCAAAACCCATTATTCCACAAAATCCCCTCAAACCATGAAAAATCCTAAAACCACAAAAAACCCCAAAAACCCATGAAGAACCTAAAACACAAATAAAACCAAAAAATATAAAAATACCAAAAAATCCTAAAACCCTAAAAATCCTTAAAAACCACTTAATACTGTTAATCCCTTAAAAACCATAAAAACTAAAAAAAAATTCCTTTCCTTAAAACATTAAAAACATTCAAAATAATTTTCTTTTAAAACCTCTTTGAAAAATAATTAATGAAACATTTTAAAAATAATTGAAAATATTTCATGAGTAATATATCCTTTACATTATTAAAAAGTATTTTTAATACATAACACATTTTATAAAAAAAAATTTGAAAATAACTTTGAAAAAATTTAAAGAAATATTTAAAATATATTTTCAAAAAAATTTAAAACAAAAAAAATAAAATACTTTTCCATTAAATTGATCTTCAAATTTCATTTAAAAACATTTTTGAATATATTTTTAGAATACAATTTTTTTTAAAACACATATTTCCAACCAAAAATATAAATGATGTTGGATTTTATTAAAAACATTATATTAATTATATTATGTACTAAAGAGTGTAAAAATGTAAATATTACGTGAATATATCATGTATAAACATAGTATAATAAAATTAATGAGATTTATTGAGTTATGGATCTTAATAGTTCAACAATGGAAGCATAATCAGAAATGATATTGATAAACGATGATATTGTGGTAATAAACTCTTTCCAAATTGGTAACATTGAATCATAATTACATTGAGAGAATAGAATTACATAATGTGCATAATATCATGAATAGAAAGGTATTCATGATTAAAAATTTCAAAGGTAGTTACATGCACCTTATAAAATAATATAGGTTCAAAACCTAACATATGTCTCAAAGAAGGAAAATTGAGATAAAATTACATTAACGATTTGGTAAATTTGAACTGTACACCCCATGAAAGATATATCCTAAAATGTACAGGTAAATACCCATAAATTTAAGTATGTGGATCAAATAATACATTAATGGGTATTATATACACCACACAAAATAAAGGAGTGTTGACTTTGGCATATGACTTGTAGAAACAAAAGTGAGACTAGAAATCCCCATACTACATGAGTTACTTTTGAATCAAAAAATCCATGAAATAATAACATAAATTGAAACATTAAATATTGTTAATTAAATTTAATTAATGATATAAAATACCATGTTTCATTATATACAAAACACGACAAGGAAATGTGGTGAATATAGCATTTGTCTCATAGATATAGAAGGGAGACGAGAAAACTCTTACCTTAATTATTGAATTTGATCATACACATTAAAACATCATGTATAATAAATATAAATTTATTATAAATCTACTAAAGAACAATATTATTATGTATCATTCATTAAATGATTTTATTATGACTTTATATTACACTTTTATTCAAAATTTCATGTTAAATTTACGTTTTCGGTAATAACCGCTTTGTTTTTCATATATGTTTTGACTTGTTATTCATGGTTCTATAACATCGATAATGATTTTATTATTTATAGAATGTAAAACATGATATAAATATAATACATATACATTATATAATTATTTATAACAATCTATAAAATCTATAAATATAAAATGTAATACATCATTCATGGAGATAGTATTCCATACGTATGCATAAACATTGTTTTTGTTATCATGTCATATTGAAATAAAGAATGTAAATGACATTTATGTGTATATTCATATACATTATCATTAATTTATAATTAATTTTTCATATATAACATATAAATTTTCAAAACAAATCACTAATATATTCCATATAAAATATGAACGAATACCATCTCTTTGAGGAAGTCGTAGTCCACATGTCACAAAAAAAGTAATCATATTCCCATTAAAATGAAGATAATGAAGGTATGCGTTATATTATAACATCATAAGAATAAATAAATCCAAAATATCACATGTATAAAATAAAAATTGAAATTCCATAATTATTCCCAACCTTCAAAGGTTGTAATGGAATAATGAACTACATCAGTTTGCGAGAAGGTAGTCCGATATACACATGAACAATGATGGTATATCCCATTTGATGAAAGTATGTGTAGTCTTAGCTCGAACCATTAACATTGAAATATATTTTTATGTTGAGGATAAGTATTATATTATATAATCATGTAATAAGAAGAATTTTTTGGGTGTATAATGAAATTAAAAAATGTTCATATTGAAGGATCTTATCCCTTCTTTGGGTAATTTCTTTTGGTTTGCACCAAAACACTTACTTGGTGTTATTTATGCCAAACTTGATGCTTATATGGTTAGAGTATCAAATTTTTTAGGTTATTTAGGTAGGGTTTGTTTGATAAAAATTTATTTAGGGGGTTGAATAAGTGAGTGTGTGGGGTGAGTTCTCTTTTATAGAAGAGGAGTGACATTTTTGTAAATATAAAAAGTAAACACTATAGGGAGGCCCCCTTATATCATGTGCATCCAACAATGGTAATTCTACTATAACATGGTGTGTGTGGTATAAATATTTACATATGATGGCTTTTTTTACATTTTTCTAGGTTATTTGGAACCTTAAGTTAATTTGTATCCCCTAAGTAAACTTATTTTTAACGTAATCACTATAATTAATTTCAATTAATTTCAATAATATTTTTTTCAAAAAAAAGTTTAAATTACTAGAAATTATAAATTAATATAATTCCAAAAATGGAATCTACTTTTCCTGTATTAAAAGAGCATAATTTTTGGAAATTGATTTAATAATAAGCTCAATGATAGTATGAGATGACTTGTTTTTAAAGTGAAGGTGTTCAAAAGATTGAAATGTTTTTATATCCAATTTTAATCTAAATTTTATAATAATGACCAATATTTTTATAATATAATTTCAGGTCTTATAAATATACATTAAAAAACTTTAAAACCCTATTTATTTATAAAAAAATTATTATAAAATGATGTTTTCAATTAAAATTTAGTATTTTTACTATTCATCCAAAAATGAAACGTCTTAGAAAAATAAAAAAATTAATAATCCTAACAAAATTTTTATTTTTATATTTTAAAAATTAAGTTTATTTTATCATATATGATTTATTAAAGTGTCAAAATTATATTTAAAATAGGTTCTCTATAAAAAGGTGGTAAATTTACCTTTTATAAAAATTTGAATCTTTATGCATAAAATTGGTTTTATTATTATATCATGCCTAGATAAAAATATGAATGTTAAATATTTGATTGAATATATATATATATATAATTGAATCTATATATCAAAAGTTCAATAATTATCTTATTTAGGTAGAATGTTTTTTATTAAATAAAAATATTTTTCCAGCAAAAGATTTCTTATGTTTTCAAAAGGGTTTTTTTCATTTCTAGGTAACTTGTCACCAAATAATTCTTATTAGATACATGAATAAAACATATTTTCACAATTTAATCAATATTATTCATAATGAAACTTCAAACAGTTATGTGAAAAATATAATAATATTTTAGTAATTGTATTAATAATAATTTTTAGTTTGAAAAAAGGTCTACCAGGGTACCATCTGTATCCCAAGTGGGATAGTTCCCCAAATAAACACATGCATACACATAATCTACCAGGTTACCATCAGTATCCCAAATAGGGTGTGAGATAAATATCAATATTCCACCAACAAAAACATCTATACCATATAATATTTTAATATAAATTGAAACAATGTGAATATATATATGATAGTAAAGAGGATATAGTTATGTAAATTCCTTGATACCTACTTTATCCTAAACTAGTGTTTGAACACGTGATTGTTTAATTAATTGTGTTATATTTTGTAATAATTTAATTAATTATATCCAAAGTATGAGCATTTAATCCCATAATACTAATAATAACAGTGGATCCAAGGTAATAACCAAGGAAACCATTATGATGATAAAAAGAAAGAGGAACCAATGTAGTAACAATGGAATCCTTGAATTCATGGGTTAAAACAACTCCGTGAAAAACTATATCCTAGCTATAAGGTGTCTGAGTGCAATCCAATGGGAATTATCCATGTATTTTCACCATGTTATGACTCTAACTTATTATAAGTATCTTATCCAAGGTAACCATGGGAAAACAAATGGTCGTGCCCAATGGGTGTATCCATGGCGCCACATGTCTGAAGAAGTCAATACGTATCCATGGAGTGTATCCAAGGAATCCAAATATATGAATGATATTAAAGGTATACTACTTCAAAATATCAAGCACACACAGTTAGACAAGTCCCATGTTCCATGGTTGGTATCTCCCAAGGAAACTAGAATCCTTGAATCAAAATGGGGTCCTATGAGTGAACAAGGAATTACCTCAAGAATACAATAATGGGTCTAGTTGTACCAATACAATGATGCTAATTTTTTCAATATGTGATAACACATTATACATAATTCATTCTTTAATTTATAATATTGAATAATATTTCCTATTAATATGTCTATTGGTTCATTTCATTCCTTACATTAGAGTGACATGTCTGAATGTACATGAATCCATTTCTTTCATTTCATGTTTAATTATCAAGTTAATTATTTTAACTTTCATAAACATGAAAATGATTTCTAAGGAAATGAAACCAATTTCCATTCAATTATAATTACTAGGCCATGTGATATCTATGAGTATATTTTCTTTTTATAATTAAATATTTGTTTAATATATTTTAATGCGTACCTTTGAAGGGATAAGTAAAAATATAATGAAATAGACATTAAAAAATCATTCATTTGATTATAAGACATACCTTTATAGAGGAAAATTCGTATCACACCTAAATGGAAGCACACGTAGTCATAAAAAATAGATAAGAGGCATAAAAAATGTAAGAACCCCACTTAGGGATGTTTTCATTGAGGAAGAAACATCCAAAAATGAAGGATACATATAAAAAGGATCTAGAATACCACCAATATGATTATATGAATAACATATGAATTTAATAAGAAACGACCGATGAAATTGGTATATGATCTATGATGGAAGTTTATTAAATTGTGGTACTTCAGGGATGAGTCATAGAACACCTACATTATGCCTATAGCACTCTACTCATCCAATATCAGCTCATAGTTTTGTAAAGACCCGTAAAATTCTAGGGAATTTTTTTTCTATATTTTTCTTTGGGATTTTACAAGAATGCAGTCTCTGACGATGCCTGATTCCGAGGCCCGGTGTGCCCGGAATTAATTTCCGATGTTTAGCTCGGGGACGTTCAGTGAACGAGCGAGCGGGTTTTTCTAACTTTGGAACCTGTGCTCAGAATCGAAATTCGAAGGCACCGATTGAATCGCAGCGCCGATACTTTCTTAGAAACACCTTTTCCGGAGTTGCGTTTGCTCGGGTGTGGTTTTTAATTTTGGGACAAATTTAAGGAATAAAATAAAAGTGGTGCAACCGATCTTTTATTTTATTTAAGTCTCTTAACCCATGTTAAGTGGATGACATGGGACCCACAATATCCTACCCACTTGGTAGGATATTTTGTGAGGTGGGACCCACACGAGCCATCGTTTCTTCTCTTCTTAAGTAACGCACCTGCACCCCCTATTAATGAAGTCAAACCGTGCGTTTATTCTGGTTATGAAACACCTCATTAATTTGGGTATTAAATCGTTACAATTAATTCATTGAATTGATTGTTTCTTTTTGAATTTCAAAGGTTGACTCGTGCGTTAATAAAATAAAATTGTTCTTATCTTATTTCTGTGGGAACTTGTTGCATGGAGAGGATTAGGAGGAAAGCGTTCTTCTTCGGTGAAAAACGCGAAGAACGCGAAGAACGCGAAGAATGCGAAGAACGTGAAGAACGCACCGATCTCCGATGAAGAACGCCAAATCCTCGGAAATCAACGATGTTCCTTCCGCGACGTTTCTTCCATGACGATCCTCTTCTTCCGTGACGGTTAATTCCGCGACGAAATCTCGTTCGACGAAAACATTGAGGTTGGGATTTATTTGAGATCGATTTTATTCCCTTGATTATTTCATTCTAAAGAAAACAAAGAAACACGGATCAACTTATTTTCTAGTTGATCCGCGAACGTTTTCCTTGCAGTTTGGGAATAATTTGTTGCGGGAGGTTGTGGGGGTTTATTTTATTGTTGATCATGATCTTAACTATCACCTTTCTTGGTTTCAATTGGGCCACCAGTTATCATAATAACGGGAGGAGGTTGGACCGCATGAACACAGCCGACCCTCCTCCCCCCTTGTTTGTTTGAATTGGCTGCGGCACGAGAAAGGCAGCGCGGTTCTGTTGCACCGCGTGGAAACTAGAAAGAACGCGGCGAAGAAGCGCGGCGCCAACGCGCCGTGCCGTTGAGGCCGAACGAAACCGCGGGCGGAGTCGGGGCCGAGGAGGTGATTCGACGACCCTGCAGTTTGTTGTTGAAGTGTGGATCGACGGACGATGGTGAGGCGATCCACAAAGGCATTTTGAAGCTGCCGCAGTAAAGGTCGGGTCCTGGGAGGACCGTTGGCGAAAGCGGAGAAAAAAACGGACCACCGGAGCGCGTCTGGTGGTACGCGGAAGACTCCCCCTGCGCGCCGCCGGGAAGGGGTCGCCACAGCTGAAGCCACGAAGGCGGGCGGCTGGTCCTGCGGCCGCGCGGGACATGAGGGATGCGGCATCGCGCTGCGTCCGTTGACAGGGAGCGGCCCCCGCGCGGGGGCCGCGGTTTCATCCAGGGGAGCGGTCCCACCTTGTGCGGCCGCTTGGCTAGAGCGAGCCAAGATGGGCCATGCCCAGCCGGGCTAGGCCACGCCCGACCAGGTCGGACCCAAACTCTGGTCAGGTCGACCCTGTTCGGGCCGACCCAGGGGGGGTGGGCCGGGTCGGTCCGGGCCCAGACCCCTCGTTTTCGGACCTCTTCGGTCTTTCGCCCATAACATGTGGTACAAACCTCCGATCGACGCGCCGTCAGTTGCATAGAAATACATGGATCGAGACAGTCGTTTTGGTATATTACACTCAAGGTTTCAGAGAACTTTGGGTTCGGTCGGGTTGGTTCGGATACGAAACCAACCGGGCCCTCGGAGCAGAAATGCTTATATCTTGAGTTCCGGACATCCGATTGACGTGCCATCGACTTTGTTGGTTTCCTCTTGATGATAAAGAACTTTTGGCTTACTTCTCCTGAGTTTTGGATACAATTGGAGTATGGTTGGGTTGGATTTTACCCAAAATCCAACCGGGCCCCTGGAACAGAAAAGCTGATAACTTTCAGACTGGACGTCCGTTTGACAAACCGTCAGCGACGTTGGTGATCACGTGGAGAAATGGTCCCTATGAGTATAACCTATGAGATTTCAGGGCACAGATGAGATATGGCCGGGTTGGTTCGCACACGAAACTTACTGGGACCCGGGGACGAAAAGGCTAGTAACACACAGACCGGGCGTCCGATTGACGCGCCGTCTGTTGTGTTGAGACCCCTGTGACGAGGCGGTCCTTTGAGATACTTGTAGTATCGACCAGTAGATCGTGGAGTGGGCCCTCCAAGAGATGAGTGTGCAGAGTATGGAGACCGTGTAGCCGGCTGAGACCTGACGACTGCTTGGCCGATCGACTCGGTGTGTTTCGGATAGCCCAGTGGGGAGCGCTTGGTTGTAGAGGCAGATCCACGGTGGAGGAGCGCTTGGTTGTAGCGGCAGACCCATGGTGGGAAGCGCTTGGTTGTAGCAGCAGGCTCACAGTACTCGATAGGAGGAGTACCTTAGCAGTCTTAGGATAGTGAGCAGTACCTCAAATTCATGATAGGACCACTGTACACTCCAGAGACGGGGCTTTTCAGCAGTTACGGTTTCGATAATGAAAATCCTGGTTTGAGCTGAGTCTATAATCTTTGTGTTTCCTCATGATTGAGATTTGTTACTTGATAATTTAGGTATATGCATGGGCATATACCTAAGTAGAGGTTATCTGTTTAGATCTTCTTTGTGGTTATCCTTGTTAGTTTTAGTGAGACCATGAGGGTCTCGGGGTCCCTACTGAGTATCGTTATACTCACCCCTACACGGGCTATGCCTGCACCTCGTTGTGTTGGTTGCAGACGACGGGAAGTGCTGACAGAGGCTGAGTGTTCGAGGACTGGATGGTACCCGGAGGTGGACCACACGACGAGCCAGTACCCAGAGGTGGACCACACGACGAGTCAGTATCTGGAGGTGGACGTCATGATGAGACGACACACGGAGGAGGTTGATTGGTGAGAGCGTTGTGGAGGCTATCTGTACCTACCCTTCAGGTAGGATCCGTGGTGGACGATCCAGGAGCTGCACCATCTGTACCTACCCTTCAGGTAGGATCTGAGTAGGTCGACCAAGGAGCCACTTCCATTCTTATAGCTATTGTCTTTTTCTGTTGTACTTTCGTTCAGTTGTAGCTATACTTCAGTTGGTTTTGTATTCTGGCCCATTTACTTTTCATCACTTTATTTTTTAATTAGTGTTTTACTTCCGCTTGAACTCTATGGTGTTTTGTTACTTTTATAAAGGCAATGTCTTCCCAGTTATCGGAATTTACGCCTTTGGTGCTAGTCGATAGCCCCTGGCCTATGGAAGGCGGGCTTGGGGTAGTCACGACATGGTCCCCGAGGACGGGTCGTGACAAATTGGTATCAGAGGAGTCGTTTCTACCGCAAAACATATAACTATGATGTCTTTCTTTCTGTGAATTAATAGTGTTAAGGGTACCGAGTGTGATCTTCAATTCAAGGAGTCCAGTGTTGGTGCGGGAGGTCGACGTATCCATACACCAGGACCCTGAAAACTGATTTCCGACTTTGTGCACGAAAACACTGATTGTGTGTGTGTTTCCAAAAGGATTAAAAAGTTAGATCAAACCAGGTCAGCTCACCAGGTATAAATCATTTGACCATGTCACGTTATTTATTTCAGGATTCCTTTTCACAGACGACCAGCTAGAGCCCAGAGGGATGTGCGTACTGACAACCTTTCGAGCGATGAGGCTTCGGTACATGGCCCTCTTGCAGTTGAGACACCAGCGGTACTACCATACGTTGAGCCACTGATTCCACCAGCCCCTGCATTAGGCAATGCCCGCCACCTGAGCGCGCTGCATGAGTTCCAGCGCCAGAGGCCACCCAGGTTATGGGGAGAGATGGACCCGCAGGCAGCTGAGGATTGGCTAGAGGCTGTGGTGAGACTCTTCAGGCTAGTGGGGACGCCTGCAGACCTCATGGTGATCTTTGCTGCCAGCCTTCTTCGGGCAGTAGCAGGCAGGTGGTGGAGCCACTTGTTCCAGTTTTGCGACAGGATGACCTTCACATGGGAAGACATCGAGACCTTCTTTAGGGTGGAGTTTGTGCCAGTAGCTCTACACCCCGAGCGTGTTCAGGATCTGCTGCCTTTGCTGAAGGATTTTCGATCAATAGCCGAGTCATCTGTGGGCAGTAGACATATGATGCAGAGGTCTAGGAGGACCAGAGCCAGCCGTACGAGGAGCAGGAAGTGTTATGAATGCGGCGGGAAGGGTCACCTGGCACGTGACTGTCCAACTCCTCATACATTTAATCTGCAGGCTTTGGAGGAGCCACCAAGGCAGAAGAAGCGGAGGGTGCTTGAACAACAGCCGAGAAGTGGACAAGGTAGTAGTGCTCCAGGACCAGGTGGACAGGAGCGGAACTAGTGGATACATCCATTGTAATTATAGTTCCATGTTGATGTTGTATTCGTGTCTTTGTACTATGACCTGCAATAATAAAAAGACACTTATCTTTGTGATGATTGCTTTCCTGTCCTTTTGTTTGGTTGATACTGAGTGGTCCTGGTTAAAACTGTTGAATTGACCCTCACTTTCGAGATTTCTAATAGAGGAGACCCAGTGACCTCACACTGATGCCGACAGTGTGACTCGACCCTTGGAAGTGAGTGTGACAGTTGGATTTCTTGGTAGTTACGTCGAGGCCTTACGACGTCATCCATGGCATGAATACATAATTCATGTCCAGATTGACTGTATTAGGCAATGAACGTGGTTCATCCCGGGGATGAGACCAAGTTTCTCTTTTCGGCATAGGAGAAATTTTTTCCACTCTTTCAGATCATAGGAAAAGAAGGTGCAGATCATCCAGGAGCAGATGAAGACTGCACAATGCAGTAAGAAACAGGAAACTGGCACCAGTCATAGAGACTCGGGAATGTTAAATGTTTCAAGAAGTGGAAGCTTTAAGAAGAGATGAGTCTACAAATCAGCAGACGTGGAGGCAGAGCTAGGGGAGCAACATGAGTTGGTGTGTGTTTTAACATGCTACAACCACTCTCCTTAGTTGTCCCCGCCAGGCTCAGGGAGCTGGAGGGCAGGGGAAGAGGTTAGCTGCGTGTGGTCAGGGAGAGTGACCTGATGGCTCTATGAATGATTCGAGGGATAGTCTGTGTCCACTACTAGCTGCCGTAGTAATAGACGTTGGTACGAATCATTCCTTCCTTCCACGAATCTTGTCCCAGACCTAGAGTTTCTGGTAAGCCGTAGACATGACCCTCACATCTAGAGATACCTTGGGAGAAGACTCGATAATGACACTTATGTCGATAGTGTGATCAGACCCTCGAGGTGAGAGTTTCCGTTGGAATATCTTGGTGGAAGCGTCGAGGCCTTACGGCGTTGGTTTGAGTATGGACTGGGCAAACACAGTTCATAAAAAAATTGACGATATTAGGCATGAAGGTTGTGGTTTAACTACGACGTTGGGATGGGTTTTCCTTGGTCGGCGAAAAGGAAACCCCAGGAAGCACAGGAGAGTGAGACCGATCACTCTTGAGTCGGACAACCTTACTATCGTGGCAGCAGTCATTCTGAGTTCCATTTCTAATAGGAATTGGAGACCTCTAGAGTTCAGGGATGACGATCATGTCCTTATACCGGTCTCACCTCGATGAGGTTTACGGAGATGTGGACAAGGCGGCATGTTATCTCCGAGGTTTAGCGGACCTTCTTGGGTCCTCAGTTGGGTAGGCGAAGTTGTTTACCGCTTGACCCATCCACCTCAGTTGCACCAGGTGCATGACGACTTCCGTGTATCTCAACTGAAGTGATACATGCTCGACCCTTCACATATCATCGACCATGAGGAGCTGGACCTTGGAGATGGGGTGACTTTCACGGAGATTCCAGTGGGGATTGAGGATCGACAGGAGCGGATCCTATGAGGATGGTCAATTCCTCGGGTGCACTTTCTTTGGCAGCACAGAAACCTCTAGGTGAGCATATGGGAGCGGAAGGCTCAAATGCGTGCTCAGTACCGCTTTTGTAACCCTAGTTTGTGTTAAAGCTTTATGGGGACGTAAATCCCTGAGGTGGGAGTAATGTAAAGACCCGTAAAATTCAATGTAATTTTATTTCTAAATTTTTCTTTGGGATTTTACAAGAACACAGTTTCTGACGGCACCTGATTCCGAGGCCCAGTGTGCCCGGAATTAATTTCCAAAGATTAGCTCGGATACGTTTAGGGAACGAGCGAGCAGGTTTTTCTAACTTTTGAGCATCTGCACAGAATCGAAATCCGAAGGCACCGATGGAATCACATCACCGGTAATTGTTTAGAAACACCTTTTCAGGAGTTGCATTTTCTCGGGTGTGGTTTTTAATTTTGGGAAAAAGTTAAGGAATAAAATAAAAGTGGTGCAACCGATATTTTATTTTATTTAAGTCCCTTAACCTATGTTAAGTGGATGAAGTGGGACCCACAATATTCTACCCACTTGGTAGGTTATTTTGTGAGGTGGGAGCAACACGAGCCACCGTTTCTTTTCTTCCTAAGTAATGCAGCTGCACCCCCTATTAATAAAGTCAAATCGTGCGTTTATTCTGGTTAAGAAATGCATAATTAATTTGGGTGGTTAAATCGTTACAATTTATTCATTGAATTGATTGTTACTTTTTGAATTTCAAAGGTTGACTCATGCGTTAATAAAATAAAACTGTTCTTATTTTATTTCTTTGGGAACTTATTACATGAAGAGGATTTTGAGGAAAGTGTTCTTCTTCGGCAAAGATCGTGAAGAATGCAAAGAACGTGAAGAACACGAAGAACGCACCGATCTCCGATGAAGAACTCCAAATCCTCAGAAATCAATGATCCTCCTTCCACAACGTTTCTTCCACGATGATACTCTTCTTCTGAGACGGTTAATTCTGCGATAAACTCTCGTTCGACGACAACGTTGAGGTAGGGATTTATTTGAGAACGATTTTATTCCTTTGATTCATTCATTCAAAAGAAAACAAAGAAACATGGATCAACTTATTATCTAGTTCATCAACGAACGTTTTCCGTGCGGGTTGGGAATAATTTTTTGCGGGATGTTGTGGGGGTTTATTTTATTGTTGATCATGATATTATCTATCGCCCTCTTGGTTTCAATTAGGCCACCTGTTATCATAATAATGGGAGGAGGTCGGACCGCATGAACACGTCCGACCCTCTTCCCCCCTTGTTTGTTTGAATTTTTTGTGGCACGTGAAAGGCAGTGCGGTTCCGTTGCACCGCGCGGAAATGAGAAAGAATGCGGCGAAGAAGCGCGGTGCTGTCGCGCCGCGCCATTGAGGCCGAAAGAAACCGCGGGCGGAGTCGGGGCTGCGGAGGCGATTCGAAGACCCCGTAGTTTGTTGTCGAAGTGCAGATCAACGGACGATGGTGAGGCGATCCGCAAAGGCGTTTTAAAGCCGTCGCAGTAAAGGTCGGGTCCCGGGAGGACTGTTGGCGAAAGCGGCGAGCAAAACGGACCACCGGAGCGTGTCCAGTGGTCCGCGGAAGACTCCCCCGGCGCGCCACGCCAGCACGGCGGCGGGCGGCTGGTCCCACGGCCACACGGGAACAGTGGGACGCGGCATCGCTCCGCGTCCGTTGACAGGGAGCGTCCCTCATGTGGGGCCCGCGGTTTCATCCAGGGGAGCGGTCCCCACTTGCATGGCTGCTTGGCCAGCGCTAGTGAGCCAGGGCACCGGGCCGAGCCGCCCGGCCGGACTGCCAGGCCGGGTTGTGCCGGCCGGGCTGGGCCGCGCCCAGCCGGGCCGGGCCGCACCCCGCCAGGTCGGACCCGGACCCGGGTCCTGTCGACCCGGTTTGGGCCGATGCAGGGGGTGTTGGGACGGGTCGGTCCGGGCCCAGACCCCCCTTTTTCGTACCTCTTCGGTCTTTTGCCCATAACATGGGGTACAGACCTTCGATCGACGTGCCATTATCTGCGTAGAAATCCTTGGATCGAGATGGTTGTTTCATAATATTACACTCAAGGTTTTGGAGAACTTTGGGTTCGGCCGGGTTGGTTCAGATACGAAACCAATCGGGCCCTCGGAGCGGAAACGCTTATATCTTGAGTTCCGGATGTCCGATTGACGTGCCGTCGACTTTTTTGGTCTCCTCTTGATGAGGCAGAACTTTTGGATTACTTATCCTGTGTTTTGGATGCATTTGTAGTATGGCCGGGTTGGATTGTACCCAAAATCCAATTGGGCCCCTCGAACGGAAAAGTTGATAACTTTCAGACTAGACGTCTATTTGACGAACCGTCAGCGACGTTGGTGATCATGTTGAGAAACGGTCCCTATTAGTATAACCTATGAGAGTTCAGGGTACAGCTGAGATATGGCCAGGTTGGTTCGCACACGAAACCAACCAGGCCCCGGGGACAAAAAGGCTAGTAACACACAGACCAGGTGTCCGATTGACGCGTTTTCTGTTGCGTTGAGACCCCTTTGACGAGGCGGTCCTTTGAGATAATTTTAGTATCGACCAGTAGCTTGTGGAGCAGACCCTCTTGGAGATGAGCGTGCGGATTACGGAGACCGTGTAGCCGGTTGAGACCTGACGACTACTTGATCGATCGACTTGGTGTGTTTCGGATAGCCCAGTGGGGAGAACTTGGTTGTAGCGGAAAATCCACGGCGGATGAGCGCTTGGTTGTAGCGGAAGAACCGTGGTACTCAACAGAAGGAGTACCTATGGATGCTATGAGGGGGAGCACTTGGTTGTAGCGGCAGACCCATAGTGGGAAGCGCTTAGTTGTAGCAGCAGGCTCACAGTACTCGACATGAGGAGTACCTCAGTAGTCTTAGGTTAGTGAGCAGTACCTCGGAGTCATTACAGGACCACTGTACACTCCAGAGATGGGGCTCTTCAGCAGTTACAGTTTCGATAATGAAATTACTGGTTTGAGCTGAGTCTATAATCTTTGTGTTTCCTCATGATTGAGATGGGTTACTTGATAACTTAGGTATATGCATGGGAATATACCTAAGTAGAGGTTATCTGTTGAGATCTTCTCTGTGGTTATCCTTGTTAGTTTTAGTGAGACCTTGAGGGTCTCAGGGTCCCTACTGAGTATCGTTATACTCACCCCTACACGGGCTATGCCCGCACCTTGTTGTGTTGGTTGCAGACGATAGGCAGTGCTGACGGAGGCTGAGTGTTCGAGGACTGGACGGTACCCAAAGGTGGACCACATGACGAGTCAGTATCTGGAGGTGGACCACACGACGAGTCAGTATCCGGAGGTGGACTTCATGATGATACGACACATGGAGGAGGTTGACAGGAAAGAGCGTTGGGGAGGCTATTTGTACTTACCCTTTAGGTAGGATCTGTGGTGGACGATCCAGGAGCTGCGCCATATGTGCCTACCCTTCAGGTAGGATCCGAGGAGGTCGACATAGGAGCCGCTTCCGTTCTTCCAGCTGTTGTCTTTTTCTGTTTTACTTTCGTTCAGTTGTAGTTGTACTTCAGTTGGGTTTGTATTCTGGCCCATTTACCTTTCACCACTTTCTTTTGTACTTTGTGTTTTACATCCGCTTGTACTCTGTGGTGTTTTGTTACTTTTATAAAGGAAATTCATTCCCAGTTATCAGGATTTACGGCTAGTCGCCATCCCCTGGCCTATGGAAGGCGGCCTTGGGGTAGTCACGACACGGGCCCTGAGGATGGGTCGTGACAAGTTTGTCCTAGATCAGAAGAAATATGAATAATGTATCATCCTCTAAATTTATGGAATATGTGCCCACATCAGAATAACTCTATTGATGTTAAATAAAATGAAGAGTGAATTAAGATGAATAGATTAAATACCTATGTGCATCCAACATGATGAATGGTGATTGAATCAGACTTCATATGAAGAAACATGATCAATAAATATGTACGAGGGATTTGGGAGATCAAAATGGGAGATGAAAGGATATACATTAAACTATAATGAAAAAGGGAGGAAAAGGGTTGTGTTAATAAATAATTATGGGAATGATGATCATTTCACCCAAATAAAGTGAACACATAGTTTTGCAACTGAGTTGGAAAAATATTCTACCAACCATGCTTGGATAACCTTCTAAGGATGGTACCAACATGGTTAGGCCTCACAGTTTATAAAACAGTTTGTCAACCAGGAAACATTCCCCTGCTTTATTTTTCTGAGATACCTGCATCGGCATGTGTCCCTCTACACATGGTTTTGAAAATCAATGCATCATGCTAGGATCTTTATCTAACCCATAATATTTATGGGATACTATGCAGAATGGATCACATAGTTTCAAAAAATGGTGTGGCCCAGTGCATTTTTTCATCGGTTGGGGTTTTAGGCTCCAAAAAGGCCTCATACACCCATGTATCCTCCGTCGAGTCATTAGGAATCTACATTTGGCACAAAATAATGAATTGTACCAAATTTAAAATAATTCATACCTAAAATAAATAACGGGTTATGACATCAACTAGAACCATTGATCAACTAACCCATGTAATCCTCATTGTTCCTCACTCCAAAAAAATCATATACCTCAACCAAAAACATTAATACTCATATATTGATACCCCCTCCTTCTAAAATTAGTGAAATGAATGAAGAGTGATGATGACCTTCAAGTATTTCCTCCAGTAGGCCTTAAGTTGGTGACTATCATCGAGGGTGTAGAAATTTCACATATTCGGGGGGGTGTACTCTCTATAATCAAAATGGCTTGGGAAATATGATACAAAAACCCAACGGATATCAACATATTATAATATAATGTAAAACCAAAAAACCATTCTATAATGAATTAATATGGTAATCTAATAAAAATAATGTATCCAAAGTAAAGTACCAATAGAAAAGTCTGATAGAAGTTACATAACAGAAAATCTAATCCACCATATCAATGTCCAACTAATCCCTAATTCCCTCCTATATAATTTAAAAATTATTTATATATGTAGGGTGAGCATAAATTAATAATCAGTAGGATCATACACATGGTCACAAATATAGATGTAACAATATAATGCTAATGCACTGGTGAAAAAAACAGAACCAACAAGAACCAAAAAACTTTACTAACCAATATTGGCGTCATCGTGGATCACTCACCAAATCATGTATCCATTATAATATTATACCATCAAGATCATTACAAATCAATGCTTCCTACTTCTACTTTAAAATTTATTTTCCTCTCTCACATTCCAATGTTGAATGTCTTGTACTACAATATATATATATATATATATATATATCACACCACATCAGATCACATATCGCCTAAAGACACACAGTTCATATCTGATGTGGGTTGGGATGCATCCAAAACTACCCCATCCTACCATGGTATAACATCTATTGCTTGAATTACAAATCATCACATCATAGAAATCACTTCACATCTCATTTCGTAACTAGAGAAATTGGGTATCATAAACATGATGGATATCTACCAAGTTCCTTCCTACTACCATGCATGACCCCCACCAAAAATCGCATATCATATTAGCCTCATGTCATCACATCTCACCTGAAAACACAAGTGGTATCTCTACAAATCACCCCCGAATATACTCGTACCATCACTACTGAAGGAAGAACGAGGGAGAGGGGGTAGCCAATCATCTGTACCACCTCCATCCTGAAAACTGGGGAAAATCTAAGAACCTATAACCTCTTAGATTATGTATGGTTACCCAACTCAGGTGGGATCATATAGAAATAACCTTAACAGTCAAGTCATATAGATACCATACAAAATCCAACCAATGGGTTCCCAGTAACTGCATTGGAACACACAACCACATCACCACCACCGTAGAAGATATTAGCCATCACAACCACATCCACCACATTATGCAACATTCCACACAATAACTACATAATCCAAAAAACTGTTCCACATTCATTTACATGTTTGAAGAATTTTCATATATATCAATTTTCCA
The DNA here is from genome assembly GCA_963277665.1 of Viscum album. NCBI lineage: Eukaryota > Viridiplantae > Streptophyta > Magnoliopsida > Santalales > Viscaceae > Viscum > Viscum album. The sequence goes on along the minus strand of OY728152.1, from coordinate 871,976,773 downwards.
CTAACATTCATTACTAATACATATCATAAACAGTTACAAAAACCATTATTTTACTCAATTATTTTAATCATTTTTCAATCATATTATTTTACATACCATTATATTCAATTAATTACCCTTTATTGGCTAACTTATTTTACCATCATCATTTATTCCATTACTATGCAGGAAACTAACACAACCATGGCACAGAGTAACTTGCCCAACTCATATCAACAATTATTGCAACACCTCATCAACTAAGAAATATCACTAAAAATTCCACACATTACAACTGTTGAACAATGCCATCATTGAAAACCAAAACAATAGCTAAATCATTAACCATACCCATATCACATTTCACATACACCACACACCACCACCACTATCTATTGCAACTGCTACACACCACAACCACCGCACACCACTTCAGGAAACTACTTACATTGTATCCATCCAATAATTCACCAAAAAAACATCCCCTACACATCACACAACCCATATGGTTTCCACCACCACATCACAATGGCCCACAACACAAAAGATAACACAATAATGTAAAAATTAACAACCACAACACATTTCGGATTCCTCAATTTCTTCTATGTCCTTTAGAACATTACATGTTTAATTACCATGAGTATTATCACACAAAAAATATTCCATGGGAAACCATTTTATTTGAAAATATATGTTCATTATCTTTTTCTTCATGGTGAGATCGAACCAAAACAAATAAAGGGTCCAAGAAATACCATCTATTATGAAATAAAGTCTTCCAATAGCAGTTATTTTCAGAAAGGTATCATCATGGAATAAACATATCAGCAACAAAATCAAGGAAGTATAAACATGTGATTACTCACCCATTGCCATCTCAAAACCTTACTATCCTCCCTATAGAAATAAAAAACATGAAACTCTTACACATAACACGTATATAGTGAGAGAACAAGGATGAAAAATTCAGTAGAATATTTATAATCTCTATGCACACCACATGGAGAAGAAGGAGAAATCCACACTAACAACCACATGAGGAACCCAATGATCACCCTATACTACATCAAGGTATCATCAAAAGACAACCCAACTCTCCCTAAACCAAAACCACAATTCAGTTGTAGATCTATGAGGGAAGAACAAGAGAAAAAACATAGAAAAGAGGATAAATCTCATTGGATCACCCAAAATAGACCACCAAAACAAATGCTATTTGTAGGAGGAAGTAGGGATGATAGATCCCAAAATATTTCCTTGGATTTTTCCAAAACTGTGTTGAATATCACATGAATGATAATAAAATCAGAAAAATAAGATATATTTAATATCTGTAACTCGCTTGATTTGTGACATAAATTATTATTTTACATCATAAATTCCAGGGGCTCTATAATACATACACTCTAAAATAAACTCTTAATGACTAAACCATCAAACATCATTTTTTCACAGGAAAATAGGATGATATAGTTTGGATGAAACGTACGCAGTATATCTCTACCTAATGGCATAAAACCCTTTTTTACAGCCACCCATCTACTGATTACATGTATTAAACCACCATATTACAACAAAAGTTCCCCCATTACACCATAATACTCTGTCTTGATGCACTAATACGACCCCAACTCCACTAAACCCTTCATGAACTCCTCTATGCACATTCCAACCACACAACAAGCAACGTAACAGGACGGGAATGCATAGACTATTACATTAAAAGATCCTAAAAAATACAATAAAATCCATAAAACCAATAACCTCCCAATAACTCCCAAAAAACACAAAAAAATATATGAATTCTCTAAAAACCATAAAATACCATAATAATTTAAACAGACTCATAAGAAACCTTTAAAACCAAAAATAGACCCAAAAATGCTAAAAAACCCTTAATGAACCCAATGAATGATAAAATACTATAAGGGCCCTAAAAACCATAAAATCTTTTAAATGACTCTAAAATAGCGTAAAAGATCCCAAAAATCCAAATACCATAAATGACCCAAAAACCCCTAAAATCCCTCAAAAGGACACTTAAATCCTTGAATACACTAAAAGACCCTAAAAACCCTAAAAAACTAAATGACTATAAGACCCTAAAAATCCATTAAAATAATAAAATCCCCTAAAACCATAAAAGACCCTAAAAACCTAATACACCGCTAAATGACCCTTAAACCATAAGAGTCCCAAAAAACCAAAAAAAACATTAATGTCCCTAAAAAGCTGAAAAACAATAACATAGCCTAAAACACTGTCAGAACACTAAAACCACTAAAAATATTAAAACCCCATAAAACCATTAAAATTGTAAAACCCTACAAACCAATTGCATCCATAAAATCAATAAAAACCATAAAAATGATAAAAACCCCACAACCCCAAAAACCTAAAAACCCTAAAAACCTTTAAAATCCCCAAAACCGCAAAAATATTACAAACCCACAAAAAAATCTCTAAAAACCATAAAGGAACATGAAAACCTTAAAACCCCTAATGGTCCCTAAAAACCCAAAAACCCCTTAAAGGACACTAAGACACCCGAATCCTTAAGAAACCATAAAAACCCTATAAAACAAAAAGACCCTAAAACCCTAAAACCCACTAAAACAACCTAAAACCATAAAAGAACCTAAAAACCCCATAAATCCCTAAATGACACTAAAAAACCTAGAGTATAGTAAACATTTAAAAATTCCAAAAAAAAAACTAAATTCATTAAATGTACCTAAATACCGTAAAACCCCTAAAATCCCTAAAAGACCCTAAAACCCATAACAATCTTAAACACACATAAAACACTAAATAACACTAAAAACCAAGACCCCCTGAAAAAAACCCTAACATCCCCCCAATCCCCAATAACTCTTAATAACCTCAAAAAATGTAAAAACATCCCAAAAAACTGCAAAAAAAAATAAAAACCCCAAACTCATAAAAATACTCTAAAAAAAAATAAAAACCCTAAAACCATAGGAATACCAAAAACACTAAAACCCCAAAAGAACCCTTAAAAAATGTAAAAATAACTAAAACCCCAAATAACCTATAAACCCCAAAAAAATCAAAAAAACACATAAAACCCCTAAACACCCTAAAAACCATAAAAACACACAAAATCCATAAATATCCCTAAAAAACAGAAACCCCCCAAACCCTATAAATCCTAAATACTCATAAAAACCCCTAAAACAAAAAAACACAAAAAAAGAAAAAGGCATACAAACCCGTAGAAACACCCTAAACCCCTAAAACTCTAAATGATCATAAATTCCAGTGAAACCCTCCAAGATATTTAAAACCATTAAAACTCCTAAAAACCATAAATAACCAAAAATACATAAAATCCATAGCATACCTAGTTCCCCTAAAAACCGTAAACAACCCAATAAACCCTAAAAATTTGTTAAAACACTAAAACCCCAAAATCAACCCTAAAACCCTAAAAAATATGAAAAAAACCCTAAAACCCTCAAAAACCCAAAAACACTACAAAACTCTACAATCTATAAAACCCATTAAACTATAAAAACCTAAAACTACCAAAAAACCCAAAACCACTAATAAACAGTAAAAGTAATAAAAAACCTAAAAATAATAATAACCCTAAACTCGTAATAAAACCATAAAAACCCTATGAAATCCCTTAAACCCTAAAAATAGTAAAAACATTTAAAACCATAAAAAACTAAAAACGATAAAACCCTAAATAACCCTAAAACCCATAAAACCCTTAAACCATAAAAAACGTAAATACCCTAAAAATCCTAAAAATATCTAAGAAAACATAAAAAACATATAAAAACTAATAAAAAATTAAAATCATAAAACCCTAAAAACACCTAAAAACTCTAAAAACCCTAAAACCCCAAAATACATTAAAAACCCCAAGAAACCTTAAAAATGAAAAAAACAAGAAACCCCCCCTGAAAATTCAAAAAATACCTAAAAACCCCTAAAATCCATTAAATCCCTTAAAATGCTTAAAAATACATAAAACCATAAAAACCATAAAAACACAAAAAACCCTAAAAACACTAAAAACTAAAAAAATCCTAATAAACTAAAAACACATAATAAAATAAAAAACCTTAAAACATTAAAAAATATAAAAAACCTACAAACCTATTAAAACCCATAAAACCACATGAAAACCATTAATCCCCATTAAAGCTATAAAAACATTAAAAACACTAAAAACCCTCAAATTCCCAAAAAAACTATAACCCTTAAAACTTCTAAAAACCTCCAAGAAAATCCTAAAAACTCAAGGAATCCCTTGAAATACCTTAAAAACCAAAACCCTGATAATACCATAAAAACCCTAAAACCCATTATATGCATTAAAAATCCTAAAAACACTAATAGAACCTAAAACAACAAAACCCCCTAAAAGTCCCTAAAACCCTAAAACCCCCAAAAGACCCTGAATGTCTAAAGACCCTAAAACACACATAAAACCCAAATCAACTAGAATACCATAAAATTTCTTAATGACCCTAAATTACAATAAATCCCCTTAAAACAATAATGGACCCTAAAACCCTAAATACCCAAAATTGAACCTAAAAAATAAATATACTAGAAAATAATAAAACCCCCAAACCCCCTAAAAACCATAAAACCATAAACGTCCCTAAATGAACATAAAACCCTGAAAAACCTAATGAAGCACATAAAACATGAAAACCCAACTGGACCCAAAAACAGAAATAAACCTAAGAGAACAAAAACCCCCAATAAACCATAAAATACCCTAAAACCATACAACCCCCTATGATCAACAATAACCTCGAAAACCCTAAAAAAATTCACTAAAGGATCTAAAAAATATAAAAACCCTAAAAGAAACAAAAAAACACTAAAACACTAAAAGAAAGATAAATACCCTAAAACCCTCTAAAACATTAGGAGTCCCTAAAAACAAAAAAAAAATGATCAAAACCATGAATGACACCTGATACCCTGAAACCCCCTAAAAACTATAAAACCTCGAAAGCCCATACAAACGTTAAAAAACATAAAAACCCTAAAACTCTAAAATCTCTTTAAACCATAAAAAAACCATAAAACCATAAAAACTGAAAAACCATAAAAATCCCAAAAAAATCATAAAACCAAAAAACCCTTAAAAACCTTTAAAACCATAAAACCCTAAAACCTTGAAACCCATTAAAAACTAAAAAAAACCCTAAAAACCCCTCAAATACATAGGAAACTAAAAACCCTAAAAATAGAATTTTTTTAATAAATTATATAAAACCCTAAAAACTCTAGAAACCTAGAAATACTAAGAACCCTAAAATCGTAGAAAACCCCCATAAACACAAAAAACAATAAAAAAATCCTAAAACCCCCAAAAATCTAAAAATCCCTAAAATACCAAAAAACATAAAACTCCTAAAAAAATTAAAAACATAAAAAACATAAAAAACCCTTAAACCCCCATAAAACATAAAAACAATTGAAAATCCTTAAAACCCAAAAAACACTTAAAGCAATAGAACCCCTAAAACCCCGTATAAAAAAGCTAAACCCCCTAAATTTCCTATAAAAATCATAAAACCCTATAAAATAGAAAAAACCATAAATTACGGTAAAACACTAAAAACATAAAAACCCCTAAAAACAAAAAATATTCCTTCAAGTACGATTGAAACCCAAAACACTAAAAACCCTACCCCCCCAAAAAAAATTTATAATGACCATTAAGACCTTTAATACCCCAAAAAACTATAGAAAGACCAGAAAAACCATAAACCCTAAAAGTTCATAAAACCCATAAAAACCTTAAAAAACACATGAATACCCCAAACCACTCAAAAAGCAAAAATGATTGTAAAAACATTAAAATTGTCGGAAACCGTAAAAACCCCTAAAAGGCACTAAAAACAATAAATACCACTAGAAGACCCTAAATAAATAAAACCCCCTAAAAGAACATAAAATACCTTAATCATAAAAGAAACTAAAACCCTAAATGATTATAAGTAACCCTAATACCCCTAAAGGACCCAAAAAAACTAATGTACCCTAAGAACCCTAAGAGTCCATAAAAAAATAGAAAACCCTTAAGGAATATAAAAACCTTTTAAAACCTACAAGACCCTAAAAATGTAAAAACAGTAATGACCCTAAAAACCCAACAAAAGTCCCAAAATACCACAAAAACCTTAAAACCGTAAAAACCTAGAAACAAATTCTAAAACCCTGTGAAACACCATAAAACAAAAAATGATACTTCCTAAAACCCATAGACGACAATAAAAACACAAAAAAACACTAAAATCCCCAAAACCCATAAAACCCATAATACCCCTATGAATCCCTAGAAGTCAAAAAATAACATAGAACCTTACACGACCCTAAAAATCCTAAAACTGTAAAAATCCTTAAAAACATAAAAACCCTAGAACACCATAACACCCTAAATGTACTTGAATGAAAAATTCCTAAAACCATAATTAACTATAAAAACATAGAAAATCCCTAAAACCCCAAAAAACAAAAAAAAAACTAAAAACAACAAAAACCTGGGAAAATTAAAAATGAGTTTAAAAACAAAAAAAATCATAAAAGACCAAAGAAAACTAAAAACATCCCCAAAACCCTAAGGGGTCTTATAAACCCCCAAGAAAACATAAAACTAAAAAAATATTGGAAAACCCTAAAACCTTAAGAAACTCAGAAGCCCATAAAAAATAATAAAAACCCCAAACCACATAAAGACATTAAAATCCTAAAAAATATAGAAAAATAAATAACCCTAAAACCCATAAAAACTTTTAAAAACATTTAAAAATACCAAAACAATAAAAACGCAACCCTCCCCCCAAACCCAAAACCCCAACCCAAAAACCCTAAAACTCCTAAAATAGCCAAAAATGCCTCAGAACCCTAAAAAATCAAACCCTTAAAAACATAAAAACTATAAAAAACCATCAAAGACCCTAAAATTTCAAAAAACATAACATACATAATACCCCTAAAAGTGATAAAATTAAAAAAAAACCTAAAACAAGTCAAAAAGTCCTTAAAAGACCATAAAAACCATAAAATACCTAAAAATTCACTAGAAATCTATAATCCTAAAAAAAGAAACTAAAAATCAAAAAAGTCACTAAAACCATATTTACCCACTAAAAGAACCCAAAAACTCTTACAACTACTATAATCTCTAAAAAATCCTAAGAAAACCTAAAATCCCAAAGAAACATAAAACCACTAAAACATTAAAAAAATAATCAAACCCCTATGAAACCCTAAAATTACTAAAAACAATAAAAAAACATAAAACCCTAAATCCCTAAGAATCATAAAAACTATAAGAATTCTAAATCAACTTTTAACGCACAAAAAAATTCTGAATAAACTGTAAAATCCAAAAAACCTTAAAAACCTAAAAGAAACCTAAAACCTCTATTTTTTTAATACCATGAAACCACTTAATTCATTAAAACTCCTAAAACACAAAAAAACTCAAAAACTCTTAATATCCTAAAAACAATAAAACTCCTATGAAGATACTAAAAACCCCATACACCATATGAATCTCTAAGAAAACCATAAAAACATTAAAAAAACTAAAAACAAAAAGACCCAATAAATTACAAAAAAAATACCAAAAAACCAAAAAAACCAAAATAACCCTAATCCCCACAACACCCTAAAAATCATAAAATAACCTAAAACCATACTAGAACCCTAAAAACCATAAAACCATAGAAAAAATCCTTAAAAAATTCTAAAAATCATAAGAATAATGATAAACCCCTAAAATAACGATAAACCCCTAGAAAAACCTAAGTCCATTAAAACAGTAATACCCTAATGGCCATAAAAACCCTAAAAACAAAAAACATTAAAAAACATGAAAATTAATGAATCCCAAAAACCCGTAAATGGAATGAAAAAACCATAATACCCTAAAATACTTAAAGTCATTTAATGAAAAAAAAAACTAAAAACATCTAAGAACCATACCAAACCCTAAAAATCCCAAAAAGACACCAAAACCCCCTAAAATACACTAAAACCCCCTAAATCATTAAAATGAACCTAAATAACCCTTAAAATAGCTAAAAATAGTTAAAAAAACTAAAACATTAAAAATCCTAAAAATCCAAACAAACCATACAACTTTAAAATACTATAAAAACAATAAACCCACAAAAAACTGATAATCTTATAAAAACCCCAACCCTCTAAAAACCTACGAACATTAAAACCCCTACAAAACCATAAAAATATAGAAATCCCCAAAAAAAACCCAAAACCCCTACAAACCCTAAAACCCCCTAAACCCTATTAAGGACTTAAAACCCTAGATACACTAAAGACCCCTAAAAACTATGGAAAATCATAAGAACCCTAAATAATGAGAAAATTCCTAAAACCCTGAGAAATCCATGAAACCCCCTATACCCTCCAAAACCCCTAAAAACCATAGAAACCCTGAAACCACAAGAAAACCTTAAAAATAATAATAACCCTAAAAACCATAAAACACTTTAAAACCCTAAAAATAAATTTAAACCTCTAGAAATAATAAAACTAATAATAATATATAAATAAAAAAACCTTTAAAAATCAGGCAAAACACATACGAACCATATAAACCCCTAAAACGAAAAGATCTTAACAAGCTCAAAGACCCAAATAACTTTTAAAAATCTAAAAGACACTAAAAACCTTCAAAAATCCTATGAGATTGTTAAAACCATTAAAATCATAATAACCCTAAAACCATTAATAACCCCTAAATCTCTAAAAACTCTAAAACCCCATACAACATTCTTATAAATCCCTATAAATCATATAAAACTCTTAAAATCCATGAAGTACATTAAAATCCATAAAAACATGAAAATACCCTACAAACCATAAAACCAAATAACAATCCTAACAAATTCTAAAATACAGTAAAAACCACAAAACCCTTAAAAATACATAAAAACTATAAATACTTCCAAAAACAAAATAAAAAATTCGACATGCTCTAGAAGTTGTAAAAATCGTAAAAACCAAGAAACACCTAGAACCAAATTAATCTTCTAAAACCCTAAAAAAACTAAAACCCCTAAAATACATTAATACCCAAAACCCACTAAAACTACCATAGAATCGTAAAGCCAATGAAAATGCTAGAAAATAAAAAAACATTAAATCCCCTAGAAAACACAAAATCGTAAAACCCAAATAACTCTAAAATCCTGAAAACCAATTATAACCAGAAACAAAATTAATACCCTAAAAAACTATAAATACTTTAAAGATGATAATGACCCTAAAACCCATAAAAGGACCAAAAAATGTTAAAAACCGTAAACTAATCTAAAAATCATAACCCCCATTGACCTGAAAACCCCTACAAAATCCCAAAATACCAAAATACCCCATAAACACCCATCAACTCCTTAAAAATGTAACAATCCATAATAATAATAATAAACCAACAAATCCCAAAAAAAGACAAAAAACCCAAAAACCCCTATGAAATCCTATAATTTCTAAAAAACCTAAAAACCTAAATAATTATAAAACACTAAAAAACCCAAAAAACAATCCAAAAACTCCCAAACAACCTAAAAATCCTAAAAACCATAAAATCATGAAATCCCATAAAAACCCATAAAAAGAAATGAAAACTCTAAAACCAATAAAACACCAAAAATCCGATCAAGTCCCAAAATACCCAAAATATATTAACACCCCAAAACTCTGAAAACTGCAAAAAAACATTAAAACCATTAAACCCTAAAAAATCTTAATAAACCAAAAAACAAAAAAAAACCCTAAAACACTAAAACCCGAAAAACTATAAAAAACAATAAAAATCCAAAAAATACCTAAAAATAATAAAAATAATAAAACCCCTGAAACCCAGATTAAAGACCTCAATAAATATATAAACAATTAAAGAACTCTAAAACCCTCAAAACCCAAAAATCTCGAAAATCCTAAAAAAAATCTAAAATTCATAAAAGGCCCAAAGTATCCTAAAAATAATAAAAATTCCTAAAAAGCCTGTAAAATTCCAAAAAACCCAATAATAATATAAAAAACACTACAAACATTAATCCCCCAAAACACCCAAACAACCCTAAAGACACTCTAAAACATAAGAACCATAAAAATAATGAAAAATTATTTAAATAACAAAAAAGACATAAATACGCCTAAATAGTCCTGAAAACCCCCAAATCCCTTAAAGAAAAAAAATACCCTCAAACCCTAAATATATTTAAAATTCCAATGAAATCCCTAAAGGTCCATAAAAATACATAAAACCATAAAACCACTAATAATTTAAAATACACCCAAAAAAATTTAGACCCACCAAACACCTTAACACCAAAAAAATAATTTTTTTACATGTTTCTACATTATTTGGAACCTTATGATAATTTTTATGCCATGAGTAAACTCATTTTTACCTTAATCACTGTATTTTATTTCAATTAATTTCAATAATATTTTTTTGTCCAAAAATATGTTGATATTTCTAGAAATTATAAATTACTATAATTACAAAAATGGAATATATTTTTCCTAGATTATAATAACAAAATTTTTGGAAATTTATTTAATATTATGCTCAAAGACAGTATGAGATGACATGTTTTTAAATAGAAGATGTTCAAAAGATTGAAATATTTTTATATCCAATTTTAATGTAAAATTTATAATAATGACTTCTATTTTGTTAATATATGTTTATGTTTTATAAATATAATTTTAAGAAATTTAAAATATGGTTTATCTATAAAAATAAATTATTAGAAATTGCAGTTTTCAATTAAAATTTAGTATTTTCCATTATTCATCAAAAATTGAAACGTCTTAGAAAAATAAAAAATATAATAATACTAACATAATTTTGATTTTAATATGTTAAAATTTAAGTATATTTTATCACATATAATTTATAAAAGTGTCAAAATTATATTTATAATAGGTTCAATATTAAAAGGTGGTAAAATTACCTTTTAGAAAAATGTATATCTTTATGCATAAAATTTGTTTTATTATTATATAATTCCTAGAAAAAATATATGAATGTTAAATAGATTATTGAATATATATATATATATTTATATATATTTCATTGAATCAATTTTTCAGAAGTTTAATTATTTACATATTTAGGTAAAAAGTTTTTTATTGTATAAATATAGTTTTCCAACAAAATATTTCCTATGTTTTCAAAAGGGTTTTGTTTTAATTTCTAGTTAATTGGTCACCGAATAATTCTTATTATATACATTAATAAAAATTATTTTCACAACTTAATTAATATTATTCATAATTACCATTCGAACAGTTAGCTGAAAATTATAATAATATTTTAATAATTTTATTATTATTTATTTTTAGTTTGAGAAAAGGCCTTCCAGGGTACCATTGACATCCCAAAGTGGGATAATTCCCCTGATAAACACATTAATACACATAATCTACTAGGGTATAATCAGTATCCCAAATAGGGTGTGAGATAAATATCAATAGTCCACCAACAACAACATCTATACCATATAATCTATTAATATAATTTGAAACAGTGTGAATGAAAATATTATAGTAAACAGGATATAGAAATGTAAATACCATGATACCTATATTATCCTCAGCTTGTGTTTGAAAACATGATTGTTTAATTAATTATGCTAGATTTTGTAATAATTTAACTAATTGGATCTAATGTATGAGAATTTAATCCCATAATACTAATAATAATAGTGGATCCAAGGTAATAACCAAGGAAAACATTATGATGATAATAATGAAAGAGGGTCAAATTTAGTAAAAAAGGCATCCCTGAATTCATGGGTCAAGACATCTCTATGAAAAACTATATCTTGGCTATAATGTGCTTGATTTTAATTTAAGGGGAATTTTCCAGGGATTTTAACCATGTTATGACTCTAACATATTATAAGTATCATATCTTAGGTAATCATGGGAAAAAAATGGGTGGGCCCAATGGGTGTATCTATGGCACTTCATGTCCGAAGATTTCGATATGGATCCAATGAGTGTATCCAAAGATTCCTAATATATGAATGATAGTTAAGGGATCCTACTTCATCATATCAAGCATCCACAATTAGACCAGGCACATTTTCCTTGGTTGGTATCTCCCTTGGAAACCATAATCCATGAATCAAAATGGTGTCCTCTGAGTAAACAATAAATTACCTCAAGAATACAATAATGGATCAAGTTTTACCACTCCAATTATGATGAATAGTTCTATATGTGATTACACATTATACATAATTCATTATTAAATTTAGAATATTTAATTATATTTCCTTTTAATAATTCTATTGGTTCATTCCATTCCATTCATTAGTGTGACTAGTATAAAAGTACATGAAACCATTTCTTTCATTTCATATTTAATTATCAATTTCATTATTTTACCTTTCATAAACATTAAAATTATGTCTAAGGACAAGAAACCAATTTTCATTCAATTATAATTACTAGGCCATGTGATATAAATGAGTATATTTTCCCTTTATTATTAAATATTTGTTTAAATAATTTAAACACTTACTTTTGAAAGGAAAAGTAATAATATATTGAAATAGATTTTAAAAAATAATTCATTTGGTAATAAAATTTATCTTTGAAGAAGAAAATTCGTATCAGACCTAAAAAGAAGCACACGTAGTCATTAAAAATACATAAGAGGTATAAAAATGTAAGAGCCCCACTTGGGGATGTTTCTATTGCAGAAAAAACTTCCAATGCTGAAGGACACATATAGAAAAGAATCTTGAATACCACCATGATGATTATAGGAATAACATATGAATTTAATTAGCAACAAACGATGAAATTGGTATGCGATCAATGATGGAAGTTTATAAAATTATGATACATGAGGGATGAGTCGTAGAACACCTACATTGGGCCTATAACACCCTAATCATCTAATATTAGCTCATAGTTTGTCCTGGTTCAGAACAAATGTGAAGAATATATCATGCGCTAAATATAGGGAATATGTGCCTACATAAAAATAACTCTATTGAGGATAAATTAAATGATGAATGACTTAATATGAATAGATTACATGCATATGTGCATCCAACATGGTGAAAGGGGATTGATTCTGACTTCTGATGATGAAACGTGATCAATAAATATGTTAGAGGGATTTGGGAGCTCAAAATGGGAGATGAAAGTATATACTCTACAATATAATGAAAAGGGAGGAATTGGGTTATGTTAATAAATAATTATGGCAATGTTGACATTTCACCCAAATAAAGTGGGCGCATAGTTTGGCTACATAGTTGGAAAAATAGACTGCCAACCATGCTTGGATCACCTTCTAAGGAAGGTACCGACATGGTTAGGCCTCATAGTTTATAAATATGTGTGTCAACCATGCAACATTACATTACTATTCTTCACTAAGATATCTGCATCAGCATGTTTCCCTCTACACATGGTTTAGAAAATCTGTGCATCCTGCTTGGATTTTCATCTAACCCATCATATTTAGGGGAAAATTGTGTGGAATGGATCACAGAGTTTCCAAAAACTGTGTGGCCCAGTGCATTATATCATCGGTCGGGGTTACTGGCTCCAAACATGCCTCATACACCCATGTATTCATCATTTAGTCATTAGGAATCTACATTTGGACCAAAATAAATAATTATACCAAATTTAAAAGGATTCATACCTGAAAGAAATAATGGTTTTTGACATCAACTGGCACCATTTAATAACTAACCCATGTAATCCTCATTGTTCCTCACTCCAAAAAAAATCATATACCTCCACCAAAAACATTAATACACCTCTATTGATACCCCCTTCATCAAAAATTATTGAAATGAATAATGAGAGATAATGACCCTCATATCTTGCCTCTAGTAGGCCTTCAATTGGTGACTAGCATTGAGGGTGTACAAATTTCACATATATGGGGGGAGTACTCTCTATAAAAAAATGGATTGGGAAGTATGATAAAAAAACCCACCGGATATCACTATATGATAATATAAAGTTAAACCAGAGAACCATTCCATAATGAATTAATATGATCATCCAATAAAAATAATTTCTCCAAAGAAAATTACCGAAAGAAAAGTCTGATAGTAGTGACTTTACAGAAAATCCAATCCCTGATTTCAATGTCCAAATAATTCTTAATTCCCTCTTGAATACTTCAAAAATTATTTACATATGTAGGGTGAGTATAAATTAATAATCAGTAGGATCATACCCATGTTGACATATGCTGATGTAAAAAGAGAATACTAATTCTCTAGTGAAAAAAATACAGAACCAATAAGAACCCAACAACATAACCAACCAATATTGTCCTCTTCATGGATTAATCACCAAATCATGTATAAATTAAAATATTATAACATCATGATCATAACGAATCAAAGCATCATAATTCTGCTTCAAAATTGATTTTCCTCTCTCACATTCCAATGTCGAATTTCTTGTACTACCATCATTTCTATATATATATATATATATATCACACTACATCAGATCACATATCGCCTAAGACACTCGGTCCATATCTGATGTGGGTTGGGATGCATCCCAAACTACCCCAACCTACCAAGGTATAACATTTGGTGCGTGAATTATAAATCATCACATCATAGCAATCACTTCTCTTCCCATTACATAAATAGAGAAATATGGTATCATAAACATGATGGAAATCTACTTAATTCCCTCCTACAACCACGCATGACCCCCACCAAAAATCACATCTCATCTTAGCCTCATCACATAACATCTCACCTAAAAACACATGTGGCATCTATGCACATCACCGTTTAATACACTTGGACCATCACTACTAAAGGAAGAACATCTAAGAGGGGGTATCCAATCATTGGTATCACCTCCAACCAAACTACTGGGGAAAACTATGTGAACCTATAACCTCTTATTGTAAGTATGGTTACCCAACTCAGGTGGGAGTATATAGAAATAACCTTAACATTCATGATATATAGATAACATACAGAATACAGCCTATGAGTTCCCAATAACTGCACTAGCACACACCACCACATCACCACCACCGTATAAGACATTATACATCACAACCACATCAACCAAATTATGCAACATGCCACACAATAACTACACAATCAACAAAACATTTCCACATTCATTTACAAGTTTGAAAACATTTCATATATATCAATTTTCCACTAACATTCATTATTAATACATTTCCTAAACATTTACACCATCCATTATTTTACTCAATTAATTTAATAATTTTTCCCACATATTATTTTTCATAACATTATATTAAATTAACTACCCTTTAGTTACTAATTTATTTTACCATAATCATTTATTCCATTGCAAATATGGAAACTAACACAACCATGGCACATATTAACTTGCCCAACTCATATCAACCATCATTGCAACACCTCGTCAACTATGAAATATCACTAAAAACACCACAAATTACAACTATTGGACAATGACATCATTTAAAACCAAAACAATAGCTACATAGTTCACCACAATCATACCACATGTCACATCCACCACACACCACCACCACTATGCATTGCAACTGTTGCACACCACTACCACACCACACCACATCAGACAACTACCCACATTGTATCCATACCATCAATCCACCAAATAAATCCCCTACACATCACTCAAACCATATGGTTTACACCACCCCCACACAATGTCCCATAACACAAAAGTTAATACAAAAAAGTATAAAATCCCAACCACAACACATTTTGGCTGCCATAATTTGTTTAATGTCCTTTAGCACATTACTTGTTTAATTGGCATGAGTATTATCACACAAAAACGATTCCATGGGAAACCAATTTATTTGTGAATATATGTTCTTTATCTTTTTATTCATGGTGAGATCGATCAAAATGATATAAAGGGTCCATGAAATACCATCAATTATGAAATAAATATTTTAATTGTTGTAATTTTCATAAAGGAATCATCATGGAATAAAAATATCAGCAACAAAATCAAGAAACTATAATCATGTGATTACTCACCCATACCAATAAATTTAAATTATTCCAATTATTAATAAATTATGCAAACCCTTAATATCCACCAAATAGAATATAAAATCAGTAAACCCTCACACATAGAATGTAAATAAGGAGAGAACAAGGAACCATAATTCAGCAGAATATTTATAATCTCTATGCACACCACATGGAGAAGAAGGAAAAATCCCCAACTAAAAACAACATGAGGAACCCACTGATGCACAAATATGACTCCAACTTTACAAAACCCTTCTTGAACTCTTATATTCACATTACAACCACAAAACAAGCAATCTAATTGGATGGGAAGGTGTAGACTATTACATTAAAATATCCTAAAGACAAAAAATACCCTAAAATCCTTAAAACCAATAACCACCCTATAACCCCAAAAACACAGAAAAAAATAATAATTCTCTAACAAACATAAAATATCCTAATAACACAAAAATCACTAGTGTATAAAATGTTATTTACGTTGGTTATTTTTCATTTTTTACATCAGTTTTTAGCCGATGTTAATACAGATGACGTTATAAATAATGTTTTTTACATCAGTAATTTAAAAACCGCCGTAACAAACATAAAATCGTAGTGTTTATCATGTAGGTTAATTAATAACCGACGTGAAAACCCGGGGGTGGGGGTTATACCTTCGGTTATTATATAACCGCCGTGATAAATTGGGGGGTTTATCATGTCGGTTATTAAATATTTGACGTGATAAACTCCAGGGCGATGGTTTATCACGTGAGTTATATAATAATCGACGTGCTAAACCAGTCCGGGGGGGGGGGGGGGTTATCAAGTCTGTTAATAAATAATCGTCAGGATAGAAGGCCTGGGAAAGGGTTTATCACGTCGGCTATTAAATAACCGACGTGATAAACCATTTCCGAGGCCTTGTATCCCTTCGTCTATCTATTAACCGACGTGATAAATCATTTCTCAGGTCCTTTATCATATCGGTTATTAAATAACTGACGTGATAAACCATTCCACAGGTGCTTATCACGTCGGTTATAAAATAACACGCGTGGAAGACAGTTTTTTTTAAAAAAATCGACGACAATCCTATGCTCTCCCCCAGAATCAACCAGAAACCAAATCAATAATTCATACCACAAAAACAGAAGGAGATGAAAACATGAACTAAAGAAAATTTAAGCATTTACATTGATAACATATAAAACATACCCCACTTGACAGCCCCCACCCTCATGTATACCCCCTAGATAGCCCTCCCCCACCCCATTAGAGCCCCCTCCACACCCCTGCACTGCTCCCTGACCCCCTGGACAGCCCCAAACACCCCTCGACAACCCCCCCCCCCCCCCCACCCTCCTGAACAGTACCCCCTCACCCCACATGACAACCCCCACCCCATTAGAGCCCCCACCACACCCCTGGACTACCCCCCAACCAGAATCCATACCAGAAAAACCATCATAAGTAGACCAAAACAAGAAGTAGAGAAAAATTAAACATTCACATATATAACATTCAAAACATACATTGTCAACTTAAAAAAAGTAAATCCAACCTAAATGAATACCAAATACACAATTACAATGACAATATTCAAAAGTAAATTTTACATTACAAACAACTAAAATTTAATCAAACCTGTAAAATAATTTGACCACTCCACTTGTAAGTGTTTGATGTCTTCAGCAGTATAGGGTTGAGGGTCATAAAAATGATACAAATGAAAAGGATAGTAGTTAACATGTATAATGAATAAATCAAATTGAAATATTATGGCAAAGTTTAAGAGGAAATCTTACTAGGTCATTATTCACAACTGTCCCAGTTGTTATTATTCCATACATAAATCTTAACATATAATATCCACATTCGATGAAACCTTGTTGTTCATGATAATTCTGTTTGAATGAGTATAAATTCAATATATTATTTTTATTTAATAAATCAAAAAGTACAAATTATAAATGGATATTTACCTTCGCATTAACATATTTGATCTTTTCACACCTTTTCTTTGTGTTTTTTCGAAAGTAGGCCCATGCCATGTCATAAAATAATAAGAATGGGGTAAATTTAAAATTCAATATAACATATAAAACTATTGATAAATTAAAACTTAATTTTCCAATATATTATTAAAACTTTCCCGCACATCATCAAGGATAGAGCATATCCAATAAAGTGTTTTCTACCTTGAAAAAAAACCCCTAACATTCAATGATCACTGATAAAATAAAATTTAATGTTAGTGGATTTTTATGTTAAAAGATAATTAACTCTTTTAGAGCGTTGTGTTTCATACCTCTCACAAAAAGGCATCATCCAACATTTTGTGACTATATTCTTTTCAAGTCTTTCACCAATATAAAGCATTCTTTGTTCCTCATCTAATGCACATGCTTTAGGGGAAATCAATTGTGGGTCCATGAATCCATATACATCTGTCAGCTCATTCCTCTCACAAATTTTATAAATATATCTAATACAAAATAGACATAAGTATACATTTTTAATAAATATAATGCTGGGAAAAGGTGTTAAGACTTACATGGAAAATTTTTGCACCACGTTGATTCCCAACTTATCTCCAGTAACAAGTTCCATGATATCAGTTTTCATAATCCCCACAGTTATTTCACGTCCACAAACATGAGATTCCATTAGATTCTCATAATGAACCGCCAAAAAATTTAAATATCTTGACAATCTGTCAAGACTACTATAATCTGTATATGATGTCATAGCCATTTGTCATTATTGTTGTCTATACTGTATTTATTTACCTTTGAAGTATTCCTGTATAAATATATTGAAAAAAATATTAGTTTTTAAATGATAAAATACCTTTAATAAAAAAATAAAATTACAGATATAACATTCATACCTCAATGGTAATGAGTCGAAGAAGTCTGGATGGCCAAATTAAAAAATGGCCGATACTATGTCCAACTTCTTCCACCTCATCTCTAGGTAATGGTACTCGAGCTGATCTATCTATAATATCCTGTACAGTGACCCTCTGATTCTCTACCTCTAATTTTTGATTATGAACTCTATCTCCTAAACAATATACCAACCCATATGCTACTATATGATGTTGAGAATCATCAACATACAACTCGCAATAAGTAGGAAGCTGCGGTGGAGGAGTAGGATAAAAAATGGGGTCTACAGGCTGAGGTGGGGGAGTGGGAGCTACTGGCGTAGGTGGAGGATAAATAATGGGGTCTGCAGGGGGAGGTGGATGAGTGGGACCTGCAGTATGAAATTGTCTTTGCATGTCTTCAAACATAGACTGCACCGACGCTCTAATCTTGTCCTCCATCGTCGCATTAATATTATGAACTTCAGCCTCCAAGGATTTTATTTTTTTTATAAACCCCCTCAACGTTAGAAGTTGAAGAATGTGGCAACACTTTTCTTACTGATACACCTTCCATATATCCTCTAACATGACCAGGATGTTTGGGCCTTCCCAATGCTACAGATAAAATATCTTCCCTCCCAGTAGCTGTAAATGTCCCCTATGAACTCTTCTCCTCAAGAGAGTCCTGTATAAATTAATTGAACATTTTTGTAATGATTGAAATTATATGAAGAAAATAGTTAACATAAATAAATAAAATAGATATATTACAATCCTCTCAGCTACGATTCTCGATTATTCCGAAATATATTGCCCATTTTTTCCCTTCCAAGCTATCTTCCATTTTTCATCTCTAGATAGAGGGGATGGAGGGGGAACCTCTCCAGATCTTGAATACTCAGCTCTTAGTTGTTGAAATTTTTCCTCCATCATTTGTCCTTCCAAAAATGAATACCCACCCTGAGATAAAATATGAGGGTATAAATTTTTAGATTGGATCTCTTGATGATCATTCCTTGTTTACTATAAATTAAGAATAATAAATCATTAACAAAACATTAATAAGATCATTTATATAAGAAGGCTTATAAAATTTTACATTGCCCTTTCCAAAAATGACTATTTTCTTCTACTTTCAAAAAACTGTCTCCATGTTTAGTCATCTATAAAAGGATATATTCGACATGGATTTTCATGAATCCTATGACCATAAATGAAATCATATGAGAGGGTTGATTGGAAATCCCTACATCTCTTGGCAGCCAACGATAATCATTTCTTCCTGACTCCTCCAGTGTCAGAAATATTAAATGTCATTTGATAAAGAATAGGTTAAATATATTATATATACTAGAAAAATTTAAAGAATAGTCAAACAATAGAAAATGATCTTACCAAAATTGTCTCCCACAACTGAGAGATTATCGCTTTATCCACACTTCTACAGTCATCATACAGAATGCTTACTTTTCTCTTAGTCTGATTTTCTAGAAATCCCTTAAAATATTTTGCATTTGGACCTCTAGGAATATCATCATCATCAAACTCAACGACTATCCTCTGATCCTATGTACGAGCAAGTGATATTTTTGGTAAACATGTGCACCCACGTTTACCAACCTTTGAACTCTTTGTCATAATAGGAGCATGTGAATGTTCCTCCACAGAGGTATGACCAATATTCTCATCTCAAGAATAATGTGGTTGATCAACTGAATGATCTTTCAGTATCCTTCTTATAAAAAAACAAACTTTAGTTCAAAAATATAAAAATTAAAATATTTTAATACTAATGTAATCAGAAAATAGAAAAGTGTACTAAGTTACGTAATAGTAAACATTGGTAATATGGTAAGCATGTTAAACAATGGTAAAGATGGCAAAGATGGTCAAGATGGTAAACATGGTAAACATGGTAAACGTGGTAAACATGGTAATGTAATTGTCACTAAACAAAAATAATAGATATATAATTCATGTAATGGTATACATGATAAAGTATACTAAACGAACTTAAAACAAACAAAAACTTATACTTATTTAGTTTTAAAACATGTTTTAATAAATAAAAAACTTACAATATCTAACATTTATGAAAAAAATAAATGTAAACAAGAAATAAACATATGTTACCTGTAATTTTAGGAATGTAAAAATGGATTTTTTTTTTCCAAATTTCTTTATCGTGATCATTCCTTATGGCACAAACCATGTCCTCAACATGTTCATCATTATGTTTTGTTAATCTTTCCATGGAAGTAGGGATCTCATATAAATCAGCATCTTCATCAAGTTCATCCTCACCAACATATTGTTTTTTCCCTTGTAAAACAACATCCCACTGCATATCTGATTGATCTACTACATAGAAAATTTGTTTTTCATGTGTTTCCATTATAAAAGAATCAGATGTGTCTTCCAATCTATTCAGATTAACAAGTTTCATTCCAAATTCATCGTGTCTGACACTATTTTTACCGATAAACCATTTACAGTTAAAAACAAGAACTTTAATTTTAAAGTAATCAACCTCCCATATGTCTTCAATAACATCATAATATTCCCTTTATGTAGAAATTGGGGTTTTGTCTTTAGCACTCGAAAAATGCATTTCTTCTGAAAACACCAATACGCCACTATTATGAACTACACTTCTGTTTTCCTGAGCTTTCGTATGAAATGAATAGCCATTAATGTCATAACCGGACCATGTTATCACATTTAAACATGGACCACCCACTATCCATTTTAATGTCTCTGATACATCTGATCTACCAATAAAAGTCTTTTTAATCCATGAAAAAAAAGTTTTGTTGTGCTAATTCAAAATCCACATTTCTTTCTTCTATGGATGACATTGTTTCAACTAATTAATATGAAATGTGATATACAGTTGAGCATAAGCTATGTTATTCAAGATGTATGATTCTAACGTCTTCATCTATTCAGCTGACAATGATTTGACTTTCATGCCACAGATCCCCTTTCCCTCATTATTAACTCGTTCATGATGAGATGGAGGCAAACCTATGTGTTGCGCCGCAGCCAAGTAGCTTGTAAAAAACTCTGCGACCTCCTTAGAAATATACTTTTCAATAATGGAGGCTTCAGGTCGATAGGTATTTTTAAAATACCCCTTTAATATTTTCATATACCTTTCAAAAGGATACATCCAACGAAGATATACAGGTCCACAATGCTTTATTTCTCGAACCATATGATTCATTAAATGTACCATTTTATCAAAAAAAGTTGGAGGAAAATATATTTCCAATTGACATATTATAAAAATTGCATCCTTTTCCAAAATGTTCAAAGAATTGACATCAATCGCCTTGTTACAAATTGAATTGAAAAAATAACACAACTTCGTTATAATCTTTCTAACACGAATGGGAAATATTCTGCGCAATGAAACTGGTAGAATTTGTTGCATCAAGACGTGACAATCATGTGATTTCATACCTATCAACTTCAAGTCCTTCAATGAGACATAATTTTTTACATTTGAAGAATAACCTTGAGGCACATTGATATCATGAAGACACTGAAAAAAGCTAATTTTCTCCCTCTTCGATAATGTATGACAAGCTGGGGGAAGAAATGTCCATCTTCCATTAGGAGTGGGAGCTGACTCCAAATGTATTCCCATTGATAATAAGTCTAATCTTGCATTCAACCCATCATTTGTCTTTCCTTTAATATCTTACAATGTTCCAATCAATCAATCACAGATATTATTCTCCATGTGTATGAGATCAATATTATGTTTAACTTCATGATACCTCTAATATGGTAACTCAAAAAATATTGACCTTTTCTTCCAAATATGTCTATCATTACCAGATTTATGTGTCTTTCCCAATGTCACATCATGGTTTTTCACCCTCTGAAAATACAAATAAGGGGATAAAGGTTTTGCAGCAGTATCAAATTCTTGTGAGCCATTGAATGCCTTTTCTAGTCTTCTATAAGGGTGATCCATAGGCAAAAACATTCGATGACCCATTTACATTGTTTTCCTCCCATGATGCAATTGACAATATGACGTCTATTGTTCGCAAATTGGACATGATTTATGCCCTTTAGCACTGGATCCAGACAAATTTCCATACGATGGGAAGTCATTTATATTGAACAGAAGCACTGAATGTAGTTGAAAATATTCCATTTTATAATAATCATACACCCTATTACCATTATCCCATAAAAGTTTCAAATCATCAATCAACGGTGACAAGTAAACCTTAATATCATTGCCGGGTTACTTTGGACCAGAGATCATTATACTCAACATGACATATTTATGCTTCATACAAACTTCATGAGAGAGGTTGTAAATTAAAAATAAAACAGGACATGACCTATGTGTGCTACGGAGGGTTCGGTATGGATTCATTTCATCTGTGCTCAACCCTAGTATGATATTTCTAATTTCGTTTCCAAATGTAGAATAATGCACATCAATTTTCTTCCGTTGTGGAGAATCAGCTGGATGACGTATTTTTCCATCACATACCCACTCATCAGCATGCCATCATAACATTTTGGCATCATGTGAATTATCAAATAAATGTTTGAAACGATGAATTATAGGAAGATACCAAAATACCTTTGAAGGGAGCTTTGTAATCTCTACATTAGCCTGTGATTTTTCCTTCACCTTATACCGTGATGTCCCACATTAAGGACAGTCTAAAAAAAATTCATATTCCTTCCTATATATAATACAGTCATTCAGAAAGGCATTTATTTTCTTGTATCCCAATCCCACTGGGCATAATATTTTATTGGCCTTGTAATGTGAATCTGGAAGATCGTTATCTTTTGGAAGAATGTCATTCATCAATTGTAGCAGCTCTCTAAAACTTCTGTCACTCCATCCATGTTTCGCCTTCAGGATAATCAATCTTAACACTGCCAAAAAAACCGTAAAATATTTACAACCAGGATATAATGGTTTTTCATCATCACCATATAGACGCGCAATTGTCGGTTCTATCTCAATTTGTTCTGCTACAATATCACGAATCATTTCTTCAATTCCATTGGATTTACCATCTTTTGAATCATCATCATCCGTGACATTCCGTCCAGTTTCACCATACCAAATCCAAGGGTTGTAACTCGGATTAAAACAATGAAAAATCATATGATCTTTTATCCATCTACTTTTCAACTTCTTCATATTCAAACATCTCAGGCATGGACAGAAAAAAATGTCTCTACTTGGAACATTTTGTTTAGCAAATTCCAAAAAGGCATCAACACCTTCCTCATATTCATTGCTCATTAGATGTGCCGTAATCCAACTTTGACTCATTATTACATTTAAAAAATATAAAAAATATATATATTTTTAAGATAGGACAAATATATGTTTATATGAAAAAAATCATAATTTGAATGTAAAACAATTATTAAATATAAAACAAATCTATTCGTTTTTAAAAAAATATGCTTGAATATTATTTTTAAAACAAAATATAGTTAGATATAACAGTTTTAAATTCCATTGAATAAAATAAAAACATGGGGCCTACAAGGTTGATAGAAAATTGGAAAAAATGGAGTAAACCTGAGAATCAAATCATATTTAAAATAAAAATTCAGATGGAGAAAGAAACAATGTAAAGCCAATCATCACGGAACAATCATCATGTCATAATCTAAGAAACCATGATGCAATAGTCAATCCCCCTGGACACCCCCAACCCTCTGGATAGCCCCCCACCCCCAGACAACCCCCAAAACCCTCGGGACAGGCCCCCACCCCCGTGGACAGACACCCACACCCACCCACCCCCTTGGACACCACCTGCCCCCCCCCCCCCCCGGACACCCCCAACCCTCTGGACATCCCCCACCCCCTGGAAAGCCCCCACCCATCTAAATAGCAACCCCATCCCTCCTGGACACCACCCCCACCCCCTAACCCCTTGGTCACCCCATGGACACCCCCCAATCCTCTGGACAGCCCCCACCCCCCAGACAACCCCCAAAACCCTCTGGACAGGCCCCACCCCCTTGGACAACCCCCCCCCCCCACACACACACACACCCACCCCCTTGGACACCCCCCACAGACACCTCAACCCTCTGGACAACCCCCACCCCCCGGCCAACCCCCAAACACCTCTGGACAGGCCCTCACCCCCTTGGACAGCCCCCACACCCACCCACCCCCTTTGACATCCCCTTGGACACCCCCTTGGACACCCCCCAACCCTCTGGATAGCCCAAACCCCCTAAACATCCCCCACCCCTCTAGACAGCACCCCCACCCCTCCTGGACATCACCCCCACCCCCTACCCCCTTGGACACCCTGCTGGACACCCCCCAACCCTTTGGATAGCCCCCCACCCCCTGGACAACACCCCACCCCTCCAGACAGTACCCCCCACCCCTCCTGGACACGTCCCCCACCCCCGACCCCCTTAGACACCCCCAACACTCTGGATATCCCCCCACCCTCTGGACCACCCCCAAAACCCTCTGGATAGGCCTCCTCCCCCTTGGACAACCCCCCACACCCACCCACCCCCTTGGACACCCCCTAGACACCCCAACCCTCTGGACATCCCCCACCCCCCGGACAACCCCCCAATAAATGGTTTAAATATAAAAACTAGGCATGATGAACAACTAAAAACACATGCATTTAATATATACTTCATCATGAAATAGATGGAATTACATATTATTAAATATGGCTACTTAAATGATCGTTTGAAAATTAAAAATAACCATTGATATTCAACTAGTCAAATGATCACATGTTTTCTCGATAACTAATATCATAATGAGGTAATGGATAATTATAGAAATCTTAAACATATTGTCAAGGCCTTGGGAAAGGCCTCAAAAAATACTAGGGTAATCCCTCAACAGAACCCATTTTAATTTGGAATCATGAGACATAGTGATGCATCAAAGGTCCATAGAGGTCAACAACCATTACATTATATGTCTAATAGATTCTCATATAAAAGAGGATAAACATAAGCAACAACAACACATGAAATATCATTTCCAAATTCGTACATTTAATCAATAACCATTCTATACAGTAATTTAGGTGAATGAGATAATTAGTTGTCAATGATAACAAAAATTACCATCAATGTCGGGCATTCGCGAAACAAAAACAAACTAAATAGAAGTAGTTGAGGCTTACGTGGATATTGTGAGTCAATATAATAGATCTGCGGATGATAAATAAGATGATGATGGAAAAAAGAGGCAAGAGGGTTCGAAATCGAAGAATCTTACCTACTTTAAACACAAAAATTGGAAAACATAAATATAGACTATCCGGAAAAAAAGAACGAAATAAATTCGTGGAAGGCTTACTTGAGTGTTGCGAGTTGAGATGATAGATCCGAAGAGAGTAAAGATGATAAACGATGAAGGCAAAACGAGTTTAACACAGTGAGATCGACGAGCCGATTAGGGTTTACCGCATGAGAGAGATGAGCTGCCAGACTGTCGATCGAAAAATCATAAATGACAATTCACGAGGCTTGTTAATTTTTATATGTTTTATAATGTCGATTATTTAATAACCGACGTTATAATCTGTTTTTTTTAATTTATAACGTCGGTTATTATAATAACCGATGTTATAAATGTATCAGATACAGATTTTTTTACGTCGGATATTTTATAACCGACGTAATAAAATACACATGTTGGTTTTTTACGTCGGTTATAGAATAACCGACGTAAAAAATACATCAGAAATCACAGTTTTTTACTTCGGTTATTGTATAACCGATGTAAAAAACATATGCGGGTTGTTTTTTTACGTCGGTTATCCCTTAACCAACGTCAAAAACCATGCGCTTTGGTTTTTTATGTCGGTTAATTTATAACTGACGTAAAAAACAAACACACGCGATTTTTAACGTCGTTTATTAAAATAACCAATGTTAAAAATTTACTCACTGCATTTTTTACGTTAGTTATAAAATAACCGATTTAAAACACCATGTTTCACAGATTATCACGTCAGTTATATATAACCGACGTAAAAATTGGTGATGTAAATAATGTTTTTTGCACTAGTGAAGACTCATGAAAACCCTTTAAAAACACAAAAGACCCAAAAATCCTTAAAAACCCGCAAAACAACTTAAATGACCTGAAACCCCTTAATGACCCTAAAGAATTATAAAATACTATAAAGGCTCTAAAAACCATAAAATCTCCTAAATGACTCTAAAAGACCCTAAATGATCCCAAAAACCCTAAAACCATAAATGACCCTAAAACCCCTAAAAATCCTCAAAAAGACACTAAAACCCCTAAGACCCCTAAAAGTCCGTAAAAACCCTAAAAAAACTAAAAGACTATACGACCCTAAAAATCCTTTAAAATAATAAAATCCACTAAAAACCATAAATGGCCCTAAAAACCAAAACACCTCTAAATGACACTACCTACCGTAAGAGTCCATAAAAACCAAAAAAACCAAAAGGACCCTAAAAACCTGAAAAACAATAATTAAACCTAAAACACAATAAAACACTATAATCCCTAAAAATCCAAAAACCCCATAAAACCATAAAAACTATAAAACCCTACAAACCGATAACATCTATAAAAACAATAAAAACCCTAAAAATAATAACACCCCATAAAACCCCCAAAACCCAAAAACCCTTACAACCTCTAAAAGCCCCAAAACCCCTAAAAATATTATAAACCAACACAAAAAGCCAAAAAACTATAAAGGAACCTGAATACCCTAAAACCCCTGAAGATCCTTAAAAAACCAAAACCCCTAAAGGACACTAAAACCCCCAAATCATTAAGAAACCATTAAAACATTATAAAACATAAAAGACACTAAAAACCTAAAAACCACCTAAACAACTTAAAACATTAAAAGTAACTAAAAACCCCAGGAAACCCTAAATGACACTAAAAACCCTAAAGTATAGTAAAATTAATGAATACAAAAAACACTAAATATATTAAATGTCACTAAATATCTTAAAACAACTAAAAACCCTAAATCACACTAAACCCCTAACAATATTAAAAATACATAAAACCAAAAATAACAATAAAAACCATGACCCCCCTATGAAAAAAACCCTAACTCCCCCCCCCCCAAATCCCTAATAACTCTTAAAAACATCAAAATTGTAAAAAATTACCAAAAAACAATAAAACCAATAAAAACACCAAACCCATAAAACTATCCAAAAAAATGCTAAAAACCCAAATGCCATAGAAATCCCAAAAATACTAAAACAACTATGAACCCTTAAAAAGAAAAAAATGGTAAAAATAACTAAAACCCCAAAAAAGCTAAAACCCCAAAAGACAACAAAAACCCATAAAACCCCTAAACACCCTAAAAACCCAAAAAACAATCAAAAGAAATAAATATCCCTAAAAACAACAAAAAACCCCCAAAACAATAGAAATCCAAAATACTCACAAAACCCCAAAAAAACAAAAAAATGCTAAAAGACATAAAAAAAACCCATAGAAACACCCTAAACCCCTTAAAGACTGATGGATCAAGGAAGGGGACCAGACAGTGATGGAGATCCCGTCCGCACCTTGAATGCTCTGCCCTCTGCCGGCAAGGAGGTTCCTGATCCAGCGTTGATTGAGGTCTTTGACATTAATGAGCTTTTCCAGCTTTGTAACTGGAATTCCCATGGGTCTGGTGTTGGTGCATCGAAGGCCCCGAGATTTAAGGTCAACTTTGCGTAGGTGACGAAAGTCGTGATCTTACTATCCTTATCTTCTTTTTACCCCCCCCCCTTCCCCTGGTCGTGTCATTCAGAAACAACGGGTGGCTCATGTCTCGGCGAATCGGGATGCGGTAGAGGAAAGGCATAATTTGTGTTGTTTATCCATTATTGCTCGGGTGTTGACCCCCAAGGGTGAGTAGCTCTAGAATTTTTCTGATCTTTCCACTCGGATCAAGGAAATCTGGGGTTTCTTTGAGTGGCGTATGGCTGCCATGGGGCACGGGTATTTTTAAATTATCTTCCCCTCATATGAGTACAAAAGATGTGCCTGGAGCTTTGGCTCTCTCAATTTGAAGCCCAGTATCTTAAGGATTCAATAATGGGATCAAAATTTCGACCCGTTGAATGTCAAGAACACTTCTGTGCAGATATGGATCAGCATCTATAAGCTTAGATGGTTTTATTGGCATCCCTGTATCCTTTAGGACATCACCGCCTCGGTAGGATATCCCATTCGCACTGACAAGGAGACTGAAAATCCAATGTATGAGCATTTCGCCCGTGTTCTTGTTGAGGTGGATTTGGCCTCCACTTTGATTGAATAAGTTGTGCTCAACACTGATGAAGAAAATTTCAAGCTGGTGATATTTTATGAGAGAAAACCCCGGTTTTGTTTTCACTTCCATCTCTTTGGCCATCTCATCTCTCATTGACATCTCTTGAAGGTTTGTTCCAAGTGAAATCTTAAAGGACACTCCATTGAGTCCTATACCAGGAAGTTGGATGCTGGAGTGGGGGTGAAGGCTCCTGCACCTGCTCCCTCCCAGCATGTCTCTGAGGTAGTTCGATGTCTTGTGGAAATTCCTTCACCAAGGAGGGTGATGGAGGCTGATGACACCCTCTGTCAAGATACCCCCTCCCACTTGCAGGGAGTTTCCACTGGGTCCAAATCCCAGGATGAACGACTGGTAGTTGCAGACTCTCCTGTTGCTTCTCCCAGCCTGCAGATAGTCTTGAATGAGCCTGGCCAATCTTCTGTGCCTATTGCTGTTCAGGTTATGGCTGAGCCTGGCCATCCCTTCCCTGATCCTTCTCTGGTGGCGGACATTCCTTGTTGTCAGGAGCTATCCCCCCAATTGTAGGTGGTGGATGCTGGGCTGGTCTCTATAGGGTCCCTTGTCCCTTATGGGCCTGAGAAGGTCTCCACACCCCTAGCACACTCATTTCTGTCTGGCGATTATTTCGTTGTTGTGTCCCCCAGCAGGGCTGCATGACGAGACATAGTTAAAGAGGCCTCTCTGATGCCTATCTGTCCTACTAATAGATTTACCCCTCTCAGCAGTAGTTTCTGGGCTGACCAGGTTGAACAGAATGATGGGGAGGCAGAAGGGTCCTCCAAGATGGCTCACCTGGTATCATCACATGAGGCTAGTTCTCAACCTCTCGATGATCTGGGACTCAAATACTGGGATTCTAAGGTTGATCCTTCACCTAAGAAGAACCCTATGGGCAAGCCCAAGAAGAAATTGAAGAAATAAAAGGATAAGGCCGGAACTTCAAATTTTTGCATCACCCCGGTGAACGGGGCTCCCTCGGCCTATTCTCATGTAGATACTTTTCTAGAACTTTCAGGGGATTGGGAACCCTCCCACTGTCTCGGCCCTTAGGCATTTCCTCACCTCCTAGAGGCCGTTGGTTCTGGGTATTGCTGAACCAATGATCTTGTTAGAAAACATGATGGGTTTCAACTGGCTCAACCTTGGTTACTCCTATGTTGCGAAGACAGCTAATGATAGTGGCCTTGACACCATTTGGGTGCTTAAGCAAGATGACATTCACTTGACATCCTTTGAGGTGCGTGATCAAGTCATCACCTTATCTGTCATGTGCAATTTTTCCCCCTCTCACTGTCTTTTGTGTACGCCTCTTTCTCTTACTTGAGGTGATGGGTCTTATGGGGTCATTTGAATATTCTCCATGGGCTCATTGAGAATAGCTGGATTATTGTTGAGGACTTCAACACTGTCTTGCATCTGGATGAGAGGATTGGCTCCAACTTCTCCTGCTCGGCTTCCGTGGAGTTTTCCTCTTGTCTTGATGCTTGTAACATCTTGGAGGTCCCTGTTTCCGGAGCCTCATTCACTTGGGGGAATTCTACTGTGAATGGCAGGCAGGCCAGCAGGTTGAACATGTGTTTTTACAGAATCAATGTTTTGTCCTTGACCTTTGATTTCTCGGGCTTTACACTTTCCATGTTCCACTCGGATAACAATCCTTTGATCATTGACAGCTCCATAGGCACCTCAAGATTTTCACCTCTACCTTTTAAGTTCCACAAAACATGGTTCACGTTTCCTGGTTATAGGGAAATTGTTCTCAATGTTTGGGATGAAGACATCCAGGGAAGTCATTTCCATAGATTGGTTCTAAGGCTCAAAAAATCAAAGTTCTGCTTAAAGACTGGATCAAGGGATGTTTTTCTAGTCCTGAAAATGACATCCGAGATGTCGAGCACCAACTTGCTATCCACCAGGAAGCCAATTCTCTTCTTACCCTGCCCTCTCGTGAGGAGCTGCAGCTTCATTCCTAAATTTATGATCTACTGGCTCTTAAGGAAAAGTTGGTCAAGAACAAGTTCAGTGTGAGATGGCTCAAGGACAGGGATCACAACTCGAAATTCATCCATCTGTTGCACAGGGAGAAAAAAATACAAAACCTGTCTTAAGGCTATTCGCATTTTGGGTTCTACCTTTACTTCGGAGGATGATATCTCATAAGCTATTGTTAATTATTTTCAAGGGATTTATTCGGATGATGGCAGAGATTACACCCTCCCCTTTAAGGACTACATCCTTCCATGTGTTGATTAGCATCAGAACCGAGCTCTCATGATCCCGCCCCTTGTGGAGGAGGTTAGGGCTGCTCTGTTCTTTTTGAAAATTGACAGCACAGAGGGATCGAATGGCTTTACCATCAAATTCTTCATGTTCAACTTGGAAATCCTACATGAAGGCATCGTCAGCGATGTGCAGGAATTCTTTCTCACTATCGTCTTTCCACGTGGGGTCAACTCTAACTTCATTTCTCTGATTCATAAAAGGGACAATGCCATTGATATTGGTGATTTTTGACCGGTGGCCATTGAAAACATTTTCCCCAAAATTATCAGCAAGATTCTTGTCATGTGACTTGGAATGTTCCTGGGGGATATCCTCACCCCCTACCAGTTTGGGTTTGTCCGAGGCAGGAGCATCCAGGACTGCCTGTTCACGGCCTCAGAAAGCATCAACGTCATGCAAAAGCTGTCCAAGCATGGAAACATTGCACTAAAGTTTGACATTTCCAAGGCTTTTGACACTGTTAGGTGGATCTTCATTTCTTAGGTCCTTACTAAGTATGGATTCTCGAGTAATTTTATTAGGATAATCATGTCCATTCTTAGCAGTGGATGGGACTCTATTCTTCTTAACGGCTCCCCTAAGGGGGTTTTTTCCTGCTCCCATGGAGTCAGACATGGTGATCCTCTTTCGGGAATCCTTTTTGTGATCGCTGAAGACTACCTTAGTAGGCTCCTCATTGATCTTTGTCAGGCTGGCCTCTTCAGTCCTGTCCAGACATGGAGGGACCTTCACGTTCCATCACATCTACTGTATGCAGATGATATTCTTCTATTCGGGCAGTCTGATAAACGTACTATTGATTCCATTCGGATACTTTTCTGGCATTACGAGTATGTTGTAGGACAATCCATCAGCTGGAGTAAGTCATTGATTGTCTTTGGGGAGGGTATTTCATGGTCTCGGCGTATCACCATTGTCAGGTCCCTTTCTGTAAAGAGAGTGTCATTACCCTTTGAATATCTTGGTGTTCCCATCTTTTGGGGATGTGTCAAGTGGTGTTACCTTGAGAACATTGCCTCTAAAATCACTCAACAGTTGGAGAAATGGAAAGGGGAGTCTTTCTCGCAAGCTGGTAGGGTCTGCCTCATCAACATGGTGATTACCTCTATGTTCACTTATGCTTTCTCCATTTACAGGTGGCTGGTTATTCTCATCAAGAAAATGTAGGCAAAGATCAGGAATTTTGCCTGGACGTGGTGCATAACTCAAAGGAAACTGGTCATCGTGGCCTAAAAGGAATGCACAAAGCCAATTGAGTTGGGTGGGCTTTGTATCAAAGACCTCAGACGCTATAATGATTCACTCCTTGCTATGTATACTTTGGGGTTTTATGTCCTATGGCTCCGAGCTTGGATTTCACTCGGGGAAGATTTGTGCTCAGGCTCTCTGTGATGGATATGAAGGGTATTTCCCCTCCACTATTTGGCCAACAATTCTGGACTTGTACAAGGCCATTGTCCCTCTCTCTAAATGGTTTGTCTCCAATCATTCAGCCTTGAATGCCTGGTCTACGCCCTGGTTTGATAGGCCCCTGCAAAATCTCATCATCCCTCCTCCTGAATTGAAGCGACTGTCTAGTGTGGAGTTCATCCCGAGGCTAGATCAATTTGAGACCCCCCCCCCCCCCGCCCGGTGTCTTACTCCAAATCTAGAGATATCACTTATTACACTCTGATATCCTGATATGGAATCCCAATCTGGTTTGGAGACTCACTGCCAAGGAATACTATCGGTACAATTGTGCGAGGGGATCCCCTCTACAGACCTAGCTTTCTAAGATCAAGAGGAATTTCATTCCCCCTGCAAATCACCTTCTTATCTAGAAAATATGAAAAAATCGGTTGCCCATGCTGGGTCAATTGCAGAGAGCGGGTCTCAACCTTGCCTCTGTATGTTTCCTTTGCCTTGGTGCGGAAGAAAATGTCCAGCACACCATCCTGCAGTGCAGATTCAGCACTGATCTTTGGGGTTATTTGCAGCGGACTTTTGGCTTCCCAACTGGCCTTGATAGGCCATTTTTTGAGCTCCTGGCGGACCTATCCAGTAGGGAGTACATTGAGCAGGTCCGCAATTGTTTGCTGGCTACGGTTGCAGCCACCATCTCCTTTATTTGGACTGCTTGGAATGCAGTTTCCTTCAATAAGAAACGACTCTCCTTCCATGCTGGTGTTGTTGCGATTCACAGGGCTATTTATGCGGCCTCCTGGATTCAGACAAAACATATGGCAAATTACGTCCATGAAATGATCATCCTTCGATTTCCTGGTGTATCTGGTAGGGAAAAAACCCATGGTCCCCAAGTTTATTTGTCGGATCCCTCCACTCCCCTCCTGGATCGAGGTCAATGTGAATGGTGTGACCCTTGGTGCCCCGGGCCCTGCTGGATGTGGTGGAGTCTTCCACACTTATTGGGGTTTTGTCAAGGAATGTTTTCAACACTTTATCGGTGATGGGTGTGCTCTTGAAGCTGATTTATGGGATATTATAAAGGCGATTGAATATGCTGTCAGTTTCGGGTGGATTTTTCTGTGGCTCGAGTCTGACTCCATGCTTGCTGTGAGTGCTCTTAAAAGCAGATCTCGGTGCGTCCCCTGGAGGTTCCTTAGCCCGTGGATGGACTGGCTTTCCATGTGCCAAAGGCTGCATCTCACTGTAAAACATGTCTACCGGGAGGCCAATGCGGTTGTGGATGCTCTTTCCAAGCAGGCTATTGTGGAACATTGTTTTTTGTGGTCCTTTGTTGCCACACCTCTCTGCTCCTCCTTTGTTGTGCCTGATTTGAAGGGTGAGGTGCACACCCGGTTATGTAATCCCCCTTGTAGCACTCGGTTTGTACCTTAATTTTTGTTTAAATTTAGGGGGCCACTTATGCCTGGCCCCGAGCCTTCCTTGCCGCTAAAACCCTAAATGACACTAAAACCCCATAAAACTCCTCTAAGACCTTCAAACCCCTAAAAAATCCTAAAACCCTATAGACCCTAAAATCCATAAAATTCATAGAAAACCTGATTCTCCTAAAATCCCTAAAAACCCTAAACAACCCTATAAACCCTAAAAATCTATAAAAACTCTAAAATAACCCTAAAACCCTAAAAAAATTGGAAAAAACCCAAAACCCCCCAAAAACACTAAAAAGATAAACAACATTTAAGACCCTAAATACCCATAAATTCCCTAAATACGTAAAAACACTTAAAAACTCTAAAATCAATAAAACCCATAAAAACTATAAAACACAAAAAAGACCAAAAAAACCCAAAACCCTAATAAATGGTAAATGTACTAAAAACCCAAAAATAATAATAACCCTAAACCTATAATAAAAATATAAAAACACTATAAAATCCCTAAAACCCAAAAAACAGAAAAAACATTGAAAACCTAAAAAACCATAAAAACCATAAAACCCTAATACCATAAAAATTACCCTAAAATCCTAAAAATCTATAAGAAAACATAAAAAACCGAAAAAACCTAAAAATAATTTAAAATCATAAAACCTTAAAAACACCTAAAACTCTAAAAAACCCTAAAACCCCTAAAAACCCTAAGAAACCTTAAAAATGAAAAAAGAAACAAGAAACCCCCCAAAAATTATAAAAATACTTAAAAACCCCTAAAATTCATTATATCCATTAAAATTCCTAAAAATAAATAAAACCACAAAAATCCTAAAAAACTCAAAAAACCCTAAAGACACTAAAAATTAAAAAAACTAAAAACATAAATACACATAATAACATAAAAAAACTAGAAACATTAAAAAATCTAAAACCCCTAAAAACACATTAAAACCCAAAAACCACATCAAAGACATTAATCCCCATAAAACCTATAAAAATAATAAAAACCCCTCAAATTCACATAAAATACTAAAAGCCTTAAAACTCTTAAAAACCTCCATGAAAATCCTAAAAACTAAAGAAACCCCATGAAATCACATAAAAACTCAAAACCCAAAAAATACCATAAAAACCCTAAAAACCAATAAATGCATAAAAAATCCTAAAAACACTAATACAACCTAAAACAATAAAAATCCCTAAAATACCCTAAAACCCTAAAACCACTAAAAGAACCTAAACCCCTAAAACCCCTAAAACACACAGAATGCCCAAAACTAATGGAATACCACAGTATTTCCTAATGACCCTAAATTACTATAAATCCCTTAAAAATACTAAAGCTCCCCAAAACCCTAAACACACATAAATGAACGTAAAACAATATCCTAAAGAATACTCAAAACCTGAAAACCCCCTAAAAACCATACAACCATACATGTCCCTAAATGACCCTAAAACCCCTAAAACCTTATGGGAGCCTATAAACCTTGAAAACCCTATTGAACCCTAAAAACACAAAAAAAATACCTATGAGAACATAATCCCCCAATAACCTTTAAAATACCCTAAAATCCCTACAACCCTAAAACCCCCTAAGATCAAAAATGACCTGGAAAACCCCAAAAAAACATAATGGAACTAAAAATATAAAAACCCTAAAAGAAACTAAAAAACCCTAAAACACTAAAAAAACATAAAATTCCCGAAAAACCTCTAAAACATAATAAGACACTAAAAACCAAAAATAATGCTGAAAAACAAGAAGGACACTTGAAACCCCAAAAATGACTAAAAACTATAATACCTCAAAAGACCCTACAAACCTTAAAACACCAAAAAACCCTAAAAATATAAAAACACTCTAAACATTTTAAAAACCATAAAACCATAAAAAACCATAAAAATAACAACAAATTCATAAAACCCAAAAACCCATAAAACCCTTTAAAACCGTAAAACCCTAAAACCCATTAAAAAAAAGAAAAAACCCTGAAAACCCATCAAATCCCAAGGAAACTAAAAACCCCAAAACCCCTAAAAATCTGAATAAATTATATAAAACCCAAAAAACTATAAAAACCTAGAAATACTAAGAACCCTAAAACCCTAAAAATCCCCTAAAACAAAAAAAAATGACACTAAAAATCCCAAAACCCTAAAATCGCTAAACACCCCTTAAATACCAAAAAACATAAAACACCTAAAAAACTAAAAAACATAAAAACCCTTAAACCCCCTTAAAACATAAAATCCACTGAAAATCCTTAAATCCATAAAAAATCCTTAAAAAATATAACCCCATAAAACCATTATAAAAAGGATAAAACCCCTAAATTACCTATAAAAATCATAAAACCAAAAAAACCGTCAAAAATAGAAAAAACCATAAATTACGCTAAAACAGTAAAAACCAAAAAAAAACCCTAAAAACTTCCATCAAATACAATTATAACCCCAAAACCCTAAAAACCATAAAAACCCTACCCCCCCCCAAAAAAAAAATTTATGAAGACTATTAAAACCTCTAATACCACTAAAACCCTGTATAAAAACCTAAAAAAATCTTATACCCTAAATGTTCATAAAAACCCTAAAAACCCTAAACAACACATAAATAGACAAAACCCCTCAAAAACCATAAATGACTATAAAAACATTAAAAGGTAAAGAAAACCTAAAACCCCTAAAATACCCTAAAAAGAATAAATACCACTAGAACACCCTAAAAAACTAAAATACCCTAAAATACCTTAAAATAACATAATCATAAAAGAAACTAAAACCCTAAATGATACTAAGTTTCCCTAAACCCCAAAAGGACCGAAAAACCCCAATGTACCCTAAGAACCCTAAGAGTCCATAAAAACTAGAAAACCCTTAAAGTATATAAAAACATTTTAGAACCTATGAGGACCCTAAAACCACAACAAAAATCCCAAAATACCCTAAAAACATAGAACCTAAAAAACCTAGAAAAAACTGTACAAACCCCGGAAACAGCATAGAACAAAAAATGATCCTAAAACACCTTAAACCTCATAAAAGACCATAAAATCCCAAAAGACAATAAAATCACCAAAAACCCATAAAAACCCTATGAATCCCTAAAAGTCACAAATAACCTAAAACCTTACAGGACCCTAAAAATCATAAAACTATAGAAAAATTTAAAAATATTAAACCCTAGATGACCATAACACCCTAAATGTACATGATGGAAAAAATTCCTAAAGCCATAATAATCCCTAAAAACCTATAAAACCCCTAAAACCCCAAAAACAAAAAAAACAACTAAAAACAATAAAACCCTTGGAAAACTCGAAAACACATAAAAAACCCCCAAAACCCTAAACGATAAAAAACTAAAAGCTCCCAAAAACCCTAAAGGACCTTAAAAACCACTAAGAAACCATAAATATATAAAAATACTAGAAAAACCTTATACCCCAATTATTTCTGAAGCCAATAAAAAACAATAAAACCCCAAAACCCATTAAAACTATAAAAACCTAAAAAATATAAAAAAATCAAAAACCCTAAGAAACATAAAAACTTTTAAAAACATATAAAAATACTAGATAAACAAAAAACC
Organism: Viscum album; assembly: GCA_963277665.1. Lineage (NCBI taxonomy): Eukaryota > Viridiplantae > Streptophyta > Magnoliopsida > Santalales > Viscaceae > Viscum > Viscum album. Next base: position 871,938,824 of record OY728152.1, on the reverse strand, counting down.
TTACCCACCCCAAAACCAAAAACCCAACCAACAAAATCCATAAAATAGCCTAAAATACATCAGAACCCAAAAAAATCAAACCCTAAAAAACATAAAAACTATAAAAAACCATGAAACACATTAAAAAATCAAAAAACCTAACAACCCTAATACCACTAAAACCGATAAAATCAAAAAACAAAGAACCTAAAACAAGAAAAAAAGTATCTAAAAGACCATAAAAACCAAAACATAACTGAAAATTTACTAAAAACCTTAAAATCCTATAACACTAAAAAACACAAAAGAAACTAAAAAATTTGAAAAGGCACTAAAACCATATAAACCCACTAGAAGATCCCAAAAACCTCTAAAACAACTATAAACTCTTAAAAAATCCTAAAACAAGTTAAAAACCCAATGAAACAAAAAAACACTAAAACACTAAAATAATCCTAAACCCCCTATGAAACCCTAAAAATTCTAAAAACCCCTTAAATAACATGAAACCCTAAAACCATAAGACTCATAAAAACCATAAGAAATCTAAATCGCCTTTTAAAGCACCATAAAATTTGAAGAAACCATAAAATCCTAAAAAACCATAAAATTCTTAAAACCCCCTAAAAACCCAAATTTTTTTAATACCATGAAACCCCATAAATCATTAATGCTCCTAAAACACATAAAAACTCTACAAACTCTAAAAAATGAAAAAAACACTAAAACACCTAAGAAAGTACTAAAAACTGCATACACAATATGAAACTCTATGAAAACCATAAATACCATAAAAACTAGAAACCAAAAAACCCTTAAATTACACAAAATTCCAAAAAACCAAAAAACTCAATAAACCTAAACCCCACAATGACCTAAAAATCATTAAATAACCTAAAATAATATTTGAACCCTAAAAACCATAAAACCATAGAATCCACCCTAAAATTTCTAAAAATATTAATAATAATGATAAACCCTTAAATAACCATAAACCCCTATAAAAACCTACGACCCTTAAAACACTAAAACCCTAAAGGACATAAAACCCCTAAAAACTAAAAACTTTAAAAAACCTGAAAATTCATGAGTCACGAAAACCCCTAAATGGAATGAAAAAACCATAATTCCCTAAAATCCCTAAAATCATTAAAAAACAGAAAAAATCTAAAAATATCTAAGAACAATAAAAACACCTAAAAATCCATAGTGGTCTTTTTGGCCGCGCGTATTTTGTGGAAAAGTTTAGATGGATGCTCTAGTTATGGACTTGTTGTGGTGGAGGATGGCTTTTCTATGGGTCGATGTTGTTGTTGTTTGCTGAGATTGATATGAGGTGCTACTTTCTAGTTATACGTTGTGTTTCCTGGGTTGCTGGAAGGGCTACTTGGGCTGCGTACTGGTTCTTGCATTGGATGCTGGTGGTTCTATGCCTGTTGTTGTGTTACTGGGTAGGTGATTTTGGCGCTAGTGGTTTGATGTCGCTTGTGGTGAGTCTTTTTGGTGGAAAATATGTTGCTACTTGATGGGTGTTGTTGTGATGGTGTTTGACTTGGTGCTGATGGAGGTTGATGGTTGTGACTTTGTGGTGCTGAAGTTGGTTTCATGATACTACTGACGATGATTTTAGTGTTGCTGGATGATATTTGATGATTTCTGGATTTGGTGCTGATGGATGTTTGCTGGTGATCGGTTGGGAGGTGACGTCGGGGACTTCTTTGTTTTTCTTATTTTTTTGGCTTTGTGTGTGTTTTCTTTTTTGATTTTTCTTTTTTTGGGTCTTTTGTGTCTTGGTTTGTAAGGTTTTTTGGGTGTGGGTTGATTGACCCCTCCCCTCCCTTGTCTGCTGTCTCTTTTTTTCATAATATATTTTGAGGGGGTCAGGAATAGACTGGCTTCACCCGTCTTATTCCTAGAAAACCATATAAATCATAATAATCCTAAAAACCTAAAAACAATTAAAACCATACAATAAATTCAAACCTCTATAAATAATTAAAAAATATATTGTATATAAAAACAAAAAACCCTAAAAAAATAGATAAAATCACTAAGAACCCTATAAAACCCTAAAAAAAGATCTGAATATTCTGAAAGACCCAAAAAACATATAAAAACCCCAAAGACACTACATACCTGAAAACATCATAAAAAATATTTAAAACCATAAGAACATAATAACCCTAAAACCCTTAATAACCCCTAAATCTCTAAAAACTCTAAACCCGCATACAATAATCTTATAAATCCCTAAAAATCATATACAACTCTTAAAATCCATGATGTACATTAAAATCCATAAAAAATCAAAATGCACTAAAAATATTAAAACCAAATAACAATGCTAGAAAATTGGTAAAATAACTTAAAACCCACAGAACTCATAAAAATACCTAAAACCTATAAAGACACTTAAAACCATAAAATATTGACCAGCCCTAGAAATTGTAAAAACTGTAAAGACCCTGAAATCCCCAGAACAAAATTAAACCTTTAAAACCCTAAAACACTAAAAAAAACCCAGAATAAATTAAAACTCCAAACCCCCCCCCCCAAACTACCCTATAATCCTAAAGCCACTAAAAACGCCAAAAAATAATAAACCCTTAAATCCCCTAAAAACCATAAAAACATAAATCCCAAATAACTCTAAAATTCCAAAAACCAATTATAACCCAAAACACCATAACTACCCGAAAAATTATATAACCTCTAAAAGATCATAATGACCATAAAACCCCTAATGTCCCAAAAAATTGTAAAAAAACATAAACTACCCTAAAATTCTAACCCCATTTGACCTGAAAAGCCCCTATAAAATTCGTAAAATAACAAAATACCCCTTAAACACCAATCAAATCCTTAAAAATGTAACAACCCATAATAACATTAAAAATCCTATCTTTCCCAAAAAAACCCAAAACCCCTAAGAAATCTTAAAATCCCTAAAAACCCTACAAACCTAAAAAAAATATAAAATACTAAAAAACCTAAAAAAAATCCAAAAACACACAAACACCTTAAAAATCCGAAAACCCTTAAAATCAAAAAAATCCCATAAACCCCTAAAAAGTAATGAAAACTATAAACCCATTAAACACCAAAAACCCAATAAAATCCGTAAATACCCTAAACATACTAACACCACAAAATTTCCAAAACCGTTAAAAAACATTAAAACCCCTAAACTCTAGAAAAACAAAATAACCCTAAAAACCAAAAAACCCTAAACCACTAAAACCCCTTAAAACTATAAAAAATAATAAAAATCCTAAAAATACCTAAAAATAATAAAAATCCTAAAAACCATGAAAAACCCCTTAAAACCCTTATCAAATATAAAAACTATTAAAAGACTCTATAAACTATATAACAGAAAAAAACTATGAAATTCTAAAAAAATGTAAAATTCATAAAACCCCCAGTAGATCCTAAAAACAATAAAAATCCAAAAAATCCTGTAAATACCCAAAAATACACCATACAATTACAATAAACCTTAAATACATTATACACCTGAAACAAGCAAACAACCCTAAAAACACTCTAAAACATATAAATCATAAAAACACTGAAAAATTATATAAATCCTTAAAAGGCCTAAATACCCCTAAATGGCCCTAAAAACCACCAAATACCTTAAAGAATAGAAAATACCCAAAAACCCAAAAAATATTAAAAACCACATGAAACGCCTAATGGTCCATAAAAACCCATTAAACCCTAAAACCACTAAAATTTTAAAATATCCAGAAAACAATTAAAGCCCACCAAACAACCCAACACCACAAAAAACACTCCAACCCCTTAAAACCATAAAACCCTGAAAAATTATATAAACCCATAAACGTATTTAATACACCAAAAAACCATAAATCCTCTAAAACCATACATGAACATAAAATATCATAAAAATGTAAAAGTCTCTAAAAAATATGAAACAACTAAAGGGTCCAGAAACCCATAGAAACCCTAATATAACACAAAAATCCCCTAAAACCCCTAAATGGCCATAATCACTCCAAAAAAAATTAAAGGACTCTAAAGACCCTAAAAACCTAAATGACCTTAAAAATCATGAAAACCCCTATATGACCCACTATATCGAATAAAAACCCCAAAATACCCTAAAAGCCCCCAAAACCCAAGAAAACCTAAAAACCCTACAAAACTCTAAAATAACTTGAATACCATACAAACCCTAAAACCCCCAAAAATCCAAAAAGAACGTAAAAGCCCTAAAATAATTAAATAAACTTAAAATCCTAAACAACCCCTAAAAGACTATAAAAACAAAATATCCCTAAAATCCATAAAAGTTCGTAAAAAAATTTAAAACAATTTATAAGACTCTAATAGCCCTAAAATCTCTAAAAACCGAAAATTAGTCTAAAACCAAAAAAAATTCCTAAAAAGAAAATAAAACACCCTAAAACCTTAAAAAATAACCCCCAAAACCCAAAAGAAATTCTAAAAACCAAAAATATTAAAACCACCTAAAATCTCTAAAAACCATAAAGATCCACAAAAAAAATTAATCATAGAAAATAAAACCCCTTAAAAACTCTTAAGGCCCATAGAAACTGCAAATATCCCTCAAGTGTCATAAAAATTTAAAAAACCCAAAATGAAGCTAAAATCCCTAAAGTAATCAAAAAACCCAAAAAACCCATACAGACACTAAATAACATAAAAGATCATGAAACCAAACAAAACAACAATGAAAGACTGTAAAACGATGAAAACCATAAAACCCCCAATTTCCCAAAATCCTTAAAAACATTAAAATAGCATAAAAACCCATGAAACCCCTAAAATCCATAAAACCCCAAAACCCAAAAACACTAAAAACCCTAAAAACCACAAAAAATTCTAAAAAAACTCAAAAACTCAAAACCCTTAAAATTCACTAAAACACCTATAACCCCAAAAAAATCCCAAAAAATCCATAAAAACCCTAAACCCCATAAAACCCTAAAACCCACTAAAACAACTATTATTTTAATCCCCTAAAACCTAGAAAAAACAAAAATAACTCCTAAATCCCATAAAAACCTAACAAAACCATGAAACTACCTAAAAGCCCATAAATCCCCTAAAAATGTCCAAAACACCCTAAAAGAAACAAAAACCCTAAAACACCTTTATATCCATAAAACCCAAAAGAATCATGAAAAACAACAAAAAACACTAATAACCTAAAAACCATAAAACCCTAAAAACTAATAAAAACCCTTAAACCACTAAGAACTCTAAAAACCTAAAATATATAAAAACACTGAAACTCCTTAATAACCCCATTAAACCCTAAAAACAATAAACACTAAAAAAACAAAAGACAATAAAAATTCATTAAAACTATAAAAAATCAAAAAAAAACCCAAAAAACACTAAAAACTATAAAAAAATGAAAACCTTAAAACCCTAAAAACATGAAAAACTATAACCCCCACCTAAAACCTTTAAACACCTAAAAATATTAAAACCCTTTAATACTACAAAATCCATAAAATCCATAAAAATTTTAAAAGGACCCTAAAACCCTAAAATCCCATAAAAGCCCCCCAAAATATAGTCAAAATCCCTAAAGGACCCTAAACCCCCTACAAAATAAAAACCCTAGAAAATCTAAAAATCCTAAAATCACTAAATATCTTGGATACCCTAAAAAATCCATAAAACCAAACAAACCTAAAAACCATAAATCCAATTATATCACTAAAAACACAAAAAAATGTGTTGAAAATACTAACATCAGAAAACCTCGAAAAGATATTAAAACCCAAAAATACCCTAACACCCCTAAAACATCCTAAAAATGCTAAAAACCCTAAAGACCCTAAAAACATAAAAGACCCTAAAAACCCTAAAAACCCTAATGAGACACTAAAATACAATAAAATACACTAAAATCAGAAATTTTTAAAAACCCTAAAAACCCCAATGGACCGTTAAACCCCCAAAGGACCCTTAAGACCCCAAGACCCAAAATACTATAATAGACACTAAAGGAACCTAAAAATCATAAACACTTAAATGACCCTAAAAGACCATTAATGTCCTCAAGGATAGTAAAATACTAAAAACCCCTAATGGCCCTAAAAATCTCCCAAAGGCCTTAAAAAAATACTAAAAACCCTAAATGCCAATAGAGATCCCTTAAAACCATTAAACCACCAAAACCTCCCAAAAAACTATAAAAGAATCAAAAACCCTAAAAAACATAATAGACCGTAAAATATGTATAAACACATAATAGTCATTAAAATTTGATAAAACCCATATAATCCATAAATCCATAATAGCGACTTAAAACCCCTAAACAAATATTAATGTCCCTAAAAATAATAAAAAGGCTAAAAATCCCCTGAAACTATTAATCTACCTAGAAACCTAAAAACCCTAAAAACCACGAAAAAAAATAACCCTATAAAATATAAAATTCATACGAAACCTTAAAAAACCATAAAACCCTAAACCCAAAAATACAATTATAAAACAATAATAACCCCCAAAACCCCCAAAACCATGAAGGACCCTAAAACCCTAAAACCCAAAAGGAGCATAAAGACCCTAAAACCAATAGATGGAAATAAAATCACTAAAAATATAAAAGACCCTAAAACCCAAAAAATCTAACCAATACTGAAACCCTTAAATACCCTATATGACCATAATATCCCCAAAATTCCTCCAAAACCCCTAAAAGAACTAAAAATCCTAAATCAATAAAAACCCCTAAAAATACATAGAATACCTTATACACCCTTAAAAACTCTAGGAGACCCTAAATATCGTAAAACCACTAAAACCCTAAAATCGTAAATACCCTAAACCCCTAAAAACCTTATAACCACTAAAAACACACAAAACACTCTAAAAACCATAAAAACCATTAGAACCCCAAAAAAACAATATCATACATATTTTTTTTAAAAAAACCCTAAAACCATAAAAGACATAAAACCATACCCCCACAAGCCCAAAAATAACCTAAAACCGGTAAAAATGTTAAAAAAATCTTACAGAATATAAAAAATTATTAAAAACAACAAAATACAAAAAAATACCCCTAAATCCCTCAAAACCCCCTAAAACAACCAATGACACATAAATCCATAAATCCAAAAAAATAATAAAAACCTTTACCCCCTAAAACTCCAATAGTACCTGAGAACATCAAAAAACTAAAATAGTAGAAAATCATTAAAATCGGAGAAACCCTAATAACCCTAATAACCATAAAACCGTAAAAACCCTAAAACCCCAAAAAACCATAAAAACATTAAAAAACCATAAAACAACTACTATCTCTAATAAAATTTAAAACCATAACAATTTTATAACAAACAAAAACCAAAAATATCATAAATAACCTAAAAACACTAAAAACCATAAAAAACCCTAAAAACCGAAAAATTGTGAAAACCCAATAATCCCTAAAAAAGCATATATGCTAAAACCCCTTAAAATCACTTAATGACCCTGATAAACCTTAAAATATCATAAATAGCCTAAACCTAAATGACCCCCAAAAAATTTTAAAACCCTAAAACCACTAAAAACTATACAACCCTAAATACCCTAAAATGCCTTCAAAACAATAAAACACACTTAATCACCCTAAAACCTTGAAATTACATTAAACACTAAAAACCCAAAACAACCCTAAACTCCTAAAACACTAAATACAAAAAAATATTTAAAAAAACTATAAGCCCAAAAAATCATAAAAACCCAAAAAATTATAAAAACCTCAAAACCATAAAAATATATAAAAACTAAAAGCCATATAAAACCCTAAAATCAAAAAAAAACAAAAATGCCTAAAACCCATAAAAAATCCTAAAACCCAAAAAATCCATTGAGAATCATAAAAAACTTAAATCACTAAAAAACATAATAAACCATAAAACCCTAAAAACAAATAAAATCCCATATAGAATAACTAGAATCCCTAGAACCCCTAAAACCCCAAAAAACTCTAAAACCCACTAAAAATAATTAAAAGCACTAAAAATCATGCAAACCATTAAAACCCTTTAAACCCCTAAAAACCATAAAACCCCTATAAACCATAAAATCATAAAATTTTAAAATCCATAGAACCCATAATAACCTAAAAACCCCTCAAACCCAAAAGTCTATAAAAACCAATAAAACATGAAAACTATAAAAACACTAAAAAACTCTAAAATCCCTAAAAATCCAAAATAAATATCCTAAACACTAATACCCTAAAATAACCCAAACCCAAAAAATGCTAAAAGTGAAGAAACATTAAAAATCATTTAACCCCCCCCCCCTAACCCCCAAGTAATCATAAAAACTCTTAAAACTAGCTAGAAACCCTTTTAAACCACTAAAAACACGAAATACCATAATAACCCATAAAAAACTCAAATCCCCTATGAACGGAAAAAACCTAAAACACCTAAAAAACCCTAGAAACCAAAAAACCCCATAAGCTACCAAACAACCTGATAATCCTAAAAACACCAACAACCCTAAAAACCACTAAAAAACCCTAATCCCATAAAACCCCTAAAAACTTTTTCAAAACCTAGTATAACCCAAAAAATCCCAAAATACATACAAAATACATAAAACCCTAAAAACCAATAAAAAACCCGTAAACCCCCTAAAATTTCAAAAACCCCTAAAATTCATAAAATACCTAAAAACCATTAAATAATACAAATGAACCTAAAAGAACCTAAAACCCCAAAAAACTCTAAACCCCTAAAACTTCTAATGTCCTTATAATCCTGAAAAAAATTAAAGACCCCAAAAACCTATAAATACCCTAAATCCATAAAAACCCATAAAAACACAAAAATCATAAAAACACAAAAAACTATGAAAATATAAAAAATAATTAAATCCATGAAACCCCTAAAAACCTAAAAATCCTAAAAATACCAAAAACCATAAAACCCCATTAAATCCTCCAAAAATACTAAAAACCCCAAAATGGATAAAAATCCATAAAATAACCCTAAAGGCTGTAAAATCTCTTCAAAACCCTAAAAATACCCTAAACCCAATACAACCCTAAAACATTCCAAGTACCTAAAACCCCCCTAAATGAACAAAATTCAAAAAATACCTAAAACCCCAAAAATCGTCCAGAACACTAAATAGTCTAAATGATCTAAACACCAAGAAAACCCTTAAACCCAAAAAATATAAGAAACCATAAAATCCATTAAAACCCCTAAAAATCCAAAAAAATCCCTATAACCACTAAAGCACCCAAAAAAACAAAAAAATCATAAAAGATCATAGACACCACAAACCCCTAAAAACTAGAAAAACCCCATCAAAACCATTAGATCCCTAAAAAACTCTAAAAACCCTAATCCCATAAAAATATGTAAAATCTGTAATGCCCCTAAAAACTCTAAAAACCTTAAAGACCCAAGAAACCCTATAAAACCCCTAATAGCCTAAAAACCTTCAATAACCATAAAATCCCTAGTAGACATTAAAATCCATAAATACCTAAAAAAATACCTCTAATACACTAAAATCCCCTATGATAATCCTTAAAATCCTTAAAATACCTAATAAATCTGAAGAACAATCTAAAAACCTCCAAAACCGAAATTCCCCAACAAACACCTAAATAACTAAAAAATTATTAAAATCCCCAAAACCCAACAAAACTCAAAAAATCCTAAATGAACCTACAAAATACTAAACACACTAAAGATCATAAAAAGAAGCCTAAAACCACAAATGTTACAATAAAAATCCAAAAAACACTAAAAACCATTAAAATCCCAAAAAACATATAATACCCTAAAAATGAACTAAAACCGCAAAAATATCAAAAAAATCCTAAAACCCCTAAATAAATCTAGAAACCCCTATAAATAATTGAAAACCTCAAAAAACCCTAAAACCCTAAAACCCCATAAAAATGCTAAAATCATAAAAAATGCTAAAAACATAAAATCCAAAAAAAAATCCCTAAAAACACTAAAAACCACACAAAAATACCTAAAACATTAAATCTATAAAAAAACTAAACAACAGTAACAAGAAAACCCTTAAAAGACTAAAATCCTTTAAAACTATATAAAGCCTGAAAATCCTGAAAACTCTTACAACCCCTCTAAACCTGAAAATACCTAATAACCATAAAACAGAAAAATGTCAAAAATCCCTTAAAACCACTAAAACCATAAACCCCTAAATAAATAAATAAATCCATAACACCCTAAACCCCTAAAATCCTAAAACCCAATTAAAGGAAATTAAAACCCTAAAAGACCCTAAAAGGCAAAAAACCCATGAATTGTTGTAAAAACTCTTAAATACACTAACACCTAAAAACATAATAAAACCTAATAATCCTAAACAAACCATAAAAAACCTAAAAACCCTTAATCAAACTAAAACCATAAAATTCCAAAAACCCTTAAAACAAACTTAAAAACACACAAAATTACCTATAAATTGTATTTTTTAAAAAAAATAATTTAAAATACTAGAAAACCCATAAAATATTCCAAAAAAAATAAGAACCTCAAAAAACCCAAAAACCATTAATACCCCTTAATAAACCTAAAATCCCTAAAAACCATTAAACACCATAATCCACCTAAAATGTACTAAAAACCTAATATGAACAATTTTTTTAAAAAAATGCTAAAACCCTAAAAATCCTTTAAACCCCCTAAAATCCCAAAAAAACCCCATAAATACCATAAATCCCTAAAAATTCACAGAGAACACTAAATCCCTAAAAACCATAATAAACCTATAATCCCAATAAAACAAAAAAATATGAACAAAAAATAAAAAAACTAAAAACCATGAAAACCCTAAAAAACATAAAACCCCTAAAGACCCTAGAGTCCCTAGAAATCAAACAACCATGATAAACACTGAAATCCCTAAATATCCTAATAACCAAAGAAATTATAAAACCCTAAAACCTTGAAAACCAATAAAACACCTAAAATACCATGAGAACCCTAAAACCACTAAAAATCATCCAAAAACCTAAAATCACAAAAAACACTAAAATTATTAAAACCCATAAATAAATATAAATTCCCAAAAATAATTCTAGAATTTATAGAAACAGAAAAAACCAAAAAACACATAAAATAAAAAAAGATCCCTAAAAAACCAAGAAAATCCCTTAAACACATAAAACCCCTTAAACCTATAATACCCCTTTGAAACCTTAAATAATCCAATGAAATCCATAAAAAAACAAAATGAATTTAAACCCTATAACCTAAAAAATCTTAAATACCCTAAAAATCTCTAAAAATCTCTATAGTCCCTAAAAACACAAAAAACACTTTACAAAAACCGAGAAAACTAAATACCCTTAAAATTCATAAAAACCCTAATAATCCCCAAAATCCCAAAACACAAATACTGAGAAAAACCCATTAAAACTAAAACCATAAAAAACCTAAAGCCCCAAAATATATGAGAAACCATAAAAATTTGAAAAGACCCTAAAAGTAATAAAAAAGAAAGCCCCCAAAAATACCCTAAAGACATACGAACCCACCCTAGAAAAACAAAAAAAACATCAAAACCCAAAAATCCTGTAAAAGACTAAAATTTTTAATTCCCATAGAAACTATAGAACCATAAAAATGCATAAAATCACAAAAAAACATAAACAGCCTAAAAATCCATGAAACTTTATATACCTAAAAATTCCTAAAAAATCCTAAAAACCCTAAGAAAACTCTAAAAACCCAATGAAATGCCTCAAAACCCTAAAAACCCATAAAACCCTAAAAAAATAAAAACACAAAAAATCATGAAGACCCCTAAAACATTAAACGCCATAAAAAACCAAAAACCCCAAAAACCATTAAAAACATAAACACCCAAAAAACCCAAAAATACCCTAGAATGCCTAAGAAAGCAAAAAAACCCATAAACCATTAAAAATTATACAACCATAAAAACCCAAGCGAAAAAAACTCCAAGGAGGATGGCGGCTCGGGCACTCCTGGCGATTCTGCTCCCCTGCGATGGCGATTTCCCCTCGGGTTGAAGGCGATGGAAATCGAAGCTCCTCCCCCTGTCTCTACGGGGGAGGATCCTCTCCCTGATGATTTCTCGTCACTATATTATGCTGATCTGTTACCCGCCTTTCCACGAACGGTGCTTGGCCCGAAGGTTCCAGAGTTTTTCGATGGCTGCCCTCAACTTACTCTCTCACTTCGGGAGTTCACGGAGGCCGCGGATCTCCACCGATTGACTCTGGTTGCAAGCTTCCCGAGATGGAGACCCCCGGTGGTCACATTCCACAGGTTCGTTGTGGCTTCCTAGAATCTTAGGGCTCGCGCGACTGTTGGCCTGCTCGACAGCTCTCATATCATGGTTCGGTTTGCAACGGAGGATGATCTCATCCTTTCCTGGTCAGCGGCTCCTCGTTCATGCAATGGCGCTCGATTCTCCCTCTTTCTATGGAGCTTTGATTTTCATATGAAGAGAAGCTCCCTGATTGCTACTACCTGGGTGCGTTTTCCTGAACTGGCACTCCCCTTTCAGAATTTCTCAATTATGTCGATGCTTGGAAACCTGGTGGGGAGATTCCTCTGTGTGGATAGTAGGACGAGGGTCCTCTGTCATCCGGTTTCTCCAAGGGCTTTTGTCGAAATTGATGCATCGAAACCCTCTGTGGACTCTGTCTGGATTGTTGTGGGAGAGGAGCTCAGATGGAGACAATCTGTTGTCTTCGAGCAATGGCTTGTCTTTTGCTCTGTGTGCTGGAGCTTCGGGCACAGTGACTGTTCTGGAATTTGTTCTGGCGCTTCTAGGGGAGGTGAATCTCTATCTGCTAGTGGGAGCGGCCTCCCTCAGGTGGAGGTGAAGGGGAAGATTGGGGAGGTTTCCCACTCTGTGGCTACTGATGTGCCCTGATCATCTTCTATGTTGGCTGGTAATGGGTTAAGAATCTCTCTGATGGATTCGGGTGGCTTCTTGGTGAGTCTGGAAGCAAGCACCGGGGTCTCAGGGAACGCTGTTGAGGATGAATTCATGATCGCTGAGGGAGGAATTCATGGCTCTACTGAAGGTGTTCACAGGTCTGGTGAAGATACTAGGAAGCAAACTGAGATAGATAGGACAATTGCGATGGATGTCTGGCCATGAAATGTGAAAAATTCCTCCAAGGATGCTGGTGGATCTGCTCTAACGGATGAGGCTCCTGTGAATGTTTCTCAGGCTGCAGGTTCAGCTGAGCCTGCCATGGTTGGGGTGCGGGTGGAGGATGATTCAAAGGAGGATGTTGTTTCTCAGAAAACCAGGTCTGGAGATGACTGGAGTTCATGCTTAGTTGAGGAAAAGCCCATACTGGATGGGGATATAGACTGGCGTGAGGCCCGGCTGGTCCTGCATGGGTATCCTGGCGTGGGGGGACCTGGCATGGGTCTCCTGGATATAGACGGCAGTGCTGAGGACCTGCCAAGTGACCAGATCCAATATGCTGGTGATGCTGGTGGTCCTTCAATGGACCTGTAGAGGGCGATGATACTTCATGGTGTTCCATCTGCTGAAGACTTTTGTGTGAAACTCCACGAGATGGTATGGGTTGAAAGGGAAAGGTTCCCTCTTGAAGATGAGGCAAGGAGGCTTGGGGAGAGGTTTGATGAGGCTGATCAACAGATAAATGCTGCTATGGTCACATCAAGGGAGAAAAAAATCAGCAGAGGTGCTGAAACTCTTGAGGCAGAAAGCAAGAAAGGCAAGGCACCATTAGCCGCTAGTGATGGTGGCAATGGAACAAAGATGTCTGCTGTGGGAACCTCCTCTGCCCCAACAAGACGAAAGAGGAGGAGGGATTACTCTACCCTCCCACACCCAATGGAAACTAGGGCCCCCTCACGAGCTGTCAAACTGAATCTAAAGGTGAATAAGAGAGAGAAGCCTTATTTTCCTACTGAGCAGGTAAAAGCTATGGAGAAGCTGCGGTCCAAACTTGGCATGCAAGATGATTTTGACCCTGGATGGGACTCAATGGACCAGGGTGATGAATCAGATTTTAGCTTTGCTGATGATGGCGGCGGCTTTGGTGTTGGCATGGGGTTTCGTGATGCGGAGCTGGAGGATTTTGGCGGTGATGTTGACTGACCCTCTCTGTGTGCGATTTTCTTTTGGACACTGTGTCTTTTTTGGTCTTGCGCCTTGTCTATTTTTCTTGATTTCCTTTTGTGGCCCTCGGGCTGAGGTCGTAAGGGGTTTTGGGTGTGGGTCGTTCGACCCATCCCCTCCCTTGTCTGCAGTGTTTGTGTCTCTTTGTTTAATAAATTTTGGGGGGTGCCAGGAATAGCCTGGACCCGAGCCTTCTTTTCCCATAAAAACCCAAAAAAACTCCCTTATGGCCTCAAAACACATAAAACTCCATAAAACACTAAAAAATCCTATAAACATGAAAACCCCCTAAAAACAATAAAAATCAGTAAAACCCATAAATAGGCCTAAAACCCATAAAACACATAATAACAAAAAAACACTCAAAGTAATTAAAAAACATAAAATCCCTTTAAAACACATAATTTCCCTTAGAACCTGAAAACCCCTAAAAATGTAAAAAATAGAAACAATCCATAAACCCCCTTAAAACACCATAATATCCTGAAATATTACTAAAAACGTACAAACCCAAAAAAAATCGTGAAAATGTCCTAAAAACCTAATAGCCCTAAAAACCAAAAAAATTCTCATAACCCAAAAACATACAAGAAATTAAAAAACCCTAAAACCGATTAATAACATCAAAACCCCTATAAATTATAAAATTTCATGAAAATTATAAAACCTCTATAAGACCAAAAAATCCTCAAAAACCCAAAAAAAATTCCCTTGATATCCCTAGAAATTGTAAAAGAACTAAAAGAACCTAAAAAACCTAAAAGACCCTAAATCATCAAATAATCCCTAAAACAACCTAAAACACCTATAAATATAGAACACACTAAAACCCCTTAAATAACAAAAAAATACCATAAAAATCAAAAAATAAATTTATACAGTAAGAAATCATAAAGGACCCTAAAAACCGTAAAACACCCTACAAACCCAAATTCCATAAAGGTGCTAAAAACCTAACAAACTAAAAGAACCATAAAAACCCTAAAAATACCTAGAAACCCTAAAGCCCATAAAAATACTAAAGACACTTAAAAACACAAAAAGACCGTAAAACCCCATAAAAGACCCAAAAGTACAATAAAACCGTGAAAAACTAAAAGATACAAAAAAACCTTTAATACCAAATGGGCCATAAAACCCTCAAAACACATAAATGACCATGAAATCCTAAAAAATACCCAAACCTTAAAACCCCCTAAAACCCTAAATGACATAAAAACCCACTAAAAATACACTAAAACAAAAAAAATATAAAATACGATTAAACCCTAAAAACCCTACAAACACTAAAAGACCCAAAAATACTTAAAAGACCCAATAATCTCATAAAATCACAAAAAATAAAAAAAACCAAAATAAATAATAGCCACTAAAACAGTAAAAAACTCTACCCCCCCAACATTAAAAAAACCATAACACCATTAAATCCCCCAAAAAACAAAAAAAACCCTAAAAACACATAAAAAATAAAAACCTCTAAAAACCCTATAAAACCTTAAAAAGTACCAAAACCCATTAGAAACCCTAAAACCCTAAAACTCTAAGAACCATAAAAATACTAAAAATACTAAAAATACTAAAAACTAGAAAAATAAAATGAGTCCTAATAATGAAAAATAAATAAAAATATTACCACTAAACAACCCCTAAGAACCCTAAAATCCATAACAACCCAAAAGACATCATAAAATATAATAAACTATAAATCCCTAAAAAACATAAAAACCCTAAAAATCCATAAACCATTCAAAAAAACATAAACAAATAAAAACACTAAAACCCATCAATCCCCCAAAAAACAAGAACTTAATTGAAGAACCTTACGATCCCTAAACCCCCTAAAATCCCAAAACCCCTAAAAACTACTAAAAATCCATATAACAAAAAAAATACTGAAAAATATCAAAATTTCATAAAAATTATAGTATCAATTGAAACCCTTTTAAAATAATAAAACCCCATAAAACCCTAAAACCCATAATAAACCCCTAAAACCATAAAAACGTGCTAAGAACACTTAAGGTCATAAAAACATTAAAACCCCTAAAGGATCCTAAAAACCAAAAGGAACTAAAAAACAAAAAACCCATAAAAATCCTATAACAATGTATCCCCTACTAATCCTAAATACCAAATATATAATAAAAATGGTAAAAAAACCTATAAAATACCATAAACCTATAGAACACGCTAAAAATAAAAAAAACCATATAAGACACAAAAACCCCAAAAACCCTTAAAGCCTCTAAAAAATAAAATACCTTAAAACCATAAAAGACTCTAAAAACCATTAAGGATGCTATGAACCACACAAGGATTATAAACACCCTAAAAGACACTAAAATACCTAAAACCCTAAATGAAAATAAAAACCCTAAAAACTAAATGAAAAAAAATCCTTAAATTCATTAAGGACAGAAAAACCCAACCAAAATCCCCTAAAAACCATAAAATACCTTAAAAGCATACAAAACCCCTAAAAGACACTAAAACCCCCAAAACCCTAGAACCATAAAAAAATCTAAAAATTCTAAAACCCCATATAAAACTCTAAAAGAACATAAAAACATATTTGAACACGAAAACCATGAAAACACAAAAAACCCCAAAAATACCCTAACAATGTTAGAAACCCATAAACTGGTTAAAAGTCCAATGAACCCCAAATAACATTAAATGTCCTGAAAAATACAGGAAATCATAAAAACCCTTAAAACCCCTTAAAAATATATTGTTTAAATATTGTCTTTAACCATAGTATTTTGATGTTAGTTTATAAAAAATCCATTTTTAAAAGAAAATTATTTGAGTTTCGACATCGGTTATCATGAATTCCAACAAAAACATTAATTATGAAACATCTTTGTCATCCATTTACAGTAAAACCAATGCCCAAGATTTAAAAAAATAGACTCATTTTTATAAAAAAAATGTCACCATAAATAATTTTTATTTATATTTAGCATATAGGTTTTCTTAAAAATTAGTGACCAAGGTATTGTAAAAAATTATATTGGGTTCTTAAAGAGGTAATTTTCATTCACTGGAAAACCAAACTCCCAACAAATGACATCTCTTAATGGATTTCGTGACCCTAGACCACCTTCAACGACTGTAAATTAACATTTACAGCCATTTTTTATCCACACTTTATAATTATTTCTCTTGAATAATCCATCATTTATACATATTTCTTGATCAAGGAGCTATTACGACTGATCTCTAACCATGAGTTATGTTTTTTTGGGTTTTTTATTTTAATTCATTTTTTCACTAGTCTTTCATGATTCATGTAGGGTGCATGCTATTTCAATGAACTTATATTGATTTTATCAGAATTTGGGAGTCATTTTCTATTATTTATCTCAAAAATTTGTATTTGTATTTTTGTTTTTGAAAATAAATGAGGTATAATTGTTAGTTTTGATAATAGATTATAGGTTATTATATGTTTTTATGTTCAAATGTATATTATGAATATTTTCTGTAGGATATTTTGCATAGCTATTTTTATAATTGTTGGAAAGTAGATTAAACATAATTTTTTGGTATAATAGATTATACAATTATTAGTATAACTTTATGCTGCCAAAAGAAATTATGAGAAGCTATTTATTTTTTTGGAAGAGGATGATTCAAGATGGTAACATTGGTTACCATTTTATAGTTGTTGATTTATATTTTTATCTCTACATATATAAATTCCTTAGATTGTAGTTCCTTCTAAAGTGAAGCACTGTGGAAGTGAGTTTATGTATTTGGGTAAGCTTGATATAGGATGGTAGTGGTGAAGAATGATTTAAGGATTTTTACTAGCTGATTTTGGGTTTTTGTTGTATCTTATGTCCCTAATTTCTAAAACCAATAAAACCCTTAAAAACCATAAAACCCTTCTAGAAACGCCAAAAAAACATGTAACTCATTTAAAACTCTAAAAAAACTAAAACCTCTGAAACCCTTAAAAAGAATAAAAAACACTTAAAACTATATTATAAAAAATGATGATAAAAAACCATAAAATCTTAGTAATCTTAAAAAACCTAAAAACCTGTTAAAATCCCTAAAAACCCTTTAAAATAAGAAAAACTTATAAATAACCCTAACACCCAAAAAAATCCCTAAAACCCCTAAAAACACAAAAAAAAAATATAGACCATAATAACCTATAAAAACCCTAATAGAACCTAAAACCATTGAAAAATATAAAATCCATAAAATCCCATATAATACTAAAATAGTAACAATAACCCTAAAACCCAAAAAACCTAAAAGCCAATAAAACCCCATTAAATCCCTAAAATCCCCTAAAAACCCTAAACCCCCTAAAAATCCATAGAAACCTGAAAAAAACAATAAAAACCCAACAAAATCCCTAAAATCCCTTAAAACCCTAAAACCCCCCAAAAAATATAAAACCCTTAAAAACAAAAAAAACACTAAAACCCAAAGAAACTATAAAAACCCTAAAACCATGAAAACATCAAATAACTCAAAAAACTAAAAACAGTAATAAACTTAAAAACCTAAAATTGAATAAAAACACATAAAATAACCTGAAACCCATAATCATTAAATACCCTAACAACCACCATATCCCTTACAAACACATCAACCCTAAAAACCCTAAAACCCATAAAAAACCGAAAGCATCATTAAAACCCCAAAAAACTCATAAAAACTAGAACCCTAAAATATAACAAACCATAAAAATAGCTTAAAACCACAAAAACCTAAAAAACACAAACCACTAAAATCCATAAAATCCCATCAAAACACTAACAACCTCTCAAAACCCATTTAAATAAAGTTAAATATGAATGAAAACTCAAAAAATAAAAGAAAACTTAAATACCTAAAAAAATATTAAAAACACATACAAGTCCCTAATAAACATAAAATTCTTAAAAACCATTAAAATCCTAAAAATATCCTAAAACCAATTAAAACCCTAAAAACCCCTAAAAACCCAAAAATACATTAAAACACCAAAACACCTGAATATATTTTAAATTCCTAAAAAATTAAGAAAAATTGAAAATCCATAGAACCTAAAAATTGAACCCCTATATCGTTCTCCAAAACCTAAAAAATGTAAAAAAACTAAAAAAAAATAAAAAATCCTTAGAAACCAAAAAACCATAAAAATTATAAAAAAACCTAAACCACTAAAACCCCAATCACAATAAAAGAATTTATAACACTTGAAAAACCCTAGAACACCTTAAAACGCCTTAAAAACCATTATAACATTTTAAACACTAAAAACCTAGAAATGATCTAAAAATCCTAAAAACCCTAAAAACACTAAAAAACCTTAAATCCCTCAAAATCGTGTTTGAACCCCAGAGCATTTAAAAACCCCAAATTACCCTAAAAACCCCTAAAAATAATAAAAACTCTAAAAAACCTACAATCCATTAAAAATTATAGATCCCTAAAAAGCCTAAAAATGCTACAAAAACAAAAAATGATCTCCAAACCCCTAACACCCTAAAAACCCTTGAAACCCCTAAACCCCCTAAAAACCCATATAAAATAATCCCAAAAAAACCATAAAAATTTAAAAAAACTTACAACCCTAAAAACCCCTTAAAACCATAAATACAAAAAAAGGTAGTAATAATTTTAAAAACAGGACATTCCCATAAAATCCATAAACCTCTAGAAACCCCTAAAAACCCACAAATCCCCAGAGAACAATACAAATCCTAGAAATAAAACTTAGAGGCACTAAATCTCCTTAAAACCAATAAAAGACCACACAACCCCAAAAAATAGAAACCTTAAAATACCCAGAAATGATAAAACCCCTAAAAGACCCCATATCTATGACTGCGTACTGCATACTGTATCAGTACACAGATGGAACCTGGGATAGTGTGGGAAACCACATCCATCTCCACATAACATTCCATTATGTGAACCATATATGTGACCGCGTACCGCTTTGATATGTAGTGGTCCATACCTAGGACGTCATACTACTTTGGTATGTGAATGACCCCTCTACTCACAAGGCAACACCCAATATGAGGATACCCATATCCCGCATGAAAATATAATATACCAAATAGGGTGTCATTAGATGTGCTCCCTCCAGGATCCAATCATTCCCCTTCATTACCGTCTAGTCCTCCATAGCTCATCTACTTACCAATGCACTAGAAACTAGCCAAAGCCTATTACAAAGCCACCAGATCCATATGGTCAGATCATCAGGCACACCAACATGCCCCTATATGTCTATTTACCCATGGTAAGCAGAGTCATGATTGTAATCCCTGCATTGGTATGGGTTCCAAGAATGTTCATAAGTATACATTCCACTAGTAACCCAGAGTCCATCCTTGGGATGCCGACGTGAACGTCCTTGTTCTCGGTCTTAGGGGTAATAAATAGCCTTTCCCTTTGATGAGTGCTAGTTACAAGAGAGAAAGTCACTATTCCCTTCTACTTCGACTAGGGATGATTCTCCTCCTTTTTACTAGAACCTGTTTAAGGGAACTCATCCCGAGGTAAGCCTCAATCCTTTTGAGAGGGGTTTCACTCTTAACCCTCTTCACCTCAGGTTAGGAAGTATCCAAATAGATCACTAACATTTGACAATTCGAGATATCATCTCAGGTGAGGGTTCCTTGTTCAAAGCCACTCTCTCCCTCCCTTGGCTCTAGTAAAATCTACGAGAAAATTTTGTAGGACATGTGTTCTTTAGATCCACTACCTCCCCTTGTTTCTTACACTGATCATGACTCGTGTGGGCTTAGACTTTGGCCGTGATCATAAAATCTACACAGTCCTAAAACATGAGAATCCTCCTAGGTTTAAGCCCCAACCAATCCATGAAATTAACATGATTTGAGATTCATCTCATGTTTCAAGAAAAATCGGTTTCTCCAATATGTAATCCCCACCCCAGATGAACTAAGAGAACTCTGATTCATGCTCAAACCAGGATACGTAGGATTCCTTCTTGATAGTCTAATATCAAAGGGGTTCTCTTCCCGAAGGATTAACAAATTATTCCCCTGAAAAAAGCGCACCCTATTTAGGAGTAATTCCTGATTCAAAACATGCAAATGGTCCAAATCTCAAGTATAAGTTCCAAGCTAAATGAACTAAGAGAACTCTAATTTTTTCTCCAACCAAGATATGTTGGACGCCTTCTTGATGGCCTGAGATCAAAGAGGTAACCTTTTTGAAATGTTCACCCCAGAAATGCCCCCATCAATGGGCATCCTCTTTGGGAATATGTCTCTATTAAATTCTCTCTGACAAGAATCTCCCATGCGTAAGCCCCAATCAAGTCACAACACATATATTAACTTTGAATTTTTGATTCCTGCTTCCTCTAGGATACACAGGATGCCTTCTTGAAGGCCCGAGATCAAGAGATGGTCTCATGAGTTAGTCCCAATGAAATTCCCACACCAAGGCCTCCTCAATAGTGTAATCCCAAATCATCCCCCCAATGGGGATGTACCTCTGCCTAAGCCCCGAGTAACTATTCCCTCATTCTAGGCTTCCTTAGAGTATAAGTCCTCGTTCTTATAGAACTCTGTGGACTTTGATTCCTCATTTGACCAGGATACATGGGAAGGATCCCTAAGGTCCAATTATGACCCTCAAATCAACCCTAATGTTATTCGGGAAACATTCTCGGTGGGGTCATGTCCACCAAAGAGACCACATATCTTCTGGGCACTTCGGTCTTCCTTAGCATGAGTCCCACACCAAATCATGGTTAGAAACCTTTTTCCATGGTGTCCTCACCACATGACGTTAAACTTCCTAGATGGGACCTTGTCACATGACCCTAAATGGTGATGCGTCCAGTTGAGTGGCACTAAACAATGTTGATTCTGATTCCTCTCATGAGGAAACATAGAAATCCCATAACTTGTGTTTGATCCCATCATCAAAACACGTTTTTTATCTCCTGGATAATTATAAACTCCTATGAACAGCATCACGAGGCTCACATATTTATTTTCTAAGCAGTTCTTGACCCATGCATATCCATGATTGATTTTGAAACCTAGGGGTAACCCATGGATACACTCTTCACGATTGAACCAAGTATTCTTTCACGTATGAGCACAACTTAAATCTATAATAGATTCCAAAAATAGGATATAATTCCCCCCAAAGGGTGTGATGAGCTTGTCCTCCCATCCTCTTGTCCAATAGAGTCCTGAAGTGTTGTTGGAAAACATATCATCAAACAAGAACCTGCCTTTGGATATCTGGTTCATGAATATTGGATAGAAGGGTCATTATGTGTTTTTTTCTCCATGAATAAACCCATTAGAGACTACCCATGGAAATATTATCCTATGTGGACTGATTTCACTAATACTTAACCCCCTGCATCGCCTGCTAGGACCATTCAACTGTGGAACCTCATTCGTAATACAAAAAAGGGGAAAACGGCACAGTCCCCAAATGGTCAACCCATTTCCCATTAAAAGATAATGATGTGGATCAAGATGAAATGAAAATGGAAACATTAAAGTCTCTACAATAATAGAAAAAATTCTTGTCACTTGTCAGAACATTTTTTATTCACCCAACCATGTCACCTCAGGAAGAAACAAAAATGGTGAACCTACTATGAATCCTAATCCAAGGATGCATGTTTTCCCCACTCAGGCCCCATATCCTCATAAAAACAGAGGGGGCTAAGACAAATCATCAATTATTCATGTGATCAAGATATTCTACATTGACGGGGTTTTGTTTCCTGTATGTGTCATATATATATTGCAGGTTTTAACAGAAACCATCAATCCAAATGTAATCTAGAAAACCAATTTTGACATGCAGCTCAGTGATCCCACAGGTGGTCGAGGCCTTGATAAAGAGTAGAACCCCCTCACAAACCCATAATCATCAATGATTATTATCCAACATGCTGATTTGAGGGTACCACAAAAATGGTACTCTCCCAATAGTGGAGGCCATAAGAAATGCCCTCTAAATTTCAAAATCTCACCGGCCTCCACTCGAACCATAGACGGAACCCAATCAGAGGGAGGCCTCGCAGGTCCTCTCTAACCGCTTCTAGAGCATGTGCACATAGCGGGATAACAAGTACCTCCCTTATCATAGGAAGAGAGATGAAGTTGATGTTGATGAATTAATAATAATTTCCCTATGGACATAATCACGAGCCCATTATAGAGAGATTCGCCACCATCTCTGGGTGACCGAGTGTCCTCACTCTGAAGATGATCTCATTCTGGGGGAACCAACTGAAGTCCAAAGGACATGGGCCACTTGGGTTGCTCACTGAGGGTGGAAAACATATGACAAAAAATTAAGTAATTACCATGATTCCTAAGTAGTAATCCTACCATACAAATGTGGTGTCATTCAATTTGCAGATATACAACACTCCCCCCCCCCACTAAATCCCACCACGAAAATAGGGTGTCATGATACGAACATGTGCACATTCATACTAGTGCTCTCCAGTCTCGCCGTGTTGACAGAGCGTTGAATTATAGTCCAATGAAAATATCTACCTATGCACAAGAATCCTATTATAAAAATAGGACAAAAACTGAATACAAGAAGGAACAAAAACCTGTTGATGTATATTAAGCCCGCTATCCAAATAGGGAAGCAAACAAATATGAGTAGAGACAAATTTTTGTGGATTAATACAAAACCAATGAGAAAAATATAGTGGCAAACAAGTAGATGAAAATTTATACTCATAAATATGGGTCCCACTAGCCAAATATGGTGGATATGGGAGAAGAAAACAAGTTCCTAACTCGTTCCTCTATCCCAGAAGAGGATAACTACTAGTATCCAATAGAAACCTATGGAGGACCAAAGTAGGCACAACCTCCTCCTCCTTAGACATCATAATGGGCCTTCATAAATGTTCTAGCCAAAGTTGTATCTCAACATACCCTAGAAATGGTGGAAGATCATACATTGATTCCAGAATATATCCTCCAGAAATGTCAAGATGTTATTTTTTAGTGGAAAAAGTGATGATTCAATCCAACAACCTGGTATCCCTCTACAGGGTGATTCATCCAAAAAATTAGGTAATCACCCCAGAACAGATCTATATCTCTGCTCTTGACCAGGAATGTCAACGATAATATCCCAAGATACATGGACATTCAGATTGGGAATAAATACCAGTCCCAACAAGGGGACACCGGTCCGACATGGTGACCCCTCCAGAGTAGGCATATATCCATCCTAAAACTCAAGATGTCTGTCAGTGTATCTCGAGAGCCTCAGTTGAACCAAAAAAAAAGGAACTCATATACGAAGCCTCTTCCCAATATTATATGGCCCCAATTTTCTGTTAGTAAGAACCTAAAGATGAAATGTTCAAAAGGCAGCTAGAAAATAAAGGGCATATTCAATCTTATGCTCTGCATGAAGATGGATTTATTGACATAATAAAATATATATCAATATAATATCGACATCCTGTCTGTCCATTACCAAATTATGATAGTGTTAGTAACTTTTGCGAAGGCCCTCCCTGCAATATTGCTACCAACAGCTCTAAACTCCCTCCCTAGAGCACCCACGGGGGGATTATTCTGTGGTTCAGGAATGATCGATCACATGAGAATATATCCTAATAGGCATAAATATACCCCTCCCCTTAACCAGAATATCAAAGAAGAATAAGGTGATCCCCTTTATGTAGTCCACCCTGATGGACCTCCCTAGGGTATACACTACAGATATGCTTCTCCTTGTAGTCGGATGTCAATCCATGATGGTTGTCCTCACCATTATATATGCCTCTGTGGAGGCCCTCCCCCAAATGACAGTTGTTGTTAAGGCCCTCCCCATAGTAACATCATGCAACTATAATGACCTCCCCTCATTATAGAATATCATGAAGTCCCTCCCTATATTTTACACTACAAAAACTCTCCCTACAACCAGATATAAAGATTTGATAGTAGTGGATTCTATCATGAAAGTCATCGAGAAAGTCATCCCCTCAATGGCATCATGAAGCAAGAAGGTCCTCCACCTACTACAGCATGCCCTGAATGTCTGAGCTAGGGTATATATTGTAAGGAAATTCCATGTGGTTTGGATTCAAGTTACAATGGTTTTCCTTTCTATTGTAGCGCCAATTGTGAAGGTCCTCCCCGCAGAAAAAATTATCTCTAGAAATAAGGTCCTACCCTAGTTGGGAAAAATGTGAGAAAGATCTCCTATGCTAAGGTGTTTAGAAAGGTGGAGTCAGTCAAGTCACACACTTTGTCTATGATGAGTGAAATCCTTTCTCAAATCGAAGATGGTCTAAGGCCAAACTCGTCTTTTGAACTTCCCATGTGTTTCTCTCATATCAATGAGTCTCCTACTAGCCCCAATCATGAGAATGAAATTAAGAAGAATTCATGTTGACGTGTCTTCCAAAGAGAAATAACCGGATATGTTTCTTGTGAGAAGAGAACTATCTAGGGATGATAAAATAGTGATTTATTTTCCCATTCCCATTCTCAGTTTGACATACCAAGAGAATTGTAATAATAATGTACACATAACATTCTACTAATTATATGGACAACTCTCCACTAGATAAAGGAAAAATTCCAACCCTACGAGGTATATACAAACTATTTCATCATACTAGGAGTGCTTCATTATCTAATAAACATGGATTCTCTTCTATCTGAAAGACAACCATAATCATATAGGTGAAGGAAATATCATTAATTGGACTACCTCTATGCACTACACAAATTCTGTTGCCTTATCGATAAATCCCCATACAAATTTCATGTTCGAGGATGGGGAGAACATGGAGCTCTATATTTCACCCCACTTCATATACATAAAAACTCAATGGAAGTGACATCTTATAATTTCATTTCCCAAAGAAATCAATCAAATGGAATCCCATCTTAGGGAAGGTGGAATACTCAATAAAAACCAGCCCTGTGTAAGTCTCAAAAGTGTCTGGACTGATGAGGGAAAACCATTAAAATGTTGTTGAGACGGGTGATCGAGAAATCCATAAGGCTTAACTCTTAAGGTAATCCATCCAATGAGTAGTGATCATGTCCTCAAAAGAAAATTAATCCCATGAAAATATAGTTCCACACTCGTCCCACACTCAAATAGGATTGCATGAAATCCATATGTCGAAAATAGTAGCAGAACCTTCTGAGAAATGGGAACATCCCTATCCCATAGAGTTGGGATCATTTTTAACTCAAACATCTTCTGGATGACAAATAAATCTGGGCCATAGAAAATCAATGAAAAAATGAGAGCAACCCCATCACGTAGGTAAAGGGGAATTTTTTCCTCAAATTCTAGCACAACATATGTCTTCCTTCTCCCATATGGGATGAACAATTCGTAGATAGGTCACCCATTATGTTTTCTCTCATGGATCATACCCCCAAAGATGCAGGTAATATGAGTGGTTAGATCAATTCTCCAAAAGATGAAGTCAAGTTGATACAAATTAATAGGGTGTAAGATAGGATGGCTCCCTCTTAGAGGCATTCCACATTGAGCCTGAGGGTGTGCATACCTAGAACTGGAGTGTTTTCCTAAATCTAGGTGCCCCCTAAGTCAATCCACCATTACCTCTAGCTCAAATCCTCAATAATCAGAATAATTATAGGATACTCTTTGAACAACCCCTCATACCCATGAATATTATTCCCTTACTCTTTGGGAAATACTCTCCATATAGGAGGAAGAAATGAAATTGTTGAGGAAACTCAATGCTAAATTGTTAAGATCAGGCCATCCTACTGGGTATGTTCCTCAGCTGGATCATCAACACACACTTTTTTCAGATTTCCCTATGTCTCATGGGATCATCGAAATGAATGAAGAATTTTTGGAAGGCTCATTAAGGGTGGTGTGATGATAATCAGTCTACCCACTCCTTGTCCTGACAAGATATCTTGATTTCCCTCAATTAGGGAGGAAATCGAAATAGATTCATGAAAATACATAGAGGATGGACCATGTGGGGTATCCACCTCAAGGCGCAGTAATTCCAACACGTCCAATGTTTCCCCCTATTGCACCTATTCATACTCAATTCCAACAAGATATTCATCAAGGGATCTTGAATACCGTCGTGCAATAGATAGCTCCACTAGATATCCTAGAAGGGAGGCATGCTCTAATAAATCAATAATGGGGGCCTTACACCAACTGGGGGAGAAATTCCCTCCCTCCACCAAATTTTTGTAATCCCATATTTCCAGTGTTAAATGGTTCTAGAGACCCGGAACAAAATATAATGCACTGCTCTTCCTACTATAATTCCATGATGGGAACTCCGAAGAAACAAGAGGTTGTGAGGCTCAAATTCTTTGTGAAAACTTTACAAGGTTCAGTCTTCATATGGTAAACCAACATATAGGCTAACTCAATCACAGGCTGGGATGATCATCATCGATAGTTTCTCTTCTTGTTCAGTTAAACTATTTATAAAACAATAGTCAGTGATCTCATTGACAAAAAGTAGTGAGATAAGGAAAGAGTTTTAGACTTCATCGTCTAATGGAAAGGCCTGACTTACTCCCTAAACTGGCCACTCCCCAATGATGAAATGCTTAGTATGTTCATCAATAATCTCCATGATTAATTGTAGAAACCACTTATCCAAGTAACGTACATAGGTGGGATCTGAGAATTCTCCACCATTTCCCAAAGGATAGAAGACACAAATAAGTAGACCCATCTCATGTCTGATGTTGACCCATCGGTCCTAGTAAAAAATTGGGAAAATCTTAAGTGGCTTCTGTCTTTCATAAGCCACCCCATGCACAAGCTCCAGTCGTGAAGCCTCCACCAAAACATGCATGACCCCTTAATTTACAACAACCACCCCACCATGGAAATTTGAGAATGTGGGTGCTAAAAGAAATAAGTTCTAGGAACGAAGATATAAATTATACTTTTCCCTTTATGACCATGTTCGATGCTACTTTTTAGCCCCCATGAATTGCAACTTTCATTGGATACAAGATCCAAAGAGGGAAGATGAAGTGCATCCTAATAATTTTCCAAATTATTGTACCTACCAGCAGATACTAGGATACACGATCTAAGGGTGATTAATCTTTAAGGATCTCCAACAAAATATGGTAGATTCTGGACAAGTCAACTTAGGACTATATTCAGTACAAGTGGAATATGTTTCTACCATAGATCCATGTGAGGAAGGGGAGTGGAATATAGTCACCTGAAAAATGGACCAAAAAAATAATAGTTGGATGACTCAAAAAATAGTCAACCGATCTCATGGAATCCTCCAGGAATAGTTGAAACAACCAATAGTACCCCCAAAAGATCCTAATGCAACACAACCATCATCATCAACCATACTACCCTCCAAGGGTCAGTTGTCTAGGACACAGTCCAATCAGAAAAGAATAAAGTTTGAGTCAAAAAATAATCATGTAGCAAGACCAAATTCATCCTTTACCCTTTTGAGCTTCATACCATCAGAATTGAAATCATGGGAACCACCCCACCAAATGGGACCACGGGCACCACCTCTCCAAATAGGACCACCAAAAGAAGACATTCAGTCATAGTTATTATAATATAAAGAACCAATGTTTAGCTCCATTAATGTCATTAGCTTAATGGAACCCTTATCAGAGGGAGACTATATAAATGAACCAAAATCACCCATATCCAAAGGGAGAACTTGAGGAAGAGGCCACATACACCGAGGGTTTTTGGGAAGGTGTGCTCATGGATGGAGTAAAATCAACATACACACTTTAAATTAAACCATTAATTTTGTAGAAACTCAAAAAAGGACCCTCCAATAGACACAATATGAATTAGAGTGTTTAACTTCCCCTACCAGAATAAATTATAGCATCATCATCTAGGAGTATCCATTAGGAAAATAGTATATGTCTAATTTCCCATATCATGTAGGACTACCAGTCTGGCCAAATCCAAAGATTAGAGGAGAAACACTAGTTCAAATTCCATATGTTTTATCATCTACCTCTAGGGAACAATACCCTAAAGAACCTATGAATTGTCATACCTATGTCGGGAAGAACCAGCCTTTATAGAAGAAATATGATATCATGGAGCATCTATCCTAAGTACCAGAAAATCTATCGATCTTGGATGCATTAACCTATCAGCAGACCTCCAAGAGGTGATTATATAAGCATTATTGACTCCCAAATAATTTAATCTGATGTGGCCGACATTGAAGAATATCAGACGAAGACAAATCTCTCAAAATTTCATGTTGTCATATCCTTTAAAAATTAATATGAAGGCACCATCATGCAGGGACACATAAATGTCATCGGCCAAGGATTTCTGCTACAAGGTGATTCCCTTTGGCCAGAAAAATGATAGTTCCACATATCATCACACCATGTATTCCATTTTCATGCCATTCCCGGAAAAAAAAATTCAAGTACTATGTGGACAACCTGGTGGTTAAATCTAGAAAATTCTTGAACCACCTGATATATCTCAAAATTGTCTACAATAAACTGTAACAACATAGTCTAAAGATGAATTCCCTATATTGTTCCTTCGAAGTTACTTCCACGAAATTACTTAGATTTATCATACGTCATCACGTCATTGAATTGGACTATAAAAAGGAAAAATACATCCTTGGTATGTAACCACCTCGCAACCTCACTGAGTTGAGGGGTATCGAGGGTCAGCTGGCCTACATTCGGCACTTCATATTCAACCTTGCAGGTAAGGGTTTTCCTTTTACCAGGTTGATTAAGAAAGGGATCCCATATCAATTGGATAATGATTTCCAAGAAGCGGTTGCAAATCTTAAATGTTATCTCTTAATCCCACCAGAGTTAATGCCTCTAGTTGAGGTAAGACAACTCATTCTATATGTGATCTCTTTGGAACAATCATTGGGTGCTTTCCTCAGACATAAGAATGGTGTTTGATGTGATAATAGTCCTTATTTCTTCAACCAAAAAATTATCAATGATGTGACTTGATATTAAAATATCAAAAAGAGATTTCTATAAATAATCTTTGCAGTCCAGAAACTCTCCCTTTACCTGCAACACCATGAGATCCATCTAGTCTCCTAAGGCAACTGGATATAGTATATCCTTAGAAATCATATGTTAACCGGTTGCTTATCACGGTGGGATGTCATCTTATATTTGTTTTATATATGGTACGCACTACAGAAATTAATAAAAGGTAAATTGATAGAAAATTTCATGGAAGAACACCCCTAACCAGAAATAACACCATTATAAACTGAACTTCCTTAAGAAGAAGTATTCTCCATCCAATAATGCCCCCATGCATGAGAAATGTACTATGACGGTGCCTCCAGAATCCTGATAGGGAAAAAGATGGAATACCCCAAGAAAAATAATGTGGGGTAGGGATTTATACTCATATATCTAGAAAAGGAATTCTTACATTGCTCAGTCCTGCTTTCAGAGGGGTGCAGAAATAATGAGGTAGAATACTAGACCCTAATTTTATGCTTAGAGATGGCACTTCAAAGAAAATATGAGCTCCTAAAGATAATAGGTTACTTAGATAGTCATCAAGTAGGTTAATGGTGACTATCCATTAAAAAATAGGTACTTGTTCCATTGATGAACCTTGTTCCTGAACTGATGGGACAATTCCCATCAGAACCAAAACTGACTTATTTCCCCAGTCAGAAAATTCTTGAGCATATGCACTATCAAATGCATCCACAGTCCAGACTAATCGAGACTTGGATGAAACAATCATCAGCATTTCCCACCATCGGATGGTCTTGTCATTATTTCAAAGCAACATAGAAGAGATTGATGAGATTATCCCCATTCCTGACAGTTACAGTCATACCACCAACTGGATGACTCCTATTGAAAATTACCTCGGGAGGAAAAAACTCCCACTAGATAGGGTTGGAAGAGAACATATTTAGAGGTGGGAAATAAATTTTTTTTCTACAATGGCGCAAACCAAGATAATGTTCGCTATAATTGAGGCCTTGATAGAGTGCTTCTCAGGTGAATTGATGGACAATAGACTACTTCCATCATGAAATTAGTGCATTCTGGACTTTTGGATCACACTAATCAGTATCCAAGATCTCCCATAAAATTATAAGGCTTGGAAACTATTGGACCACAATGATATAATATTGTGCCACATTCCCCAAGAAGTGTCATTACTATCAAATTTAAGACAATTTCATCCAATAACCTCTATAGATGCTTCACACAGCTAAGTACTCCTAGCCATTCGTCATATGAGGGATGGATATTGTGGGACAATATCTTCCAACCATATCCAGTCAATTCAAATTCATTCTCACAAAAACCAACTAATTCACCAAATGGGATGATGTTGTATCCCTTAAATAGGTTAGGGTAAGAAGAATTTCTTTCTATGTGAAATCCAACATCATTACTATATTTGGTGTCCTCATACAATAATGATGGACAATGGCACCAATTTCTGATCTAATGAGTTGGACAAGCTATATCGAGAATATAAGATCAGAGCAAACCTTTCATCTCACTACGATATGACTGCCAACAAATAGATAGATACTTTCAGCATGAATCTATCCAACATGCTACATAATATGGGAGATTAAAACAAGAAATTATGGTTAGAGATGCTCCTCCATTCGATATGGGCATATAAGACCATGAACATCACTACCACCCAAGAGACCCTGTACAAATAGATATATGTGAAAAAGGTAGTTTTTTCCATCAAAGTTCATGTGACATCACTCTGCAATGTTATTTGTGATCAATTTTTCATTGATGAGAAATCATAGAAATGGTTTGATGAGTTGGAGTGACATGATGATAAGAGGTGGCATACCTTGAACCATTTGGAAATATATCTGAATCAGATTGCATGAGCCTTCAATAAGAAGGTTCAACATTAGTCTTTCCTCAAAGGAGAGATGGTGTTGGTCCACAGAATGTCAATGATACTCTAAAAGAAGCCCCAAAAATTTGAGAGAAAATGTGATGGACCATATGTTGTACACAAGGTCTACTCCAATGGAGCTTACTCCTTGATTTCAATGGAGCGGATGCTCACCACATCCCCTACCAATTTTATGTTCCTTTAGAAATATTTTATATATAATAATGAAGTCATC
Source organism: Viscum album (assembly GCA_963277665.1). Classification (NCBI taxonomy): domain Eukaryota; kingdom Viridiplantae; phylum Streptophyta; class Magnoliopsida; order Santalales; family Viscaceae; genus Viscum; species Viscum album. The sequence goes on along the minus strand of OY728152.1, from coordinate 871,906,582 downwards.
CTAGCTTCATGACGTATAACTGCACAAAAACATAAATCTTCTTCATTGAACGATGTAAAAAAGTCATGATCAATCATCCTCAATACATGATGTTAAACTAAAAATCCAAAATTTTCCTATCTATAGAATGTAAAACTGCTCAGTGACATAAATCATCCTAGTTGTAGGACATAAAACTGTAAAACAACCTAAATTATCCTAGCTGCAAGATGTAAAACAACACAAAAACCTAAATCATCCTACCTGCAGGACGTGAAACTACACAATAACATAAATTTTCCTCATCACATTATGTGAAAACACATGATCAATCATCCTCATTGCATGACTTTAAACATCAAGTCCAAAATTGTCCTTGATAAATAATACTACAATGTATAGCATCTTTTTCCTTAACAAAAGATGTAAAAATACATGGTAGTTATTGTATTACAACTAGTAATCCATCACATGAAATCAAATTTATGGTGAGGAGAAGATAGTGACACCATCCCCGTTTATGTGTGCGGGTTAGACCAACATTGGAAGGGAATTCTAGAACTACATGTGGTTTGGTTTCCATTCTTTAGTGGGATATGTAGTGACATCTCAACCCTCGATATTGGATGAACCATCACATGAAATTGAATGCCCCTATTATATCCTCTATCACCCCAAACTACGAGAGAAATCATTATCTCTCCTTGTTTCTCATGTTTAGTATAACTTGTGTGAGCTTAGGATTGGTGGTAAGGGTCTACTTTAATGTAAAAATCATAGGGGAATATGATAGAACTGGAACCCGCAGAGGTTGAAATCAAAATTACCCTACCTATAGGCTTTAGTCCAATTGGTACAGGGAGTATATTGTGTACAAAACTACATATGGATTGATTCTAACCCTTGAATGATACATTGTGATGCCCAAATTTAACATCATATCCCATCCACCAATCAACAAGAAATTCCCTCTTGTTTCCCTATGCATGGACCAAACCCCTATAGGGAACTCACAAAACTACATACGTCTTGATTCATGCTTTCAAAAGATTTATAGTAATGTTGGGACCATCAACATCAGATGAAAATGCCCCTGACGACTCTATGAATGAACTGGAATTATACAGGTGGGAATTTTTAGAACTACATATGATTTTATACCTATCTTAGTGGGATACATCATGATGCCTAAATGCCAGGTTTTGGGCCCAACCGCAATATGGTTTCAATTCATGTTGGTTTACCTTCATCCTTACCGCATGGAGTTAAACTACATGGAACCATCCAGAACTATGTGTGGCATGATTCTTTCCCTTATAGTTTATATAGTGACACCTTGACTCCAAATCATGGTCCAACCACCATTAAAAAAAACAAATTCCCCTTCCTCTGTGTATAGGTCAATGTCGCACAGGGTAATCCATCAATGGTCCTAACCACATGAAATTAAACATCAAGGGTTTTAAAGAATCATGTGTGGCTTAATTATCAATTATAGACACCATCAGATGTATTCAATGCACTTTTAAGAAAAATGCCTTCAACACGCCAAGTCAAAGTTCACTGTGCGACTCTGCATTTTTCATGGGGGTTACTGATGCTAGTGATGGCACCAAAATGAAGGGCCAAGATTACTGCCAGACACTAATACTAGCTAGGGTGTAGGGGTGAAACCCATGTGTTATGGAGAAGTTATTTTGGATAATTTCCCAATGTTTCTCCCAAGGTACCAGTGGCATGCAAGACTACTTGAGCACCATCAATTCAACACCTATGCACTAGAGCACCACAAATCATGCATGCAACCCACTTGCACGCCCAAACTCATTTCTCATAGGGTCCTATTTTTGCCTATAAATAGACCCATGGGGCCTTCATTTGTATAGATGAATTTCACTAAATCCTAATTGTTGCTCTTATTACCCTAGTGCTTCTCCCAAGACATTTCAAACCATCAAGGTAGTTCATTAACACCTAGAGTGGATGAATTTTATGAGTATCATAGGACTTAATTCCCTTTAGTGTATTAAATCCATAACACTTACGCGCCTAAAGCGCCCAACATCGCTAAATCAGAAACAATGCTGCATGGGTCGTTCCTCACAAATGAACTTTAGCTCCCCACTTTCAATAATACATATAAATACTCTTCAAGGATAGAGTTATGTCTCACCCAAGTATTAAAATCTAGGTTTTTCATCACTTAAGTGAACATCAGGTCTCTCAATCCAACATGTGCGCCACTACCTTTGCACTAGATACCTACTTGGGTGCCCTTCATTGATTTACATTATCCCTTAATCATATACAATCCTTTCATCAAGCCTTATTAAAAGTTATTCATGGAAAAGATTCTTCTTCATTGGCTCCAATGTCAGAAATATATTATGTTTAAACCTCCACCAAAACCTCCGGACCTATCAAACCTTTGGGAAGGGAACATCAATGTGTCTCCTATTTGGGTTTGTATATCGGTAGTCAATGGATTCCCACATTTATTTTAAATGGAGTTAGGATTAAGGGAGTGTATGTGGATTTGTATATCTGTAGTCATATGAACCTTTTTACAATGATTTTTTTTGGGAAATTCCTGATTTAGAGGATTTGGGTTTGGGTTATGACCTCCCCTTATCATCTCTCTGACTCAAAGCCTCCAGTTACCAATAAAGAGAGTTAGGGTCACACTTGATTTTATATTTAGAAAAATGAGAAGTCTCCCTCATCTCCATGGATCTAATCAGGGAACTCCTACTGAGGTTAGTCCCAAATCATCTGAGAGTTGGGACACATGACCTCTAATTTCATCCCACAATGAAAGGTTCATTGCTCTATGCCCTCTCCCACTATCAGCTACATCCACCATCGATGTCGTAGGCCCGTCCTCTTCCCCCAAAGGAAGAGGAAAAGTGTGTTTATGATTTTGTTGTTTCATTCACATCCTCCTGTTTCTCACAACCATAATGAATCACATGGGCTTAGATATTTGTGATGACCACAACATTCATAAAAACACCTCATATGAATGAACTACGAGAACTCTGATTCCCACCATAATTGGGATACGTAGGAAGCGTTCACCAGGGTCCGAGATTATTGGATATACTCTTCAAGAATCCAACCCTAATTACATTAATTTGGGCATCCCCTTAGGATTAATCCCTAAATTAAGCCTCTCTAAATTTCATCAAACTACGTGGTCTTTGATTCCCATAAAAGTGGAATCCATATGAAGTCTCCATAAGGTTCAAACCCAACACTTCAAATTAGCCTTGTTCTTCCGGGGCCATATTCCCAAAAATGTCTAATCCAACTCAGAAACTCATATATTTTCCATGTTCTTTGATCCACTTAAGCATAAGTCCCACACCATATTTGACTAATCTCATTCTGCTTAGATGTCCTTACCACATAACATTAAACTATATGGATAGGTCTGTATCACACATCTGTAAAAGGTATGATGTTCCCCATTAAGTGGTATAGAACTAAGAGGGTTATGATTCCATTCACAATGATATGAAGGTAGCCCATTCCTAGGTATGATCCCAATATCAAAACAAACTTTCATCTCCTTGGATGACAATAAATTCTAGAGCACCCCACTATGTGGCTTAAAAACTAGTATTATCATAAAAAATGGTCAAAATAATCTATAAATAGAATATGAGAGGATACCATTAATGGAGAACCACGAATACATAGATACATCTCTATTAATGAAGAATCTTGAAAACATAATAATGATTCTAAATATCACACATTCTAATAATCGATTTTAAATATAAAGGGAAACCTATTTTATACTTGGTATATTAATAAGGATTTATAGGAAATATCTTAAATTTATAAGAGGGTCCCATAGTATGAAATAATTCCCCCCAAAACATTGTGATGAGTCTGACCTCCCATCCTCTTCACCAATGTATGTTTTCAAGTATAATAGGACCAAATCTAACCAATGCCTTCCTTTGGATAGTAGGTCCCTTTGGATAAAGAATCGTTGGATGTTTATAGTTCCATAAATAAATCCAATGGAAGCTGCCTGGAAGTAGTGATTCCTAACTAGAACACATGTTCCAAGGGAGATGAAACATTGCTGCTAATAGATCCCGAACATGCCCCCAATATCCTGCACAATAAATTGAAAAGAGTTGATGGAAATTCCATGTCTGAATTATGACACCTAGAAGGATCCCAAATGTCATGCTTCCCCATACATATGACTTAGATCTATGTGGAAGATTACATTGTTCAGGACTAATCATGGTTTGGATATTTATTACATTCTAGGACACAACTTTCATGTTCACCAAACTCCATACTTTGAGAAACCTTGGGTCCCCATAAACATTCATGATCATCAGAAAGAGAAGGCTAGTGTCCTGCAGAGACCATTTTTTGACAATGCACATTATTCCCGAGTGGCTCTTCATATGTTGCCTACAAAATGTGCCTTTTAATAAAAGGAAATTTCTTCTTTATGAGAGGATTTTCTTAAATCTATATTCCAAATGGCTCCCGATTCTCATATCATTTCTCCAGATCCAAGGCCCCTCAAGACTATGATTTACACATTATATCATCACTCATGTATAATGAATATTAGAATATACTAACCATGATCTACCCATTTTTATTTATGGTCATTGCGATATCTTTTCCGCATAATAAGATGGTAAACTATGCTACCAACGTCCCTAAATCATGAAATTGAACTAAAAGGATATAAGTGTCTTTCTTGTAAAACATTAAACTACACCCCATAATGGTGAAAATTAGATTCTTATCTTCTATTGGACTCACCAATAAAAATTCATTTTCGTCCTTTTTGTGGGATAAACCTCTCCAAGGAATGTTCATTTGGAATCCTATGTGACTTGGTTCCCCCTGATGTGATGCATGGTGATACTTGAATTCTATCATTAGAACACAACTATAGAAAATATTAAAATGTCCCCTTCTTTGTGCACAAATTGAGTCAAAGTGGATAATCCCCAGACATGTCATATTTACAGGACTAATCAAGGGTAATTATATTTCACTTCATTCACATAAGAATTAATCTACACCCACCCCACACTGTGATAAATTGTTTGGAATTCAACCTTACTGCACGATGTTAAATTGTAGAGTGTTAGTATGAGCATAAAATCATCACTTACATTGGTCATTCCATTCTTAAGTGGTTCCCCAAAATCTTTATCATTCCTTATTTATCACACTAAGCATAGCTCACCTGAGTTTAGGGACTTCAACAGGTAATACCTCATGGTTTCATGGTAAACCAGTCTAGGATTTTGGTCCTAGCAGCATGACCGTAAAAGGCATGTTATGATTCCCCCCTCTATAATATAGAACCCTAGGTATTGACCATACTATGTTGAACTACATGGTAATCCAAATATAGAACATAAGACTCATCTTACACATGAAACAGATCTATATATGGGATTATTTGATCCCACAGGTTAATCATAGCTCAGACACTTCTAATGTTTCTAGACACATTCCTTCTATAAAGCAAACACCATGCTTTGAGTGATCTTGCTTCTCTATAATCCTTCATGGCCATCAAATATGGAAGGAAAACAACCCACAGACACCTATTTTTGACTATACACATCATGTATCGGTGGATTTTCATATGTTTCCTACAAAATGACCATCAACCTAAGTAAAATTCATCCTCTGGAGAGTCCATTCCTACCTCGGAATGTCTAATGTATTCAAATCCCCATGGCAACTCTCTTGATCTAGTAACCCTCAAAGACATGGTTTACAGTTTCTTTCCCAACCATTTCTGGGATATGTCCTAACATCCAACCCTGATTTACATCTAGTTAGTCAAGGATTTTGTGAAATGAATAGGCCACATCCATATGCATGAATTTGATATGTGTACGGACAAAGAGAATAACCCCACTTACTTCCAGTTTTCCCAGAAAATTTGAGACAAATAAATTTCCCCTTTCATATTTATGAACAACACCATTCGGAAGTCATACTCTATGACTAGAAAGGTCCCAATCCCCATAATCCTTCATGTCCATCGGAGTTGGAAGACCACTTTCTTGTGGACACCTTTTTTGGACTATGCACATCATGCCCAGGTGGCTCTGCATATGTTTCCTACAAATCGGCCGTCTACCAAAGGCAAATTCATCCTCAAGAGATTCCTTTCCTTTTTTTGTATTCCTGTACGGAATTTACTTCCCATATCACATCTTGGATTTTGAAACCCCATTTATTATTGTTTACATTTTTTCACCGTTTAGATGAACAAATATGAAGATCATTTCTAGTTGAACTGATTAATCAATTACTCTCTCTTGGTTAGTGTTAAATGATCTCCCGTAATAAGAATCGGTTGTTCGGGTTGTATGATGTTAAACTATACCATTCACCATCCCACCATTACATATAGAAAATTAATTTGGGAGAAATTTACCACTCAATTCGGATATAAATTTCCGAAATACATTCAGATGTCATCCCATAGATATATCACCAACTGTAGTCCTCAACCTAAAAACAAATACAAAGTTTTATAAAACATTATTGACCATCATAAATGGATGGCCAGTGTTATGTAGACACCTTTGTTTGACTGCACACATCATGCCTTGGTGGATTGGAATATGAATCCAAAACTCACAATTTTATGGTCAATAAAAATTTCTCATTCATGCATTAATGTAAATAAGAAATTCTTGACTAATGAATCCAAAATTGGGGCACCAGCCCCATTAATTTTTGTTAATGCTATTCGAACTAAAACCTCAGTATTAATACTGATCAGAAAGAATACGGGTTTTCAATGAAAAATATGCAATACTAAATAGAATGAAAACCCAAAAAGGGAACCCATGTTTAAAAGTTGAGTACAAGATTATTAAACCTATACAATGTATGGTTTAGGTAAAAATTTAGAGCAATCAAATATTCAAAAGATGCATAAATATCTTTAGGTTGAAAACCTGCAAAGGGAGGCCTAATGAAAAGTCAAGTTATACCTTCTATGACCATACCAAAGAGGCTTAGGAAAAAATATTGTAATATTGAAAAAGACACAATGTTTGTGAGGATTCTCATGTAATCCTAGCAGCAGCCAAACTATGATGGCTCAGTCCCTCAACTTTGGAAAAAAATTAGACCATGATTAGATTTATCAGTTCCGACCTAAATTAATACTTGGTTGAAATGATATTTATATGATCAATTTTTATAGATTGATGTTAAACAAAAAAAATTAAGATGAAGAACTAGAAAGGAATAAGGTTTCTATTCCTTGACATGAAAGTGTGGACCATCCCTAGTCTATAGTCTCTAAATTATATCGAAAGGGGGGGATAATATAGAGAAAGTTTGGGGAAATCCCAATGGAACCTGAATCTCTCTTTCCAGTAGATCAATAATTGTATACTGTGTACCATTCAGGGACCCCTCTAAAGTATCCTCTGTTCATCTTCTAACCAAACCATCAGACATTCCTTCATTATAAAATCTCTAAGGTCCCACCCCTTCTGCTTAATGGATTTATAATTGGAATTATAAAATTCCATTTGTGCCTTCAGCCAGGCCACACAAGCCTTTCAGTATCATAGCTCCTCTATCTGGGTGATTACCAAATCATGGCCTCTCGTATCCTCAGCCATTAGATGATACAATTCCTTAAAAACATCTCATAAGTTCATTTCATGATGATGTGAACTATTGAATATGTCATGTTTGTCCTCATAAGAAGTGAGATCTTCCCGAGCTATGACAACCTTGTGTATAAAAATGTGTAGATGTCGGTGATCGAAGACACCTAATCCCAATTCAGAAAATAATCACTGGAATTTGTCCTCTTCATCAATGAAGTTAGTCAGAGATGTTTCTGTAGAAAGGGCACATAATTGATGCCAAACCTATTTTTGCATGACTCGATGCCTCCTCATGGCGTCGAGACCATGGTCCTTCCCCGCTGTAATGAGTATATAGATTGGAAGCATCATTTTCACAATTGGAAGGGTCATAAGATAGGTTACCCAAGAATGGGGATTTCCCCCTAAGAGGTGTTTCAGACATTGGATCCATACACGAGGGACTAGCCATGACTTCTGGCATATCTGGCGACACTCTACTGGGGTCAGCCTCATTAGGTCCACAAGCGATGTCAACAAACTACAAGAAAATAGTGTTTTATCGGCTGTTTTCAAAACTGCCGCTAATTTTATAAACAAAAAAAATTGAGCAGCAGATTTAAAAACTTCCTTGAAAAAACTGCCGCTAAATATTATTTAAATATTTTTTTATTACTGTTTTAAAATTTCCTAAAAAATAGTAATTTTTTTAGTGGTGATTTTTTGAAATAACCGCCGCGAAATTGAATAAAAATATGTTAAAATTTATTTATTTAATTAATTATTATATACAATAAAATATAGTTAATTATATATAATATTTATTATTTATAAGGTTTCAATTAATAAATATCTATAATTATTAGGTAATAATATTTTTAAACTGAAAACACATCTTCAATAAGTTGAAGAACAGTCTTCAACATCAAATGACCATAACTTCTAATCTGAGAGTCCATTTTAGTTCCACAACCAGTCAAATCAAAGCTTACAAAATGAGATAAAACCAATTGTCATTTAAATAATGTGATAATCAATGGAAGAATATATATTCCAGTTTCAATAGACAAAAATTGAACTCAAACTTCAAACGGACATAACTTTTCTTTCGAGTGTCCGTTTGGGCTCTACCACATATCAAATCTATGCTTGTGATGAGAGATACATTTTTTAGGTTTGGTACCACCACTTAGAGTATTGTAACCTTTTTTATTCAGCTAGAAAGTCCCAAAAGGCCTCCAAAACAGTGGTTTTATTTGCTGACCCCGATTTCTTAAAATTGAAACGGTTTTAAATTTCGATATAAGTGTTTGTTCGGCCAATACCACATATCATATCGAATCTCATTTCATGATCTTGGATTTGAATGGTTGTGGTGCTAAAAAAAGGAGTCTCGGATCAGATTTTATGGTCATTTTATTATTTTTAGGGTTTTAAGAAGTTCTTAATGTTTTATGATTTATTTATTTATTTATTGGTTATTTATTTATTTATTTAATATTTATTTATTTATTTATTAACTATTATTATTATTAATATTTATTTATTTAATATCTATTATTTATTTATTATTTATTACTTATGAATTTATTTATTGATAAATTTATTTATTTGTTTTTTATTTAGTTATTATATACACATTAATTATTGGGTTGTTTATAATTTATTAATTAATTACTATTTATTTATTTATTATTATTTTATTATTTATTTATTATTTATTTATTTACTTAGAATTTATTAATTCTTTATTCGTTATTTATTAATTAATTATTAAAAATTTATTTATTATTTGTTTACTAATTATTTATTAAATATTATATATTGAATATTAAATATTATATATTAAATACTAATTAATAATTAATATTTTTAATTATTAATTACTAATTAATTAATTATTTGTTTTTATTAATTATTAGTTATTAATTAATAATTATTTATTATTTATTATTTATTTATCTATTTATTTATGTATTTATGCATTTATGTATTTATTCTTTATTCTTTATTCTTTTATCTTTATTTTTTATTTTTTATTATTTTTAATTTTTAATTTACTAAAAATTAATTTATTATTATTAACTTATTATTTATTTATTTATTTATTTATTATTTATTGAAAATTCATTATTTATAAATTATTATTTATTTAATTATGAAAAATTTCTTAATTAATTATTAATTATTTATAAATTTTTAATTATTAATTATTAATTCAGATTTATTAAATCATTCTGGAAATTTATTAATTATTACTTATTAGTTATTATTAATTATTAATTATTAATTATTTATAATTTATAATTTATTGTTTATTATTTATTATTTATTTATTTCTCTAATATTTATTAATTTTTTATTAATTTGTTATTTATTTATCATATTTTAATTTATTTTTTAATTAATTTATTATTTATACATTACGTGTATATTATATGTCATATATTATATATTATATATTATCTACCCTAGTAGCTCGTAAAGTCATGCGAGAGTGGGGATAACAAAGATTATGGGTTGGCCCTCTAATAATGTGGACCCCATCATTAGAGTAAAAGCATTGACATTTGTATATACATCACAAGAGGGGAAAAGCCACACTACAATAATAAATAGACTTTTTGGTATTTTTAGCAGCAATTTACTAAACCTCCGTTACTTTTTTTGTAAATGATTTAGTGGCGGTTTATTAAAAACAACCTCTATACTATTTTTTTTCATTCCTGACAGTTGTCCCACATCCCCCGTGAGACCCCTCTTCTCCCCCAACCCCCCTCGAGACCCCCCCCCCCCCCCCCCCCGGCGACCCCCAAAGCCCTACGCCTCCCCCCCAACGTGCCTCACCGCCCCTCAGTGCATGATCGTCGCCCATCGCCACCAACCCCCCGAAGCCCTAGCTCGCCTCCCAGCTGCAGGTCCTGACCGGTGGCACCGCTTGATGGTTCTTGCTACCAATTAGTACTATCCTTAATCTTCTTGTTCCATCCTCTAGTTATAACATTATCACCTAGTGTCCATACTCAAACACATGTACAAGATATTTTCATCAGTTGGAAGTATATGATTATAAACCCTCCACACCATCGAATTGAACTTTGAGAAAATATCCATCCACCATAGTAGTTCACCCCAAACATCTAGTTCATTGGATACCATTTTCAATTAATGATTGTATTTAGATGGTAAATCTCTTGAGGCATAGCCTATTAAAATGCACTAGCCTACTTCTAAATTCACTAAATATTGTCAATTAAATACTAATGGTTCTCATCCAATAAAAAACACTTGGATATTTATTACCACATTGTATTTTAAGACATCAATAAAAAAACATATATTATAAATATTGAATTTCTAAAATATATTATACCTATATCGATGATTCTACTACATAAATTTTCACTTAACATCACATATCCTCGATCAAATTTTTCCTTTTCATTAAAATTTGATTTTTAATCACATATTTTTTTAAAGCATCCACTATTAATTAAATATGTTTTTATTATTTATTGTTTATATATGTTCCCTAAAAAATAAATAGATGAAAATTTAGATAACTAGATTTTGGGTGCACATATTTTAACATAGATTCAATATACTTCCCAAATTTGTTATGAAAAAAAATTGAGATGATATAAGGGATGAAGTATTGATACTTTTTATTCTAAAATATAGAGTAATCATTTAATTATGTTTTTAAATAATATTATCTATTTTGTGATATTAATTATAAAACATTTTTTAGATCAATTAATAAATAGTTTTATTTTTAAAGAACATTCATTTTTTTGATAATCCCAAATAATATTATTAATTTCACAACATTGTAAGCCCTATAATTTTATAATTTATTTTGACATTGGTGAATTTCAAAATATATTTTTTTATATAATAAATATTCCATTGTTACTTCATCACATTATATTGAACATTATTTTTGACAATTCGGTTTTTTTATTGCGAGTTTTTACGTATCATTGAGGGATTGATTATACTTATTTTGATGATATTTCTATATTAAACTCTGTTTGAAAAAACCTTCATCATATTTTCATCAATATTTTTTTAGATCATTATAGAATAGGTGATTGGATAAAGAATAAGAGTGAGTGGTATAATTTTTAGTGCAAGATGAATAAGAGGTAGATATTACATCCTGATTAACCCCTATTTTAGTCATGAGATACTAGGAACATTTTTCCATTGATTCCCTTTACAGGAAGGTTTCATTTCTCAGACACTAAGTTGAAACATTGAATGATTCCTTGATTTTTTTATTCTTCCCCTTGCTCCTTTTTTATTCATATAGATATACTACCCTTATTTGTTCATTTTTTCATTCGAATAACATCACTTATTGTTCCCTATCATTATCCATCTTATTTTTACAATTTCATGATTTCTTTATTATGATGAATATTATCATATTATTTGATTGATGAGCCATTTCATCATCATTATAGGTTTCATCATTAATTTCTTTAAAAGAAAAAATTATTTTATTATTGGATTTTTTGGATTTTTTATTAGCATTTAATTTCACTGTGATCTCATTGGTCATTGTTGATCCATATAGATCCTCACAAGACATGTTTTTTTGTTTCATTTTCCTCTTGGAATATTATATATTTGGGTATCATATTTCTTTTGTAACCGAAAAATATATTTTTCACTATATATTCTATATTATTAGTATAATTAAGAGACATTAAACCATTTCATATGTCATTAAAGTATATAAATTGTTAGTTTTAATGAGTTATTTAAACATCGATTTCAAAGAGGATTAAAGTGACATTGAATTCTGATTATTTTAATAAGTCCCATTTTTACCATTCATAATGAACTTATTATAATATATGTAATACCCTCAATGATTCCCCTACTTGTTAGATGTATTTTTCTAACATGGATGTTATTTTTGGTGTTGTTTATAGAAAGGGTGTTGGAGGTGATGTTAGATTTATATTATGTTGTTGCATTAATCGTGTAACTTGTTTGATTACTCATCTCCTATTACTACTATCATGGGTACACATGGCACTAAAAGAGAGGTATGTATTTAGGTTATAGTGGATAGTCGCACACTATTGGTGTCCCCTAGTTTTGTTGTATACCATCGATAGTGGGGAGTTCCCCCTATGATTCTAGGTGTAGGATACTCAAGTGACTTGTGTTGTTTGGATGAAACATATGTTAGTGGTAGGTGTCATGTTTTGGTAAGGTCTAGGACTATCATACATCATGACCTTATGTGTTTCCATTAATACTATATGGATTCCATTTGGGGACATTAATTACTCATGTCCCCTAGTTTTATTAATAAGGTGGGAGCTGTGAATTGTTTTTCTTGTTTAACAATATCTCGTTTGTGATGTGGTGAATTGGGGTTTTATTTGTACCGTTTATGAGAAGAGGATTTATTCACGAAATTGTTTTCGAAGGGTTTTCAAAAGGATGTTTCTAAATTATATTTAAAATTGAAACTGTAATGGGTGGTTTTATAGAATGTATGGATTTTAAAGTGATATTTTTAAAATGATTATTTTCATTTAAAGAAGAAGAAAATAGAAGTTTATAAAATGGATGTTAAGGTGATATTTGGTTTTTCATGTGATTATGAATAATAATATATTTTCTAAATATATTTAAAACTATCATAAATGAGATTTTTTTTTAAAATACATTCAAAAAATTGTTGTTGAGATCCTACTGGGATTAGTTTTTCTCACCCCCTATATACATCATTTGATATATAAAAATATTATGGTTTTCTTTTTTAGGATCCCTAGAATTTATTATGTTTCCTAGAATTTTAAAAAACACTTGGATAAATTAAAAACTTAATCCACCTTTGTGATTTGGAAACGGATACATTCCTATTTTCTTCAAGCATATTATGAAATGGAATAATAAAGAAGAAAAGAATATAAAACTATAGTTAAAATTTATAATTCATTATTGAATGTTATGTTAACCAAAAATAAAGGTATTCTGAAAAATAAATAGGATATGAAACATAAAACTATAGTAAAATGTAAATAGATAATAAAGATATAAAATAATATTATATAAAGACAATAATAATTTTGTATTAATAATCTCCCCTTACAAATGAGTTTTAGAACAAGGTTTTAACAGGTTATGGGGTAATATGAAAATAAGTATTATACTCATTCAAAAAAAATATTTTTTGGTTAGGAAATAATGAATAGTCTGATTCACTAGCTTTAAATCCCTCATCAATAGTTAAAAATTCTAATTCATTATCCCATATTATTCCTTCATCAAAAACCATGAATCATGGAAAATCCCCAATGCCTCAACCAGATTTAATTTTTGAAAATTATGAATAGTCTTAGAATAATGAACATGCTTTCACATCATATCATTCGTCTAGTTAAACAAAAACTAAACTCCATGCTCTAAAGAGGTTAACTTATCAACCAACACCTTCTAATTTTCATTCAAAGTTTCAAGGGTAAATTATCACAATATAAGTTCTAAATTTTTTTCCCACTGTAGTAAGATCTTCTAGAAATAAATGAATTCATCATGGGATATCTACAAAACCCATTAAAGTAAAACTAGAGTCTTTATATTGATTGGTAATTGATTTAATAGACTCAAAATTATTTGATAAAATCTTTTAAAAATTATCAAACTCGTCTTTAGAAACCATTTCACTTCGGATCTTTCCAACCCAAAACTAAATCTATCTCTTAAAAGATTCAATATTTTTCATTTAAGGTAAGAGTTTTTTTCCATTTCAAATTCCTAACTTATATTCAATTATAATATTATTTATCAAGACCTTACCTTAGTGACATTATAGTTATGACATCATCGGTTTGTCCATTGGTTTTAGTGTAGCACGACATACCAAAAACTATACAGAATGGACCTGGTTCTCCTCTTCTATTATGGATATTTTTAATTTTCATGATTTAGGATTCTTGTGTGTGGGTTCATTATTTACCATATGTATTTATATAGGAAAACCTTATTTAGCATATTTATATAGTTTTTTCAACTAGTATATATGAATATGTTTCCCTGTTTATTAATTGTAATGTATTTAAATTTTTTCTAATATTGTGTAGGCACATTGTAATATACCTGGATAAAAGCTGGATCACATTACTGAGGAACAAAACTTAGTATGTTAAAGCTTTGGAAGAGTATTTAGCTTCTTGAACTTCCAATCGATCCATTGAAGGGAGCATAAGATGTCCATGTCCTAAATGTAAATTTAAAAGATGGTTAAAGAGATATGAAGATTAATAACATTTAATATTGAAGAAATTCCCTAGCCAATATTTGTGTTGGATTTGGCATGGATAATTGAATGTTACAAAAAGGTTTAGCGCTAATTCAAATCCACAGAATGAGCACCCAACTTCATCAACAATGGAAAATGAAATGTAAATCCTTATAAATTATGCCTTCGGCACTGCAAGACACCTCCATAAACATCAAAACATATTTGAACAACTAGATGAGGGTGTTACAAATAGAGATGTGACAAGTGATGTTTTTTATACAATAGGACAACTTGATTAGGATTTTAACATATATTTGGGTCCACCTCCTGATTATATGGAGACTAATTTAAAAGAAAACATCACTACAGAAAATACGTTTCACGATTCAGTTGATGATGGAAATCATGATTTTTATAGTGGATGTTTGAAATATTAAAAAAATTATTTTCTGTTGAAGTTGTACCATGTCAAATGACTGTGTAGAATTAAAAATAAGCCAAGTACCATGATATTGGAATTGTTTCAGGATGCATTTCCTAATGAAAACATCGCCAAGTATTTCTATGATATGAAAAAATTTGTTAATATGCATGGTGTGAAATATACAAAGATACATGTGTGTCTCAAGGATTTTATACATTATTGGTGAGATGATTCAAGTAGAATGGATTGAAAAAAATGTTATTCTTCTAGATGGCAGTCAATGGGTGATGTTGGAAGTCTGAATAAACATACTACTATGAAGAAGAAGAAAATGAACACACCTTCAAAGGTTTTTCATTTCTTTCCTTTAAATCCTCAATTACAAGGATTATTCATGTCATTGAAAACCGCCGAACACATGAAGATGAATTCTATAGATAATAACAATTATGGGATAACGTGGCATCCATGGGATTCACAATCGTGGAAGAAATTTAATTCATTACATCCATATTTACCAGTTGATCCTAGGAATGTTCGATTGGGATTGGCTATTGATGGATTTAATCCATTTGGGACTTTGAGTACCAGATATAGTATTTGGATAGTTGTTTTGATACCTTACAATATACCTCCATGGATAAGTATGCCACAATTTTCTTTTATCATTTAGATGATTGTTCCTAGAAAAAAATTCCTAGAAATGATATTGATGTATAGATATAGCCTTTAATTAAATAATTATGGGATTTATGGTGAAATGGTGCTGAGACATTTTATGCTTCTTCTAAAACAATGTTATAGATGCATGTTTCTTTAATGTAGGCCATTAGTGACTTACCTGGGCTTGGGAATTTATCTGGTTGTAAAACATACATGGTTCTGGTTGTCCTATTTGTAACTATTATTTAGAGCCCAAACAGCCTCCCTATAGTATAAAATGGTTCTTCTTGTGCTATTGAAGATTTCTCGATGCATCTAATAGGATTTGGCTGAACAGATCAAAATTTAAAGGTTTCATTGATCGTAGACCACCTTCAATGTTGTTATCTAGTTTTGAAATATTGAAACAAATTGGAAATGATGAATCATAATTTGGTATGGTTCATCACTTGAATGATAGTGGGAAATGGATTTTAAGTGCATCTTCAAGTGAAATCGGAATGCAACAACGGAAGGAAAAAAGTATATTCCTCAAACCTTCGTATTGGTAATATAATTTGTTGCGGAATAATCTAGATGTGATTCATATTGTGAAGAATTTTTTTGACAATTTGATCTTCACATTGCTTAATGAGCTTGGATAATCTATGGGTCATCTCAATGTTCAGAAATACCTACATGTAATGAACATAAAAGTGATCTCTGGCCAGATTAGAATGAAAAGTTTACTTTTGGCAATTTTTGTAATGAAAAATAGGGATAAAGATAAATTCGTTCTAATTTTAAATCATTTCAAAGATAATTTTCCCATTTGATTCATATGGGGTCCCTATGGATGATGTTGTTGGATTACTTGGCCAGATTTTAGGTTAGTTGTCCACGGAGCTCATTTCCCTTCCTATTTTATATGATGATTGAAGTAATATGCCTAAAAGTTTGAAAATAATTTTGTTTATTCCCAAATAAAGATAATTTTAATACATTATGTTTTAATTGAATGTCATGTTATTAATATTTTAAAAATGAATTTCATTGTATAGATGTTTTTGCACTATACGGTTGCTGATGTGACAGCACGAATGTGGAAATTGAAAATTATTGGAAAAAATGAGAAGAAATTAAAAGGAGATTGTGGTGAAATGTAAATGATACTTCATTGACCACCCAACAGATGTATGAAAATCTACATGATAAGGTACCCAAAGAGCAATGGAATTTTTTTTTGATAGACATCGTGATGAAAATAAGATGGTATTTAAATATATATTACTATATTAATATCATTTTACATTAATACATGTATATGAAGAGGATATTATATTGAATACATTACTATTAAATTACATATTATTTATTTTAGGATCTTTCATGAAAGAATGAATCAAGTTGGGCTAAGAAGGTCATCCCTCACACTGCGAGGTCAAAGTGTTTTTCTAGAAGCCGATCTGCTCTGGTAATCTTTTCATTAGTTTAAATATTTAAAATAAAATATTATTTGTTTAATATTTTAAATTGTTGATTTAATTTTGTTTAATGTAGTCACAGTGTTTTGGGCATTAAGCATCCCCAACATAAGTGTGGTTGAATGTTCAACAAAACTCTGATGGAAGTTTTGTTAACGATCCTACCAATGAAGTTGGGGTATGAACTGATTTTTCAATATAATAAATTATTATCAGTTGTTACTATGTTAATATATAATGAATCTAATATGAATACTATTTGATTTGTTTGTAAAAATTAAATAAATTTGGGATGAAAATTCTGTAATGTCATACTCAGTCTCCTAGGATGACCTGGTTGTTAATGTCCTTGGGAAGGAGCATCCTTGTAGAGTGTGTGGGATGGGTTTGGGAATCATACCATCTAAGATATTTGGCAGGCCATTAGGTATTGAAGCTATATCTACTACTATTTGTTGTTAGTCCATACCCTGAGATACTCAGAGAGAGATTTTTTCTCTATAAAACATAGTACAAGACCAGGGGGCTCAGATATCCGCTTTGCTGAAGGAGTTGATTGATTTATATCAAAAGTTGACCGGATCTACCATTAGGGGTATTCCATAGACTTTTGGTGAGCAGTTAAATCACAAAAATTCAAAATCATTTAGTTCTCAAACAGTTATTGGTTTTATGTTTAGATATAAATATTCAACAATATTTAATTTTCAATATAAAGTTCTCACAGGTGGTAGCAGGAAGTAGAGATGGATGTGGAGAGGGTGATGAGCTATGTTCATCATCGGACCTTGATTAGTTTTATTGTTCATATGTTGGAAAAATATGACAACAAATGGTTTGTATATGTATCATGTGTGGCACATAGTTTCACCCAAACATTTTCATGATCGAATTTTTTTTTATTTCTCAGGTTTCCATTTATGTATTTTATTTATTTATGATGTTTCCTTTTATGTCATGATTTCTCAAGTGGGGTATGAACCATATATGTCGATTATTTATTGTCATGAGTCATTTTATATGATTCAATTTTCCTATATTTATTGGGTTTGTTACCCAAGGATGACTAATCAACCTTCTTTTTGATTTTCATTGGAATATCCAGTTTTGAAACTCCCTTCAACTTGTTTTTAGTGGATAGACCTTCTTTATTCAAATTTTATAGTATTCACTTCTCAGGTTTTATAGTTGGCATGTTATCACTCCCAACTATGATTTCCTCTTATTCAAAATAGTTTTGATAAAATTTACAAATATCTGTTGAACACTTGAGTGTCTTGATCCTATCAAGGTATAGGGACATTCCACTTCATTAATAATAGAATTTAAAAATACATATTGAACACATGAGTGTCTTAAACTACCAGAATTTTTATCTCCCCCAATGATCACTAGTGGAAATACAGGATTTAATGATGATGTAATAACATTGGTTTTTTATAAACCGATGCCAATAGTATGTGCGGGAACTTATTGGCATAAGTTTTTAGTAAAAACGATGCAAAAACCCATTTATTGATTATTTTTCACATTGTTTCTTGTTAAAACCGACACGAAAAATAATAATAAAAATGTTTTGATGTCGGTTTTCCCAAAAATCAACGCTGAAATCGAAAAAATTGAAGACTTTTTTACAATGGTTTATTTAAAAACTGAGGCCAAAAATTAAAAATATATATTTTTGGAAACATTTCTTACAAAAACCGATGCCAAAAATTATATTTTCTTTACAATATTTTAGATTACTTTTTATGCTTCGATTTGACTAGTTGTGGAGAAAAAACGGGGTTACAGATAAAAAGTTATGGTTGTCAGAATTTGATCTTCTCTAATAGAAGTCTTAATGAAGTTCATCTTTCAAAGACCATAACATTTAATCTGTAACTGTGTATTAGCTCCATGAATAGTCAAATTAAAGTTTAAGAAATTATAAAAAACATTGCAATATATTTTTTCATTTTTGACATCGGTTTTCATAGAAAACAAAAAAAAATTCATGTCGTTTTTTTAAAACTAATGCCAAAACATTTTGTAAGTATTTGGCATCGGTTTTTAAAAAACCGATGTGAAAAGTGTTTTTTTAACTTTTGGCATCGGTTTATTTTAAAACCGACACAAAAAATATTTTTTTTAACTATTTTCAGTTGGTTTTTAAGAAAATCGACGTGAAAATAATTTCTTTTTTACATTTTGGCGTCGGTTTTTTTAAAACCCAACGCTAAAAAGGATACCAATTGGCATTTTTTACTTCGGTTTTCTATAAAACCAACACCAAAAGACCAATGTAAATCCTATTTCATGTCAGTTTTAAACAAATCCAATGACAAAGAGTATTTTCCAATACACAAGATCAAAATTTCAATTTTTGCACAATTCATGTTTAACTTTTTAAAATTTCGCCTATGTTTCCATTCAACGTGGCTTCAATCGTTTACTATATATAAATCCATTTTATAATTCATTCAAAATTTTCAATATCTTCAATTCAATAATGTTTGTAATAAGGCATCAATCATAAATTTGAACATGGTACCTATTCTAATAATTTATTTTCTATTTTATACTTTTCCTTCATTTCAAAACAGTTAGATTAGCTTTCTTATTGAGGTGATTTATTATTATTATCAATTTACAAATATAGAACATTCGAATGAGATTTACCAATAGTGGTGTAAATTTATTTATCGATCACTATTGTCATTTCTTGTATGTTATTTTAATTTATGTTTATCAAAATTTATTTGAAATTAGTTGTACCAATCGATTCATTAATATGTTCATCTTCTGACGACCATAACTTTTGATCTGTAACTCTGTTTCTGCTCCAAGACCTGTCAAATCGAAGTTTATGAAATTCTACAAAACATGGAAGATGAAAAATTTACTTTCTGGAATGGTTTTTTTAAAAAGAGACGCCAAAATAATTTTTTTACCTTTATGACATCGGTTTTTTTTTAAAACTGACGCCGAAACGATTTTTTATAACTTTTTAGCATCAGTTTTTAAGGACACCGATGCCAAAAATGATGCTAATTGATTTTTTGGGCATCTTTTTTTTCAAAACTGATGCTAAAAAATGTAATTAATTTTTGGCATCAATTTACAAAAACCAACATAAAAAGCCATATTTTTTACGTCGGCAACTTCAACGTCGGTTGAAAACCTACGTTTAAATTCAAAAACCAAAGTAAAAGATCATTTTATTCTAGTGGATGCATCTTGTGGATAAAAAATATAATACAATCATGAAGCTTCTCTTATTTGGTTTGGATCATCCTTATTGACTGGTCATTGATCTGAGGATAAAAACTTATACAAAACATCAACAATCAACTCATAGACTTTTATTATAATTACCAAAACTATAAGGGAAAATAGGTTGGCCTTGGCTGAACATCCCACTTTATCTATCAACTCTGACACTCGGTGATGATTTTTTGATAGGTCAATCAATGGGAAAGAAAGCCTTCGAGGGCCACCAAAAAATCCACGTTTCGTTATTATAAATCATGGTCGGCCTTGGGTGAATATCCCACATCAAATAATTATAGGATCTCATAAACTCTTCTCTCATGGAATATGTGACCATTACCAAGATATCAACTATATAACCTCACTGTATATAAAAATTGAATCCAGAAAAGGTTTCACATTCTTCCAACCTATGAAACATCATGATACATTAGAGAACAATATTGTAACATGTTTTTACATTTTTAACAAATGAATAATTATCTCTAAGGATACTGCATTTCTTTTCCTAAACCCTCAACAACACCCACCAACTAGTCTTACAGTGATGATAAGATCTTCGATCCCACTAATGTAACTTTTTCTCCCATCTCCTAATTTTTCTAGCCCAATGCATTTACCACTACATTTCCATTTATAGTTGAATACTATTTATCAATATCAGTCATATACATGTACACTATGAAATTCATCTTATAAAGATTATATCCATGTAGTGAGAAAACATTATACGAACTCTAGTTTAAAAGGTACCCAACAAATATCTCTCCCAAGTGGTTCTATCCCGATATTTTCAATGCATGGACCACAACTAAAAACTAAAATTTTGGATTAGAGTATTTCATCATGGGTTTTAAAAGATGATGAAACCCAAAGTGACTAATTTAACAATCTACATCATAACATATCCTAATCCAGAATCATATGAATGGAATTTCAGTACATTTACAATGTTAGGCTCTGGAATGCTGGTGATCAGAGCGGACAACAACCACTTCCTTAACACAATGGAAACATCCTCACACTATTATGTATAGTCAAATGTGAATCCATTCTTGGTGACTATGGTAGTTTGAAATGCTATGCGAGAGATCTCTGAAATGATTCTCCTTTAATTCCCATACAATCCTATAAAACATCAACCATCGATTTGATTTCTCAGTTATGATAGATACACAAATTCATAAACAAACACGTGATCAACTACTATCCCTGATTGCAAAACTACTGTATCCAAAAGTGACGATTCATGTACATAGAATAAATTTTATGTACCCAAATCATACTAAACATATTATTCAAGTAACTATAATGTGATTCTTATGAAAATTTTGGTCTTATTGTATTATTTTTCATGTGGGATGTATGTGCATGTGAAATTGGAGTGTTTTTATTTTTTAGTGCACTCATACTAGGGCAGCAGAATCAATAGTTTTTATGTAAATATGGATTTTTCATCTATTTTAAATGACTCTATAATTTTAGAATTTTTTAATTTGTGGTTGTTAAAACCTCTGCAACAGAAAAAAATTTAGTAGTAGTTAAAACTTATGCTACATGGTTTTTATATTCCTTTATTATTTTTCAGCAGTTATCTTTGTTTTAGAGGTGGTTTTC
The DNA here is from genome assembly GCA_963277665.1 of Viscum album. Lineage (NCBI taxonomy): Eukaryota > Viridiplantae > Streptophyta > Magnoliopsida > Santalales > Viscaceae > Viscum > Viscum album. Next base: position 871,884,289 of record OY728152.1, on the reverse strand, counting down.
CTACCAATTGTTTTTAGTAGTGGTTAAAATCGACACTAAAAATCATTTTAGATAGTAAATTCACCGCTAATACCATTAGAAACTTCTGCTAAATGTGTCCACTATGATGATTACCATAAACCACCTCTAAATCAAGTAAATCATTGTGTGTTGTATATTGATACACTATTTAGACATAGTTTTTTTAAACCGCTATGAAATGGTCATTTTAATGTAGTTTCATCCACTCAAAACCGTAGAAAAATAAGCCTATAAACCATTGGTTAAGGGCACCACTGATTAGATTCTGTAGCCCCTGGTGGTTTATTTCCATGCCTCAAGGTCCATACAGTATGACCCTAAAATTTTCGGTGAATATTGGGTGTGATGAGGTCAATTGTGGGGGACCCTTTTCCTCGGCCCGTTCACTTGAAAACACAATACTATCCATGCCTCAAATTAAATGAGGGTACAAGTGTGTAGGTGTTTAACATGTAGACCCTTCCCTGAAAAATAAGTTCCTTGCCATTGGATATACCTAGTTGATGTCTCCCCATGTGTAGGTCACTAGGATGGATTCATCAAACATATTGCTGTGTACGGGGAGCCCTCCAAGTTGATTGATATCCCACATGATAATCCCCACCACTCCCTAAGATAGATAGAAGGTGCTGGTGCTCAAAAACCAATGAATAAAAAATTCAAGGAGTATCTCACTAGGTGAATATATTGAAAACTGGTAAAACCATGGTGCCTAATACAAGTTTACTGCTTCTTACTGGCATGGGGTCTCCAATAAAATCTGATGCACCCAGACGGCCTAGGTCTACTTGTCTGATAAACATCCTCTGGACTGTAAGTCCCATTTATTGGACAACCTACTACTAGGGTTGTTTGAATAATATTTATTAATGGATGGATATTCCTGTATGATGGATTCTAATGAAGTGTCACAATGGAAAAAATTTCTTTGAGATGACACATATCCCCTTAGGGTGAATGCATTCTCTTGTGGAGGTGAAGTTTTGATTTCCCCCATCAACAAAATATATTCCCAATCATGCCTCTAGGATGTCTTCAAGCATACAATGGGCATATTCTAGCCAGTTAGTGGCAAAGGAACATCGGCAAAGAGGTTGAAGATGTAATGTGACAGTTACACAGATGATGGAAACATCCAAAGATCATTCAGAAGAAGATATTTGATAATACATTCTTGGGGGAAGAAGTAATAATGATGGTTCTCTTAGATTTTCTCAACCATAGTTTCTCGCCTTATGATCTCACTCCCTACAGTCGAAGTAAGAGACATTGTTGTGTGCACAAAAAGATCATAAAGGCCATCAAAAAAGACAATTCAATATGAATTTTTTTGAAAAAATCCACAAATTGGCCAAAGTATTTAAAAAGAAGAACCAAATAGTGCTCCCTGTAATGCTCTCGGGAATTGTACGCATAATAAATTTCCTGCATACTGCATCGGTACAATGACTCTATTTCCTGTGTAAGACCTTGGAATATCGAAGGCACATAAGGCACTAGCCCACACATCATTTTACATGGAGCTAAGTGGTTCCTGAAATGGAGAAACTGCTAACTGAGTCTTTTATAGGAATATGTTCCATGTTTTCAGATTGAAATTTTAATTTCGATTTAGAAGAGTTTAATTTTTAGTTCTCTGGTTTCAGTTCAGTGTGCAGAACATGAAAACCACATAAGGATATCACTACAATGAATTTTGGACTTAGGATTTAAATTCCATATAATAGATTACGGACATGAATTTAATTTGTGGAAAAAATGTGGGCAATTTATTTCATGGGACATACAGAATGTTTCATAGATGTAGATTCCACATTGGAGTCAGTACGTGGAAGGAATGGAAGTCGAGGAGAGGTTGAGAGCTTTTTTTGCTGCAAGAAATAGTAAAAGTTAAATTTCCTAGTACCCTGTAAATAGGAATTCCCCCTACAGTGCCAACCTATTCTACCATGAAAAACTTCAATTCAGGACCACTTCTGCATCACAATATCCTTATCTTCATTCTGATATGATCCCATTCTGATGGGGGGTATTTGTAGTCTCCTAAAAACCATGAAAATGTATGTAAATACTCCAATAAGAACTTTTCATAAGGAATAAAACATTACTACTAGTCCATCAAGGAAAATGGATTCAAATTGGATTGAAAAATTGAGATGAAAATTGAGAAAATCAAATTTATAAAAGGGTTTTAGGTAGACCATTCACCATCATCAGGAAAGGTTTTCGGGGCGTATAAGTTGTGAACCATTGGTATGAGGAAGAAACCATGAGGTTCTAGACCATGGGGTGATGTCTAGAAAACCCAGGATGTCGTGAATCGTGTCTATTGGTAGAAACAAATGGAGAAATTCCATTTCATACCACCCCACATAACTAAGAAATTTATTGGTGAAGTAAGATGTCGGGATCCATAACCACACCTCGCAAACCACACCCTCCACAAGCCTCAATTGACTGAGTCTTTCGTGGGTTGAGATATATCTTCATGGGATTCTGAAAATGGGGTCACATGCCCAGAGATACGATTTTCCCAATGCTCTATTAATGGAGAAAAATAAAAACTGGAAAAGGGGATCAGTGGAAGTGAGCATAGAGTAGACCCTAGAGGTTAGAATATAGAAATCATATACAGAGAATATTTCTTCTTTGGTTTCAAATTATCAAAGAAATAAGAATCACGAACCACATCTACAATAGGTATAGCCTGCCAAAAATGACAAAAACAAGGAACTTAATAAGAATTGGTGAACCTTGAACCTAATTGGTGCATTAATTAACCATAAATACCATACAAATAAATTCTCACTGGACCACAGGCTCTAGAACCATTCTTCAATTTGGCACTCGTCATAGTGCATTTTTATACAAATTGAACCCTACACTGCATAATGCATCAGAACATAGATGGAACTTGGGATGGAATGGAGAACCACATCTAAATCTGCATAACATTCCAGTATGTAGAATAAATCCAGGACCATGTATGTCTTTGATATACGGTGGTCCATTCCTAGGTCCATGTACCACATCGGTATACAGATGACCCCTATACACGTATGGTAGTATGCTATGTAGGGCTACTCCCATCCCATAGGAGAAAAAAATATACATAATGGGGTTTCTTTCAGTGACCTTCCTCCTGGATCCAATCAATCCCCTTCATTATCAAGTAGTCCCCCACCATTCCTCTACAAACCAATCCACTGACATCTGGGAAAAGCCTCCTCTAAATCCCCCAAACCCATATGGTCAGATCATCAGGTGCATTGACGTTCCCCTCTGAGTCTATATACCCATGGTAAGAGGAGCCACGAATGTAATCCCCACAACGTTATGGTTTTCAGGAATGTTCTTATGTCTACATTTTCCTAGTAACCCGGAGTCCAACCTTGGGATGCCAATGTGAACCTCCCCATTCTTGGTCATAAGGGTAATCACTGGACTTTCCCTTCGATGAGTTTTAGTGAAAAGTGAGAGGATCACTCTTCCCTTCCCCTTTGAATAGGGATGATGCTCTTACCATTTCCCAAAACTTGTGTAAGGGCACTCCTCTGGAGGTAATCCCCTATACTTTTGTGAGGGGTTTCACTCATCACCCTCTTCAGATCATCTCAGGATGTGTCCAGATATATAACCTATATTTGAATATCCTAGATATCAACACGAGTGAGGGTTACAGGTTCAAAGACCCCCCTCTCTCCCAGATCTACTGCCATCTACCAGTAGATGATATAGGACATGAGATCCTCAAATCCACTTCCATGTCTTGTTTCTCACACCGATCATGACTCACGTGAGCTTAAAGGTTGGTGGGGATCATGACGTCCCCATAATCACAAAACATGGGCACCCTCCTAGATGCAATCCCCAACTAAACCATCATTTCATCATGACTTGAGATCCTCCTCATGGTTCCAGAAAAATGTGATTCTTCCATGCCTAATCCCCACCCCAAACAAACTACGAGAACTCTAATTCCTACTCCAAATAGGATATATCGGATGCCTTCTTGAAGGCCCATGCCCAAAGGGGTTCTCTTCCTGAAAGTTAACCCAATTATGCCCCAAAGAAAGGGAGTCCCCTTTAGGCGTAATTCCTGATTCCAAACTCACAAATGGGCCTCCTCCCTGTTGTAATTATCAAGCTAAACGAAGTACAAATAAATCTGATTCCTACTCCAACCATGATACATTGGATGCATTCTTGAAGGACCAAGATCATATAGGTACCATTTTTTTAAAGGTCCACCCCTACAATGTCCCCAACAAAGCGCGTCCACTTTAGAAGTATGTCCTTATTCGATTATCTTTGAAAGGAAGCTCCCATGAGTAATCCCCAATCAAGTCAAAACCGATATAAAAACTATGAGAAATACGATTCTTGCTCTATCTAGATTATGTAGAACGCCTTCTTGAATGCATGAGATCAGAGTATGGTCTCTTGATTCGGTCCCAATGAAATTCCCACACTAAGGCCTCCCCTATGGTGTAATCCCCAACCATTCCACCCCAAATTGGAAGCAACATTACATAAGACCCATGAAACCCATCCGTAATACATGGCTTCCATAGAGTATAAGTCAACTTTCTTCTTGAACACCATGGACATTGATTTCCCATTTGACCAAGATATGTGGAAAGCCTCCTTGAGATCCAAATCTGTCCCTAAAATCAACCCTAATGTTCTCTTGGACATATGCTCAATAGGGTCATGTCCACCCAAGATTCTATATATATTTTGAGCACTTTGGGCTGCCTTGGCATGATCTCAACACCAAATCATGGAAAGACACCTTTTTCCTAGGAATCTTGATCGCATGTTGTTAAACTGTATGGATGGGTCCTTGTCACATGACCATAAATGGTGATGTGTCCATTTTAGTGGCACCTAATTACGTGGATTATTATTCACTCAAGAAGATATATAGGAATCAGATAACATGGGTTTGATCCCAACATCATGCCACCCTCCATCTATCCTGGATGACGATAATCTCTAGAGCGCCTCATCACAAGCCTTACACCAGCATTGTATTAATAATTCTTGACCAATGTATATCCATGATTGATTTTGCAACCCAGGGGTAACGCATTGATACACTCTACCAAAATGAACCATGGATTAACCAACCTATGAACAAGAATTAAATCTATAAGAGTGTCCTGTAATAAGTAACAATTCCCCCCAATAGGGTGTGATGAACCAGAAAACTCTTCTAGTCAACCAATGGAGTTATAATGTGACATTGGACAAATCGACATCCAAGGAGAACCTTCCATTGGAAATAAGGTCCATAAATCCTGGAAATAAGGCTTGTTGGTTGTTTCTGGCTTCACCAATAAACCCATTAAACCTACACCTTAAAACATATACTTTCCACCTTAAACCCTAAACCCTATACCTTATACCCTATACCCTACACCATAATCCTTGAACCCTAATCATAAACTCTATAACCAACACCCTAAACCCAAAACCCTACACCCCAAACCCTATACCCTTCACTATAAATCCAAAACACAACCCCCTTAAGCCTATCCCTACACCCAAAACCCAAAAACCTACACCCAAAACTGAATAAATACACCAAGAACCCAATACCATAAACTATAAACCCTATACCATACACCCTATACCTATTACCATACACCCGAAACCGTAAAACCTAAAAACCATAAAACAACCAAAAAATCAATAAAAAGAAAAAAATACAAAAAAATTTAAACTAATAAAAATACTTAAAATCACCTAAAACCCTAAAAAATGAAAAACATTTAAAACCGTAAAAGTTTTAAACACTCAAAAAAACCCTAAAACCCACTAAAAAATCATAACCCCGACGAAACATAAATTCCCAAAAACCCCAAAAACCACTAAAAATTTTTATAATCCAAAAAACCCAAGAAACAATAAAACCCTAGAAACCCTGAAAGCCATAATAAAACACCAAAAAACCATTAAAAACCATAATACCCATAAAAAATTAAAATCCCTAAATCCATTTAATGCACAAAAACCCTAAAAATAATAAAGACCTTAAAACCCTAAAACCCCCTAAAACCAATAAAAGTCTTTAAAAACCCTAAAATCCTAAAATTCCACAAAAATCCTAAACATAATAAAATACAACATAAGACCCCAAAACTCTAACAAGTCCTAAATCACTCCATATCCCCTCTAAACCCTAATAAACACTCTGAAAACCGGAAAACCCCTCAATGTCCCAAAAAAACCACTAAAAGACAATAAAAATACTAAAAGTCCCTAAAATATCATAAATCACTTAAAATACTCAAAAACCCTGACAAACCCCAAAAGCATCCAAAAGATCCTAAAACCCCAATGGTCTCTAAAAACCTAATAACTCCCAAATGGACCCTAAATCGTCAAAAATTTCTAATGTGTCCAAAAAAACTTAAAAGGCCATAAAAACTCTATTGACCCTAAAGGACCCCAAAAACCCCAAAAACCCTTAAAACACCAGAAAACCCACTAAAAACCATAAAATCCCTAAAACCATAATACCTCCCAAAACCCTAAAAAACTTGAAAAAAACATTTACAAATCCAAAACTCCTCTAAAAAACATAAAAGACTTTAAACCCCTCAAAATACCTAAACAACCTGAAATACACATTAAACTCCCAAAAATCCTAAAAGGCCCTAAAAACACTAAAAAATAATTAACTCCCCCAAAAACCTAAAGATCCTAAAAATAATAAAACATTTATAGAACCCCAAAACCCTAAAAAATATAAAAAATCCTTAAAAACACTGAATAACTATGAAAACCCCTGAAAACACAAAAACACAAGAACCCATAAAAACCCCTAAAACCCCCTAAAAACCCAAAAAATATAAAACTAGAAAAACTGTAGAAACTAAATAATCATAAAAACCACTAAAAATAAAAATTTCTTCCTAACTATAAAAAACATAAAAACTATAAAAACATCAAATAACCTTCAAATATTGTAAAACCCACTAAAAACATAAATACCCTAAAACCCAAAAAAAAACCAAAAAACCATAAATCCATAAAAATCCCTAAATTCCCTATAAAAACTGAAAAACCTAAATGACCGTTAAAAACCCAAATAAACCAAAACCCCTAGAACCCCTTTAAAAACTATAAAAACCGTTAATATCCCTGAAATCCCTAAAACCCCTAAAAATCACTTAAACCCTGAAATCCAAGAAAAACTATAATGAAATATGAAAACCCAACATTCCCAAAAAACCATAAAAAATCCTAAAACTCTTTTCAGGGGACCTAAATCCAAAAATTCCCTCAAAATCAAAAAAAATAAACCCCCTAAACCTTTAAAAACTCTAAAAATAATTTTAAAACCCTTTAAAACCATAAACACCCTAAAAACCCCGCCAAAAACACTAAAAACCAATAAAAATACTATCATCCTAAAAACCCTAAAAATCCCTAAAACCCCAAAAAACATAAATTCACTAAAATCCACAAAACCCCTAAACACGTAAAAACCATAAAACACCCAAAATAACCAAAAGACCCAAAACCCCATTAAAAATCTTAAAGGACACTTAAACCTCCTAAAAGAAACTAAGAAATCGTAAATATACTAAAATACACGACTAGAAAATGGGTCTATAACCACAGTTTTTTCATAAATCATGGCTATAGACAAACCTATACCCACGATTTTCATGAACCTTGGGTATTGGTAACATTTTCGGACCTATACCCTTGGTCCTTGATAATCAGTGGGTATAGGGTACCCACTTAAGCGTGCGACGCCAAAACATTTCGCGGGAAAACTGCTGGAAAACCTATACCCATGATTTACATTGAAGCATGGGTATTGGTGGCATCTATATCCACAATTCTCATGAACCATGGGAATATCCTTAAGTATAAAGGCCTATACCCATGGTTTATATAATCCATGGGTATAGTTTCCACCTATACCAAGAGTTTTTTTAAACTATGGGTATATCATTTCATATTAAAGCCTATACCCAAGGTTTTCATAAACCGTGGGTATAGCTTAGACCTATACCCACGGTTTTACTGAACCGTAAGTATTCGGTCCCTTATTTTTTGAGTGAGAAAAAATATATATAACATAATAAATGTATATGTAATTGAAATTCTTCCCAGTGTAGTGGTAAGTCGGTCCTACCTTCTATGATGATTGTGGGTTTGAAACATCCCTTAGTGGATTTTTTGACAAATTTTTTAAATATATATATTACAATATATATATATATTCCAATATATATATCAAAATGTTGAAATAACTCTCTATAGCAATGTGGCATAGGACATCAGGCGCATCCCCGGAACACGGGTTCAAAACCCGGCGTTAATTTTTTACTAAAGGCTGTTAAAATTAATAAAAATAGACAAATATTTAAATAAAAGTAATTAACCCAGCTGAGTTGGTGAGACAGTGTAGTTTCACACAGAACGTCGAGGGATCAAAACTCGCTGGAAGATTTTTTTGCTGGACAGATTATATATATTAATATATATACAGGGTGATGGAGACATATATGTTCAAAGGTTAAGTAGTTTAGTTGGTTTTTCTATAGGAACCCAGGTTGGATGATGCAGGATCAATATTCAACGAGTGTTTTCAATTGATATTTCATCGGTTTTTCTATTATTTTATACCCACAGTTCTACAAACCATGGGAAAACGAATTTTCATACTATTTCTACCCATGGTTTAGAACCAAGGGTATATATCTATGACATGGTGGAAAATATCTATATCCACGATTTTAAAAACGGTGGGTATAGGTTGGGGACCTATCCCGACACCTCGGATGCCCACAGTTCCCAAAACCGTGGGTATAGCCTATGCCCACGGTTTTGGGGGGCTATAACCACAGTTTTAAACCGTGGGTATAGGTATATTTTCCAACAGTGATAATAATAAAATCATTAAAAGGCCTTAAAACCCCTAAAACATTAAAAAGTCCTAAAACCCCTAAAAATTAAAAAAAATCTAAAACACCTCTAAACCCTGATCCCTAAAAAACAAAAAAATACCCCTATAACACCCTTAATCCCTAAATACATAAAAAAATATAATAAAACTATAATCATAAATAACCCTTAAACCAACATAACAGTCCCAAAATCATAGAAACAAAAACCAAATACCCAAAAACATTAAAAACATTAATAACCCAAAAAACCTTTAAAAAACTTAAAAAATACTATAAACCATAAAAAACATTAAAACCCTAAAAAATTATAAAAACCTCTAAAAAATAAAATCATAAAAATACTCGCAAAACTATAAAAAACTAGAAACATTAAAAACCCAAAAAAACATAAGACCCCCATAAAACCACTTTGAAACCCTTCAAACCATTAAAACCCCCAAAAATAGCATAAAAAACAAAAACCTCTATATGACCATAAAATCCTTCAAAACCATAAAAACCTAGAAACCCCTCAAAATTCATAAAATTATCTATAAATTTAAAAATTTCCTAACCCCCCTAAAAACCCTAAAAACACTAATCCCCCAAAAAGACCCTAACTCACTTAAAAATACCCTAAATCCTTTAAAATGCCGTAAAACTCCTAAAAACCCTAAAAATATAAAAAAATCACTAAACCCCCTTAATGGAATATAAATACCCTGGAATCCACCTACAAAATGAAAACAAAAAATAATCTTAAACCCCTTAACAAAACCATTAAAAACAGAAAAAATCATTAACAATCACCTAAAAACCCTAAAAAACAATGAAAACAATGAAAATCCTAAAAGTCCCTCAAAATCATAAAAACCTCTAAAAATACATAATAACCCAAAAATCCTAGAAACCCAAAAACCCCATAAAAATACATTAAAACCCCTAAAAACCCTAATGAGTTTAAACACCCTTTGAAAACAGTAACGTGCACAAAATACCAAAAATAAACCTAAAACACCAAAAACACCTAAAAATCATAAAAACATAAAAACATAACAACCCTAGAAACCCTAAAACAAAAAAACCATAAAATGCTTAATAACCATATAAACCCCTCAAGTACCCTAAAAAAAATAAAACCCCTAAGACAATAAAAGATCTTAAAAACTCTAAAACATAAAATACCATAAAATCCCAATAAAAATACTAAATTGACCTAAAAACATTAAACACCCCAAAATCCCAAAAACAAAAAAAACGAAATGCTATAAAAATAGTAAACTAACCCTAAATCCATTAAGATTATTCAGAACACATAAAAGACCCAAAAACCCACTAAAAAATAAATCACCAAAAAACCTAAAATAGTAAAAAAAACCTTAAAACCCCTAAAACCCAAAAAAACACCAAAACCCAAAAACCCATAAAACCCCCAAGAAATCCATAAAAACCCCAAAACCCATAAAAACCAGTACACACTAAGATGAACCCTAAAACCCCTAAAAACCACAAGTATCCAAAAATTATAAAAATACATTATAAAACATTAAACCCTGAAACCCCGTAAAACCCATAAGGACGTAAAAACCATAAATAATAAAAAAAACTTTAAAATACTAAGCACCGTAAAACACTAAAAACCATTAAAACACCTAAAAACTATAAAAAACTTATAAAACCTTAAAATGGTAAAACACCTAAAGAACCCAAAAACCATTAAAATCCCTTGAACCCCTAAAGATCCAAAAAAAATCAACAAAAAACCCCCAATAACACTTAATACACATAAAAACCAAAAAACTCTTTAAAAATTCATGGAAACTAAAAAACCCTAAAACCCAAAAGACCCTGAAAACCGTGAAAAAACATAAAACCCATTAATATCACTAAAAACACTAACCAAACCTACAAACCTCTAAAAGGATGAAAAAACTGTAAACCCCCTAAAACTATAAACCCCTTAAAACACTAAAAAAATGTTATAAACCCCTAAAATCCTTAAAAACCCCAAACCCATAGAAATCCCCCAACTCTTGAAAACCTAAAATCCAATAAAATCGTAAAGGCCCTAAATCACTAAAAACTATGAAAACCATTTAAAATCCCTAAATAAACCTAAAAACACTTAAATCCCATTATAGAACTGAAACCCCCTTTACACTGCCTTGAACTTTAAAAAGCCCAAAAAAATCCTAAATTCCATAAAAACCCCTGAAATTATGAACACCATAAAAACATTAAAAATCTAAATAGCATTAAAAAAATATTTAATCCAACAACAACCCAAAACCCAAAACTATCCTAAAAATCCAAAAAAAAAACTAAAACCACTAAGATCCCTATAATAATTAAATGACCATAACTTAACAAAACACATTATAAAATACTAAAAACCATATAAAACCAAACAAATACACAAAAACCCCTAAAATACAATAAAATCATGTAAACCCTAATAGATCCTAAAATCCCTAAAATCCTAAAATAACAAGAATTTCCAATAGACCCTAAAATCCTAAAAACACTAAAATCCCTTATCACCATTTTATTCGGAAAAGAAAATAAAAACCTTAATACCATTAAATATCATAAAATAACATGAAACCCCTCAAATACTCTAAATCCATAAAACCCTAAAATTCCATAAAACCCCTCAAATATCGTAAAAACAATAAACCCCCTAAAGGAACCCACCAACCTAAAATGTCCCCAAAAAACACTTAACAAAACAAAAAACACCAAAAACAGCAAAGGATCGAAAAACAATAAAAAACCCTAAAGGACCATAAAACCCCTAAATGACCATAAAAACATCAAAAACCATTATTGGAGTTAAAAATATTAGCCCCACAAATCGAAAAAAACATAAAGGATCCCAAAAATCCCAATATCATAAAATACCATAAAAACCCTAAAACAATTAAACCCCACATAAAACCCTAAGAACCCCTAAATCAGTATAAAACCCCATAAAAACACTAAATGGCACAAAAATCCTAAAACCATAAAAAAACCTAAAATCCCTTAACGACCCTAAAAATACCTAAAAACATTAGAAGCCCATAGAAACAATAAAAACCCAAAAAACTTCCCAATAAAAATGATCCTAAAATATCCTAAAGACCCTAATAAATTATAACCCCTAAAAACTATAAAAATACCTAAAAACCATAAATACTCTAGAAACCCCAAATCCCTAAGAAATATAACAGACCCTAAAAACCCTAAAAATAAATAAGGACCCTAAAATCACTAAAACCCCTAAAGGTTCACAAATACCTTAAAACTATAAAGGACTATAAAAATCATAAAAACCCTTTAAAACCATTAAACCCCCAAATACCCAAAAAAACAAACAACCATAAAACCCTAAAACCCCCAAACGAAACTAAAAAATAGTAAAATACTCTTAAAATAATAAAAACCAAAAAAACACAGTGAAATTTTCTAAACAAATAAAATTCATAAAAGACCCTAAAACAGAAAAAAACTCAATAAAACCTAAAACACCCCAAGGACCCTAAAACACCTAAAAACTCAAAAAACCCTAAAAATATAAAAAAGCTAAAGCCCCAAATAATACTAAAATGCTAAAAATTCATAAAAACCCCCTTTAAACCCCCTAATAACCCCTAACAAATCCAAAAAAACACTGAAAACAATGGAAGCCTCAAAACCATTGAAAACCCCCAAAAACCATGAAAAAGACATTAAACCATTAAAACAACAAAAACATTGAAAAAACAAACAGATAATTTAAACCCAAAATCCCCCTAAAAATCCCAAAAAACCCCAAAAAAACACTAAAAACATGAAAACCCTAAAATCCCTAAAAACCCTAAACATGTTAAAACCCTCTAAAAATATAAAAATCCAATACCACTTAGAATCCCAAAAAAACCATCAAATTACTAATAAATCATAAAAGACCAAAAACCCAAAAACCCTAAAGGCCATAAAAACCAACTAAACCCTAAAAACCGACTACTCCTAAAACCTAAAAAAATAAAAACAAAAATCTGTAAAAAAAATCAAGAAAACCACTAAAAACCCTAAAGCCCCAAATGGACCCCAAAACCACTTAAAATATAATGTCCCATAAATCCCCCTAAAACTCTCAAATCCCACTATCACCCCCAAATCCCATAAAAACACTAAAAATCTTAAAATTCCCAAAACCCCTAAAATACTAAAAAACCTAAAACCCCCATAACCCACTAAAAGACCCTAAAAACAATAATACATTATATGGATTTAAGAAACAATAAAACACTTAAATACCCAAAAAACCCTAAAAGGCCATAAAAACCTAAAATCAATTAAAACATAAAGACCCAAAGGAACTCTAAACCCTAAAAAACTAATAAGGACCCTTAAAACCATACAAACCCTAAAACCCAAAATGAAACCTAAAACCACTAGAGGTCCTAAAAAACCTAAAAAATAGAAAAACCCTAAAACCCAAAAATGATAAAGAGCCACAAAACTACGTAAAAACACTACAACCCATAAATATTTCTAAAACTGCAAAAATACCAAAAATATCCCTTAAAAATGTGAAACCCTAAAACCCCCCTAAATATCCTAAAACACATAGAAACTCCTAAAATCCTATAAAATCCCCAAACCCCAAAAAATCCAAAACCCTTATAAAATCTTAAAAACACTAAAAACTGTAAAAATAGTAAAAACCCTAAAACCTCTAGAAACCCAACAAAAATTAAATTCCAAAAAAACCATAAAACCCTAAAACCCATGAACTTCCCAAAAACCACTAAAACACATAAAACCCTACTAAAAACTAAAAACTAAAAAAACAGTCAAAAACCCAAAAAATCCTGGAAATCCCTAAAATCCCTGAAAAACATATAACCAGTAAAAATTAAAAAACTCTAAACCCCCCAAAAAACTAGAAAACCCTTTGAACACCTAAAAATCCTAAAAAATCCCTAAAATCTCTAAAAACTATGAACACCCCAAAACCCCTAAGAATCACTTGATGCCCAAAAAATTTATAAAACCTAAAAGAACATAAAAATATATAATCCCTAAAACCATAAAAATCACAAAACCCTAAATTTACAAAAATATTTCTAAATCCACATAAAACCCAATAACCATTAAAAACACTAAAACCCCAGGAAATACCACAAAAAACAACAAAAACCCAAAAACCCCAAACCCCCCCCCACCCCAAAATCCAAAAGACACCTAAAACCTTAACTAAACATTAAAACTCCAAAACCATAAAAACCTTAATATCCCTAAAAACACTAAAAATATTAAATAACATTAAAACCTGAAAAAAGACATAAAACAAATATAACTTCCAAAAAACCAAAAATACCCTTAATACCACTATAACCAATTTAGAACCACAAAAACCCAAAAACCCTAAAGGGTAGTAAAAATCCTAAAGGACACTAAAAACACAAAAAATTACAAATAACCTAAACCCCCTAATGAACAATTCAAAGACTAAATACACATAAACCCCATAAAAGATTCTAGAAATACTATAAACCACTGAAAACCCATTAACCCCATAAAACACTAAATGATCCTAAATGACTAAAAAATTCTAAAAGATATTAAAATCCCTAAGAAGCGATAAAGTACCCTACAATGAAAAAATTATCCAAAAAACCCTAAACACCTAAAGGGACCTAAAAACCATAAAAACCATAAAGACCCTAAAACCACTAAAAACCCTAACGACATCCTTGGTCAACTCTCCAGGCGATGGGTCTTTTTGTCAGAAGGGCTCATCCTTGTTTTCTCTTCTGATGGTGCATCCGGATCTGGTCATCAGGCATCGTCACCTCTTCTAGTGTTGTTCGGTTTCAGGCGGTTCGGGAGGAGTCACGTTCTGTTGAGGTTTCACATTATTGATCTGGGGCTGGGGGTTTCTTGGTGGAGTTTGTAGATTTTTTACGGTATAGAAATGATAGTGCTTCGCGCTGCTATGGGGGCTTCCATGGCTACTCATAGGTTGTAGGAGGCACATATGAGATGAACATGGCACCAGGTTGTGCATAATTTTCAATTTCGTTCATCTATTTTCTTGGATATGTTTAATGGTTTTGATGAAGGGATCGTTAGGTTTTGTTGCTTTATGAATGATATATTGGTCTTAATGCTTCTTGTTTTTGGATGGTTGGCTATAAATTTTTGAGGGTGCCAGATTTTGGTTTTGCTGAGTGGTGCTGGATGTTTCCATGCATTTGGGTACTATGGATGGTTGTGATTCGGTCTGTTGGATGGGCTATCCATTTGTTTAGAGGTTTTCGGTTTGTGTTTCGGGTTGATATGGCTCTGGTTTGTTCGATTTGTTTGCTACTGCTACAGAAATTGGCATGTGCCGATGTGAGGGGTTGGTTGTCTACTAATTATAGTTTAAAATGTTCAAAAGGAATTATTGGTTGTCAGAAACTATGGCACTGCATTCTACTAGCTGCTAGGCTGGGATGTGATGAAGATGTTGGTTCTGGGAATGAGTGTAGGTGGTCCTGTGATGTTGGTTGTTTTTACAGGTGTGGTATGGTGGAATCTACCAGAATAAGTGGTTCCATATGCTAGGAACGGAGTTGTTGGTTGATGGATGTTGCTTGGCTATGTACGGTTGAAGAGGGTGCAGGCTGTTGGAAAGTGATTTGTTAGAGGTTGGTTGATGGTTAGCTAGGAATAATAAACCTGATGTAGATGATCTTGGTGCGGGCAGTTCTATATAGCTAGAAATTGCTCTGGATGTGGAAAAATGTGCTATAGGATGCTGGTTTCTAGTTGGAAGGGAGATACTGATGGAGATGACTTTGTTTTTCTACTTTCTCTGGCCTTGTGCATCTTTTGGGTTTTTTTGGAGACTTTTGGGTTTTTAGGGGGTGTCCCATGATTTTTGGTGTTTGTTGATTGACCCCACCCCTCCCTTGTCTATTGTGTCTTATTTTATAATAAATTTTTAGGTCCAGGAATAGCCTGGCCTCGCACCTTCCTTTCCATAAAATAATAAAATCCGAACAAACAGACAAAACTTCTAAAACCCCTAAAAACCCCTAAACCCCCTAAAAACCCTAAATCCCCTAAAACCCAAAAATCCCACGAAACTGATAAAAAAATAAAAACTAAAATTATCCCCTAAAAATTAAGAAAACACTGAAACCACTAAAATCTCTAAAATCCCAAGAGAAATACTGAAATTCCAGGAAACCCCGAAAAACCCAAAACACTTAAAAACCGAAAAAACCTATTAAATCCCATAAAACACTGAAAACCCATAAAAAATCCTAAAACCCTATAAACCATGAAAACCCAAAAATCCTAATAATTAAATAAATGTTGTAAAATAACCTTAGAACACTTAAACACACTAAAACCCCTATAAATCCATAAAATATCCCAAATCCCAAAAAACCAAAATACCCAAAACCCCCAAGACAACCCTATGTCCTTAAAAATGTTTAGAAGACCTAAAATATAAAAATTACCTAAAAACACAAACACCCCCTCCCCCAAATACATTAAAACCCAAAACACCCATGAATACCTAAAAAATCTAAAAATACCCTAAAACCTTAATAATCCCTAAAAAATCCAAACACCCTTAAAGGTAAAATAATAGAATAAAAACCATGACAAACTATAAAAACCCAAAAGGCTAAAAAGCCTTAAAACCCTAAAAAAACTAAAAAACATAAGGACCCCTAAAAGCTAAAATGAAAGAAAACCCATAGAAACCATAAAACCTTAAAAACAACATTATAAACCCAAAATACACTAAAAACTCTAAATATCCTTAAAAATCTTAAAAAACCCAAAACCCCTTAAAAATAATAAAAAAACCCTAAAACCCTAAAAATCCTAAAAACCATTACAACCCAAAAACACTAATAAAACATAACATCCCTAAATCCCTTATAAAACCCTAAATACCCCAAAACATTAAAACCCCTTAAAACATTAAAAATAAAAAAAAACATATTAACACTAAAAACCAATTTAGCCCACTTAAATAATAAATAGACTAAACACATTTATAACCGTAAAAACCATAAAAACCCAAAGGGAACATAAACACCTTAAAAATCCTAAAAACTCTTCATAAACCTAAACAACACCCCCCCCCCACCTTAAAAATCAATAAAAATAAAAACAAAATCCATAAATAGTAAAAAACACTAAAAGTAATAGACCCCCCAATCCAAAAAAACAATACAAATCCAAAAAATGTAAAAAATATATAAACCCTTTATCCTACACCATAAATCTGACACCCTAAACCCTACACACCATACCCTACACCGTATAACCTACACATAAACCTTAAAAATACACATGAATCCCAATTACCAACGCCCTAAACCATACACCATAAATCTTAAACCCTATACGCTACAACCAAAACATAATATCCTACACCTTAAACCATTTGACCTACACCCTAAACAATAAACCCTTATCTATAAATCAGTTACCAAACATGATAAAACTGAAATTCAATACCCTATACAATATAGCCTACTCACAAAACATTAAACCCACACCAAAAACCCTAAAACCTACACCCTGAAACCAGTAGCCTATAACCTGACCACTATACCCTAAACTATAAACCGATACCTGACACCGTAAACCCTAAATCCTACACCCTATACACTACACCCTAAACCATATACCCTATACCCAAAATGATAAACCCTACACTCCAAAACCTACACCCTATACCATATACCCTTCACCCAAAACCGTAATGCTGGAACCCTATACACTGCACCCTTAACCCTATGCCCTAAACCGTAAACTCTAAACCATATAGCTTAAATTAAAAATCATACCCCATAATCCTTATACACTACACACAAAACCCAAAACCATACACTCTAATACCTATACCATAAACCAAAAAATCAAAAACCAAAACCCTAAATCTAATACCCTTCACCATAAACACAAAACCCTACACCTTAAATACAATACCATACACCCAAAACCCCTTTCCTTTTTCCTAAAACGTATTTCCAAACACCCAAAACCCACAACACTACACCCAAAACTCTATAAACTATACCATAAATCCCAATCCCAACACCCTATACTATATACCATACACCTCAAATAATAAACCCTACACCCTAAACCCTAAACTCTACACCATAAACCCAAATCCTCAAACCGTAAACCCTATACCGTACACCCTAATCCTAAACCCTTCACCCTAAAACGAAAAACCTTCAAACTAAACCCTAAAATATACACCATAAACCCTAAACCATACACCTGAAATCCAAATCCATACACACTAAACCATATATGCCACACTTTAATCCATAACCCTACAACAAAAACCCTTTACCCTACACCACAAATCATATATCGTACACCCTTGACCTTATACCATCATCCCTAAACCGTAATCCTTTCACAATATATTATAAAATCATCCCCCTAAACCTAAAACTCGACAGCCTAAACCATATACCATACACACAAAACATTATACCCTACACACTAAACCCTAAACCCTACACCGAAACTCTAAACCCCACATCTCTAACGCAATACCCCACACCCTAAACCATATACCACACATCCTAAAAACTATTAGAAACACCCTAAACAATATACCTTAAAACCTAAAACCTAAAACATAAGAAACATCCTAAATCCCTGAAAACCCCCAAAAATCTGAAAAAAAACCTGAAAACCCTAAAACCAAATTTCCCAATGAATACATAAAAAGCTATAAAATCATTAAAAGACAAAAAAGTCTAAACCTATAACCACACTAAATACCATAAAACACTGAAAATCTCTAAAAACAAAAAAAACCAGTAATCCCCTAATAAATCGTTAAATATATAAAACAACCCTCAAAAACCTAAAAACCCTAAAAACCCAAAAAAATACTACAAAACATAAAAACACTTAAAAACCACTATGTAAGCCAAAAAATCCATAAAAATCTCTAAAAATAGTAAAATAATTATAAATTGAGAAAAAAAAACAAATTTAAAAATACCTATCAAAAAAACACACTAAAACATTCAAAATCTTATAAAACCCTAAAAACCCTAAAAATCATAAAACCATAAAAACCCATAATTCCATATAAACCTTATACCCCAAAAATGTAAAAACCCTAAGCCCCTAAAAATCCATTTAAATTCCTATAAACCCTAAAAACATACAAACCTAAAAGTACATTAACACTCCCAATAACCCTACACCTCCAATAAATCCAAAAAACTCTAAAACCCCATAATACCCTAAAAGACCAATAAAATATCATAAAAGAAATTAAAATAATTGAAACCCCTATAACTCATAAACACCATAAAAACCCCAAAACACTTAAATCAACTTAAACCCCATAACACCCCTAAACGACCATAAAGACTATGAATACACTAAAGGCCCTAAAACACTTAAATTACAAAAGTACCCTAAAAAAACTAAAATACTACAAAACCCCCAAAAATTATATAGGATACTAACCCCCCCACAAAATAATAAGAACCTGAATAGCATAAAAACCATGAAAGAGCCTAAAAGATCCAAATGACCCAAAAAATCCAAAAAACATTAACTGACACTAAAAAGCATGAAATCAATAAAAGGCCCTAAAAAACCATAAGACCTATAAAGGATCCTAGAAAACACTAAAAATAGTAAAGGTCCCTATACCTCCCTAAATGCCTAAAAATTCTAAATTCTATAAAATCCACTAAATACCATAAAACAATAAAAAACCATAAACCCCCCAAAAAACCCTACAGAACCTAGAAAACCCTAAACCCCACCTAGAGAACATTAGAAACCCAAAAGACCTAAAATACCTTTAAAACCCCCCAAAACCCAAAAACCCTAAAAGAGCCTAAAGGGGTCTAAAAAATTAAATAACCCTAAAAATTATAAGATTTAAAAAAATCATATAAGTATGTAAAAACCTTAAAAACACTAAAATCCCCAAAAAACCATAAACCCATAAAAACTTATAAAACCCAAAAAAACATAAACCTTTAGAAAACAATGAAAAAAATAAACAAATCCTATATATAAACAACATTAATAAAACATAAAAACCACTAAATAACACATAATCAACTACAATCCTTAAAGAACACTAAAACCCATAAAAATCATAAATAACCCGGCAAGCCCTAATAAACCATGAAAGACCATAAAAATACTAAACCTATAAAACCCATAAGAAACCCATAAAAGACCCTAAATTTTTTTTTGACAAACATAAAAACACTTTAAACCTGTGAAAGACCCTAAAACCCTAAATACCCTAAAAACAACAAAAAACAATAAAAGACCAAAAAACACTAAAAACTATAAAGGAACAAAAAAACCACCCAAAGCACCTAAAACCCTAAACAACCCCAAAACTCCATAACACCTAAAAATGATAAAAAAATGAAAACCCTAAAAACTTCTAAAACCCATAAAATAAACTTATATTAATAAAATCCTTAATAACACGAAAACAAATCCCAAAACCCACTAAAAGTTGTAAAACCAAAAAAAAACTAAAATACACTACCAACCTTGAGAGAGCCTAGAAGCACTACAAACCCTTAAAAATCCTGGAAAACCACCAAAAACACTTAAAGACATTGAAATACTCTAAAAATCTATAAAACACAAAAAATATTACAAAACCTCAAAAAAATTTAAAAATCCAAACAAAATAAAAACCATAAAACACCAAAAAACCAAAAAAATTATAAAAAAACTAATACCCCTTAAAAAACAAGAAAAATATATAAACCCTAAAACCACCAAAATACCATAAAGTACTATAAAAACCCTAAAAACCTAAAAATACATAAAAACACTAAAACCCAAAAAAAATTCAAAACTGCATAAAACCCTAAATACCATAAAAACATATTAAACCCCTAATCCCCATAAAACCCATTAAAACACCAAAAAAACACAACAACCCATAAATCTCAATAAAAGACCTTGGATCCCTAAGACATACTAAAGCCACTAAATCCCTAAAGCCCTAAAGACCCTAAAACCATATAATACAATAAAAGGCCGATAAAAACCTTTAAACACAAAAAAATCATAAAGAAACTTTTGAGTGAAAAAATCCATAAAATCGTAAAACCCAATTAAGATCCCTAAAAACACTAAAACCCCAAAAAAACACCCTAAAACCCAAAAAAAATGTAAAATGATTTAGATAATAAGAACCTTAAAACAACCTTAAAATCGAAATCACTATAGAAAATGAAAGAACCATAACATAATAAAAAACGTACACCCCCACCAAAAAAAAATTTTAAACGCAAAAAAATCTAAAATCCTAAATCCCCCTCAAAATCCCTAAAACAGATAAATCACCAATAAAACCCACAGGAAACCCTAAAGAATCCTAAAACAATTATGAAACCCTAAAAATGTGAAAAAACCTTGAAAACCCAAAAATTTCATAAAAACTAAAAAACCAAATTTATCAAAAAAACCCATAAAACCCAAAAAAAATACAAACCGTAACTACCCTAAAAATCATAGATAAAACTAAAAACTATAAAACACCAAAAAACATTGAAAACCCTAAAACACTAAAATAATCCTAAAAATCTGTAAAAAACACAAATACCCCCAAAACCCATGAAATCCCTGAAAATACAAATAAACCCTAAAAGCCTAGAAAACCCCAAAAACCTAAAAATCCATAAAAGGTGCTATAAATACTCGTAAAAACCTAAAAACCACAAAATCCTGAAATCACAAAAAAACCTAAAAAATACTAAAAATGCTAAAAAGATCAATAAAACTCTAAAAAGACCATAATGCCCCAAAAACTATAAAATACCCTAAATCCACTAACATCCTTGAAACCCCTAAGTAATAAATAAAAAACATAATTACACTACAACACTAAAAACCAAAAAAATCCCTAAAAATCCTCAAAAACATCAGAAGCCTGGAAAAAACATTAAAATCCCAAAACCCCCTTAAAACACTGAAAACCCTAAAAACCCTTTAACCCCCAAAATAATATTGATACCAAAAAGGACCTAATGGAACCATAAAACACCCTAAAACCATAAAACACCTAAACCACGCAAAAAACTATAACACCCATAAAATATCCTAAACCCCTAAAAATTCATAAAGAAATAAAACCCCTAAAAACACTAAGTGTCCCTAAAACTACTAAAAACCCCACAAAATATTTAAAATCTAATAAAATCCCCTAAACATCATAAAAATACTAAAAATCCTAAAACCTCTAATACCCCTAAAAACATTAAAACAATAAAAACCAACATAAACCATAAAACACATAAAGACAAAAAAAATCCCCAAACCCCTAAAGACCATTAAAAAACCCTGTTAATAATCCATAAAAATCTCAAATTTATCCCAAACCCCATAAAAATTATAAAACCTCTCAAAACCATATAAACCTAAAAAAATTAAACCTCCAAGAACAA
The DNA here is from genome assembly GCA_963277665.1 of Viscum album. NCBI lineage: Eukaryota > Viridiplantae > Streptophyta > Magnoliopsida > Santalales > Viscaceae > Viscum > Viscum album. The sequence goes on along the minus strand of OY728152.1, from coordinate 871,861,899 downwards.
ACAATTACCCTAAAATCATTAAAACCCCAAAAAACATACAAAAACCTAAAAACACTGAAAAAAATAATACCCATGAAATAACTAAAAACCCAAAACCACTAATAACCCTATAAACATTTCAAACAATTAAAACCCACAAAAACTATAAAAACAACATTCCCCATTGAAACCCAAAAACGCAAAAAACCCAAAAAAACCCATAAAACACAGAAAACGATAAAAAACCCTCTAAACCACCCCCACCTAACAAAACTATTAAATCACCTAAAACCTGGAAAACCCTAAAACCCATAAAACCTATAAAACTATGAATAACTTAAAGTTCATAAATCCAATTAAAACCCTAAAACACCCTCAAAACACAAAATACCCTAAGAGACCCTAAAAACCCCAAAATCCTAAATGCCTTACCAAAATCTAAAAAGTAACCACAAAAGAACCTAAAACCCTTAAAAACCCCCTAGAATACCATATAATACCCTAAAAATTGAAAACGTTTGTCAAATATATAAAAAAACCAATGAGGTCCAAAAAATGTTCAATACCATATGAGACCCTATGATCATTAGAATCAATATAGTACCTTAAAGACCTTAAAGGGCACGAATTACCCTATATCCCCTATACTCAAAAAGGACCCTAACCCCCTATTGGAAACTTAAAATCCTAAAAACCATAAAGGAACAAAAAAACCCTAAAACCCCTAATGGGTGATCAAAAGCCTAAAACCCCTAAAACCATATAAACCCCTCAAAAATCCATAAAATCACTAAAAACCTCCAAACCTCCTAAATATCCTAGAAAACACTCAAACCCCATTAAAACACATAAATCTCAAAAACCACCTTTTAGCGTCTAAGAATCCCAAAACCAATAAATAACAATAAAACCACTAAGCCTCCAAAAACACTAAAAAACATGAAAACGTGATAAAACCCAAAAATTGTTAGACACATAAAAAACCCGAAAACACCTAAAAAACCTTATAACCTAAAACCCATAAAATCATAAAAACTATATAATACCGTAACACCCTATGGAACCCAAAAAAAATCAAAAAACCCCGCAAAACCCCTAAAACCCAATAGGATCATTAAGGAACCCAAACCACCAAAACCCCCTATAAACTAAAAAAACATAGAATTCCCTAAAATCCAAAAAAACCATAACACACCAAAATACCATAAACCCCTAAAATCATCATAATTTTTTCATAACCACTAAAATCTCTTAAAATACCCTAAACCCATAAAAACACTAAAACACCCTAAATTCCACAAAAAACATAAAAACCCATTAATTAGGATATAAGATGATGAAAAACTTAAAAGACTATAAAAACCCAAAAAACCTAAAAAGTACCCTAAAAGCACTAAAACCCATAAAATGTACTAAAACCCTAAAGGACCCCAAAACTCCAAAAATCATAAAGGTCCCTTAAAAACCCTAAAAGAACCTTAATAACCAAAAAAACCCATAAACCCCTAAATGAACCTAAAATCCCAAAAAAATTAAAGGGACATAAAAAAATTAAAACTATAAGGGATATTATGAATCCTAAAAACCATAAAATTCACTAAAAATATAACAAAAAACACTAAAAGCCCCAAATGAACACAAATGGCTATAAAAACCAAAAAAACCTACACGACCCTAAAACCCCTAAGACCCTAAAATACCTTAAAACCATAAAAATAAAAAATTATTAAAATATCCTATAACACATAAAAAAATAATATAACCAAAAAACATAAAAAAAATTAAAAAACTAAATTCATGCAATGCACTAAAAACCCAAAAAAAGAAAAAAATGCAAATAACTCTAAAAATCATAAAACCCCAAAAGACATAACCCCCCACCCAAAAAACATAAGAAACCCCTACAACTCCGTAAAACAATAGACCCACTTAAAATCCACCCAATAACTAACCCCCATTAAATTCCTAAAACCCTAAAAAACAATAAACATCCCAATAAAAATAAAAATACTAAAAAATCATAAAACCCATAAACTGTAGAATTAACAATAAAACCCCCATAACCCTAAAACCTATCCCCAGCCAAAAATACCCATAAAATGAAAAAACCCATAAAAACTACAAAAAACAGAAAACCTCCAAAAATAACCTAAAAACCCTAATGACCTATAAAGACACTAAAACCCATAAATGACCCTAAAAACCTAAAATTTTTAAATAACTCCATCAAAAACCCAAAAACCCATAATATACCCCCAAAACCCTAACACCCCCATAAAATCCATAGGAACTCCAAAATCCATTTAAACCCCTAAGAACCCCAAAATCTTATAAATACCTAAAGCGACAAGAAAACCCCCCTAAACCCCCATAAAGGAAAACAAACGCTAAAACCCCAACCCCCCCCCCCCTCCGCAAAGAAAACCAATAAAACCCAATACCAACAATAAAGATCCTAAAACACTGAAAACTACAAGATGACCCGAAAATCAAAATATACCCAAATATAGCCTAAAATAATTGAAAAACCACAAATTCCCAAAATTTGTAAAAACAAAAAAAACACAGTAAAATCCCTACTTGCACTAAAAGACCATAAATGACGGTAAAAGATTATAAAAAACGCATAAAACCCCAGTTGGACCATAAAAGCTGCTAAAAACCCACAAATACCACAAAACGTGTAGATGACCGTAAAGAAACTAAAAATTTCTACAATCCTAAAAGGTATCTAAACTCCTTAAATTTAATGGGGTATAAAAACCCTTGAAACTCCAAAAGGATTCTAAAAAATACTAAAATACCCTAATGGTTCCTAAAATCCAAAAACCCCTAAAAACCCACAAAAATCATAAATGATGCTAAAAACCCAAAAAAAATAAAATCCCTTAAAACAGCCCCCCACAAATGCCTCCCAAAACCAAATGTCCATGAAAACACCCAAAAGATCCTAAAATATACGAGAACCCCTAAAATTTGCTCAAAACCCTAAAACCCCCAAACCCCCCAAAGAGTATAAATACAAAAGCGACCCTAAAAACATTTAAAGAATCTAAAAAATTAAAAAACCCAAAACACTCTAAAAAAAATAAAAAGGAAAAAACCCTAAAAATAATAAAAACCCTAAAAATTACCAAAATCCCTAAAAGACCTAAAAACCATAAAACACAAAAAACCCAAATTCCCTAAAAACACTAAATACTCATAAAATACCTAACACACTTTAAAACCTATAAAACACCATAAATACCCATAAAACCTTGGAAAAAACGAAAAAAAATAAAAATGTATAAAAACCTGACACCCCCCCCCCACACCACCACAAAAAACCGAATAACCCATGATCACCCTACAACCCAAAAAAACTAAAAATACCTAAATCCCCAAAACCCCTAAATAACCATAAAAACATGAAAAACCCTCTAATCCACTAAATATCCCAATATGTTGAGTCAAAATTTTCCTTATGACATTTCTCATTCCTTTATGTTTTACAAATCACAGACATATATTTTAAGGATACTTTGTATCTTTAAAAAAATTTATAAACATTTACATAATAATTATATATATCATTAAATAGATTTTTCTAAATGTTCTTTATCTTTTTTGGGTAAGTCTAACATTTTTTCTCATAATATAGAATTGATACTGGAACAAAATTGATCCTTAGTAAAACTCATAATTCTTAATCATTCTCAATTACGAATCATCAAAAAATAGAATTTGATTCATCGTTCTCAATTCTTAATTGCGTAGAATATCAAATTCGATTCATCTTTCTAAATTCTGAATCAAGTACAAAATCAAATACGATTTATGTTTCTCAATTTCTAATATATGTTTCTCAATTCGGATTCTCCATAATTTTTAGATTAGATTTTATAACTTTCTTAAAGTTACTATATTTCTGTAATGTAATATTAGATAACATTTTTAAAGTTACTATATTTCCTAAATGGAATTTTTTCATAACTTTCTTAAAGTAAATATATTTCATTAATGTTATGTTATCATATATTTGGATTCATATATACTCAATGTTTCTCATGATATTTACTTATACTAAATGATTTCTTCTAATCTATTATTATATGAAAATTGTAAGTGTCGATTGTACAGGTCCCTCCAACATTTCTGAAAAAATACAACCATTGTAGAAACATTTGACAATTGGAGATCACAAATATAAATATACAATTATTTTAATGTTTTCAATGTTGTAATCTATAGGTAGATTTGATTCTTTTTGAGTGCTCTGCCAAAATATATGTGAGAACATTCCTTTAAGAAATTAAGTTATGACCAACTTGTTCAAAATACATAATATCTTTGATAATATTTGATTTCCATGTTGAAACACTGACTGTTTCATTATACTATAAAGGGATTCCATGTTTAATGAAAATAGTGGTACCAATCACCTTACAAATCGAGGGCTTCTAGATAAAGGAAGATAGAGGTACTAATCACCATACAGATCAGGGGGTTGTGGTGATTTAAAGACAGACACCAATATTTTGTGTATCGAGGGCTTACCGTAGTGTTGGTATGACAAAACTTCTTGAATTTATATATTACGAGACATACTTAAAGTTCCTAAAATCCATTACACAATTTAGAGTCCATAAAACCCCATAAAACAACTAAAAGCCCTTAAAAACCATAAATCCCCTAAAGTACCTAAAAGGCCCTAAATCCTAAAAAAACACAAAAATACAAAAATACCATAAAATACCCAAAAACTACAAAACCCCCAAGAAAATTAAAAAAATTATAATCCATAAAACCCCTAAAAACCGTAAAAACTGTAAAAACCATTAAAATCCAAAAACCCAAAACCCCCTAAAACCTGAAGAACCTTAAACCCCTAAAAACACAAAAAAACACAAAACCTAAAAATTTAATAATCCCTAAAAGCACAAAAATGCCGAAAAATCACCTTAATAATATAAAAATACTAAATTCCACTAAACCCCTAAAATCCAAAAAAATAAAAAAATACCAACTAAACCCTAAAAACCATAAGAAAAACTAAAAATAAAAAAATCACTAAAAATCCTAACAAACATAAAAAATATAAAAAACATAAAAATCCAAAAAATCATAAAAAACATAAAAAACTCCTGAAACACCTAAAATAACTAAAATACCCTAAATAATTGAACTCCACTAAAACCTTTTAGAAACCATAAAACCCACAAAAGCACTGAGATACCATATAAATCCTTTGAAATCCCTTAAAACCATAAATCCCATAGACCCTAAAACCCCTAAAAAACCATAAAACCATAAAATCCTAAAATATCCTAAAAATGTGGAAAGCCACAAATAACCCCTAAAAACATTAAAAAACCCCAATGACTTGAGAACCCTTATAAAAAACAAAAATACCATTAAAAATCCCAAAAAACACAAAAAATCATTAAAACATTATAAAATCCCTAAAAACATTAAAAAGCCTAAAATGCCTAAAACCCATAAAAATACTAACAACCACTAAAAACCTAAAAGCCCTATAAAAGCCTTTAAAACCAATATAGAATCCCTATAATACATTTAAATACCCTAAAACACTAAATAACCATAAAACCCTAAAAACATATAAAAACCCTATAAAACCCAAAAAACCAACACCAACACAATAATAATAAAAAAATAAAACCCCAAAATAACCCTTATAATTCATTAAAAACACTAAAAACATAAAAACCCTAAAAATTCTAATAAACAAAAAAACATTTAAAACCACTAAAAAACCTAAAATCCCCTAAATAAACACAAAATGACCAAAAACCCCTTAGAGACAATAAATACCTACAACCTAAAAAACTGAAACCACTTAAATAACTAAACCCCCTAAAAAAATTATAAAAAAAATTAAAAAACTAAATACACTAAGACAACAATTAGAACACTAAAACCCCTAGAAACTGTGAACACCCAAAAAACTAAAAAACCCTAAAATCCAAAAAACTAAAATAATAACCCAAAACAACATTAAAACCCCTAAATCTACCAAAAAAATTAAAACACTAATAAACCCCTAAAACCCCTCAGAAAACCCTTACTCCTAATAAAATCCCTAAAACACTAAATCCCTAAAAAATATTTTACAAACCCAAAAATAAAAAAATTCCCTAAAAATACTTAAAACGCTAAATACCACAAAAAATAAAAACCCCTAAATACTCATAAAAGATCCTAAAATACTGAAAACCAAACAAAAAAAGAAAAAAAACCATGAAAACATAAAAAGAATTAAAACAGTTGAAAATCCTATATCCCCTAAAACCCAATAAAACCCCAAAGTCCAAAAATCCCCAAAAATAATAAATACACTAAAACTCCTAAAACCAAAAAAATCCAAAAAACATTTAAAAACTGTAAAAACCATAAAAAACCTAAAAACCCCAAAAAAAACCCAAAAATCCTAAAACCCCTAAAAATCTAAAATCCATAAAACCACCAAAAACTATAAAACCCCTAAAAACCCTAAACCCCATAAAATCCAAAAAACACACTAAAAACCTATAAGTTATCTAAACCATAAAAACCCTTAAAATGCAATAAACCCTAAAACCCATTAAACCCTTAAAAATATACAGCACATAACAACCCGTAAACCCATAAACCACCTAAAAATAAAAAATACCTAAAAACCCAACAACCCAGAAAAACTGCTAAAAAAGACCCAAAAAACACAAAAAAACCCCAAAAACCCAAAACCACCTATAAATAGTAAAATACCTTAATTGAATCAAAACATTTAAAAGAAACTAAAACCATTGAAATCATAATACCCATATAAAATTCCAAAAATACCCTTAAAACGTTTCAACACCCAAAAGGGAAAATATCCATAAAAACCCTAAAACACTAAAAAATCCCTAAAAAGACTAAAATGGCTAAAAGCCCAAAAAGAACACAAAAAATGAAATCTAAAAAGAAATATAAAACCCCTTAAACAACTAAAACATTAAAATAATAAAAAAAATCATACAATTCCAAAGAACCCCTAAAAACCCCTGAAAACATAAAAAACATTATAACTGTAGAAATGATAAAAACATACAATACCTTGAAAACCATAAAAACTATAAAACACCAAAAACCATAAAAAAATATTGAAAAACCTATAAAACATTGAAAACCTTCAAATCCCTATAAACCCTAAAAGAAGCCAAAAAACTGAAAACCCTTAAAACATGTAAAACCCCCATAACCCACTATAATATCCCAAAAAACCCTAAATACCCTAAAAAACTTACAATATAACTAAAATACTTAACAATATAATAACCATAAAGTACTCTAAACCCCCATAAAACCCCAAGAATCCCTGAAGACCCCTAAAAAATCCTAAAACCCTAAAACCCATTAAAACCCCCAATGAACACAAATAATCCATAAAAACCATAAAAACCATATGATACACTCAATCTCCTATAACCCCTAATAAACCCTAAAGCCACATAAAATAAATAAATCCCCTAAAAATATTTTAAAAAGTCCTAAAAATAATAAAAACTCTAGACCCCCTAAAAATCCAATAAAATCGCAAAAAATCCAAAAAAACCCACTATGAAAACCCTAAAAATACTAAAACCACCTAAAAACATAAAAATCCCTTTAAACGGTAAATTAAACTAAAACCTATAAGAAAACCATAAAAATACAAAAAAACTAAAAAACCTAAAAACCCCCTAAAACACCTAGAAATCCATAACAACACTAAAAAACTATATAAAACCGTAAAAAATACCCAAATAAACTAAAAACCCTTACAACCCTAAACCCCCCCTAAATTCCATTTTAAACCCCTATAACCCTAAAAAACTTATGAAACCCTAAGAAATTAAAATATAAAAAAACCTATCAACCCTAACAACCTCTAAATCCCTTAAAACCCATAAATCTATAAACCCCTATGAAACCATAGACCCCCATGAAAACATAAAAAACTATTAAAAACCCTAGAAATCCCAAAAACCCTAAAAACCCTAAAAAACCTAAAACCCCCAAAAAAATACTAATAATCATTAATGTTACCAAAAAACACAACAAATCACTAAAACCACTAAAACCCTTTAAAATAAAATAAAAATAAAAAAACCTAAAAACAAAAAAAAACCATAAAATCCCCAACAAACCATAAAATCAATAAAACAACATAAATACCCAAAAACCATAAAATACTCTAAAAACCATAAAAACATAATTAGAGCTAAAACCATATAAAAGTCAAAAATAATATTGTTTCGTTTCTCCCTCATAATGTGTGTTCTTGTTAAGAATCACTACTTTTGGGCGGGTTCTAATGGATTTATTTTGGGAATTGGAAACTCCCAAAGGTTATTTATCCAACCAGACCTGCTTTCTAAAGGAAGGTGTTCATTAGGTTTGGACATACCATACATAAAATCATAAATTGGTCGAGAGGATGGGAGGCCGGACACATCACACCCTTTTAGGTGGAATTATTTCCTACTCTGGGACTCTATTTGAGATTTAAGATATTTTCCTAAATCCGTATTAATTTACCAAGTATTACAAAGGTTTCCCTTGAAATTTTCTATCAATTATGAGAATGTATTAGATTTAGAATCATCATTATGTATTTTATGTTATTCATTAATGGATAAATCCATATATTTTTGAGGTTCTCCATAAATGGTAACCTCTCATATACTATTTTGAGATTATTTTAACCGTTGTTATGATAATACTCGTTTTTAAGCTATTCAGTGGGGCACTCTAGAATTTATTATCTTATAGGGAGATGAAAGTTTATTTTGATATGGGGATCATACCCACAAATATGAAACCTAAATATCCTTGTGAAATGAATTAGAACCCTCGTAGTTCAGTGCTACTTGATGGGATACATCATTCATTTTAAGGTCGCGTGACAAGGACCTATCCATATAGTTTAATGTCATGTGGTGAAGACATCTAAGAGGAAGGTGCTTAGTCAATGCTTGTGGAAGAACATATGGCTAATCAGGCTATGGAACTAGGAAAATATATGATTTTCCTATTTGGATTAAATCTTTTTGGTAATATGGCTCATGAAGAATAAGTTTGATTTGATTTTTTTCTTTTTGAAACTCAGTGAGGCTTCTTATGTATCCCATTTGTATGGGAATCAATACCCACGTAGTTTGATAAAATTTAATGAGGCTTAATTCGGTGCATACTCCTAAGAAGGATGCATGGATTAAGGTAATTAGGTTGGGATTTATGAAGAAGATATCAAATGATCATGGTCCCTAATGAAGGCTTCCTATTTATCACAATTATGGTGTGAACCAAAGTTCTCATAGTTCACCCATATTTTGTTTTTTGTAAAAATTTTGTGATAATTACAAATCTCTAATACCAAATGATTCATGATTCATGTGAGAAACAAGAGGATGTGAAATATTCAAAAAATACACACACACCATTTTCCTCCTCTATAGGTGGAAGAGGAAAGACCTCTGTCGGCAAGGGTGGCTGAGGTCGACAGTGGGAGAGGGTGCAGAGCAATAAACCTATCAATTTGGGATGACATTGGAGGTCATACGGCTTGAATCTCGGATAATTGGAGACTTACCTCATTAATATTTCCCCAATTGCATCCAAGGAGAGGAGGGGGAATTCTCTGTTGTTTGAATCGAAAGGAAAGTGTTACCCTCACTCTTCTGATTGGGAACAGGAGGCTCCGAGTCATAGATATTAGAAAATGGAGGACATGACTCAAACCCTAATCCTCCAAAATAGGAACATCGCAACACTATTACTAGTAGAAATGTCCATGTGACTATGGATATATAAACTTATAGAAAATCCATGAATCCTAACCCCATTTAAAAATAAATGTTTGAATCCTCCGACTTTGGACATAAAATCCTAAATAGGAGACATGCTGATGTGCCCTTCCAAAATGTTTGATAAGTTATAAGGTATTGGTTGAGGTTTCAACATTATTCCTTTCAGAAAATGGATCCAATGCATAAGAAGTCATGCCATGAATGACATTGAATATGTTGATGAAAGGATTGTATAGGCTGATGAGCTACGGTGAATCCATGAAGGGAACCATTGTAGTTATTTGGCATGCATGTATGGGAATTCAAGTAGGATTTGGAGACCTAATCTTCACTTAAGTGATAAAAAACCTAGATATTAGTACATGGGAAAAACTTAACTCAACCCTTCAAGAGTATTCACATGTATTCCTGGAAGTGCAACGCTCACGTTCCTTTGAGAGGAATGGATGGGGAACATGTGTTTCTGGTTTAGGGATGTTGGGTTATTTAGTTGCACAAGTGTTATGGATTTAAAACACTAAAGGGACATATGTACTATGATCCTCCTTCAATTCCTCCACTCTAGGTGCTAAAAAACTATATTGAAGGTTTTGGAAGACTTGGGAAACGTACTAGGTCGACCAGAGGAGCAATAAAGATTTAGGGAAAATAATTTGTAAAAATGAAGGTCCCAATGGTCTATTTATTGAACAATAATTGACCCTGTGAAAATAGTAACACGACATGCAAGTGGATTAGATGCCATAAATGTGTTGCGTAAGTGCCATGCGCGCTGACAGAGCCTCGGCTTAACTGGGGCGATCCGAATTTCAGGCCTTTGAAAATATTTATTTTCGTTATGTTTTATCACCTATTTTTTCTAAATAATTTTCCTTTATAATTTTTTATTATTGTGATAGAATAGAGTTTCCACAAAATCCCCCCATTAGAATTGGATCTGAAATTAAAAGAAGATCTTATACTGAGCTAATGTTATGAAAAGGGTAAACAAAGGATGACATGGTGTCAAAGTGATATTTCATGAGGTATGGGAGTGCAAGGTGATAGTTCTTAGGGAAATATTCTTCTCTTATATATAGTGGATTAACATCAGTGAAACATATAAATAACTTCAGAAATGCATGTCTCGGTGCACAAGAGTTTTTACTCAGACTCACCTGTCGGCCATGCTTCTTATATATGTTTTCTATTTGCGCACCAAAACTAGGGCTCCATAATTGCACATTGGATTCATACTTTTTTGATGAATCCATACTTCTACGACTAAATACATTTGTCAAATTTTCAAAATTCATTTTTAAAAAACATCTAAAATTATCTTACTTTAAAGATAAATTTTGATCTCTTTTGCAGGTTTTGTGGATCCCCAGAGATTCCGAACTGCTGAAGAATTGGATAGTAACAGTATTAATTATATGATTATGATTTTTGGGTAAGATTACATTGACATATGTGACACTACTCTACCAGACATGAAAAAATCATTTGAAAAAATACCACTTCATGTTTTCGAGGAGTATTTATTTTCCTCTGTATGGTTATGGAAATTTGTAGCATATCAACATAGTGAACCCAATTAATTATGTTCCACATTCATGGTTTCAAGACCATACCAATTTCCCTTCTACCAATATTTATATTGTGGGCACATATATCAATGCTCGTACAACATATATGTCATATTTCTTACATCAAAACTTGTGTGCTCAAAATTTTAAAGCACATACACATAAGATACTTAAACACTTCTATTCATCCATTTTTCGAGATTCTCGGATAGATCGATCAAAGTGATGGAAGAAAAGTTGGGATTTTCTCTTAGGAGGGGGTTTTAAACCTTCATAGAGGTGGGCGTATTGGGTGCCCAAGGCATGTGTGGAGTTTATGGATGGATTAAAAAGGTTTGGGATTTATGAGACTCTATGGATAGGTAAAACCTATCAATTTAGTAATGAATATTTCATGCCATAGTTTCAAAGTCAATGGAGTCCATAGTGTAATTCCTTCCATTTTACATATAGAGAACTAGGAATCAGTTTGTGGTGTTCCTATAAGATATCTAGAGCTCCAATCCATGGAGATTCATATTATGAGTTTTTTCCTCCAAAGGTGACATGGAAAGACTCAATATTGAAACCATCCTTGTTTTTTGAGTTAAAGAAGATATTTCATAAAATCAAGAATAGGAACACAAAAAAGTCCCACTCAAGAAGGAATATTCACCCAGAGGAGTGGATGGAAATATTCTTGGTGAAGAAAATGGAAAATGGTCCACTTGACCTCATCCAAAAATTTTCCAAAGGAAAAAAATAGAGGTACAACCAACACTTTCTGGCCAACATTAGAGAAAGGCGAATTTTAAAAGTTGAGGTCTGAAGTCAATTCAATGATTCTTGTGATGACACATCTTGCAGGTTTCATATCCATGTGGATTAGTGTATATATATTTCTTCATTGAGATTCCTAGGTTAGAGTAAGGCCATGAACTTTTGTTTTCACGGCCAAGCTAGCCTAGAAGAGGATGGTAGGATTGGCTACCCCTATTTTGTTAATGTTTCATATGATCATGTTGCATATACACAAAAGGAAGTCTCCTTTTAGAATAACAGGACCCTTAAATGTGTTATGGGGGTGGATCACCACTCATTTCAGAACTTATGCTATGAAAAGTGGGATACAGTTCTTTAGAAGTTCATTCTGACCATCTAATCAGTCCTTTCTTGCATTTCACCTCTGTATTTAAATTATAAGGAAAATAAGGCTAGGATGAACATGTATGAGGAATCGTATCTTTTCCCTAATGGGAATCCACCTACGGGGTGATTTTTTGATGATGGGATGAGCAAATTAGAGCTGAGGGTGTATATGATAGATTGTAGGTATGGGTTATTAGCCAATAGGATTGACATAGAAATCATATGCGAGGCCTATTCTCCTTATATATTTTCATGTCAATTCAAATGTCTGCAAAAAATTACCATCTCTCCTCTAGGTACTATCATATTATAGAAACATCTTATGGTGGCCAGATAACTATGGTTACTGATGACTGTAGGGAAAACTGGGGCAATATTCAACCAAACTTTTGTCGATGCCACAAGAAGATTGATTGTATGGCATGCTAAGAACTATGTTGCATCATACACTGAAGGTGTGTTAACACATGTTGTTCCTTGAATATGGATAAGGAGAGGTAGTAGGAAGAAACCATCTCATTTTGAAGGTAGTTCATCATCGTCAGGGTATGATTCAATGGAGATATATGGTTGGGGTGATGATGCTCCAAAATCACCGATGTGACCTCCCAAAAGATATAATTCACCTATCCGAGTCAATAGATCCACACCATCAATCTCAGCTAAAGATTTATAGAGGAGGTATAGTCGCTATCATTCAGAAAAGAAACAGGTCCCATTTTCTTATCCACCAACTGTGACTGTAGGAATTGGGAAGAAACTCAAATCTAAAACTGAAAGATCATCTTCACAACCCTCTGGAATTTACTCAGAATATGTATGACCAGAGGCTGTTCAACCATGGAAAATCATGAATTATGATATTGAAACCACGTGGATAGATTTAGATGAAGGGTTTCAGATTTGGGGAATAGGGGATATATGAGCCCCTTTTGATATTATTTTTACGAACAACCCTGATGAAGTGGTAACTTATATCTAAGAATAAGAGATTCTCCAATACGCAACTGGTGAATAAATTCCCACCACAAAACAAGTGAAAGATATGATATATCATGATTCCAGTGAATGGATTGAACATTAATTATATGATTAATGGCATGATTTTGTTGATCATGAATATGTAAGTTTTTTTTTCAGACATTATTTTCTGATTTTATATTTAAATTTAGTAAAATACGTGATTCTTAGGGGAAATATAATTTTCACATTTAGATACCTAATGGAAAATATAATAATGTTCCATCACCAAAATATAGCCCTAGCAGTACAACACATGGAGCTATTAGATCACCCCGTGAGTTGGGAGAGATATCTACAGGACAACTGGCCATAGAGGTTGAGATAGAAAGAGTCTTACGGTCTCCAAAACCTATTTCTGGAGATGATTATGCAATTCATCCCAAGAAGGTGATAAAATTGAATCTTCAAATATAGAAAACTGTGCCTAAAAATTTTATCAACATTGATAGGCATTCGTAAAAAAATGAAATTTATATTTATTCATAGAAATTGTTTAAAATTATTTGGACTACAAGAATTTCTTATATTTCTTATCATAGAGATGTAATGGATGAGCCTAAATTAACCATGGAGGTTTCTTCCTATTATGCACAAATTCATACCAACCCAGGGATTCCTTTGACTGAATAGGCAGTTAGGCAAAATTAACCAACATCTATTCTTATAATTTCTCTTCTTCCTACTAACTAGATATACAAGACCTTCGGTAAATTAAAATTGATTCATTAGAAACTATGTGTAACAACTTATGAAATCCACTCTGTGATACATTAGGTTAATTTCATGCCCTAGAAAATCCTAAAACAACTAATGATTACCCAACAACTATTACTGAGGGAGCTATTCAGAGTCAAAAGTTGTTAGAGAAGGGTCGTGAAACAACCACTCCATGTGCTCCCACAGGTGAGAGTAAGATAGTATTTGAGATATCATTGGATGCTATGATGAATCTCTACATGTCTTTTGAATAATTACTAGAACACATTAATATGCCAAATACATTATAAGATTTTAAAGTTCCTTATATAGAACCTAAAGAACGTGAGTTTTTATTTTTCCTCCAATCAATCTTCTTATGATGAATTTTATAACTGTGATTGGTTTAAATATGCAGTTCTATATAAAGAAACTACTACAATGATGATGCCTGATGGTGGCATTTTATCACTGTCAAACCCACCATTGTGGAGATATTGGATCAGTGATCCATGAAACAAAAAATCTCCCTAAGATTAATTTAGAGAATCCTGAGCATGTTAAGGAAGAAATTACCCATCTAATGACGTCAACCAAAATTGATCAAGAAGTAAATTTGGGGGAGGTTTCTTCTCAGGATTTTGACCTATTTTTAGGTAAAGGACACCAATATTGTGATTGTTCTCACTCTGGAAATCCTTTGGAAACTAACCATCACCCTAATTTTAAATAACCATATAGGATTATCAACTCCAATGGCTAGGTCTAAAGATGAACCTTATGCATCAGCTAAAAGAGCATTAGAAATTTATGTAACCACTGATAATTAAGGAGATGAATATGGAACTTCATTAAGTGAATTAATCCCAGAGTACATTCCTTCTTACGACAGCAATTCTGAATCAAATCCAGAGTTTCAAAAGGCTATTTTCCTTGCACATCACAAGTAATGGCAGAACATATGGAAGATAATATTTGAAATTCCCCTTGAGGAACTATCCTCATGAATTCCATGACTTTCATCTCTATTCATTAAGTTGTGATTTGATGGTTTTTATACCATAAAATCTATACTATAGTGAAAGTGATTATCTGAAAAAGATATCAAGATACAACACATTGACAAGATCTGATAAAATATAGAATGTTGATGAATATTAATGAATATTCGGTAGCATTATCCCAAGATGAGGTCAATCATATTACAATGTTGACAGAACTTTAAAAGAAAATTAATGAAATGAATTCTCAAAATCTTCTTCTTCAACAAGAGTTGGATGTTGCTACAGGGGAGATTGACCAACATCATGGTTAAATAAGAGATTTCCAAAAATATGGTGAAAAATCCATTGTAGTTTCTAAGTAATCACTTCGTCATACTGAATATAATGAGACTGGTTTGAAAAAGTAACTTCAAAAGGAAGATAATGGAGCTCAATAGGCCATTAATCCAATGAGAAGTAATGTAAAAAAACTCTTTTTATTTATGATAGAGATACTCATGTTTGTGGACTTTCATATATGTATTTTTACTAACAAAATGAAAATAATATTTTCTCTGATCATATATGTCTTCATCCAATATTATTTTTAATTGTAATGTCAAAGGTTATTTGATTTTTAACAACATAAAACCTTTATTTTAGATAATCATAAATTAAATAAAAAGAATATATTTCACTTATTTTTTTACCTAATTTAAAGGGCCTAATGAGCGTAAATTTAATTTTTCTAGTGTTATGAAAACAGACCCAAAAACATTGTATCTTTTGACATTTTATTGATCAATTTTTCTAAAAACCTACAAAATGTATGTCTAGAAAGATGAGACTCTGAATTTTTTCCAGAGAACCCTTTACAAGTTTTCAATCTAGTGAGTACCATGTATCTTGTTATTGGCATTTTAGATTCATTCATATAGGACTAATAAGTCTAGTTTTTAAGGTCGAATATCATTGATAATAAATTTTGAAATTAGATTGCAAACAAGGACCAGTGGCTACAAAATTATCTATTATTCTTAAAATACATCCAAGTGGAATCTTGAGTCATGATTTTTGTGGTCACCAAATATAAAACATGTATAAAAAAAATGAATTATTTTCCAAAAATGAGATTACTATTATTTGACGAACCCGTTATAGGGGATGTATTATGCATGGCCAACTAGGGAATTTGATATATATCCAAATAGTGGAGCTTTTGACTAAAATGCATGTTATGTAAGAAAATTACATGTATGTCCATTGGGGGAACATATTTTGTAGTCATGAAAAAAGAGCTCTCAATAATTAAACATTTTATTGTCGGTAGACAAGAGAAAATAATATTTGGGTGACTCATGACCGTAGTGTGTGGTTTTTCCAAGGAAATTGATTTTAATAATAAAGGGTCATCTATGTCAACATATGTCATGAATGGGAAAATAACTTCCACACAAATATGGTGTGTGAGGAATGGTAAAAATATTTGAAAGTGTATTTTCTGATATCATGTTGTTCTGTTTTATATCTTGTAGTGAGAAAAATTATATTGTGCACTTTTAAGTCATGTAGTGAGGACCTTGAGTGGCTTTAATTTAAGGTATTTAGCTTCAGAAAAAGGTTCATGAGTCTCAAATATCATAATAATTTATCTAAAAACATACTACCATGTTCAAGTATGGAAATGAATAACTATAAACTATGATTAGAGAATTTATGGTTCTGTAGAATGATATTGCTAAAGGGATAAATGCATTAGAGGAAGTCTTTTCAAATAACGAAGTTACCATTATTTGACAAACCCATTATGGGGGTTGTATTATATATTTCTAACTAGAGAATATTTTTCCTAGAAAAACATTGGTATCTTTTGACTAAAATTCCAATTATGTATACAAATTTTATGCATGGCCACTGGGGGCACATACTGCAATGTCAGAAAAAAGAGATCTCAAAAAATTGGACATTCTATTACTAAAATAATAATAAAAATTACGGAGATTCTAATTTTCCATTGCACATAGTTTATATTATGGAAAAAGATGCCTGAATACATAAATAATATTTCCAATCATGTTTTCGAAAGAATTGGGGGGGGGGGGGGGTAGGATTTCTACGAAGTTCTAACCCAAATGTAGGAAATATGGCGTATGTAGTTTTAGGTCATACAGTTAGGACCAAAAAAAATAGAAATAGTATATGATATCTAGTCAAATGATCCAAGGTTATTTCAATATGGTTTGAAAACATGGAGAGGTAAATGTGTAAACTATGGTCTTGAAGATATTCAGATCGAGAGAAGGGTAATATGGCAAATACACATCGATGACTACATTAAGATAGAGATTCTTGTATATTGTCATAAATATTTGAACCATAAAAAAGTCACTTCAACCTAGAATGAAGTTACCATTATTTGAAAAACCCACTATGGGGGATGTATTATATAGGGACAACTGAGTCATATACTACATAAAAAAAATAATGTAATCTTCTGACTAAGAAGCCTATTATGTAGGCAAATTAAGTAAGGCCACCAATGGGAACATACAACAATGTTAGGTAAAAGTGTTATCAGATATTCGAAACCCTACAAAAAACCATAAGAAAGGTTATATAGATCTAAAATTATTCATGATTAAGAGTGTGAAATATGAAAGGTGGTAATGTTCAATGCACATGAGAAATATCTGAATCAATATGGGCCAGGAGTTTGGAGTCTCATACATAGATCTAACAAATATGTAAAATGGAGACATTTCTTATTTCCGTAGTGGGATCCCTAAGTACAGAACCCAAAATGAAAACTCCAATATGGATTGTTAATTAAATTTGAAAGAGAGATAAAAATTTATCTCGTGGCTGGGACTAGGAACTACGACATAATTTTCACTATCAATCTCAACAAGATGAGAATAAATCCATACGTAGTTCTTTAGGTACATTGTAGGTTAATGTCGTGTATTAAGGACATGAAGTGATTCTGGTGTGAAAGTGGAATATGGTGATTGGGAAAAGGAATTTAACCCAACTATCACTATGTATCTCATATGTATGATAATCAATCCACATGTAGTTTTTGAAACATTCCATATATAATATTGATTCATATCCATAGGGAATAAAGGGATTGTATTTATAATGGATGGGGCTAAAATTAGAGATCTCATATTCTCTATGTATCCCATTAAAATGATAATCAAGCCAAACATACTTCTTGAAACAATAATTTTCCACCCCAATCGTGTTTTTTGTGAGAGACAATAGATTTAACACATTATGGAATACTGGTTAAACTTAAGACACAAAATGGTATGATGATCAAACCATGTATCCTGAAAGTGTAATTTGTGTATATATTGTTCATATATATGGGAATAAAAGGGAAATTAAATTTTTGTAGTTTTAGTTGGTCCCAATATTTGATATCTAGGCCTCTCTACATATCCCATTGGAATTAGAATCAACCCACATGTAGTTTTTTAAATGAGGTCTCTAGGAAAATTTGATTCAAAAGTAGAGAGAAATGGTACTCATGTGACACTAATGGTTAGTAATGATGTATGTGATTCATGCACATAGAATCTCATAACGTTAAATAAATATGATGTTAAATGTAAAATTTAATGTCATGTACTGAGGACACTTGATTTCGTGCAGTTTAATGTCATTAAACAAGGAAAAAGATACTACACATTTTAACTACATGCAGCATGGACACATATCATTTATTCAGTTAAATTTCATGAAACTATGACTTTGTGATATGTTTTTTAGAGTCATACAGCGAGGAAATATGATGTGTAATTATACAAATTACTTCTTCCTGAATCATGAATATGTTGGAGTCGTAATAAGTTCTCCATCCATTGAGATTAAGTAATAATATCCATTTGAGTCAACCTAATGTATGGAATAAGGTCCATCAAACATTGGCTTAAGATTTGGAGGCTTACTTCCTTATATAATTGGATTCTTGAGGACCAAAACCAATTTTCATTGAAGAAATTAGCGTAGGTGAAAATTCTTGCTAAAATATCATGTTATTCTATTCTGATAGACTTCTTAATGATACAATGTATGTAATATCTTTTCATATAACTTTTCCAGCTCATCAAATCATTTTTTAGGATGATCATCTATTGATAACTGATCATAGATTTCAACTGAGAGTAAAGGAAATTTAATTTCAATTTGAAGAACTAATTTTGTTTAATACCCCAACGAATATAGAGTTTCCCTAGTGGTAGTACATGTAGTAGACTAATAAGCCCAAAAAGCATGAAAATGATTGTCTTGACATGAATTCATATCTTAATCCAAATTTTTCTAGATTATATATTATATGGTATTATTGAAAGCCTATATTTTCCCATTGGTCCTCTAATGACAGTGATATGAATGGTTTGATTTGATAATGTGATCCTGATATAACTTCTTCACCTCAAAAAAAATAGAAATTTCTCTAGTTATTCATCAATATAGTATGAGGGACACCAAACCAAGTAATGATATTATCATTGAAAACGTTAAAAATGATCTTGGCTCCAAATTCATTGAGAGGTATTGCCTCATCCCATTTTGAGAAGAAATCTGTAGTATTAAAAATAAACTAAACAGATTATCCATAACTAGAATAAAAGGTCCTAGTATATCCATTTCCCATGTGGAAAAAGAAAAGGATTATTTAGCTTTATATAGCAACTCCGGGGGTTGATGAATGAAGATGGAATGTACATGGAAGGGGTGGCATTTCATGGAGAAATCTATGCAATCTATCATCATTAAAGGAATGAAGTATCAAAGCCTTCAGATTTGATCAGAAAGCCTGTTTTTTTAATGGTTGGGGCCAAAGCCTCAATTTATTATTAAAGAAAATACCTCTTTAGATTTGAAAGAGAGAGACCCATTGTATAGCCCGAAGGCCCAAGGCCATGTGGCATGAATACAAGTCATGAAATCCCATTTTTTCCCAAAGGACCCCTCAGTGAACAGTACTTCAACAATAACTGCAATACTACAGTACTACCGCCGCTACAATACCTTCTATTGTACCTCTTCCATTATAGTGCCACCACTTATATAGTTCCACCACTGCTATAGTGTCATGCTACAATACTGCTACAGTACACTAGAAATTCATCCCTACTCGGATATGTTCCTATGTCTTTTAGATTCCAAGAAGGATCCTGTACCACTAGGGTACATGCTCCTTCACATCAGAAACGCCATGCCAAGACTGGTGAGCACCACCAGCTTCTACAAGTAATTCTTTCATGACAACTGTAGTCTCTTCTCCATCAATACACCTAAATAGGATTCCATAAAATCCTCCATTGTAGAGGATCTTATGGTGATCAAGGCTATCATAAAGAGTGAAATTGGCCACTAGTCATCTGATCTATTCTTTTTCAGCTCTATCTAGTGGATGTACTCTATATTGAATGTATTCCATGATAGGTGTCATACATCCCATAGTATGACCATATGGCTCCAAAATAGGACTTATTTCATTAATTTCCTCTATTATAGTTTGAACTAAAGTCGAACACACTTGATGATGGGTAATACTAAAGATTTTCCAATCCTGATTTGGATCTTCTAGGGTTGTTTCTACATTATCCAATGCATCATCATGGCCAATTTTTGATCTTGGGATATATGAAAATGTTGAATCTGAGAGGAACATGTCCATTAACCCTATGAAATTATCAGACAAATGGATTAAATCTTCTTTTATAATAGAATAATCCCCATTGATCTATTTGATTACCAAATCGGAATCACCTTTCACTTTCAAGTAGTTCACATGTACTTGGAGTCCCAATTCCAGGCCTATAATGAGATCTTGATATTCATCCATATTATTGGTACTGCCTTCTAACTATTGGATGGAATATGGAAACATTATCTTTTCTGGGGATATAAGTACTACTCCTAACCAAAATTTGTTGAGTTTAGGGTTTTCCATTCTCTTCCCTATTGGACTTATGGAATCACCATCAAAGTAAATTACCCATGGTTGGGGATTACCTTGAATAATGAATATTTAATCATCATAATTTTCTGTATTCAATGATGTATCTTCTATAGATGGATGTTCAAAAAGGAATTATTCATAGGCATGGCATTTTTTTACTTTTGGAGGCACAAAATGGACATCGAACTGTATCAAAATAACTGCCCATCATGCAAAAAATATTATATGAATAGGAAGACTGAGGATAAACTTGAGCTGGTTTTTTCGAGATACCAAGTGAATCTCGTGATGTTGCAAGTAGTTCCTTAGCTTCTGAATTGCAATAAATAATTCCAGACATCACATGTCAATACTTGGATATCATGTCTTTCTATCAAGCATAGTCTAACAGAGATAATAAATGCTATTTTCATTCCCAAAATTATTCTTTTTTGCGTGGAAGGAACTCTGTGATCGCTCTAAAGCTGTTAGATAGAGAATAATTGGATTTACATCAATAGGTGGCATTAATACTAGTGAAATAAATATATATTTCTTGAGGCTATCAAATTCTTCTTAGCAGTCCTCATTCCATTGATATGTAACTCCCTTATTCATTAATTTTGTGAAGGGTAATCACTTGCCTTCCCAATTAGAGATAAAGTGTCAAATATAGGCCAAATTTCCTTGAAGTCCTATTAATTCTTAAAAAAATTCAAGGATGTGAAATGCTAAGGATTTTTTTTCTCTGGATTAACTTTTATTCCATGATGGTGTACAAATAAGTTGAGTAAGATTCCTGAGGTTACTCTGAATGAACATTTCAAGGGATTCATATTCAAATTATGTTGCCTAATTTTACTGAATATGGTTTCCTAATCAATCAGCTGATCTGAATGTTTTTTGGATTTAACCACTAAATCATCCACATAAGATTCGACAAATTTTTCTAAGGGTTTGATGCTATGGTGCATGGAACATTGTGAAATTGAACCTACATTCTTCATGCCAAAGGGCACTACTCGATAGAAAAACACCCCTTGAGGGGATCTGAAGGCTGTAAAATCCTCATCCTCTAGGGCCATTAGGATTTTATTGTACCCAGATTATCCATCCATGAAGGAGAGAGCATAATAGTAAGTTAATTCATCAATCAAAAGTTCTATGATCGGAACTAGAAATTCATCTTTAATACAATGACAATTAAGATCTCGGATATCAATGAAAACTCTGATTTTCCCATTCATCTTTTTTAATGGGACAATGTTGGCCATCCCAAAGGGATATTGCATCTCCCTGAAAACAATATCATTGATAAGCTTGTTGACTTTAGCTTCAATTTTATTGGCATGAGTTGTGTGTGTTATTATTACTACCTTCTTAAATAATCAATTCTCTAATGGAAAACCAAATGATGAGGTTTCTATTAGGATTAAGGAATGGTATTTTTCTATATTTACATGAAAATATATCTTGATGTCTTTTTATAAATGAAGTATACATCCCTTTCTCTTTAGAAGTCATGGTTGCACAAATTAGATTAGGGTGTGGATCTTCATTTTTAACAAGATTTATTTATCTAAGCTCATCAACAGTGTTATATATGCCCTCTTCAAATGCTGGAGGATAATCCTGGAGATCTCCTTCTTCTTCTTACTTATGTGTCACTTCTTCTCTTTCTGATTAAAGAGTAGGTGATGAAGCCGAACTTTTAGAACCAGGGGAGGAGTCAATCTTTGATCATCCAAAATAGGAGGTAATAATTTCTGACACAATTGATGATGATGGGACTTATTCAATAATTGAAGAGAATACGATGTGTTTGGAATCAACATTATTGTATTATTTATTACTATGACAACTTCTTCTTGGCCAATTGCTGAAGAAAAGAATTTATAAATTTTTGGTGGATGAAATGAAGATATGTCCATATAAGCTTTCACTACTTCTTGGTGGATAATAAATTTAACCCATGCCATCAGACATGATTTTCACAGTTGACATTATGGAAGTCACTAGACAAATGAATGGATTTGGGTCTATCTTGTCAATTTTATTGATAGGAAACATGTAATCTATAATCAGATGTTTCAATGGGTTACCCAAGATATTTTCAAAACCCTTCAGAAAATTTAATCTTGTTACATCTTTTATCATAGACCTCGTTCCCTTTGTGTGATATAATTCTTCTTTAATATTTTTAGATTCACACATTTTGAACAAACCCTTGCCACCATAAAATCTACCAATTTGAACATTGAAGCAATACTTGATACATTGGTGATATGATGAAGGAATGACCGCATGTTGATGTAGCAAAGGCCTTCCAAGTAAAATTTTTAAGGTTGTGTCCTGATAGACAACCATGAAATATGAATTATATATAAGATCCCCAAATTATGTTCCAAGTGTAATCTCTCCTAGAGGTTCATGTTAATTATTTTCATAACCTTGCAGCACCAACGTGGAAGTTGATAAGTCGTATTTAATGAGACCCAATCGAAGATGTGTACGGATGGTAATGAGGTTGACTCTGGATCCATTATCAAGGAAGGATCAACAGATGTTTGTAAAATTTTCCATTCTAGATAGATACAAGGTCCTAATGTTTCGATGTATAACATCATCCTCATCTTCATCCGGGAAATATGTAACCACATGAAATTATATAGGATCATTATCTATATGGAAAACCTCAGAAGCAAAATCATCGGTTTGAAACTCTTAAGGACTTGTAAAAGACCCTAAAATTCCTTCTTGAGTATCCTTTGAAAGATTTAAAGCATGACGGATTGACTAATTGGTCGGTACATGCGAAATGTGTTTCAAAATGTCATATTTTTTATTCAATGTTTTGTGTTTTACATCATAGATACATAGTTTTTTGGTACCTTGGATGTTGATGTTCCTAATATAGATTTTCCATGTGTCAGGGAAGAATATGGAAATACTTCTACTCTTGGTAGATTAGACTGATTAGGTCTATCTACTTTCTGAGAGAATTATTATGTAACCTCTAATCAGTCTTCCAAGATAATCCTTTCTAGGCTGATACTGTCATGTCTGGGATAATTTCCTTATTCTTGATGAGCCCACTGAAGTCCTCTCCCACGAGGTTTTACCGAAAAAATGGTTCGAACAAGGGTTTTGCTAAAATAGTGGTTTCAAGAATATCCATTTATTCATATGTATCCTTTTCCTTGGTTTATTCCTCTTGTTCCTCAACCAATTGTAGGGAATTTTGGTTTATCATAACAAGAATCATCATTTTTATATTGGTCTGTTAAGTGGATAATGTTAACGAAACTAGAGTTCAACTCTTCTTCTGATGAAGATTCTGCTTGATAGGTCGGTTATGGTTGTGTTGTATAGAGGGGTAGTGGCTGCGATTTTGAGACGCACGACATGAAATCTGCCAATATCAAAGAAAAATTTGGCATTGACATGAGGTTTTTTCTTCATACTTCTCTTCAAATTTCATGTTATGTCACTTCTTTGAGGATTGACCTTTTGAGGACTGATCTTTTGATGAACATGGATTTTCTGTAGAAAAATTGGCAGAATACGTAGTTAGTTATTTCAAATATTGTCATATAATTTCATGATTTTGGTTGATCATTTTCATAAATATCTAATCATCATACTTTTGCGCATTTTTTATTCTGACTTTCTGTCATTCACCTTCTTTCACTGGATCAGTAGCAGTAACACATGATGTTTGGGATGATGAAGTAGTCAGTTTGACATGTCGAGAGTCTACCATTTTTTCTAAGAGGTCATTGAAAATGAAACAGTCTTGAATGGGATTCCCCAACATTTGACGAAAGGGGAAATAATTTGGGCGATATTTATCTCCTTCATTATTTAGTTTCTTCATTCTTGGGAACTTAACCAAATTGTTTTCCAAAGATGAAATGAATTAACCGATAAAATTTCCATTCTGGAAAGAATAATTTTGGTTCTTGAACTCATCAGACTATCAATATCATTGATCTTTTTTATCATCTTTATGAGGTGGTTGTTACAGATGACACTCACTATGTGGATCCCATAGTTATTATGATAGTTTTGAGGTTGAATCATGAACATGAGCTTGTACTAGTGTGACTGTAATGGCCTCTTATTTCCCTATTATCCATCACAAAATTGATAGGATTACATGAGATTTAACTTTGGTTTCACCAATGGAATCTTACACTTTTTGGGTGTTTAAAGAAAGGTCTCAAATCCCCCTTGTGTATTTTACAGGGATTAGTGGGGTGTGTAACTCATCATGCAGATTTTCCAATAACATTTCCAGCAACTCTTCTTAAGGGAGTGGTATATTCAAGGAATATGTTAATCATTTCCATCAAGAAGTGAAATATGAAACTCTTTCATTATCACTTTTTTACAATTTTTAATATCAATGACTATTATATTTGGTAGCATTGAGCTGAATTGTGGAAGGAATTTGTGATAGAGGTCTTTCCATCCAGTAATTGATCAAAACTATAAACTGGTATACCAGATAATGGTTTTCCCCAAAAATGATTTTACAAAATAGCTGACCTTTGTTTCTTGTTTTTGTTGAGGGGTCTTCATCCTGGGATCATAGTTAGAAACAAAATGTGATAAGTGATGTTCTGGATCTTCCAAACGATCAATGATTTGTTATTCACAAAATTTGGTGGGGGAGGGATCATATCTACCCATTGAGGGTAAGGTTTCCTTTCTTGTTGTATTGCTGCACAAAATTCTTCCATAACAACCGATCAAGTTTTAAATTCCTCTATTGTATTAATAAGAATTTTGGGAATATCATAATGAAATAGGACATGTATAGGTAGATCAGTGAGAGTTTGTACTGGCGCGATGGCTTGAAAAACCACTAGTGTTTGGGCTGCTAATATTTTTCTTGGATAGCTGATAAGGACATTCCAATAAAGATGTGGTCAATCATGTCTGGGATGTGTACCCAATGAAGGGAATTCATTATCCGCATCTATAGTTGCAACAAATCCACTTTGACGATGAGTTACTATAGGATGTGAAAACTGAGGATCTGCTTGGAGAGATTGTCTGGAAGTTTTTCTACTTCGAAGTAACTCTAAATTGAGTCTTTTTAACTCCTACATCACATATTCTTGCTGCAAAAATCATTCCTCAAGTGAAATAGATTGACCTTCTCTAGTGTAAAAGTTATACATGATCTGAATTTTACCTTTCCCCTTGTTAGACTCCAGTAAAAGGGGTGGGAGATGGTTACTTTATGAAATACCTTGATTCTAGATAATCCTCTGATTTAGGGTACGCACACCTCCTTAATTTTCTTCAGTGTGTATCATGTTATGAATAAAAACATTATCTTATGACTCCCCTAATCTGGTATCATTTTCTAAAGTATCTTCCATCATGGTATTATTGACATTTATTGATGCATAACTCATTGGTGGAATTCTGTCTGTATCATTCTATAATTGCCTCCAACTATGTCATTCATGAGACTTTTTTCCCTATATGTTGAATTCCCAAGAACTGTTTGAAGGATAGTAACCTGAATGGAATGCTTGGATAGTTTATTTATGCATTCTTTTATTGGATTTTATAGAATTAGGGGAAAACTGACTTCCATTGAGGAGGGGATCATAGGTGTGAAAAATCCCCCAGCCCTGTGGGTTGGGGATGTTCCTGTTCTTATTCTTTAAACATTCAATCATTGTTTGTTGAATTAGAAGGTTGAGTTAAACAAGTCCCTAGACTTATAGGCTAGGGTTACTCTCGAACGACTATTGATAAGATTAGTGCAATTTCTCTTTTGATATCACTAATTCTGGTTCGAACATTGGATGTATGAATTATCTAGAAACAACTTAAATTGCCTATTTTGGAAGACTATTATGCTATTTCAAACAGTTTTGAAATATGATGACTGAAATCCTCTAAGATGGTGGCCTACTTAATTTTCTCAGACCCTTGATTCAAAATAATCTCAACAAATTTCTCTCTTTGGTCTAGACATTGTTGAGAGCTAGTCCATGCCTATTCTTGAGCATATCAATGATTACACACAGAATCTATTGATTGTAGTCGGCCATGGGAAATAAAATTTCTTGAGAACAATTTTTGTGGGATTTGATAATTTTGGAGTGTAGTGAAATGCAATACTCCATGTGCACCCATCCTCTGATGCAAACCCCAAATGGGGTATTATTAATTAACTCCTATAGCCCCATTACTGCATTGAGGCATCCACATTGAAGGGTTCCCTGCTGATTCTCAACCATTGGATTTCAATAAACCGAGATAGATGCCAATTCATTTTTTCATTTCATCCATTCTATTACCTTTACATGACCTTGATATTAATCATACGGTAATACTTAGTCTTTCAAATGACAATGTGTTTTACATATGTTGATGCATATATCATGCGTGAAATCTTCGACCATTAATTTTGGAATATTATATTGAGAGGATTTCAAATTCCAGAACATGACTAGTATTTCCCCTTTATATAATTGTGATATCATATTAATGTTATATTCATCATCTTTTTCTATAGGTTTCTCAACATGGTCCGATAAGAGTGCACACTCTTAGATTGTTTTATTTTAAACAATAGAATAAATTTATTTTTCCACTTCTATATTAGAAGATAAATAACCCATGTGAGGTTCAGAGAATGACCATCTCATTTGGATGTCTTCTGGTTGATAAGGTATTTTACCTTTTAATAACAAGTCATCATGAATTACTTGCCTTATGTTGGAAAGTGCCTCGAAATAAGAGGGTTTTCTCAATACTACATTGTCAATTAGAGCATTATCTTGAAAATGTGAAAAACTACTCTTGATAGAATATTCATAGTGAGTGGAATCATGGGGAGGAAAACCATGTCGAATTACTTCAAGGGATAAATCCACTTGCCCCTGGGTCTTCTGGCCACACAGAGGGGTTTTGTTACCTTCATCTATAGATAGGTTCTCTATATTGAATGAATATTCATGATGAAATCCTTCATGATTAAGTGTCCTATTAGATGCATCAGAATTACTGATACTACTACCATAATTTAGTAATGGGAGAGTAAGATCATGAGTTGAAACAAATAAATGTTTGAGTGTTTCAAGAACTCCAGCAATAAGAGGATACATATCGCAGATTGGAACTAGATTTTCCAAATATGATTTGTGAGTGTTATTCTTAGATTCCCTCTTACATGTAATTGGGGCCACATTCTAGGAGAAGGGGTTAGCATGGGTTGGTTTATGTGCCTTACTTGTAGTGCTCATCAGAATAGGATGATTATCTCCAATTGGAAAGGGTGTATATTCCTGATCTAATTATCCGTATGATATTGGGGAGTATGCCCCTTAACCCTCACGGACTAGAATAGTGGTGTGTGTATACTACTGGATGGCATGTCGATGAGTGATTAGAGGTGTGGGGATAGTTTTATGTGTTAATTCCCCTTTAAAACTGATGTTGTTGTTATGATATTTCGGAAAGCATCCAGAATATGGGCATAAATTTTTGTGTTCCCATTCACCATTGAAAAAATGTGTTTGGTGACTTTAGTAGCTAGAATAGAAATATACGGCCATTCCGTATTTGGAGTACGTTTATGGGACTGCTCTTGTACCCCCTTTCCAATTAGTGGATACGGACAGTACTCATTCCACTACAACATTATTATCATTTAGCGGTGGTTTATTAAACCATCGTTAATTTTTTTAAAATAAATTAGCAGTGGTTTTTAATAAATACACTGTGAAACATGGTTCTTTTACTGCAATGAAACATTTCCCCCAGACTCCCCCAACACTCCTGACACCCCTGACCTCTGTGACCCCCCCGAAACCCTAGGACCCTGACCACCCGTGCAACCCTAGCGACCCTAGAGACCCCCTGAAGCCCTCACCATGCCTCACCACCCCTCACTGTGCCTCACGACCCATCACGACCGCGACGACCCCCCGGAGCCCTAGGAGCTCAGGAAACCAGCAACCCCCAAGAGCCTGGTGAATCCTCAAATCCCTCACCATGCCTCGCCGTCCCTCACCGTGCCTCGCCTCCCATCGCGACCTATGTGACCCCTCAAATCGCTAAGAGCCCGTGACCCCAGAAACCCATGCAACCCCAGTGACCCCCTGAATCCATCGATGTTGTAAAACTATATCATTAGTTTGGGACATCTATATCATTAGATTCATTGGTATTGTAAGTTTAATTTAATTCATAAGCATCATCAGTTAATTTGGTTTTATAATATTAATTAGGTGTGATTGTGTCACCCATGTTGTTTATGCATTACGTTTCATTAGGTAGAACAATATTTTTATCTTGGTTACAATCAACTTATCATCAATGTACCCAGTTTCCTCAATATCACCCATGAAATCATTATTATTGGGTTCATAAGTTATGGATATGTAATTGGACTCTTCTATATCATCAATATCATTAGTGTCTATAGTTTCATTGGGTTCATTAGTTTTTATAGAATTTATGGTTTCATTAGAGTCATCAAAATAATTGATGTTATCAGTGTTTTAACATTCATTATAATATTTGGTTGATTTGATGTGATCATTGTAATAAGTGTCATCATTATGATCTATGTTCTGAATTTCTTTAGGGTCATTGGTTTCATATGTTTTATTTGTTTCTAGAGTTTATTCTGTATGGTTTATCTAAATGGTTTCACCAATGTTATTTGCCTCATAGATGTATTCAATTTCATTAGCATCATTGAAATAATTTATATCATAATTTCCCTTAGTATGGTCCATGTCATCAAATTCATGGGTCTGATCTATGCATTTAGTATCATTGTGGTTAATATTTTTTTCATCAACATCATTTTTTCCTTGGTTCTTTAGTTAATTGGGGTCTTCATCGTCAACGATTTTTACGACATCACCACAATAATTGTAATTATTGTTGTTCTTGGAATCATTAACATTGTTAGTGTTGTTTTTCATAACCATGTAATACATTTCATCCATTTAATTGATTCAATATGTTTCTTTAATTTCCTCCAATGCGTCAATGTTTTTAGTTTCATTTTTATCATATATACTATTGGTTTTAGCAGTTTCATTGGGGTTTTCTATGTATTTTTTATCATTAGTTTGATCGATAATGCATGAAATATTATTATCATTACTGAAATGTATTTCATACATATATTCATTTCATTTTTTATAGGGGTTATTTTTTTCATCAACTTCCCGAGTGTCATCGCAGAGCCCAAGCATTAGTGGTTATTTAATGACATTTAATTAAATTATTAATTATTTTATTTCTTCCACTTCGAAATTTAATTTATTATAATATAGTTATATTTAGTGATATCATTTGTGGTGGAATATTTAATTATAGTCACACCTTTCTCAGGTAACCATGGAACTTCATAACCCAGTTGATGCTACTTGATTCTAGGCTTGGGTTTGGGCAAGGCTCAATTCATGATGATTGGATTACTATGAAAAATCATGGGAGTTTGGGACTAGAATTGGACTTGAGACTATGCTCAATTTTTTCCTAGTTTGGTAATTTTTCATTTTGGTTTCTAATGTATATGATCTGCTACTAATGAATTCATTTGCAGCCATGTTGTATATTGTTCATTTGTTATAGCATGGTTTATTTTTTATTATATATATATTCTTTTATGGATCTTTTTTATTTGCATGATTTGGTTTTCTAGTGGTTGGGTTCATTATTTACCATATGTATTTATATAGGAAAACATTATTTAAATTATTTATATACTTTTTCAACTATTATATATGAATCTATTTTCCTATTTATTAATATTTATGTGTTTTAATTTTTTTATTGTATAGGCCCATTTTGATATAAATGGATAAAATATTGATCACATTACCGAGGAACACACTTCAATATGCTAAGGGTTTGGAGGAGTTTTAGATTTTGAAATTTCCAATCGATATGTTAAAGGGGGAATAAGATGTTTGTGTCCTAAATGTAAATATACAAGATGGTTGAAGAGAGACGATGTTTATGAACATTTAATATTGAACTAATTCCCTACTCAATATATGTGCTTGATTTGGCATGGAGAATTGAACTTTTCAAAAAGGATGATCACTAATGTGAATCCACAAACTGAGCTCCCAACTTCATTTATAATGGAAAATGAAATAAAAATCCATATAAATGATGTGTTCGACATTGCATAACCTTGCCATCAACATCAAAACATACCATAACAACCAGATGAGGGTGCTGTAAATATCAATATGACAATTGATGTTTTTGAGACTATAGGAAAACTAGATCTATATTGTAACATATCATTGGATCATCCTCTTGATTATGTGGATACTAATGTAAGATAAAAAATCACTGAGGAAAATATATTTCATGATTTAGTTGTTGATTGAAATTAAGAGTTGTATAGTGGATGTTTGAAATATTCAAACCATTCTTTTCTACTAAATTTATACCATAACAAATGTCTATGTCTAATTACAAATAAGGTATTGTCCATGATATTGAAATTGTTGTATGATACATTTCCTAAAGAAAACACCATCGAGTATTTTTATGATATAAAAATAGTTTTCAACCAGATTGGTGTGAATTATAAAAAATACATGAGTGTCCCAATGATTTAAAGCTTTATTGGTGAGAGGATTCATGTAGACAGTATTGCAAAAAAAATTCTTCTTCTAGATGGTAGTCAATGGGTGATTTTGGAAGTCCGAATCAACATACTACAATGAAAAAAGATAAAAAAAGTAACACACCTGCAATGGATTTGCATTACTTTCCATTAAATAATTGATTTCAATGATTATCTATGTCATCAAAAACCGCAGAACACATTAAGTGGAATTCTGTAGATAACAACAATGATGGGTTAATGTGACATCCACGAGATTCCCAATTGCAGACACCATGAAATGTGTTCCATGAACTTTTCCATTTTGTGAAGATGTGATTCTCACATAGAAAACAAATGTCAAGGATGAGTAATTATGTTTTCACCATGAGGATGCAGGATGGATTTCTATGTTCCAAAATACTAGTCCACACCGATGAATAAGTGAAATGATTTCCCTATCCTAGAGTATGCAAAGGATATCAAAGATTGCTGATGAAAAGGTGTCGATTTATTTAAGTTAATTTCCTTGTTTCATCCGAGAATGTTTTGTATATTTTCCATCTCAAGAAGCGTAGATCTATTTGAGAGATTCAATTTGACTGGTTGTGAAGCCCAAACGGACCTACAGATCAAAATTTATGACACTTGGAAGATAAATAAATTTCACAAAAGGACCTACGCAGAGGACCTATGTGGAAGACCTATGTAGAGGACCTACATGGAAGACCTATAGGGAGGACCTATGCAGAAAATGATTTTTTACACACCTACATGGAAGAAATATGCAGAGGACCTACGTGGAAGACCTATGCGTGGAACCTACGTGAAAAATAATTTTTTACACACCTACATGGAAGACCTACACAGAGGACCTATGCGGACAACTTTCCTTCGAACATGTTCCCCTCCTTGCTGATAAATAGGACCCTTTGGAACACCATTTCATGGAGGGAAAAAGTTGGATGACGTCCCAATGCTCCCATTGTGTAACTCGTTCACGACGATCCCCCAATTTTTCTCAGCCATCTCTCTAAAACATGAGAGAAGAGATAATTAAAAGGGGAAACATGGATGAAATACCCATCATGGTCTAGAACACAAGGAGCTACACGGAGCTCCTACATAGAGAACCTGCATGGAGAACCTGCACGATACACCTTGCTGGAGCACCTGCACGACGCACCATGGTGGTGATCTTGCACAGCCCTACAGGTCCATACCGCGGGGACTGCGCCCCGCACCCATTCTCGGTGTCAGTGTCAGGCTATGGTCCCTGACCTTTGGCTCGGTCCCTTCACTTTTATCACTGAATCCAATGAAACTTTGGGAGTCGCAATGCAAACTTTCAGATCTGGTCAAAAACATTTTCCATTGCAGCCTTTATGTGGCCCAACATCCATCCTTCAAATACCATGATTTGAGACACTCCATAACACTTATTGATGTTCCTTGAGTCAACTTACTCCTCTTGGTTCCTTTCACATATTACGAGTTTGGACTATCTTTATGGATTCATCAAATACCTTGAGTCGATTCCCTCCTCAAGAAACCACTCAAATCCATGTCAACTAACTCCTATGACAGGTTAAATTTCAAATGGGCATTCTCCTTAGGATGTACTAATCCCCAACCTATTTCAAATGGGCATCCTCCTTAGGAGTAAGCCCCAAACAATTTCTAAATAGGGAATTCATCCTAGGGTAAGCCCCTCACCTTCATCCCTTCCTCCTTACATTGGACCCTTGTCCAACATAAATAGAATAGTGGGAAGGCTAATCGCCTCACCCTCTTCCACGTTCGATGCACCCTCATCCTTCTGTGGAGGAGGAAAAGTGTGAAGTGTCATTGTTGAATCTTTCCCATCCTCTTGTATCTCACATCGAGCATGACTCACATGGGCTTAGAGATATGTGTTTGTTACAACATGTGGACAAACACTCATTGGAAGGAACTACGAGAACTCATATTCCTTTTCAAACTAGGATACATAGGAAGCTCTTTCAGGGCCCGAGCTCACTGTATATCCTCCTCGGGAATCAAACCCAAATTTCCCAATTTTTGGATCCTCCTTAAAAAATAATCTCCAAATTCAATCCACAAATCATGAAGGAATTCTTTGCAAGAAGTAAGCCCAAACTCATCTATCTCACAGGACCATAATCTCCTATGTTATTTATCAAACTACGTGGGCATTGATTCCCATCTATATGGGATACAAAGGAAGCCTCCTTGTGGTTCAAATCCAACACTTCAGATCAACCGTTTTCTCCTTGGGCCATATTCCCAATAGGGTTTGATCCTACTTGGAAACTCATATCCTTTTCCAAGTTCCTCGAGCTGCTTTAGTATAAGTACCACATTAATTGTTGACCAAGAATCATTCGTTTAGAGATACCTATCACATGACCTTCAAAGGTATGATGTGTCCAATTATGTGACACTGAACTACAAGGGTTCTGATTCCTTTTACAAGGATACATAGGTAGCCCATTTGACAAGAATGATCACAATATCAAAACATTCCTTTGTCTTCCTGGATGACAAAAAATTCCAGAGTGCCCGACTAAGTGGATTAAAAACTAGTATCATCACAACGATGATTAAATGAATATATAATCAGTATATTAGAGGATCCCATTGATAGAAAACTTGAAAGAGAACGCTTCCATTAATGAAGAACATTGAATGCATACTGATCATTCAAAATTTTACCAATGTTAATAATTTATTATAAATTCTAAGGGATACTTATGATATACTTGGTGAATTAAAAATGATTCATGAAAATATCTTAAATTATCAAAGAAAGTCCCAAAGTAGAGAATAATTCCCCCCAAAAGGGTGTGATGAGTCTGACCTCCCATCCTCTTGACCAATGCATGGTCTTACGTATCGTAAAGTTCAAACATAACAAACACTTTCCTTTGAAAAGAATGTCCCATTTGGATAATGAATTATTGGAAGTTTGGAGTTCCATGAATAAATCCATTGGAAACCACCTAGAAATAGTGATTCTTAAAACTAGAACACATATATCAAGGAACTACAAAACAAAAATGGTGAACCCGACATGAATCCTTAACCATGTTAATAATGATACCCACCTATTAGGCCCTTATCAATTGATAAAGGAAGGATGGTAAAATGAATTAATCACACATGTATACATCAAAAAAGATGTTGCATTAATATTTATTGTTGTTGTATCAAGTGTTTTCACAGAATTCCCTTCAATCCAATGAACGGATTTCTCCAAGACAACATCTGTGAACTTCCCACCGTTGATCAAGCAGGATCTCCATCTACGGGAATGACGTCATCAGCAACCCAGTGTCTT
This sequence comes from Viscum album, assembly GCA_963277665.1. Taxonomy (NCBI): domain Eukaryota; kingdom Viridiplantae; phylum Streptophyta; class Magnoliopsida; order Santalales; family Viscaceae; genus Viscum; species Viscum album. The sequence continues at coordinate 871,826,793 of OY728152.1, read as the reverse complement.
CAACAATTGGAATCTAATGTGCATGTAAATGAATATCGCCATCATAGTACAATACAGACTTTGGAGGCTTCTCAACTGGCCCTCTAGGTCATCCACAATCTTCGATCAACTATCCAATGATGGCCAATGGTCACGAAGAAAACAGTGCCAACCACCATCCCCAACTTCGTCAAGTCTTTATCCCCCGAATGAAAAAATCAATCCCTCCCATACTACAAGGAGGTGGATCAAGAGGTCACTCAAAGCCTCCATTCTAGAATGCATGTGTCCTTCTTGAGAAATACCACCAGCAATCACCATCAGAATCATGGGGTAGTGTACCCTCAACATGATTGGTGTGTTCCCTCAGGACATTTGGCCCATGTCTCTCAAAACCGGGTACACAAGACAAACCACCAGGAAAAATGTCCAGTTAATAGGGAGAATGTTCTCACCTCTACCTCCACTGAAGAATTCCATCAATTTAACATGATGGAAAACAACGATCAGGAACATACCTTCGTCTGTCCTAATTTTGCTTCTCAGCAGACATGTCTGACAGCAACCCACCAATCCCACTTGATATACCCGGTGGAGTACCATAGGCAGGCACATACACCTGTTTACAAGTTATCAGCTAGTTAGCAAGCTCTTATGACTATATTTAAAGATTCCTGCCAATCTAATATGGTGGAAACTGGTAAACATGAACATACACATGTTTACAATCACCAATTCGGTCAGTAGTCTCGTCTACCAATTTTGAAGGAAGTCTGTCAACCATACTTGATAGAAAAAAGCTAGCAGGTACATACACCTACCAATGTTCATCAAGCCTGCCAATAGTCTCACTTGGTAGCATCTGGAGAAGTCGGTCAGAAATCTCCGACGACAAATTTGGGTAGACCCAACTCTCTGCCCCCATACACAAGTACTTTCAATACCCATTGACAGGAAAAGGAGGACTGGAGGAAGCACATTGACCGACTCCCAACACAGAATGGATGTATATTCCTATTCAGGATGTTGATGTCACCAAACACATCTTATCAATGGTGAAAGGGCATATGCATATCCCTTCCAATATTCTTGAAGCATGCCAGGATATTTTAACAACTACTTCAACAATATCAGGGCAACAGACACATAAATTTGTTGCCACACATGGGATGACACATCGGCATGCCATCCCAGACCAGATATATACCTCTGTTCTAGTCCAGGAGGGTCATGGTGAAACTCCCCCATATCATATAGACAACAAGATCGGGAACATACACCATTTACAATTAGAGGTAATCAGTTCGTTTTGTAACCATTCCAAGCCAGGCACATATACCTACCAATGAAAACCACTTTTCCCAGCATGTGGCCACAACTAAGAATAATATTACATCCAAGAAGAAGACTCCCCAAGCATTGTTGGAAAATCAAGAGTTAAACTGTGATGTGCCTTATCTTAATGCTGGAGTTCTTGAAGCCCTCAAACATTTATCTATTTCTTCTCAAGATCATATCCTCTCATTAACAAATTATGGGAGTGGTATTTGTAATTCTAAAGTTCCTTGTTAGAAACATCATCATGAAGGCTCTCTTCATGAGAATTCGTTCAATCTAGAGTGCATATCTTTGGATGAGAGCCACAACAACCCTCTATGTGGCCAGAAGACCAAGTTGCAAGAAGATTTATCCCACATTGTAATCCATTGTGGTGATCCTCCCCATGATGGAATTCACTGCAAGGACCTCTCTATAGTAGTATTTCACATTTTAAAGAAAATTCCATAATCAGAAATGTAGCAATGAGAAAGACCTCCAATCTTAAGGCACTTGAAAATACAAATTCATTCATGTATGATGCCTTTTCATTTACGGGTGAAACGCATTCTCAACCTGAAGATGACTTAAGGGAACAATAATTCTCTAATACTCCATCGAGTCATTTTTCTTGTAATACAAGGCATCCACTCTAGTTAGATAAAGTGGGGAAACCTCTTGTTAAAGATGATGAATATGTGTTAAACTTGATGAAACAATTTTCTAAAGGAGAAATTCCAATCATGTTCTTACCTTTGGAAAATTCATAGTATAACATTCAAGAACTGATAATAGAAGATTTCATTCATGAAATTCATCTCAAATTATGGAAAACTCTTTGTCATTTGAAAACCAAAGACTTACCATATGATGAAAATCAAAATCATGTAAAGGTAATAGAAGGGTTACATATCCAAATTGACTTGGCATCTCTCTCAGTTTCCCAACATCTAATGGTTTAAAAACAATAGAGAACCCTTCAACATGCATGTCTTAATGCTCTAAATAGATTACGCTAGTTAATTTCTAATTCCCTAGCTAGTGTTCGTATTAGAGGATGGAGGTAATATGGAGCATTTCATTTCACTACACTCCAAAACTAGCAAAGTCCGGAAAAAATAGTTTCATGTAATGTTGTTGCCCACGGCTAACCAAAATCAATAGGATTTTTATATAATCAAATGTATGATCAAGAACATGCGTCAACTAGTTCTCATCAGAATTAGGCCCCAAGAAAAGAAGTTGTTGAGCTACTTTTACATCAAGAATCTGAGAATCTTGAACAGGCATCCTGTTTAGAGGATTTCAGGCCTTAGAGGATGAAAATGTATAAAATAGCACAACAATCGTCTGAAACAGGTGATTTATGTGATTGTCGGAGGATGCACCTAGCTAATGTCCGAACCAAAATCCACACAATCAAAAGAGTAGTTGCACGAATTTCATCCATAGTAGTTCAATAATCACCCAAGCTTGCCAATCTGGTGGAACATTTAATTAAACCTTAAAATTCATTAAACTATGTTCAAATATTTGTATAAGGAGGATAGGATCAAATCCATCCTACAGGGTTGGGGGCTTTTTCAAATCTACAATACCCTCCTTAACAGAAGTCAGTTTTCTCCCGATTAGGGAAGAAGCCATAAGGATATCGTACAACTGAAATATCCAATGATTCCCTTCATGTTATTTTCCACAAAACAGTTCCAGGGAATTCTTCATATAGGAGAATAGAGTCTCATAAAAGACACAAAGGGAGATGATCTAGCAGAAACATTGACAAAATTCCATCGATGCATTATGCATCAGTAAATGTCATTAACACCATTGTAGAAGATCCTCTAGAAAATAAATCTTGTTCCGGGGAATCATAATATAATGTTCTTGTCCACAATATGGTACACACCGAGGCTAATGGAGATGGTGTGCATACCCGAAATCAGATTCTTACCTAGAATCATGGTATGCCTTCATATAACCAACTTCCCCCACTCCGAAAGGCATATTACAAGTGGTAAGGAAAAAAATAAGATTGCATCACACTTTTCCACTGGATAAGGTCAATATCTTTCACATAAAGATAGATTTTCATAGAAAGAAGAGGAAATAAAGGAGTTGAAAAGACTTAGTACTTAGTTACATCGAAACAGTATTTCTACTAGACATACTCCCTAGGAATTTCGTCAACTTGGAAATCCTGTAGGAACTTCTTAAGAAAGAGGATTTGTAGTAACTACAGATTAGGATAATGAATTCCCTCAATTTGGTAGAAAATAAAGGTAGGACCATATATATCCTAATACACATATTCCCATGGGTTATCCAAGGCAGATATCAGCACCACCATCAATGGTTTTATCTTTCATTGCACCATCTCGAGCTCCAATTGCTATACCTGCATAGGTTACAGATCGTTCAGGTGTTCCCCAAATGCTTATGAACAAAATTGAGGCATTAACAACTCTATTGGAATATATGGAGGAAAAACGTGCACAAGTTCATCCAGAAAAGAGAGGCTACCTTGAATGGGTGGATGCAATTCTTCCCCCACTAAATTTTTTCAACACCACATTCCCAGTCATTAATGGTTCGATAGATCTGGAACAAGACATAACAAATTTTGTTTATCATTGTGATCCCATAATGGTAACTTCTCAACAAAAAGAAGCAGTTAATCTTAGGAGTATGGGGAAATCATTACAAGAACAATATTTGGTCTGGTATAAATGTTTGCAATCCCGATCAATTACTAGACAGAAGATCTCCGTTAGAAATTTCATCTTCAGTTTAGCTCAATGCTACCCAAGATGATAGTTTTGGATATTACAAAATATAAACAAAGGGATAATGAAAGAGTTTCATATTTACTTGAATGATGGAAAGGATTATCATATTCTTTAATTCTAGTACTCCTTTGAGAAGAGTTTCAACCAATTTGTGTGGAAAATATATGGGACGAATTATGCACACCATTGACCCCTGTGAAATACATAGGAGGGTTTCGAGACCTTATTTTAATCACTCGACAAATTCAAGATTCTATTATAGAATGTAATGCTAAAACTTCTATGATTCCATCAGCTCTGGGAAGGAGGATAGGAAAAACATAAACTACTATAGTCACACTCAAACGGGAAACTGTACCTGCTTATTCATAAAGACCTTCACCATACTGATGGAATCCGCCTCCTATGCATCAGCATCAATGACTGCCTCATCAGGATGATCGAAGAGGTCAAAGGAAAAAATAGTTTGAGGAATTAAAGAATAATTTTTATTCTTCCAGGAATTAGCAAGTTCCTGACTACTTCATCTCAAATTTAGAAAATAATTTGGTTAAGTTCCCAAGGACAAAGAAGCCCAATAAAATGGAGATGAAGATTGTCCAAATTATTGTCTGTTTCATCAGATGTTGGGACACCGCATTAAGGAGTGATTTGTTATCCAAGACCATCTGAAAAATATGGTAGAATTTGGACAAGTGAAATTTAAATGATCATCAACTCATGTAGAATGTGTTATTGCTACTATTCCAGAGGAAGAGGGAGAATAGAAAGAGGTCAAAAGTAAAAATGTTCAAAAATATAATGATTGGATGATCAGGAAAATGATCACCTAGACTCATGATATTTTATGAAAACAATTGAAACAATGCATTGTGTTGTCTACCACTCCTTCCATAGAAAATCCATATTCATCAAAAGTTCATTACTCAATGAATAAAAGTGATCATAAAGACAAACAACAGTCATAAGAATATGAGCTCGTATAAAGTCCAAAGTTGTCCTTGACCCTAGAAGATTTTATTCCATTTGTTTCAAATTCATGGGCACCACCCAGCCAAACAACAAAACCAGAACTAACTTGTCGAGTGGAATATTTGTCAGATGAAGAATAAATCTCTGCTTCTATTGATGTTATCCATTTAACAGATACTTATTCCAATGGTGATTCTGATTATAATGAGCATGTGTTCCTTGTACATAATTGGGGAACCAGAGGAAGAGGCCACGATCGAGGATACAGGGGATGACGTGCGAATTCCCGAAACCAGACTTTTAATTCTACCCCTGCTCAAAACATATATACGGCTAAAACTCATTGAAGGGCCTTCAACGGGATCAACAGGAACAAAGAGTTTCTTCTATGAAAGACAGTATTGGTTCTGACACAATTATTTTGTAAGAAAGATTATAAGCCACACCTTCTTCTTCTTTGTAAATGAATAGACTTAGTTGGTCTAATATACCAATATCAGTAGTATTTATATCTTTTTCTCCAACACAATTTACATCTACAATAGAAGCATCAACTACCAAAGCACCTGGAAAACTACATCTCCTTTCTGGGAAATGCAGACCTTTGGATCAAAAGTATAATGTTATGAATCAATTATCCCATGTACTAGAAAAGTTTTCAATTTTGGATGCTTTGAATCTGTTAAAAGATCATTGAGAAGGACTCATTGAGGCTTTGTTAATTCCTCAAGAATTTGAAATCGAAGTAGCTGCAACTGAGGTTTTCTGTATAGAGAATTATCAGGCAGAATGTCATGCAGTCAAATGTTTTATGGATGAAGATGAAGATGATATTTTGCATGGGCGTATCAGACCATTGTATCTGTCTAGCAAGGTCAATGATGTATATGTCCAGTGAGCCTTCATTGATTATGGCTCTGGGGTCAACCTCATTCCCGTTCTTACACTTTTTCAATTGGGCCGGACTAAATATGACTTATCTCCTTCGAAATTATTGTTGCATGTATATAAAAAGAATGAATAACAACCTCTGGGTGAAATTACACTCAGAACTCAGTTTCAAGATCTTCTGTCTAATTAAGATTTCATGGTTGTTCGTCAGGACAAAGCCTTCAATATTCTTTTTGGATGACCTTGGCTGCACCAACATGAACCCATACCCTCATCAACCACCAATGTCTGAAATACTATTTTAATGGAAAAATTAGAACATTTTATGGTCACAAGACTTTTCAAAACATGTGAATCTAAATACATTGGGGATGACTTTTATCACACAAAATGAACGATGCCCATGAAAAAGTACATAACTAGATTTAATGCTCCAAAGGGAATGGAAAGATCCCAGCAAATCCATTCACACATTTTAGTACATATTATGTGTTTCCCATAAATCAAATTTAAAGGGTAAAACCAATAATAAAGACTCGTCTTGTAATTTCCATAAATTCAATTGTGGCAATTTAGCCTAACAACATGGGAGAAATTGTTGATACACCAAGTAATGATAGAAGCCTGAATGGATATGTTTTCATTTCATCTGCTAAACTACAATAATCCTCTACTTCGACAATCAGAATAGAAGATATTGTAGAAATTCTAGGGGAAGAGAAAGCTATTGATTCTCAATCCATTAATCCCTCTTTATTACCACTAGAAGACCCTATTCATCAGTAGGGTTAGATATGGTGGCCTCTTCTTCGGGATGTTCAAATATTGACTCCTCCCCTAACTATGGGAGTTTTTCTTTATCATCTACTATGAAAATGGAAACAGAAGAGGTTACACATAATGAATAAGATGATGAAGATCTCGAGGATTCTCTTCTAGCATTTGAAGAAGGTTTCTCTACCACCGTGGATGAACATAGAGAAAAAAATCTGGGTACAGAAGAAGATCCACACCCCACTCTAATTAGTGCGGCCATGACCTCTGAAGAGCAAGAGGTGTATACTTCCTTTCTAAAGAAACATTGAGATATATTTTCATGGAATTATACAAAAATTCAAGGTCTTTATACTGATGTAGCCACCCATTATTTGGGTTTTCTATAAGAACGTCTTGTATTTAAACAATCAGCAAGGATAACACACCCAACTCATGACTCTAAAAATGAATCTGAAGTTGATGAGATTATAAAATCTAACTTTGTTAGGGAAGTTCAGTATCCCCAATGGATGACCAAAATTTTCCTAGTGAAAAGGAAGAATGGAAAATTTAGGTTCTCCATTGATTTCAAAGATCTTAATCGGCATTGTCCAAAAGATGATTTTCCCGTCCCAATTACAGAACTTCTAATTGATGAAACAACAGGATATGAAGCTCTATCCTTCATGGATGGATATTATGGGTAATATCAAATCTGTATGGACCTCGAGGATGAAGAATCTACTGCCTTTAGAGTCCCTCAAGGTTTTTTTTTCTATCAGGTAATGCCCTTTGGCTTAAATAATGCAGGTGCAACATACCAACGTGCCATGCAGCATATATTTAAAAACATCTTTGGGATATTTGTGGACTGTTATTTGGATGATTTGGTGGTCAAATCTAGACAATTTTCCAATCACATGGATGATTTGGAAACCATATTCAATAAACTTTGGCAACACAGTTTGAAGATAAACCCCTAGAAATGTGCTTTCGGGGTAACCTTAGAAAAATTACTTAGCTTCGTTGTACACCATCGTGGTATCAAAGATGATCCTTAGAAAAAAAAATTCAATCCTTGGTATGTCACCTCATAAAAATTTAATGAATTAAGAGGACTCTAAGGAAACTTGGCCTATATTCATCGCTTTACCACCAATTTGGTGGGCAAGTGTTTACCTTTCACCCGATTAATGAAGAAGGGAGTCACCTACCAATGCATTGAAGATTGCCAAGAGGCATTAAAAACCCTCAAAAATATCTCTTGAGTTCACCACTATTTCTAGGTGGTATCCATTGGATTTATTCATGGAACCGAAAACTTCCAACAATTCTTTATCTAAATGGGACCTTCTTTCCAAAGGGAGGAATTTGATAAGATTGAACTTTACAATACTCAAGAACTTTCATTGGTTGAGAAGATGGGAGGATGGACTCATCACACCCTTTTGGGGTGAATTATTGTCTACTCTGAGACTCTCTTTGTAAATTTATGATATTTTTATGAATCCTTATTAATTCACCAAGAATTTCATAACTATCCCATAGAATTTACAATCACATATTAACATGTGTAAAATTTAGAATCATCAGTATGAATTCAGGGTTCTTCATTAATGGAATCATTCTCTTTGAGGTTTTCCATAAATTGGATCCTCTAATATACCAATTAGAGATTATTTTAATCATTTTTGTAATGATACTAGTTTTTAATCCACTCAGTGGGGCACTCTGGAATTTTTGGTCATCCATGAAGTCAAAGGTTTGTTTTGATCATGGGATCATGCCCATCAAATAGGATACCTACGTATCCTTGTGAAAAGTATTATAACCCTCATAGTTCAGTGTCACATAATAGGACACATCATATTTTTTAAATTCATGTGATAAGGGCCTATAAGAGAAAGATTCTTTTTCAAAACTTAATGTGGGACTTATAATAAAGCAGCCTATGGAACTTGGAAAAGGATATGAGTTTCCATGAAGGATCAGACCCTATTGGGAATATGGAAAAAGGAGAATATTGTTGATTTGACATATTGGGTTTGATCCTCCCTGAGGCTTCTTAGGTATCCCATATAGATGGGAATCAAATCCCACATAGTTCAATAAATCTCCTAGGAGAGTATGATTCTCTGAGAGAGATGTGTTTGGGCATACTTCCTAAAAAGTATACCTTAATGATTTGAGGATTGAATTTGGGGATTATTTCCTAAGGAGGATGCCCGAATTGGGGGAATTAGGGTTGGATTCATGAGGAGGATATCCAGTGATCTCATGCCCTAAAATAGATTCGTATATTCCTGTTTTGAACAGGAATCATTGTACTCATAGTTTCATCCAATGAGTGTTTGTGCACATGTTGCAAACATCACCTATCTCTAAGCCCACATTAGTCATGTTCAATGTGAGAAACAAGAGGATGTGAATGATTCAACAATGACACTTCACACATTTCTTCCTCCGTTGAGGGAAGAGGGTGTGTCGACTGTGGAAGCGAGAGAGGCGATGAGCCTTCCCTCTATTCTATTTACATTGGACAAGGGTCCAATGTAAGGAGGAAGGGATGAAGGTGAGGGGCTTACACCAGGATGGCTGCCCTAAAATTGGTCCTGGTAAGGGAGGTAGACTTCTCCTATGCATGCATGGAAAAGAAATTGTGATGTGTGCCTTCCCTACCATAGACCTGAGCTTCCGGGTCGCCTCTTTGAGAAAGGAGATTCTATTACCCAACCCTCCTCCAAACCAGGAACTTCCAAACACTATTTCTTAGAGAAAGGTGCATTTGAATGTGGATATACAAACTCACAGACCCTTTATGAGTCCTAACACCATTGTGAAACAAATGTGGGAAACCGTTGTTTGTGGAAATAAAATCCCAAATTAGAGACACACTGGTGTTCCTTTTCAAAAGGTTTGATAAGTTAGGAGGTTTTGGTGGAGGTCTCAACATAGTCCCTTTCAGATAAGGGAAACAAAGAAAGAGATACCTTTCCATGAAAGGCTTAAAAAAGGGTACATTAGTTATTTGCATAGGTCCCTCACGCATGTATGCCACGTAGGTACCCCGTGTTGGTGTACCGTGTAGGTATACCATGAAAGTATGGTGTGAAGGTATGTCATGTTTGTATGACACGTAGTTATACCGCGCAGGTATATATTATTACTGAATAATATGTTCTACAAAGGAGATCCCAAACTATGTAATTTTAAAAGAAATGACTTCCAAGACATGATTATCCCATTTAATTATCTCTTCTCTCATAGTTTATAGAGCTACCTAAGAAAATTGAAGGGATCTTGGAGAAAGAGATTTGTGATGGGAGCTTTAGAGAGTCTTTCACGTTTTTTCAGTCCTCAAATGCGGAGCCCAAGGGATCTATTTATAGGCACATAGAGTGCATGGCTGTATAAATGTTGCTCGCATAGGTACTCCACTACGTCGGTACTCCACGTAGGTGCACAAACATCTTCGAGCACAGAGCTCTGCCACGTAGGACAACCGCAGAGGTCAGCCGCACAGCTTCGCCACGTAGGCCTATGAAGCTAGTCCATCATGGATCTCATTGGGAATATTTTTTATTTTCCATTGTACTCTTTGAACCTTGCATTAGGATTTGAAATATCTAGAGTTATCTTCATAGACTTTTTGGTTACCTTCTCAAGTAGTGTAAATAATATTCATGGAATACATTTGATTCATTATATCCAAATTAATCAGCTCATCCTAGGAAAGACTGATTGGGATTTTATGCCAATAGATTAAACCCATTGTTTATTTGACTACTGGTAATAGAATCTTGGATAGTATTTTTGATCCCTTACAATATGACTCCATGTATTTGTATGAAACAAACATCTTTTAACATTTTGATGATTATTCCATGAAAAAAAAATTCTTTTAAATGATATAGATATACACTTGGAGCATTGAAGTGATGAATTATAGGAGTTTTGGAGTAATGATATTGATACATCAAATGATTCTTCTAAAAAAATGTTCAAAATGCTTATTGCCTTATTGTGGACCATTAGTAATTTTCTTGGACTTGGAAATTTATCTGTTTGGAACACTTACACGGTTTTATCTTATATTGTTTGTAAGGTTGATTTTAAACCCTAACAGTTGCCTCACTGTAGAAAATGGTGCTTCTTGTTCCATCAATGATTTCTCAATGAATCTCATAGAATTATACTAAATAGATCAGAATTTAACAAATTTGTTCATTTTAGACCTCCTCCACATTTGTTAACTGGTTTTGATATATTAGCACAACTTGGAATTGTTGAAAAAAAATTGGGAAGGTTCATCATTTTAATGATATTATGAAACAAGTTCGATGTTCATCGAAAAGTGAAATCAAAACACAACAATGGAAGAAAAAATGAATATTCTTCAAACATTCATATTGGGAATTTAATTTATTGTATTATATTCTTGATGTCATGCATAATGAGAAGAAAATATCTGCCAATTTGATCTTCACATTTCTTAATGAGCATGGAAAGTAGAAGGATCATCTTAATGCTTGGAGAGACGTACATGTAATGAACATAAAACGTGATCTCTATCTAGATGAGAATGAAAAGTATGATCCAGAAATTTTTTCAATGAAAAATAGGGATAAAGATACATTCCTTAAAATTTTAATGCATGTGAAGGTATCTTAAAGGTATTCATGTATCATCTCGAGGTGTGATGAATAAATAAATTGTAGGATACATTGATTAAAAAGTCATGATTCCTATATTTTGTTGTAGTAGTTACTACTATTGGCATTGCATACATTATTACTTGAAAAATTTAATTCTATTATACTAAAATTCTATAAATTTTTTAAAAAATATGTGAGAAATATCTACATCTATTTGAGATTGAAAACCCTCAGGAGATGTTTCTATTGACACATTGTGCAATGAATATGATCTTTCCACCATTTTTTTACTGTCAGGATGCATTTATCAGTGTATTTGGTTGAGTAATCCAAATTAGGAGGCCCCATACAATATCGATGGATGTATCCAATAGAGAGTTTATTTATATTATTTATAGTTAATTAATAAATTCATGTCATATAATTAAATTCATAATTATGATTTATTATTTTATTTCACAAATATTATGGGAATTTTAAATCATACGTGAGAAATAAAGCTGAACCAGAAGGCTCTATTACTGAAGGCTTTTTTGGCAGAGGAGTGACTAACATTTTGTTCTACATACATGGATAATATTAAGACAATGTGTAATCAATTTGGACGTATTGATGACACATGTAATCAATCTCAAATACATGGCAAATAAAAAAAATTTACCAGATATTGGTTGATCTGTATGGAGGAAATCAAATGATATCCTGAAAAAATCGAATTATTACAGTCACATAGATATGTGTTGTTGAATAGTTAAATTATAGATCTAATTATTAAGGATTTCAAGATACAAAAAAAGAGTAGAATGAGAGTCTGGACACAAAATGATAAATATATAAAGAATTATGTTAATAAAGAGATTTTAGAATGGTTTTCAAGACATGAATGTTCAGGAATATTACAATAAGTACAGATGTTAAGTTGAAAAATATATTTGGTAAATATAAAAATGTATAATTTGTTAGATCTTGAATACTAAAAAGTGATAAGAGTTTTCAGAAGATTTTAATTTTGTTTCTCGAGGTCCTCTAAAACATGTTATAATGATTGACTCTTACAACGTGAATGTATTTATATGTTGTACACTTGATAGAGAAGAGGGTTTGAAAACACCAAATAGTGGTATATTTACATTTGTTGAAGTGGGATATTATAGCGATCTGATTGATATTATTAAATTAAACAACCAAGAGTATTATTTAGTTGTTTTATTCATATTAATTTGGGTCGATATTATCAGCACTGTTAAAAGACATTCCGAAAAATTTACTTTTGTGAAATTCTCTCATTTGATTGATGTTGGTGATCATGAAGTGCATGATATATATATCTTATCATCTCTTGTAAAAAATGGTATATTATGGGAATGATGTTGTGGATGAAGAGTGGAGTGTAGTTTCTCACATAAAACAAACATATTTTTGTGATATGGGTGATGAACTGGAATATTTGACCTTTGACACTGAATCTCAACAACATCAAGAAGCGGGCTTATTTGTACATCATGATATTGAAAATATTAGTCTAGTAAGGGTGGATGAGTTAGATAAAGTAATGGAGAAGGAAACTTGAATTATTGAAGGGAGAAAATATTGTATGTATTGTTATTCATTCATTTAGAAACCACTTATTTCATTTGTGTAGTAATTAATTATCATTGTTATGTTTATTTTGTTTGTTAGTATTGTTCATCTATTATCAGTGTTAATTTCATGGAAATTTTTTTCAAATATATGTTCTGAACTTAATGTTATTTGATTAAATGATAGGAAAGCCATGGAGTATGCTTTATACTTTTTGGAATATGACCGGAGAGAAGATAATTGTCACATTTGATTCATATGGGGTCGCTACGGATGACATCGTAGGATTATGTGGAAAAACTGTAGGCCAACTAGTCATTGAGCTAGTTTCTCATCCTATTTCCTAGGATGATTAGTGGAAGGTATACGTTTTGTAGAAATCATTGATTGATTTATATCAGAAGACAACAGAATCTTCCCCCGGTGGTATTGCATCAATTGATGGTGAGCTTGTAAATCATAAAAATGGAAATCATTTAGTTTTCAAACATTTATTGGTTTAATGATTAAATATAAATATACAACATTATTTAATTTTCAATATTATGTTCATACATGTGGTGTCATGAAGTAGAGATGGTGGTGGAGAGGGTGATGATCAGTGTCCATCATCGGATAGTAATTAGTTGTATTATTGATATGTTGGACAAATATGGGAACAGTCAGTGCTATATGTATCATGTGTGGCACAAAGTTTCCACCAAACATATTTATAACCTAACAATTTCTGGATTTCCATGCTTTCTTTTATGTATTATGATCCCAGTCTTCCAAATACACTAGGAATTTATGATCCTTATGTTGTATTAACGAATATTTATATTTATGAATCATATAATATTGTGTAGAAATTTCAACAATATTTTATGATCCACCAGTGTCATGCTACGAATACAATAGGGAAGTTTTTATACATGTATCCATATATGGTGAAAACCAAACTAAAAATCATCCCAATAGATCATTATACTATCATCATAATTGTTGCATAATTGTAGAGAAATAAAACAAGTATCCCTTCACCAGTAAAACATGATGCAGTTATTGAAAAGAGGTAGAATAAACAGTTTGTGCATGGTTTACCAATTGTTTCTCATGAACTATGAGAACACCCTCCATAATAAGTGGAATGAGAATTGTTGGAAAGAATTATGTTTAACCATATAGAACAATTGTGCCCCTCATTAAACAGGCTTGAAATTACAAAAAATCCCCTCTATCCTTATTTCTTTTCACCCTGTCTTTATTTCTCATTCATGTGCTCTTGGCGGCTCCTACCAAACTCCTCTTATCATCTCCTCTCGAAGGGTTGGATTGATCCCCATTATCTAGTGTTGAATTCAACCTCTATCATGTGATTTTTATATCACTTAGTGAGTCTAGTAATATTCCTTCCTTCTCTATACATCTATCTCGTCTCTATATGCATTATTTTGGTGCAACTAAACTCATCATATTATCTTGGAATTCATCTGTTTTCAGAATTTCTCTCGATATGTATAGAAACATGCCTTGATATTGGTATTTTCGGTCATCCATGGTATTTGGTAGGTGTTATATAGAATTTTCATTTATGTATTGATGTTTTATAAATTGTGTCTCTAGGATTTCTGGCGAGACGTCCATGCTGTGACTTGTGAATTTGTTGTTTAATTTGTTGTACATATTTCATTAGGATTATTATCCCTTGGAAGGACATGACTACTCCCTATGTATACCATAGTGACCAAACTGTCATTAGGTGGTTATGAACTAAGTCTTTTTTAGGGACCTAGATGTTATCATATGTAATGCATGCTAGTATGGCCTATCACATACCTCTACTTGTATGGTGTTAAATTCCATGGGTATTCCCCAGGGACCTATTAATTTTATTCAATTCATAGAAACATTTAATTATGGAATGGACTACATAATTAATTAAATGAAATGGTATGATTGGTCTCTTGATTACTACATTTCCCTTATGAATTTTTAATTGAAATGGATTATGGGTGTGAACCTCATTAAATCCACTGTCTTTATAAAATTATAGGGCTCCACACATGGCATACTTAGTATTTAAAACATAAATAAAATCAATGTATTAATTACACTTTTAAAGACACTTGTTTCCTCTACGGAATACTAAGGATGGCTCATAGGCTGTTGATACTTTGTACGTCAGGTGTAATACATGTTATATCATGGATGGTCACATTGTTCAGGTTAATTAGCTTCATATGAGTAAAAGTAGTTTTGATGAGGGAACACATGGATGGGCTCAGTGGAAAGATTATTAAACCATGCAATGAGTGATAGTCAGAAAAGTGTATGGATTTGAACGTTCTTTTTCTTATAAAATTGTTGGTTTCCTTGTCTTCTTTTTGATGTAGGATGTATGTTCATGTGAAATTAGAATCGTTTTTAAGGGAAATGAAACTATAGCTACTAAAACATCTATTTTTTTTGTTAATCTATCTTTAGCGGCTATTTAAACCACTGCTAATTAAATTGATCGTATTTAGCGGTGGTTAAAACTACATCTATAATCTGGTATTTTACCATTGGTAGTAGTTAAAACCGCCACTACATGCATTAATTTAGCAGCACATAAAATCATCGCTACACATATTTCTTCTTCCATTATCATTTCATTGTGGTTATCTAGTTTTTAGTGGCGGTTGTCTCGAATAAAATGAAATTATTTTTTATAGGTGGTGTAAACCACTGTAAAAAAAAATTCCTAGAAAACTACTACTAAAACCAAAAAAACCACTGTGAAATGTGTTCAATATGATAGTTACCATACACTTCCACTAAATTAAAGAAACCGCCAAATATTGTATGCTAAAACACAATTTAGCATTGATTTTTTGAAACCACAGCCGTGGTATAGTGATGTGGTTTAAACTCCCGCCATATCCAAAAAAACCGCCTCTATGTGGTGATTTTCATGTAGTGTGTGTGGTGGAATAGAGTTGACTTTTCCCTAGGTTTGTCATCATATAATTCTGACTAACTTCTTCGAGTGCTGCAAAATGAGAATACTGGCAGAATTGATGAATATTTGAATATGTATGTACCTACTAGTTGGTTTATTACAAGAAAGGTTGATAGACTTCTTTCAATGCTGACAAAGACTACTACTAGAAGGACTGGTGAGTGCAAAAAGGTATATGTTCCTGCTTATAGGTTTACACCATATTTGATTGGAAGGTTTCCTTGAATGCAGTCAAAAAAACCTATAGACTGGATGATAGTTTGTTAGTAGGTGTATGCACCTGATCATGGTATTCCACTAGATTTTAATGGAGGGATTGGTTGGGAACCACTAGATGAGTCTTCTAGTTGGTGGAATTAGGGTGGACGGGTGTATGTGCCCATTCATTATTTTCCATCATGTTAGGATGATGGAATTCTTTGATGAGGGAAGAAGTAAGAACCCACTCCATATTGATCGAAAATTGTCCCTGAAGGTTCTTCTTGCATGCATGGGTCTGATGGACCTGAACCGAATAATAGATGGAAACACGCCCTTCATGTTGGGGGTTCATTGCCACACGATTCTGCTAGCGGTTATTGTTGGTGGGATCCATAGAAATGCACCTCAGAATCTTTTATTTGAGTCCATTAGTGACCTCTTTATCCACCTCCCTATAGTATGGGAGGGACTAGAAATTGCATTCTTGGGGTAATACCTGAAACAGTTGAAGATGGTGGTTGGTACCGTCTGCTTCTTGACCACCATTTGGCACTCATTGGATGATCGAGGGTTCTTGTTTACTTAGAGAGCCTCTAGAGCATCTTCTAGGGTTGGGATAGTACCATGTTTATGGTTTTCCCGTAGAAATACATTTTAGACCCAGTGTGGAAGATGCTGAGTTAGTGATGACATCCTTCTAGTGGATGAGGTTCCATCTTGAGCAACGACCATGGTATTAATAGGTGCAAACATGAAGGAAGGAATTTGGTGTGAAAGTAGTTATAAGAAAACTTTAGAAACAATGAATTCCCTTAAAGGATCATATTTTATATGGACACATGTTTGATTGATTCCTTTTTCTGGCCATCCTTTTTTAATTGTTTGGGACCTAACATATGGGTAACAATATTAACATGGTTATGTATTCATGTTGGGTTCACCATTTTGGTTTTGCATCTACCTCATAATGTGTGATCTGGTTAGGAATAACTACCTCAATGTGGATTCCATTATATTTAATTATGGAATTGAAAACACCCCACATGTCATTATCTAAAGGGAGCTACTTTCCAAAGGTAGGTGTTCCTTAGGTTTGTACCTACGATACATAAAATTATACATTTGTCGAGAGGATGGGAGGCCATACGCATCACATCAAATTGGGTGAATTATTTCCTTCTCCAGGACTCTCTTATAGATTTATGATTTTATTGTTAATCCATATTAATTTACCAAGTATCACATAGGTTTTCCTTTAAATTTAAAATAAATTATTAGCTTCTGTGAGATTTCGAATCATTTTTATGTATTCTAGGTTCTTCATTAATGGAGACATCATTATATATTTGAGGTTCTCTATCAATGTTATAATCTCATATACTATTTAGATATTATTTTAACCATTGTTATGATAATACTCGTTTTTAATCCATTTAATGGGGAACTCTGGAATTTATTATCATCTACAGAGATGAAAGCTTATTTTGAGTTGGAATTGTACCAATAAATGGGATAACTATATATCATTTGGAAAGGAATTAGAACCCTCATAGTTTAGTTCTACCTAATGGGACACATTATACCTTTTGAGGTCATGTGATAATGGCTTGGCCGTATAGTTTAATGTCATGTGGTAAGGACGTATATGATAAAGGTTCTTAGTCAAATATTAGTGTGGGACTTATGCCTAATCAGCCTAAGGAACATGGAAAAGATATGAGTTTCCATGTTGGATTAGATTTTGTTGGTTATACGGCCCATGAATAATAGATTTTATTTGAAGTGTTGGTTTTGAACCACATGGAGGCTTCCTACATATCCCATTTCGATGGGTATCAAAGACCATGTAGATTGATAAAATTTAAATAGGCTCAATTCGGGGAATACTCCTAAGGAGGATACCCATATTAAGGGAATTCGGGTTGGATTCCCAAAGAGTATATCTTGTGATCTCAGTCCCTAGTGATGGCTTCCAACTCATCCCAATTATGGTGGGAATCAGAGATATCGTAGTTCAATCATATGAGGTGTTTGTATAATTTTTTCATCATAAAAATCTATAATCCCACACGAGTCATGCTCGGTGTGAAAAACAAAATTTTGTCAATGATTCCACAATGGCACACAGGAACACTTTTCCTCCTCCACTAGGGTAAGAGGATAGGCCTACGGTGGTGAGGGTGGACATGAATGATAGTGGGAGATGGCATGGTGAAATGAACTATTCAATGTGGGATGAAATTGGAGGTCATGTGGCATAGAACATAGAATATTAGGGACTTACCTCAGCAAGAGTTCCCGGATTGGATCCCAAGAGAGGAGGGAGACTTATCCTTTGTCTGAATGGAAAAGAAAGTGTAACCCTCTCTCTCCTTAATGGGAACTGGAGGCTCTAAGTCTTAGAGATGAGAAGGGGAGGTCATGACCCAAACCCTATTCCTCCAAACCAGGAACATCCAAACACTTTTCATGGGATATTTCCCATGTGACTGTGATTACAAAAACCCAAATACACTCCTTGAAACCAAAATCAATTGTTTAACAAATGTTGGAAACCATTGATTGAGGACATAAAAACGCAAATAAGAGACACGCTGAAGTTCCCTTACCAAAGTTTTGATAAGTCAGAAGGATTTGGTGGAGGTTTCAACATAATACATTTTTGAAAAATGAGATAATGAAGATGAATCCATTCCATGAATGTCATTGAAGAAGACTTGATGAGAGGCTAGTATATGTTGAATGGATAAGGTGAATCAATGAATGGCACATAAGTAGGTATCTGGAGTGCAGGTATGGGTGAAAAAGTAGGCTAGGGTGAGCTGATGTAAGCTTATGTGATGAACAACATGGATGTTAATACTTGGGTGTGATTTTACTCAATCCATCAAGATTATGCAGAGGTATTCTTGGACGTGGGGTGCTCTAGTGTCATTGAGAGGAATGGATGGTGTGCAAGTGTTTCTGATTTAGGGAGGTTTGGAACTTTAGGTGCACAAGTGTTATGGACTGAAAACACTAAAGTGACATCATTCCTATGATCCTCCTTCAATTTCTCCACTCTAGGTGTTAAGGAACTTCCTTGATGTTTTTGGAAGACTTGGGAGAAGTACTAGGGTGACCAGAGCAGCAATTAGGCATCAAGGAAATTCAACCATAAAAATGGAGGGCCCAAGGGTCTATTTATAGGCCAATAAGTGACCCTAGTTGAATAGTGACCTAGTGCGCATGTGGCTTACCTGCTAGAAATGCGGCACGTAAGTAGCTTGAACGCAGATGGAGCCTTGGATTTACGGTGGTGATCTAAATTTCATGTCTTTGAAAATCCTGATTTTATTCATATATTTTCTCCTCTTTTTTCTATGGAATTTTCCTTTGTCACTTTTTATTTCCATTATAGAACGATGTGAAAACATCCTTAAAAATAATTAAATACCCTAAAGGATCATAAAAACCCTAAAACACCCTAATGTACCATGAAACTATAAAATAATAAAGGATCCGAAAAACCCTAATGGAACGTATAAACCCTATAACCCTATTGAAATATAAAACCACCAAAACACCTAAATCCCAATAAACCCCTTAAAGCACTAAAATTCCCTAAAAATCCCTAAGAACCCTATAAAACCATTTATACCTGAAAACCCAAAAAACCTCAACACCAAAAAAACATAAAAGGCCAAAAATCCCATCAAAACCGCTAAAATCTCTAAAATTCCAAAAAACCCTATAAGTTCCAAAGAATCATAAAACCCCTTAAAGGACATTAAAAGAACATAAAACCCCTAAAAACATTAAAAGATCCTAAAATTCATAAAAACACCAAACCCCCTAAATCCCCTAAAGAACCCAAAACCCCCATAAAACCCCATAAATAACTAAAAAACCCAAAAAGCTCAAAAACCATAAAACCTAAAATCTCTATAAACCCCTTAAAACCCTTAAAACCCTTAAAACCAATTAAAACACTTAAACCCCATAAAACCAAAAAACATATAAAAACCTATAAAAATCATTAAATCCTAATAATAATAAACACAAAAGAACCATACAACAACTAAATGTTCCACCACCCAGACACCATAAAAATCCCCCAAAACACTAAATACACTATAACCCCTAAAAATACTAAAAACAAAAAAACCATGAAAACCAATAAAAAACCCAAAAGACCCTAAAAAAAATTTAAACCCATAAACCTATAAAAATAATAATGTCCATAAAATGCATAAAAACAACAAAAATACTTCTAAAACCCTTATAAATCTATAGAAAACAACTATTGTATTTTCTGAGGCCCTAAAAACAGTAAAATTCCTCATATATCAGAAAACTACTAAATGCACTAAAAACCCTTAAAACCACTAAAAACCCTAAAATCCCAAAAAAAACTTAAAAACCAAAAAAATACTTAAAAAACCTAAAGTTCCTTATGAAGCTCTAAAAACAAGAAATTCATAAAAGATCCTAAAACCACTAAATGCACTAAAAACCATTAAAAACAAAAAAAAAATCACATATCCTAAAACCTCTTAAATCCTTATAAACCCACTAAAATAACTGTAAAAAATAAATACACCATAAAAATATCTTAAATCCCTAAAACCCTAAAAATACTCCCCATAGAAAACCTTAAAACCCAAAAAAACTCTAAATACCCTTAGACATCGTAAAAATCCCAAAAAACCCTAAAACCCTAAATCTAAAATAATAATTACAAATAACCCAAAAAATAAAAAGAAAACATAAAGTCCCTAAACACCTAAAAACTCCTTTGGCACCAAAAAATCATATTGCCTCCTAAAAACACTAATAAAACCTAGAAATGGATAAAATAAAATAAAACGCCTTAACACCCAAATATATTTCAAAAAATTAAAACTGTAAAAACAACTAAATACCCCGAAAACCTTGAAACACCAAAAAACTAGAATAAAATTAAAAAACCAAAAATCTAAGAAAAACTATAAAACTATAAAAAATACTAGAAAAAACCCTAAAACCGACAAAAAACTGTAAAAAATGCAACAACACTAAAAATACCAAAAACCATAAAAATTATTAAAACACTAAAATTATTAAAATTCCAAAAACCTAAATACCCTAAAACACTAATAACCATAACCCCTCCCAAATAAAACCATAAAACACCAAAAATTCCAAAAATTCATACAAACTCTACAACCCTAAATAACATTAAAACCCATAAAATTAATAAAACCCTCCAAAAAATCATAAAACCAGTTGAAAAACCTAAAAACATAAAAAAAACTATACCCTAAAACTATACACCCTAAAATCTTACCCCTACACCCCATACCCAACACCCTAAACCTAAACCCAACACCCTAAACCATATACTCAACACCCAAAACCTAAAACCCAAAACACTACACCTAAAACCCAATACCCAACTACCAAAACCCTAAACCATACACCCTATACCCTATACCCTATTCTGTAAAACCAAAATCTTATACTCTAAACCCTACACCCTATACACTACACTAAACACTACACCCTAAACCATATATCCTTCACCCTAAAACTAAACCCTAAACCTTATACCAGAATACCCATGCCCTATACCTTAAGACTCAAAACCTCCACCGAAAACCAGAAACCCTATGCCATACAACCTATACCCTACAGCCTGAACCCTAAACCCCATAGCCTAAACCCTATACCCTACACATAAAACCCTAAACCATACAACCTAAACCATATAAGCTAAGCCCCATACCCAATACCCAAAACACAGCACCATATACCCCTATCCTCTACTGTACACCCTAATCACAAGACCCTAACCCCTATACCATAATCCCCATACCCTATACCCAAAAGCCTACACTCAACACCTAATACCTTATACCCTACACCCTAAACCCTAAACCCAACATCCTAAACAATAAACCCAACAAACTAATCCTTAAACCATAAACTCAAAACACTATACCCTACCCCAAAATCCAAAAACAATATACCTTAAACACTACACCATACAACCTTAAACCGATACCCGACAACATAAACAATAAAATCCCACAAAACCTTAAAAACACTAAAAACCATAAAAACCCACAAATCCCAATAAAACTCCTAAAAACTCTAAACACCACAAAAAATATAAAAACCCTAATGAACCTAAAATCTCTATAAATATATAAAACCCTAAAAAATGAAATAATATAAAAACCATAAGAAAAACCTATGAACCGTAAAAAACTATCAATCCCATTAAAAACCCAAAAACCATAAAAACCGAAAAATCATGAAAACCCTTAAAACACCAAAATCCCCCTAAAAACCATAAAAGCAAAAATAAAATTTAAAACCCTAAAAAATCCGTAAATTATCTAAAAATCCCTATCATATCTAACAGAACCTACTCTAAAACCCATAAAAACCATAAAAACCAAAAAATTCCAAAAAGGTAAAAAAACATTAAACCCTTAGAACCCTAAAGTACTATACAAAACCTAATAAACCCATACAAACCCTAAAATCTCTAAAGGAAACTAAAAAGCCTAAAAATCCCAAAAAAAATCCTAAATACCACAAATACCAAAAATATTATGAATAACCATATAAACCTTAAAATCCCTAAAACCTCTAAAAGGATCTAAATACCCAAACAACACTTAAAACCCCCAAACAATCCCTAAAGGTCCATAAAATCCATAAAAGAGCCAGGGGTTCCTATGAACCCTAAAAGATAGTAAAACCCCTAAACCCCACCCCCTAAATGACCCTAAGAAACCCAAAAACCCCTAGAAGACCTAAAAACCCCAAAAACCCTAATGGGCCATAAAAACTATAAACCCTAAAAAACCCATAAAATCCCTAATGGATCATAAAACCCTAACAAACCCTTAAATGAATGTAAAAACCCAAAAAATATTAAAAATACCCTAAAACTCCCTAAAACTATAAAAGATCCTAAAAACCAAAAAACACCATAAACGGCCATAAAAATAATAAAAACCCTTAAAAGACAGTAAAACCCCTTAATAGCCTAAAAACCCTAAAACCTCAAAATACACTAAAAGACCTTAGAACCCTAAAAATATTAAAAGACCAAAAATTAGTAAAAAACCTTAAAACCCACAAGAAACACAAATGGCCAAAAAACCACTGAAAACATAAATACTATAATGAAAAATCATAAATACTCCTAAAACCCTAAAAACCATAAAATGATTAAAAAACCATAAAATACTAAGAAAAAAAATTCAGGAAAACCATAAAAACTCAAAAATACTAGAAAAATCTCAAAAATCCTAAAACACTAAAAACCCTAAAAACCATAAAACCCATAAAACACCCCATAAAACACCCCAAAAAACAACTAAAACCCCTTAAACCCCTTAAACCGTTACTAACTCTAAAAAACCTAAAAACTCCTAAGATCCCTGAAAATCAATAAAATGAAAAAAACGCCTTAAAACCCCAAAAAACACTAAAAACATCAAGAAACCATAAAAACACTTAAACCCCTAAAAACAATGATATCCATAAGAACACTAAGTACCCTAAAACCCAAAAAACCACAAAAAAACCTAAAAACCCAAAAAAAACATGAGAAAACACTGAAAACCCTAAAACCCCCTAAAACCCTAATAGTCCCTAAAAATTCAAACACCCCCCAAACCCTAAAACTCATAAAAACCTTAAAAACCCTAAATAAACTTAAAAACCCTAAAATCACAAAAAACACTAAAATCTAAAAAACCATTAAAAATAAAGAAAGACATAAATACCCCTAAAATCCCTAAAAACATAAAAACAATGAAAATACCTGAAAACACTAAAAACCAAGAAAATGTAAAAACCACTAAAACCCTAAAAAACAAAAAAACCCTAAAACTAAAGAAAGGCATCAAAACCCCTAAAAACTCCCCAAACCAACAGAAATCATAAAAACCATAAAAAATTAAAATCTTAAAAACAAAAAAAACCAATAAATCCATAAAAACCTAAAAACCATTTAAACCCTAAAAATTCGTTAAAACCATAAAAATTCCATAAAAATACTAAATACCCCTTAGAGCAGTAAAATCCTAAAAACCATAAACCATATTACCTAGACCCCAAACCATAAACCCCACACCATAAACCCTAACCCTTATACCCTAAACCATACACCTAAATCGAATACCCTACACAGTAAACCCTAATGTGTGAACCCTTCACCCTAAACCCCACACCCCAAACCCTATACTATACACACTAAACCCTAAACCATACACCCAAAACCATAGACCCCATACCCTAAACCCTAAACCCAACACCTTAAACTTAATACCCTACCCCATAATCGCTTAACCATATACCCAACACAATAACCCTTTACCATATACCCTAAACCCCAAACCCTACAACTGAAACCCTATACCCAACACCCTAATATATAAAGCCTATACACAAAACCGTGTACCACACACCCTAAACCCTAAACCCTAAACCACACACCCCAAAACCTATACCCTAAACCTACAAATCTAATCATAACACCCAAAACCCTAGACCTTACACACTAAGAAATGAACTCCATAGTATAAAACCTACACTAAACACCTTAAACCCCATACTGTACACCCTAAAACCTATACCTAAACCGAAAATTATATCCCAAATACCAAAATCCCCGTACTCAACACCCTAAACCAATTATATATTCCCTAAAAACTAAACCCTACACTGTAAACACATTAAACAGTACACTAAACCATACACCATAGAACCTACACCCTAAAAACTAAACAATGCACCCTAAACCCTACACCCTACACCCTATACCTAACACACTAAACCCTAAACTCTAAACACAAAACTCTTAAACCTAAATCCAATACCATACACCCAAAAACCTATATCGTACACTCTAAACCACATACCCTATACAATACACCTTAAACATAATAACCTGCCACCTAAACCCATACCCAAACACCCTAAAATCACTAAAACACTAAAAACACTAAAAACCACAACACCCAATAATAACCATAAAACCCATAAATCACCAAAGAAAACAGTAAAACACCATAAAATATAGAATAAACCAATAAATAACCTAAAACCCCTAAAAATCAAGAAAACCTAAAACCATAAAACCCTTAAAACAATGAAAAATCTAAAAAACACCCTAAAACTTAAAAAACCATAAAAACCCTAAAACCCTTAAAAACAGTAAAAGCATAAAACCTCTATCAAACCAAAATTCCCTAAAAAACCCAAAAACCCTCAAAGAACACAAAATCCCGTATAACAATACAAAAAATAAAATCTAAAAAACCCTAGAAAACTAAAAACCCTAAAACCAGTAAGAATCTTAAAACCCTAAAATCCTATAAAAATGAAAACACCATAATAACCCTAAAAATGAAAAAATACGAAAAATCATAATAATTTAATCCCTAAAACATAAAATATACACCGAAACCCTATAATGAATTCCAATAACTCTATACCCTATACCCTATAAACTATACACTACACCCTAACCCATAAACCCTAAACCCTATACCAGAAACCCTATACCCAGCACACTAAACCCAAAACCCGACACCCTAAACCCCATATACTACATCAAAAACCTTAAAACCTATATTCTAAACCCTAGACCTTGTACCATAGACCCCAAATCCAACACCCTAACATGATACCCTACACCCTAACATGATACCCTACACCCTAAACCATGAACCATACTACCTATATAGTATACATGATGCCCTAAACTCTATACCATGCACCCAAAAACTTATACCATACACCCTAAAACCATTACCATACACAATAACCCCAATAACCTACACCCTAAACCCCATAATCAACTTTCTAAAATCTATAACTTATATTGTAAACCCTACACCCTAAACCCTAAATTCTAATCCATTCACCCTAAACCTTATACCCTACACCACAAACCCTTTACCCTACTCCC
Source organism: Viscum album (assembly GCA_963277665.1). Lineage (NCBI taxonomy): Eukaryota > Viridiplantae > Streptophyta > Magnoliopsida > Santalales > Viscaceae > Viscum > Viscum album. The sequence goes on along the minus strand of OY728152.1, from coordinate 871,800,717 downwards.
TAAACCCTACTCCCAACACCCTAAACGAAAAAACTAAAGCCCAAAACCCAAAACACTATTCCTTACACCATAAACCCTAAAACTTACAACATACACTCAATACCACAAACCCTAAATAACAAAACCTACACCCTAAACCCTAAACCCTACATCCAAAACCCTAACACTACACCCTAAACCATAAACCCTCCACCCAAAAACATATACCATAAACTCGAAAACCAAAACCACAACCGTACACCATGAACCCTACACCCTCAACCATAAACCCATAAACCTACACCCTAAACCCCAAATTCTACATGCTGAACCCCTTACCCTGCACCCCAAACCCTATCACCTACACCCTAAACACTAAACCCTACATCCTTAAACCTATTTCTTACATCATAAACCCTAAACACTATACCCTATAACCTACAACCAACACCATATACCCTATACCATAAATCCTACACCCTAAACCCTATGACCCCACCTTCAAACCTAAACCCCATACCACTATACAAAATCCCTACATTGTATACCCTATACCCTACACCCAAAACCCAAAACCCTATAGCCTAAACCTTATACCCCACTCAATAAACAATAAATCATACACCCTAAATCCTATATAACGCACCCTATACTCTATAACATGACCCTAAACACTATACTAAACACCCTATACCCAATACCCAAAATCCTAAACCCTAAAAAAATCCCCAAACCAAAAAAACCTAAAAACCTTCAAATCTCTAAAACCCCTTTGAAAACTATAAAACCCTAAAAAACACTAAAACCCTAAAAAGTGAAAAAAAACCCCAACACCCTAAGAATACCATAAAATAATTTAAAAACCCCTCAAAACCCTAAAAACATAAAAACACAAATATATCCTAAAAATAGTAAAAACCCTTAAAACTCTAAAAATCCCTAAAAACCCAAAACCACTGATAACCTAAAAAACACTAAAAAACATAAAAACATATAAAAACCAAAAAGCATAAAACATACATCAATCCCTAAAACCCAAAAAAACCATATAGACCCCCTAAGAAATTAATGGCCCTAAAATATTCTAAAAATTGTAAAAAGTCCAAAAACCCCAACAAAAAACTAAAATTCCTAAAAACCCTAAATTCCAAAAACAAATCCCCTAAAACTCCTAAATACCGAGAAAACACTAAAACTACTATAAACCCTAAAAATTCCAAAAACCCCTAAAAGACTCTAAAACCCTAATACTTCCTAAAATTCCAAAAAATAACTTAAATGACACTAAAATCACTATAACCCAAAAAACCCTAAAAAACTAAAAGAATGATAAAGCCCCTAATACCACTTAAATGATCCTCACATATCCTAAAACCACTAAAAACCCCCTAAGAGACCCTAAAAACTATAAAAAATCCCAAAAAGGATCTAAAAAAACTAAATCCCAAAAAAAACTAAAAAGTATAAAAAGACTAAAAGATCCTAGAAACAATAAACAATATTATAACCACAAGCCCCATGGAACCCCTAAAAGCCACCCCCCCCCCCAAAAAAAGCCCAAAAAATACCCTAAATAACACTAAAACCCATAATAGACATGAAAAACCCTTAAACCCCAAAATAACCCTAGAAACCATAAAATACCTTAAAACCATATAAGACCCTAAAACCCTAAAAACCCTAGAAAGCCTAAAATAACCTAAAATCCCCTAAAAACCATGAAACATAAAAAACCCTTAATGCCCTAAAAATCTTAAAAACACAAAAAACCAGAAAAACATTGAAACCCAAAAAGCCAACCCCCCACACAAACTTCTTAAACCCCCCCCCCCAAAACGTTAAATAGCCCTCCATAACCAAAACCCCTAAAAATATTTAAAGAAAATAAATTCCTTAAAAACCAGAAAACCTTAAAAGCCCTTAAGGATCGAAAAACCCTAATATATCCCAAAATGATGCTAAAACCCCTAAATCCTCTAAAAGGCCATAGAAACACATACCCACCTAAAACCCTAAAAGATCATGAAAATCCTAAGACACAAAATGGCCATAAATACTTTTAAACCCATTAAAATTCCATAAAAACGACAAAACCCTAACAACTATAAATCCTTATCCCCCTCCCCAACCCCCAAAAATTCCTTAAAACACATTAAAGATAACAAGGACCATAAAAGTGGAAAAAACATAAAACCCTAACATCCCAAAATACCCTAAAAACAATAAAAACTAAAAAAAAACCTAAAACCCTGAAAAAACCTTCAAGACCTAAATATCATAAAAATATATTAAAAACATGTAAACCCCTTAAAAATTAAAAAATATAAAAACACTAAAAATTATAAAATCCCTAAAACAACTAAAACTCTAAAAACCCAAAAAAATCTATAAAAACATGAAATCACCCCCAAAACCCTAAATACCTCTAAACCACTAAAAACCCTTAATACCCCTAAAATTCATAAAAAAATCAAAAAACCATAGAAACCATAAAAACTAAAAAACACCAAAAATCCCTAAAAACCCCTAAATAATCATAAAAATTCCTCAAAAACCTAAAAACATAAAAAAATTATATAAAATGACCTTAAACCCTAAAAACCCATTAAAATCCTAAAAACCATTAAAACCCCAAAACCCCTAGAAAACCCAAAATTCCATAAAACACTAAAACCACTAATAACCCCTAAAAACTAAAAAACACTAAAACCCCCTAAACTGATAGAAAACTAAAAATACCTAAAAACCCAAAAACTCTAAAAACCCTAAAAACCATAAAATAAAAAACCCTAGAAGAACTAAAAACCCAAACCCCAAAAAATTTCTAAATACCAAAAAACATAAAACCCCTAGAACCCAAGAAAATATAAAAACACGTAAAACCATAAAAACACTAAAAACTATAAACCAAACTAAAGCCCCTAAATACCATAAATACCCTAAATGACACATAAAACCCCTTAAATAACATAAATATCATAATAATGGTGAAGTCCCATAACACAGTAAAGTAAATGTGAAACACTAAAACCACTAAAAATCCAAAAAACTCTAAAAAACTGAAAAATCAAAAATACCCAAACCCCCGTAAAACACTAAAATAAATAAATCAATAACAAAAACCCCAAAACCCAAAACCCCATGAAAAACCATAAAAACCCCAAATACCCAAACAAACCCAAAAAACCCCAAAACCCTGAAAACCCCTAAAAAATATCTAAAAGAACCCAAAAATAACCAACACTTTTCTTGGGTGAATTTTCCATGGGACTATGATTATACAAACCCAAAGACACTCCTTGAAACAAAAAAACCATTGTTTAAAAAATATTGGAATCCTTTTACTAAGGACATAAAAATGCAAATTGGAGACACGCTGATGTGTCGTTCCCAATGGTTTGATAAGTCAGAAGGTTTTGGTGGAGGCTTTCGCATAATACCTTTCGGAAAAGGGAGATAATGAAGAAGAATCTATTCCATGAATGTAATTGAAGATGGCTTGATGAAAGGCTAGTACATGTTGATTGGATAAGGTGAATCAAAGAATGGCACAGAAGTAGGAATATGGAGTTCTTGTATGGGTGAAAACGTAGGCTAGGGTGACATGATGTTAGCTTATATGATGAACAACCAGAATGTTAATACATGTGTGTGTTTTTACTCAATCCATCACGAGTATACACAGGTATTCTTGGAAGTGGGGTGATCTATTTTCATTGAGAGGAATGGATGGTGTGCAAGTGTTTATGATTTAGGGAGGTTTGGAACATTAGGTTCACAAGTGTTATGGATTGTAAACACTAAAGTGACATTATTCCTATGTTCCTCCTTCAATTTCTCCACTCTAGGTGTTAAGGAACGTCCTTGAAGTTTTTGAAAGTCTTGGGAGAAGTACTAGGGTGACCAGAGTACCAATTAGGCATCAAGGTAATTCAACCGTACAAATGGAGGTCCCAAGGGTCTATTTATAGACCAATAAGTGACCCTAGGTGAATAGTGACCTAGAGCGCATGTGGTTTTCCTACTAGAAATGTGGTACGTAAGTACCTTGCATGCTGACGGAGCCTCAACCTTACGGGTGTGATCCAAATTTCATGTCTTTGAAAATCCTGATTTTATTCATGTATTTTCTCCCTTTTTTCTATGGAATTTTCCTTTGTCACTTTTTATTTCCATTATGGAATGAAGTGAAAACATCCTAAAAAATAATAAAATACCATAAAGGATCATAAAAACCCTAAAACAACCTTGAGTTCCATGAAACTATAAAATCGTAAAGGATCCTAAAAACCCTAATGGAATGTAAAAACCCCTATAACCCTATTGAATCATAAAACCACAAAAAACACCTAAATCCCAATAAACCCCCTAAACCACTAAAATTCCCTAAAAATCCCTAAGAACCATATAAAACCACTTATACCCGAAAACCCAAAAAAACACCTCAACACCAAAAAAAACATAAAAGACCAAAATTCCCCTCAAAACCCCTAAAATCTCTAAAATCCCAAAAAAACCCTATAAATCCCAACTAATTCTAAAACCCCTTAAATGAAATTAAAAGACCCTAAAACCACTCAAAACATTAAAAGATCCTAAAATTCATAAAAAAACACCAAAACCCCCTAAATCCCCTAAAGGACACAAAAACCCCACAAAAACCCCAGAAATAACTAAAAAACCCTAAAAACTCAAAATCCATAAAACCTCAAAACCCTAAATACCCCTTAAAACCCTTAAAACCAATTAAAACCCTAAAAACCCATGAAACCAAAAAAAAATATAAAAACCTATAAAAACCGCTCAATCCTAAAAAAAATAAACCCTAAAGAACTTTACCCCAACTAAACGCTCCACCACCTAGACACCAGAAAAATCCCCCAAAACACGAAATACACTTTAACGCCTAAAAAGGCTAAAAACCAAAAAAACATGAAATCCAATAAAAACCAAAAAGACCCTAAAAACCATTTAAACCCCTAAACCCCTAAAAATGATAAAATCCCTAAATTGCATAAAAATAACAAAAAAAATCCGAAAATCCTTATAAATCTGTAAAAAACAACTATTGTTTTTTAAGAGGCCCTTGAAAACATAAAGTTCCTCGTATATCAAAAAACCACTAAATTCACTAAAAACCCTTAAAACCACTAAAAACCCTTAAACCCCAAAAAACCTAAAAACCACAAAAATACTTAAAAAGCCTAATGTTCCTTATGAAGCACTAAAAACCAAAAATTCTTAAAAGATCCTAAAACCACTAAATGCTCTAAAAACCATTAAAAATCTAAAAAATAACATATCCTATAACCTCTTAAATCCTTATAAACCCACTAAAATAAGTGTAAAAAATAAATCCACCATAAAAAAATCTTAAAACCCTAAAACCATAAAAAAAACTCCCCATAAAAACCCTTAAAACCCCAAAAAAACTCTAAAACCCCTTAGACATCGTAAAAATCCAAATAAGACCCTAAAAACCTAAATCAAAAATAAAAATTCCAAAAAACAAAAAAAAATAGAAATAAAACATAAAGTCCCTAAACACCTAAAAACTTCTTTGGCCCCAATTAATCATATAGCCTCATAAAAAACACTAATATAACCTAGAAACATAAAAAATCATTAAAACCCCTTAACACCCAAAAATATTTTAAAATCAATTAAAATTTTAAAAACAACTAAATACCCATAAAACCCTGAAACATCAAAAAACTTGAATAAAATTAAAAACCCTAAAATCAAAAAAATCTATAAAACCATAAAAACACTAGAAAAAACCCTAAATCCCACAAAAAACTATAAAAAACATAACAACACTAAAAATACCCAAAATCATAAAAATTCCTAAAACACTAAAATTATTAAAACACTAAATACCAAAATACCCTAAAACACTAAAAACCCTAACCCCTCCCAAATAAACCCATAAAAACCCCAAAAAATGAAAAAATTCCTACAAACTCTACAAACCCTAAATAACATTAAAACCTAAAAAATTAATAAAACCCTCCAAAAAATCATAAAACCAGTTGAAAAACCTAAAAACATAAAAAACCAATACCCTAAAACTATACACCAAAAAATCTAACCCCTACACCCCAAACCCAACAACCTAATCCTAAACCCAACACGGTAAACCATATACTCAACACCCAAAACCCCAAACCGAAAATACTACACCTAAAACACAATACCCAACTACCAAAACCCTAATCCTTATACCCTAATACCTATACCCTACACCGTAAAACCAAAACCTTATACTCTAAAACCTACACCCTAAACACTACCCTAAACACTACACCCTACATCATATAGCCTTCACCCTAAAACTAATCCCTAAACCTTATACCGGTATCCCCATGCCCTATACCTTAAGACACAAACCCTCCACCGAAAACCATGAACCCTATACAATACACCCTATACCCTACAGCCTGAACCCTAAACCCCATAGCCTAAACCCTATAGCCTACACATCAAAGCCTAAACCATACTACCTAAACAATATAAGCTATGTCCCATACACAACACCCAAAACACAACACCATATACCCTATATCCTCTACCATACACCCTAATCCCAAAAACCTAAACCCTATACCATAATCCCCATACCATATACCCAAAATCCTACACTCATCACCTAATACCCTATACCCCACACCCCAAACCCTAAACCCAACATCCTAAACCATATACCCAACAAACTAATCCTTAAACCATAATCTCGGAACCTTATACCCTACACCAAAATCCCAAAACATTATACCTTAAACACTACACCATAAAACCTTAAACCTATACCCGAAAATATAAAGAATAAAATCCCATAAAACCATAAAAACACTAAAAACCATAAAACCCTCAAATCCCATTAAAACTCCTAAAACTCTAAACACCACAAAAAATCTAAAAAACCTAAAAAACCTAAAATCTCTATAAATATTTAAAACCCTAAAACATGAAAAACTATAAAACCCCTAAGAAAAACCAATGAACCATAAAAACCAATCAATCCCATTAAAACCCCAAAAACCTTGAAAAACGAAAAATCATGAAAACCCTTAAAACTCCAAAATCGCCCTAAAAACCCTAAAAGAAAAAATAAAATTTAAAACATTACAAAATACTTAAAATATCTAAAAAATCCCTAAAATCTCTAAAAAAACCTACCCTAAAACCCATAAAAACCTTAAAAACCATAAAATTCCAAAAAGGAAAAAAAACATTAAACCCATAGAACCCTAAAGTAATAAACAAACAATAATTAACCCATACAAACCCTAAAATCTCTAAAGGAAAATTAAATCCTTAGACTCCCAAAAAATCCTAAATACCAAAAATACCAAAAATATTATGAATAACCATATAAACCCTAAAATCCCTAAAACCACTAAAAGGCTCTAAATACCCAAACAACACCTAAAAACCCAAAACAATCCCTAAAGGTCCATAAAATCTATAAAACAACCAATGGTTCCTATGAAACCTAAAAGATAGTAAAACCCCTAAATCCCCACCCCCTAAATGTCCCTAAGAAACCCAAAAACCCCTAGAGGACCTAAAAACCCCAAAAACCCTGATGGGCCCTAAAAACTATAAACCCTAAAAAACCCAGAAAATCCCTAATGGATCTTAAAACCCTAACCAACCCCTAAGTGAATGTAAAAACCTAAAAAACCGTAAAAACACCTTACAACTCCCTAAAACCATAAAAGATCCTAAAAACCAAAAAATACCATAAAAACCATAAGAATAATAAAAAACCATAAAAGACCCTAAAACCCCTTAAAACCCTAATAACCATAAAACCCCAAAATACACTGAAAGACCTTAAAACCCTAAAAATATTAAAAGACCCAAAATTGGTAAAAAAACCTTAAAACCCAAAAGAAACCCAAATTTCCAAAAACCCCCTTAAAACATAAGTATTATAAATAATTAACCATAAATACTCCTAAAACCCTAAAAACATAAAAAGATCAAAAAACTATAAAACACTAAGAAAATAAAAATCCATGAAAACAATAAAAAATCGAAAATACTAAAAAAATATCAAAACTCCAAAAACACTAAAAACCCTAAAACCCCTAAAAACCCATAAAACACCCCAAAAACAACTAAAACCCCTAAAAACCCTTAAAACAGTACTAGATCTAAAAAACCTAAAAACACCTAAGATCCCTAAAAATCAATAAAATGAAAAAAAACCCCTTAAAACCCCAAAAAACCCTAAAACATCAAGAAACCATAAAAAAATTAAAACCCTAAAAACTCGGATATCCATAAGAACACTAAGTACCCAAAAACCCAAAAACCCCAAAAAAACATGAAAACGCAAAAAACTCTGAGAAAACACTGAAAACCCTAAACCCCCTAAAAAGCATAATAGTCCCTAAAAAATCAAACAACCCCAAAACCCTCAAACTCTTAAAAAACATTCAAACCCATAAATAAAATTAAAAAACCTAAAATCACAAAAAAAATCTAAAATCCAAAAAACCATTAAAAAAATAAAGAAAGACATAAATACCCCTAAAATCACTAAAAACAAAAAAACAATGAAAATACCTAAAAACACTAAAAAACCAAGAAAATGTAAAAACCACTAAAACCCTAAAAAAATAAAAAAAATCCTAAAAATAATGAAAGACATAAAAACCCCTAAAACTCCCCAAACCACCAGAAATCATAAAAACCATAAAAAATTAAAATATTAAAAACCAAAAAATCATAAAATGCATAAAAACCTAAAAACTGATTAATCCCCAAAAAATCGTAAAAACCGTAAAAATTCCAAAAAAATAATAAATACACCTAAGACCAGTAAAATCCTAAAAACCATAAACCATATAACCTAGACCCCAAACCATAAACCCCACACCTTAAACCCTAACCCTTATAACTTAAACCATACACCTAAATAGAATACCCTTCACCCTAAACCCCACACCCCAAACCCTATACTATACACCCTAAACCCTAAACCATACACCCAAAACCATAGAACCTAGTAACTAAACCCTAAAACCTACACCTTAAACCTAATACCCTAACCCCTAATACCTTAACCATATTCCCAACACAATAACCCTTTACCATACACCCTAAACCCCAAACCCTATAACTGAAACCCTATACCCAACACCCTAATCTATAAACCCTATACACAAAACCATGTACCATACCCCCTAAAACCTAAACCATACACCCCAAAACCTATACCCTAAACATAAAAATCTAATTCTAACACCCAAAACCCTAGACCTTACACACTAAAAAATGAACTCCACAGCATAAACCCTACACTAAACACCTTAAACCCCATACTCTACACCCTAAACCCTATACCCTAAACCCAAAATTATATCCCAAATACCAAAATCCCATTACCCAACACCCTAAACCAAATAAATATTCCCTAAAAAATTAAGCCTACACTTTAAACACATTAAACATTACACTAAACCATATACCATAGACCCTACACCCTAAACACTAAACAATACACCCTAAACCCTACACCCTACACCCTATACCTAACACACTAAACCCTAAACCCTAAACACAAAACTCTTAAACCTAAATTCTATACCATACACCCAAAACCCTATACTGTATACTCTAAACCACATATCCTATAAACAACCCATTAAACATAATAACCTACCACCTAAACCCATACCCAAACACCCTATAATCACTAAAACACTGAAAACACTAAAAATCACAAAACCCAATAATAACCATAAAACCCATAAAACACCAAAGAAAATAGTAAAACGCCATAAAATAAAGAATAAACCAATAAATAACCTAAAACCCCTAAAACTAAAGAAAACCAAAAACCATAAAAACCTTAAAACAAATAAAAATCCAAAAAACACCCTAAAAATGAAAAAACCATAAAACCCAAAAAACCCCTAAAAACACTAAAAACAATAAAAACAGAAAACCTCTATAAAACCAAAATTACCTAAAAACAAAAAAAACCCAAAAAACCTCTAAGAACACAAAATCCCATAAAACCATACAAAAAATAAAATACAAAAAACCCTAGAAAACTAAAAACCCTAAAACCAGTAAGAATCATAAAACCCTAAAATCATATAAAAACGAAAACACCATAATAACCCTAAAAACCAAAAAAATACCAAATAACATAATAATTTACTCCCTAAAACCTAAAATATAAACCGAAACCCTATACCAAATTCCCAAAACCATATACCCTATACCCTATAAACTATACACTACACCCTAAACCATAAACCCTAAACCCTACCCAGAAACCCTATACCCAGCACACTAAACCCATAACCTGACACCCTAAACCGCATATATAACATCAAAAACCTTAAAACCTATATTCTAAACCCTAGACCTTGTACCATAGACCCAGAATCCAACACCCTAACATGATACCCTACACCCTAAACCATAAACCCTACTCCCTAAATAGTGTACTTAATGCTCTAAACTCTATCCCATGCACCCAAAAACATATAACATACACCCTAAAACCATTACCCTACACAATATCCCCAATAACCTACACCCTAAATCCCATATTCAACTTGATAAACTCTATAACTTACATAGTAAACCCTACACCCAAAACCATAAATTCTAAACCTTTCACCCTAAACCATATTCCCAACACCATAAACCCTTCACTCTAAACGAAAAATCCCAAGCCCAGAACCCAAAATCATATTCCTTACACCATAAACCCTAAAACCTACAACATACACTCAATACCCTAAACCCTAAATAACAATACATGCACCCTAAACCATAAACCCTACATTCAAAACCCTAAACACTACACCATAAACCCAAAACCCAAAACCCTCCACTCAAAACCATATACCAAAAACCCCAAACCGTACACCATGAACCCTAAACCCTACACCCTAAACCCTAAACCGTTAAACCTACACCCTAAACCCTAAATCCTACATCCTAAACCCCTTACCTGGCATGCCATACTCTATCACCTACACCCTAAACACAAAACCCTACATCCTTAAACCTATTTCTTACACCATAAACCATAAGTCCTAAACACTAAAACCTACACCCAATACCCTATACCTTATACCATAAATCATGCACCCTAAACCCTATTCCCCCACCTTAAAACCTAAACCCTATACCACTATACAAAAACCCTACATTGTATACCCTATATCCTACCTCCGAAACCCAAAACCCTATAGCCTAAACCCTTTACCCCACACCCAAAACAATAAATCATACACCCGAAATCCTATATAACACTCCCTATACTCTATAACAGGACCCTAGACACTATACTAAAAATCTTATACCCAATACCCAAAATACTAAACACTAAAAAACCCCCAAACCAAAAAAAACCTAAAAACCTTAAAATCCCAAAAACCCCTTATAAACTATAAAACCATAAAAAACACTAAAACCGTAAAAAATGAAAAATAACCCCAACACCATAAGAATACCCTAAAAACATTAAAAAACCCCTCAAAACACCTAAAATCCCTAAAAACATAAAAACACAAATAAATCCTAAAAACAGTAAAAATAGTTAAAACTCTAAAATCCCTAAAAACCCAAAACCACTGATAACCCAAAAAAAACTAAAAACATAAAAACATATATAAAACCAACAAGTGTAAAACATAAAAAGCCCCTAAAACCCTAAAAACCTTTTAAAACCCCTAAAAAATTAATGGCCATAAATCTTCTAAAAATTGTAAAAAGTCCAAAAACCCCAACAAAATACTAAAATTGCTAAAAACGCTAAATACCAAAAAAATCCCCTAAAACATCTAAATACCCTAAAAAATCTAAAACTAATATAAACCCTAAAAAATCCTAAAACCCATAAAAGACTCTAAAACCCTAATATCTCCTAAAATCCCAAAAAATATCCTAAATGACCCTAAAATCCCAATAACCCTAAAGGACCCTAAAAAACTAAAAGAATGCTAAAACCCCTAAAACCAATTAAATGATCCTAACATAACCTAAAACCTCAAAAAAACCGTAAGAGACCCTAAAAACCATAAAAATTTCCAAAAACGGTCTAAAAAAACTAAAACTCCAAAAAAAACTAAAAACTCTAAAAAACGAAAAGATCCTAGAAACCATAAAAAATATAATAACCACAAGCCCCATGAAAACCCTAAACCTCCGCCCCCCAAAACCCAAAAAATACACTAAATAAAACTAAAACCCTTAATAGACATGAAAAAAAACTTAAACCCAAAAATAACACTTGAACCCATAAAATACCTTAAAAACCATTTAAGACCCTAAAACCCTAAAAACCCTAGAAAGCCTAAAATACCCTAAAACCCCCTAAAAACATTGGAACATAAAAAACCCTTAATGACCTAAAAATCAAAAAAACACAAAAAACCATTAAAACATTGAAACCCAAAAACCCAACCCCCACCCAAACTTTTTAAACCCCCTAAACCCCCCCCAAAACTTTAAACACCCCTCCATAACCAAAACCCCTAATAAATTTAAAGACATTAAATTCCTTATAAACCACAAACCCTAAAAGCCCTAAATGATCCAAAAACCCTAATATATCCCAAAAAGACACTAAAACCCCTAAATCCTCTATATGACCATAGAAACACATACCCACGTAAAACCCTAAAAGATCATGAAAATCCTAAAAGACACAAAATGGCCATAAAAACTTATAAAACCTTTAAAATTAAATAAAAACGACAAAACCCTAACAACTATAAATCCCTATCCCCCTCCCCCAACCCCCAAAAATACCTTAAAACCCATTAAAGATAAAAAAACCATAAAATTGAAAAAAACATAAAACCCTAACATCCCAAAATACCCTAAACCCCACAAATACTACAAAAACTATAAAAAACCTAAAACCGTGAAAAAACCTTCAAGACCTAAATATCATAAAAATATATTAAAAAACACTTAAACAACTTAATAATTAAAAACCTAAAAACCACTAAAAATTATAAAAACTCTAAACCAACTAAAACTATAAAAACCCAAAAAAATCCATAAAAACCTGAAATCACCCCCAAAACCCTAAACACCTATAAACCATTAAAAATCCTAAAGACCACTAAAATTTATAAAAACATAAATAAACCCTAGAAACCATAAAAAATTAATAACTCCAAAATTCCCTAAAAACCCCTAAATAATCATAAAAATTTATCAAAAAACAAAAAACATAAAAAGAAATATAAAATGACCTGAAACCCTAAAACCCCATTTAAATCCTAAAAAACATTAAAAACCCAAAACCCTTAGAAAACCCAAAATTCCCTAAAACACGGAAACAACTGTTAAACCCTAAAAACTAAAAAACACTAAAACCTCCTAAACCCATAGAAAACTAAAAATTCGTAAAAACCCAAAACTCAAAAAACCCTAAAAACATAAAAAACCAAAAAAACCCTAAAAGAACTAAAAACCCAAACCCCCCAAAAGTCCTAAATCCCTAAAAACATAAAACCCCTAAAACCCAAGAAACTATAAAAACACGTAAAACCATAAAAACAATTAAACCCATAAACCAAAATAAATCCCCTAAATACCATAAATACCCTAAATGACACATAAAACCCCTTAAATAACATAAATATCCTAATAATGGTGGATGCCCATAACACAGTAAATTATCTACGAAACACTAAAACCACTAAAAACCCAAAAAACTATAAATAACTGGAAAATAAAAAAAATACCCACACCCCCTTAAAACACTTAAATAAATAAATCAACACCAAAAACCCCAAAACCCAAAACCCCATGAAAAATAATAAAAAATCCCAAATACCAAAAAAACCCAAAAAAATGAAAAAATTCTAAAAACCCCTCAAAATAAAAATCTAAAAGAACCCAAAAATCTCCAACACTTTTCTTGGGAGAATTTTCCATATGACTGTGATTATAGAAACCCAAAGACACTCCTTGAAACCAAAACCTGTTGTTTAACAAATGTTGGAAAACATTGACTGAGGATATAAAAACGAAAATAGGAGACATGCTGATGTGCCCTTTCCAATGGTTTGATAAGTCAGAACGATTTGATAGAGGTTTCAACATAATAACTTTCTGAAAAGGGAGGTAATGAAGAAGAATCCATTCCATGAATTTCATTAAATACGGCTTGATGAAAGGCTAGTATATGATGAATGGATAAGGTGAATCAAAGAATGGCACAAAAGTAGGTATTTGGAGTGTAGGTATGGGTAAAAAAGTGGGCTACAGTGACCTGATGTTATATTTTGTGATGAACAACCGAGATGTTAATACATGGGTGGGATTTTACTAGATCCATCAAGAGTATGCACAGGTATTCATGGAAGTGGGGTGCTCTAGTTTCATTGAGAGGAATGGATGATGTGCACGTGTTTTTGATTTAGGGAGGTTTAGCACTTTAGGTGCACAAGTTTAATGGATTGAAAACACTAAAGTGTCATCATTCCTATGATCCTCCTTCAATTTCTCCACTCTAGGTGTTAAGGAACATCCTTGATGTTTTTGGAAGACTTTGGAGAAGTACTAGGGTGACCAGAGCAGCAGTTAGGCATCAATGAAATTCAACCATACAAATGAAGGGCCTAAGGGTCTTTTTATTGGCCAATAAGTGACCCTAGGTGAATAGTGACCTAGCGGGCATGTGGTTTTCCACTAGAAATGTGGCGTGTAAGTGCCTTACACACCGACGAGGCCTCGGCTTTATGGGGGTGTTCCAAATTTCATGTCTTTGAAAATCCTGATATTATTCATGTATTTTCTCCCCTTTTTTCTATGGAATTTTCCTTTGTCACTTTTTATTTCCATTATGGAACGAAGGGAAAACATCCTTAAAAATAATAAAATACCCTAAAGGAACATAAAAACCCTAAAACACCCTAAAGTACCATGAAACCTTAAAATCATAAAGGATCCTAAAAACCCTAATGGAACGTAAAACCCAATAACCCTATTGAAACATAAAACCAAAAAAAAACACCTAAATCCCAATAAACCCACTAAAAACACTAAAATTCCCTAAAAATCCCTAAGAACCTTATAAAACCATTTATACCTGAAAAGCCAAAAAAACACCTCAACGCCAAAAAAAACGTAAAAGACCAAAAATCCCCTCAAAACCCCTAAAATTCCAAAAACCCTATAAGTCCCAACTAATCATAAAACCCCATTATGGACATTAAAAGACCCTAAAACCCCTCAAAACATTAAAAGAGCCTACAATTCATAAAAAAACATGGAAACACCCTAATTTTACTAAAGGACCCTAAAACACCATAAAAACCCCATAAATAACTAAAAAACTCTAAAAACTCAAAAACCATAAAACATCAAAACACTATAAACCCCTTAATACCCTTAAAACCAATTAAAACCCTAAAAACCCATAAAACCGAAAAAGCATCTTAAAACCTATAAAAACTACTAAATCCTAAAAACAATAAACCCTAAAGAACCTTACAATAACAAAACACTCCACCACCCAGACACCATAAAAAACCCCCAAAACATTAAATACACTATAACCCCTAAAAAGACTAAAAACCAAAAAACCCTGAAAACCAATAAAAAACCCAAAAGACCCTAAAAACATTTAAACGCCTAAACCCCTAAAAATCATAAAATCCCTAAAATTCATAAAAACAACAAAAAAATCCTAAAAACCTTATAAATCTGTAAAAAACAACTATTGTTTTTTATGAGGCCCTAAAACCCATAAAATTACTCATATATCAAAAAACCACTAAATGCACTAAAAACCCTTAAAACAACTAAAAACCCAAAAATCCCAAAAAACCACAAAAACCACAAAAATACATAAAAAGCCTAGAGTTACTTATAAAGACATAAAAACCAAAAATTCCTAAAAGATTTTAAAACCAAAAAATTCTATAAAAACCATTAAAACACTAAAAAATTAACATATCCTAAAACCTCTTAAATCATTATAAACCCTCTAAAATAACTGTAAAATATAAATCCAACATAAAAAATCTTAAAACCCTAAAAAAACTTCCCATAGAAACCATTAAAACCCTAAAAAACTCTAAAAAACCTTAGACATCGTAAAAATCCCAAATAACCCTAAAAACATAAATCTAATATAAAAATCCCAAAAATCAAAAAAAAATCGAAAGAAAACATAAAGTCCCTAAACACATAAAAACTCCTTTGGAACCAAAAATTAATATATCCTCCTAAAAACACTAAAAAAACCTAGAAATGAATAAAATCATAAAAACCCCTTAACACCCAAAAATATTTTAAAAACAGTTAAAACTGTAAAAACAACTAAATACCTCTAAAACCCCGAAACACCAAAAAACTTGAATAAAATTAAAAACCCTAAAATCCAAAAAAAAACTATAAAACCATAAAAAACACTAGAAAAAACCGTAAAACCGACCAAAAACTATAAAAAACATAATAACACTAAAAATACCCAAAACCATAAAAATTCCTAAAACACTAAAATGATTGAAATGCTAAAAACCAAAATACCCTAAAAAACTAAAAACCCTATCCCCTCCCAAATAAAACCATAAAAACCCCAAAAATTCCTAAAATTCCTACAAACACTACAAACCTAAATAACATTAAAACCCAAAAAATTAATAAAACCCTCCAAAAAATCATAAAACCAGTTGAAAAACCTAATAACATAAAAATACAATAACCTAAAACTATAAACCATAAAATCTAACCCCTAAACCCCAAACCCAACAACCAAAACCTAAACCTAACACCCTAAACTGTATACTCAACACCCAAAACCCAAAACCCAAAACACTACACCTGAAACCCAATACCCAACTACCAAAACCCTAAAACATACACCCTAAACCCTATACCCAACACCATAAAACCAAAACCTTATACTCTAAACCCTACACCCTAAACACAACCCTAAATAGTACACCCTATACCAAATAGCCTTCACCATTAAACTAAACCCTAAACCTTGTAACGGAATCCCCATGCCCAATACCTTAAGACACAAACCTTCAACTGAAAACCATGAACCCTATACCATACACCCTATACCGTACAACCTGAACCCTAAACCGCATATCCTAAACCATATACCCTACACATCAAACCCTAAACCATACAACCTAAACCATATAAGCTAAGCCCCATACCCAACACCCAAAACACAACACCATATACCCTCTATCCTCTACCGTACACCCTAATCCCAAGACCCTAAACCCTATACCATAAGCCCCATACCCTATACCCAAAAGCCTACACTCAACACCTAATACCCTATACCGTACACCCTAAACCCTAAACCCAACATCCTAAACCATACACCCAACAATCTAATCCTTAAACCATAAACTCGAAACCCTATACCCAACACCAAAATCCCAAAAAAATATACCTTAAACACTACACCATACAAACTTAAACATATACTCTACAACATAAACAATAAAATCCCATAAAACCTAAAAACGCTAAAAACCATAAAAACCCCCAAATCCCATTAAAACTCCTAAAAACTCTAAACACCACAAAAAATATAAATACCCTAACAAACCTAAAATCTCTAAAAATATTTAAAACCTAAAAACATGAAAAACTATAAAACCCATAAGAAAAACCTTTGAACTGTAAAAACTGATCAATCCCATTAAAACCCCCAAAACCATAAAAACCGAAAAATCCTGAAAACCCTTAAAACACCAAAAATCCCCTAAAAACCCTAAAAGAAAAAATAAAATTCAAAACACTATAAAATCCTTAAAATATCTAAAAATCCATATCATCTCTAAAAAAAATACCCTGAAACCCATAAAAACCATAAAATTCCAAAAAGGTAAAGAAAAACATTAAACCCTAAGAACCCTAAAGTACTATACAAACCCTAATAAACCCATACAAACCCTAAAACCTCTAAAGTAAACAGAATCCAAAACTCCCAAAAAATTCTAAATACCAAAAATACAAAAAATATTATGAAAAACCATATAAACCCTAAAATCCATAAAACCTCTTAAAGGCCCTAAATACCCAAACAACACCTAAAAACCCAAAACAATCCCTAAAGGTCGATCAAATCCATGAAATAGCCAATGGTTCCTATGAACCCTAAAAGACAGCAAAACCCTGAAACCCCCACCCCCTAAATGACCCTGAGAAACCCAAAAACCCCTTGAGGACCTAAAAACCCCAAGAACCTTGATGGGCCCTAAAACCAATAAACCCTAAAAAACCCATAAAATCCCTAATGGATCATAAAACCCTAACAAACCCCTAAATGAATGTAAAAACACAAAAAATACTTAAAATACCCTAAAACTCCCTAAAACCATAAAAAAAGCCAAAAAACCAAAAAAAAGACCATAAACGAACATAAAAATAATAAAAACCGCTAAAAGTCCCTAAAACCCATTAACACCCAAGAAACCATAAAACCCCAAAATACACTAAAAGACCCTAAAACCCAAAAAATATTAAAAGACCCTAAATTAGTAAAAAACCTTAAAACCCAAATGGCCCAAAAACCCCTTAAAACATAAATACAATAAAAAGAAAAAAACCAAAAATACTCCAAAACCCCTAAAAACATAAAAAGATCAAAAACCCATAAAACACTAAGAAAATAAAAAACCATGTAAACCATAAAAACTCGAAAACACTAAAAAAATCTCAAAACTCCTGAAACACTAAAAACCCTAAAAAACTTTAAACCGGTACTAACTCTAAAAAACCTAAAAACCCCAATAATCTCTAAAAATCAATAAAATTCAAAAAAAACCCTTAAAACCCCAAAAAACCCAAAAAACATCAATAAACCATAAAAACACATAAAACCCTAAAAACACAGATATCCATATGAAAACTGAGTACCCTAAAACCCAAAAAACCCCAAAGAACCCAAAAAAACCTTAGAAAACACTGAAAATCCTAAAAACACCTTAAAAACCTAATAGTCCATAAAAAATCAAACAACCCCAAAACCCTCGTTCTCTTAAAAAACCATAAAACCCCTAAATAAACTTAAAAATCCAAAAATCACAAAAAAAACACTAAACTCCAAAAAACCCCCATTAAAATATACAGTAAGACATAAATACTCCTAAAATCCCAAAAAAACATAAAAACAATGAAAATACCTGAAAACACTAAAAAACTAAGAAAATGTAAAAACCAAAAAAACCCTAAAAAACCAAAAAACCCATAAAAAATAAAGAAAGACATAAAAACCCCTAAAAACTCCCCAAACCACCAGAAATCAAAAAAAACATAACAAATTAAAATCCTAAAAACAAAAAAAAAACCATAAAATCCATAAAAACCTAAAAACCATTTAAACACCAATAAATCATAAAAACCATAAAAATTCAATAAAAATACTAAATACCCCTAAGACAAGTAAAATAAAAAAAAATAAACCATATAACCTAGACCCCAAACCATAAACCTCACACCCTATACCCTAACCCTTATACCATAAACCATACACCAAAATTGAATACCCTACACAGTAAACCAAAAGTGTAAACCCTTCACCCTAAACCCCACACCCCAAACCCTATACTATACACCCTAAACCCTAAACCATACACCCAAAACCGTAGTCCCTAGACCCTAAACCCAAATCCCTAAACCTTAAACCTAATACCCTACCCCCTAATCCCTTAACCATAAACCTAACACAATAACCCTTTACCATACACCCTAAACCCCAAACCCAAAAACTGAAACCCTATACCCTACACCCTAATCTATAAACCCTATACACTAAACCATGTCCCATACACCCTAAACCCTAAACCATACACCCCAAAACCTATACCCTAAACCTAAAAATCTAATCCTTACACCCAAAACCCTACACCTTACACACTAAAAAATAAACTCCATAGCCTAAACCCTACACTAAACACCTTAAACCCCATACTCTACACCCCAAACCCTATACCCTATACCCAAAATTATATCCCAAATACCAAAATCCACATACTCAACACCCTAAACCAAATACATATTCCCTAAAAACTAAACCCTACACTGTAAACACATTAAACAGCACACTAAACCATACACCATAGACCCTACACCCTAAACACTAAACAATACACCCTAAACCCTAAACCCTACACCCTATACCTAACACACTAAACCATAAACTCTAAACACAAAACTCTTAATCCTAAATCCTATACCATACACTCAAAACCCTATACCATACACTCTAAACCACATACCCTATACATTACACCTTAAACATGATAACCTACCACCTAAACCCATACCCAAACACCGTAAAATCACTAAAACACTAAAATCACTAAAAACCACAAAACCCAATAATAACCATAAAACCAATAAAACACCAAAGAAACCAGTAAAACACCATAAAATATAGAATAAACCAATAAATAACCTAAAACACCTAAAAATAAATAAAACCTACAACCATAAAACCCTTAAAACAATGAAAATTCCAAAAAACACCCTAAAAACTAAAAAAACTATAAAACCCCTAAATCCCTTAAAAAACTAAAAACAATAAAAACATAAAACCTCTATAAAACCAAAATTAAAAAAAAACAAAAATAACCCAAAAACCCTCCAAGAATACAATATCCTAGAAAACCATACAAAAAATAAAATCCAAAAAACCCTAGAAAACTAAAATCCCTAAAATGAGTAAGAATCATAAAACCCTAAAATCCTTTAAGAATGAAAACACCATAATAACCAAAAATACCAAAAATAACAAAAGAAACATAATAATTTACTCCGTAAAACCTAACATATACACAGAAACCCTATACCAAATTCCAAAAAAACTATACCCTATACCCTATAAACTATACACTACACCCTAAACCATAAACCCTAAACCATACAACAGAAACCCTATACACAGCACACTAAACCCAAAACCAGACACCATAAACCCCATATATTACATCAAAAACCTTAAAACCTGTATTTTGAACCCTACAACCTGTACCATAGACCCAAAATCCAACACCCTAACATGATACCCTACACCCTAAACCATAAACCCTACTCCCTAAATAGTGTACCTGATGCCCTAAACTCTATACCATGCACCCAAAAAATTACCATACACCCTAAAACCATTACCCTACACAATAAACCCAATAAACTACACCCTAAACCCCATAATCAACTTGCTACACTATATAAGTTACATTGTAAACCCTACACCCTAAACCCTAAATTCTAAACCATTCACCCTACACCCTATACCCTATACCAGAAACCCTTTACCCTACTCCATAAACCCTACTCCCAACACTCTAAACGAAAAAACCAAATCCCAAAACCCAAAACCATATTCCTTACACCATAAACCCTATTCCTTACACCATAGACCCTGTGCTGGATGCTGGTTGCGGGTTGGCTGGGAGATGCTGTTGGTTTTGCTTTTGTTTATCTTTCTTTTCTCATTTTGTGTGTCCTTTTTATTTTTCTTTTCTTTTGCGTGTGTTTTAAGGGGTTTTCGGTTGTGGGTCGTTTGACCCCTCCCGTCCCTTGTCTGTTGTGTCTCCATTTCATTACTAATAAATTTGGGGGGCCGGGAACAGCCCGACCCTCGAATCTTCCATGCCCACACACTAAACAATAAATCATACACCCTAAATCATATATAACACACCCTATACTCTATAGGAAGACCATAAACACTGTACTAAATAACCTATACCCAATACCCAAAATCCTAATCCCTAAAAAATCCCCAAACAAAAAAACCCTAAAAACCAAAAAATCCTTAAAACCCCTTTAAAAACTATAAAACCCTAAAAAACCCTAAAATCCTAAAAAATAAAAAAACCCCCCAACACCCTAAGAATACCCTAAAAACATTAAAAAACCCATCAAAACCCCTAAAAACCCTAAAAACTTAAAAACAAAAATAAATCCTAAAAATAGTAAAAACCCATAAAACTCTAAAAATCCCTAAAAACCCAAAACCACAGATAACCCAAAAAACACTAAAAAACATTAAAAAACCCAAAAGGCATAAAACATACCTAAATCCCTTAAACCCTAAAAACCATATAAAACCCCTAAAAAATTAATGGCCCTAAATATTCAAAAAATTGTAAAAAGTCCAAAAACCCCAACAAAAAACTAAAATTTCTAAAAACCCAAAATTCCAAAAAAGCCCCTAAAACTCATAAATACCCAGAAAACACTAAAACTACTATAAACCCTAAAAATTCCAAAAACCCCTACAAGACTCTAAAACCCTAATACCTCCTAAAATCCCATTAAAATATCCTAAATGAACCTAAAATCCCAATAACCCTAAAGGACCCTAAAAACTAAAAGAATATTAAAACCCCTAAAACCACTTAAATGATCCTAACATAACCTAAAACCCTTAAGAGACCCTAAAAACCATAAAAAATCGCCAAAACGATCTAAAAAACTAAAACCCGAAAAAGGAACTAAAAACTCTATAAAAACTAAAAGATCCTAGAAACCATAAAAAATATAATAACCACAAGCCCCATGAAACCCCTAAAAGCCCCCCCCCCCCTTGAAAAAAAAATACCCTAAATAACACTAAAACCCTTAATATACATGAAAAAACCTTAAACCCCAAAATAACCCTAGATTCCATAAAATACCTTAAAACCCATATAAGACCCTAAAACCCTAAAAACCCTAAAAACCCTAGAAAGCCTAAAATACCATAAAACCCCCTAAAAACCTTGAAACATAAGAAACCTTTAATGCCCTAAAAATCATAAAAACACAAAAAAAACAAATAAACATTGAAACCCAAAAACCCAACCCCCACCCAATCTTCATAAACCCCCTAACCCCCCCCCCCCAAACGTTAAATACCCCTCCATAACTAAAACCCCTAAAAAAATTAAAGACCATAAATTCCTTAAAAACTACAAAACCCTAAAATCCCTAAATGATCCAAAAACCCCAATATAGCCCCAAAATACGCTAAAACCCCTAAATACTCTAAAAGACCATAGAAACACATACCCACCTAAAACCATAAAAGATCATGAAAATCCTAAAAGACACAAAATGGCCATAAAATCATTGAAAACCTTTAAAATTCTATAAAAATGACAAAACCCTGACAACTATAAATCCCTATCGCCCTCCCCCAACCCCAGAAAATACCTTAAAACCCATTAAAGATAAAAGGACCATAAAAGTGGAAAAAAAACATAAAACCCTAACATCCCAAAATACCCTAAAAACCATAAAAACTACAAAAACTATAAAAAACCTAAATCCCTGAAAAAACCTTCAAGAGCTATATATCTTAAAAATATATTAAAAAACATCTAAACACCGTAAAAATTAAAAACCATAAAACCACTAAAAATTATAAAAAACATAAACCAACTAAAACTCCAAAAATTGAAAAAAAAATCCATAAAAACCTGAAATCACCCTCAAAACCCTAAACAGCTCTAAACCACTAAAAACCCTTAAGACCCCTAAAATTCATAAAAAACTAAAAACACCCTAGAAACCATAAAAACATTAAAACTCCCAAAATCCTTGAAAACCCCTAAATAATCATAAAAATTAATCAAAATCCGAAAAACATGAAAAAAATATAAAATGACCTAGACCCCTAAAAACCCGTTAAAATCCTAAAAACCAATAAAAACCAAAATCCCCTAGAAAACCCAAAATTCCCAAAAACACCGAAACCACTAATAAACCCTATTAACTAAAAACACACTAAAACCCCCTAAACCCATAGAAAACTAAAAATCCCTAAAAACCCAAAAACCCTATAAACCCTAAAAACAAAAAAACCCTAAAAGAACTGAAAACCCAAACCCTCAAAAAGTCCCGAATCCCTAAAAACATAAAACAACTAAAACCAAAGAAAGTATAAAAACACTTAAAACAATAAAAACAATAAAAACAAATAACCAAACTAAAGCCCCTAAATACCATAAATACCCTAAATGACACATAAAACCCCTTAAATAACATAAATATCCTAATAATGGTGAAGGCCCATAACACATTAAAGTAACTGTGAAACACTAAAACCACTAAAAACCCAAAAAACTCTAAATAACTGAAAAATAAAAAATACCCAAACCCCCTTAAAACACTAAAAGAAATAAATCAACACCAAAAACCCCAAAACCCTACACCCAATGAAAAATCATAAAAAAACCCAAATTCCCAAAAAAAACCCAAAATAACAAAAAAAACCCCGAAAACCCCTAAAAATAAAAATCTAAAATAACCCAAAAATATCCAAAATCCCTAAAAACCCTAAAAACCCTAAAAATAAAAAAAAACATAAAACACTAAATACACTAAGAGCCCCTAAAACCTTTAAATCCCATAAACCCCTAAAAACACTAAAACACTAAAAATCCTATAGAATCCCATAAAACCCTAAAAACCCAGAAAATAACCTAAAAACCTAAATTATCCTAAATTACCATAAAAACACTAAAACCATAAAAACCATAAAAACCATAAAAACATTAAAAACATATAATTTCCCTAAAAAACCTAAAAACCCTCAAATATCCTAAAAACTAAAAACCATTAGAAATAGTAAATACCCTTTAAACCCTAAAACACACTACAAAAACTAGAAACCCCTAAAAACCAAAAAATCAAAAAATAATGCTAAAACCCCAAATAACCCATAAAATATAAAAAGTATAAAAAAATGAAAAACCCCTAAAAACCCAAGAAAACCCTAAAAACCCTAAGAACCCAACCATCTTCGAAACACATATAAATACAAAAATAATAAAACCCCATAAAAATCATAAAAACCTCATAGCACCCCTAAAATCACTAAATACATCAAAAAATATATAAAATCATAGAAAACTCAAAAACACACCTAGAAAACTGTAAAAACCTAAAAATCCTAAAACCCATAGAAATCATATAACTAAATAAAACCGTAATAAAACCTAAAATCCAAAAAAATGAAAAACATCCTAAAACCACATAAAAGTACTTAAAATCGTAAAAACCACATTAAACCCTAAAATTTCCTATAACCCCCTAAAACCCATAAAAACCTTAAAACCCGTAAATATGCTAAAAATACAAAAACCTTAAAAACCCAATATCCTATAACTTGGAACCTAAACAATATACCTGTAACCCTAAACCCAAAACCTTACACCATAAACCCAACATCCACACCCAATACCTGACACCCAAAATCTTAAACGCTTCTCCCTACACCCTACAACCTAAAACCTAAACTCCACACCCTAAAACCTATGCGATACATCTGAAACCCTAAAACATAAACAATAAAACCTAAAACCCAGACACTAAACATTAAATCGTACTCTAGAAACTATAAACCCTACACTCAAAAACCAAAACCCTAAAACCAACACACTAACCCTTTATAATACACCCTAAACCCAAAACTCAAAATCGTACACCTGAAACCCTATACCCAACACCTAAAACCATATTCCACAAATCATAAAACCTATACCCAAAACCATAAATCCTAAAACAAACACCATAAACCCTACACCCTACACCCTAAACCCTAAAAGGAAGACCCTATACCCTATACCATAAACCATAGACACTAAACCCTAATATTCACACCCAAAACCCAATACCATATACCCTATTCCCTATACTCTACACCCTATACCATGTTCCCTAAACCTTAAATCCTAAACTATATATGGAAAACATAATACCCTACACCATAATCCTCAAACCCTACACCCAAACCCAAACCCAAAACCCTTTAACATATACCCTAAACCGTAAATCCAACACCCTACTCCCTATACCCTACATCATAAACTCAACAACCTATACCCTATAACCTACGGACAAAATCATATACCCTGCAAACTAAACACTAATCCCTAAACACTAGACAATACTACATAAACCTAAACCATACACTATAGAACATATACATTACAACTTAATCCCTAAAACCTATACCCTAAACCCAATAACCTATACCATATACCCTAAACCTTATAACCTAAACCCAAAACCATAAACCCTACACCCTAAAACATAAATATTGTACCATAAACCATAATCCATACACCCTAACCCAAAAATACTACACTATAAACCCTAAACTATACACAATAATCCCAATTACCAAGCCTCCAAACCTTCACCCTAAACCATATACCCTAAATCCTAAAACCATAACCATTAACCCTAAAACCAAACCTCAAACCCCAAACCCAAACCCTACAACCTAAACATTATACCCAACAAAGTAAAAACTAATTCACTTACCATGAACCATATAACCTACACCCTAATTCCTAAACCATATACCTAAACCATGTATCATCGATCCTAATCCCAAAATCCTTAACTGTGTACCAAATATCCAAAACTCAAAGCACAACACCAAACTCCCTAAACCATATAATCTACACCCTACACCCTACACCCTAAACCCTACACCATAAACCCTATACCCTACACCATAAACCCTATACCATACACTCTAAACACTGAACACAAAACCTTATACCAAACACCTTAATACATAGATGATTCACCTAAAACCTAACCCCTAATCCCTAAATTGTACACCCTAAACCTCATATCATACACCCTAATCCCAAAACCCAAAACCCTAAAACTGCCACCCTAAACCATATACCATAAATCCTAAACCCTATAATGTACACCCTAATCATTATACCCTACACCATAAACCCTTAAACCTAACCCCAAACACAATAAACTACACCCTCAACCTAAACCATACACCCTAAACCCAATACCATACACCATAAACCCTAAACCATCTATCATAAAGCCGACACCATAACCCCCATACCATATACCTAAAAAACTATATCAGAAACTTAATACCCGGCCCTCTAAACCCTAAATCCTAAACTCTAAACCCTATACACTAAACTCTAAACCCTAAACCCTACAACATAATCCCTATACCCTGCATCCTAAATCCTCTATCCTAATCCCTGCACCCAAAATCCCATACCCTGCACCCAATACCCTAAATCAAGCACCATAAATCATGTACCCTACACCTTAAACAATAAACCCTACACCCAAAACCTCATAACCTACACTCAAAACCCTAAAACATACACCCTAAAGCTTATACCCTACCACTAAATACAAACCCTATGCACTAAAACCTATAACCTACACCGTAACCTAGAAACCCCACAACATGACCCCAATAACCTACACCCTAAACCATAAACCATATTCCCAACACCCAATAACAATACCACAAACCCTGAAGCCTTCCCCCTAAAACCTAAACCCTACACCCAAAACCAAATTTCATACACCCTAAACCCAATACCCTCCAAACTAAACAACAATCCCTTCATTAAATATTGTATACCGCACACCCTGAACCTAAAACATACACGACAAACCCTATACCCATCACCCAAAACCATAAACCCTAGATCCTAAACATATCACCCAACACCACAATCTCTAAACACAAAACCCAAAACCATATACCCTACAACATAAAACACAATACTAATTGTCTAAATGTTATACCATTCATCTTAAACCATAAAACCTTAACCCTATACCCTATACCCTACATCATAAACCCTAATGTATACACCCTAAACCTGATACCATACACCCAAAACCCAAAACCCTTAACCATAAACACTAAACCCTAAACCCTAAATCTTATACCCTAAACCCTAAACTGTATACCCTACACCATAAACCATACACACAAAAACCTAAACCAAAAACCCTAAAAACAACAAAAAAATCGAAAAACCCTAAAAAACCCTAAAAAATTAAAAACCAATAAACTCAATAAAAATCCAACAAACAATAAAAACACTAAAACCCCACAAAACCCCCAAAACCCTAAAAATAGGAAAATCCCAAAATACTATACAATCCAAAAACGCTATAAAAAACATAAAACACTCTAATAAACTTGATAACCCACAAAAAGGACTAAAAACTAAAAAACCCTAAAAATATTAAAAAAGCATTAAAAACCCTAATAAATCCCAAAAGGACTAAAAAACCCTAATATTCTGTAACATAGTATAATAAACCCCACAAACATGAAAACCCACTACACAAAACTAAAACCACTAAAAACACTACAAAACCCAAAAAAATAAAACCCCACATCCCCCAAAAAACTTAATAGAACCCTGACACCCCTAAAAATTATAAAAAACATAAATTCCCTAAAAACTCTAAAAAACCCTTTAAACCATAAAAAATGGAGAAACCCTAATAACCATAAAATTTCTAGAATCCCAAAAATACTACCAAACATTAAAGGCACTAAAAGACCCTAAAAACCTAAAAACCCTAAAAACCCCAAAAAAACACCCTAAAACCACTAAAAATTTTAAAAACCCAAAAAAATCGTATATCCCTTAAAACCCTTACAAGAACCTAAATGCCCCTAAAAACCCTAAGAGGCCTTTAAAACCATAAAAGACCCTAAAATTCATAAAAACCCTAAAGAGACCAAAAAATACACTAAAACCCTAAAATATTCAAAAAAATAGTATGATCCTCAAAATAACACTACACACTAAAAATCCCAGAGACCATAAAAACCCTAAATGACCCCAAAACACCTATTGGGGCCTAAAATCTAAAAATTATAAAAAAGCCTCAAAATCAATAAAACACTATAGGACCTTAAAAACCCCTAAAGAAATAAATGACCCTAAAGGACCCTAAAAAACCATACAAATCATAAAATCCCTAAATAGTCACAAATGAAGATAAAAAACATAATTTTTTTAATAATAATAAAACCCCTAAATATATAAAGGATCCCAGAAAACCTGAAATCCCTAAAACGGACATAAAACCTAAAACCCCTAAATTACCATAAAACCCCTAAAACCACTAAAAACACATAAAACCTCTATAAGACACTAAAACCCCTTAAAATTTAGAAGACACTAAAAACATTTAAAATAAACTAAAACACTAAAAAGCATAATACCCTAAAAAACATTAAAATAGGTTAAAAAAAATAAACAACCATAAAGACTAAAAAACCCCTCAATCTCTAAAGCCACTAAAAGAACCTAAATACCCCAAAACCCTAAAAACTCTAAAACCCATGAATCACTACAACCCACCTAAAATATTCCTAAAAATCCCAAAAAACCTTAAAAATAACTGAGAAACCAAAAAAACATTTTAAAACCATAAAAACTGTAAAAACTATAAAAACCCCAAAACCCAAAAAACAATAAGTCCACTAAAAACAATAAGAAACCCCTTAAAATGATAAAAGTCCTGAAAAATTCTAAACAACATTAAAAAACTTATGAAAACCTAATATTATATTAAAAACATAAAAAATACTAAACTCCGTGATACCCCCTAAAACCCTATAACCCCTAAAAACTAATTAATAAACCCAAAAAATCAATTAGAAGTCTAAAAAAATAAATAAAAATTTAAAACCCCTAAAGGACCCTAAAACCTATAAAATTATAAAAACCACTAAACCCACTTAAACACACTAATATCCCTAAAAAACACAAAAACCCTAAAATGAATAATAACACATAAAACAAAAAAACTAGAAGCCAAAAAACCCAAAAACCCTAAAAGACCCCAAAACCCCCTTAAAACACCTAGAATCCCCTCAAAAACGTAAAATACTAAAACCCATAAAACAAAAAAAAAATAAAAAAATGGCCCTAAAATTCAAAAACTAGATAAAAAATATAAAAACATAAATGACACTAAAAACTCTAAAAGCCTAAAAACCCTAAAAGATCCAAAAATAATCAAAAGTCCCTAAAAGTCACTAAAACCCTTAAAATCCATAAAGGTACCTAAAACCCCAAAAAAATCACAATGACCCTAAAACCAAAAAATATTATAAAGTATCCAAAAAATGAAACAAATCCCTAAAAATCTAGAAATAGAATA
Organism: Viscum album; assembly: GCA_963277665.1. Lineage (NCBI taxonomy): Eukaryota > Viridiplantae > Streptophyta > Magnoliopsida > Santalales > Viscaceae > Viscum > Viscum album. The sequence continues at coordinate 871,770,795 of OY728152.1, read as the reverse complement.
AAAACCCGAAAATCCCCAAAACCCTAATTACCCTTAATATCCTAAAAACCATAAAAAACATAAAAATATAGAACTACTAAAAATAATAAAAACCCTAGAGAATAAAAAACACTAATAACCCTAAAAATAGTAAAACCACTAAAACACCCATATAGACCATATAAGACCATAGTCAAGAAAAAAAGCATAAACTCCTTAAAAACCATCAATCAATAAAAATATAAACAACTCAAAACACAAAAAATGTCATAAAATCTATTAACAATTAGGAAGAATCCATAAAAACCAAAAAAATTCATTAAAAACTGAAAAACCCTATAACCATGAAACCCTAAAAACCGTTAAAAACACTAAAAATTCCAAAAAACCCTAAAACCCTAAAAACCAAAAAAAAAATATAAAAACTAAAAACCTTAAAAACATTAAAAAAACCCTAAAACAATAAAATACATAACCCCCCCCCCCCCACCACAAATCCCCTAAAACTCTAAACACCACTAAAACCCTAAAACTCATTAAACTTCCCAAAAACCGAAAACCATAAAAACCAAAAAAACCCTAAAAATCACTAGAAACCAGAAAATCATCTTAAAAAATGAAACCCCTAAAACACTAAAAAATACAAAAACTGATAAACCTTATGAGACAGAAAAACCCTAAAACCATAAAAACCATAAAATAAATAAAACCCACACCCCTCTACACTACTCCATAAACCCAAAATCATACACCTAAAAACCGATACCGTACACCATTACTCCAAAACCGTACAACAAAAACCATATAACATATACCCAAAACCCCAAAACCTACACCCTGAACACTCAATTGTGAGAAAACAAATTATGTCTATTTGTTAGGATTTTCAAGTTATTTTTAGGGCATCGTTGTTGTATGTGATGTAGAAAATCATAATTTTTAACGTTGGTTAATAAAACTAACATAAAAAATATTATTTTAGTGGGGTTTTTCATCGTTTATTTAATAACTAACGTTTAGTATGATTCAATGATGGTTTTTCATATCGGTTATTAAATTACTGACATAAAAAATAGTATACCCTGTCGGTTTTCATATAACTGATGTGGAAAACCCTGATCCTGATGACTTTTTTTAATGTAAGTTATTTAATAAAAGATGTGAAAAATGATTCAAGATGAGTGTTTTCCAGGTCGTTTATTACATAACTGACGTAAGAAACTATATACCATATCGGTTTTAAAAAATCAATGTTGAAATCCACGATCCCAAGCATTTATAATGCGGTTATAAAATAACCAACATAGGAACCCCACTAAAATTTATTTTTAACATCAGTTATAAAATAACCAATTAAAAACAAAAAAATTAAATAATTTATGAAACCCTTCCTTTTCACTGTAGAACTAGACCAAAAACAGCCCAAACCAAACTAGAAACACAACTAGAAACAAGAAGAAATGGACCCAAAATAAGAAAAACCATCAGCAAAATTAAACATTCATTTTTATAGTATTCAAAAATTACAATATTAACTACAAACAAAACTAAATAAAAAAAACTACCAAATATTAATTTACAATCACAACATTTAAAATTACAATATTCCCTAAAAACAAACTAAAATCCAATCAAATACGTAAAATTATTTTACCATTCCACTTGTAAGTGTTTGAACTCTTGTGAACTATAATGTTGATGGTCATAAAATAGATTAAAATATAAAATAAAGTACTTAACATGTTTAATGAATAAATTAAATGAAATATTAAGGAATATGAGTAAATCTAACCTAGTTAAACTACGTAACTATTCATGTTGTAATTATTTCATACATAAATAATAACATATAATATCTACATTTGGTGACACCTTATTTTTTATGAAAATTCTGTTTAAATGAATTTTTCAATTAAAAATATAATTTTTTTGTAATACATCACAAATGTACTAATTATAAATGGATTTTAACCTTTACTTTTAAATATTTGATCTTGGAACTCTTTTTCTTCGAGGATCTTCAAAATAAATTACATACCCTATTAGAAAATAATATGAATGAAATAAATTTAAAATTCATTATAATATAAAAAACTATTTAGAAAATAAAACTTATATTTCCATCACATTCTTAACAATTCTTTGTACATCTCCATGGATAGAGAATATCTAATAAAGTTTTTTATCCCTTGGGAAAACACATAACATCCAATGGTCACATATATAAAAGAAAATTTATTGTTAACGATTATTATGTTAAATGATAAATAAAAATTTCAGATATATATGTTTCATACCTCTCAACATAAGGAATCATCCAACATTACATAATTATATTGTGTTGAAATCTTTTTACAATATAAATTTCTCTTTGTTCCTTATCTATTTCATTCCATTCAAGTGAAATCAAAAGTGGGTCCATAAAATGATATGCATCTGTTTTCTCATTCGTCTCACACATTTTATAAAGTTACCTAATACAAAATATACATACATATAAATTTTCAATAAATTTTACACAGAAAATGATTTTTCTTAGACTTACATTGAAAAACATGCACCACATTGAGTCCCAACATATATCTTGTAACAAGATAAATGATATCATTTTTTCCAATCCCCACATATATTTTAATTCTACAAAAATTAGATTCCATTGGAAACATATAATGACCCACCAAAAAATTTTAATATCTTGATAATCTGTCAAGACTACTTGAATCAGAATCTGACGTATTATCCATTTGTCATGGTAGTTGTCTATTATGTATTCATTTACCTATTAATGTATTCCTTTAAATAAATAGTAAAATATATTAACATTCGAATTTGAAATCAAATTTAATACAAAAAAAATTAATTTTATAACATACACATACCTCTATGGTAATGGGATGTAGATGTCTGTATCACCGAAATAAAAAGTGTCTGATAATTTATCAAACTATCATTACCTCATTATTAGGTATTTGTACTCCAGATGATATATCTATAATATCTTATACAGTTACCTTATTCTTTTCTACCTCTAACTGCTGATGATGAATTGTATCTCCTATATAATCTATCAGCCCATATGAAACTATATGATAGTGGGGATCATCAACATACAACTCACAATAACTTGGAACCTATGGATGTGGGGTTATAGGAGTAGAATGAAAAATGGTGTCTACAGGCAGAGGTGAAACATAAATAATGGCATCTATAGGAGTAAGTGTCATGTAAATATTGGTATTTTCAGGTGGAGGTGGGGGAGTGGGAGCTGCTGGCTGAGGTGGAGTGGGGGATGCAGTCAGAAATTGTCATTTTGTGTCTGTAAACATAGAATGTAACGATGTTCTGATATTTTACTCCCCTATCACATTAATATTGTGAACTTTATCCTCTAAAGTTTCTATTATATATATATATAATCCCTCCATTGAAGAAGCTGGAGAATGTGGTAACTATTTTTATATTGATACACCTACCTGGTGTCCTCGTACATGACCTAGGTGTTCTGGATTTTTGAATGTAGAAAATAAAATATCTTTCCTCCCATAAGTTTTAAATACCCCTTTATGAACTTTTCCTCAATATAATCCAGTATGAATTATTTGAAAAACTATTTAATTATTAAATGTATAAAAATAATTGAATTTACTGAAATAAATAATATAAAAACATTCATTCTTCTCATCTACAACCCTCTAATCTTTAGTAAGAAATTTCCATTTTTTTCATTCGATCCCTCTTCTACATTTAATATCATGATGGAAGGTCTGGATGGGAAACCTCTATAGTGCATGAAGACTCAACCCTATGTTTTTTTAATTTTCATAAATCATTTTTTCTTCAATTAATGTATACCCTCCCTAAGATAAATTATTGGGGTATACATTTCTAGATTGGATATCATAAAGATCTCTCCTTGATTCCTATATATCAAGAATAAGAAGTCATTAAGAAGTCATTAATAAAAAAATTAAAATAAGAAAACTTCTAAAAGTTTGCATTTCACTTACCAAAAATGCATCTTTTCTTCGACTTTTGACAAATTGTTTCCATGGGACTTCATCTAATTAAGGATTTATATTACATGGACAATCATGTTTCCTATCCCAAAAAAATGAAATCATATGTGAGGTTTGATTTGAAATCATTCATTCTCATAGCATCAATTGATAAACATTTCTTCCTAACTCCTCTATTGTCAGTTATGTCAAATTTCATCTAATAAAGAATATGGAAAACATATTATACAACAAACATTTCAATATTAGTCAAAAAATAGAAAACGATCTTACCAATATGGTCTCCCATAACTAAGATGGTGTTGTTTAGTCAATATTTCTCCGATTATTTCACAAAATATTTTATTTTATTTTACCTTGAGTAGATAAAAAATCAAGTACTATTTTTCATTAGGACCACTTGGAATATCATTCTCATTAAAGTATAAAACTATCCACCGGTCCTGGCTACGAGCAAGAGATAATTTTGGTAAACGTGTGTTTCCCTATTTACCAACCCTCAAACGTTTCTTTTTTGTTGTGGGAGCACATGAAGAAGAATGGGGAACACAAAGGGAAGCATGTGGATGTTCCTCCCAAGTTTCATGATCATGACTCTTATCTCCATATGATTGTTGTTCATTAACTGATTTATTTTTTCTTATCATTCAAATCAAAGAAACAAATATTTTGTGCCAAAAATAAACAAATTCACGTATGTCTAGATCCACTATCTATTTTCAGGGTGGTTACCTCATATAATGTTTGTGATTTCTATAGATCCAATATTTCAGATTATATTTCCATAGTTCATGCAGCTAGGGCTGATTGAGTTTTAATTCCAAATTTGTTTCTTGTGATGCATAATTTTGTTATTTGTGGTGCCATTACTGATTTGGAAACTATGGATAATAGTGGTGTACCATTGGTTGTAGATGTGCAGGGTTCGAATTCAACTAGTTCTGATCTATAGTCCTCGCCAAAGATGTTGTTTATGAAGAGTTTTTTCTATTTCAATGTGATTCCTAATCCTCAGATGATGAAATTGAAGGATTATTCGAAGGTAATAAATAGAATTTCAATGGACCTGAGTTGAAACATTTTAGGGGACTATCCTTTATCGATGCCCCCATTTTATTCTTTCATTGACCCTACTCATGAAGGATTCCCCGAAAGGTGTTATTATATCTTGTTGATGTTAAAACAGATATGTTTGCTGAAAGGATTATAATTGGGAATAATTCTCTAGTTGCACATCTTGTTTTCCTAAAGGGTGAGAAGTCCATGATTTTTGATGATCTGTTCAAACAGATCGTGTTCTTATGGGGATCCTCTGATTGGAGGCGTGTTTCTTTTGGTTGTGGCTTCTTTTACTTCATTTCCCATCAAATTCTTTAAAAATACATGTGTGGAGTATTGGGTCTCTATCTTAAAAACCCGGATAGATTCACCTTCATGAATGGTTCCTGGATTTCAATGCAACACATGCATGGAATTATTTTTCTCAGGTTTGGGTCTATTATCATGGGATGAATTGGTTACTTTTTCATCATAGGATTCTGCATGACATTATCATGGAAATTGGGTCTCGTATTTTCCTCATCACAGAAACCACAGTTGATTGTTTTGGATACTTTACTTGAATGCTGGTGGAGGTTCACTTCAGCTCAACCTTGATTGATAAGGTAAATCTCTCCACATTCATTGATAACAATCATATTGTTATTTATTATGGAAGGAATATATCTATTTTTACCAAATGAATGGATGTTGGGAACTCTTTGGAGTTATGTCGGAGGAAGATCACTTGTGAGGGACGTAGAATGATGGGTCATCCAGCTACTCTCTGTAGAAGGAAACCTCAGAGGAAGCATGTGGATATGTCAATTTCTCTTGATCATTATAAAAATTTTCTAAAAAAACCCATCTTCCAATAAGGATGATATGTTTTCCTCTAATAAATATATCCCTCATGTTCAAAAAATTAAGGGAAATTACTAATGGTGGATACATCCTTAATCAGTGGTCCCTCTACATCTCAGGATGATTTTTCCAAGGAGTTTCATTTTAATGAGGGTTGTGATATTCCCCCCACTGGATTCATTGATACTGAAAGAACTCATATTATCTCTTTGTTTGGAACTCTTTCTTGTAATGACCCTCCTAATAAAAGCATTATTGATTGTCCTAGTGAAGGCTTGCTATGTGATGAGACTATCAACTGGGCCCCTATCATTGGGACTCCTCAACATGATGATTGTCAGAGGGAAATGAAGAATATTATGAACTCCTACATGATATATGAGTAGTGGGGTGACATATCTATGGTGCAAGAGGTAGAAGAAGGTTGCAGCGATCCTATCACTTTCAATGATGCACTCAATTCTGGAAAAGGGAAGGTCATTGATTGTTTGCGCTTCACTCAGGCTCCATCTAAGAGAAGGATGAGGAAGAACTATTGTAACACACCTCGCACTATTTCTACCCAATATTCTAAAATATCAATAATGTTCAATCATTATATTCTTAAGATCTTCAATCAGGGTAAGTCCCATTCGGAATGGGAAACTTCTGATGAAACGGATTATGGGAATGACATGTCATATTGCGATATGTAATGTTGTATTTGATGGATGAGGGAAATTCCCTTTGTCTGACCCCACCCACCTCCACTATAAATTTTTATTTTATTTAATAAATAGTCAGATTCTTGGCTTCTATATTGAATTTTTGGTACTTTAGATAACAAAAATCCTAAAAACCGTAATGATTTCTAAAATGTCATGTGAATTATAGAAAAAAATCAACAATTGGTTTACCAATATTAAAAATGGTACAACCTAATAAATCATTTTTTTACACAAATAAGAATATTTTTTTAACATATATATTTAATATAACTTTAATTAAAAAATTTAATAATATATATGATACGTAAATGTAAAAATGGTACACTAAACAAAAATAAACTGAAATAAAATAATTCGTCTTATTAGTTTTAATATGTGTTTTATTAAATAAAAAATACAATATCCAACATTTTATGAAGTTAATTACTGTAAATAATAAATCAACATATGTTACCTATAATATTATGATTTTACTAATGGATTGTTTTCCCAAATTCCTTCCCCATGATAATTCTTATGGCAAAAACCATGTCTACAACAAGCTCATTATTATTATCTGTTCTTATATCAATGGATGTAGGGATATCACATAAGTTATAATCTTCATCTAGTAGATCATATCCAACATATTGTTTTTTTACTTATAAAACAATATACTCCCTCATATTGGATTGATTAAGAACATTGAAAAAAAATTCATGTGTTTTCATTATAAAAGAATCAGCCATGTCTTCCAATCTATTCATATAAACAAGTGTCATTCCAAATTCATCATGTCTAAGAATGTTTTTATTGATAAACCATTTTCAGTTAAACATATGAATTTTAATTTTAATTTATTTAACCTCCCATATTTATTCAATTAATACATAATTTTCACTTGATGTAGAAAATTCGTTTTTGCAATTAGAACTCAAAAAATTCATCGCTTCTACGAACACCAGCACACCACTATTATAAACTCAAATTATGATGTCCTGATCATTCATATGAATTGCATTTAGATTAATTCCAAACAAGGACCATGTTATCAAATTTAAACATGGACCACCAAATAACCATCTAAATGTATATGATGCATCTTATCTACCCAACATGGTTTTTTAAACAATTTTAAAATTTTTTTGTTATGCTCATTCGAAATACACATTCCATTATTATTTGGATGAAATTGTTTCAACTCATTAATATGTAATGTTATATATTTTTGAGAATCACCCATGTTATTCAAGATATAATTATGTACCTTCTTTATTTGTTCACATGGAAATGATTTAACTTTCAATCCACAAATCCCATTTCCCACATTATTAACTCCTTCATTGTGAGATGGAGGCAAACTAATGTGCTCTACCATAGAAAAGTATCTCATAAAAATCTACTCAACCTCCTCATTAATATACTTTTCAACAATGGAGGATTCATGTAGATATGGATTCTTAACATACACCTTCAATATATTCATATACCTTTCAAAATAATACTTCTATTGTAGATATACAGATCCACAAAGCATTATTTCTCAATCCTGATGAACCACTAATTGAACCATTATATCAAAAATATAAGGAGAAATTCCATTTCCAATTGACAAAGTATAGAAATTTCTTATCTTCCCACAATATTCAAAGAATTCAGATCAATCACCATCTTATAAATTGAATTGAAAAAATAACTAAACTTCGTGATAGTATTTCTGACATGGATGGGAAATATTCCACACAATTAAAATGGTAGAAGTTTTTGCATCATGATGCAAAAATCATGATATTTCATACCTGTCAAATTCATATCCATCAAAGGGACAAAAAAATTAAATTTTACGAATAACCATGAAGCACTTTTATATCATGAAGACACTGAAAAAATCCAATTTTCTCCCTCTTGGATAATGTATGATAAGACTGGGGAAGAAGTGTCTATCTTCCATCAGGAGTGGGAGATAAATCTGTACATATTCTACTTAATCTTTTGTCTAATCTTGAATTCAACCCATCTTTATTCTTTCCTTTAATATATAAAAAATTTACAATCAATCTATCATAGGTAGTGTTCTCTATGGGCATGAAATCAGTTTTATGTTTCACATTATGATATCTCCAATATGATATCTCAAAAAATATTGACCTTTACTTCCAAATATGTCTATCATTACTAGATTTATGTTCCTTTCCTAATGTCACATCAATATTTTTCACCCTAAGAAAATAATAGTCATTGGATAATGGTTTTGGAGTAATATAAAATTCTTGAGATCCATTTAATGCCTTTTTTAATTTTATATAGGAGTTATCCATATAAAAAAACTATAAATGGCCCATTTATACTATTTTACTCTCATGATCCAACTGACCATATGAAGTTTGTTGTTCAAAATTTGGAAACCCTTTATGCCCATTAACATTGTATCCAGATTAATTTCCCTACACTGGAAAGTCATTTATAGTGAACATAATCATCTCATGCGATTGAAAATATACTATTTTATAATAATCATACACCCAAAAACTATCCTCCCATAATAGTTTCAAATCAAAAATTAATGGTGATAAGAAAACATCAATATCATTTCCATGTTGCTTTAGTCTAGAGATCATTAAACTCAAGATGACATAATTATGATTTATACAAAATTCAGGACATAGGTTGTAAATTACCAATAAAACAAGCTATGAACTATGTGTGATATTGAGGCTTCGATATAGATTCATTCCATTTAGGAAAAACCCATTCTTGAGATTTATAACATTATTTATGAATGTAGTATACTCATCAAAAAATTTCTTCGACTGCTAGATGACGTATTTTTCCAACACATATCCACTCATCGGTATTACATCTTATCTTTTTTGCATCTTGTGAAATAGAAAATAAACATTTCAAACGTGGAATTATAAGAAGATACCCAAATACCTTGGTAGAGATCTATATAATCTATATATCAACCAATGACTTTTCTTTCAACTTATATCATGATGTCCCACATTTACGACACTCTAATAGAAATCCATATTCCTTGATAAATATCACACAGCCATTCGGATATTCATGTATTTTATGGTATCTCAATCCCATCACGTGGTATATTTTCTTATCCTTACAATGTGAACTTGGAAAAACATTTTCTTTAGAAAAATGTATTTTATCAATTGTAGTATCTTTTTTAAACTCTTGTCACTCCACCCATGCTTTTCTTTTAGGTTAATCAATATTAACATCAACAATAAAACTTTAAAATCCATACCACCAGGATACAATGGGTTTTCATCATTTACATGTTGATTCTCAATTGTCAGTTCGTTATCAATTTTTTAGGATTCAATATCAAGACTAATTTCTTCAATTTAATTATAGTTAACATCTTTCAAAGCATTATCATTATTAGATCAAAAAATATTCCCAGTTTCACCATCCCAAATCCAACGATTGAAACTCAAGTTTAAACAATGAAAATTTAAATGATCATTGATCCCTCTACTTTTAAACTTCTTCATATTTAAACATTTTAGGCATGGGTTGAAGAACATGTTATTATTTAGAACATTTCATTTAGAAAATTCCAAAAAAGATCAACACCTTTCTCATATTCATCACTCATTCAATGTGTTTCAATCCAACATTGACTCGTTATTACCTATAACAAAAATCAAAATTATACATATATTTAAGATAATCCAACTGAAAATTTATACGAAATATGTAATACATTGAACGTAACACAATTTGGAAATGTAAAACCAATATACGCGTGTTAGAAAAATATAATTACAAAATATTCACAATAATGGAATATTACATTAAATATAAATGGTAAATCATAAAAAGATATGAAAGGAAATAATTTTAGAAAGAAAATATAGTTAGATATTCTATTTTTATATTTATATTAAATATGAAATAATTTGAATGTAAAACAATTTTTAAATATAAAATAGATATATATTTATTTGAAAATTATAATAAATTTTTTTTTCTGAGCAATAAGACAGAAAATCACTAAATTAAATTATTATTGACCATATTTGTTTGCATGTGAAATTTAAAAATAAATCATTTGTGTAGTATAGAATCCATTAATATGATATTCCAAAAATAATATATGAGTTTCAACCAGTTTATCAAGTGCGATATATAATACAGTTTATCTATATTGAATATAGATATATATATTAATAAATTAATTTATATATTTTTATATGAAAAAACCAAAATAGTTAAATTTTTACCATTTTCTAAGAAGAATTACAGTTATGATAGCAATGTTTACTTCCACCATGTGAAAATTTTGTTCCATAAACTACCTGAATATCTCTTTATATATAAGAGAGAATACAAAACCATAGTGACTGAAATTTTATAATAATGTCAAAAAATACCAATATTGTATTAGATGTCTATAAATTCCAGTATAAATTCCATCAGTATGTATGTAATGAAACATATAATGTAATAAAATTATTATCAAATATATGATGTACTCAGATGTCAACGGAGAATACCACAGAGAATAATTTCAATAATATATTTATTTTTCAACAAAAGGTCATCTACCAAACTTATTTTGAGAAATTTCTCAGTATAATCACCTAGATTAAGTAAATATACTCATATAAATTGTCTAATGTAGTTTTATTTCATATATAAGATCTTATAATATTTTTTCCCTATTTGATATTACGTTATTTAAGTAGGTTGTGAGTAGAACATAATAGGAAACAACTAATGGAACCCATAGAAAATACCATTAAATACAAGTGCATATAGAGTATGATATGATCGTAATTAAATGAAATAAAATGATAGTAATATATATATATAATACTTATACATTGGTTTTAAATAGGCTCCAAAGTGTTAAAATTATTGCTTCATCCTTAGTATGACGAAATATTTCACATGAATACTAACTTGGAATCATATATCGATTTATAAAAATGGAAATAACAAATATAAAATATACGATGAAAGAAATCACTAAATGAGATTTTTGGAATCCGTGAATGACTGATATCAAACCGTGAAAAGCATACTTGAGAGTTGCAAGTTGAGTAGATAGATGCACCAATGAAAAAAAAGCTTAATGAAGCTGTGAAAATGAATTTTGAGGCCATGGGATTGATGAATCGATTGTAGAGTATCCATGCGAGAGAGACCAAATCGTTGTCGCCCAAAATAAAAATACTTAAAAATAAATCGAAATGAGACTTCCTAAAACAGTTAAATGTTTTATAACTTCATTTATATATTAACCAATGTGATAATGAGTTTTTCATTACATTTATCACATCGGTTATTCAATAACTGATGTGATAAACCCATTTTTTATGTCGATTATATAATAACTGTTGTGATAAAGCTATTACGTTTTCTTCATCTCATTAACTATTATATAACCAACATAAAAAATAGGTTTATCATGCCAGTTACAAAATAACATAACTGATACAGTGAGATACATTATGTATCTTGTCGTTTTTTATATAACCAATGGGATAAATCAAGATAATAAATTTATTACGTCGGTTATAATATAACCGACCTGATAAATCATTTTTTACGACATTACCCACCTGTTATTTATAACAAACATAAAAATTGACGACATGGTAAATACTTTTTCACTAGTGCCTATACCCTATACCCTAAACCATAAACCCACCAACTTAAACCTTATACCTTAGTCCCTGCACCTTAAACCCTAAACCCTACACCCTAAACCCAAAAACCTATACCTAAAACCTTAAAATATCGAAAACAATCATAAAACCACAAAAAGAACCTAAAAACACAAAAAAAACCCTGAAAACACATAAAACTCATAAAAACTCAAAAACAAAAACACCACTAAAAGACCATAGGAATTATAAAAAGCCCAAAATACTCCCAAAACCCCTAAAAATATTTAATGTTCCTAATTCCATTTAAAAAAAATAAAAAACCTAAAAACGTCAATACCCCTAAAATCCAAAAAAACCCTTAAATATTTTAAAACCCCTAAAAAGCTAAAAATACCAAAAAAATATAAAAGCCCATAAAATGGTTAAAATAACTAAAACCCATAAACCCCCACAACTCTAACAACTAAAAACACTAAAAACTCTAAAAAGCTATAATATCCAAAAAAACATTAAAACACTAAAAAATACATAATCCCCAAAATCACAAGCAGAAGACACTAAAAATACAATAAAACCAAAAAGTCCCTAAATACCCATAAGAACTCAAAAACCATATGAAAACTTAAAAACCTAAAAACCCATAAACCCCAAAATCCCCTAAAAGTTTAAAAACCTAAAAAGTCCCTAAAACCCTAAAACCATAATTACCTGTATAATACCCTTAAAATACTACTAATCCCAAAAAACCTCTTAAAACCATTAAACCCCAAAATACCCAAAATACCAGTAAATCCCCTGAAAACACTAAAAACAATAAAAACCCTAAAAAATCTAAAAAACCCTAAAATCCAAAAAAAACCCTAAAACCCCAAATAAAATATTTAAAACCCCTAAAAACATTATATAAATTAAATGACCATAAAACAATTTAGAAGACTATAAATGACAATAAAAACCCAAAAACTTTGAAAAGTACCTAAAAACATTAAAAAAACTAAAAAACTAAAAACCTCCTAAAAATATAAATAGCCCTAAAAAACCATGAACACCTAAAAACATCAAAACACTTTAGAATCCTAAAAAACAAAAAATATACTTTGAAACCCTAAAACACAAAACGACCCTAAACAACATAAATGTCCTAAACCCCATAAAACCCATAAAACCCATAATTACACAAAAACCACTAAAAACCACTAAAACCCCTAAAATCCAAAAATCGTAAAAAATAAAAAAAACCCAAAAAACACCAAAAACATTACAAACCAGAAAAATACCTTAAATACATAAAATCACCCAAACACCCCTAAAAGATCACAAAAACCCAAAATACATAAAAAACCAAATAGACCCCCAAATAGCATAGAGATATTTAAAACCACAAAAAGTCATTTAAAAACCCTAAAACAATAAAAACACTAGAACCCCTAAAAATATAAAACAAATAAAAGGACCCCCAAAATCTCTAAAGGAACATAATATCCATAAGGGGCCCTAAAAGACATAATGGATTCCAAAAATCCTAAGAAAACCTAAAAAACCCTAAAAATATCTAAAATAAACTAAAACCTTTAAAATCATAAGAGACACAAAAAACCAAATAAGACCTGAAAAACCTGAAAACCCTAAAACAATTATAAAAAAACCCTAAAAACCATAATATAACCTAAATGGCCATAAAAAATGTTAGAAGACTCTAAATTACCATAAAACCCCAAAAAATTTTATAAGAACCTAAAAACCTTACAAAAACTAAAAAACCGAAAACCCCCTAAAAATATAAATAGCCCTAAAAATCCATGAACACCTAAAACCATCAAAACACATTATAATACTAAATAACAAAAAATATACTTCAAAACCCTAAAACAAAAAAAACCCTAAACAACATAAACATTCTAAACCCCCTAAAACCCCTTAAACCCATAATTACACTAAAACAAATACCAACCCCAAAAACTACTAAACCCCCTAAAATCCAAAAATATCGAAAAATAGCAAAAAATCCAAAAAACACAAAAAACCTTAAAAACCAGAAAAATAACATAAATGCATAAAATCACCCAAAACCCCTTAAATGATACGAAAAATCCCAAATAGAGAAAAAATCCTATTAGACCCCCAAACACCAAAAATATTTTTATATCCACAAAAATTCATTTAAAAACCCTAAAACACTAAAAACACTAGAACCCCTAAAAATATAAAAACATAAAAAAGCACCCCCAAAATCCCTAAAAGACCATAATAGCTATAAGATTCCCTAAAAGACATAAAGGATTCCAAAAATCCTATGAAAACATAGAAAACCCTAAAATTAACTAAATGAAACTAAAACCTTGAAAATCCTAAAAGTCCCTAAAAGGCACTAAAAATCAAATAAAACCCTAAAAAACCGGAAAACCCTAAAACAATTATAAAAAACCCTAAAACCCAAATCAAATCTTTAGAAACCCTAAAAACCATAATATAACCAAAATGACCATAAAACACGTTAGAAGACTCTAAATGACCATACTAACCCAAAATTTTTGAAAAGTCCCTAAATACCATAAAAACAATAAAAAACTGAAAACCCCCTAAAAATAAAAATAGCCCAAAACCCCCAAAAACCCCTAAAAACGTCAAAGAATATTAGAATCCTAAAAAAAAATATCACTCAAAACCCTAAAACACAAAAAAAACCCTAAAAGCCAAAAAATCTTGAAAAATACAAAAAACCAAAAAAACACCAAAAACCATAAAAACCAGAAAAAGACCTTAAATGCATAAAATCACCCAAAAACCTTTAAAAGATCACAAAAACCCTAAATACATAAAAAATACTAATAGACCCCCTAACACCAAAAAGATATTTAAAACCACAAAAAAATTAAAAACCCTAGAACACTAAAAACACTGGAACCCATAAAAATATTGAAAACATAAAAAAGGACCCCCAAAATCCCTAAAGGACCATATTATCCATAAGGGGCCCTAAAGGACATAAAGGATTCCAAAAATCCCACGAAAACATAAAAAAAACCTAAAAATAACTAAAAGAAACTAAAACCCTGGAAATCCTAAAAGACCCTAAAAGACACTAAAAACCAAATAAAACCCTAAAAACCTAAAAACCCTAAAAAAATTATAAAAACACCTAAAACCCCAAAGGAATCAGAAACCCCTAAAAATTACAAATGACCCTAAAGCACCCTAAAACCCCATAATCCCCTATAAAAATCATTGATAATGGGAATGAGATCTCGATGAGGGATCTCCCATGGACCACTTGATAGCGCTGGACATCATGCCTACCCCCTGGTGGGGTAGGATATTTTCCATCTCTTAATGGTGAATAGTATCAAGTCTTTGTTCCCTAATTGGTAACTTATTTTCTACCTCTATTCCTTTAGCATAAATCTCTACCCAAAGGTTCCTAACCTTTTCCAGGGACATCCACAATTACCCATCCTGACTTCAGATTCCAATGGGGCTTCCTCTCTCAACATCTTCACTTTGGTGGCCTGATTTTTGAATCAATGGACCATAGTGGATTCCTACGACAGATTAAACTTTGGATCTTGGAATCTATACGACTGATCTGTGGTTGGGTTATTCGATTGAGTCCACATCACGATTCATTTTGCAATGGAAGAAGACTTGATATGAACTTTGTCATTCATCCCCTCATAACATCACTGAAATAAAATTATTTCTATTGAGGTGGATCTTTGATCTTTATATGAACTGTGACTCACCATTGATTGATTCATGGATTATGTTTCCGGAACATCCACTTCCTTTCCAAAACCCATATGTCATCTGTATGCTTTGGAATATTGGGTGTTTGTATTTGTGTTCAGACAAACGAAGTCATGATATTTTTCATCATGTGTCCCCAAGGGTATCATTTGAAGTTGATATCTCAAATCCTCTGTTTGATTTTGTGTAGATTAATATTTGTAAGTAATTTTAGTATAACAAATCAGTGATTTTAGAATCACGTGTTGATTTTTTCTCCTCATGTAAGAAACTAGGCCATTCTTGCATTGATTGCGGGCATGGGGGAAGAAGAACATGAGGTATGGGTTTCGTTAATAGAGTTTATACTGTAGGTAATAAGCTGTTTAAATGGCCAGTTTTGCATTTGGTTTTAGAGAAGGGCACTGTTGGGACATGGAGTGATCCTTCAATGAAGATGGTGCATCAACCACCCACTGACCTGACGATTTGTCAAGTGGTTTAGGGATGGAAGAGTGATCTGGAAAATTCTGCGTGGTAAGGGACTGATGGAATATAAGGAACATATTATTATCTTAAGGGTAGACTCTTGTAGCCTTATGGTTCTGGCTGGTTCTGGGATCATGCAGGATGGTGCTGCTATCTCCGGTTTGCTGACACAAATGGGAGAATCACAACAGAATAAAGGGCATACATCATCAGTGCTGAGAATCCATATTAATATGGTGGTTCATGCATTGGTGGTAAAGAAGAGGTGGTCAAATGAAAATGTTCTATTGGTCAACTGATTTGAAGGCTTGTCTTATAACGATTTGGGTCATGATCAGGGGCCGACTATTCTAGAGGAAATCACCCCTTATGAGGATGAACCTTTTGTTGGAGATGATCGTTTAAAGGTTACATCATCTAATACAACGGTCTCTATTGTTTTTCTAAGATTTAAATCTAAATTTTGAATTAATGAACCCAGTGAGGCTAAGTTAATGTTGGGTTACTTGATGATTTTGGGTGGTTCCATTCCTATTTTGTATACTAGATATGCGTTGTGTGGTTCTATTGAGCAAGATCAGAGTGTGGTGCATGTGTTTTTGTAGAATGAGTCATGGGTCCTCTCTCTAATCTAGACCTCTAATAATGGGCATGAGGAGTAGACTAAGGTACATATGATGCTTTCTGATGGTTTTTATGGGCTTGAATAGACTAAGGTGCAGGCCCTGCCTTTGGTCCATGCCTCATGTGATGGGTATGAGGTTTTTTCAAGTTATAAAGCCATTGCTAATCATGATTAAAGTCATGTGGATCATTTTTCATGCTATGGGAGTGAGGGAAGGTAGCATGATTAAGAGGATATACCATATTATTAGGCTTTGTAGATGATCCTACATTATGGGAAGGATGGACAACAGCTGAATACCATTGATGGGTATGAAGAAAGGCATTGTCTGGTTCTAGGGGATACGGCCCTAGAGGACATCAATGGGTAGATATAGTTCATTGGACATGGCTCTGTGCAGTCCAGTGCTCCAAGTGATGCAGATCCCATATGTGAAGGTTGGAATATTAATATCCTTCAAGAAATATGGGAAGATGTTGTTGATGATGACAAGAAGAATTGTGGAAACACATTCGAGGCCTTGGGTGTGACCAGGGATGGCTTGTTACATGGGAAGAATAATGTTCCTGATCGATTAATCTCTACTCCCCCAAATAGGATTCCAAGTAAGGAATACTCCAAATTAACAAAGACCATGGAAAATAGGTCCTCTTCTAAGGCCTCTAATTAGAATGACAATGATACAGAATAAGGGAGGTCATACATTTTTTCCTCCCGAACGTAGAATACATTGGAGGAATAATGTCTTAGGAACATGTATTTGGCACTCCTCATGCAACAAGAAGACTTGGAGTCTAGATGGGAGATAATGGATGATGGATAATCTTCTGATTTTGGTCATGGTGTTGATGTTGATCGGTTTGACATATAGTTTTCAGAAATGGATTTTTTTGAACATGATAATTTTTTATTGTACATTTCCATTAATTTTTTGTTAAATTATTATGGGCCCAGATTTCTTGGTGCAACCCATTATTTTCCCAATGAAAACCTATATATCTTAATACATTTTAAAATAGTAAAAATAAATAAAAATGATAAAAACCACTAAAACCCCTATGATACCAAACAATCTCTTTAAAAACAATAAATACCAAAAAAACCAAAAAACCCTAATAAAAAGAACAACCCTCAAACCAAAATAATCATAAATACTCAATAAAAAAACTAAAACCACTAAAACCCTAAAATCACTTAAAAACACTGAATGTCACTAAAAACCCTAAAAAAAACCATAAAATCCTTTAAAAACACTCAAACCCCTAAAACCCTAAAATATCATAAAAACATTAGAATACCAAAAAACCATTAGTGAAATTAAATAACCCTAAAACCCCTAAAAATCATAAAATATTATAGACACTAAAAACCCTAAAATAGTAAAAAACCTAAAACCCCATTATAATACCCAAAAAAACATTTAAAACAACCCAATAAAACCCTACTACCCAAAACCCATAAAAACACAAAATCCAAGAAAATCCCACAAAAAATAATACCACAAAAAAACAAAAAAGACAAAAAAATCCCCTAAACCCTCTAAAAAGTTTATATTAAAAAAACCCTAAAACCCCCTAAATAAATAAAAACCGTAAAAACCCTAAAACATATAAAACCATAAAATCATTAAAATAACCAAAAATCCCCCAAAAAACATAAAACCAAAAAAATTCCCCCAAACCAACTTAAAACAATAAAATTACAAAAATCCAAAAAAATATAATAAACCCAAAAAAATTTAAAACCCTAAAACCATAAAAACCTAAAACCATAAAACATCCTAAAACCCATAACACCCATCAAAATAGTAAAATAATTTAAAAATTGTATACCCCTTATAAAAAAACACTAAAACACCCTAGAAACCCAAAAATCCATTAAAACTTACAGACACCCAAAAACCAAAATAAATCTAAAAAACCTAACCCCCCCCCCCCCAAACATAAAATCCCCTAAAAATCCTAAAAATCCTAAAATCCGAAAAAAACACCTTTATATATTTGGGCTGCCTGGAACACAACAGCTTTCAATCGGCAGCCACTCTCATAGTAGGGAGGGGTGGTGTCGATACACAATGCTATTCATAGCGCCTCACAGCTTTAGGCAGGTACGATGTTTAATGACGTTGAGGACCTCACTCTTTTGCGTGCTCTTGGTGTGGCTGGAAGGAGCCGAAAACCACTAGTATTGAAATTTATTAGATGGATCCCACCACTCCCATAATGGATAAAACTCAACGTTGATGGCGCGGCACTTGGCGCTCCTGGGCCATGGGGGTGTGGGGGTGTTTTTCACACATCGCAAGGCTTCTTGAAGGGATTCTTCTTTCAATTTCTCGGGAATGGTTGTGCTTATGAAGTGGAGCATTGGGCGATCATAAAGCCTATGAAGTTAGCATTCCAGTTCAACTGGTCATCGCTTTGGATTGATTCTGACTCGATGGATGCGGTTGATGCGTTAAAGGGACGCTCTAGGGATGTCCCCTGGAGACTCTTTCCACACTGGATCGAATGCCTTGAGATGTCTCGGAACATGAACCTCAATGAATCACATGCCTAGAGGGAAGCTAACTCGGTTGCTGATGCCCTCTCCAAACACGCGATTACGGAGAGCTCCTCAATGTGGTCCTTTATGGCCCCACCTTATTGTATTCCATTCTTGGACTCGGATCGGAAGGGCGATGTTCATACATGCTCTTTCAGGACCATATTGTAGTTGACTTTTCCTTTTTAATTATGTTTGGGGGGCTAGGATTGCCTAGTCCCGAACCTCTTCTGCCCTAAAAGACACAAAATACCGCAAAAAAAACCTGAAACGGGCCTAAAATACTAATAATCATAAAAGACCCTAAAAATTGGTAAAACCCTTAAAACCCATATCTAAAACTAAATGTCCCTGAAACTATAAAAACCCAAATTAGACATCAAATCCAATAAACACTCTAAAAAACTAAAAAATTACCTGAAAACTCCTAAAAATCCTAACACCCATAAAAACACTAAAAACCTGTAAAAACTCTAAAATACCACATCACACCTTAAAACATCCTAAAACCCAATAAGACACTAAAAACCAATAAAGAAATAACCCTAAAACAAACCATCAAAAAACAAAAAACATTGGATGAAACCTTAAAATCCATATAACCCTTCAGATGTCTAAAGTAACTAAAACCCTTTAAAACCCTAAATCCCTTTTGAAGAAAACAATAAAATCCCTAAAAGAGAAAAGAAGATGGAGGCGTACTCCCCAGATTCTCTCTCCCTTTCGACATTATTTATAGGGTTTCCATTGGATTACTAATGCAATGATTGTGGAAGATAATTGCCCTTAACCTCTCGTGATCTTGTGGGGTGCTCTTGGTGGTGGCAGGCTGGGGCATAGTTCTTCGATGCGGTAGTATTTATCAACAACTTCATGTTTTCCAAGCAGCAGCGTTGGTTGGGTTTTTGGTAATGGAAACTCTCACGGCCCTGCCCTCTCACATTTTTGTGGGGAGATCTCAGCAACATCGAGCCTCAATAGAGTTCTCCAAAACACCGACCAGAGGTTTTCTTTGGCAGTTTCCTCCTTTCGGAGTGGTGGTTTTTCTCGAGATTCCGGTGTCCCTGGAAGCGCGGAAAGTTCTAGCTTTGGTTTGGCTTTGGTCGTCAGGAAATAGTGTTGTTTCCTTGTTTCTGATTTCAGATTCTTGATCTCATGATGCATATGAAGGTTTGTATTGTGATTTGGTTTGACCTTTTATTCAATTTGTGAAGCAGATGCAGGTGCATAATCGAACTGGTCCCTTGGCTTCGTCTCCGCTTTATGCTATTGATGGAAGATTTGGTAGGATTTTTTGGCACTTCATGATCTTGGTTTTGGTTGTGATTGTGAGAAACTGTGAGTTATAGTTATGGTATCTACTGATAGGTGTTGTGAATGGTTTCGTGATTCTTTGTATGTTTTTTCTGTCCGTGGGGTGTTGGGTGCTGTGGTTTGGTACTGGCTATGGTTTCTGGTGGTATGTTGTTAGCTATGTTGTGTGGTGTGGAATACTGAAAGTTGTTTGGTCCGAAGGTTTCTGTTACAGGAGGTTGAGCTATGACCCCTTAAGGGATGATGGTTTAGGAGGTGCTGGAAGCTGGAACATGAGCATCAAAATGATAGGAGCTGGTTTGCTGGGAGCTGGTGATGTCGTTGATGCTGGTGATTCTATGCTGCGATGCATCATAGCCTGCTGCTAGTTTCTTGGGAAGATTACATCGATGTGGCATTGGTTTGTGCTGAAGATGTAGGTTCATACTTATTTATATCTGTTTCAGGTTGTTCATGAATGGCTTGTTTAATTTTGTAGCACAATGGCTGCTATGTTGGATTGTGGTGATCCCTGTTGTGGATGGGTTGGTTGTGAATCATTGTGTGTGTTGGTTTTTGGTCGGCTGAGATGTGATGAAAGATGCTGGTGTTTTGTTTTGGTTGTTGCTTTGCTGTGAGGTGGTGAAGGTGAGACTAATGACTTTGATGCTGGTGGTTTGGTGATGCGGGCGATGGATACGCTTGTCAAGGAGGTGCTAGATGATGAAAATGGTGTTGCGGGATGCTAGTTGAGGTTTGGATGGGAGATGTCATTGGAGTTGCTTCTGATTTTTTTTCTTGTTTTGTGTGTCTTTTGGGTTTTTTGGGAACTATTGGGTTTTGGGGGGGTGTCCAGGATTTTTGGGTGTGGGTTGATTGACCCTGCCCCTCCCTTGTCTGTTGTGTCTATTTTTCTAATAAATTTTTAGGGGGGTCAGGAATAGCCTAGCCCTACGCCTTCCTTGCCCAAAAACCCTTTAAACTCCACCCTACAACCCTAACGTCTCTAAAAACCAAAAAAATCTATAAACCCTTAATAACTAAAAAACCATAAAACCCTATGAAAACTTATGAAACCCATGAAATATTTTAAAAAACCCTAAACCCATTAAAACCATGAAACCCTACACAACCCTAAAAACATTTAAAACCCAAAATCTATTAAAAACACTAAAAACCATAAAACCCTAAAAACTATAAAACATTAAAACCCCTCCAAATCCCTAGAAACCCTAAAAACCAAAAACCACAAAAACCTAAAAACAATAAAAAAGCATAAAAATGAAAAAAAAACATAACATACTAACAACACTAAACAATACATAAAACCCAAAAAAAATAAAAACCATAAAAGACTAGACATTGTAAAATCCTAAAAACCATTAAAAACCCTAAAAATCATAAATAATTCCATAAACACCTAAAACCCTAATGACCTAAAATATAGCTAAAAGATAATTAAAGCCCCCAAAGACACTAAAAACCCTGAAATGCCCATAAAAACCAAAAAATCCTATAAAAATTATAAAAACCTTAAAAACTTTAGAACCCCCTTAAAACCCTAAAAAATATAAAAATCCTAAAAACCTAAACCAACATAAAAACACCAAAAAACTTAAAACCCCAATAAACACATAAAACCTCTAAAAATGCTAAATCTGGTAAAAACATAAAAAACTCTAAAACCCCCTAAAAACCCCAAAACACTAAAAACCTATGAAAACCCTAAAACTCTAAAAATCAAGAAAACAAAAAAATTACTTGAAACCCCAACAAACCCCAAAAAATAACAAAAAACCATTAAAACACCAAAAAACCAAAAAACCCCAAATCCCAGAAATTCCCTATAACTCCAAAGTCCTAAAAAACTATAAAAATCCTAAAAACACTAAAAATATAAAACCCTTAAACCCTGAGATACAATAAAAACCCTAAAACCACAACTAAAACCCCTAAACCTATAAAAATTTATGGAACCTAAAAAATAAAAATTATTAAGTGACCCTATAAGATCATAAATCCCCTAAACACCCTATAAACCATAAAAACACTACAAAAACAAAAAAATTAAAAAACAAACATAAAACATTTAAAAATCTAAAAATTAATTATAGGAAATGAAAAATCATAAAAAACATAAATCCCTAAAAACACTAAAAAACCTAAAAATAAATAAAACCCTAAACCCCAAAGAAAACACTAAAACCCCAAATACCTAAAAATCATTGAAAATCCCTCAAAAATTATAATTCCTCTAAAACCCTAAACCCCTAAAAATGAAAAAACAACACAAAAACCCAAACACCCAAAACCCCCTAAATGGCCCTAAAAGGACCTGAATACTCTAAAAACCCTAGAATAATGGAAAACCCCTACACCGCTAAAAATCATAAAATCCTTAAAAATCCCTTAAATCCCTAAAAAAACTAACAACCATAAAAATCATAGATACCCATAAAACCCATAAAACAGAAATAAAACCCCAAATGATACTAAAAAATTATTCAAATCGCTAAAAATCCCAAAAACCATGAAAAAACTAAATAACCCTAAAACTTTTAAAACCCTTAAAACCTGGATTACCAATAAAATACCGTAAAACCCAAAAGATCCTATAAACCCTAAAAACACAAAAATATAATAAAAACCCTATAAACCCCATTATGACCCTAAAACTCCCTAAAACACCCTAAAATATCTAAAAATATTAAAACTATTAAATACCCAAATGTTTGGAAAACAAAGCATAAAAACCTTAAAGAAGACAAAATACCCAAAATACCAATAAAAACACTATAGACCATAACACCCCTAATACCACTAAAAACTCTAAATTACCTATAATAATCTGAAATATCTCTAAAAATAGTAAACGCAATAAGAACCACTAAAATAGAATAAAACCCTTAAAAACTAAAGAAAACCCCAAAAACCCCTAAATCCCAAAAAAAACTGAAAACCACATGTATCCCTAAAAACTCAAAAGCCAAAAAATCCCAAAAAAATCCTAAAAAACCTAAATACTATCAAAAATCCATAAAAACACTAAAAAAAAAAATAAAACATAAAATCCATGAAAACAATAAAAATACTAAAAACCCAAACCCTTAAAACCGTAAAACCCCCAAAAACTGAAAAACCCATAAAACCCTAATACACACTAAAAATAATAATGATACCTCAAATTCCATAATAACCATTAAAAGACAAAAAGTATAAAACCATAATAAACCTAAACATCCCAAAAAACCTTGACAATCATTAAAACCCTAAAAAAGATAAAACACCAAAAACCTGTTCAAAACCCAAATGCCCTAAAGACCCTTAAACATAAAACCCATAAAAAATTAAAAAATCTAATACCCCTAAAAACCCTAAAGCCTTAAAATGATCCTGAAAACCCTAGAACACCCTTTAAACCACAAAAGAACCTCAAAACCCTAAAACCCCCTAAATCCCTAATAACCCTATAAACAGCAAATAGAACTGAAAAGACCCTGAAAACTCTAAAATACCCTGTACCCTACAAACCACTATATGAACCTAATTCCATTAAGGAATCTAAAAACGCCAATAAAATGCTAAAAAACCTAAAACCCCAAAAAAAACCCTATAAAACTGAAATAATCCAAAAACCCCTTAAAACCCATAGAACGCTGAAAACCCCCATAAACCCTAAAACCCTAAAAACCCATAAAACATTAAAAACTATAAAACCCCCAAGACCCCTAAACCAATCATAAAAAAACCTTAATAACCCTAAAACCCCTAGAAATCCATAAAAATTCTAAGACCACTAAAAACCCATAGAAAACACCCAAAATCACTAAACACCTAAATAAACCGAAAACCCCTAAAAACTCTGATAATTAAAAAATTCCTAAAAACCCTAAAAACTATTAAATTCACAAAAAACTCTATAGACATTAAATAACAGAAAAACCTATAAAACCCTAAAAACCCTTAAGTCCCTAAAAAAACAAACCCATAAACCCCTAAAAACCATTAAAAACAAAAATTACTAAAAACACTAAAAAGATATCAAAAAGCTTGAAATCACTAATAACTAAATAAATCCCTCCAAATGATAAAGGCCCATAAAACCCCATAAAACCCCGAAAAACCATAAAATAACCTAATACCATAAAACCCTGAAAAATATTAAAAATCCAAAAAATCATAAAAACCCTAAAAAATCTAAAAACCCATAGAAGACCATAAAAACACTAAACCCACCAAAACAACATAAAAACCTAAAAACACAAAAAACCCTTGAACCCAGAAATCCCTAAAACCCTAAAAACTCTAAAATCAATTAAAAATCATAATTAACACTTAAAATATTTAAAATACACAAAAACCATAAATCATCAAAAGCCTAAAGGACCATAAAAACACTAAAGGAAAATAAAAAAAAACTCAAAATGACCTTAAAACCCACAAAACAAACCCATAAGGACCCTAAAACCCCTAAGTGGCCCTAAAACACCTAAAATTCCCTAAATCCCTAGAATTTTCAAATAACCATGAAACACCTTATAATCCAAAAAAACCATAAAAACCCTAAACAACATTATAAACCACTTAAAATACAAGAAGTACCTTAAATCCTAAAACCCTATAAATACAAAATGACCCTAAAAACAAAAATAATTATTTATGTCCCAAAAAACCAAAAAACCAAAAAACTTAAAAAACCCCAAAAAACCGAGAACCCTAAAATACCCATAAAAACCTTAAAAACCACTAAAACCCTAGAAAACCTAAATACCCCAATAAGCCTTAGAACTCTTAAAAACAATAAAAATAGTAAAAATCATAAACACCCTTAAAACCCTAAAAGCCTTGATAACCTAGAAACTCAAAAAACCCTAAAAACATTAGACATAAAAAAATCCAAGAAAAACCTAAATGACCTTAAAATGGTATAGCAACCATAGAACCATGAATACACTATAGTACACTAAAAACCCTAAAAACCTAAACATCCTGAAAGACCCAAAAACCTTGAAAATCCCGCAAAGAACCTAATTACCCATAAAAACCCTAAAACCCATAAAATACTTAAATAACCTAAATACCCTATTATAACCCTAAAATACCCTAAATACACGTAAAATTACCCAAAAATCATAAAACAGCGTAAAAATCCTAAAAAAAACTAAAACCATAAATGATCCAAAAACCCTAAAAAAAGAACCTAAAAGCCATAAAACCCTAAAACCCTTAAAACACCACCTAACCCTATAAAAAACATACACTAAAACCCCTAATGAAGATAAGGACCCTAAAACCCCCTAAAATCATTACCAAAAATAATTAACCTTATAACCCGAAAAAATCATAAAACACCTAAAAATCAAAGAAAACACCAAAACCCAGAAAACATCCAACCCCAAAAAAACAATAAAAAACTAAAAACCCTAAATATCATAACCCCACCCCCCAAATCCCCGAAAACCCCTAAACACTAAAAACCATAAAGAACCCATAAAACCCTTCAATACCCAAAAATAACCCAAACGACCCAATAAAACCCTTAAAAATTCCTTACAATCCAATAAAAAACATAAAACCATAAACACCCTATAAAATCCATAAAAATCATAAAATTCAATAAAAAACCTCTAAATAACCTAAAAACCCTAAAATACCCCAAAAACCCTTAAACCCCCTAAAAACCATTAAATCCCATAAACCCCTAAAACACCTAAAAAACTAAAAAAACACTAATACTATAAAAACCAATAAAACCATTAAAAATTAAATACCATAAAAAATAATAATAAACCCTATAAAATCCTCAAATTATAAAAACCATAAAATCCACCAAAAAATACATAAAATAAGAAAAATTATAAAATAACCCTAAAACCTGGAAAAAACCATTAAAAATAAAAAGAACAATAATTAACCATAAAACACCTAAAAACAATGAAAACCATAAAAACGCTAAACCCATAAATTCCATAAAAAACCACAAAACACATAAAATTGCTAAAATCATGAAAAAAACATTAAAACACTAAAAAGACAACAAAAACCAAAAAAACCCCTAAGAACATTGAAACCCCATAAATACCCTAAAATAAACATATAAACCCTAGAAAACCCCAAAAACACATAAAACAGCTAAAACCAAAAAAACATAAAACCCCTAATAACAAAAAAAACCCATGAAGCCCCAAAAAACCCAAAAAATCCCAAAGAACCCTAAAAAAATTAATTTCCAAGATAAAATCCTAATTAATTAAAAAAAACATCAAAACCAAAAAAACACCAACCCCCCTCCCACCAAAGAAATCTAAAAACCCTAAAAGGCCATAAAACCCTAAAAACCCCTAAAATTGAAAAAAACCCACTAAAACACCTAAAAACCCTTTAGAACCTATAAAACTCTAAAGACACTAAAAACCCAAAACCCATTAAAAACATTAATAAAATATAAGATGATAAAAACAATAATAAAACTCTAAAAACCATAAAAATAATAAAAAATCTAAAAACACTAAAAACCCTAAAAAATTGAAAATCCCTAAAACCCTCAAAAACTCAAAAGACCCAAAGAATCCAAAAAACCCCATTAAAATCCTAGAAATTATTAAAAACCACTAAAACCCTAAAACCCCCTAAAAACACGAAAACCCCTTAAAATCCTAATAAAACACCCAAACCATAAAACCTCTAAAAACACTAAAAAAACAAAACCCATATGAAATTATAAAAATATTAAAATCATAAAAATACCCTAAAAACCTAAAAAACCCTAAAAAATTAAACCTAAAGAAACATAAATACTATAAAAACCACTAAAATCATAAGAAACCCTAAAAAATAAAAAAATAAAACTCTAAAAATGAAAATGAATAAAACCTTGAAAGTCCTTAAAACCCTCTAAAAACATAGAATTTATTAAATCCCTTAGACACCCTAATAACATAAAAAACAATAAATACCCTTAAAACCATATAAACCATGAAAAACCATAAAACACATAAAGACCCTAAAAATACAAAATACCATAAAACCGTTAAAAATACTAGAACTACTAAAACCCCTACAACTCTAAAAATTAAACCCCCCCCCCCTAAAACAATAAAACACTAAAAATACTAAAAATCCAAAAACCCCTAAAACATTAAAAATAACTCTAAATAACTCTAAATACATGAAATACCATAAAACACCTAAAATTCCATGAAAATCCTTAAAAACCCTAAAAATTTAAAAAATACTAAAACTCTAAAAATCCCTAAAATACTATAAAATCCCTACAAATCTTAAAACCTCTTTGAAATGCCCAAAAATTCCTCAAAATCCATAAAAATTGTAAAAAATATAAATATACTAAATCCAAAAAAAACACGAAAACCATTAAAAGCATAAAAACATTATAACCCATAAAAATCACTAAAACCCCTAAACCCCATAAAACTCAATAATACCCTAAAGACTATTAAATTCCTAAAAACTAATAAAAACCCCAAAAACACTTAAAACCCGTAAAAACACTAAAATCCCTAAATACACTAATAACCCTAAAACACTAAAACTCATTAAAAACCTCAAAAATCCTAAAAATTCATAAAAACATAAAATCTCCAAAAATCATTTAAAACCCCAAAAATAACATTAAAACACATAGTTCCCCAAAAAACCCAAAAAACCCTAAAACCTATAAAACTCTAAAAAACCTAAAATCCATAAAAACAAAAAAACACCTAAAGGGCTCGGAAAAACCTAAAAAATAGATTAACCCAAAACCATCATAAAATCATAAAACCCCTAAAAACACAACATCCCAAAATAACATGAAAACCCAATTTAACCCTAGAAGAAACATATTGAAGACCATAAAACCCCTAAAAGACCATAATATACAAAAACCCTAAAAGGACATAAATTCATTAAAACAACATAATAGAACCCCCCCCCCCCACTATACACCTAAAAGACTATAAAAACCCAAAAAGAGTCCAACGAAACCCAAAAAACCCTGAAAAATATTAGAAAGCCTAAAAGACTATATAAGCACTAAAGGACCATAAAATACATGAAGGACCCTAAAAATCCCCCTAAAACACTAAAGGACACCAAAAACCCTAATGGTACCTAAAATCCTACTGGATCCTAATATCCCTGAAATCCTTAAAGAACCCTAAAACCATGAAAACCAAAAATGACCCCAAAACCACAAAAAAAATTAAAAAAACACGAAGACCCCCTAAAACCCTAAAACCCCATAAAACCGCAAAACCCCAAAATATTTAAACACCATAAAAGACCCTAAATTACTAAAAACTTTAAAATTATAAAATTTCTTAAAATTCCATAAAATCTATAAAAACATTAAATACCAAAAAACCTTAACTACCCTTAAAAGCTCTAAAAACACTAAATATCCCTAAAACCCCCTAAAAACATAAAATTCACGAAAATCCCCCCTAAAAACCTAAAATATACACCAAAAAACTAAAATCCATAAACAAACCCTAAAAAAATATAAATAATTAAAACCCAAAAAAACAACAAACCCTAAAAAATCCTAGAAAACTCTTAAAACACCAAAAACCATGATAAACACCTAAAAACCAAAAAAAACTCCTAAAACACATGAATCTATGAAAAACCCACTAAAATCCATAAAATAGTAAATATCCCAAAAACCAAAAAAAAAACACTAAAAACTCTAAAAATACAATAAAAATATTATAAAACACTTAAAGGCCAAAAAACTCCACAAATCCCAAAAAAACCCAAAATCCATGGAAACCTTAAAATATTAAAAAATGTGGAAAATAAAATACAACCATAAACCCCTGAAAACGCAAAAAACAAATAAAAATCCCTAAAACTGTAAAAATCATTAAACCCTAAAAAATCCACCAAAACCATAAAATTTAAAATTAACCCTAATAACCTTAAAAACCCCAAAACACACTAAAAGCCCTAAAACACCCAAAAATTAAAAAAAAACAAAAAATACCTTAAAAACTCTAAAACACATATAAAACCCCAAAAATACCCTTAAAACACTTAAACAATCAAACAACTCTAAAGATGATAATACACCAAAAAATCCGTAAATCCCTTAAAAACCTTAAAATGAAAAAAATCATGAAAACACATTAAGACTCACTAAAAAACTAAATGCAAAAAATACGTAAAACTCAATAAAAAATAAAATAAAATTAAAAAAAAGAAAACCCCCTAAAAACCCATAAAAAATTTTAAAATTCCTTAAAAACTCTAAAATCCATAAAATCCTAAAAATCCCTACAAAACCTCAAAACCCCTCAAAAGCACTAAAAACCAGAAAAAAACACTAAAAATCCTTTAAAACCAAAAAAAACATTGAAACCCCTAAGACAACTTAGAAAACCCCAAACCCCTGAGAAAACCCTAAAAACAACATAAAGCCAAAAAACCCTTAAAAATATTTAGATAAAAACCCTTTAATCTCCAAATACAAAAAACCACAAAAAACCAAAAACAACCCAACACTAAAATCTCTAAAACCAAAAATAATATAGAAAAAAACTACTAAAACAATCAACAAAACATGAAATGTCCAGTAAAAACATAGAATCCCTAAAACCCCAAAACCCCTAAAATTCATAAACACCCCTAAAAACTCTAAAAACCATAAAAAAGAATAACATAAAATTAAAAAATATATAAAAAATTAAAACCCCTTAAAAACAATAATCAATAATACTATACATCATAAACCCTAATACCGTACACCTTAAAACCCAAAGCTTACAACCTAAATCCTACCCCCCAAAAATCTAAACCCTGCACCATAAACCCTAGACCCAACACCACAAACCCTAAAAACAACACCTGAAACCCTATAACTTGAACCCTAAACTCCAAACCATAACCTCTAATCCCTAAACCAAAAACCATATATCCTAAACCCTAAAACCTATGACTTATACCTTATACCATACACGCTAAACATTAAAACTTAAATCCTAAACTCTATACCTTACAACCAACACCAAAAACTCAACACCCTATACCAAAAACCCTATACACTAAAGTCGATACCCTCAAACAGAAACCATATACCCTACACCCTAAAACAATAACCCTATACCCTTAACCCCATACCCTACACCCTAAGCATAAAACACAACACTCAAAAACCTATAGCATACACCATAAACTCTAATCTCTTGACCCAAAACCTTATACCCCCAACCTAGACCCTATACCAGAGACCCTAAAAAATATCCTACACCCTAATCCATAATCCCTACACACTAGACCTTATACCCTATACCTTAAAGCCAAAACGATGGACTCTAAACCCAGTACCCTACTCCCAATACGGTACACCTGAAACTCTATACCCTATATCCTAAACTGTAAACCATAAACCCTAAACCCTTAAGCCAAAATCGAGTACCCTACATTTTAAACCATAAACCCTACAACTGGAACTATATTCCAAAACACTAGACCCTAAACCTTATATCATAAACCAAATAAAAAACACCCTAAACCAAGAAACCTACATCCTAACCCCTAAAACCAACACCCTATACCATAAAACCTACTCCCAAAACCCTATAACCTGAACAATACACCCTAAACCCAAAACCCTAGTCCCTACACCCTAGACCATAAACCATAAAATTTATATCCTAAACCCTATACCCTACACCCTAAGCCCGGTAACATGAACTATAAACACCATACTTTACACACATACCCTATACCCTATACCCTATAACATACACCCTTAAACCTAGACCCTATATCCTAAACCATACACCCTAAAATATAAACCTTATATTGTACACCCTAAACATTAAACACTACACCCTAAAATGTATACCCTACACCCTAAACTATATAGCTGGACCCCTAATTCTGAGACCTCAAAACTACCCTTAAAACACATAAAAACCATAAAACCCCTAAATGATTAGAAAAATACATAAAACCCATAAAATATGAAGAAATCCTAAGAAAAAAAAACCAAAAAACCATTCAAAAAACATATAAACTCAAATAAAACCAAAAAAACCCATAAAAAATAAAATACAAAAAACAACAAAAAACCATGAAAACCTAAAATAACACTATAAACACTAAAAACTGAATAAAACACCCCAAAAAACTAAAACACTAAGAAAACCCTAAAAATCTCTAAAACCCCATGATATTCCTAAAAATCCCTAAAAACCATGAAATCCCTTGAAACTGTAAAACCCCTTGTAATCCCTAAAAATCCTAAAAAACTAAAAAAACACTAAAATAATTAAAAACACTAAAACCACCTTAA
This sequence comes from Viscum album, assembly GCA_963277665.1. Classification (NCBI taxonomy): domain Eukaryota; kingdom Viridiplantae; phylum Streptophyta; class Magnoliopsida; order Santalales; family Viscaceae; genus Viscum; species Viscum album. The sequence continues at coordinate 871,738,600 of OY728152.1, read as the reverse complement.
AACATAAAAAACACAAAAAACATGAAAACCCCAAAAAAACAAAAAAATCCATTCAAATCCCATAATTCCCTTAAATACCCTAAAAACTCATAAAATCCTGAAAAAACTAAAACATTAAAACCCTCGTCAAACCCCATAATTTTTTTAATAGAAACTAAAACCATAAAAATCCAAAAACCCACAAAGCAGATAGAAACCATAAAAACCATAAAAACCCCAAAACCCTAAAAACCCTAAAACCTCTAAAAATCCTAACACCCCCCCAAAAAAACTCTACAAAAGTTTAAACCCCTAAAAGACCCTTGAAAACCGTAGAAACCACTAAATGACCCCCAAAACACTAGAAATACCTAAAACCCTAAAACCATAAAATACCCTAAACACCCTAAAACCCTAAGAGGACATAGAGAAAGGAAAAAACTAGGTGACCATGGGGATCCTGTGCGATCATAGATCATGACCTCTTATGATGGAAAAATAGAGATCCTTCCTCAATTCAGTTGGACCAGGTTAGGAATAAAGTTCTTTTTCATCATTTCAGATCTAGCAAGGCGAGGCCAAATGTTCCTTGGGAGGCTCCAGATGCGTTGTGTCCAATGAAGAACTTTGCGAACGTGGGGAAATCATCTGCATCTCTTACCTTCATATATTTTAGCACTTCCTCCCCTAGTCATGTAATCAGAAAATATCTTGTGGAAAATGTTTCAGAAAATTGGGAGGCGATAGAGGATTGGGAATGTTTATGCTGTTTATCCATTATTGTAAGGGTGTTTATCCCAAAATGGGAGAGGCTATTGAAAATTGGTGATCTATCCCAGTGCATTTCTATCATTTGGGGGATTACTGAATGGAAAATGATAGCAATGATAAGGGTATTATTTCACATTATCGTCACTTTTGATGAGTGGAAAAGGATTTCCTCGATCTTTTGTTCCCTCAATCTCATGCCAGGTGTAATTCGGATCCACGAATGGGTCCATAATTTTGAATCTTTCAATGTGAACAATTCCATTGCGCATATATGGATTCAGATGTTTAAATTAAATTGGGTCTACTGTAATCCTCAAATTTTGTAGGACATTACCTCTTAAATTGGATTCCCCATTAGAATTAATAATGAGACGGAAAGCCCAATGTATGGGAACTATGCAGGGGTTCTTGTTGAAGTTGATATGGAAAGCATCCTGGTTGAGGAGGTCGTTTTCAATACCCCTGAGGACTACCTCACCTTGGAAATTCAGTACGAGAGAAGGCCAAAATTATATCATACCTACAATGTTTTGGCCACACTCCCTCTATATGTAGGATATAGAAGACCTATTCTGTCTCCAACCTGCAGAGGCGTAATTCAAATCTATGCAGGATGAACCGTGGGGTCAGTATGGCCTACCCTAGGCCCACTAATCCCCCACGGGACCCCTCAACATCCAAGGTTATGGAGAATGGTTTTGAGGGAAGTATCCCTAAGGATGTAGTGAACTTACTTACTCTCGGCCCTGCCCCTAATCACTCCTTTGTGGTTGAGGACACTAGATGAATTGTTGATCTGGTTGCTGCACTCCCTCCTCTTGAAGCCTCAACTTCCATTGACCCTTGACACAGATTGATGGATACATGGATTTTCATAAATAGGTCCACGACCTTACCCTCTCATCCAGTCTAGCTGAGTTGAATGGACTATTGGAGTAGGTCCAGGTATCCTCAACTCAAGTGCTCATGGTCTCAACTACTGAACATGCCTCATCTTATTTGAGCAATTCTGGGTGTGGAGTTCAGAACCCACCAGATGGTCTATAGGAAACTCCTGATTCAACTTATTTATGGCAGGGTACACCTAATGTCCCGGCCACTACATTCTTGGTCACAAAATTTCTGATCCACCTTAAATACATTGTTGACATGCCTGGGGTGGAAGCTGGGTTAGACCTAGGTAATGACTCATTTAATATGGTTTCCTTAGACAAGGCTATGAGGAAACCGATTTGTGTTCCTTCAGAGGGAGACATATTCACCCTGAATAAATTTAACCCCCTAAGTGGGGTCTCTTGGAGTTACATGGATGAGGATTCATCGGTTGGGGATGGTGATGGCTTTTCCACGATTCCTAATCCCAAATATCAGCCTAATGACATGAAAAAGTTGTCAGATAAATATCTTGCTCAATAACTTGCAAAGATGTTCACTGGAAACACCATGATGAAGGGAATAAATGCTAAGCAGATGGTAAGCACTCCCTCCCCCACCTATATCAAAACCCTTCCTCAATGAAGATCATGTTTTAGAATTTCTAGGGGCTTGGGAATATACCCACGGCTGCAGCTCTTTGTCATATTCTTTCCCATAGGGAAATGCTCATAGGGTAATGAAACCATTATTAAGTTTGAAAATTGGAAGAGATTTAACTGTAACACCATTTTTTTCTCCATTGTTTCATCTAATGGTGAGGATAACGATATGAAAACCTTATGGGTTATGAAGAAAAATTATGTTTAGGTGATTTCTGTTAGAGTGAGCCCTAAATTGATCTCCCTTACCATCTAACACCATGCTACCACCCTAATCCTTTCTTTTGTGTGTGTATATTTCTCTTAAATTTGATGAAGGGATATTTGGAGTTATTTGGTTCATATGAATGAGTCCATTTCCCATAATTGGATTATTATTGGTGACTATAATGCTTTCTTGAGTCCTGAGGAAAAGTTTGGGCCTAACATATCTTTTACTATAGCAAATGTATTTGCTTCATTCCTTGATCAATGTAAACTTTATGAAATATCCATTGCTAGAGAAAATTTAACATGGGTAAGGTACATTATTAGTGGGTGAAAAGAGAGTAATATTGATTTGTGTTTCTCCCAAACTCGTGACAGGAGTTCCCCCAAGGCTACCTCTAGGTTCAAACATCCAATGATTAAATTGTACAACATTCCCATTATTGTTCCTATATATTAGGGTAATACTAGGTCTTTTCCCTTGCCCTTTAAATTAAATAATGCTTGGGTGAAAATTCCTTGGTGTAGGGAAGTGGTTATCAAGGGGTGTAAAAATAAATTTGTGGGTAGCCCATTTTTTTGTGGTCTATAAGTTCAGGGAAGTCAAACACCTCCTAAAAGAATGGTGCAAGAAGTCCTTTTCATGGATGGAAGATGACATCAAGGTTGCTAAATCTCAGCAGCCACATTCCAAATTGTAAATAAGTAGTAACATTCCCCTTCTAGGGAGGATCTGAAGTTGCATTTTAATCTAGATGATTTACTTTCCCTCAAGTAGAGGCTTTAAAAGGATCAGTTCAAGGTCAAATGGATACAGGACAAGGATATAAACTCCATGTTTTTTCATCACCTTCATAGTGATAAAGGAGATAAGAGTAGTCTAAATGCAATCTATTTGGGGGCCCACCTTCACTTGGATGGATGATATTTATATGTGTGTGGTGGACTACTTTCATGGACTACATTTGGAGGATGGTGTGGATTATTTCATTATTTTGGACTCCATAGCACCTTGGATTGCTGAACATCAGAATAAGGCTTTAACAATTGCACCCTTTAAGGATAAATTTATATCTGTGCTTTTATAATTGAACATGGATAGTGCAGACGAACTAGATTTTCTATACAGTGTGCTCTTTACGTTTAATTGATACATTTTTCATGTTGATGTTACCAATGTTGTTAGGGAATTATTTATCTCTGTCTCAATTCCACATGGCGGAAATTCCAATTTTATATCACTGATTCTGAAGATGTAAAATTCCATTCAGATTGGTGATTTCCGGTTGGTGGCCATGGGGAACACCATTCCTATGATTATAAGAAAGATCATTGTCAATATATTAGGGAATATTTTGAGGGAAATTATCACTCTAATCATGTTTTGGTTCATTCCTGGGTGAAACATTCAAACATGCCTTTTTCACTGCCTCGTAGGGTATCAACATTGTGAAGAAGGAAACAAAGCATTGGATTATTTCTCTGAAACTAAATATCTCGAAGGATTTTTACACTATATAGTGGATCTTCATTTTTAATGTCCATGGAAATTTAGTTTCTATAGAATTTTTAACAAGAAAATTCAAACTATTCTTAATAGTTCCGTAATTTCTGTTCTTATCAATGGCTCCCTAAAGGGTTTCTTCCGATGCTCATGTGGTGTCCAACAAGTTTATCTGCTCTCCGGATTTCTTTTTTCAATTTTTAGGGACTACATGAGATGGTTCATTATTGACCCAGTTCATGATGGGCTCTACTCACCAATTAAGGTAGGGCAAGACCTACATGTTCCCTCCCACATCCTCTATGTGGATGACATACTTCTATTTGGGAAAGATAATAAGAAAACAGTATCCTCAATTAAGATGATCATTCACCATTATGATAGTGTCGCTAGAGAAACCATTAGCTAGAGGAAATCCTCAACAGTATTTTGAAATAGAGTCTCCACCTCAAGGCAGCTTTGTATTGCTGGCTCACATTGAATGAAGAGAGGCTCACCCCCCATCACCTAACTGGGTGTCCCTATTTTCTAGGGGAAGGAAAAAAGTTGCTACATTGAGGGAATATCATCTATAATTACTCATCTAATTTCCAAATGGATGGTGAAGTTCCTCTCGCAAGAGGTTATAGTTTGTATAATTAATTCCATCCACACCACTATGGTTTTCCATGCTTTTCCATCTATAGAAGGCCAGCCAGCCTTGTAAAATGCATTAATAAAACGATTAGGAATTTTTCCTAGACAGGATGCATCATTGAAAGGAAATTGATCTATGTGGCCTAAAAGAATTTTACAGAACCTGTTGATATTGGGGGCTTGTTATTAAGGATCTTAGATGATTTAGTGATTCCCTTCTGGGGATTTTCACCTAGATCATGCTCAACCCACATGATGGTGGCCTGGAATTTCTCACGGAATGGTTCACCCGTAAGCTTTGTGATGGCTTCACTAGAAATTTATCTTCCTTATTTTGTTCTACTCTAAGATCCTCATATAAGGATTTTATCTCTCATTCAAAATGTCTTGTTTCAAAGCACTCGACTCTCAATTGCTGGACAACCCCATGGCTTGAAGAACAACTTTCTAATTTCATGACAACTCACTAGGAGTTGAGAGACATGTCTATTTCTTCCCTTCTCTAGAAAAGTGGGGATTTAACTATGTGTCTCCCTGATCATATTTTCTGAAAATGCAGTGATATGTGTTTAGGGACAATGACACCCTTATTTGGCGGCCAAATATGGTTGGTAATCTTAATAACCATTACTTCTATCGATTGAAATTTTCACAAGACATTGTCTCACCATATTGGTTGCTAATGTTCAGAACACCTATCATCTCACCTTCTCAGTACTATCTGATTTGGAAAATTAGAAAAAATAGGATCCCACTTCAAGAGCAGCTAAAGATGGATGGGGGGCACCATTCCTCTTTTGGTTTTTCCATAGGCCGTTTGAGGAGAACATCCCACATGTTTTATTCCACTGTAAGATTGTTTTTGAGCTATGGAGATACCCATTGTAATGTTTTAGCTTGAAGTGTGGTATAAAAGGGGCGATATGTGAGTTCATATGCTGCTAGGAGAATTTGAAATGTTGTGACCAGGTTCAAAACCTACTTCTTGCAGGGGTTGTGGAGACCATTCTCTATATATGGGCTTTATAAAACACCATGTGCTTTAATTGAAGACCTCTCTCTAATAAGGATCCACTAGGAAATCCAGAGAGCATCCCCCTTCAAATAGGTTCGATGGAAAATGATGTTAATGATGTGACTGTATTGCATTCAATTTGGGTCGCTGGAAAGGGTAAGAATCTATAGGATTTGAAATATATCTGATGGATTCCACCAATTCAATGTAGAGACCCGTATCTTGACGTACATAGACATTACATTACTTTTTCGGAATACTTAGTACATAACAAAAACACACACACAAGGACCATAATAGTTTAGTGTCTTTGGAAACTCAGAATATAATCTTCTAATCATGGTGAAAGATCTTCAACATCTCCCATAAAGATCTTCCTTTTTTTACCTAAAACCTTTCTTTATATCCTGGGAAAATAAAACATAAAAAGGGTGATCTCAAATGCTCAGTAAGGGTAAATAAAAGAAATATTAATCACATCATATTCAAAAGAACATATCTTTTGGAAATCTTAACCTGCAAAAGAGATCATAATTTCATAACATGGGATAAATCATAGTAGTGAAATGTAACCCCAATAATCATAACTTAAAACATGAAACTTTGTGGCATACACACATAATCATAGAGAATAATTTCTTGTTAGTCAAGACTCATTACCAATACTATCTTAGTGGACAAAGTCCCTTTCTGAACCGAGTTCATTCCTCGTTTCAGTCCTGTTTCACTGAACCGGTATAACCTACCGTTCCAGCCATGTCTATCTCATGAGATATAAAATATTTACCCAATGAATTGGGGGGAGATATAGGTCCCACCCATCTCATAATGATACCATTCTTATTTGTGCAACAAAATCATAAACCATACATCATTGCATAACCCATGTAATAAAAATGGGAATCTTAAACATCATGACATCATACAACAATTCATATACGATAAAGGAATTCATAAAAATAATTCCATCACAACATAATCAAATCAATGTAATAATAGGGATAAAAACAGAACCCTTTATTATCTTAGATGGAAAATAATTTTGATAAAACACTTGAACTCCATTCTTGAGGAAAATATCCTTTCTACTTCAAAAACACTTTTCCTTTCTTAACAAGTCATACAATTTTAAACTAAAAGAAGTTGATTAAAAATAATCTTGAAAACTTGTAAAGAAATATTTTTGGAAATAATTTTTTAAAAATCCATTCATGCCGTATAAGTTAAAAAAAACATTCTTCGTACTTTTGTCGGAAAAGTCAAAAAGCACCTCGTACGAAAAACGACAAAAGATTACTTTCATATCCTTTACTAAAAACTCACCGAAGGTTAAAATTGGATTTAAACAATTATAGGTGTATGGAAATAATATTACATATTGAGTAAAAATGGATGTGGATGATAAAATACACCCCAGTAAATGCCAAAGTATAAACAATCTCGGATAAAAATGAGATTGTGATATTTACCTTACCTTAGATCTGATTCGCTTCGTAAGTGTCCAAAACTACTTTATAATGATTTAAATAATATCATTGACTTATTACAGAATCATATTCATTGTTATTATATCATATATGGTTCACTTATGACTTTATATTACCCGTTCTTTTGTAAATTCAGGTTAAAGTAGCGTTTTGGGTAAAATCATCTCATTTGTCGTTCATGTTTTAACTTGTAATTATTCATATGATTAATTAGATCATGATTACTTAAATCCAGAATGTAAAACATGATTTATATATAATATATATTCAGAATATAAATATATATAATGTATTGATAAATGGAAAGAAATACACCGTTCATGGAGACGGTAGGTCGTACGTACGCATGAACGCTGTTTTCGTTTCTTTATTGAATTGAGTGGAATTAAGTAGATGACATTAATATATACATACATAAATCCAGTATCATTATTATGTCATATATTTCATTATTATCCATTATATATACTTTATGATCATTCATGTATGGTTAACATGGAGAATGAATCTCATCACGTCGTGGAGACGGTAGTCCGTACGTACGCACGAGCGATGATATCATTCCCATAATTATTGAATAGAATTGGAGTGGATGGTATAATATATCAGAATTAGTATGATGTTATAAAAACCATATATATTTATTATTTACACCATTATACCCATCCATGTAAGGTGTTGGTGGAAAAATAGATTTCACTACGGCGTGGAGACGATATTCCGTACGTACGCACGCGTGGTGATTTCGTTTTCCGTAGGATTGATAGATGGTGAAATAGGGTTGTTTCATACTTATAATAACATATCAGTATATTAGTTATACTTATTTTATTACTTAATAATGAAAAAATTAATGAATAAGAAGTGGAAGAAGAAATAAAGATGAAAGAATTGGTAACGGAAATTACCTCTTCTTTGAAGCGCCTCTTTGAGACCTCCTCTTAGGGCACTAAAATTGGTCTTTGAGGAAGAACAAAACCTCTAGGATGTTTCTAGGGAAGTGGAGAAGATAATTTGGCAGAGTTTGGCCGAGCATGAAGGCTCAAAGTGGTGCGAGGAAGAGAGGGAGGAGGTGCCCTTTTATAAGGGAGGAGAGGGGCACCTTAGGAAAATCTCAAAATATTATTTTATATTAAGGTTAAATTCGGTTTATAATAGTTCCAAAGGGTTTTATTTCTAAAATAAAGTGGGTATAGGTCTAAACCCTTTCATCCAATAGGATTTAGGCAAGTTCAGGTTATTATTTTAACCTTATCAATTAGATTTAACTCTAAGTTAAATAATTTAACTTTTACCGTGTCTTTTTGTTTTCGTACACTATATGGTTAATAAACATACCATAACAAGCCAAACGAACCCCAAGTTGTTTATTATTAATATATATATCCTTATATAAGTGGTTTGGCTGAACCTTAGATTTTTAGGAATTAAATAAAAATTAATAATATAATATTTGTTTTAAAAACTAATTTATGTCAATTTTGATACTATTTGGTACATGATTTTTATGAAATTCATAACAGAATGATAATTTCTAAAAAAGTTACTTATATCAAATATAACATGTCATATTAACCTATAAAATTAATTTAAGTCACAAAGAGTCTCAAATTACATTTATTTGGGCATTTATAACATCAATTATGTCAATATTTCATAAATAAGACAATTACTGCATCATCTTTGTGTCATAATAAATGATAAATATTTAATCCCTAAAAATTATAAATAAATTCCTATAATGTAGATAATTTTATTATATTTCTGGATACTATTCATTTTCTATGTTTCATTAAGTTTATCACTAAATTAAAATTATTATACTTATAAGATTTACATAAGTGACATGTTGTCACATTCTTTGGTTTTGATAATAATTAAATTATTTTCATGGAAAAAATTCCATAAAATGAATCTAATCCGACCCATAGGTTATATGGGTATACTTTTAGCCATAAAATAGGATTTTTCAAAGTGTTAGGGTAATTTTATAATCTTATATTTATCCTTAATTACCCGATTTACCTGTAACTATAGTAAATAAAATTTACCGTAGTTACTATTCACAATGCCCAAAAATAAAAAGTAGCTTATTAACATAATTTGGACCCACTGATTCCAAATATGGAATCCATTTTTCCAAATTCAATATACAAAATATTCAGAAATTAAATTAAAATTAATCTCGTTGTCGAAAGAAAACAGGTTTTTCTTTAAAACATTGCAAAAGATTGAATTGATTTAAACTACGAATTCAAGGTAAAATCAATGCTAATGACATAAATTATATTAAATGGTAAAAATATATTCTATTTATACTTTAAAACCATTCAATATTATAATTTAACCACATAAGATATTACGATGAAAAAAGTTGTTTTTAATTAAAATATAGCGTGTTTTTACTATTCATTAAAATATGAAAGTTATCGGAAAAATATCAAAACTTTATCTAATGTAAATTTTTATATCCTGATTCAAAATAAGAATTTTATTTTGTCAAATTGAACTTATAAACATTTCAAAAACTAGATTTAAAGTGGGTGCGCCATCAAAAGGCGGAAAAACTGCATTTTTTTAAAAATACTTATTTTACCCGAAAAATTTATTTTGTTCTTATACCATGTTCTAGAAATGTGTAAGATGAATAATAATGTTATAAAATTCAAAATTTAGTTAACACTATTCATAAAGGCTAGTTTTAATAATATTTTAATAGCATCTCATTGTTTAGTGAAACTCGGTATTGCGGACTACACACGCTATCGAGGAAGGTCGTGATTGCGTGTAATGCAAGGCAAGTCAACGATGCATGTTGTGCAAGCTTCTCTTGGTGTAGCATACAACACAAGACATTAATGAAATTAAAAAGAATATTTTTCATAAAATCTCGGGGTGTTACATTCTACCCCCCTTAAAATGAATTTCTCCCTCGAAATTCGTCGGGGTTATAAATGGTTTACTATTAAAAAGTTTCTTTAATAGAAACCCACATCATAAAAAGGAATACCAAAACCAATCTTTAAAAACAAAAGAATGAAACGTAACGGTTACCCAAATAAACTAATCACTGGGTTTCCACATAGGTGAAAATATGGATATGGAAGAGAAATTTAACCATCATGTTCTGATGGAGAGTGGTAGAGAACATGGCTATGGAAAATCCAGCAATCACAAAGCCATAAATTTGTGACGATCTAAGGTACCATATGATTCATCAGATATAAGAGCACTAGGACAACATTTTTGGTTTTCAAGATCGTTTCCTTAAAGTTGATGAAATTGAAATTAGAAGAAATACTTTCATGATTTCGGTATAGTCTCGCCGTTGGTCGTTCTTTGGACAATTTCCACTTCACCTCTTAATGAAATGAAGTTGAATTTTTCATTCGTGATGTGTTACCAGATCATGTGATAGAATGATGGGTCATTCCATCTGTCTCAAACAAAAGGTTAGAAAAGTTATCAAAAAATACATAAGTCCATCTATAGTGAGATTAATGATATACGGTTCCTAAAATGGAATTATACTTCATATATCATACTGCTTAATATAATAATACTAGTTTCTACTAAACAGGGACTTCCTGTAGGCCAGTGGTAGGCGATAAAGGCCTGTCGCACTTCGGTTGGGGGTTCGATTCCCACGGCCTTGTCCGACGCGATGGGCTGTCGCCTGTCCTGCAGGTTGTCCTTTTTCGAAAACTATATTACTATAACATCCCATCAATAATATCGAAAAAACTTCTATCCTTAAACAATACTAACTTATGTCCAACATAATCCATTCCAATCTTTAGGCTTATCCATAATACTGCAGTCCACTATCATAATATAGTGAAAACGATTACCAGAGATTTAATACCATCGTTGGTCCCCATATATCATAAGATATGTCTGGTTGGTCACATTCCAAACATTCAAAGGCCTTAATCATGTATTCTCTAGAATACCCATTGAACCTTAGTGAAAACATGAATGCAGTTAAAAGTTAACACTTTCCACATACCAAAATCCTCAAAATTCTATATACTCAAACCATGATATCACTTAGTCCTTATATCAATCATGAGCTCATGAATACTGTCAAACATTTCATTTTCTCCTTATCACTTCATTATGCGCATATCATCTACTTTCCAAAATATTTGAATCACTTTTCATGGTTACCGGTACCTTAAAATTATTGAAAACCACAATATACCAATACATAAATATTTCAATACACCATAAAAGTACCTCAACAACATTATTCTTGAATACCAATACATAAACACTTCAGTCCATCCACTTCAATGATTGTCCTGGAATAAGTCCTTCCTTGATTTAGAAGTAACTTTTTAGGTCAGGGCATTGAGTTGGATAATGCCCATGTTCTCCGTAAATAAGACATTGAACTCCATAACAGTCTGTCACTCTATGACCCTTTTCTCCACACAGATAACATCGGTCCGTCCATTTGAGATATTCCTCAAGGTTCTTCTTCCCTTCATTAGAAGTCTCAATCTTCCTTTCTTTATGCTCCTCAACATGCGAACATGAATAATAGTTTATCTTCCTCTTCTTTGATGAATTAGGCATACCACTAAATTTCACCTTGTTAATCATATATCTCGATGACTAATTCGGCATAATCAAAATATCTTTCTCTCTAGCTATTACACAATTTTGTTGCTCATAGTCACCAATTTGTCCATTGGATTCAATGTTAACCGAATTCCTTCTGGCTCCCTCCATTAACTAAAACAAAAAATGAATCTTGCGAGAGGAAAAAATCATACTAGAGAAAACAACATAGTAAACGGGGGGGGTACCCTCAATATCTAACATCTTAGGTTAAATTCTAAGATCGTTACCATAGTTCTAGGACTATATCCTATACGTATTCTTATCCTTAGGGACATCCCTAGACATACCATAGAAATATATCTAGGGATCTCACTAACTTTCTCACATCCTAGTTTCCAAAGGTTGACTAAACCTTTCCGCTGATACCAACTGTAGAGACCCGTATCTTGACGTACATAGACATTACATTACTTTTGCGGAGTACTTAGTACATAACAAAAACACACACACAAGGACAGTAATAGTTTAGTGTCTTTGGAAACTCGGAATATAATCTTCTAATCGTGGTGAAAGATCTTCAACATCTCCCATAAAGATCTTCCTTTTTTACCTAAAACATTCTTTATATCCTGGGGAAAATAAAACATAAAAAGGGTGAGCTCAAATGCTCAGTAAGGGTAAACAAAAGAAATATCAATCACATCATATTCAAAAGAACATATCTTTTTAAAATATTAACCTGCAAAAGAGATCATAATTTCATAACATGGGATAAATCATAGTAGTGAAATGTAATCCCAATAATCATAACTTAAAACATGAAACTTTGTGGCATACACACATAATCATAGAGAATCATTTCTTGTTAGTCAAGACTCATTGCCAAGACTATCTTAGTGGACAAAGTCCCTTTCTGAACAGAGTTCATTCCTAGTTTCAGTCCTGTTTCACTGAACCGGTATAACCTACCGTTCCAGAAATTTCTATCTCATGAGATATAAAATATTTACCCAATGCATTGGAGGGATATATAGGTCCCACCCATCTCATAATGATACCATTATTATGTGTGCCACAAAATAATAAACCATACATCATTGCATAACCCATGTAATAAAAATGGGAATCTTAAACATCATGACATCATAAAACAATTCATATACAATAAAGGAATTCATAAAAATAATTCCATCACAACATAATAAAATCAATATAATAATAGGGATAAAAACAGAACCCTTTATTATCTTAGATGGAATATAATTTTGATAAAACACTTGAACTTCATTCTTGAGAAAAATATCCTTTCTACTTCAATAACACTTTTCCTTTTTAACATGTCATACAATTTTAAACTAAAAGAAGTTGATTAAAAATAAAATTGAAAACTTGTAAAGGAATCTTTTTGGAAACAATTTTTTAAAATTCCATTCATTCCGTATAAGTTAAAAAAACATTCTTCGTACTTTTGTCGGAAAAGTCAAAAAGTACCTCGTACGAAAAACGACAAAAGATTCCTTTCATATCCTTTACTAAAAACTCACCGAAGGGTAAAAATGGATTTAAACAATTGTAGGTGGATGGAAATAATATTACATATTTAGGAAAAATGGATTTGGATGATAAAATACACCCCAGTAAATGCCGAAGTATAAACAATCTCGGATAAAAATGAGATTGTGATATTTCCCTTACCTTCGGTCTGATTCGCTTCGTAAGTATCCGAACCTCCTATATAATGATTTAAATAATGTCATTAACTTATTAAAGAATAATATTCATTGTTATTATATCATATATGGTTCACTTATGACTTTATATTACCCGTTCTTTTGTAAATTCATGTTAAAGTAGCGTTTTGGGTAAAATCGTTTCATTTGTCGTTCGTGTTTTTAATTGTAATTATTCATATAATTAATTAGATCATGATTACATAAATCCAGAATGTAATACATGATTTATATATAATATATATTCAGAATATACATATATATAATGGATCCATAAATGGAAAGAAATACACCATTCATGGAGACGGTAGGTCGTACGTACGCATGAACGATGTTTTCGTTTCTTTATTGAATTGAGTGGAATTAATTAGATGACATAAATATATATATACATAAATCAAGTATCATTATTATGTCATATATTTCATTATTATTCATTATATATACTTTATGATCATTCATGTATGGTTAACATGGAGAATGAATCTCATCGCGTTGTGGAGACGGTAGTCCGTACGTACGCACGAGCGATGATATCATTCCCATAATTATTGAATAGAATTGGAGTGGATGCTATAATATATCAGAATCAGTATGATGTTATAATAACCATATATAGTTATTCTTTACACCATTATACCCATCCATGTAAGGTGTTGGTGGAAAAACAGATTTCACCACGGCGTGGAGATAGTATTCCGTACGTACGCACGCGTGGTGATTTCGTTTTCCGTAGGATGGATAGATGGTGAAATAGGTTTTTTTCATACTTATAATAAAATATCATTATATTAGTGATACTAATTTTATTACTTCATAATGATACAATTAAAGAAGAAGAAGTGGAAGAAGAAATAAAGATGAAAGAATCGGTAACGGAAATTACCTTTTCTTTGAAGCGCCTCTTTGAGACCTTCTCTTAGGGCACTAAAATTGGTCTTTGAGGAAGACCAGAACGTCTAGGATGTTTCTAGGGAAGTGGAGAAGAGAATTTGGCAGAGGGTGTCCGAGCTTGAAGGCTCAAAGTGGTGTGAGGAAGAGAGGGAGGAGGTGCCCTTTTATAAGGGAGGAGAGGGGCACCTTAGGAAAATCTCAAAATATTATTTTATATTAAGATCAAATTCGGTTTATAATGGTTCCAAAGGGTCTTATTTAGAAGATAAAGTGGCTATGGGTCGAAATCCTCTCATACAATAGGATTTAGACAAGTTTAGGTTATTATTTTAACCTTATCAATTAGATTTAACTCTAAGATAAATAATTTAACTTTTACCATGTCTTTTTGTTTTCTTACACTATATGGTTAATAAACTTACCATAACAAGCAAAAATAACCCAAAGTTGTTTATTATTAATATATATATCCATATATATGTCATTCGGCCAAACCTTAGATTTTTAGGAATTAAATTACAATTAATAATATAATATTTGTTTTAAAAACTAATTTATGTCAATTTTGACACTATTTGGTACATGATTTTTATGAAATTCATAACAGAATGATAAGTTCTAACCAAGTTACTTATATCAACAATAACATGTCATATTAACCTATAAAATTAATGTAAGTCATAAAAAGTCTCAAATTACATTTATTTGGGCATTTATAACATCAATTATGTCAATATTTCATTAATAAGACAATTACTGTATCATCTTTGTGTCATCATAAATGATAATTATTTAATCCCTAAAAAGTCTAAATAAATTCCTATGATGTAGATAATTGTATTATCTTTCTGGATACTATTCATGTTCGAAGTTTCATGAAGTTTATCACTAAATTAAAATTATTATACTTATAAGATTTAAGAAAGTGACATGTTGTCACATTCTTTGGTTTTAATAACAATTAAATTATTTTCATGGAAAAAAGTCCATAAAATGAATATAATATGACCCTTAGGTTATATGGGTCTACTTTTATCCATCCAATAGGATTTTTCCAAGTGGTAGGGTAATTTTATAATATTATATTTACCCGTAATTTCCCGATTTACCTTTAACTATAGAAAATAAAATTTACCTTAGTTACTATTCACAATGCCCAAAAATGAAAAGTAGATTATTAACATAATTTGGACCCAATTATTCCAAATATGAAATCCATTTTTCCAAATTCAATACACAAAAGATGCAGAAATTAAATTAAAATTAATCCAGTTGTCGAAAGAAAACGGGTTTTTCTTTAAAACATTGCAAAAGATTGAATTGATTTAAACTATGAATTCAAGGTAAAATCAATGCTAATGACATACATTATATTAAATGGTAAAAATATATTCTATTTATACTTTAAAACCATTCAATATTATAATTTAACCACATAAGATATTACGATGAAAAAGTTGTTTTTAATTAAAATATAACGTGTTTTTACTATTCATTAAAATATGAAAGTTATCGGAAAAATATCAAAACTTTATCTAATGTAAATTTTTATATCCTGATTCAAAAGAAGAATTTTATTTTGTCAAATTGAACTTATAAACATGTCAAAAACTAGATTTAAAGTGGGTGCACCATCAAAAGGCTGTAAAACTGCATTTTTTGAAAAATACTTATTTTACCCGAAAAATTTATTTTTTTCTTATACCATGTTCTAGAAATGTGTAAGATGAATAATAATGTTATAAAATTATAAATTTAGTTAACACTATTCATAACGGCTAGTTTTAATAATATTCTAATAGCATATCATTGTTTAGTGAAACTCGGTATTGCGGACTACACACGCTATCGAGGAAGGTCGTGATTGCATGTAATGCAAGGGAATTCAAGGATGCGTGTTGTGCAAGAATATTTTGGTGTAGCATACAACACAAGACATTAATGAAATTAAAAATAATATTTTTCATAAAATCTCGGGGTGTTACATTCTACCCCCCTTAAAATGAATTTTGCCCTCGAAATTCGTCGGGGTTATAAATGGTTTACTACTCAATAGTTTCTTTAATAGAAACCCAAATCGTAAAAAGGAATACCAAAACCAATATTTAAAAACAAAAGTATGAAACGTAACGGTTACCCAAATAAACTAATCACTGGGTTTCCACATAGGTGAAAATATAGATATGGAAGAGAAATCTAACCATCATGTTCTGATGGAGAGTGGTAGAGAACATGGCTATGGAAAAGCCAGCAATCACAAAGCCATAAATTTGTGACGATCTATGGTACCATCGGATTCATCAGATATAAGAGCACTAGAACAACATTTTTGGTTTTCAAGATAGTTTCCTTAAAGTTGATGAAATTGAAATTAGAATAAATACTTTCGTGATTTCGGTATAGTCTCATCGTTGGTCGTTCATTGGACAATTTCCATTTCATCTCTTAAAGAAATGAAGTTTAATTTGTCATTCGTGATGTGTTACCAGATCATGTGATAGAATTATGGGTCATTCCATCTGTCTCAAACAAAAGGTTAGAAAAGTTATCAAAAAATACATAAGTCCATCTATAGTGAGATTAATGATATATGGTTCCTAAAATGGACATATACTTCATATATCATACTGCTTAATATAATAAAACTAGTTTCTACTAACAGGGACTTCTTGTATGCCAGCGGTAGCAGATAAAGGCCAGTCGCACTTCAGTTGTGGGTTTGATTCCCACGGCCTTGTCTGACGCGATGGGCTGTCGCCCGTCCTGCAGGTTGTCCTTTTTCTAAAACTATATTACTATAACATCCCATCAATAATATCGAAAAAACTTCAATCCTTAAACAATACTAACTTATGTACAACATAATCCATTCCAATCTTTAGGCTTATCCATAATACTGCAGTCCACTCTCATAATATAGTGAAAACAATTACTAGAGATTTAATACCATCGTTGGTCCCCATATATCATAAGATATGTCTTGTTGGTTACATTCCAAACATTAAAAGGCCTTAATCATGTATTCTCTTGAATACCAATTGAACCTTAGTGAAAACATGAATGCAGTTAAAAGTTAACACTTTCCACATACCAAAATCCTCAAAATTCTATATACTCAAACCAGGATATCAGTTAGTCCTTATATCAATCATGAGCTCATGAATACTATCAAACATTTCATTTTCTCCCTATACCTTCATTATGCGCATATCATCTACTTTCCAAAATATTTGAATCACTTTTCATGGTTACCGGTACCTTAAAATTATTGTAAAACACAATAGACCAATACATAAATATTTCAATACACCATAAAAGTACCTCAACAACATTATTCTTTAATACCAATACATAAACACTTCAGTCAAACCACTTCAATGATTTTCCTGGAATAAGCCCTTCCATGATTTATAAGTAACTTTTTAGGTCAGGGCATTGAGTTGGGTAATGCCCATGTTCTCCACCAATAAGACATTGAAATCCTTAACATTCTGTCACTCTATGACCCTTTTCTCCACACAGATAACATTGGTCCCTCCATTTGAGGTATTCCTCAAGGTTCTTCTTCCCTTCTTTAGAAATCTCAATCTTCCTTTATTTATGCTCCTCAATATGAAAACATGAATAATAGTTTTTCTTCCTCTTCTTTGATGAATTAGGCATACCACTAAATTTCACCTTGTTAATCATATATCGTGATTACTGATTCGGCATAATCACAATATCTTTCTCTCTAGGAATTACACAATATTGTTGCTCATAGTCACCAATTTGTCCATTGGATTCAATGTTAACTGAATTCCTTCTGGTTCCCTCCATTAACTAAAACACAAAAAGAATCTTGTGAGAGGCAAAAATCATGATAGATAAAACAACATAGTAAAGGGGGAGTACCCTCAATATCTAACAACTTAGGTTAAATTCTAAGATCGTTACCGTAGTTCTAGGACTATATCCTATATGTATACTTATCCTTAGGGACATCCCTAGACATACCTTAGAAATATCTCTAGGGATTTCACTAACGTTATCACATCCTAGTTTCCAAAGGTTGACTAAACCTTTACTCTGATACCAACTGTAGAGACCCGTATCTTGACGTACATAGACATTACATTAATTTTGCGGAATACTTAGTACATAACAAAAACACACACACAAGGACCATAATAGTTTAGTGTCTTTGGAAACTCGGAATATAATATTCTAATCATGGAGAAAGATCTTCAACATCTCCCATAATGATCTTCCTTTTTTTACCTAAAACCTTTATTTATATCCTTGGGAAAATAATACATAAAAAGGGTGAGCTAAAATGCTCATTAAGGGTAAACAAAAGAAATATCAAACACATCATATTCAAAATAACATATCTTTTGGAAATCTTAACCTGCAAAAGAGATCATAATTTCATAACATGGGATAAATCATAGTAGTGAAATGTAATCACAATAATCATAACTTAAAACATGAAACTTTGTGGCATACACACATAATCATAGAGAATCATTTCTTGTTAGTAAAGACTCATTTACAAGACTATCTTAGTGGACAAAGTCCCTTTCTGAACCGAGTTCAATCCTCGTTTCAGTCCTGTTTCACTGAACCGGTATAACCTACCGTTCCAGAAATGTCTATCTCATGAGATATAAAATCTTTACCCAATGCATTGGAGGGAGATATAGGTCCCACCAATCTCATAATGATACCATTCTTATGTGTGCCACAAAATCATATACCATACATCATTGCATAACCCATGTAATAAAAATGGGAATCTTAAACATCATGACCTCATAAAACAATTCATATACGATAAAGTAATTAATAAAAATAATTCCATCACAACATAATCAAATAAATGTAATAATAGGGATAAAAACAGAACCCTTTATTATCTTAGATGGAAAATAATTTTGATAAAACACTTGAACTTCATTCTTGAGGAAAATATCCTTTCTACTTCAAAAATAATTTTCCTTTCTTAACATGTCATACAATTTTAAACTAAAAGAAGTTGATTAAAAATAAACTTGAAAATTTTTAAAGGAATATTTTTGGAAATAATGTTTTAAAAATCCATTCATGCTGTATAAGTTAAAAAAACATTCTTCGTACTTTTGTCGGAAAAGTCAAAAAGTACCTCGTACGAAAAACGACAAAAGATTCCTTTCATATCCTTTACTAAAAACTCACCAAAGGGTAAAATTGGATTTAAAAAATTGTAGGTGGATGGAAATAATATTACATATTGAGGAAAAATGGATGTGGATGATAAAATACACCCTAGTAAATGTCAAAGTATAAACAATCTCGGATAAAAATGAGATTGTGATATTTCCATTACCTTAGGTCCAATTCGCTTTGTAAGTGTCCGAACCTCCTGTATAATGATTTAAATAATTTCATTTACTTATTAAAGAATCATATTCATTGTTATTATATCATATATGGTTCACTTATTACTTTATATTACCCGTTCTTTTGTAAATTCATGTTAAAGTAGCGTTTTGGGTAAAATCGTCTCATTTTTCGTTCGTGTTTTAACTTGTAATTATTCATATGATTAATTAGATCATGATTACTTAAATCCAGAATTTAAAACATGATTTATATATAATATATATTCAGAATATACATATATATAATGGATCGATAAATGGAAAGAAATACACCGTTCATGGAGACGGTAGGCCGTACGTACGCATGAATGATGTTTTCGTTTCTTTATTGAATTGAGTGGAATTAATTAGATGAAATAAATATATATATACATAAATCCAGTATCATTATTATGTCATATATTTCATTATTATTCATTATATATACTTTATGATCATTCATGTATGGTTAACATGGAGAATGAATCTCATCGCGTCGTGGAGACGATAGTCCGTACGTACGCACGACCGATGATATCATTCCTATAATTATTGAATAGAATTGTAGTGGATGGTATAATATATCAGAATCCGTATGATGTTATAATAACCATATATAGTTATTATTTACACCATTATACCCATCCATGTAAGGTGTTGGTGGAAAAACAGATTTCACCACGGCGTGGAGACGGTATTCCGTACGTACGCACGCGTGGTGATTTCTTTTTCCGTAGGATGGATAGATGGTGATATAGGGTTGTTTCATACTTATAATAACATATCAGTATATTAGTGATACTGATGTTATTACTTCATAATTAAACAATTAAAGAAGAATAAGTGGAAGAAGAAATAAAGATGAAAGAATCGGTAACGGAAATTACCTCTTCTTTGAAGTGCCTCTTTGAGACCTCCTCTTAGGGCACTAAATATGGTCTTTGAGGAATACCAGAACATATAGGATGTTTCTATGGAAGTTGAGAAGAGAATTTGTAAGATTTTTGCCGAGCTTGAAGGCTCAAAGTGGTGTGAGGAAGAGAGGGAGGAGGTGCCCTCTTATAAGGGGGGAGAGGGGCACCTTAGGAAAATCTCAAAATATTATTTTATATTGAGGTCAAATTCGGTTTATAATGGTTCCAAAGGGTCTTATTTCGAAGATAAAGTGTGTATGGGTCTAAATCCTCTCATCCAATAGTATTTATACAAGTTTAGGTTATTATTTTAACCTTATCAATTAGATTTAACTCTAAGTTAAATAATTTAACTTTTACCGTGTCTTTTTGTTTTCTTACACTATATGCTTAATAAACTTACCATAACAAGGCAAAAGAACCCCAAATTGTTTATTATTAATATATCTATCCTTATCTAAGTCATTTGGCCGAACCTTAGATTTTTAGGAATTAAATAACAATTAATAATATAATATTTGTTTTAAAAACTAATTTATGTCAATTTTGACACTATTTGGTACATGATTTTTATGAAATTCATAACAGAATGATAAGTTCTAACCAAGTTACTTATATCAACAATAACATGTCATATTAACCTATAAAATTAATTTAAGTCATAAAAAGTATCAAATTACATTTATTTGGGCATTTATAACATCAATTATGTCAATATTTCATTAATAAGACAATTACTGCATCATCTTTGTGTCATAATAAATTATACTTATTTAATCCTTAAAAATTCTAAATAAATTCCTATGATTTAGATAATTTTATTATATTTCTGGAGACTATTAATTTTCTAAGTTTCTTGAAGTTTATCACTAAATTAAAATTATTATACTTATAAGATTTAAGAAAGTGACATGTTGTCACATTCTTTGGTTTTAATAATAATTAAATTAATTTCATGGAAAAAAGTCCATAAAATGAATCTAATCCGACCCTTAGGTTATATGGGTCTACTTGTATCCATCCAATAGGATTTTTCCAAGTGTTAGGGTAATTTTATAATCTTATATTTACCCTTAATTACCCGATTTACCTTTAACTATAGTAAATAAAATTTACCGTAGTTACTATTCACAATGCCCAAAAATAAAAAGTAGCTTATTAACATAATTTTTACCCACTGATTCCAAATATGTAATCCATTTTTCCAAATTCAATACACAAAAGATGCAGAAATTAAATTAAAATTAATCCCGTTGTTGAAAGAAAACGGGTTTTTCTTTAAAACATTGCAAAAGATTGAATTGATTTAAACTACGAATTCAAGGTAAAATCAATGCTAATGACATACATTATATTAAATGGTAAAAATATATTCTATTTATACTTTAAAACCATTCAATATTATAATTTAACCACATAAGATATTATGATGAAAAAGTTGTTTTTAATTAAAATATAGTGTGTTTTTACTATTCATTAAAATATGAAAGTTATCGGAAAAATATCAAAACTTTATCTAATGTAAATTTTTATATCCTTATTCAGAAGAAGAATTTTATTTGGTCAAATTGAACTTATAAACATGTCAAAAACTAGATTTAAAGTCGGTGCGCCATCAAAAGGCGGCAAAACTGCATTTTTTGAAAAATACTTATTTTACCCGAAAAATTTATTTTGTTCTTATACCATGTTTAGAAATGTGTAAGATGAATAATAATGTTATAAAATTTAAAATTTAGTTAACACTATTCATAACGGCTAGTTTAAATAATATTTTAATAGCATATCGTAGTTTAGTGAAACTCGGTATTGCAGACTACACACGCTATCGAGGAAGGTCGTGATTGCGTGTAATGCAAGGCAAGTCAAGGTTGCGTGTTGTGAAAGCTTCTTTTGGTGTAGAAAACAACACAAGACATTAATGAAATTAAAAGGAATATTTTTCATAAAATCTTAGGGTGTTACATTCTACCCCCCTTAAAATGAATTTCTCCCTCGAAATTCGTCTGGGTTATAAATGGTTTACTATTCAAAAGTTTCTTTAATAGAAACCCACATCATAAAAAGGAATACCAAAACCAATCTTTAAAAACAAAAGTATGAAACGTAAGGGTTACCCAAATAAACTAATCATTGGGTTTCCACATAGGTGAAAATATGGATATGGAAGAGAAATCTAACCATCATGTTCTGAGGGAGAGTGGTAAAGAACATGGCTACGGAAAAGCCAGCAATCACAAAGCCATAAATTTGTGACGATCTAAGGTACCATCTGATTCATCAGATATAAGAGCACTTGGACAACATTTTTGGATTTCAAGATCGTTTCCTTAAAGTTGATGAAATTGAAATTAGAAGAAATACTTTCGTGATTTCGGTATAGTCTCACCATTGGTCGTTCTTTGGATAATTTCCACATCATCTCTTAAAGAAATGAAGTTGGATTTGTCATTCGTGATGTGTTACCAGATCATGTGATAGAATGATGGGTCATTCCATCTGTCTTAAACAAAAGCTTAGAAAAGTTATCAAAAAATACATAAGTCCATCTATAGTGAGATTAATGATATATGGTTACTAAAATGGACTTATACTTCATATATCATTCTTCTTAATATAATAAAACTAGTTTCTACTAAACAGGGACTTCCTGTAGGCCAGTGGTAGGCAATAAAGGCCAGTCTCACTTCGGTTGTGGGTTCGATTCCCACGGCCTTGTCCGACGTGATGGGCTGTCGCTCATCCTACAGGTTGTCCTTTTTCTAAAACTATATTACTATAACATCCCATCAATAATATCGAAATAACTTCTATCCTTAAAAAATACTAACTTATGTCCAACATAATACATTCCAATATTTAGCCTTATCCATAATACTGCAGTCCACTCTCATAATATAGTGAAAACGATAACCATAGATTTAATACCATCGTTGGTCCCCATATATCATAAGATATGTCTTGTTGGTCACATTCCAAACATTCAAAGGCCTTAATCATGTATTCTCTTGAATACCCATTGAACCTTAGTGAAAACATGAATGCAGTTAAAAGTTAAAACTTTCCACATACCAAACTCCTCAAAATTCTATATACTCAAACCATGATATCACATAGTCCTTATATCAATCATGAGCTCATGAATACTATCAAACATTTCATTTTCTCTTTATCCCTTCATTATGCGCATATCATCTACTTTCCAAAATATTTGAATCACTTTCCATTATTATCGGCACCTTAAAATTATTGAAAACCACAATAGACCGATACATAAATATTTCAATACACCATAAAAGTACATCAACAACATTATTCTTGAATACCAATACATAAACACTTCAGTCCATCCACTTCAATGATTGTCCTGGAAGAAGTCCTTCCTTGATTTAGAAGTAACGTTTTAGGTCAGGGCATTGAGTTGGGTAATGTCCATGTTCTCCGCAAATAAGACATTGAACTCCATAACAGTCTGTCACTCTATGACCCTTTTCTCCACACAGATAACATCGGTCCCTCCATTTGAGGTATTCCTCAAGGTTCTTCTTCCCTTCTTTAGAAATCTCAATCTTCCTTTCTTTATGATCCTCAACATGCAAACATGAATAATAGTTTATCTTCCTCTTCTTTGACGAATTAGGCATACCAATAAATTTCACCTTGTTAATCATATATCTCGATGACTGATTTGGCATAATCACAATATCTTTCTCTCTAGGAATTACACAATTTTGTTGCTCATAGTCACCAATTTTTCCATTGGATTCAATGTTAACTGAATTCCTTATGGTTCCCTCCATTAACTAAAACACAAAAACAATCTTGTGAGAGGCAAAAATCATGCTAGAGAAAACAACATAGTAAAGGGGGAGTACCCTCAATATCTAACATCTTTGGTTAAATTATAAGATCATTACCATAGTTCTAGGACTATATCCTATACATATACTTATCCTTAGGTACATCCCTAGACATACCTTAGAAATATCTCTAGGGATCTCACTAACGTTCTCACATCCTAGTTTCCAAAGGTTGACTAAAAATTTCCTCTGATACCAACTGTAGAGACCGGTATCTTGACGTACATAGACATTACATTACTTTTTCGGAATACTTAGTGCATAAAAAAAACACACACACAAGGACCGTAATAGTTTAGTGTCTTTGGAAACTCGGAATATAATCTTCTAATTGTGGCGAAAGATCTTCAACATCTCCCATAAAGATCTTCCTTTTTTTACCTAAAACCATTCTTTATATCCTGGGGAAAATAAAACATAAAAAGGGTGAGCTCAAATGCTCAGTAAGGGTAAACAATAGAAATATCAATCACATCATATTCAAAAGAACATATCTTTTGGAAATCTTAACCTGAAAAAGAGATCCTAATTTCATAACATGGGATAAATCATAGTAGTGAAATGTAATCCCAATTATCATAACTTAAAACATGAAACTTTGTGGCATACACACATAATCATAGAGAATAATTTCTTGTTAGTCACGACTCATTGAAAAGACTATCTTAGTGGACAATGTCCCTTTCTGAACCGAGTTCATTCCTCGTTTCAGTCCTGTTTCACTGAACCGGTATAACCTACAGTTCCAGAAATGTCTATCTCATGAGTTATAAAATCTTTACCCAATGCATTGGAGGGAGATATAGGTCCCACCCATCTCATAATGATAATATTCTTATGTGTGCCACAAAATCATAAACCGTACATCATTTCATAACCCATGTAATAAAAATGGGAATCTTGAACATCATGACATCATAAAACAATTCATACACGATAAAGGAATTCATAAAAATAATTCCATCACACCATAATCAAATAAATGTAATAATAGGGATAAAAACAGAACCCTTTATTGTCTTAGATGGAAAATAATTTTGATAAAACACTTGAACTTCATTCTTGAGGAAAATATCCTATCTACTTCAAAAACACTTTTCCTTTCTTAACATGTCATACAATTTTAAACTAAAAGAAGTTGATTAAAAATAAACTTGAAAACTTGTAAAGGAATATTTTTGGAAATAATGTTTTAAAAATCCATTCATGTCGTATAAGTTAAAAAAACATTTGTCGTACTTTTGTCGGAAAAGTCAAAAAGTACCTCGTATGAAAAACGACAAAAGATTCCTTTCATATCCTTTACTAAAAACTCACCGAAGGGTAAAATTGGATTTAAACAATTTTAGGTGGATGGAAATAATATTAAATATTGAGGAAAAATGGATGTGGATGATAAAATACACCCCAGTAAATGCAAAAGTATAAATAATCTCGGATAAAAATGAGATTGTGATATTTCCCCTACCTTAGGTCCGATTCGCTTCGTAAGTGTCCGAACCTCCTGTATAATGATTTAAATAATGTCATTGACTTATTAAAGAATCATATTCATTGTTATTATATCATATATGGTTCACTTATGAATTTATATTACCCGTTCTTTTGTAAATTCCTGTTAAAGTAGCGTTTTGGGTAAAATCGTCTCATTTGCCATTCGTGTTTTAACTTGTAATTATTCATATGATTAATTAGATCATGAATACTTAAATAAAGAATGTAAAACATGAGTTATATATAATATATATTCATAATATACATATATATAGTGGATCGATAAATGGAAAGAAATACACCGTTCATGGAGACGGTGGGTCGTACGTACACATGAACGCTGTTTTTGTTTCTTTATTGAATTGAGTTGAATTAATTAGATGAAATAAATATATATATACATAAATCCAGTATCATTATTATGTCATATATTTCATTATTATTCATTATATATACTTTATGATCATTCATGTATGGTT
Organism: Viscum album; assembly: GCA_963277665.1. Classification (NCBI taxonomy): domain Eukaryota; kingdom Viridiplantae; phylum Streptophyta; class Magnoliopsida; order Santalales; family Viscaceae; genus Viscum; species Viscum album. The sequence goes on along the minus strand of OY728152.1, from coordinate 871,712,145 downwards.
AACATGGATAATGAATCTCATCGCGTCGTGGAGACGGTAGTCCGTACGTACGCACGAGCGATGATATCATTCCCATAATTATTGAATAGAATTTGAGTGGATGGTATAATATATCAGAATAAGTATGATGTTATAATAACCATATATAGTTATTCATTACACCATTATACCCATCCATGTAAGGTGTTGGTGGAAAAACAGATTTCACCACGGCGTGGAGATGGTATTCCGTACGTATGCACGCGTGGTGATTTCGTTTTCCGTAGGATGGATAGATGGTGAAATAGGGTTGTTTCATACTTATAATAACATATCAGTATATTATTGATACTTATTTTATTACTTCATAATGAAACAATTAAAGAAGAAGAAGTGGAAGAAGAAATAAAGATGAAAGAATCGGTAACGGAAATTACCTCTTCTTTGAAGCGCCTCTTTGAGACCTCCTCTTAGGGCACTAAAATTGGTCTTTGAGGAATACCAGAACATCTAGGACGTTTCTAGGGAAGTGGATAAGAGAATTTGGCAGAGTTTGGACGAGCTTGAAGGCTCAAAGTGGTGTGAGGAAGAGAGGGAGGAGGTGCCCATTTATAAAGGAGGAGAGGGGCAACTTAGGAAAATCTCAAAATATTATTTTATATTAAGGTCAAATTCGGTTTATAATGGTTCCAAAGGGTATTATTTCGAAGATAAAGTGGGGGTGGTTCGCAATAATCTCATCCAATATGATTTAGACAAGTTTAGGTTATCATTCTAACCTTATCAATTAGATTTATCTCTAAGTTAAATACATTAACTTTTACCGTGTCTTTTTGTTTTCTTACACTATATGGTTAATAAACTTACCATAACAAGCCAAAAGAACCCCAAGTTGTTTATTATTAATATATATATCCTTATCTAATTCATTTGGACGAACCTTAGATTTTTAGGAATTAAATAACAATTAATAATATAATATTTGTTTTAAAAACTAATTTATGTCAATTTTGACACTATTTGGTACATGATTTTTATGAAATTTATAACAGAATGATAAGTTCAAACCACGTTACTTATATCAACAATAACATGTCATATTAACCTAGAAAATTAATGTAAGTCATAAAAAGTCTCAAATTTCATTTATTTGGGCATCTATAACATCAATTATGTCAATATTTCATTAATAAGACAATTACTGCATCATATTTGTGTAATAATAAATGATAATTATTTAATCCCTAAAAATTATAAATAAATTCCTATGATGTAGATAATTGTATTAGATTTCTTGAGACTATTCATGTTCGAAGTTTCATGATGTTTATCACTAAATTAAAATTATTATACTTATAAGATTTAAGAAAGAGACATGTTGTCACATTCTTTGGTTTCAATAATAATTAAATTATTTTCATGGCAAAAAGTCCATTAAATGAATCTAATCCGACCCTTAGGTTATATGGGTCTACTTTTAGCCATCCAATAGGATTTTTCCAAGTGTTAGGGTAATTTTATAATCTTATATTTACCCTTAATTACCCGATTTACCTTTAACTATAGTAAATAAAATTTACCGTAGTTACTATTCACAATGCCCAAAAATAAAAAGTAGCTTATTAACATAATTTGGACCCACTGATTCCAAATATGGAATCCATTTTTCCAAATTCAATACACAAAAGATGCATAAATTAAATTAAAATTAATCCCATTGTCGAAAGAAAACAGGTTTTTCTTTAAAACATTGCAAAAGATTGAATTGATTTAAACTACGAATTCAAGGTAAAATCAATACTAATTACATAAATTATATTAAATGGTAAAAATATATTCTATTTATACTTTAAAACCATTCAATATTATAATTTAACCACATAATATATTATGATGAAAAAATTTGTTTTTAATTAAAATATTGCGTGTTTTTACTATTCATTAAAATATGAAAGTTATCGGAAAAATATCAAAACATTATCTAATGTAAATTTTTATATCCTGATTCAAAAGAAGAATTTTATTTTGTCAAATTGAACTTATAAACATGTCAAAAACTAGATTTAATTTAGGTGCGCCATCAAAAGGCGGCAAAACTACATTTTTTGAAAAATACTTATTTTACCCGAAAAAATTATTTTGTTCTTATACCATCTTCTAGAAATGGGTAAGATGAATAATAATGTTATAAAATTTAAAATTTATTTAACACTATTCATAACTTCTAGTTTTAATAATATTTTAATATCATATCGTTGTTTAGTGAAACTCGGTATTGCGGACTACACACGCTATCGAGGAAGGTCGTGATTGCGTGTAATGCAAGGCAAGTCAAGGATGCGTTTTGTGCAAGCTTCTTTTGGTGTAGCGTACAAAACAAGACATTAATGAAATTAAAAAGAATATTTTTCATAAAATATCGGGGTGTTACATTCTACCCCCCTTAAAATAAATTTCGCCCTCGAAATTCGTCGGGGTTATAAATGGTTTACTATTCAAAAGTTTCTTTAATAGAAACCCACATCGTAAAAAGGAATACCAAAACCAATATTTAAAAACAAAAGTATGAAACATAACGGTTACCCAAATAAACTAATCATTGGGTTTCCACATAGGTGAAAATATGGATATGGAAGAGAAATCTAACCATCATGTTCTGATGGAGAGTGGTAGAGAACATGGCTATAGAAAAACCAGAAATCACAAAGCCATAAATTTGTGACGATCTAAGGTACCATTTGATTCATCAGATATAAGAGCACTAGGACATCATTTTTGGTTTTCAAGATCGTTTCCTTAAAGTAGATGGAATTGAAATTAGAAGAAATACTTTCTTGATTTCGGTATAGTCTCACTGTTGGTCGTTCTTTGGACAATTTCCACTTCATCTCTTAAAGAAATGAAGTTGAATTTGTCATTCGTGATGTGTTACCAGATCATGTGATAGAATGATGGGTCATTCCATCTATCTCAAACAAAAGGTTAGAAAAGTTATCAAAAAATACATAAGTCCATCTATAGTGAGATTAATGATATATGGTTCCTAAAATGGACTTATACTTCATATATCATACTGCTTAATATAATAAAACTAGTTTCGACTAAACAGGGACTTCCTGTAGGCCAGTGGTAGGCGATAAAGGCCAGTCGCACTTCAGTTGTGGGTTCGATTCCCACGGCCTTGTCCGACACGATGGGTTGTCGCCTGTCCTGCAGGTTGTCCTTTTTCTAAAACTATATTACTATAACATCCCATCAATAATATCGAAAAAACTTATATCCTTAAACAATACTAACTTATGTCCGACATAATCCATTCTAATCTTTAGGCTTATCCATAATACTGCAGTCCACTCTCATAATATAGTGAAAACGATTACCAGAGATTTAATACCATCGTTGGTCCCCATATATCATAAGATATGTCTTGTTGGTCACATTCCAAACATTCAAAGGCCTTAATCATGTATTCTCTTGAATACCCATTGAACCTTAGTGAAAACATGAATGCAGTTAAAAGTTAACACTTTCCACATACCAAAATCCTCAAAATTCTATATACTCAAACCATGATATCACTTAGTCCTTATATCAATCATGAGCTCATGAATACTGTCAAACATTTAATTTTCTCCTTATCCCTTCATTATGCGCATATCATCTACTTTCCAAAATATTTGAATCACTTTTCATGGTTACCGGTACCTTAAAATTATTGAAAACCACAATAGACCAATACATAAATATTTCAATACACCATAAAAGTACCTCAACAACATTATTCTTGAATACCAATACATAAACACTTCAGTCCATCCACTTCAATGATTGTCCTGGAATAAGTCCTTCCTTGATTTAGAAGTAACTTTTTAGGTCAGGGAATGGATTTGGGTAATGCCAATGTTCTCCGCAATTAAGACATTGAACTCCATAACAGTCTATCACTCTATGAACCTTTTCTCCACACAGATAACATCGGTCCCTCCATTTGATTTATTCCTCAAGGTTCTTCTTCCCTTCTTTAGAAATCCCAATCTTCCTTTATTTATGCTCCTCAACATGCGAACATGAATAATAGTTTTTCTTCCTCTTCTTTGATGAATTAGGCATACCACTAAATTTCACCTTGTTAATCATATATCGTGATGACTAATTCGGCATAATCACAATATCTTCCTCCCTAGGAATTACACAATTCTGTTGCTCATAGTCACCAATTTTTCCATTGGATTCAATGTTAACTGAATTCCTTCTGGTTCCCTCCATTAACTAAAACACAAAAAGAATCTTATGAGAGGAAAAAATCATGCTATAGAAAACAACATCGTAAAGGGGGAGTTCCCTCAATATCTAACATCTTAGGTTAAATTCTAAGAGTGTTATTGTAGTTCTAGGACTATATCCTATACGTATACTTATCCTTAGGGACATCCCTAGACATACCTTAGAAATATCTCTAGGGATCTGACTAACGTTCTCACATCCTAGTTTCCAAAGTTTGACTAAACCTTTTCTCTGATACCAACTGTAGAGACTCGTATCTTGATGTACATAGACATTACATTACTTTTGCAGAATACTTAGTACATAACAAAAACACACACATAAGGACCGTAATAGTTTAGTGTCTTTGGAAATTCGGAATATAATCTTCTAATCGTGGTGAAAGATCTTCAACATCTCCCATAATGATATTCCTTTTTAACCTAAAACCTTTCCTTATATCCTGGGGAAAATAAAACATAAAAAGGGTGAGCTCAAATTCTCAGTAAGGGTAAATAAAAGAAATATCAATCACATCATATTCAAAAGAACATATCTTTTGGAAATCATAACCAGAAAAAGAGATCATAATTTCATAACATGGGATAAATCATAATAGTGAAATGTAATCCCAATAATCATAACATAAAACATGAAACTTTGTGTCATACACACATAATCATAGATAATCATTTCTTGTTAGTCACGACTCATTGAAAAGACTATCTTAGTGGACAAAGTCCCTTTTTGAACCGAGTTCATTCCTCGTTTCAGTCCTGTTTCACTGAACCGGTAAAACCTACCATTCCAGCAATGTCTATCTCATGAGATATAAAATATTTACCCAATGAATTAGAGGGATATATAGGTCCCACCCATCTCATTATGATACCATTCTTATGTGTGCCACAAAATCATAAACCATACATCATTGCATAACCCATGTAATAAAAATGGAAATCTTAAACATCATGACATCATAAAACAATTCATATACGATAAAGGAATTCATAAAAATAATTCCATCACAAAATAATCAAATCAATGTAATAATAAGGATAAAAACAGAACCCTTTATTATCTTAGATGGGAAATAATTTTGATAAAACACTTGAACTTCATTCTTGAGGAAAATATCCTTTCTACTTCAAAAACACTTTTCCATTCTTAACATGTCATAAAATTTTAAACTAAAAGAAGTTGATTAAAAATAAACTTGAAAACTTGTAAAGGAATCTTTTTGTAAATAATGTTTTAAAAATCCATTCATGCCGTATAAGTTAAAAAAACATTATTCATACTTTTGTCGGAAAAGTCAAAAAGTACCTTGTACGAAAAACGACAAAAGATTCCTTTCATATCCTTTACTAAAAACTCACTGAAAGGTAAAATTGGATTTAAACAATTGTAGGTGGATGGAAATAATATTACATATTGAGGAAAAATGGATGTGGAAGATAAAATACACCCCAGTAAATGCCAAAGTATAAACAATCTCGTATAAAAATGAGATTGTGATATTTGCCTTACCTTAGGTCTGATTCCCTTCGTAAGTGTCCGAACCTCCTGTATAATGATTTAAATAATGTCATTGACTTATTACAGAATCATATTAATTGTTATTATATCATATATGGTTCACTTATGACTTTATATTACCCTTTCTTTTGTAAATTCATGTTAAAGTAGCGTTTTGGGTAAAATCGTCTCATTTGTCGTTCGTGTTTTAACTTGTAATTATTCATATGATTAATTAGATCATGATTACTTAAATACAGAATTTAAAACATGATTTATATATAATATATATTCAGAATATACATATATATAATGGATCGATAAATGTAAAGAAATACACCGTTCATGGAGACGGTAGGCCGTACGTACGCATGAACGTTGTTTTCGTTTCTTTATTGAATTGAGTGGAATTAATTAGATGAAATAAATATATATATATACATAAATCCAGTATCATTATTATGTCATATATTTCATTATTATTCATTATATATACTTTATTATCATTCATGTATGGTTAACATGGAGAATGAATCTCATCGCGTCGTGGAGACGGTAGTCCGTACGTACGCACGAGCGATGATATCATTCCCATAATTATTGAATAGAATTTGAGTGGATGGTATAATATATCAGAATCAGTATGATGTTATAATAACCATATATAGTTATTCTTTACACCATTATACCCATCCATGTAAGGTGTTGGTGGAAAAACAGATTTCACCACGGCGTGGAGACGGTATTCCGTACGTACACATGCGTGGTGATTTCATTTTCCGTAGGATGGATAGATGGTGAAATAGGGTTGTTTCATACATATAATAACATATCAGTATATTAGTGATACTGATGTTATTACTTCATAATGAAACAATTAAATAAGAAGAAGTGGAAGAAGAAATAATGATGAAAGAATCGGTAACGAAAATTACCTCTTCTTTGAAGCGCCTCTTTGAGACCTCCTCTTAGGGCACTAAAATTGGTCTTTGAGGAAGACCAGAACATCTAGGATGTTTCTAGGGAAGTGGAGAAGTGAATTTGTCAGAGTTTGTCCGAGCTTGAAGGCTCAATGTGGTGTGAGGAAGAGAGGGAGGAGGTGCCCTTTTATAAGGGAGGAGAGGGGAACCTTAGTAAAATCTCAAAATATTATTTTATATTAAGGTCAAACTCGGTTTATAATGGTTCAGAAGGGTCTTATTTCAAAGATAAAGTGGGGATGGGTCGAAATCCTCTCATCCAATAGTATTTAGACAAGTTTAGGTTATTATTTTAACCTTATCAATTAGATTTAACTCTAAGTTAAATAATTTAACTTTTACCGTGTCTTTTTGTTTTCTTACACTATATGGTTAATAAACCTACCATAACAAGCCAAACGAACCCCAAGTTGTTTATTATTAATATATCTATCCTTATCTAAGTCATTTGGCCGATCCTTAGATTTTTAGGAATTAAATAACAATTAATAATATAATATTTGTTTTAAAAACTAATTTATGTCAATTTCGACACTATTTGGTACATGATTTTTATGAAATTCATAACAGAATGATAAGTTCGAACCAAGTTACTTATATCCACAATAACATGTCATATTAACCTATCAAATTAATGTAAATCATAAAATATCTCAAATTACATTTATTTGGGCATTTATAACATAAATTATGTCAATATTTCATTAATAAGACAATTACTACATCATCTTTGTGTCATAATAAATGATAATTATTTAATCCCTAAAAATTCTAAATAAATTCCTATGATGTAGATAATTGTATTAGCTTTCTGGAGACTATTCATTTTCTTATCTTCATGAATTTTATCACTAAATTATAATTATTATACTTATAGGATTTAAGAAAGTGACATGTTGTCACATTCTTTGGTTTTAATAATAATTAAATTATTTTCATGGACAAAAGTCCATAAAATTAATCTAATCCGACCCTTAGGTTATATGGGTCTACTTTTATCCATCCAATAGGATTTTTTCAAGTGTTAGGGTAATTTTATAATCTTATATTTACCCTTAATTACCCGATTTACCTTTAACTATAGTAAATAAAATTTATCGTAGTTACTATTCATAATGCCCAAAAATAAAAAGTAGATTATTAACATAATTTGGACCCACTGATTCCAAATATGGAATCAATTTTTTCAAATTCAAGACACAAAATATGCAGAAATTAAATTAAAATTAATCCCGTTGTCGAAAGAAAACAGGTTTTTCATTAAAACATTGCAAAAGATTGAATTGATTTAACCTAAGAATTCAAGGTAAAATCAATGATAATGACATACATTATATTAAATGGTAAAAATATATTCTATTTATACTTTAAAACCATTAAATATTATAATTTAACCACATAAGATATTATGATGAAAAAAGTTGTTTTTAATTAAAATATAGCGTGTTTTTACTATTCATTAAAATATGAAAGTTATCGGAAAAATATCAAAACTTTATCTAATGTAAATTTTTATATCCTGATTCAAAAGAAGAATTTTATTTTGTCAAATTTAACTTATAAAAATTTCAAAAACTAGATTTAATGTGGGTGCGCCATCAAAAGGCGGCAAAACTGCATTTTTTTTAAAATACTTACTTTACCCGAAAAAATTATTTTGTTCTTATACCATGTTCTAGAAATGTGTTAGATGGATAATAATGTTATAAAATTCAAAATTTAGTTAACAGTATTCATAACGGCTAGTTTTAATAATATTTTAATAACATGTCGTTGTTTAGTGAAACTCGGTATTGCGAACTACACACGCTATCGAGGAAGGTCGTGGTTGCGTGTAATGCAAGGCAAGTCAATGATGCATGTTGTGAAAGATTCTTTTGGTGCAGCGTACAACACAAGAAATTAATGAAATTAAAAAGAATATTTTTCATAAAATATCGGGGTGTTACATTCAATCACAGATAATGGTCAATGTGGATGGTGCGGCTTTGGTTGCACACAACCCCCATGGGTTTGGTGGGGTCTTCTGCAACTGTAGAGTCTTCATTAAAGGCTTATTTTAACACATTATTGGAGATGAATGTTCAAATGGGGCGGAGTTATGGTCCATTATCAAGGTGGATAAATTTGAGGCCCAATTTAGGTTGAAATTGCTTTGGATTGAGCCAGACTTGATGCTTGCGGTTGAAGCCCTCAAGAATAAATCCAGGATAGTCCCATGGAGATTCTACCACAATGGATTAAGTTTCTCAATATATCTCAGAATCTTATTCTATGTGTGACACATGACTATAGGGAGGAAAACTCGGTGGCAGATGCACTCTCCCAAAAGGAAATTATGGAACAAAGCTCGATGTGGTCCTTTGTTGCCTCGTCTTTCTGTATTGCATATGTGGACTCTGATATGAAGGGTGAGATACAAACCCATACTTGTAAACTGTCCTTATAACTATTTTTTTTGTTTTTTAATAATGATTTGGGGTCTAGTCATAACCCCAAACATTTTTCTCCATAAAACCCTAATAGAACATAAATCCCTTAATAACCCTAACAAATCATAATATACCCTATGATACATTGAAAACCATGAAGGATACTAAAAACCCATAAGGACGCCAAAAAACACTAAATCCCACAATGGACCGAAAACCACTAAAAACCCTAATGGTCCCTAAAACCCCATAAAAACCTAAATGACTCTAAAAACCCCTAAATTCTTTAAAACCCAAAAATCCCATAATTTACTATAAAAACTATGAATCCCTAATGGATCATAAAAACACTAAAAACCTTAAATGACACTAAAAACCCTTAAAAACACTAAAACTTGTAAAACTATCCAAAAACCCTAAAATACCCTAGAAAACCCTAAAAACCATAAATGAACCTAAAATACCTAAGAGAACCAAAAAAACCAAAAATCCCATAAAACCATAAAAACCCTAAAGCACCCTAAAACCCTAAAAATTTTAAAAGTCCTTGAAAAAAACCAAAAAGACCCTAAAACCCATAAAAACACTAAAAACCCAAAAGAAACATGAAAACACCAAAAAATACATCAAATCCATTGAAATCCTATGAAAAATAAATAAATCTCCGAAAAACCATAAAAGACCAAAAAACTCTAAACCACCAAAAAACCATAAAAACCCCCAAAACAACAAAAAACCCAAAAAAACACTAAAAACAATTAACAATCCAAAACCCTAAAAATAATATAAAACCCTAAAACCCCCTAAAACCCCAAAAGGGCCCTAAACCCCCTTAAAAATCATAATGGACCTTAAACTAGAATTAAAACTCTATATTTCCCTTAAAACCATAATATACTGTAAAAATACAAGAAACCATAAAATAACCTAAAACATTAAAACCCTAAAAATCCCAAAACTCACTAAAAATACATAAATCACACTAAAACCCCCTAAAATGTTAAACGACAATAGAAACCCCAAATGACCCTAAAACACATACAAAATCAAAAAACAAAATATCCATAAAAACCATAAAAACCATAAAAACACTAAAAACAATTAAATAAGCTAATTACCCTAAAAAACAAAAATCCCCATAAAACCCAAAGAACACCAAAACCACTAAAAACCATAATACCCTAAAATACCAAAAAGCACAAAACCACTAAAAAATATTAAAACATTAACAAACTTAAAACACCAAAAACCATAAAACACACCTAAAAACATTAAAACCCTTAAAATCCCTAAAAAAATTTAAAACCCAAAAAAACCTCTACAAACTCTTAAAACACAAATAAACCAAATGATCCCATTATATTCGTAAAATACCCTAAAAACAAAAAAAAAATACTAAAATATTAAAAATCTAAAATATACTAAAAAAACCCAAAAATCCTTAAACCCTAAAAAATATTAAAAAATATAAAACCCTAAAAACCCATGAAACCAAAAAAACCCAAAAAACACAAAAACCATAATACCAAAAAATCGGAAAAAAAACATTCTTAAAACCCCTAAAAACTATAAAACTCTAAACCCCATAAAACCCATAATAATATTTTAAAAACCTAGATTTCCTCAAGGACCATAAAACCCCAAAAAATAATGAAAATACCATAAAATAACTGAATAACTTAAAAACCGTAAAACCCCTAAAAACCCTAAAACCCATAAACCCTTGAATGTCCCTATAAATATTAAAACAACCAAAATCATCCCATTCCCATAAAACCTATATAAAACCCTAAAATACCAACAAAAATGCTTAGACACCTTTAGAAACGTAAAACCCCCCAAAACCCTAAATACCTTAAAGACCCCAAAATGCTAAAACCCTTAGAATTCTAAAACCTCTAAAACAATCCCAAAACCAAAAAATGAACCTAAAATCCCTAAAAACTAAAAAAGATTAAAACCACAAAAAATATCACGCACCCTTGAAAAGAATAAAACCCTAAAAATCCTAATAATGAAGAAAACTATAAGAAATCCCTGAAAAATATAAAAGACATAAGAGAACCCTAAAAACCATAAAACACTTAAAACCTTTAAAAATATATAATCCCTAAAACCTTAAAACTTTAATAAAAGCCTCTAAACACAAAAAACCCAAAAAACGTAAAATAAATAAGAAATACCTAAAACCCAAAAACCCCTAAGAAAACCTTGAAAACCCTAAAATATCTAATTAAACCCTAAAACGTTAAAACCCCTAAAATCATTATAAAACTCTAAAAATATATAAAACCCCATAAAACCCTAATACCCCTAAAAATACCTAAAACCCATAAAATAAGACAAATTCCCTAAAAATCCTAAAAAGAAAAAACACATAAAAAATATCAAAAACCCCTAAAAGCAGTAGAAACAGAAAAAACCAAAAAAACTTAAAAATAATAAAAACAAAAAATAGAAAAAAACCTAAAAATACCCTTAAACCCGTAAGACCCCTAAAACCTTTAAAAAACACAAAAACCCTAAAAAATTATAAAAAACATTAAAAACCCCTAAATACCCCAAAAAACAAAAAAAATAAAAAAAATCTCTAAAACCCCCTTTAAAACCCTAAAACCCTATGAAAACATTAAAACAAAAAAACAATTAATATTACAAAAAAATAACTTCAAAGCACTAAAAACGTAAATAACCATGAAACCCCTAAAAACACAAAAGTCCCCCTAAAAGTAAATTTAACAAAAAAATACCTATATAAACCATTAAATTGCATAAAATCCAGAAACCATTAAAATCCTTAAAACCCCAACAACCTAAAAAGAATAAAAAATCGAAAAAATCCTAAAAACCCTAAAATTCTAAAACCCCTAAAAACAAAAAAAAAATCCTTAAAACCCCTATAAACCCCCTAAAAATATATAAAACCCCAAAAAACCTAAATAACCTAAAAACTCTAAAAACTAAAAGAAACCATTATAACAATTTCAATGCTCAAAAACCATGAAGATAGTAAAAAATCACCGAACCCCTAAAACCACTAAAAGACCTAAAAATCAAAAAGAACATAAAAAACACCTAAAACCTCTAATAATACTATAAAAACCATAAAAACACTAAAACCCCATAAAACCCAAAAAATGTGAAAGCCCTAAAGAAAACAAAACCCATTAATACCCAAAAACCCATTAATACCCCAAAACCCCATAAAAATGATTTAAATACCCAAAAAACCAAAACCCCTAATGACCCTAAATAACACTATAAGAACCCTAAATATTCTTAAAAACCCCTTAAACACCATAAAAATGATAACATGCTAAAAACTATAAAAAAAATTCACACCCTTAATATCATTAAAAAACCTAAATAACAATTAAACCCCCCCCCCCATACCCTAAAACACCATAATAACCATAAAACACCTAAAATTACCCTGAATCACCGAAAACCCCTAAAATCGCTAAAACCTACTAAATACGAAAAAAAAACTTTTAAATCAGTAAAAACTAAATGAACTCTAAAATCCCCAAAAAACATGAAAACCCATAAAATCCCTAAGCCCCCCGAAACACCAAAAAAATAATAAAAACCAATAAAACCCTAAAACCCATAAAAACTTAAGAAAAAATAAAATAAACAAAGAAAATAATTAAAAATCCTAGAAACCCTAGAAACCCAAAAAAAATCTTAAAACACTAAGAAACATTAAAAACCCATCAAACACCAAAAAAACATAAAAACACTAAAAACCCAAAAAACACTAATACCCTAAAAAATAAAAAAACCAATAAATAGCCTAAATAGTATAAAAATATATTAAAACTACTATATCCAATAAACCCCTACAAGACCAAAAAAACACTAAAAATGCTTCAAAACCCTAAAAACCCTAAAAATCATATAACCCTAAAAACTCATAAAAACCCTAAACCCAAAAAAACCTAAAACTGATCCCTAAACCATATATCCTAAGTGAAAAACCCTACACACTACTACCCTAAACCATAAACCATGCACCCTATAACCCATACCATAAAACATTAGTCCTACACCCCACTCCCAATTTCAAGTCCCCTAATCAAAAAATTCTAAACCCAACACCCTAAACATTATACCCTATATCCAAAACCAAATAAACTAAACCCTAAACCCTATAACATACAACCTAAACCCTAGACCCCAAACCCAATACCCTACACATTAACACTAAACCCAAAACCGAAAACCCTAAACTATAAACCCTACATTTTAAACCCTATTCCTCACGCAGTATTCCCAAAATCATACATCCTAAACCAAATACCCTACACCCTAAACCCTACACACTATATCATACAACCAAAACCCTAAAACCTACACCATAAACATTGTTCCCAACACCCTAAACCCTAAACACTGCACTTTAAAAGCTAAAACTGACACATTAATCCCTAAAGTGTACTCTATAAACCCTATAACTTACACCATAAACCCAATACCATATATTCTTTAGCGAGTCTCCTACACTCTAAACCCCCTCCATTGCTACATAAACCCAACATCATACATCCTAAACACAATACCATCCACCCTAAACCCTAAAACCTCTACGAGAAACCCAATACCATAAATCGTAAACTATAATCCATACACCCTATAACCTTTAACCAACACCGCAAACCCCAATCCAAAACCCCCAAAACCTATACCCTGTACACTAAATGCTACACCATATATAGTAAACCCTATACCCTACAACCTAATCTTGAAACCCAACACCCTAATCCCTATACACTAAACCCTAAATCATATACCTTATACCCTAAACCATATACCATATACCCTAAATCATAAACCCTACACCCTAAACCCTATACCCTACCTCTTGAATGCTTAAACCTAAACCCTAAACGTTATAACATAGAAAGTAAACTCAAAAACATGCACCTTGCACCCTATACCATATACCAAGAAACTTAAACCACATACGCTACACCCTAAAACCTAAATCCCAAAGCCCATACTCAAGAGACCAAACCATAAACCATACACCCTAAACACTAAAACCTACATCCTACAATAAAACCTACACTATAAACCTTATATACTAAATCCTAAACCCAAAACTGTACACACTAAATCTAATACCCTACACCCTAAACCCCAAACTTTATTCCTTAAACTCTATACTTTACACTCTAATCCCAAAACTATACTAAATAAAAACTATACCATACACCCTAAACCCTAAACCCTACACCCCAAATTCAATACCCAAATCCTTGAACCCTACACTATAAAACAGATACACTACACCCTAATCCATAATCCCTACTCCCAAAAAAATATACCCACATCCAAAATAGTGAATTGTAAACCCTACAACATAAACTTTATGCCCTATACACTAAACTCAAAAACATGTACCCTACACCCTATACCATACACCCTAAACCCTACACCCTAATATCAATATCCAACCCCATAAACCCAAAACCTGACACCGTATATCCTATACCTTACACCTTAAACACTATACCCTATACCATAAACCCTAAAACCTAAAACCAATTCCCTACACCCCAAACATTAAAACCAACACCCTAAATCCTAATTCATACACCCAAACTAAAGACCTACAATAAGAACCTTATACAATTTATCCTAAACCCCAATCCCTGTACTCTAAATCTGATACCCTACACCCAAACCCTAAAATCTAAACCCCAAAAACCTATTCTTTACACCCTAAAACCAAAACTCTAATCCATAAACCCTATACACTACACCCTAAACATTGATCCCTACTCCCCAAATTTCATTACCCAATACCTTGAACCCTACACTCTAAACCATATGCACTACAACCTGGACCAAAATCCCTACACTATAATCCCTATACCCCCACCCTAAGAAATGAACCTTAAACCCTACACCATATACCCTATACCTAAACCCAAAACAATACACCATAAACCCTATGCCCTTTACCCTAAACCGAAAAACATTCAAAAAAACCCCACACCCAAACCCTAAACCCAATACTGTAAACCATACCCCCAACATCGTAAACCCTAAATTATTCACCCTAAATAATATTCCCTACACCTTAAACCCTAAACCATACACCCTACACCCTATACACTACACCCTAAACCCAACACCTAAATACCTTTAATCTACACCCTAATCTATAAACCCTAAACTCTAAACTAGACAACATAAACCCTTTACCCTACACCCTAAACATTAAACCTTACACCATAATCCATAAACCCTACACCCTATACCGTAAGCCATATATCATAAACCCTGAACCATACACCAAAAACACAAAATGTTACACCCTAAACTCCATACCCTACACCCAAAACCCTAAATCATACACCCTAATATATATACCCTTAACCAAAAACCCAATACAGTACACCTAAAACCCTAAATCCAAAAAAAATCCTAAAATGACGATTAATACTTAAAAACCCAAAAGATTATGAAACCACCCTAGAAACCAAAAACTGTAATAAAAACTCTAAACACCGAAAAAACCCCTCAAAACTATTAAATAAATAAAAACATTAAAAACCCTAAAACCCATAAAAACTAAAAATCTTAAAAACCTGATAACTTAAAACCCATTAAAACCCTAAAAAATATAAAACTCCTAAAACAAAAAAAGACACTTTAATCATTAAAACCCCAATACAACCCTAAAACCCTATGAACCCCCTAAAAACTCTAAAATACCTAACTAAACACTAAAAACCCTAAAAACGTCAAAGCCCAAGACCCCCTTCAAATCCCTATGAAAATATGAAAACCAATGAAAACGTAAAAAATATATTAAAATTTCTAAACCATTAAAAACACTTAAAAATACAAGAAACCCTTAAACCCTAAAAACCTCAATATACCTAAAAACCATACAACCCCTATAACAACAAAAAACCCAAAAAACCCAATCAAATACTAATAATTACAAAAAACAAAAAACCCCTAAAAACCATAAAAACGCTAAAGGACCCTGATAAAACCCAAAAAACCAAAAACCCCAAAAAACCCAAAAAACATTAAGAACACCTTACCCTCCCCCCCAAGGAAATTCCTAAAATCCCAAAAATCCATAAATTATCCAAAAACCCGTAAAAGTATATTAAAAACCTAAAAACCAAATGAACTCTAAAACCCCAAAAGACCCTAAATAATATAAAAACCCCTAGATGACCATAAAATACACAAAAAATCCCAAAATGACCCTAAAACACCAAAAAATACTTGAAAACCCATAAAACACCTAAAAAACCTAATAAACACTAAATGACATTAAAAACCATAAAAACCATTGAAGGACCATAAATTCCACTAATGGAAGATAAAAACAAAAAACCCTAAAAACCTATAAAACATTATAAACCCATATCAAATACTAGAAAACCATAAAACCACCAAAAACTCTAAAGGATAATAGAAAACCCTAAAAAACACTGAAAACCCTAAAACCCATTAATCAATTAAAAGACAATAATAGTAAAAAAACCCTAATAGAACATAAAAAACCTAAAAAAACTAAAACCCATCGGAAACCCAATACGTCCCTAAACCCCTAAAAACCTGAAACTCCTAAAAACATAGAAAAAATTAAAATCCCAAAATCCTATAAAACTCTAAAATCCTAAAAAACAAAAGAACCCAAAATTCCCTAAAAACTCAAAAAAAACTAAAAACAATAAAAAAACCTAAAACCATAAAAAAATATTTAAAAACACACAAAAAAATTAACTGTGCACTGAAAACACTCAAGGCCCCTAAAACCCCCTAAACACCAAAAAATCCCCAAACACATAAAATAACCTTAAAAGACCTAAATCCACCAAAAAATGTTAAAAAATCTAAAAGATCATAAAAACCCTAAACAATAATAAAAAACCAATAATTCAATATAAAACATAAATACTATTAAATATCCTAGAAACCCAAAAAACCCTCAAAAAACAAAAAACCCATAAAAAACGTAATAACTCATAAAAACTATAAAACTCTACAAAATAAAAAGAAAAATAAAAACCCTAAAATCGCTAAAAATCCAAAAAAAATGTCTTAATGAATCCTAAAAAACATTAGAACCCTAAAAACCAAGTAACATTAAGAAAACCCAAAACCCCAATAAAATTCGTTAATACCCTAAAAAGCCAAAAATCAATAAAAATCCACAAAAATGATAAAAATACCTAAACCCCTAAATTAAAAAAAACACCAAATAAAACAAAAAGAAAACAAACAACACTAATAGAAACCCCTAAATGCCAAAAACCCCCTTAAACACCAAAAAACAAACGAAACCCCTACAACCGTAAAAAACCTAAACCCCCAAAACCCTAAAACCCACATAACCCCCTAAAATCCAATAATAGACCTAGAACCCTAAAAACATAAAACCATAAAAAACACTTATATCCATAAAAAAACTAAAAATAGTAAAAACCACAAACACTCAAAAAACCCAAAATACCCTAAAACCATGGAAAATTCCCTAAAACCTTAACAACCCTAAAAACAACTAAAAACCCAAAAACCTGAAAAAATAAAATTAAAAAAAAATGTAGATAATAAGAGACCCATAAAAACCATTATACACCATACAAATTGTTAAACCCCTAAAAACACAAAAGAAAAACATAAAAAACCATAAAACCCCATTAAAAAAAGTAAAAACCTCTAAATCCATACCAAACTATAAAAAACTAAAAACCCTTCAATATTCTAGAATCCTTAAAATTAACCAAAAAACAATGACCCATAAAAATAAAAATAACCCCAGAAAAAACCATAAAACCCCTAAAAATCATAAATCCCCTAAAACCCCTAAAATCACCTAAAATCACTACGAAACCCCAAAATCCCACTAAATACATAAGGAGAACCATAAAAATCCTAAAAAACACTAAAAACCACAAAAAAACCAAATCCGCCAATAAAACATAAAAAACCCCCAAAAAAGAAAGAAACCACAAAAAACTAAAACCCCTAAAATAATCCTAAAACCATAGAAGACTTAAATCCATTAAAACACTAAAATGTATATCACCCAAAATAAAACATAAAAACTCTAAAAACCATAGAATCCCAAATAAATCATAAAACCCCAAGAAGCCCCAAGAAAACCCAAAACCCAAAATGACTATAAAAATACCCCTAAAATCCCAAAAAACCAAAAAACCCCTAAAAAATAAAAACCGAAAAAAATCACTATAAACCATAACACCCCCTAATCCAACTGAAAACCGTAAAATAACATAAATCCCCTTAAAATATTTTAAACCCAAAAAACCTTAATAAAGCGAGAACCCCCTCAAAACCGTAAAAATCCTTCCAAAACACTCAAAAATTATCAAAAAATTCCAAAACACCCAAAACCCATAATACCTAAGAAACAAATTTTTTTCCAAAAAACACTTAAAAACATAAGAAAATTTAATCCAATAAAATTAATAATACCCCTAAAACCATAAATCCATTAGATGACCCTACAACCATTGAAAACTCTAAAAACTCTAAAAACAGTAAAACCCACAAAAAGACCCTAAAAACCCTTAACCTCCCTAAAAGACCCTGAATAACTCAATAAAAATCTTAAAATACCCAAAAAATACTTTAGTCCCCCAAAAAAACTTTAAATTCCATTAAAAACCTTAAAATCCTAAGAAACCTAAAAACACAACCCCCCCCCCCCCAAACCTCTTAAAACCATAAAAACGCAAAAAAACCCTAAAACACAAAAAAAAATCTTAGAAAACTGAAAAACCTAAAAATACAAAAATACCATAAAACCTCATAAAAGAAATAAAAAATCTAAAAATCCATAAATGTCATGGAAAACCTAAATACCCCTAAATAACCCTTAAATACATAAAAATTATATAAAAAATAAGACCTACAAAATCCATAAAAACTTAATACATCCCTAGAAACCTAAAACGATTAAAAACTATAAAACCCTAAAAACATAAAAAACCAAAATATCCTTAAAAATACTAAAATCCATTAAAAAGAAACTCCTAAAAACAGTACACAACATTAAAAACCCTAAAAACACAAAAATACCTAAAACCATAATAAAACATACAAATACTAAAAGCCCATTTATATCACCAAAATCATAAAATCCCATTAAAATCCTAAAACCCCTTCAAACCAGTAAATAATACTAAAACCATTAAAAAATATAGATACCCCAAAATAGAAACCCCTAAAACCTTAAAAACACTATAAAAAATAAAAACCATAAACCCACTAAAAACCCCTAAAGCCCTTCAAATTCCCAAAAAAACTATAATGCCTTATAAGACAATAAAACCATAAAACCCATAAAACCCTATAAACAATAAAACATAGTAAACACCTTAAAACCCCTTAATGACCTTAAAAATAAAAAAATGACCGTAAATATTCCAAACAAACCTAAAAGATTAAAAAACCCACAAAACCTATGAAAGAAAAAAACCCCTAAAAACAATAAAAGGAAAAAAACCTTAAAACCCTAAAATCGAAAAAAAAATTCCCTAAAACACTAAACGACTCTAAAATCGTTAAAGGAACCTAAAAACCTAAAGGCCATAATTCTACCAAAAATAATAAAAACCACAAAACCCTTAAAAGTCCCCCAAACCACATAAAAACCCATTAAACCCAAACAACGCATAAAATTTATAAAAGACCCTAAAAACTCCAAAAACCAATAAAACTCTCTAAAGACCCTAATAAATCCTAAAAAATCTAAAATCCATTGAAAACCCAAAAATATCCAAAAATCCCTAGAAACAATAAGATAACCTTAAAGCTCCAATAAAACCCAAAAAACCAAAAAACCCATATATAGAATTAAAAACATCTAAATACACCTAAACCCCAAAAAATTCTAAAAACCCGTATAAACCCCCAAAATTGATAACCCTCATAAAACCCCAAAAATCCGAAAATCCACCCAAAAGCACTAAAATGACTAAAAACCCAAAACACCCAAAAATAATAAAAAAAACCCAAATAATAAAAAACACTTCAACCCTAAAACCCTAAAAACCCCAACAACCAACTAAAACTCCAAAGACACCCAAAGAAACCCAAAATATTAATAAAAATCCATAGAAACCATAAAACATTTAAAAACCCCTAAAATAAAAAAACCCAAAAACCCTAAAAACACATACTGTATCATAAAGGTCTATAAATCTTATAAAATCCCTAAAATAACCTTCAACACGGTAAAAAATATTTAAAACTATAAAAACCTAATACCAAAAAAACCACTAAAACCTAAAACAAGTTAAAAATCAGAAACATACTATAATAATAAAAACTCTAAATACCAAAAAATATCCTTAAAACCCCTAAAAACATCAATAATCCTAAAATACATATAAACCCTAAAAAATCAAAAATCATAAAATCCAAAGAAACCCTAAAATCCATAAAAAACAACAAACACTAAAAAACATTAAAAACTTTAAAACCCCATAAAACCATATGAAAACTCCAAAAGCCAACAAATCCTAAGAACCGTAAAATCGTAAGACCTTCAAAACCCATTAAAACCCCAAAAACCTAAAAATACTAAAACCCCATTAAAACCCTAAAAACCCAAAACCATAAAAACAAAAAAACAATATAAAAAACCGTTACACACCAAAAAACCCAATAAACCTCTAAAGTACCCAAAAACAAAAAATAACCTAAGAAACCCTAATACCATAAAATCCTTATAAAACACCAAACATCCAAAAACAAATAAAACCAAAATACCCGAAATACTTGAAAACCCCCCTAAACCTTATACCATATACACTAAACCATACCCTAAACCCTGCACCCTAAATAATAAATCCTAAACCAAACACCCCAATTCATTAACCCTATGCCCTAAACATTGAACTGTGAACCCTAAACCCTAAACCATACACCCTAAACCCTAGACCATACACCCTAAACCCAGAACCCAACAACCTAAACCCAATACCCTATACCCTAAACACTAAACCCTATACCCTATACCCTATACCCTTCACCCTAAACCCAACACCAAAAACCCAAATCCTTATACCCTATACCCTATAGACTACACCATAAACCCTACACCCTAAACCATATTGCCTACACACTAGACCCTACAGCATACACCCCAACCGTATAACCTACACCATAAACCAGGAAACATACACCATAAAACCTTTTCACAACACCCTAATCCATAATCAAAAAACCCTACATCCTCTACTCTACACCCTACACCATAAACTTTAAACCTTACACCCTAAACCACATACACAACACCTTAAACCCTATAACCCACACCCTATACCCAATAAAATACACCATAAACCCTATAATCAATAACCAAAACCTAATATCCTATAACCTACACCAAAAATAAGAAACCCTAGACCCTAAACCCTATACCCTATACCCTATACCCTAAACCCTATACCATACACCCTAAACACAATACCCTACACCCTAAACCCCATAACATACAATTCATACCATAAAAATTATATGTTACCAAAAAAACCCAAAATTCCATACCCTATACCCAGTACGTCACAACCAAAACCCCAAACCCAACACCATATATGCTATACCATACTCACTAAACCCTATTACCTACACAATAGACCCTATAACCAACACCTGAAAACCGGAAACCCTACAGCCTAAACCTAGAACCCAAAACTCAAAACCCTAAACCATAAACCCTAAACCTTATAACTTATACTATAAAAACCCATCAACCATCCAAAAAACATTGAAAAATATAAAATTCCCTAAAAATCCCTAAAAACCCAAAAACAAACAAACAAACCCCATAAAACCCTAAAAACATATAAAATACCTAAATATTCATAAAAGTCCCTAAAACCATAAAAAATATGTGAACCCATAAATACCTATAAAACAAAAAATTATACTAAAAACCACTAAAAACCAAATATCTCATAAAATACCTAAGTCACTAAATAACCAAAAAAAACCCTAAAGACCCAAAGAAACTGTAAAAACAGTAAAAATAATTAAAAACCCTAAAACCCCCCAAAACACTAAAAACCCTCAGAACACTAAAAACCATATATAACAACTAAAACCCAAAAAAGTTAATAACCCTAAACCCAATAAAATCCTTAGAAACCCTAAAAACATCAATAAACCTTTTAAACCCTTAAAACCTAAAAAACCATAAAATCCTTAAAAAACCTAAGAACCTAAGAACATAAAAAAACACAAAAAAATAATAAAACCCCTAAATATCCCAAAAATCCTTGAAATCCCAAAAAACCCTAGAAGGCCATTAAAACCCATTAAAACCCAAAACCCCCTAAAACTCCTAAAAACTCTATATATCATAAAACCCTGAGAAAACCTAAAAAATAACCCTAAAAGGTTTATGAAATATAAATAACTATTAAAGACCATAAAATACAAAAAAAAATCTAAAAATTCCAAAGACCCAATAACCCCAATAAAACCCTAAAACCCCTAAAAGACACTAAAAATTCAATAAATACCCTAATAGTCTATAAAATAACCTAAAATTATGAAAACTCAAAGAACACATAAATGACCCTAAAAAAATTTAAAACCCTAAAATATCCTAACAAAAGATAAAAACATAAAGGCCCTTAAAAACCTTAAAACCCATTAGGACCATAAATGGCCAAAAATATCATAAAACACCAAAAAAACCCAACAAAACTGTAAAAGAACTTAAAAAACTAAAAACCATAACAAATAATAAAATCCATAAAAACATCTAAAGGACCTTAAACCCCCCTAAAAGACCCTAAATCAACTAAAAACCCTAATAGAAACAAAAAATCATAAAAAACCCAATGGATACTCAAAACCCTTAAACCCCTTAATGATGATATTGTTTTTATTGTTTTAGGATATTTTAATGTTTTTACTATATTTAGGGTCTGTTATGGTTTTTAGGGTTTTTAATGGGTTTTAGGGTTTTTGGGGTGTTTTAGGGGTTTTATATTCCTAAACTCCTTCTACCCTTTCAAAATCCGTCGATCATTTCTATGTATGGAAATTTGGTGGGTAGGTATCTTTTCTCCGATAGGAGGACCCATGCGGTTTGTCATCCTATTAATCCAATATTTTTTGTTTAACTTGATTCCTCTAAGGCACAATTTGAGTTTGTAAGGATTGTTGTTGGTGAGAAATTTTGATTCAAATAGCCATTTATCATTGAATCAGGTGTGGAGTTTTGTTCATCTTTTAAAATGTTGGGTCACTCAAGGATTATTTTCTAGTGTCGTAGTAGAGTTATTGATGATATGAATTTATTTTGTGAGGAATCCATTGCAGGAAATAAATTAGTTGTTGATTCCCTAGAGGTTGTTGTGGTGGGGTTGGACCACAGGGCTCCCACTCTATGTTTGGGGGTGGCAGCTGCAATTGATCTAGGTCTTGGGCCTCTAAGCCTAAAGGTTGTGCAGGCTAGTCCTCTGGTTGTACTGGGGGACCATTGGTCTGCAATTGGTGACTTTTGTTAGGGAAAGAAGCTGTTTTGTGTCAACTAGATCCCAATATGAGTGATATATTCATGTGATTGAGGAGAGAATTGAAGCTTTCAGATTCTGATAATTCTTTAGTTAGGTAGGGTGCATGGGGTTTTGTAGGGGGGTTGCTATTGGTGGGATTCCCATTTCATCTATTATCAGTGTGAAGTAGAGGCTGCAAGCCATTCGAACTTCCAACTACTTTTAAGGGCTGGTTCCTGAGGAAGAGGAGCAAGGGTCTCTGTTTTTTTGATGCTGGGAGTGCCAAGACTTCATTACAGGTGTAGAGTTAGGTGTTGGTCGATGTTTGGTGTGGTGGTGGGATTGTGGACCAGAATTCTAGTGAATCCGAGCTAATATTGGACACCATTGGGATCTTGGATGATGTTGTTGAGTAGGAGAAAAGGAAGAATTAATTGAATGTGCACAATTTTTATGGGTTTTATGAGGATGAGTCTTCTGGCAAGGGGGATGTAAGCTAGTTGACTAGGGAGGAGGGGAAATTTACTCTTAATATACCTAATGTTTAGGTGGACAATATAGTTGGGTGAAATGGTGTTGTGGTTTGTCCTGGACTAAAGGAGGATAAGGGCCTACAGTTGGTGCTAGCTTGGGTGGTTATCCCTCCTTGTTTGGCTCTCGAGGAACCAGACCATGTGGATCCTAGAATTCCACAGTGTAGGGTTCTTTCAGACTGTTCTCTAATCCAGGAAGAATACATTATCCCTGATCAAGATCTTTTCTAGGAGGATGCTTAGAGGATGAACCATAATTTGACTATGATCATTAAGGAGAGAAACTTTCTAGAGGAGTATTATCCATATGGGAAGAAAAATAATCTACATGGGTCCTTTCAGATACTAGAAAGAGGAGGTTGAGGATGGAATACACTACTTTTCCAAATACTGTTTCCACAAGATGCTCATACCAAGACAAGAAAAATGCCTCCAGAAAGGGAGGTCAGTCATTCCGAATGCATCTTAATGTGGACATCAAAATCTCATGGAGTATTACACTACCTTCCTCAATAAATATGATTCTTCTGAATGAGAGTCTATTGAGTCGGATGCTTCCTCTGGTTATGGTGCTGATGGGATGCATATGGGGATGGATACGTTGGGTTTTAGTTCCTAGGTCTTTCTCTTTTGATTTTTGGGTTTTTGGGGTTTTTGGTGACATGGGGATCCAAGGATTTTCTGTGTTGGTCATTTGACCCTGCCCTTCACTTTGTTCTTTTCATTTAATTTAATAAATATGAGGGGAAAGAATAGCTTGACCCTATTCCTTCCTTACCCATAGAATAACTAGAAAATCCCAAAAACACTAAAAAAATTAAAAAAACATGAAAACTCTAAAAAATACAGCAAACAACTAAAAACCCTATAATTCTATAAGCCCAACAATCCAAAAAAACTCTAAAAATCCAAAAAACCCTAAAATCACTTAAACCCTATAATGAAATAAAAACCTATAAAACTCAATAAAACCCTAAAAAAACCTAAACATGTTAATAAACCAAAGACCTACCTGGAATCCTGGGGAAGATGGATAGTGTTTCTGTCATGGAGGCTGGTATCCCTGTTTTGGTGGTACCTCATGTGGTCTCCAAAGACCGGCCTATGGAAACCTTAATTCAATGCCCCGATATTTCCTGAGAATGATCATGCTTGGACCCATGTGGAATTGGACTCTCGTGGGGATCCCCTGTGTGGCCATGAATAGACGTTTTCAGAGAATGGATTGTAGCAGACTCTCCCTCACCTGATGGATGAACCCAGGGGTGACAAGGGCTCTAGAGGTGTCTCCATGGAAGATTTCCTGGCCTCACCTTTCCTGAATGAGTCTTCCAGCAAGGAAAATGATATCCATGATGTTGTCTTGGAAACCATAGTGTCGGCTCGATCCGAGGAGGTTAACGCTCCCATCTACCCTACAGGTAACCCCGCGGTCGGCGTGGAATTCACATATGTGAACTCATAAAAGGTGGCAAGAAAGATGCATAGGGTTCCTCATGAGGTGACCCTTTGAACCCTACACAAATTAAACCCCCTCAGTGGGGCCTTCTAGAGTAATTCAGTGGATGAAGAGAAGGCGGAGGAGAATGCTAATGAAGATACTTAGTCACAAACAGAAGTTTTAAAGGATAAGGAAACAAAGTATCTTCGTCCAAATCCTGAGAAGCCAGCCTCTGAAAAACCTATGAGTAAGGGAAGAAAAGGAAAGGAAAAGGGCATTAACCCACCCTTTTTCCTCTTTTGAGTCCCAATGAAAACATTGTTATAGAACTTCCTTGGGCTGGGAAATACTCCCACTACTGCAGCCCTTCAACACTTTCTTTCACATAAGCCCATGCTAATTGGATTAGCCAAGCCCATGATTATGTTTTGAAATTGGAATTTTTTCAACTGGAACTCTCTTGTATACTCCCTCATCCCATCAACTAGGGATGCTAAAGGTTTGGAAATATTATGGGTGCTTAGGCATAATATTTTCTAGGTTATCTCGACTGATCTGGGTCCTCAAATGATCTCCCTCTTTATTCACCAAAATAATGACATCCTTCCATCTCTTTTTTCTACACTTCAAGATCTTACATTTCTCGGAGACACCTCTGGTGGAATCTGGCTCAGATCGGTGAGGGCATTGATCACAATTGGATGTTGTTTGGTGATTCTAACACGGTTCTAAGGCCTGAGGAAATGTTGGGGCCACACTTATCTCGTGCTGCCGCAGAGGATTTTGCTTCATGCCTTGACATATGTGATTTATCTAAGGACTCCATTGCTGGAGCTAACTTCACTTGGGGACAGTGCACCAATAATGGTAGGTATTCTAGTAAACTATACAAATGTTTCATGCACATTGGTGACAGTTGAACCGCTATGTCTATAACAGGTTTCACTCTTCCGATATTCAATTCAGATCATAAGTCCATTGTTGTTGCACTAAGGGAGAGAATACCCATATCTTCCCCCTACCATTTAAATTTAATAATGTGTGGCTCAAAATTACTGAATGTAGTAAAGAGGAGAAAAATACTTGGAGAAGCACCTTTTCTGGTTTCCCCCATTTTATTGTGACTTCTAAACATAATGAAGTGAAGCGTCGCTTGATGGAATGGATTAAAAAGTATTTCTAAAGGTTGGAAGTTGAAATCAAGGAGGTTGAATCGCAGCTTGCTACGTTCCAACTCATATCTCAGTAGCCGGATACACCTTCTGGGGAATAGATTCATCTGCACTCAAACCTGGATGATCTATTGGCCCTTAAATAGAATCTTGAGAAAGTGAATTTTAGTGTCAAATGGCTTCAATAGGGAGACCAAAACTCTATGTTCTTCCACCGATTGCACAAGGAAAGAAGAATTAGAAATAATCTAAGTGTATTCTTACTACTTTCACTTTAATAGAGGATATTTCCAAGGTTGTGGTGGAGCGCATTCAATGGCTATATGAAGACGATGGATGTGATTCCCCCTTTTTACGGACTTGATGAAGCTGTGTATTTCTGGTTAGAAAAATGGGGCCCTCACGGCAGCTCCACTTGAGGTGGATATTATGGTGGCACTCTTCTATTTAAATATAGATAGTGTTGGGGGGATGGATGGCAATGGAAATAAGTTCTTTATGTTCAATTGGGAAATTATTCATGTGGATGTGACAAATGTGTTTAGAGAATTCTTCCACTCGGGTTTCATCCATCAAGGGGCCAATTTAAACTTCATCTCTCCGATCCCGAAGAAGGAAATTTCCATTGACATTGGTGAATTCCGACCGTTTTCTATTGGCAACACTATTCTGAAGACAATTTGTAAGATACATTTCTTGAGGATGGGGAAGATTATTGGTGACATTACTACTCCAAATCAATTCAGATTCAACCCTAGAAGAAGCATCCAAACCTTCCTATTCTACTCTTCGGAGGGAATGAATATAATGGGGAAGAAATTAAGGAAAGGGAGCTTTGCACTAAAGCTTGATATATCAAATTCCTTTGACAAGATAAAATGGAGCATCATTGTCAAGATCATTAGTAGACATGGCTTTTCTAATCACATTACTGACATGATTTCCTCAATCCTCCATAGTTCTAGAGTCTCGGTTCTGATTAATGGCTCACCTCATGGTTTCTTCCCATGCTCCCGGGGAGTTAGACAAGGGGATCCTCTCTCTGGTTTTCACTTCACAATGGTGGATGATTACATGAGTCGTTTCATCCTTGATCTTGTGCAAGTAGAGATATACTCACCAATCAAATAAGGGAGGGACTTTCATGCCCCCCCCACCTCCATTACGCTGATGATGTCCTCCAGTTTGGGCAAGCCGATAAACAAACCATGTCTTCATTAAGGAGAATATTTCAACATTATGAGAGTGTTCCCGGACAAAAACTCAGCTGGATAAAATCATAAATTGTTTTTGTCCAGGGGGTCTCTCCTTCTAGGAAGCTTTGAATTTCCAATTCACATGGGTTAATGTGAAGATATTTTCCCTTTGGGGTGCCTATTTTTTGGGGTAGGGCAAAGAGTTCCTACTTTGAGATCATTTCCTATAAAATCACCCAAAAAATTTCTAAATGGATGGGAAAGTGCCTCTCCCATGCGGGCACGGTCTGCTTGGTTAACTCCGTTATCACCTTGATGTTCGTGCATGTTTTTTCCATATACAGATGTCCGGATAGTCTTATTAAAATCCTAAACTAAAAAATAAGAAATTTTGTCTGGGTAGGTTCTATTAATGAACGGAAATTGTTCTCTGTGGCATGGAAGCACTACACTAAGCCGATTGATCTGGGTGGGCTGGGTATAAAAGATATATGGTGCTTCAATGTTGCTATGATTGGGATGTTCACCTGGAGCCTGCTTGAGCCCCATGGTGATGACTTGGGTTTTCTCATGGAGAGATTCATTAATAGGTTATATGATGGATTTTCTGGGTATTTAACTTCTTCGGTTTGGCATGCTTTTCCATCTTCATACAAGGAGATTATTTCGCAATCCAAATGGATTGTGTCAAGGAATTATGCATTGAATTGCTGGTCTACCCCATGGCTAGAGAAGCCTATCCTAGAGGTGATGACTCCTCCCTAGGACTTGTCGAATCTTACTACTGCTAGTCTCATCAAACAACGCAGTGACTCGAGGGCATGACTCCCAGATAATATCACCATCCCAGATTAGTGATATGCCTTGGATGTCATTGACACACTCGTATGGATTCCCAGTATGATCAGGAAATTAAATAACTATGACTATTTCATATTTAAGTGCATGCATGGACATGCATCCCCATCATGGCTGCTTAAATGCAGAACACCCTTTATTCCCCCCTTGCTTTGTTCTCATTTGGAAAGTCTGGCAGAATTGGATCCCAACTCATGAGCAGCTAAAGATGGCAGGATAGCAACTTGACATTGTCTGTTTATTATGTGGAAAGGATTAGGAGCACTGAAACCATACTTTTCTTTAGTGACCCTTTGCTTTGAAACATTGGTACTAACAATTACAATCCTTTGGTCTAACATGCAGCTTTAGAGGCTCGATCTGCGAGTTCTTGCGCGGCCTTGTGGAGATCAACTGAAGTGAACAAGTCCACAACTTATTTCTTGATAGTGTGAGGAGAATGTTCAATATATTTGGGCTACCTGCCATGCAGCAGCCTTCAACCGACATCCCCTATCGCTCCATGGAGGACTAGTGAATATACACAGGATGATCCAGAATGCCTCACGAATTCTGACAGGTGAGATGTTCAATGATGTTAGTGATCTAACAGTTTTTCCTTCACATGGGGTCGCTTGCAGAAGTAGAAAACTGATGGTCCTGATGTACATCAGATGGATCCCCCACTCCCAACATGGATAATGCTGAATGTTGATGGCACAGTCCTGGGAGTTCCTGGCCCCTCTGGGTGTGGTGGAGTTTTCCTCACCTCCAGAGGCATTGTAAAGGGGCGTTTCTTTCATTTTATTGGGGATGGTTGTGCTTATGAAGCAGAGCTATGGGATATCTTAAGGGTTGTGATGTTTGTGAGTCTGTTTATGTGGAAAAGGCTTTTCATTAAGTCGGAGTCAATGCCTGCGGTTGCAATGCTCAGTGGATCTTTAAGGGAAGTGCCGTGGAGACTCATGTCGCACTGGATTGAGTCTCTCAACATTTCTTCGACTCTGAGCTTTAGTATTTCACACACATATAGGGAGGCCAATTCGGTTGAGGATGCTCTATCCAAAATTTCAATTGAGAAAAGATGTTCAATGTGGTCCGTTGTAACTCCATACTTTTTCACCCTAATAATTCCTTAGAAACCCAGGAACCCCTAAAAACTCAATGAACCACTAAAAGAGTCTAAAAACCCTAAAATACCATAAAAGACCCTAAATAAACCCAAATGAGCCCAAAATAACCAAAATCCATAAATCACTAAAATTTTATAAAACCCCTAAAATAACCCTGGAAACCATACAAATCACTAAAAACTCTTAAAATCCCTAAAAAATAAAAAACCCCCTAAAATCCCTCATAACCCTAAACCCATAAAAATCCATAAAAATATATAACCCCCAAAAAAATCTACCCCCTCAAACAATAAACCCCCCAACCCTAAAAATCACAAATAACAATAAAATTACTAGAAATTCTATAAACAATTATACCCCTAAAAACCCTTTAAAACCATAACAGCAATACAAAGTCCTCAAACAACCCTAAAATTATAAAAATACATTTAAGATCCTAAAAACCCATAAAACCCCTAAAAAAGACTCAAACCCCCAAAAGAATACTCTAAAACACTAAAATAACGCAAAATAGTAAAACCTTTAAGACCACTAAAACCCAAGATACCTTATTAAATACCATAGAACAGATAAATACGCTTAATACACCTTAAATACATAGAACCTCTTAAACCATAAAACCACAATAATCATGAAAATACACTAAAAATATCAAAACCCACCTAAAATACCCAAAACGCCCAACAACCCATATAATTTCTAAAAACCCAAAATATGCTACCAAACCCAAAAAAACAATAAACCTGGTTAAAATATATTAAAAACATTAAAAACCCTAAAAACCAAAAAACCATAAAATCCATACAAAACCCAAAAATCCCAAAAACCACTAAAAGCCTTTAATATATCAATGATCCTAAAAGATCTCTAGAATCCCAAAAATAACCGTAAAATACCCTAAGTAACCAAATAAACCCTTAAAACAGATTAAATAAACCAAAAAACCCCTTAAACACTCTAAAAACCTAGAAATCCCTAAAACCCTAAACAACCCTAAAACCCTAAAAAACTATAATATAACTAAAAACCATATAAAACCTTCAAAAACACTAAAATAAATTAAAAATACAAAAATGACACTAAAAATCATAAAACAATTAAAACCCTTTAAGACCCTAAAAATCCCAAAAAGCACTAAAACCCAAAAAGACCATAAAATCCAAAAAACCCTAAAACCCTAAATAAGAATAAAATAACTAAAACCCTAAAATCTATAAAAATTATGAAAAACCAAATAATCATAAAAATACATAAAAATTCTAAAAACCCTAAACCCATTAAATCCCTAAAAGACCTAAAATGACCAAAAAACCTTAAACTGCCTAATAACCCCAAAACACCTAAAATCATAAAACCTCAACCCCCCCCCCCAAATAAAATCCTTAAAACCAATGAAAGAACTTAAAACCCAAAAAATACCCCTAGAATCCTATAAAAACACAAATAACCCCTACGGTTCTGAAATGCATAAAACCCATAAAACCCCACTGAAACCCCTGATAACCCCAAAAAACCTTAAATCCCAAAAGTCCCTAAAACCCCCCAAAATACCCTTAAATCCCCAAAAAACCAAAAAAATCTAAAAGAACACTAGAATCTCCTAAAAACCATAAATCCATAAACCAATAAAATGAATAAATACCTTAAAATACCCTCAAAACCCTAAAACACGTAAAATACCCTAAAGGCCCAAGACCCCTAAAGGGCCAAAGACCCCCTAAAACACCATAAAATAAACTAAAAACCATATAACCCTAAATGATCCTAAAAACCTTAATGATCACAAGATGATTAAAAACCCCCACAAAAATTATTAAAAGACCCTAAAAAACATAAACATAATAAACCCCTGAATATCTCAAAAATCCCCCAAACCCTTAATTCCCTATAAACCCTAAAACCAAAAAAAACCAAAAACGTCCCAAAACAACTATAAAATCACCTAAAAACCCTAATAAACCCTATTAAAATATTTATGACCCTAAAATCAATGAAAATATAAAAAAACAAAACCCCTAATGACCCTAGAAATTCTAAAATCCCTAAAAATCCATGAAACACCCTAAAACACTATAAAACCTAATATAACCCTAAAACCACATAAAAGTTCTTTGAATCCCCTCAATCCCAAAAAAATCCCAAAAGAATATAAAAATCCTAAAAACTCTAAAAACCCCCAATAACCGTTAAAACCCGAAAACACTAAACACCCTAAAAACCCCTAAACCCCTATAACCCCCTATGGATCTCTAAAACCCATAAAAAACAAAATAACCATAAAAATATAGTTATAGACAAAAAAAATCTCTAAAAACCCTTAAGAATACCCTTAAACCCGTAAGGATCCTAATAAACCCAAAACCCCCATAAAACATAATGGGATTTTTAAAATATAAAACCCCTAAAACCCCTAAAAACCTAAAAATCCAAGAAAACCCTTTAGACCCCTAAAAGATTATAAAACCCCCAAAAAATCCAAAACCCATAAAATACCATAAAAACACTAAAAACACTAACAACCATAAAAATCCAAAAATACTCTAAAAATCATAAAAACATTAAAAGAAACTAAAAAAACTAGAAAAAACCTAAGACACCAGAAAATAAATAAAAGGATATAAAAAGAATAAAGAACCCAAAAACTCTAAAACCCCAAAGGAACAAAAAAAGGAAACTAAAAACTATAAAAAAAATAGAGGACCTTAAAACCCTAAAAAAAGTCTAAAAGACCCAAAAAAACCCTAAACGACCCCAAAACCCCAAAATGTTATTAACACCCTTCAAATTCCCTAAAATACCATAAAAACTAAAACCCCAAAAAAACTATAAATAACAATAAAATTTTCTAAAATCAAAAAAGATTCAAAAAACCCAAAGATAACCCTAAGAACCCAAAATAACCCAAAACCCTAAAAACCAAACAAGATCCTAAAATTTCATGAAACTGCTTGAAACCCTAAAAACCGTAAAAACCAAATAAAATCATGAAAAACTAAAACCATAATACCAAAATAGCTATAAAAAACTTCAAACACCATAAAAACACTCAAAAACCAAAAAACCAAAAAACCTTAAAAAACATTTAAACACCCTTAAAACCCCTAAAACCATAACCATCATAAATTATCTGAAAACCCTAATAACCCTAAAAATTCAAAAAAATTGAAAACGCCATAAATATGGTTCTAAAACCCATAATAAAACATAAACCCCTAAAAAACACTAATACCCTAAAACCATAACAAACCATATACACCATAAAAACACTAAAAACACAAAAAATACTAAAATTCATAAAAACCTAAAAAACGTGAAACGCTAAAATAACTATAAAACCGCATAAAACCCAAAATATCTCATAAAACCCTAAAAATTGATAATACTATAAAAACCCTAAAATACCTATAATCCTAAACCCCCCCCCCCCCAAACCCCTAACCCACCAAACCCTGAAGAAACCCTAAAACCCTAAAAAAATGGAAAACCATAAAAAACAAAAGTCCCCTAAACCCTCAATGAAACCATCAAATCCATAATAACCCTTAAGACCAAACACCCCCTAAAACAACCAAAAAACACTTAAAGCCCCTATAAATCCTAAAAACCCCAAAATAAACTAATAACATAAAACCCAAAAGGATTGTAGAAAATCTAAAAACCTAAAAAAGGTTGTAAAAACCATTCAATGTTATTAGTGACCCTAAAAACCCTATAATAACCAAAATGACCCTAAAACCCATCAAACATCATTAAAAACTAAAAAACCAAAAAAACACTAAAAATAATATGATCCATAAAACCCTAAAAATTCACAAAACCCTAATCACAATAAACCAATAAAAACACTAAAAACCATAAAAATACTTGAGGATCCCAAAAACCATAAGAACCTAATGTACCGCCAAAACCCCCTCAAAGTAGCCAATGAAACCTTCAAAACACTAAAACCCTGCAATGTTCCTTAATAACCTTAAAAATATTAAATCCACATAAAAATCCTTTAACACCCATACTATCCATAGATCATGATAAATCCCTAAAAAGTATAAAACTCCTAAAAACATAAATAAACCCAAAAAATCAAATAAAATCCTAAAACCTTAAAAACCCTATGAAAAAATAAAAAATTCCCAAAACCCAAAAAAACTATGAGATCTATAAAACCCTTAAAACCATAAAAAAATCCCAACAATCCTAAAGACAGTAAAAAACTATGAAAACACTAAAGCCATTAAAAATCCATGAAAACCATAAAAACCCTAAAACCCCTAAAACTCTAAAAACTAAAACCCCTAAAAATCAATTTAAATCGAAAAACCCAAAAAACCATTAAAACCCAAACAAAACCCAAAAATTCCCTAAAAACACTAAATCCCTCTCACTACTCCACCAAAATCCATATAATCCCCAAAAAAATAACATCTCTAAATACCAAAAAAGTACTATAAATCCTAAAAACCCTTTAAACACTAAAAAACATAAAACCCTAAAACCCTAAAGTCACCTAAAACCCTAAAAAACATATAGAACACAAAAAACTATAAAATAACTTTAAAAAATCAAAAACCAACAACAACTATTAAAATCCCAAGATTTTTTTAAAAAACATAAATACCATAAATCACAGTAAAACCTATAAAACACTGAAAACCAATTTAATGTCCTAAATACCATAATAACACTAAAAACACATAAACCCCATAAAAACAATAAGAAAATATAAAAACCCCAAAACCCATTAAAAACACTAATAATAAAAAATTCCCTTAAACCCTAAAACCCCTTAAATTCCCTAAAAACCCTAAGAAATCCAATAATATAATAAAAATACGTAAAATCCATTAAGGGGCCTAAACCACTTAAAAATCATTAAACCCCAATAATACCCTA
Source organism: Viscum album (assembly GCA_963277665.1). Taxonomy (NCBI): domain Eukaryota; kingdom Viridiplantae; phylum Streptophyta; class Magnoliopsida; order Santalales; family Viscaceae; genus Viscum; species Viscum album. Next base: position 871,677,255 of record OY728152.1, on the reverse strand, counting down.
ATGCCCACTAAAATCCATATAAAATCAAAAAAAAACCCTAAAAATCTAGAAATAATAAAACACTAACCCCCCTAAAAGACACTAAAACCAATAAAACCCCTTAATCCCCTTAAAAACATTAAAAGTCTAAAAGACCAATAAAAACATAAAAACACGTAAAGGTAACTAAAACCAAAATACCTTGAAAGAAGGAAGGTGGATTGAGGAATGTGATCTGGAAATCCAAAGGGTAATGACGATTCTATTATATTTATTCCTTCATCATCAATCATATATTTTATTCCTTCTGATGGTATGATTGTGATCTTGTTCTCTTCTCATCCGGTGGCTATCTTGTGTAATGAGCTGGGAATGGATTCTGGTGACCCTGAGGTTAGTGTACTATGTAACTCTTCAGCCACTGACTTCAAGAAGCATGATCTACCTACAGATCAATTAGATTTAGTTGGACATATGGATATATTCCAACTATGTAATCACAGAATCTTGATGACATATGCATGTCTTGTGGCTCCAGAGATGGTTGGTGTGAGGAAATTTTTTTTCGAGTTTTTAAAAGTAGCTTCTGCTTTTTCCTTAATTGATTTTAGTTTTCAATCATTGGGGAATGTTATCATGAAAGGTAATATGGCCCATATATCTATTAAATGGGATCCTGTTGAATAATTTTTTATCTCGTTCTGCTTTTCCATCGTTTCTAGCGCGATGATTCGGAAAGGGGATAAGCTGGGGAAATTCAGGGACCTTTCCAAGATAATTGTTGAAATCCAGGGGTTGATGAGTGAAAAACCACAGCCATGGGAAGAGGATATTATCACATTGTCTTTACTTTAGATGGCCGGAAGAGGAGGTCATGGTGTTTTGAAATGCTTAATCTCAAACTAGTTCTTCATAGAATCTAGGATTGAGATAGGAATTTTGATGCCTCCAGTGTGAAGAGAACTTTCACTTACGTTGTGATTCGTATTTATAAGATGAACTGGCTCTACTAGAATCCCTCAATCATGGGTACATTTCCTCCACTGTAGGATAACCTTTTTAAATTGATAGGGAAACATAAAATAAAATATATGGGTATTATTATATAGTTATAGTATAGGTTGACATGGAATGTATTTTGGTTGAGGAATTTTGCCTCAACACAGTTAAGGAAAACCAAAATTTTGAGATTTAGTTTGAAAGAAATCCCAAATTATTCTTTAATTGCAAAATTTTTTGGCCATAAAATTTTTGAATGTATATGGTTGAAAGTGTGTAGTGTCTGAAACCTCTGTGTGCATGATTATAGAACCTACAAGAGAGATTGGGGGAAAGGTAACAAAGGGAATATTTCCCCCACAATATTGCTAGCCTGAGGGTTCCCATCATAAGGACTATCTCTAGGATCCTGAGGCCTCTAAATCATTCCATAATGTTAATAATGAGGTTTTCCCTTCTGATCCCACTTCTGAACAGGCTCTGGTGGCCCATACCAATACAACTGAGCAGCAAACTACCCCTTTGAATGTCATTAGAACACTCCCTCCACTGATTAAAAATAGGATTGGAACCCCTGATCCATTTGCATCTGATGGGGAAAGTCCTTATATTTCAGACACCCCTCCCACCTACTAGAGTGCCTAAATATAATATTCTGGTTTAGGAGTGCCTATACAATTCTATTCTAGATGTGCCCAATGTCCCAAAATCTATCATTGTGGGTTATATCACAAACATAGAGGTTTCTCTTCTATTCAATCCTATTTATGGTATGGTATATGAGTTTGGGGGAATTTACCAACCTGACACAACCCAGGTCCTTACTAGGGTAGAATATCCTCAGGCCCAATTGAAGGCTACCTCCCCTATTACCGAATCTTGTTCATACCTATACCTAGTAGTGGACTACCCTGTGAATATATATAGTGAGGCTTACTTCACTTTGGTGTCTTCTAAAAAGTCTACTAAAAATATCCCACCTATGAATTGACCTATAGAATGGATTTACTCCTCCAAAAAATTCACTCATACGAGTAGAAATTTTTTGGATATTGCTATTGAGTCTGATGAGGATGATTACACCCTGGAACCTGAGGGTTGTGACCAAATTGGTGATTCCATTAAACCCAAGCCACCCATAAGCATGTAGGTAGACCTACGAATAAATGAAAAATGATAAAAAAGAATGTAATTCTACCTGCATCAATACAAATAATTAGGACTTGCCTCACCCTAGATTCCCCCTATGAATTAATGAAGATCATGTATTGGATGTTCCTATGGATTGTGAAGTCCATCATGATCTCCTCCCTTGGGCACTTTCTTATTTTGAACAGTCCAATGATTGTTGGTATTGCTGATCCTAATCTGAACATTGAAAATATAAAGGCTTTGAATTGGTCTTCACTTGGATATTCTTTTGTCTCACACAATAAGAGTGATGATTCCTTGGAAACCATATGGGTAATTAATAATGATGTAATTCATCTTATTTCATACGATATGTACTCTAAAATTATCTCCCTCTCAATCTGATTTCATGGTGTCACTGTTAGCATATCTTTTATGTACACATCCTACCTATATATTAAAAAAATGGATGTTTGGTGAAAATTAAATATTTTGAGTGATGATATGGATCAGAATTGGATTATTATTGGTGACATTAATACCATTCGAAAACTAGGATAAAATATTTTTTCCTAATTCTCAAGAACTATTGTTGATGAATTTTCTTGATGCATTGATCATTGAATCCTCACTATGGTCCCTATTGCTGGAGAAATCATCAACTGGGATAAATTCATGATCAAAGGAAGGGAGGAATGTAAACATGACATATTCTTCTATAAATTTAATGAATGGGGTTCCCGCATCTCTCTCCCTAGAGTAACTCTAGCCAAATTCATCTCAGATCATATTTCTCTCATTGTTGATATCAATATGGAAAACATGAGATCATCCCCAATTCCATTTAAATTTAATATTTCATGGATCATTATTCCAAGATGTTGAGAGGTTGTGATCAACATCTGGAATTCTAACATTTTTGGTAGCCCCATTAACACAATGTCTTCAAAAAACACAAAAAAAATTAAATCTATCTTGAGAGAATGGTGTAAAAATTAATTTTTCAGTCTGGATGAGAACATCAAGGCTGTAATGCATCAGCTTTCCATTTTCTCAAATTCCAACCATCAATAGAATTTTCCCTCCTCTTAAGAGCTCCAGTTTCATGATAAGCTGGATGATCTCCTGGATCATAAATAAAGGCAGGAAAAAAATAATCTCAACATTAAATGGATCACTAATGGGGATATGAAATATAAATTATTTCACCAATTTCATAAGGAGACGAATGTAAATAGTGGACCAGAAACCATTTTCAATAATGGTTCACTTCTCACATCAAAAAATAATCATGTTCCATGTGGAATACATTAAGGGGGTCTAAAATGATATTGGGTAGGTTGAAAACACTCTTCATATTGCCTCTATATTACCTTGTTTATTGTAGCATCATTACACTACCCTTACTACTCCACCCCTTGTGGAAAAGGTCACAAATGACATGTTTTCCTTGAATGTGGGGAGTGAAACAGGTCTTGATTTTTTTAGAAACAAATATTTTATGTTTTTCTGGGATTGAACGCATGTGGAGATCATGAATTCTATCAAGGAATTCAGTGTTTACAAATCTATACCTTATGGAATCCATTCATACTTTATTATCCTAATTCTAAAGATTGAAAATTTTATTTAAATTAGGGACTTATGAAATATTTCTTTTGGATACACCCTTCTAAAAATAATTACCAAAATTATGATAATGAGATTGGGTATGCTTATATAGAATTTCATTTCACCAAAAAAATTACATTATTTCCTAGAAGAAGCATCCAAAACTACCTTTATGCAACTTCAAAAGGTATTAACCTCATGAGAATGGAATCAAATATTTGGAACTTTTCTTTGAATTTGAACATTTTGAAGTATTTTGATACTATAAAGCGGAGTTACATCATCAATGTCCTTGGTATATTGAGTTCTCTTTCACCTTTATCGAGATGATATCTACCATCATTACTAGTTCTAGAGTCTCAATTATGATAAATGGATCCCCAATGTCTTTTTAAATTGAAATTTGGTGTCACAAAGGGATAACAAATCTCAGACCACCTTTTTTCAATTGTTGAGAACTATCATAGTCATTTTATCACTAACCTCTCCCATGCTGGACTTTATAGGATGATAAGGGAAGGAAGGTATCTCTATATTCCCTCTAACCTCTTTTATATTGATGACATCCACCTTTTTGGATAAGCTACCAAAGTAACCATTACATTAATTATAACGACCTTTCACAACATCGAGAAGGTGGCTGGGAAATATATTAGCTTGATCAAGTCACTAATAGTTTTTGGAAAAGGAATCTCTGTCTCTAGTAAAATTTTAATTTCCAAAGGCCTTGGGGTGAAAAGAAGATCATTAAACTTTGAGTACTTTGGTTTCCCCCTCTTTTAGGTAAAGGTCAAAATCTCCCACCTTGAGAATATTTCAATCAATATTACCAATTAATTGTCTAAATTGAAAGGAAAAATTATGTCAAAGGTAGGAAGGGTTTTCATTATTAATTACGACATCACCTCAATGTCTATTCATATCTTCTCCATTATATACGGAATGTATCTCTCTTTGGAGATCTTCTAACCATGATTTGGAAATTTTCCTCGATAGGCAATATTAATGAATGAGAGATGGTCACTATTTCTTAGAAGGAATGCACCAACAAGTAGAAATGGGTGGACTGGGAATCAAGGATGTTACAAAATTCAATGAAGCAATACTAGGAAAGTTCACCCAGAATTTGATAACATCACAGGGTGATGGCATGGATTTTATAAATGGTAGTTTCATTCTAATGTTTCATAGTGGCTTCTCAGTATACATTCCATCTTCTATATTTGATTCCATCAAAAATTCCTTCAATGACATAATTCCTTTCTCTAAAAAGTTTTTTTCAAAGAACTCTTCTCTGAACTGCTAGATTAATACCTTGTTAGACATGGATCTTGTTTAATCAGCGGTTCCACTGCACAATTTTCAGCAGATGTCCATTCCTGACCTTTATCAATGAATTTGTGAGTTTTCTAATATATTTATTTCTCCTTTCATTCTATAAATTCAATGGTAATATTTCATTGATACCGATACACTTATATAGAGGCCCAATCTTCTTAGACATATAAATACAAGGGATTTCTACCGGTATAAGAATCTGCATGAAACAATTCTCTTACATGGATGGTCTAATTTATAAATCCATTCAATCCCACCACTAAACATTTTCTACAATTGAATATTTTTAAGAACATTCTTCCTTTTCATGGACAATTTATAAAAGGATGAATGCAATTTGCTTCAATTTTTAATCATTTTGTACATGATGAGGCAGGTTCACATCACTTGTTTGTGCACTACAAGTATGCTAATGAACTTTGGGAACATGTATAGAACGTTTTTTGAATTGTTCATCAGATGGAATATCAACCGGTTGACCTTCTGGTTAGTATTACTACATTTAAACTCATTGATTATGTGTATAACATGCAGCTTACCACTAATGCATAACTTTTTCCCATATCTGGGAAGATAGTAATACTACTGCTTTTGACACTAAGAGGATCTCATTTTATGAATGTTTTGGGAACATCTACAATTCTATCGTTGTGGCTTCCTACATCCCAGTAGGTTTAATAGATAATGATGTTATTAATTTAATTACTCACCGTATACTTATTATTTATGGAAGGAAAAAATATATATAGGTGATGATGTTTTTTCGATGGATTCCCCTGATTTTGTCATGTATTTAGGTCAATAGAGATGGTATGAAATTGGGTGCGCCCACTCCCTCACAGTGTGGTGGTGACTTTGTCCCAAACTGAGGATTTTTTAAATGTTCCTTCTTCCACTACATTGGAAATAGATGTGCGAATGAGGCTGAACTCTGGAAAATGGTGAAGGTGGTCAAGTTTGCAGTTCAATTTGAGTAGAACATTCATTGGATTGAATCTGACTTGATTTTAGTGGTGGAAACCCTCCAGAATAATTCTAGGAGTGTTCCTTGGTGAATTCTTCCAAACTAGATTAAATTCCTTAGTGTCTCTCAGAGTCTCACTCTCAATGTTTCTCATGCCTATAGGGAAGTGAACACGGCGGTGGGGGTACACTCCTAGAAGGCTGCTATGGAATGGAGCTCGATATGGTCTTTTTCCATCCATATTGGTTTATTGCCACAGTGGACTCATATATTTAGTGTAAACTAAACACTCACTTTGGTAACCCTTCCTTGTGATCCATTTTTTTATCTTTTGTTAATAAATTTTAGGGGACTGATCATGCTTGGTCCCACATCTTCTTTATCTAAAACCCTAAAAAATATAAAATTTCCTAAAACACTAAATGTATCTAAAAAATTATAAAAACCTTCAACGACACTTAAAACTAAATGAAAAACCTAATGTACACTGAAAATAAAAAAACCCTAAGGAAACCTAAAACCCCTAAAAACCTAAAGGACCCTAAAAACCCTAAAACCCATAATGGACCCTAAAACCCATAAAAACCCAAAGGAACCATAAAATCCTTGAAACCCTAAAGGATCCTAAAACCAAAAAAAAATCTGAAATGATCCTTTAAACCCATAAAAAACAAAAATGATCAAAAATCACCCAAAACCCCAAAAAACCAAAAACCAAAACCCCCCCTAAAACCATAAAACCCCTAAAGACCCTAAAAGACCATAAAAACTCAAAAACCATAACCCCCCCCCCCCCAAGGACCTTAAAAGAACCTAAAATCCAAAAAATAGAAGGCCCTAAAAATGATAAAAAAATCATTAAATCCACAAAAACCCTCAGGAGTCCATAAAATCCCTAAAAACCCAAAAAACCAAAAAAACAGCAACAAAACCCAACTAAAACACACAAAAAATCATAAAACAATCATAAAGCCACTCAAAATCTTGAAAAACATTTAAGGCCCAAAAACCAACCAAAACCCTAAAAACTATTCAAAATCCTAATCCCTTATGACCCTTAAACCCCATAAAATTCCCTAAAATCCTGAAACAAATGAATAAACCATTAAATACCTATAACCATAAAGCACTCAAAATCCCTAAAGACCTAAAATAGAAAAAACCCTCTAAAAACCCTAAAAACTAAAATTTGTAAAACCCTTAAAAATCATAAAAACTCTAAAACCCCTCAAAATCATTAAAAACCATAAATAACCTAAACCCCCAAAAACCCTATAAACCCCAAATGTCCTTTAAACCCTAAAACCCATAAATAACCTAAGAACCCTAATACCCCATAAAGGACCCTAAAAATCATTAAAACCAAAAAAACCCAACAAAAACACCCATTAGTCCCCTAATAGACAATTGATTTCACATAAACACCCTAAAACCCTCAAAACCCAATACCTCAAAACCCTAAACAACTAAAAATAAAAAAGAACCCTAAAATCCCACAAATACTCTAAAACAGCCAAAAATTCATAAAATAACCCTAAAAATACTAAAAACCCACAACCCACAACCCCTAAAATATGGAAACACCTTAGACCCTAAAAATTATAAAACCCCCTGAAATCCTTTAAAACACCATAAAAACCCGAACAAACCCTAGAAACCAAAAAACACTAAAATAATAAAAACCATAAAAAGAACTTAATTCCCAAAAAACACATGAAACCCTAGAAACCCTATAAATTTTTGAACCCCAATAAAAACCTATATGAAAAAAAAACATACATAAAACACTAAAAATAATGAAAACCCATAATAACCAAAAACCCTATAAAAATCTAAAAACTATAAAACCATAAAAACACTAAAAATAATAAAAGACTCAAAAAACCAAAAATTACCCAAAAAAAATGTAAAACCCTAAAAAACCCTAAAACCCATAAATACATGATGAAACCCAAAAAAACAGAAAAATAATAAAATCCTACCAAACTAAAAAATCCCCAATAAACACTTTAAAACCCCATAGAAACCCTAAAAACCATTAAAACCCATAAACCCAGGAAAACCTTAAAGCCCCTTGTGAGACAATAAAACCCATAAAACATAAAAGGCCCAAAAAAATCACGAAAACCAAAAAGACCATAAATCCCACTAAAAACAAAAAAAGTCGCTAATAATTCTTAAAATACTAAGAAACCTAAAAAACACAAAATAACCCTAAAATACTCTTAAAAATGTAAATTAACTAAAAACCCAAAAAATGATTGAAGGACAAAAAACCTCCCCAAATGCCTAATTTGCTCAAAACCCCTACGAAAATTTTAAGGGACCCAAAAACCCTTAAAATAAATCAATTAACCCAAAACCACCTAAATTACCCTAAAAACCATAAAACCCTAAAAAACATGGAAACCCAAAATCCCCCAAACAACCCTACAAATAAAAAAACATAAACCCCCTAAAAATAACTTAATTCCACTAAAAACCCTAAAATCTGTTAAAATCCTTAAAATGCTACAAAAAAACCACAATGTATAAAAGATAATTAAAATACCTAAAAATATAAAATACTCTAATAACATTATAAAACACCAAAATAAAAAAAATTAAAACCCCTAAAAAATCTAAAAAAACTATAAAACCCTAAAAATGATAAAAAAACCAAAACCCAAAAAAACCCTCAACGATTTTAAAAACAAAAAAATATCCAAAAAACCCAAAAAACCCTTGAAACTATCAAAACTTCTAAAAACTCAAAAATACCCTAAAACCCCATAAAAACTGAAATACCCCACACCCCCCAAACAATAAAACTAATAAAACACCTAAAACCCCAAAACAAAAAAAAATGTAACAACCCTAAAGCCTCTGAAACACCAAAAATACACCTAAATACCCTCCCCCACATAAAAATCCAAAAACCTAAAATACCCGAAAACCATACAACCCTAAATCTGCCAAAATCATAAAAAACCATAAAAAATCTGAATCCCTAAAAGTCGTTGAAAACATAAAACCCCATAAAAATACATTAAACCCCAGAAAACCCATAAAATACATTAAAACACATATAAAACCCATAAAAGACCCTATAAAACCCATGCACATCCTAAAAACACTAAAGAAAAAAAAACCTAAAAACAATAAATTTCTAAAAACTTGTAAACCCCCTAAAAACTCTAAAAAAATTAATACCCTAAAAACACTAAAAATCCAAAAAATAATAATAACAACCCATATGAAACCTAAAATTTTTAAAAAAACCATAAAAAAATCCAAACCCTAAAAACCAAAATATATCCTAACAGACCCTAAAAACCGATAATACCCTAAAAACTGCAAAAAAACCCTTAGACCCCATTAAATACCTAAAACCTTTAAAACCCCCAAAACCATAAAAAACCCATTCAAGCAATGAAATAATTTAAAATTCATAAAATCCAAAAACTCTAACCCCCACCAATCCTCCTAAATACCCCTAAAAATACAAAAAACCATAATAACCCCTAAAACCCCTAAATCCCTAAAAATTTGAACTACATTAAATTACAAAACAATCCCTAAAACACTTCAAACCATAAAAAAATAAAATCTATAATAAATCCCTTAATGATTTAAAAACATAAAAACCCCTAAACACATCATAAAACCCTATAAAAACCTGAAAACTATTAAAATTCCTAAAACCCTACAGAAACAACGAAACCCAAAAACCCCAAAAAATCATAAAACCCTCAAATAATCTTAAAAAAAACAGGGAACCTAAAAACACCTAATCCCCCATGAAAATCCTAAAACCACAAAATACATTAAAAATACTAAAATTTCTTTAAACCTCTTATAATAAAAAAATGACCCTAAAACCCCTGAAAACACAAAAACCCTTAAAAACCCAATAAACACCAAAAACCCAAAAGTCCCTAAAAATACAAAAAAAACTCATTTTAATCCCTAAAGGACCTTAAAGTTGCCTAAAATCCAAAAAAATTTACTAAAGACCATTAATCCCCTAAAGGACCACTAAAATCCTAAGACTATAAAAATTCCAAAAAACCATAAAGGTCACTAAAAACCATAAAAACTATAAAAAAACACAAAAACCATGAATGTTCCAAAAAACATTAAAAGAACCTAGAAATCAAATAACCCTAAAACAACCTAAAATACTTAAAACAATTAAAAACTGTAGAATAATAAAAACACTAAAACCACTAAAAATCCTAAAAGCCGTTGAAACCCTAAAATACCTAAAAATCCTAAAAACCAAAAAAAACCTAAAAACTCTTAAAACTGAGAAAAACTAAAAACAATAAAATCACAAAAAACATGAGGATACCTTAAAATAATCTAAAACACCATATAAATACTAAAACTCCAAAAATACATAAAAACCAAAAAAAAACCATAAAACTCCTAAACACCCCTAAACCACTCAAAACATTTAAAAATCCTAAAAATTAATTAAATCCCTAGAACTATTAAAACTCCTAAAATCACTAAAAAACCCAAAAAAAACTTAAAACCCTAAAAAACCTGAATCTCTAGACACTAAAAACCTGAGAACACTAGAAAATCCTAAAAACTCTTAAGAACCAAAAAAAACATAAAAAATGACTAAATGACATCAAAAACCCTAAAACCCCACCAGAACTCCTAAAAACTATTAAAACACTTAAAGTTATTTAGGAAAACAAAATACATATAGAAACTCTAAAAAACACTAAAACCCCTAAAGAACCCCTAAAATAAAATGAAACACAAAAACCCCCTAAAAACAATGAAAACCTTAAAAACCTAAAAAATCCAAAAAAAATTAAATTGGCCTAAACCCCAAAATACACTAAACCCCTAAAAACACTAAACCATATACCCTACAACTTAAACCATAAATCTTATATACTAAAACCTATACTCCAAACCCTAAATAAAAAACCATATACCCTACCCTATAAACTGTAAACCCTACAACTTAAACCCGACACCCTACACCCTACTCCTCAAACATAAGACCCAAAACTGTATACCCTACCCACTAAACCATAAATCCTATAACCTAAACCCAATAATCTATACATTAATTATTAAACCCAACACCATATATCCTAAACTTTTAACGTCCATAAATCCCCTAGAAACTCCCAAGAGAACATGAAACCCCTAAAAACATTTCAAACCCCTATAAACAATAAAAAATCCAAAAATGACTAGAAAACTCTAAAAATGGACGATGAACATAAAAAACCACTTAACCACTCTACAACCCCAAAAAACCCCAAAATAATAAAAACATAAATACTACTTCCTAAAATACGAAAAATCTCTAATAACCCATAAAACCCTTAAAACACTAACCCCTCCCCCCCAATCATAAAAAAACACAAAACCAAAAAAAACATTAAACCAATAAACTCTAAAAAAATCCTAAAATACCCTAAATGCCACCCCTACCCTAAAAGGACACTATAAAGGTCTCTAAAAGACCCAAAAAAATATTTAAAACCGTATAAGGCCCTAAAACTCTATGAGACCCTTAAAAAACCTAAAAAATCGAAAAAACCATAAAAAACATAGAAACCTTAAAAGCACTAAAATACAATAAACCACTAAAAACTGAAAAAACACTAAAACTCTAAGGAACAAAAAACCCCTAAAAGATCATAAAACATATACAAATAACATAAACACATTGAAATAAAAAGGGATAAATCCCCCATAGAAATAAAAAATAAACCCATCAACTCTATAAAACCATAAAAACCTAGAAACCTTAACCCCCCCCCCCAACCCCTTAAAACACTAAAGCCCCCAAAAATCTAAAAACTCAAAAAAATAATAAAAACCCAAAAATTACCTAAAAACTATAAAAGATAATTAAATACCCTTAAAACCCCTAAAATACCATGAAATTCTAAAAACCTTTAAAAATAAATAAAAAAATTCCCAAAAAACCTAAAATCCTTAAAACCCTAAAAAACCCAAAACACCAAAAATCTCCTCAAAACCCTATATACATAAAAACCCATAAACCTCAAAACCCCCATAAACCATAAAATCCCTAATACCCATAAAAATCCTAAAACACCTAAAAGACTCTAAAAACCTATAATCACTACAACACCCTAAAAACCACCCCCAAGAACTCTAAGAACAATAAATTTCCTTAAAACCCCTAAAACACTAAAACCCATAAAATTGTCTACAAAAACCGTAAATATCATTAAAAAAACCTAAATCCCTAAAATCACCTATGACCATTAAAAACCAAAAATAAGTAATAGATCCTAAAACCACAAAAGACACTAAAAAACCTTAAAACCCCTAAAAACCCTAAAGTCCCCCAACATGTCAAAAACAGTAAAGAATCCCTAAAAATTTTAAACAACCCTTATAATACCTAGGCACCCTATGAATCCATAAAATCCATAAAAACCCTAAGAACCAAAAAATGCCTAAAACCCCTAACAAACCCTAAAACCCCCTAAAATCCCTAAAAACGTTAAACCCCCCAAAAACCCTAAAACACTAAAAAGCCTTAATGTAGACCTAAAATACCTAAAAGAATACCAAAACCCCTTTAAAACTATAAAATAAACTAGTCTCCCCTAAAAACTATAAAACCCCTAATGAACCTAAATAACCGCAAAAGACCCTAAAACTCTAAAAACTCATAAAACCCCTACATACCCTAAAACACTAAATCCACAAATGGAAAATAAAATACATAAAAATTTAAAACACCTTAAAACTCTAAATCCCCTAAAAAACTAAAAGAGATAAAAATCACTAAAACACCCATAAAACCCCTAAATGCACGAAAAACCCATAAAACACTAAAAAACTAATACAACCCCCTGAAATCCCAAATAAATCATAACAACCCCAAAAAACACAAAATATACTAAAAACATAAAAACGACATAAAAATCCCAAAAAATACCAACAAATACATAAAACGCCAAAAAACCTTAAAAACACTAAAACCCCTAAAAATGATTAATAGCCATAAAACCCCAGAAACCATAAACACCCAAAAATTACTTAAAACTCTTTTTACCTAAAAAACTAAAACCCCATTAAACCCCTAAAAAATCCATGAAAAACCCTAAAACCCCAAAAACCCAAAAAAAATCCTCAAAACCCCGAAAAAACTCATAAAAATTCTAAATACACTAAAACCCCAAAAAAATAATATAAGGCACATAAAAACCAAAAAACCCCAAAAATGCTACACCCCATAGAAACTCTAAAAAACCCAAGAAACCCCTAGAAACCATAAGACCCAAAAATGTTGAAAACAATTAAATATAAAACCCTATAAACCCAAAAATAGAAAATACCCCTAAATCCCTAAAATCTCCTAAAAACCCTAAAAATGCTAACATACCTGAAAAATGCTAAAACCCCCCAAAACCTTTAAAATGACCTATAAACCCAAAAAAATTCTGAAAGAATCTATAAACCATAAACACCCTAAAAATCCCAGATAATCCCAAATAGTACCATAGTGGCCCTAAAAACCCTTAGTCGCCCTAATATCCCTAAAAACAATAAAAAACCTAAATAACATTAAAACCACTAAAAACACTAAAACCCCAAAAAATCATAAAACCCTAAAAACTAAAAAGGGATCTAAACACCTAAAAATCCCAAAACCCCTAAAAACACAACAAAACACAAAACCCCAAAAACCCAAAAAACCCTAATACTCCAAAACATCTAAAAATTCAACAAAACACTAAAATTCCATAAAAACCGTAATACCCTTAAAGTCCCCTTAAACAAATAAAATCATTATGCTAAATTAAACCCCTAAAAACCTACAAAAATAAAAAAAACTAAATCCCATAGAATCCATGAAAACCCATAAAAGCAATGAAAACCCATAAAACCCCTTAAAAACCTAACAATTCATTATCCCCCAAAAACCACAAAAAACACTACCACCCTTAAATACTATAAAAACTATTAAAAACTCTAAAAACTCTAAAACCATATAACTCAAATCCCCCATAAACCATAAAATCCCTAATACCCATAAAAATCCCAAAACACCTAAAAGACCCTAAAAACCTATAATCACTAAAACACCCTAAAAACCACCCCCAAGAACTCTAAGAACAATAAATTTCCTTAAAACCCCAAAAAACACTAAAACCCATAAAATTTTTTAAAAAACCTTAAATATCATAAAAAAATAACCTAAATCCCTAAAATCACATATGACTATTAAAAACCGAAAATACGTAATAGATCCTAAAAACACAAAAGACACTAAAAAACCTTAAAACCCCTAAAAACCCTAAATTCCCCCAACACGTCAAAAACATTAAAGAATCCCTAAAAATTTTAATCAACCCTTATAATACCTAGGGACCCTATGTATCCATAAAATCCATAAAAACCCTAAGAACCAAAAAAATGCCTAAAACCCCTAACAAACCCTAAAACTCCCTAAAAACGTTAAACCCCAAAAAAACCCTAAAACACTAAAAAGCCTTAAAGTAACCCTAAAATACCTAAAAGAATACCAAAACCCCTTTAAAACTATAAAATAAACTAGTCTCTCCTAAAATATATAAAACCCCTAATGAACCTAAATAACCGCAAAAGACCCTAAAAACACTAAAAACACCTAAAACCCCTACAATCCCCTAAAACACTAAATCCACAAATGGAAAATAAAATACATAAAAATTTAAAACACCTTAAAACTCTAAAACCACTAAAAAATTAAAAGAGATAAAAATCACTAAAACACCCCTAAAACCCTTAAAAGCCCAAAAAACCCATAAAATACTAAAAAACTAATTCAACCCCCTGAAATCCCAAAAAAAATCATAGCAACCCCAAAAAACAAAAAATACACTAAAAACTTAAAAACCACATAAAAATCCAAAAAATACCAAAAAATACATAAAATTCCAAAAAACGTTAAAAACACTAAAACCCTTAAAAATGATTAAAATCCATAAAACCCCAGAAACCATAAACACCAAAAAATTACATAACACTCTTTTTACCTAAAACCCTAAAACCCCATTAAACCCCTAAAAAATCCATGAAAAACCCTAAAACCCCTAAAACCCAAAAAAATACCTCAAAACCCCGAAAAACCCCATAAAAATTCTAAATACACTAAAACCCCAAAAAATAATAGAAGGCACATAAAAACCAAAAAACCCCAAAAATGCTACACCCCATAGAAACTCTAAAAACCCCAAGAAACCCCTAGAAACCATAAGAACCAAAAATGTTGAAAACAATTATATATAAAACCCTAAAATCCCAAAAATAGAAAATACCCCTAAATCCCTAAAATCTCCTCAAAACCCTAAAAATGCTAACATACATGAAAAATGATAAAACCCCCCAAAACCTTTAAAATTACCTATAAACCCAAAAAATTCCTAAAAGAATCTAAAACCCATAATCACCCTAAAAATCCCAGATAATCCCAAAAAGTACCATAGTGGCTTTAAAAACCCTTAGTCTCCCTAATATCCCTAAAAATAATAAAAAACCTAAATAACATTAAAACCACTAAAAACCCTAAAACCCCAAAAAATCATAAAACCCTAAAAACTAAAAAGGGATCTAAACGCCTAAAAATCCCAAAACCCCTAAAAACACAACAAAACACAAAACCCCAAAACCCCAAAAACCCAAAAAACCCTAATACTCCAAAAACCTCTAAAAATCCAACAAAACACTAAAAGTCCATAAAAACCATAATACCCCTAAAGACCCCTTAAACAAAAAAAATAATTAAGCTAAATTAAACCCCTAAAACCTACAAAAATTAAAAAAAACTAAATCCCATAGAATCCATGAAAAACCATAAAAGTAATGAAAACCCATAAAACCCCTTAAAAACCTAACAATTCACTAACCCTCCAAAACCACAAAAAACCCTACCACCCTTAAATACTATAAAAACTATTAAAAACCCTAAAAACCCTAAAACCATAAAAATTCTAAAACAGCCAAAAGAGAGCGTAAAATCCCCAAAACCAAAAAATGCCCTAAAAGACCATAAATTCATATAGAAACGCCAAAAGAACCAAAAAACCTCAAACACCCTAAAAAAACTCTAAAAACCATAAAATGCATAGATTAGACTAAAATCATAAAAGCTCTTTAAATACCATAAACAAACTAAAGACCCCTAAAATTTTCTAAATGCCATTAAAACCATAAAAAACAAAAAACCCTTGAAAAGCACTAAAACCCCTAAAAACACACTAAAAAGCCTAGAAACCCTAAAACAATCCTAAAAAACCTAAAACTATAGAAACAAAAAAAAACCCATTAAACCCCCTAAAAACCAATAAACCCTCTTAAAACCCTCAAAACCCCATAAAAATCATTGATAACATAAATGTACAGTCAAAACCCTATACACCGATAAAACCCCTAAAACCCTAAAAGCCCATAAAATCTTAAGACTCCTTAAAAATCCTAAAATACCCAAAATCCTTAAAAAAACAAATTAAAAACACTAAAAATCATAAAAACCCTAAAAATATATAAAAATATTAAAAACCTGAAATACCTAAAAACTAAAAAACCCAAAAAACCCCTAAAACCTTAACAACCTAAGATAACTATAAACTCCAAAATAACCTAAAAAACATAGAAACATAGAAACACTATAGTATCTTAAAACTGAAAACCCCTTAAAACAATAAAACCCTAAAACCATTAAATACCCTATAGAACCCAAAAACACCACTTAATATTTTAATAAAACATATAGAAGACACTAAAAATTCTAAAAACTCCAAAAAACACATACACGACCTTAATGACCCCTAAAATACCTTTAAACCCCCTAGAGGGCCCAAAAACCCTAAAGGATCATAAAACCATAAAATAACCTAAATACCATAACAAATCTTTAACGGACCCTAAAATCCCTAAAAAATCCTTAAAAATACTAAAACCCAAAATTGATTGTAAAAACCATACAAAAACCCTTAAATACTCTAAATCCCTAAAAACATTAAATCCCTAACTCCCCCCCCCCAACACCTAAAAGCTGATAAAAACCATAAAAGTCTCTAATAACACAAAAAATAGTAGTACCCTAATGTACCATAAAAACTATTGTACAAAAAAGTTAAAAAATCCTAGAGAACAAAAAAAACTCTTAAAAATAAAAAAAAACCCTAAAAATCATAAAATTTTTAAAAGGCCATAAGAACCCTTAAAAACCATTAAAATCTGAAAAACCACAGAAGACTCTAGATAACTAATAACCCCCTAAAAACACATAACAAATATCGAAACCCATAAAACCCTAACCCCCCCCCCCAAACAATAAAAACCCATTAAACCCGCCAAAATGCTAAAATATAATAAAACCCCAGAAAAATTAGAACACCACAAAACCCTAAAAACAAAATACCCTAATTGATCTTCAAAACTCTTAAAAATCATAAAACCTAACAAACCTTAAAAACCCTATGACCCCAAATAACCTTTGAAACCCCTAAAATAGCTCAATATAAAAAAACTAAATAAACATAAAAATCTCTGAAACCCCAATATTTTTTTTCTTCAAAAACCCTAATATTTCCTAAAACCCCTAAATAACTCTATAACCAAATTAAAATGTAAAACCAAAAAAACCAAAAAAGTCTAAAAAACCATAAAAGTCGTGAAACCCCTAAAACTCCTAAAACATGTCAAAAATTAAAAAAACACCTAATTACCCCTAAAATACATAATACCACTAAAACCTTAAAGAAACCCCAAACCATAAAAAATATAACTCCAAATCCCAAAAAACCCTAAATCCCCAAAAAATCCTAAAAACCCTAAAACCCAAAAAAACCCCAAAACACGCAAACCTTGTAAATAACATAAAAACCGTAAAACACTAAAACCCTAAAAACCATAAAAACCATAAAATCCCATAATAACCATAAAAAACCATCAAACCCTAAAACATCAAAAAACCAAAAAAAAACTTAAAACCCATAAAAACACTAAAAACAGTAAAACCATAAAAACCCCTAAAAACCTTAAAAACCCATAAAACACTATAAAGCCCTAAAAACCAAATATTTCATAAAAATACATAAATAACTCTAAAAAACCCAAAAAAAATCCCTATACTACTCTAAAACAGACCAAACCCACTTCAGACCCTAAAAACCCATAGGAACTCCAACATTCTCTAAAAACCATAATACAATAAAAGACCCTAATCATTTAAAAAACCACAAAAAGATATGAAACCATTAAAACATTAAAAAGAAACTAAAAAACTATTAATACTAAAAATAGAAAACACCTTTGAAAAATGTACATCGCCCAGAAAAAATCTAAAAACTATTAAACCCCAAAAAATCATAATGACGTCTAAAAAACCTAAAAACCCTATAACATCCAAAAAAACATGAATCCCCATTTAAAACCTTAAAAAATAAAAAGTATGAATAAAATAAATACCATATGATCCCAAAAAATCATGAAAACCCCTCAAATCATATTAAAAACCATAAAAAACTAACAAATTGTAAAGCCTTTAAAATCAATAACAACCATTAAAAACCTAGAAAAACACTAACATCCCTTTTATAATCCCTAAATCCATATATTAACTAAAAAATCTAAATCCACTAAAACCCCCTCAGAACCCTAAACACCCTATAAAATTCCTAAAACCCATTAAAACCCCTATGAATCCCAAAGCAAACCCAAAACCCTAAAAACCCTTAATAATAAAAATAACCCTAAAAATTTCAAAAAAACCTAAAACCCTAAGAATCCTTTATAAACTAAAATAAACCATAAAACCCATAAAAACCCTAAAAACCTACAACACCCTAATAACATAAAAAACCCTAAAACCCTAAAAACCATAAAAAACTACAAAACACTAAAAGAACCCAAAACCCAAAAAAATACCTAAACCCCTTATAAAACCTTCAAAACCCATAAATATATAAAAAAATTCTAAAAATAAAAAACATTAAAATACAAAAAGGACACTTAATGTTGTCAAAACCCTAAGATACCTAAATAATCAAAAAATCCCTAAAAACTTAAAAAATCATAAAG
The DNA here is from genome assembly GCA_963277665.1 of Viscum album. NCBI lineage: Eukaryota > Viridiplantae > Streptophyta > Magnoliopsida > Santalales > Viscaceae > Viscum > Viscum album. The sequence goes on along the minus strand of OY728152.1, from coordinate 871,658,168 downwards.
ACAAAAAAATCTGAGTAGAATTTTCTTAAAGACCCTACAAACCCTAAAATCCACTAAAATACCCTAAAACCCATTTATAACCCTAAAAATATATAAAACACTAAAACCATAAAATATAAAAAACAACTAAAAACACTTATACTTCCTAAACCCTAAAAACCCTAAAATCCTACTGAAACCCTAGAACCCTATAAACACATAAAACACATTTAAAACCCTTAAAACATTAAAAACCTCTAAGACACTAAAAACACTAATAACCTAAAAAAACTAAACCCCACAAAATTCCCAGAAAGCATGAAGAACCATAAAAACATTAAAAAACCTAAAAAATCATAAAAACATAACTAATACAAAAAATCCTTAAATCTCAAGAAAATCCGAATAAAAATTTAAAAAACTATGAAAAACATAAAAAACCAAAAACCAAAAACCGATAAAAACCTAAAATCCCCTAAAACTCCAAAAAGATCCTCGAAATCCTAAAAAAACATAAAATTCTAAAACCCTAAAAAATATAAAATACTCTTAAAATCCCTAGAAATTAAAAAACCGTAAAATCGTCAAAAATAACCATATACCCATTAACCACTAATGACTCTAAAAATAATCTAAAAGACATTAAAAATGATAAAAGTTCCATAAAACCATTAAACAAAGTAAAAATACCAAATACCCTAAAAATCTAGAAACCCTAAAAAGATAAAAACACCTAAAAATCCATGAAAAATCCTAAAAAACTATAAACCACATAAAACACTAAAAATCATATATTATATGAAAATAAAACCCTAAAAACACTGAAAACCAATAATATCCTTATGAAAAACCCAAAAATTATAAAAATCCCTACAAACCCTAAAACCCATAAACCCTTAAAAATCCCAAAAATCCCCCTAAATCCCCATAAACCCACAAAAAACAAAATACAAAATACCACTAAAAACCCTACAACCTTCCAAAAAAAATTAAATTTCACCAACCCTCTAAAACATTTAAAATAAAAAAACCCTAAAATAAGTAAAAACACATAATCCCCAAATAACATTAAAACCCTAAATTCCATAAACCCCCTAAAACCGCTAAAACCCTAAAATCCCTAAAAGTAACAAGAAACCACAAAAGACACTAAGATACATAAAAAGAAAAAATTACTTAAAGTCCAATAATAACCTAAAATATTCTAAAAACATGTTAAAAATTTTAAAAAAGAAATAAACATCATAAAAAATATAAAACACAAAAATCTCTAAAACTAAAAAAAACCTTTAAAACCCTAAACCATTAATAAGCCAAAAAATTATAAAAGCTCATTACAACCCTAAAAACCCTAAAACACTGAAGTCCATAAAAACTACTTATGTTTCCCAAAATTCATAAACATATATGAAAACCCTATAGTCATTTCAAAAAAATCCACTAAAACAAAAAAATATAAAAAATATCAAAAAAACTAAAATTTTCTCAAAACCAAAAAAAACGCTAAAAAAATAACATAAAAGACCCCCCCCCCCCTAAAACCCAATAAAACCCCCAAGCTCCCTAAAATAATTTTAAACCCTTAAAAACATAAAAACCATAATAAACAAAAAATAACAAAAACAAAAAAAATCCCCCAAAAAAACAGAAGACCCTTTAATCCCTAGAAGACAATAAACACCCCTAAATTCTCTAAAATCCAATTAAAAACCAAAAAACACTTTAAAAGCCTAAAAACCAAAAACCCATTAAAAACCTAAAAAAACGGAAAACCTTAAACACTATAAAATCCCTAATGATCTTAAAAACCCATAGAAACACTAAAAAAATTTAAAAACCTAAAATCATTGAAAGCCAAAAAATCATAAGGGACCTTAAAAAACCAAAAAACCCTAAATTTCACAAAAAAACCCTAAAACCCCAAAAAACTGTTGAAATCATTGAAACCCCATAAACCCTAATGAACCATAAAAACCATAGAATCCACTAAATAAACTAAAAATAAAAAAAACTTAATAAGCAAAATGACATTAAAAACACCTAAAACACTATCAAACACAAAAACCCTAAAATACCATAATATCCTTAAAACACATAAAAGACCATAAAACCCATAAAACCCCTAATGTCTCTAATGCTCCTGAAAACTTTAAAGGGCCCATAATTCTCTAAAGGAACATAAAATCAAAAAAAAACCAAAAGGGCCCTAAAATACTATAAAACTCCTAAAGTACTTTAAAACCCATAAAATAGCATAATACACTTAAATCCATAAATAACCTTAAAATTCATAAAAACCAAAACAACCCAAATAAACCCTAAAAATCCAAACATCTCCTAAAATATGATAGAATTCCAAAAACCCCAAAACACACAGAAAACCCTAAAAATATTAAACTCCTTAAAACCATAAAACACCCTAAATCTCTAAAAATAAAAAATTGATAAGAACTTATAAAAACTAAAAATAATATAAAATCAAAAAAAAACCCAAAACCCGAAAAACATCAAAACCCTAAAAATATTAATAATTCTAAAAAACCAAAAATAACCTCAATAAATAGTGATATCCTAAAACTACCTTTAAAAGACCTAAAAACCATTTAAAAATCACAAAAAACCCCAGAAACCTAAAGGAAACTAAACCCCCTAAAAATGCTAATGGGCATTAAAGACCCTAAAACCATAAAAGGCCCAGAAAGACCATAAAAACATTATAATGCCCAAAACCCATAAAGAACGCCTTAAAATAACTAAAACCATCTAAAACCCAATAAAATCAACAACAACATAAAAATCATAAAATGCCGTAAAATGCCTACAGACCCTAAACAACTATAAAAACCCTTAAAATTTTAAAGACTCTAAAATCTGTAGAAACCCTTAAAAATCCCAAAAAAATCCTAAAAATACCAAGAAAACATCAAAACATTAATGGTCCTAAAATTGGTAAAAACACTGAAACCCCTAAAAGAAAATATAATATCCTGAGACCCCCCAAATAAAAATTTAAAAATCCAAAAAACCTAAACAAATAAATAAATTTATAAAACCCTCATAAACCCAAAAACAAAATTATAAAACCACCTAAAAACCTGAAAAACCCTAAAACGATAATAAAAATAAAAAATAAAAAACAATAAAAACTCTATAACCCCCAAAATACCCCAAAAAACCTAAAAACCCAAATAAATAACTAAAAACCCAAAAATATCTAAAAAACAAAAATATCATAAAACCTAAATAATTAAAGAAACCCCAAAAAACACTTTATAGCCCCTTAAAAACCAAAGACATTAAAATCCAAAAAAACCTAAAAAACATAAAAAAACATAAAAATCCCCAAACCATACAAACCCCTAAAAACCATTAGAACCACTACAAGACACAAAAATCCCAAAAAACTCTAAATGATCATAAACCCTATAACACAGTAAAACCCAATAAAACCCTAAAAGACACCTTAAAACCATTAAACACCCCCATATCATTAAAACTCAAAAAACCCTAAAACCCTAAAATCCTAAAATCCAAAATTACTAAAACCACTAAAATTTCTAAAACACCTAAACAACCTAAAAATATTAAAAATCAAAAAATCCCAAAAAATCCCAAAAACCAAAAAATCCCTAAAAACCTAAAATATTTAAAAACCCTAAAAATTACTAAACCCTGTAAGACACCATATTCACAGAAAAATATCATGAAATCTCTTAAAACCCTAAGAACCATAATAAATCGATACGAAATCATAAAAACCCAATGAAAACTGTAAAAAGACTTAAGAATACAAAACCATTAGACCCACTAATACACTAAAAACCCTAAACAAACATAAGGAAACCATAAAACCCCAAGAAAGCTCTAAAACCCCCAAAACCCATAAAAACCCTTTAAATACACCTAAAACCCATAAGAAACCTATAAAATCCTAAAAACCAAAGAAAACACCCTATAAAACCTAAAACCAAAAAAAACCCTAAACCTCCAAAAAACATGAAAAAAAACCAAAAACACTATAAACCCAACAGTAAACATTAAAATAAACCCAAACCCCGTTAAAACCATTATTAAACTTCTAACCCTAAAAATTACTAAAAACACATAAAAACCAAAAAACTCCTAAAAACCCAAAACCACTAAAATCCCAAAAACTCTAAAAAATATACAAGCCATAAAAATATTAAAAAACCATAAAAACATACAATGTCCTTAAACCCCATAAAAACCCAAAACATGTAAAAAGACAAAAAATGATAAAACCGTAGAACCCCAAAAATCCCATAAAACCTAACAAAACATAAAAAACCCCAAAACCATTAATACGATTAAAACCCTAAAAACACAAAAAACCCTTAATCAATATAAAATATCAAGAAAACTCCAAAAAACCCTAAAAACCCCATAAAATTAAACAAATAATTAAATAAATCTTAAAATCCCATAAAACCCCTCTAAAAACCGAAAATACTCTAAAACCCTAAAATATATAATCCATAAAACACATGAAAAAAATTTAACCCCCCCCCCCCCCACTTGAAAAATACAAAAACAAACCTAAAAACAAAAAATGTAAAACCTAGAAAAACACTCAAACAAATAAAAACCATAAAAACACATCAGTCCACTTTGAGACCCTAAAAATAAAAAAAAACCTAAAATACCCTAGAAACCCTGAATCCCCAAAAACACATTAAAATTCAAAAAAAAACCTAAAACACAAAATTCCTCTAAAAAGCCCTAAAACACCTAAAACACAAAAATTTAACAAAACCATAAAATCTGAAAAAAAATACCTAAAACCCTAAAATAAACTTTCATATACGAAAACCCTTCCAAATATATAAAACTATAAATCCCCATGAAAGGAAACCAAAAACCCCCCATAAAACCCTCAAACTCTAAAAAATAGTAAAAAACCTCTAACACCCATTAAAAACAATAAAACACCTAAAACCCAATTAAAATACCTAAAAAGACCTAGAAACACAAAAAACTATAAAATAACCTCTATACTATAAAATCCTAAAATACCCTAAAAACTATAAAAAAAAACTAAATACCCATTAACCACTTAAAAACCCCTAAAAATCCTAAAAAACATTAAAACACTAAAAATACTAAAAGTCCACAACACCCCTAAAAACACTAAAAACCCTAAAAACACTAAAATACATAAAAACATTTAAAAACACTAAAACCCAAAAAAACATGTTTGCAATGAAAATCAGTTTCCTAAAAATTGATTGTTGGGGGTTGAGTTTTGAAGAATCTTTTACCTCAGTTTTACTATATCTGAATGGTCTCTAAAAGTTTTTGGTTTTGTGGTTGGAAACGTAAAATGCGATTCATATCCACAAATACTCATGTAACTACATTACCATGGAAGGTGTTCATTAGGGAACTTAACTAGAGACCCATAAGAATTCACATTGGTCGAGAGGATGGAATGTTCGACACATCACACCCATTTGGGTGGAGATGTTTCTTATTCTAGAGATCCCTTAGAGATTTATGATATGTTCGTGAGTCAATTGTTCATTACCAAGTATGTTTAATTTATATCACCCTGAGGTAATGATCAATTTTCAACATGAATGGGTCCATAGTCATTTTTACGAATCTAAGGATCTTCATTTATAGGGATATTTGTATGTATATGAGGTTATCCATCAATAGTAACATTTATGGATGGATTATAGATTCTTTGGTCACTCATTAATATGATTCATATTTTAGTCCATGTGGAGAGGTAAACTTGAGTATGTTGTAATCAAGGGAGATTAAAGATGTTTTTATATCGATATTGAACCCATAAGATGGGATTCCCATGTATCCTTATGATTTGAATCAGAACCCATTTAGTTCAGTTCAATTTAACAGGGAACATCAACATTTAAGGTAATGTTACTAGGGAGAAATCATATTGTTTAATGTCATGCCACAATGGTGTATATGAGAAAGGTTCCAAGTCAAAGTTTTGTTTGGGACTAACACTGAGTCATCCTGAGGGACTCAAAAGAGATGTTCTTTCCAATGTGGACACGAATCTACTGATAATGTGTCCCAAAGAACATTAGGGTGAATTCAGGTGATAGTTTTGGACCTTTGGGAGTCTTCATTCATATCTATGTTAATTTGGAATCAAATACCACATAATTCTGTTATGGTTGGGTATTACACATTTTAGGAGGCCCATAGGGTTCCTCTTTATTGGGAATGTGTACCCATGATGTTTTAGGCATTTATCTAGAGAAAATACCGTATAGGAGGCCCAGGTGGTTGGTCCGTACACCATACAATAGGCACATCTAGTTTGGATATGATCAGGGTATACAGCTTATAGGAGGCCCATTATGTGAATATGGTTAGGGATTGCACAATATAGGTGACCCAAAGAGATTTCTGATCGTTCTGATGTCATTTTTTCCACTAACCCGTAATCCCACATATGTCATCTATGGGGTTATAAAAAATAGGGATCAATGGAACTGAAAATCATACGATCCACTTCATCTATTAGTGGATGAAATATGGGCCAAATGGGAGAGGGAATGGGCATTGAAGTGCCAATATCATCACTTGTTTTGATACCCTAAGTAGGAAATGAAGATAAAGAGTGAGGAATCCTGTAAGAAGGTCTAGAGGATTACTCCAAGAAAGATGCCTTGCTAATTCATAGGGAGTAAAGGATTGTCTGAAACATGACCTCATATAAAGGAAAGGAAATTTATTCCCCTCAATCCCTAAAACATGGATGTTCCAATGAGCACCATTTAGGTCATTGGAATTTCCAATGTTGTGAGCCTCACTACCACGGGAATGTGGACTTGATGACATTTCAAGATACTTCCTTTTTATGGAAGCTCCTAAGAAAACTCCGCTTATAAGGGGTATGTAAAATTGAGAAGGCACGCTGATGTGATTGATGATCAGATCATATATGTCCGCTGGATTTGGAAGAGACCTTGGCCTGATGCCCTTAGACTGGTTTGTGGAGGGGCCAATGTGGTTCCTGATGTTATGACATAAGGATGTAATGGTAGGTGGAGAGTAGAATGATCTATGAAAACCCCTTCCACATATGAGGTTATTACATGGGGTGGGGTTTTCTCTATGTATCATGTGTCTATGTGGGTGGGCTACCATCCAAATAGAATTGTGCTATAAAAACCTTGGTTCATCCCCTGAAGCATGCATATAAATAGGCCTAGGATCTTACCATGTGGTGTTACAATATGCAGGGTCAAGTTCCTCCCATGTACCATTTTTCTATGTGGCATTTTGTTTCACCTGCATATCATTTTTCTATTTAGGGTTCTGGTCCACAAATGTATCTTCTATTTATGCCATGTTGATTGGTGTTTATGAAGGATTTTTAGTTTTTATATGGTTAAATGATTTTAATTTCCTCCTTAATGCTATACATTGTGTTTACCTATTGGGAACTGATGGTTCTCTCCCAATTCATCTTTTCATCTCTACAATTTGTATCTTCTAATCATCTCTCATCACTTGTTTTACCTTTTTTCCTCAGTCCCCCTCATGGGTATTTTATAGAATAATAGAGGGATTGGATACTGGCATGGAATATCATCTACAGTTTTCGATGAGGATTCTTTTTTTTTTGTGCTTAAGGAGGATTCCTGACCCATATTTTTTTCAGAGGGTAGTTGTTCACTGGGGAAAAAATCACTTTCCATCCCTACAAACAACTTGGTTTTGTTTACCGGCACCGGCAGTACCATCTCACCCCATGAGTGATTTCATTCATAGGGGATGGTTGTTCATATGGGAAGATATCACCATTCAGTACTGCAAATGATGTAGTTTTGTTTTCATGAACTAGTATAATGGTCTTATATATTTAATAATTATTTGCATGGTGCTTCGTGAAGTGGAAAAATTCCATTTGGAGCAGCAGTCCACATAGTGATTTCTACAACGTGGACTAGAACATTATTTCAAATATTCACCCCCCTTAAAACATTTTCTAGAAATTGTTATTTTGGGTTTATTTATACCCTTTTTATGTTTTTGGAATTATCTCTTCTTGTATGTGGAATATTCAGGTGCCAAAAATCCCCCCCATCATAATTGGATCTGATCAGGATTAGGAGGAGGATGTTATGATGAATAAACAATTCATATTTAGAATTGTTTTGGGGAACACAAGTATACCTACAAGAAGGGACCACAACTTTAAATAGGGTCCCATGATTATTTTTCCTTTATAAATATCTATTATAACATCATTCCTCTGTGAACAATTGATTTACTACTTCTTCCACGTAGTGTTTATCCATTGTGGTCTCCATTGTTGTAAACAGAACCACATTACCCAAGAATGGAAATTTTTATATCCCAGATAGTAGTCGGATGCTTCACATATGGGGCATCTTGTGTAATAAACACCTCTCGGACCAACACATTCCTAGCCAACACTTAATGGGCGAGCTCTTTTTGGACTTATGTTTTACAAGACATCGCATTATGGACTAGCAGTTTTGCAAAATTTATAATTTTCCCTTTTTTTATAGACTCTAACTCCATCTACACCCTAATATGTTTTCTACAGAAAAAAAGGATCCCACATAGGCTATTTCTACTTATAGTTGATATCATTCCGTTATGGATGGCAGGAGGAAATCCATGGTTGATTTTGTTGAAGACAATGATAAAATAAATGTTGATCCATTCTATCAATCCCTTGCATGACATCTAAGTATAGTCGAAAAGGGATATATGATCTCCATTAGACTGTGTCTTTCTTGATTTGTGATTCCATTTGACATTTTGATTATGGAGTCATTCAATTCAAATCAACATGTGGCCTGGATAATCAAGAATGATAATATCCCCTGATCGTACATCTCATTAAGGGGGGAATTCATCTGAGAAACCCACACACTTGGGTTTTTTTATCTACAATCCTCAGTCACTGGAGGAAGATGCATGTGGACTATACAAAAATTTCCACTATTATCATAACATGACACAGAAGACCATCGAAAGTTAGAATCTAGGGTGGTCATCAATGATGGAAATTCTTCCTTGGAGGCTCGTTTAGGATAGACTGAAGGTGGAATTTATGGGTTCGCTAAAGATGGGAGGAATTTAAAGTTGAGTTGATGGATTTTGAGCTATAAAAAATTGTTTGGGTGTCTTAGAATTACTTGTACCAAAATAAAAGGGTTACCTATAGCTACTCATAATATGGATCTTGGACACCAATACCTTCCAGATGGTACATGGGGAAGTCGGTATCAGTCTATGGGATGTTCAGGTGAATTTGGGGAACCTATCATTGGTGACATGTATGACAGGTTTTTGTTATTTCCTTTGGATTGGGATGACATGGAGAGGAACCATCCTATTACCAAGAAACTTATTGACATGGTTATGAATGTATTGAAGGGTGACCCTCATCTGAAGTAGGACATCCCATGTTCGGATTGGATGAATTCATTTTCAAAATTAACTTTCTAGGACCCATTCACAAGGAGTCCTAGGACGTTCCCAACTATTTGGATCCAAAATCATGTTGGTTCCTATTGACCCATGCTCTAGGAGGGACAGATAAACGAGTGGTGCTAACAAATCATCCCCTAGTTAGGCTAGTTGTTCTCATGAAAAACCATTATTTCCATGTTTTTGAGTGGATGGAATCTACCGGTTCATGATTTTGGTACCAGGGTCTGAGTCAAGACATTCATAATGGAAAATAAATTGGCCACTATCATGTTTATTAACCTCACCATCCTAGGTTTGGAAAATATTTATTTATTTTTAGATAGATCTTTGTGAGGACGCCACCATATTGGTCGGTGGGTTCCTTCTAATTTTTTCAGGGTAGGGTAGCATATCATATAGGGGATGTATATATTTCAACACTCCAAAATCCTATAATCTATCATCCAACCATATCTCCAAAGCATCAATGTGGTAATTCCATTGGACTGGAGTGAGTGGAAACGATGGATAAAATAAACTATCATGACCATTTTACTTATGATCCTTCTGTTACCCATTTCAGTACTTTGGTAAATGATGGATTTGGGGACCACACAAAGTGAGGATATCTTATATCTTTGAGATATGGCATCTTAGTTTCTAGGACTGATTATGAAGATTATATGTGAGGTTATGTATCCTAACGATTTTTTTTCAATTCATTTGTGTTCCAATGAGGTGTCCCCTGACCATAAATAATGAATTCCATGAGAAACACCAAATGGTATCTAGGAAACTCTAGTTCAGGTTTACTCAAGAGGACATATGTTCTCATATTTGGATCCTTCAATCTGTGGGTTTTAATAATACATGTACCAATTATTATTCCAATGTATGGAACTGATCATACAAAAAAGGTCAATTGGAAATATCAATCCCTTATAACCGAGGAAAAAATGTGTGTGAGGATAGAGGGAATTAAAGGTGACAGTTTTTCATTCATGGACTGGAAAAAAGCCAATAAAATCCCAAATTTATGATCCCCCTAGGAATATGTTGAAGGCTTGGGATTCAACTACGCATGATGTTGGTGTTTCTTATCTAGTTTAAGTACCCATCCCTTTGGATCATACATTTCCATAAGCTTGGAGACAATGGGAATCCTTGTATCATTTTCATTTAGATCACGTTCTATGTGATTTCTATAGTAGAAGTAGGTTTCATTGACTGGATATGGCTATATGTCAGCTCCCACCACTATCTATTATGCTGATAACCCTAATAGGGTCGATGAATATATTTTATTCAATGATAACTCATGAAATTCCTTGAAAAAACATCTTAAATATTTTTAGTGAGAGATATTAATGGTGAGGTAGGATGTTAATTTTGATTATGAGGATGACCACAATGACTTCGCTGGTGTCGCTAAATTTTACCCCCTACCACAACTGCAGTTTGGGAAATTCCTTGTTCTTGTCTAGGTTATCAAAAGAGCCCATTATCAGAGGGATACACGGTGGTTGACAAGCCCATAGAGTAAGTGAGACAAATGGAACCTTCCCAACATCCCAGTGATCATCTCTCAACATTAATCGTACAAATCACTACGGCCTTCCTAAAGGCTTAGAGAGCATGGTTTGACTTGAGAAAAACAACGTATGTGAAATATATTTGGGAAACACATCAATTAGATACCCTATAGGATACCGTATTTGGATTTATAAACTCTTATATTTGGATCTATTCATGTGAAAATACTCATGATGTGGGAGTATATATGGTAAAAATAGAAACCTAAATCCTCTCACACAAGGGAAAACGTTACTTGTCAGACCATGTAGAAGATATGGTGGTCATCATGGTGAGATGAGACAACACCCACAAAGAGGTAATATGTTTTTTGGTAAAATTTATTCTTATTCATACTATAATGACCTTGATCCCTTACTCCTAGTACTTTTAGTATTCTAGTGAGATTCAATAACAGGTTTCTTCCCTGGAGTACACCCCAAGGGGCATTGAAGCTAGGGAGAACATCTCTTCGGACATGGGAGTCATCGGAGAGGTAACCCTTCGGGTAAAGAAGCATATGGAGGTGATTATTATGGATACTACCAGAGAATTTCCAACCCTGTACCCACTTGTTGTTCCTTCAAGTGTGTCGTCACCATGGTACACCATGAAGCATTTGTAGGAATGATAGTTGTCGATACATCAATAGTTGAGGTTGTGATGTGACCATCAAATATATTTACATATCTATCATTAAATGTTCTTATATGTGAAGAATAATCACCTTTAAAAAGGATTAATATAGATCTTATGAGTTATTATGAAACAAACATCGAGTGTAATGCAACCCATTCTTCTTCAGATATGAACATGATACCGCAGGTGGTTGTTCCTGAACTGGAAAGAGAACCTAGGACAATTTTGGCCTTTTGGGGGATTCCAATCACTATGAAGAATATATTCATGATCAAAATCCTTTTTCCTAGTAGAATACGATCCTTATGAGGCCAAAACATCGACTAATAATATTGATCATATTTCATCGGAGAGTACTATTCTGAAAGAGGTGAAGAATCGAATTCCGGATGAGTCAGAACTGACTATTTGTACTCATTTTCTGATTATTGTCCTTATGAGCTTAGTATTAGTGAGTGATCTTACATAGATCACTAAAATAGGAAATAATGCACCTACACAAGGTGTGTCTCTAGAAGAACTCTAATTCAACCTCCAGACAGATTTCATAGCATCTATTTTACTAGGTGAAGGAATGATAGTGGTAAGGAATACCAATGTTCCAAAGAATTCAGATGAGTTCCCCATTCCCATTGTACTTTATTTTCTCTTTTATATTTAATTATTTAATATTTTAAACAAATGGTTTTATATTACTTCCAAAATATTCTCCGAACACAACTGATGCTTTAAAATCTCAGCCTACTGAGGTTGAAAAGGATCTGGATACCAAAAAATCAGTTTATGTAGAGGCCATTGAGTCAAGAACCTCTTTGGTGGTGATTATTCTTGAATATATTTTGTCATATAATAGTGATTCTGAGGTGTTCCATGAGAATTTTAATGAACTTTTCATTTTCCATCAGAAAAAAATGGAATCATATCTGAAATATGATTTCTTAGACCCCTGGAAAACATGTTGATGAAACATCCTAAATTGTTTCAAATGTTTTCAATTATTAGGTAAGGGGTTTTGATTATCATGACATTCATGAAATATTTAATTTTTTTATTTCTTCATTGGATAGAAATAGCACAATGAACTCTCATCCTTTAATGGCAGATTCCATGACTACCTTCTTGTAGTTAGGAAAATCCTTTCTTAATGAAGATGTTGAGCATTCCCAGATGGTCATGAGGCGACATGGAGATATTTTTGTACATATGTCTTTAGTGGAGAAATTTCACCATGAGATAGGGAGGCTTATTTAAGAACCGGAGTGGCTCATGTAAGAATTTTCTTGCACCGAGGCATATTATAATGAAGGGAAATAGTTAGTGGAGTAGGAAGAAAAATTAGTATTTGATGTAGTTGAGAGGGAAGAGGAACTACGGTCCAGTGTTAATTTTGAGATTGTAACCCTATATATGATTTTCCAATCCATAGATGACATAGACTAGGAACTTTTTCTACATTGTGAATCTGCTAATTGGGATCATTGATCATAATGTCTTGCTAATATGGTGCAACTCTATGTTATGTATGCTCTTCCATTCTCGTTCAAAAAATAAATGAAAATTTTTCACTCCCACGATTTTCTTTTAACTCATCTTGAATTTTTAACCAGTCATAATCTGTCATATTTTGAAAGATATTCTTTACTAGATAACAATATCAATCACAATCTATAATATTCATGTTGACATAATCATGTAATTCACTATTGTTTTCCTAGTCCAAGGGACTTAACGGGCATAGTTTTGATTTTTGTTAGGGTTACATGGAATACAGTAAAAACAATATATCTTGTCTTTCATCACCCAAATATTTTCCAAAGTCCACTATGGTTTGGGATTATTAGGCAAAAAATGAATTTCTATTAGGCCACACTTTGTGGGTTTTCAACATTACATGTTTGGAGCCTTTTTAATTTTCTTTTGATAGCTCAATTTTTTCCAAAACCCTACAAACCATGGGTCTAGAGATCTAAGACTTAACTTTTACCTAGGGTTACATGTGTAGTTTTTAAACCTAGAATGTTTTTCATCTATTTTGTGGGTATTTTAGATTCATTGAATTTATACTAATTAAAATGATGTTTTGGGTCAAACAACATTGACCATGAATTATGGGGTGAGGACCCAAATATGGATTAATTTCTGAGAATATCCCAATACTCTTCAGATATGAATGGGGGATTTTTAGACCCTGGTTTTTGTGATTTTAGAATCAAATAAATGATACAGGGAAAGTATTTGATGAGTAACCATAAGAACATTTTCTAGCGTAATATGTACGCAGTGAATGGAGATATGAGAAGCCTCTCGTGGGGATTAATCTTTCATTGGAGGACATGCCCTTTTTAGGTGACTTTTGTAGATCTAACTAAGTCCTATTGTGAATAGTCAAACAAAAGTGTCCTTTGTACACTAACCCTCCATTACTTATGGCCAATTAATTCATGAAAATTTGGATTTCTCAATACTTTAAAGGGTGGATTTTCAAGGGAATTATTTTTAAAAAATGATGAGGTAATATATATTAGTATTGGAAATGAGCGATAAAACAATCCTATAAAAACGAGGATTATATAAAGAAGGGATGGAGCATAGATCAGTTTAATGTATGCAAAATAGAACATGGACCATGCATTTTAATGTATTGTGAAGACGAAATTCAAGGTCTATTCTTTAATTTCACTTAACATTGACCGAGTGATAAATTATTTTCCATTTTCATGTTAATTTGTCAGAGAATTATCCATCTCCTTTAGGAATGAAGTTGAATGGTTGTAAGCTTTAATCTATTGTTTTCCAAATCTCATGAGTGATGTGGGATCAAAAACACCATTGGTTCATATGGAGATTGGAAAATACTCACCTAGGGATGAATTTTCCTTTGGTTGATAGGCCTTTTTTGTATGTGACTTATAGACAGCCAACATGGGAATATCATGTATTGTTCAAAAAGGTGTAACATGACATTGGCCCATCATTTCAGATGGCATGTGAGGTTTATGGAGATTCAAACATCCGTAAACATAGAGTTTTATTTTGTGAAAGGAGAGTTCCTGAACATTAAAGTAGCATCTCTTGACGAAATTTCCATGAAATGGGTTGAAACATTTCCCTTATGCGGGTATTACCCATATGTAGGAGATATTTTTTCATTATGGTTGGTCCAAATATATAAAGTTCATGCATCACTACACATCTCGTAATAATGAGAATCAAGCCACATGTTTTTCAAGGAAGGTTTCACCACCCATCTATGGAACAATTGTGTGGGGAAAAGGAATTTTTCTTTAAATACGACCTCAAAAATGTGGTGAAGCACATATTGGACCCTTCTATATAGATATATTTCATGTATTTGAGATTGAGAGATTTTTTTTAGATGGACTAGAATATAAGTTCTATTTACTGCTCTATGTCCTATCAAAATGAGAATTGAACCATATGTAGTTCTTATTGGGTTTCCCATAACGGTTTGACTCTAACATAAAGAAATGTAATTTTTAACTTTAATTGAATATAGACTTAATATTGGATATTAGAGTGTCACTAAGTATCCTATGATGGTAGGAATCAAGCCCAAACTAGTTTTAGACGTCGTGTAGTTTTGTTTCCTGTGATTTGGACATCATCCATGTAGTTTATCATTATGAAGTGAGGACTACATAGGGTCTTTTAGTTTTAGGTCATGTGACTAGGACCAATTTTTATAGAATAAATTAGTAAATTGACGCTCTTAGGGCATGGATGTTATGAAATTCCTTGGTGATATGAGGGGAAATAAATATTTAAACATCATTTTAGGGATTTTTTGATCAAGATAAATACTATGGTGAAAATTCCATTGGGGCTTAAGGAGATACAATAGCCTCTCCTAGGGATGAATTTTCCTTTGGTTGACAAAACCTTTGACTGGAAAACTTATGTAGATCCAACCATGGTGTATTATGTATAGCCAAACAATGGTGTCCTCAGGACACTCACACTCCATTTCAAATGGCCTGGTGAGTATTGTGAAGATCCAATTTTCCTAGTTAAAAGAGTATGATGTCTTAACATAATGTGTATGGTTATATAAGAAACATTAATACCATGATCATCTATGGGGTGTGAAATTATCTACAAATATCTAACTCTTATATATGGTTCATGTATATTTCTTTGATAGATCCCTGAATGATGAACCCAAACATGAGATCTCCTACATAGATTTTTATTTCTATATAAAAGATGGGGATATTTTTTTCTTTACCAATGGCTAAGACATGTACATGAGGTCCAGACTTTACTATATATCTCACCAAAATGATAATCAATCCACAGATAGTTCAAGAGGTACCATACAATTTACTGTCATGATCAAATGATATTCTTCATGAATTTTAACATCATGTGGTAAAGACATATGTTACCCTATGTGAAGAGGAAATATTATTGATTTACCAAATTTTAATTTCTAGGGTGTCACTATGTATCTTGAAATATGTGGAATTAATTCATAGACAGTTTCCAAACTGGCTGTGAGCACATAGTTTAACATCAGCAGTAAGAAAATTTGGTAATCATTTTTAGGTCTCGTTACCAAGACCATGGAAACCCTAATGTAGATTTATAAGAATTATTAATATGTATAATCTCATACCAAACTCATAATCCCACATGATCTATTATAATTTTGAGAAACAATGGGTGGAAAATGTTTTTTCTGCCACACAGAGGTGATAAAGTGAAGGATAGGAAATTTTTTCATTTGTGGTGGCTGGACCAAGATGAGAAATCTTAGTGTTTCTATGTATCATTTAAAAATTACATTCATTCCATAAATAATTCTTAGAAAACTCCCCATGTAAATTTTTCCCACACAGAGAGAGGAGGTAATTTTTATCCTTCATTGCTACTAGACCAGGGATTAGATTTCTGGGCATCCTTATGTATCATGTGTGGAAAGTAATCGATCAACATATTGTTGTAAATGTTCTTACCTACATATATCTACCTCATATGTAAGGATATAATGTTTTACTTGAAATAGAACTATAAATATGGCCATCATTAAAGTCCCTTATATCGATTTATTTTATATATAGGGTAGGTTCATTTATTTTATTTCATGGATAGGCTGAGGCATAGGGATTTGGATATCACTACATATCATTCAAGGAAATAAATAAATAAACACATAGTTCTTGGTGAAAATATATCTTCATATGGTAAACCCATATATTAATTAGTGGAATTTTTTACTTTTGGCTCAGTTGGAATAGGATGTAAATCCAAGAGCCACAACGTATCCTATGTAGAAAGTAATCAAGGTTCACATAGTTCATGAATATGGTATGGAAGGTGACTTTTTTCGAGGGTGATGGTCTCTAAGTTGATAAAATTATGGTGTTATGTTGTTTAGTGTCCTAACATGAGTACATTGGTGTCATACAGTTTATTGTATTATGGAATGGATGAAGATATCATGTTTTTTAAGGTCAAGAAATAAAGACTAGCTATGCAGTTTAACTTCATGTTGTTGGGATGATTTACCATGTAGTTTGATGTTTTTGATTAGGATGATTGTGTTTTATAGTTATGGTAGAATGATTTTCTAGAAAAATGAGAAATATAATCCTAATGTGAAAATAGGTCTTGAGGCCAAAGTGTGGTAAGAAAATCATCTTATTAATGGAGGGAAATTTTTGGTTGGGACTAACACAAGAGGTATAGGCTTCATAATGTATTGTGAGATGACATGAATAAATCCACACATAGTTCATGAATATGTCCTCATGGATGACTGATGTGGAAGGAGATATCCTCTTGTCTGATAAAATTATAATCATGCACATTTTAATTTCAAACACTGAAGAAATTGGACTTATGCAGTTTACTATATTGGGACATGGACGAAGATGTCATGCTTTTTAAGGTCATGCAATAATGACTGACTAAATAGTTTAGCATCATTCCACTGATATGATTTACCATGTATTTTAATGACATGAAATTATGATGAATGTATCATGTTTTTTATGTTCATGCGACAAGGAATGACTAAGTATTTTAATTTTGTGCCACTAGGCTAATTTACTATGATGTTTAATGTCTTCCAATTAAGATGATTATGTCTTGTGATTCCACTAAATAATTTTTCAGGAACCACGTGTTGGGGAGGGCCATGGTAAGATTCACATCCATCAATATCAACAAATATGCTCCATTAGAGTAGACTTTATGTATGGAATACATTCTCTCCCACTTTCAATCCTATATTATAGGTTTATTTATGATAATCGTTGATGTATTGAAGACAAACACCATCTCTCCCTCGAGGAAATACCAGAGGAAAAAATTTGTGTTAAAAAAACATACAATCTGATTTTGGTGGACTTACAAATGATTCGATGTGTGAAATATTTTTTCATCTTCTCAGTCAAGTTCAACAATAATTTTTTTTGGATTTCTCAAACATTGAGAACTAATCGCAAATGAGAATATGAAGGTAAATTGATCTTTGATTGGAAGGACTAACTCTGTCTCCTATACTAATGAGTTTGGGGTCTCTGGTGGGGTAGTGTGTTTGTCGTAGTCCGTTAAGACCACAAGGCTTGTAAGAGTTTGTTCAAATCAATCATTTTATATTTATTTACCACTTTCTAGAATATATTTGATATTGTCTTATTTAAGGACACTATATTTCTTTCTGTCACTACATTTTTTAGGGATGAACGGTTGGAATTAATGTCACACTCTTCATATAGTTTTCCTAATTTAGTAGAATAAAATTGATGTTTTTGTATGTTAGTATTGTATGAGTGATAAAAAATTTGTTAAGGGTGTTGGATCCCATTAATATGAAAAGGTCATTTCTCCAACCTCTTTGAGGGGTATGAATTTTTAACACATGGAGAATAAGTTGGTTTCCATGATAATATACATTAACTACTTGGTCGTAGAGGGAGAATGTGATCCCACAATTTTTTATCCCTATACCTCATATGGACAGTAGTATTTGTATATGTGAATAAACTATGGGGGGTTGATCAATGATGTTAGAAATATACTAGTAAGAATGTCAATTTTGTGGTGAATTTAGTGTAGTCTTTCATTATAGTTATCTAGTAGTACCCAAGCCTTTATACTTGACGTAAAATATTGGATCATGATTGATGGGTGCCGCAGGCTCGAGTGTTCAACTCTGTAATTATATTAGTTGTATCATATCCATTAATACACTAGAAGGGCCCCATGAAGGCTCCTATTATAGAGTACCATTTGATGATTTGTTCAATCATATAGAAAATGTTAACTTCTCATCTTTATATTTTCACTCTATTAGCTCTATATAGTGGGAGCTATCCATTTTAAGGGTAGTCCTCAATGGGTGTCATTTAGCTGATGGTTGGACCTTATTGTTTAGGAATAGGGATAATCTTTTCAAAATATTTTGTGTTATCTTGAACAAATATGATTTCATATGGGATGTACAAAACTAATGATTGATTCATACTAGTATGGATCAACTAGATCTGTGTTCACCATTTCCAATGCCTGATCTCGGGAATTCTGCAACCGTGGGACATGAGTCATTGTCAGCTCTAAAGGGAATTACTCCATTAGTCCCCAAATGTGGTTTAGTAGGGGATATTATCACTTAAATTTTAATGGAATGGTCCCCATTTATTTTTTGATGACTATTTATGAATCACCTTTTATTTTAAAGTGATTTACTTGTACATGAAGTGTCATATCAAGCCCTTCCATGAGAGCCTAATATTTTTCTTCATTGTTCCTAAACCCCTTTAAATGATTAAGGCAGGATTTCCTTTTCTGGCTAGATGAATATTACTCCCATCCCCACTTGGATGATCTTGAGGTCTCCTTTCCTCATTCCTATCATAATTTTGGATGAACCATCAAAATAAGTCGTTCAGATATGTGGTACGTAAATAGTTATTTTAGGAATTTGTCATTCCTTTTATTTTGGAAATCTGGAAATCTTTATTAAATACTTGATTACTAAATTCTTATGTCTGTAGTTTCTTTATAATTGGTTTATTGAAAACATATATGTTTAACCATACATAGAAATATTTTTAATGTATTCAAGACTTTAAACTAACTTTCATCAATACAATTATCATAATGAGTATGGAACTGATAAAAAATAGATTCACTTCATCAGAATAGTTATTATACATTCTGTCCAATCTTTCATATTGACAAAATTATTATAACATGACTGATATCATAATCTATAAACATTAGATACAGATTATATTAAGAACAACATAATGACATATATATGAAAATCCATCAGATTGAATAAAGTTTAAATTCTGAATATATAAAACTATTTTTATCCTAATGAAACATCATTGACACTATAATGGTGAAAAAAGGACTTCAAACATTCTATTATGTTTTAACCATTGGATTGATTAGTTTCCAAGTCCTTATGACAAAATTGGTGAAAATATGAAAATTGGAGGATCAAGATGAACATTGGAAGCTCTACTATAAATAAATGGACATTCATAGAGTTTTGAGATGATGGTTTTGTGATGTGTGTGACTTATTTGCAAATTCTCCCTCTTTGAGTTCTCTGAATTTTGAAAGAGTTAACAACTTTTTATTATTCATTGTAATCATTTAGAGTCTTTTGTTTTTTAATCGTTGTATCCAATTGTGCGAATATTATCAAGGGATTACTGGGATGGGAAAATAGAATCTGATATTTTAATCAATGGATTGTAGGGATAGAAAGATCGATATTCTGATCCATCATATCCAGGGATTCTGATTCTTGGTAGACATAGAATCCGATATTTATATTGGGGGATTTCCATGCTAAGGAGTGGTAGGCATTCATGTAAGTATAAAACAAGGGATACCTTTAGTCATTGTAATCATCATGATTATTTTTTTGTAATTTTTTTGTCTGATTATGTGAATATCCTCAAGGGCTTGAAGGGATATAAATATAAAAGTTGATCTTCTGATCCAGGGCTTTCAGGGATAGAAAGATAGGAATTCTATTCCATTGGATAGAGGGATACCAAGACTATTTAGAAAGAGAATCCAATAATTATATTCAGGGATTCCCTTGATGATGATATATAGATATTATTGTAAGTATAAAACAAGGGATACCTTTAGAAAAGGTTTGTGGGCACCTTACTCTTATAGTTAAAATAGATATATTCATTTTTTAAATAGTTTTAAGTCATCCTTACCTTATTGTTATTATATTACTTGTTTTATACAAGAAATTATATTTCCACTGTAAATTTTTGAAATAGTTTTATTATAAATTATCTCATTAAAATAAATGAAACTTTTATTACATAATTAGATGTACTATAAATCTAAGACATGTTATTTTAATTGTATCTATCGTAGATACGATATGTTTACTCTTTTTTGATTTAATTTATGGGTATTACACTTTTCATAGTCTATTTTTATCCTATTAAAGATGATTATAATAAATTGACATAATTGGATTGAGTTCATGACTGAATCTAATATTTTACATAAATAGGTGGTGAAGGGGTTTATTCATCATCATTGTGTGAAGGGACAAAATATTATACCTCAAATAGAAAGGTATGGATTTCTTGGATATCTGGGGGTGGAATGAGGGTGTTTCCCACCGATCTTCCATCGACATCTAGGGCATTAGAAAAATTTTCAACACTAATGTATTCATTGTTCATGAATAAATCCATAAATATTACTAAATATGTAAACAACCAAAAATTCCATTGATGTTTTTTAAAATTATTTGGGATTTTTACGAGTCCTCGAAAATTTACGGTGTGTGATTCCAAGGCCCAGTGTTCCTGGAATAAATTTATGAACATTTTTACTGTACATTTAGTAAACGTGCGGGAAAAGTTTTCTATCTCTTGAACCATTGCTCATAATAGAAATCTGAGAGCACCATTGAATTTGAAATGTTGATATTCTATTAGGGGAAGCTTCACTTGAACCGCAGTTGGTTGGGAGAAAAAGATACTTTTTGGGACATTTTAATGAATAATAAAATAACATGTAATTGTTATTTTATTTTTTTCACCAATGGATGAGTGGTGATGGAGAGACCAATGACATGTTAATCCATTTAATTTCATAACTCATCAACAGTGTAACTCTACTGTTGTGAATTAAATGATGTTCATTAATTCATTTAATGAACCTCATTAATTCTTCAACGCATTACTCACCTTTCCCCCTCCTATTTAAATAGATCTCGGGGTGGGTTTTTTGAATAGCATCTTCAAATGAGGAAACTATGTGGGAGTTCTACGGCATCATCCACCAACGGTGGATGAACGCTCGGGTGGTAATGATCCAGGACTGATGAATGTCGCCAACTCCATCGAACACGAATGATCCTCATGCCGCAACCACGACACCCCAACGGATCTGGAGGTAGGGGGTTTATGATTGGTTTTGGTTTTAAATTATTGAAATATAATTATTTAATCATTAAAGTTAGATAAATATTCTCCCACTAATTACATGATAACGAGGAGGGTGCGGGCAGAAAAAAAAGGCCCAGACCCTCCGCTCCTTCTTTCAAGTTGTGTTCTTCGTGAATGGATTTCCTCAATTTTGATGACAACATGAGGCAGAGGATCCCGTTGTGATAGAGGTAGTTTGGGAGGGTCTTTGGCACAGACGAAACCTTGAACAGACCACTGGGGTGTGTCTAGTGGCCCATAGAATGAATAGTCGGCAAGCCATGCAGGTTGTTGTCTGTGGGGGCTGGAGGAGGCCCCCAAAAACATGTCACGTGTGGTGGAGAGGAGGGGCGCCATCACACGTCGTGGTGTCCCAAGACGGCCGACCTGAGCTGACTGAACAGGGAGAGGGGCAGTACCCACAGTTACTACGGACAGTAGTAGCCATGGGTAGTGGGCTGCTGTAGGAGGAGGTGGCGTGGCCCTATGCTGCGTTGACTGAAGACGTGTTGGCCGCCTGGCTGACAATTGATCCTCGTGGGGCAGCACCCCACCGTATAGCTAAAATGGAACCACGTCCGCAATCTTATCTAGAGAGGGTCTGCCTTCAGGCGGACGCGAGCCAACCAAACAAGACAGACCCATGGCCGAGCGGGTTGAACCAGGGGCAGAGTGGTCCAGGCAAGACCCACTGCCTAGCGGGCTGGTGCGGGTGGGTCGAGCCCCACATGGAAGGCTGAGCCTACCGTATAACGGGCCCGCGAACCAGTCGGGCCGACCCTGATGGGCCAAACCCAAGGAAATGGGCTGACCCTTAACGGGCTGGACCCGGGCTTGGGTCAGGTAGACCTTAGGACCCGTTGCGTCGGGCCAGCTTGACCAAGTCGGATCGGGCATACACCCAACTGGCCCCCAAATAAAGAAACACTCATAACTGACAAACCCGGTGTCTATTTGACAATCCATCAGAGGTTTTGGGACCAATTTTTGGAAGTAGTGCCTTTGTCATATTCTGGTGGGCCTGACTGAGTCGGGTCGGACAGAGAAGTGATCACCCCTATTTCACGAAAAGGGGTGTAAATTACAGACCAAGCATCTGATTGATGTTCCGTCTATGGAATAAAGACCCTTGTGACAAGGAAGTCCTTTGGAAGTACTCTAAGTGAGTTTTAATGGAGTTTTACATGTTACTTGGGTTGGATCAGACTTGAATCCAATCAGGACCTTTTAACAAAAGTGCCCATATCTCACAGACCGAGTGTCTGATCGAGGTGTCGTCTGTCACTTTGTGACCTCTATGACAAGGAATTACCTTAGGTATTATTTTTTCAGAACTTGTTACCCATTGATATATGACCAATGGATTGAGGAGTAGAGTCTTCTCGAGATCAGGCGTGCATCGTATGAGAATCCAGTGCCTGGCTGTGACATGAAGAAGGAGAGAGACCAATTTAGGTCAACACCATAAAATTTAGAGTGAGATGATCTAGCTATATGAAAAATCATCCCTACCTCTATACCATCGACCAATATGGGTCCGCACCATTGACCAATATGGGTGAGAACCAGGGACCAATACGGGTCAGCACCGGCGACCAATACAGGTCAGCACGTGCGACCAATATGGGTCAACACTAGTGACCAATACGGATCAGATTCTAGCGACCAATATGGGTCAGCATACAGTGAACTATACGGGTCAGCAGTAGAGTTACTATGTATAGGATGATCCAAATTTAAGACTTTTCATTCCTATCCCAGTAAACTTGATGTTAAACTATTAGATTGAATTGTCTCTTTTCCTTTTTTCTTCATGACATAGATCATGATTGTGATATTAACTTTGTGGTGTTTCTTGTGATGTTTTCCATAGTGGATTACTGAGAGACCTTCGGGGGTCTCGGGGTCCCCTACAGAGTTTTTATATTCACCCCTCCATGGGCTCTTCCCACACATGTGTGTCTGCTGTAGACTAATGACACTTCGAGGCAGACTTTTGAGGTTCGGGACATGGTGGAGCTTGGTGAGATGGGAGACGTTGAGATCCTCTTCTTAAACATTACACTTATAGCTACAACCCTCCAGGTAGAGCACTAGGGATGATGTGAAAACTTTTTACTTTCTTTTTAGTTTCTAGGGCTGGTATTTTGTCGCACTGTTTTCAGTTTATAGTTGTACTTTTGGTAGTAATTTACTCTCATGGTTATACCTTAATTTTGTTGGTTGTTTGCATTAGTTTCCCCATTTTAGTGCATACAGATCTCTAAGGAAATGCCTTCTCTATTCGAGAAAAGCCTTCAGGTGCTAGTTACCAACCCCTGGCCTATGGAAGGAGGGCTTTGGGTAGTCAAGTCCAGGCCCCATGGGATAGGTCATGAAAAATTGGTATCAGAGTGAGATAAATTATACTAGAAGAAATAAGAGTCTACATTTATTGAGGAAATGTTTTAAGGTGTCTTGAGTTCAGTTTCCATTATAGGGAGTCTAGTGTTGGTGCGACCGCCAACATATCTATGTACCAGGACCTTGAATTCAGTATTCTGACTCAGTACATGAAAACACCAGTTTCCAATGTTTTGCAAAATTTTCTTGATACTTCTTGTGTAATCTCACTGGGTATAACTAATTTACCATGGTGCATCAATTTCCTACAAGATGCATTCATGAAGAAACCATCCAAGATTCCGGTTAGAGATTGTGACAGTATCCCACCGAGCGATGAGGCATTAGAATATGGACCACTCATAGTGATGGCACCTTCAGGTGGTGTACTAGCTGCATCACCACCCATTAAGAAGCACATTCTACTAGTGGATAATGCATTCCATCTGAGTGTGTTTCATGAGTTCCAAATATAGAGGCCTCTGGGGTTTTGAGGCGAGATGGACCCCCAAGTAATATATGATTGTCTTTAGGATGTATTGTAGGAATTTATCTTAGTAGAGACAATAGCTGAGCATATGGTGATCTTGGATGCTATAATTCTTCCGGTCTCAGCAAGACGGTGGTGGATCTCGACGATCTAGGTGAAAGGGGAGATGAACCTCACTTAGATGGACTTTGAGAGCCTTTTCAGGGCAGAGTTTGTGCTAGTGACACTATGCTCTATCCGTATACAAGAGTTGTTGCATCTACATCAGGGAAGCCATACTGTGGCCCATTACTCAGTGAGATTTAATGACCTCCCCCACTACTCCACTGACATGGTACAAGACCCTCTTTTTGGGGACTTGACCTTTTAGCTGGGGATCTGATGAGAGATAAGAGCTGCGACAATTTCTCTCAGCATTCCGACATAGGTTGGGGTGCTGTTGAGAGCTTTTCTGATGGGGAGGTTCCTTGATGAACTGGCATGGACATAGAGAGCCCCTACCAGATGATAGGTAGAATATTAATTTGTAGCTGAAAGTAGACAGATGATGTAGAATCCCAAGAATGATAGACCTTTCTGAGGGCTACTGTAGAATGTAGGGTCAGAGTTGCGAGGCTTTAGAGGCCAAAGGAGCCACCAGTGAGTCTTGATCTATTTTTCCTAAGGGGAACAAGGTCACAGAGCACGTGATTGTCTGACTCCCAATGTGGATGATCAGCATATGGTGGAGGGGCATCGAGGTAGTGGAAATTGCAGGAGCATGAGCTTTAACCAGGTGGTGGATGTGGCCGGTGAGCAAGACAAGAAGCAGGAGGTGGTCGGGGTCACTAGGCACTACCACCACCCCGAAGCCGTCCACCATGAGAATAAGGACCCGGTGGATGGGGACAAGCCCAACTATATGAAATAGAGGATCACGATCCGAATTTCCCTTTGATTATTTGAGTTACGATGTATATCTTCTATATTTTATAAGCCGTGCTTATTGATATAGCTACAAACCATTCATTCCTTACCCCGGACTTTGTTCACGACTCTAAGATTCTGACTGAGCTTTTTGAAAAAACCTTGCATTTCAATACTCCTACAAGAGGAGATTTCACGGTCACACACTGGTGCTGATAGTGTCATCTTAATCTTGGAGGAGAGTGTTTAAGATGCGATCATCCAGTAGTAGCATTAAATCCCTATGACGTCATTCTAGGAATGGACTAGTTATTCACAGTTCACGAATAGATTTACTTCTTGAGAAATATAGTGTGATGTACAGATAGTGATGGAGTCCAATTTTCCATTGTTGGTGAGAACGAAAATAGATCATCATGATGTGGACTTTTTCTTAGGAGGGTGCCGCCAATCATATATCAGCTGGATTGCATGACCTTCAACATAGTGGATGAGGTGAGTCCAAAGTTTCTAGTGGTGGTGGATGAGTATGAGGATTTATTTCAAAAAGATGTACCAGGGCTACCTCCTCATATAGGGGTATACATCCACAATTAATTATACCTAGGAATAGTACCACTATCTACTTAAGCAAATCGGATGGCCTCTACGGAGCTCTGGGAGCTATGGGTACAGTTGGAGGACTTAAAGAGTAAGGGATTCGTAAGGCCCAATGATTCTCCATGGGCATCCTTAGTGTTGTTTTCCATGAAGGTAGAAATAATTTTGAGGCTATGTGTGGACTTCTGGAGCCTAAAATAGGTGACCATGAAGAAAATGTTTCCTTATTTGAGGATTTATGATCTGTTAGATCAGTTGAAAGGAGAGAAGTGGTTCTCTAAGATAGACCATAGATCAGGCTATCATCATCTCAGGGTATAGGATGGGGACGTACAAAAGACCTCCATTAGATGTAGTTATGGCCATTACGAGTTCTTGCTGATGCCTTTGGACATGGCCAACACTCTAGCAGTGTTCATGGGGCTCCTGAAAAGGATATTCCTTCCATACCTTGATTACTTCGTGGTGGTCTTCAACGATGACATCTTGATGTACTCAGTGTATGAGGAAGAGAAAGTTGTACACTTGATCATAGTTCTGGACACACACTGGGAGCACCCCTTATATGTGAATATCTCGAAGAGTGAGTTCTGGATATGGAAAGTCCACTTCTTGGGACACATCATCTCAGAGGCAAGAGTTGTAGTGGATCTATCAAAGATCGAGGCGGTAATTTCTAGGGAGCCATCCAGGAGTGTTTCTGGGGTGAGGATCTTCCTTTGATTATAATGCTACTATCGGAGGTTCATAACCAATTTCTCTATAGTAGAATAACCTATGAATACATTGATAAAGAAGGGGAAACCCTTTCTTTGTTCAAAGACTTGTCCGCAGAGCTTTCAACACCTGAGGAAAAGCGTGACCAGTGCTCCCATCATGAGGTTGTTAGAGGAGGGAACTGACTACATGGATTACTATGATGAATCAGGGACTGAAGTAAGTTTCTTCTTAATGCAGGATGACTTGGTGATTGCTAATGGCTCATGACAGATGAAGGCTCAAGATAAGAATTATGTGACTCACGACTTGGATTTGGCATCAGTAGTCATCCCATTGAAGATGTGGAGACACTACTTGATGGGCAAGCGGTTAATTGTTTACTAAGACCACAAAAGTCTCAGATATATCTTCACACATAAAGATCTAAATATAGATAATGACATTGTAATGAGTTACTCCTAGACTATGAATTTGAGACATTCTATACTCCTGGGAAGGGGAATGTAGTGGTAGATTCCCTAATCCAAAGATCGAGCTCACAACTACTGAACGAGGCTTCAGAGAAGTTAGCCTCACATCAGATATTAATTGTGGATAGAGATGAGATAGTCTACCTCCAGTCAATGGATTTTTCCCCACCACTCCTATCATAATTCAGGGAGGAGCAGCTCAGACACAACAGCTGCGAGACTACACATGCTTAGATATCCTTATCCCATGCGCCTGATGGATATTCTAATGGTGGGGAGCATGTTAACCTTTTACAGGAAATATTGTTGTACTAGTGGAGATACGATAGGAGGTTCATAGGTAGTTCCATACATCCCTCCATGGCAGTACAACTAGGAATGATGAAGATGTATCCGGACCTCTGGCATCAGTACAAGTGTCCAGGGATGATGAATGTTGTGGCAGAGTTTGTTTCTAGATGCCTCACTTGCCAACAAAGGATTTCCAAGCACCAAATACCAGTAGTCTTAAACCAACCCCTCAAGATACCAGAGCGGAAGTGGGAATGGATATAGATGGACTTCATGATATGGTTAGCACGTACGTCTAGAAGGCAAGATACCATCTGGGTTATTGTTGACCGACTCACCAAGTCGGTCCACTTCCTTGCTATTCGAGGGAAGGGTTCAGTAGAGAGCATGGGATGTCTCTATGTTATGGAGATCGTGTGACTTAATGGGGTGCCTTTGATGATATACTAAGATTGTGATGCATGTTTCACATTTTGGCTAAGGAAAATATTGAATGAGGCTTTTGGGAATAAGCTTCGCTTGAGCACAACTTCTCACCTGTAGACAGATGGTCAGACAGAGGGGACCATCCAGACCATGGATGACATGCTTCGTGCATGTGTCCTAAATTTTGGTAGTAGTTGGGAGGAACATCTACCCTTAGTGGAGTTCTTGTACAAAAACACATATCACTCAACCATTGGTATGGACCCTTTTGAGGCATTGTATAGATGACCATGCAGATCACCCTCATGCTGGACATATCCCTGAGAGCCAGTATTCATGGGCCTAGAGATGGTATGGGCTTCCACCAAAAAGGTGAAGGTCATCCAAGAGTGGATGAAGACAGAACTGAGCAGACATAAGTCCAATGATGATCGACGATGAAGAAAATTGGAGTTCCTGAAGGGGGAACACATATTCTATCATGTCTCCCCTCGATGGGGCCTAAAATGTTTTGGCAGAGGTGGAAAACTCTCACTGATGTTTATCGTACCATTCCTAATCTTAGGAGGATTTTCAAGGTGGCGTACTGCTTGGAACTGCAACTGTGGTTGTAGAGGGTGCATGACATCTTCCACATATCCCAGTTAAGAAGATACGTGCATGATCCATATCACATCATCGACCATGGTGGGGTTGAGATTGATGATGGGATGAATTTTGCAGAGTACCCAGTGGATATAGAGGATCGACAGAAGTGGATCATTCATGGGAGTTCGATACCTCTGGTGAGCGATCTATGGCAGCATGGGTATCTCCATGAGAGAACATTGGAGAAAGAGGCTCATATGCATTCAAAGTACCCCCTCTTTGTTTGTGTAGCCTTGTTTAGATTTTGGGGATTCTAATCCCTAAGGTGGGGAGAATGTAAAGACTGGAAAATTTCATGTCTTTTTTTAAATTTTTTGGGATTATTACGACTCGGCCTAAATTTTCAGAGCATCACTCTGAGGCACGGTGTGCTCGGAATTATTTTATGAACGTTTTTATGGTATGTTCAGTAACTGAGCGGGATCCATTTTCTATATTTGGAACTACTGCTCGGAATTGAAATATGAGAACACCATTGAATCCACAACATTGGGATTCGCTTAGGGGACGAATCACTTCAGCCGTAGTAGGTCGGTAGAAAAATATAGTTTTTGGGACATTCTAAAAAATAATAAAATAACATGTAATTGTTAATTTATTTTATTTTTCTCCAATGGATGAGAGGCGATGGTGGGACCAGTGACTTTTCAAGCCATTTAATTGCTTGACTCATCAACTGTGTAACTCCACCATTGTGAATTAAAAGTGGTTAATTAATTCATTTAATGAACCTCATTAATTCTTCAATTCATTACTCACCTTTCCCACTCCTAATTAAATAGATCTCGGGGTGGGGTATTTTCCTAGATTCGTCAAGTGAGGAAACTCTAGTGGAGTTCAGAAGCATCATTGACCGATGGACGATGAATGCTCAGGTGCAATGATCTGGGACTGATGAACACTGACGACTTCATCCAACACAGAAGCTCCTCCCGCTGCAACCACGAAACCTCCAACAGATCTCGAAGTAGAGGGTTTATGTTTGGTTTTGTATTAACATTATTAAAATGAGTTTATTTAAAAATTAATGTTAGATAAATATTCTACTTCTTGTTATAATGATAACGTGGAGGGTGCATGCTGAACAAGCAAGGCCAGGAACCTATGACACTCCACTCATATTGCATTCTTCAGGAACAACTTTCTTCAATATTGATGGAAACTTAAGCCACAGGGTCATATTGTGACAGCGACAGTCCAGGAGGCTCGTAGGGACAGAAGACACCAATAATAGACCACTGGATCATTTTCGGTGGACCTTGGAATGAACCACCAGCGCGCCATGCCGGAAGCTGCCAGTGGTGACCGGAGGAGGCCTGCGGCAACCAACCACATGCGGTGGGGTGGCGGAATGCCGCCGTGCGTCACTGTGGCAAGAGACGGTCGGCCCGAGCCAGCTGCACGAGATAAGAGAGGCTCCCACAGGAACTTCCAATGGCCAGTGGGAGGTGGAAAGAGGGGGAATTGGGGCCTTGTGTTGCGCCGTGTCGACTGAAGACTGTTCGGCCACTTGGACTACTGTTCCATGCATGGGTACAATGCACCACCAGATGGATGAAATGGCCCTACGTCCACGGGGATAGCTGGAGATGGTCCACCTTCTGGTTTATCAGGATGAAAAAGGGTTTGCCTAATTTTCCGGACCCGTGGCCGAGCAGGATGGACCCACCAAGCGGGCCGGACCGGACCCGCAGCCCTGCGCTGGTGGGCCGAGCCCTGCCCAGCGGGCCGGGCCAACTACGACCCGTGAACATGAACAAGATGGGCTAGTACCGATGGGGTGGGCCCAGTGAACTGGTCCAACCCATAATGGGCTAGAAATGGGTAGATATAGGTAGACCTCGGGGCCCTTTACTTCAGGCGTCCTAACCGAGTAAAACCGGGCGCAGACCCAATTAACCCGCGAATACACAAAAATCTGTAACTGACGAACCAGGTGTCTATCTTACACACGGTTGTTGGCACCGGGACCCCTTTTAGGAAGTGGTCCCTTTAGCATATTCTGGTGGAAATGATAGATCGAGGCCAGACAAAGGTGCGATCACCCCTATTTCACGAAAAGTGGTGTAACTAACTGATCGAGTGTCCTATCGACGGGATGTCTCTGGCATACAGACCCTTGTGACAAGGAATTCCTTTGAAGATACTCGAATTATGTTTTGACATAATTTGACGTGCGATATATGTTGGATCATACATGGATCCAACGAGGTCATTTTTACAGAAGTGTCCATATCTCACTGACCTTGCATCCAATCGACACGTCATCTATCACGTCGGGACCTCTGTGATGGGACCATCCCTTGGGAATGATTTTTGTGGGACTTCGTACCAATTGAAATAAGATTGATGGATTGAGGAGAAAAGTATTCCTCTTATTAGGTGTCATTCATGTGGGAATCGAGCGGCTGACTATGACATGAAGAAGTAGAGAAAGCAATACAGGTCACCACCAGCGACCAATATGGGTCAGCACCTGGGTACAATATGGGTCAGCACAAATGACCAATATGGATCACCAGTAGTGACCAATACGGGTCATATTCTAGATACCAATATGGGTAAGCATATAGTGACCTATATGGGTTAGCAGTGGAGTTACTACTGATAAGATGACCTAGCTTTATGAGAATTCATCCCTATCCCAGGAACCTTGAAGTTATACCGTAAGAGTGAGTTGTATCATTTTATTTGTTCTTCTAGATTTAGATCATGCTTTTGATATTACCTTTGTTTTATTTCTTGTGATGTTTTCCATTATGGATTACTGGTAGACATTCGGGGGTCTCGGGGTACCCTACTAAGTAGTTATACTCACTCCTACATAGGCTCTGCCTGCACGTGTGTGTATTGTGTAGACTTCTGATGCTCATGAGGATGAATTTTGAGGTTCGGGACATGGTGGATATTGGTTCCATGGGATAAGTTGAGATCCTCTTCTTCGACTTCATACTGACAGCTTCAACCCTCCAGGTAGAGCTCCAGGGTAGGTGTGATAGATGTTTACATTATTTTTAGTTTCTATGGCTTCTATTCTGGCCTAATATTTTTAGAAGACTATTTTAATATTGGTTTTACATTACTCTCATGGTTATACCTTACTTTTTTTGGTTGTTTACTTCAGTTTCCCCTTTTTAGTGCGTACATATCTCTAAGGCAATGCCTTCCCTTTTTGGGAAAAGCCTTCAGGTGCTAGTCACCAACCCCTAGCCTATGGAATGAAGGCTTAGGGTAGTCACGTCTGGGCCACATGGGACTAGTCGTGAGAGAATATTCATCTATATTTGGGATCATATACTAACCTTAATTGATGATAAATACTTACTCTTCACTAAGATGTTTGAAGGGGGTGACTGGGATTATTTATTGAACCTTTGGGGTAGTTAACTAAGAAACACTATCAACTAGGGGATGTTTCCATTTTCTTTGATAAATTAATGAATTAATATAATGTGACAAGTAGGATTCTAATGGGACCCTACCAGCATGTAACATCCCAATTTGTCAAATAATGTTGCAATTGATGAATTAATCGTATGATGAGGGTATTTACATGTGTGGATTCCATTAGGGCCTTTTTAGAAAGATGTTTACTATCATGAACTACCAAACCATAAAAAATCATGAGTCAGATTTGAGGTATCCAAATTATACCATGAGTATGATTTAGCCAAATGGTTTCTACTCAATTTTATTATTTCCCAATAATTTTATGCTTGAAGGAACTTGGTTATCCTCATAACCGCCTAGACAATGATGAGTTTTTACTAGAATGATATTAACTCTAGAGCCATTTTCATTGAAAATTTTACAAAAATTGACACCATTTATTACGTCGGATGCATACAAGGGACTGAGGTTCCCCTATATAACAATATCTT
The DNA here is from genome assembly GCA_963277665.1 of Viscum album. Taxonomy (NCBI): domain Eukaryota; kingdom Viridiplantae; phylum Streptophyta; class Magnoliopsida; order Santalales; family Viscaceae; genus Viscum; species Viscum album. Next base: position 871,625,260 of record OY728152.1, on the reverse strand, counting down.
CATATTAATATATGAAGGAGATATCTACATGGTTTTATGTAGGTTTTGTCTTTGTCAGATAGAACTTATAAATGAAAACCTCAACATCAAACTCATTAGGGATTAGTAAAGACTCTATGAGTGCATCACTAAGTTCTTTTGACAACCTCATGGAATCTAGGATCGACATTTTAGCTGATACTGAGGATAAATAAATTATTTTTTCATACATATGTTCGAAATTACTATGGTTCCCTAGGTGTGGATTCTTTTTCATAGGCCCTTTAAGGGAATGGGTATTTTTTTTAGATGGATATACCCACTAAATAGGAGTTGGAGGTGATCCTACCCTTCGTGGGTTAGGTCGGGTAGGTCTTCCAGCCTACCGAGTGTGATCTAACACCTATACACCCTATTATTATTATTATAGAGAGATAGGGTTAGAGTGTATTAGAGAATATGGAGGAATATTTTCCTTCTCCTTTCGATCTTGATGAAGATAACTTCCTTGAGTTTCTAAAACATTGATATTCCAGGTAGGGATGTGGCTATAATTCATGTTCCTACTAGGACTGAACCATACCTAATATCCTTAGCTCATATGAACACATTATCTATTTCACCAATAATACATTGGATCATGCATTCATATCCATAATCATATTCAGATAAGGGGTCCATTAAGTAGAAGAAATTAATGGAACTGAAGTTGAACTCCTCATCTGATGTGAAATTTTCCAGGATCCCTATTTATTATGGTGACTTTTGGTGGGGTGGTGATCATTGTTTTAAATAGGAGGGAATAAATTCATAGAGATTCAAATAAAAATCTGGCCTTGATGCACGTTCATCCCACCATGATTCCATCCCACCATTCTAGTCATGCTAATTTTGGAAAGGCAAGCTTTTAGAGCTCTATGGGGTCAATAACGTCAACTATGATGAAGTAGAAGTGGATGGGGCATAGTTGGTTGTTCAAACTATTCATGGAGAATACCTTTTGTTCTGATGATTGTATTTTGAGTCCTCAAACCATTAATCATGTATTCTCATCTAGTAAAAAATCTATTCAACTCACCTCCATCATTAAGTGTAGTAGGGGAAACATATGTTTCTTTTTCGAGTGGCCTTTCCAACATTACATTCTCAAAAAATACCATTTTATATAGAATGAATTTTTATAAGAATCATGCATAAATGGTGTTTCATAGTTTCTAGTGAAAGGGGAAATAATTCTACTCGACTTCAAGACCTACCTGGTCAGACCACTTTGGAACTAGATGGTGGATTAAATCTTTGGCCATAACAACTATGAAAATTCCATGAACTTGATCATATCAGAATGAGTAATTTTTTTCCCTAAATCATATAATTGATTTTTCCTGAGTCCCCTCTTCAAGTCCTATGAAGTTGAGGATTTCTATTGATTCCCAATGGTGATGTAGGGTACAATGTAGGCTTCAGAACTAGAGTAGGAATGGAGGATGGCATACGTGTGGCATATACATCCTCCACCTTTACTAATCATTTCCTTGGGACTTATGGAGTTATCTTGACATTATCATAGTTTTTTGTATGGAGTATTCCATTATTATGTAAATATAATAGAAATTATAAAACCACCTATATATTTCATTGGTATGAGTGGCATTTAAATCTTGATATTTATGTTATCTATGAAAATAATAAGTAGATATTTTGGGGGAGTTGTGAGTTATGATAGTAGGTTAGCCCTTTCCATCTTGAAATGAAATCTTAGACTCTCTCATTTTCATTCTATTTTCATTTTGAGAGGTCACTGATTGTTTTATTTTGAAATATTATTATGAACTGAAGGATGACTTTCGGATGAAGATCCATTCATACCATGATCGAACTTGCAGGAAAACTAGTGTACCAAAAAAAGGATAGTCATTGCATGTTTCACACGAAGCATCTGAGTTTCACTGGTTCTTGATGACCAGGAGCTCCCACAATGTGATCACAATGGGATGCATAGTGAATTAGATATTGTTCTAGGTCACCTGAGCCATTGATTGCTGAAAATGTAGGACTCCCTATGTTTATAGGTTGCAGGGTGCCACACACCCATTTGGTTTATGGTTTACATTCTGGTTGGATGGGTCAACACCACTCTTATATAGCATCCAATTGATCTTCCAAAGACTATATGGTGTCTATAATCCCTTGATGAGTGTTTAGTTTAATTGGATCTTGGGAAGGTGCAACAATCAAAAGGTTCTGGAGTTCCATTCCTTCCATGTTTGAGGCTGATATTCAACCAAAGGATATATTTGAGGAATTTTTAGAACATGTTCTGGTTGTATCCATAATGGAGGTAAATATTAATATCCATCCATGATTGGGTCTTGGTAAACCAATGGTCTAGGATCCATGTTTGGAGGATATAACTCCCATTATTTAATTGTTTAGATGAATCATTATTGTTGATGTACAGCTACTAGAAGTGTACATTGAGACTCTTCCCAGGGAGAATATTTGATAGGAATTCTAGCTCAGATCAAATAAGTGTTGAGTCACCTCAACCATTTCATTTCTTCCTCACACCTAGAGAATATTTCTTTGAGGGTAGAGAGATTTTCCTCATCCAGAGGAGGAGGTGAATTATATGTGGCATTTACATTATTCTTGTTTGAGATTCACAGTGGGGGAAGTACATATTTGACTATGGGAGCACCCAAATTATGGTTGATTCTATGGTTTAGAGTAGATACACCTTCTTTGTTATCTCCATGTGGAATGGGTTTCGTAGGGATCAATCCTCTCTATGATCATATTTTTTTTCATCATTTCTAGTTCTATCCTCAAGGTTAATGTAAAAGATGTTTACAAATGAATAACAAATAGTAGTCATCACACTAGATTTCAAGTGATACATTGGTTGTTTGGTCCCTTTTCTGGACCTCTCCCATCATTTTTAGGATCCTCTTCAAGATTCTTATTGAAGGGTGATTTTGAAGGAACCTATATGTTTCCTATTTATGTGTGACCCTTCTGGGAGAGATGGTTAGTAAAATAGGATGAACTCAGTGAACGTACTTCTACTCTTCCACACTAAGTAGTAAAATGTGGATTTTCATTAAGGTGAGGCTGAGGACAATGATCCCATAGCTTTGAAATATAGGGTATTTCATGTTATCTTATTATTGTTCCTCATGTAGAATTCATTATCCTAGGGATCATTTTTTGTATAAAATACTCCAAGCCATGTGGGATACGACCGATCATGTGTTGTGTGGATGTTGAAATTTTTTCTGACCTATTGATCATGAAAATCCTTCTTTTAGCATGAATCTGATACATTTTATAGTCTGCACATGATTTTCATTCATTGGAGGACATTAGTAGTTCTTCATGATTGGATTTTTTAAGTGGGAATCCTATTAAATGTTCTCATTTTCCTACATCATTAGTTTTTTATGGCTTTTTATTATCAGGATTGATGCATTTCTGACTTATTCATGGCTGGTTCATGTTGAGTGTGTCATCTTTCCTAAGTAGGTTTTTTTCATAACAGACTTCTTGGAATAATGAAATTAGTTGGTGTCATTAGTAATGGGTTTTTTGAATAGGGTATGAGGTTAAATACAAAGATCCATGTTTTCCTATCCCCAGATATGAACACCATGTGGGGCATCGAAAATTAGATGATGCAACTCATGAAATACATTGAGGCATGATAATTGGAGATCCTTTACCCACTTATCTGATTGTGGTCTCTGCATAGACAGAAGTATTCCATGACAATTTGAAAAAAAAATCTCTCCCAATATTTTGACAAGGTATTTATACACATTTTAATTCATGAATGTTTCATTTATGTGGCTGAGAGTTTTCCAAAGATTCAGAAGGTTTTTATTTGTGTATTCTTGTGATAATGTCTCTAGAATGCCAAAATAAGAAGTGAATTAGATCCAAAATATGAGGGGTATTTCATCCATGTAAAAATTTATTCTTGTGATCAATATATCCTTTTGTTCTTCTATGAAATACTACTCTATACGATCATCCCAACATGAGTGCTTATTGATGGTTTTATCACAAGTAGTGGGGATAGAGGAGGTCATGTTGGTATGGGAATGGTCCTTGGGTGGCTCAGAGGATGAGTGTTTCCCCATAAAATATTCTAGTTGAAAAGGGATATGCCTTATAATTGATATGGTATATAGAATATTTGGCCCCATATTTCCAAGCCCCTCATAATATGAGGTCTTCCTCACAATTATCTCGTCAAGGGAAGGACCTTCTCATTGAAATGAGATGTCACTATGGGGAGGACATTCATAGAAAATACTATAATAGGGAGGATTGCCTTCATAGCTGGATGTATGACTACATGGAGAATTTCTATAGTGTATACCATGGTGAGGACCTTCATGGAGGACAATATCAAGGGGAGGACCTTCTTTCTAAAATGAGACATCACTACAGGGAGGAACTTCACATTGAATTATATCATGGAGAGGACTATCATCATAGATCGATATACAACTACAAGGATAATTTCTACATCTTATACCCCAGGGAGGACCTTTTGGTTAGAAAATAGAAAGGGGATGAAATTATTGCTAAAATGATATGTCACTATGTGGGGGACCTTCACAATGAATTATACTATGGAGGGTACTACCATAATTACATGATTTCATAATGTATGTATAATTTATGCAGTGTATACCCTAGGGAAGTCCGTCATGGTGAGAAACAACAAGGGTATGGCCTTTTTACAATTTGATGTTATATATATGAGGAGGGATACAATGACACTCATCAAGAGATAGGCTCTAAGGATCTATTGGCATGTTCCCACTAAGAATTCATTCATGGTAGATGCTCTATATAAGGCTGACAGAGCATCTAGTGACAATGTTAATGGGAGGACATTCACAACTTTTTCCTCCAATAACATTATTTATAAATGGATCAGAAGAATAATGATACACCATTGATTGATGTTTTATGGCCTCATGAACTCTATCTTCCTACATAGTAGTGTTATGAGTCTGTTCTTCATTTTCCAGTCTCCTATGGTATTGTTTATTTTTAAGTTATATCATGTCAGTGGTTGGGAACGATTTTTATGAGTGATGGCCTTCTCATATGGGTGTCTGTTCAAGTGGATCCTATGATGCTATTAGGATGTGCTGGTAATATTAAAAATTATAATAGGGATATATGTATACCTAGGAGAAACGACCGAAGTGGACTGGTGTCCCCCAATTTGAAAAGGTATTTTTTCCTAATCCTATTGTCCATTTATCATGGAATATTTCCGAAGACTCTCCTGGATAGGACTAAGGATACATGTCTACTACTAAGTGACCACCCCATTAGGTGGATGAGTGACCCCACTTGAGGAGGTGGGGTTTTGGGCCGGAATCCTAGATATTTTTATAGGAATTATTATATCTCTATAAGGAAGTAATATATGGTTAGGGATTTATATCTGACCCTCAATATTTTATAAGATGTGTTGAGTGATTTCCTTTGTTGTAATGGTAATATATGACCAATTTATTGTTATAGAAGCAATATGTGTCTACTCAAGTCTTCCATCTCATACCATTAAGTATTTCAAATCTTCTTATATAGGGGTAGAGGTATGAGTCGACACCAAATTCACAAATAGTATATTCTATTTTCTTTCCCTAATTTTTAATGTATTTTCATTACAGGCTTCTTGTTAATGGATAAGAATTTGCATCTAATCATATTTATGTACCATATTTGGATGAAATTCTTTATGTTAATCCGTAGGAATTTACATCTTCTCATAGTTAGTTTACATTATATTTACCTGGTAGGATTGATTTTTATTAGAAGGGATTTTTTTCCCATAGTTTTCCACCGTATTTTTCTAACAGGATTGATATAAATGAGAAAGGATTGGTGTGAGCTCCTAGTTTTTTGTCGTATTTGGCCGATGGGATTCACTTTCATTATCAGATATATGTGTATGCCTATAATTTTATTCTACATTTTCATGGAGTTAATGATGTGAATGTATATGAATTTTCATTTTCTTGGGGCTTGAAATCATATTTTACTAACAATATTGATAAGAGTGATTAGGTATATACATATGACTACAGGTTTCTACCATGTTAACATGGAATTATTCTTTAGAAGGAATAAATAAAATGGCCTACTCCTGATTGTTTTAATGTGACCATTTTCTAGCCGACCTGGGGACCTGGGTCCATTTTACAACATATGGGGTCCATGGGGAGTTATTCTATACACGGTGAGGATATTGTGCCACTTGGAATTCACATCAAAAATTACTAGTAGGGGACCTTGGGTGGGACCCCTATGCTATTAGGATCAATTTTTTGGTGGTTACTTCATCAGCCTCCCAAAATTAAGGGAGGAACTCATTATCCTGTTCTAGGGAAAAGATCCAAAAATATTTTTAGATGGTTATTTGGGTCTTCTGGTTCGGTACCACTGACCAACACTAGGTGGAAGACTGGTAGGGCTTCATGGACTGGAGGGCATGTTGGGCTACCTCCAGGGTTAGGAGAGTACCATTTGGGTGGTACTCTTGAACCAATTCATTTGAAACCTAGCATTGAAGATATAGGGTAGGAGATGGGATCCACGATTTGGTTGAGGACCCGACATATGTAGTGGATGATTAGTGCATCTATGAGAACTGGTGAGATTCCATTGGATTGAATATTATTCTAGGGGATAGTTCTTATAATATATGTGAAAAATACAGACAAAAAACCCTCTCAAAGTAGCATCTCATGAACACATGCATAATTAATTGCCTCATTTGTCCCACATTTATTTTGGATGTTAAAGGGGCCTAATGCGAGGTAACACCGCCACTTTGGATAAAGATTCACATCATGGTGACCAATTTATTTTGAATAAAATTTTGTTGCTGATGATTTATTAATGGGGGAAATGTTTTTATAAAAAATTATGTTGGGTTTACTACTTACAAACGGTATCCAATGTTTTTTGTTCGTGGTTCCGGAAACACCCAACACATCACATATCAATGACTACTCATATATCTTCATTGGAAAAGCAGGCATTAAATGTGTAACATGGTGTACAAAACGTAGAAAATCACATTGGTTAAGAGGATGGTAGATCAGGTTCGTCAGACCATATTTTTGGGTACAATTTCATATTCTACTACACTCTTATAGAGTATATATATATTTGTGAATCCTTTGTTCATTCTGAAGTACATATTATACAGATCATTCTAAGGTAACAGTCAATTATGAACATAAATGCATCCAGAATCATATTTATGTATCTGAATCTCACCATTGACAGTGATATATTTTCATATATGAGTTTCTCCACCAATAGTACCATTTAATGAAAAAATAGGAGATTATATTGTCATTTATTAGGACAATTATGGTTTTAATCTATGGGTGAGGCACTCAAGAGTTTACTATCTTCTAGGGACCCAATAGTTGTTTTTTTGTCATGATCGAAACCATAAGATGGGATTCATATGTATCATCAATATAGGAATCATAAACCATGTAGTTCGACACCACTTAATAGGATGAATCACCTTTTATGGTGTTGTGGCTTGGAGAAAACCAAGAAGTCTAAGGCCATGCGGTTGGGATGTCTAGGGGAAAGGTTCCATGTATAATTTTGGTGCGGAAATTAGTCTGATGTGGCTCGTGGGATCCGGATGGGATGTGGTCTCTGAGGTGGATATCACCCTACCAAAAATGTGGCCATAGAAAAATATCGTGAATTTGGGTGTTGGGTTTGGACCTCAGGGAGTCTTACTACACATCCATGATAGTTGAAAATAAAATCCCACATAGTTCAGTATGGGTTCGGGATTACACCTTTTTGTAGGCCCATAGGGATACTCTACATTGGTAATATGACCCATTGAACATTGAGCCATATATTCGGGGCTTGTACCATATAATATTCCCATTTGATTGGGGATTAAAACTTATAAGAGTCCCATGTGGCTTGGATATGATTGGGTATTACACCTTATAGGAGGCCCATGGTGTGAATATTGTTGGGGATTACACCTTATAGGAATCCCAAGGAGGATTGGTTTAATACAGATGCCATAACGTCCACTATCCACTAAGACCATATGAGTCATGCTCAGTGTGAGAAACAATAGAGAGCAGTGGATTTGAATAACACATGATCACTTCATCCACTAGTTGAAGAAATATGGGCCCAAAGAGAGAGGGAATGGATGTTGAATTTCACCTATCCTCACTAGTTTTAGTACCCTAGGGATGTGAATGGGAGAAATAGTGTCCCCTCTCACTAGAAAGAATAGGAAATTACTCTAGGAGGGATTCCCTACATTTTCTTGTGGAGGAGGGGAATGTCTAACATTGCCCCCGTAGATAGGAAAGGAAAATGGTTCCCCTCAATCCCTAAAATGGGTAGGTTCTTGTGATCACCTATGAGGCCATGTGACGTTCCACGGCCGGGACCCCAATTACCCTGAGAATGTACACTAGACGACATTATGAGGTTCTGCCTTGTGATGGAGGCTACCATCACAAATCCTCTTACCATGGGTATGTAGACATGAGAGGGAACACTAATGTACCTGATTATTTGATCATACATATCAGGTGGCTTTGGAAGATTCCTTGTCCTGATTCCGTTAGAAATGTTCATTGAGGGGCCAAAGTGGGGCCAGATGATATGGTCGAAGGGAGTTATGGGTGGGGAATATTAAAATACTTTAGTATGCCACATTCCACATAGTAGGTTATTATGTAAGATAGGGTTCCCTCCGCATAGTTTGTTGCTACGCGGGTGATTGTCCCGTCCACATAAAATTATGCAATGAAGATCATGGTTCTGATTTTCTTGCATGTTGTTACACTGGTCTAGGTTCCTCCCATGTTTCATTTGGATATGTGGGATCATGTTCCTCACTAATGACAATGTTATATATAGATAAGGGTTCCATACACATATAATTTATCGATGTGGGGTGCTGGTATGTGAAGGGTTCATACATTTATGCCCCACAAAATAGTATCCTCAATGGTTTTTATGTTTGCAGATGACTGGATGTTTTTTATTTCCTCTATAATTCTCTGCAGTAGGTTTAGATGTTGGGAAGAAAAAGTTCACTCCCAATTAAATTTTGTGGATCTTATTTTACACATACTTTTCATCACTCGTCTCTTATTTCTGCCTTTTTCCCATGTCCCCTCATTGGTATTTTAGAAAAGAATAGAGGGACCAGTACCAGTATGGGAGATTTTCTACAATGGTCTAGATATCTTCTTTTGTATGAGCCCATGGAGGGAGCCCTGGCCTGTAAACAATATCCTTTATTGCAGGCAGTCATTCATGGGGGTTTAAATCACCATCTGACCTTGGAAATGACATGGTTTCTTTTGCAGGTTTGGGAAGTTTGATATCATCTCTTGAAGGATTTAGTTCATCAGGTAGGGTTATTCATGCAGGTGGAAATCATCGATCAGTCCAATAAATGAATTTATTTTGTTTGTGGGTGCCAACAGGGTTGTCTCATCTAGAGAACAATTTTCTTCACGGGGTGATTCGTGAAGAGGCAAAGCACCAAGAAGAGCAGTGGTCTACATAGGGATTTTTACTATGTAGACTCAAACCATCATTTGTGGCTTCATCCATTTTGAATCTTTTCCTCCAAATTCTTTTTATGGGTTTCTATCTTCCCTTTTCAATTTTTTGTAATTCTCTCTTTCTTGTATGTGTAATTTTTTGGACCCAACAAACCCTTAAAAACAATTACAACACTCTAAAACCACAAAAAATAAAATACCCTAAAACACTAATTACCCTAAAAACGTATCAAATGAGAAAACTCAAAAAACCCCTAAAACACCAAAAAAACACTTAAAATCCCGAAAAGACTCCAAAAACCCAAAAAACCCTAAAATACCCTAAAACCCATAAAAATCAGAAAAGTCCCTAAACCCCACCACAAATATCGCTAAAAGTCCCTAAACCCTTAAAACCCCTAAAAGAAACTAAAATCCCTAAACTCCTTGAAAGACCATAACATACACGAAAACCCCTAAAATACTCATAAAATCCCAAAAACCCTGAAGAAACATAAATTCCCCCAGAATCCTAAAAGGCATTTAAAACCCTAAAAATCTAAAATACCCTAAATTACATAAAGGATCCAAAAACCCTGAAACCCCAAAATACTCTAAAGGTCCCTTAAAACCATAAAGGTACATTAAAACACAAAAAAAACCTATGGTACCCTAAAAAACATAAAGTAAGCAAAAAAACCATAAACACCCTAAAGGTCACTAAAAACCCTAAAAACACTAAAAGAACTTACGACCCCAAAAAACAAAAAAAAAACACCATTAAAATCATAAAAATACCAATACATAAAAAAACCACTAAAACCCCAAAAGATCACAAAACCCTAAAAACCCAATAACCCCTAAAATCATTAAAAACACTATAAGACCCTAAAACCGAAATGGAAATAAAAGATCTAGAACCAAAAAACAACAAAACTTTTAAAGACCCTAAAAATAGTTAAAAACCCTTAAATCCCTAAAAACACTAACGAAGCAAAAAACCCTAAAACCATTAAAAACCCTAAATCCTCAAAAAAACAATAAAAACAATAAATACCCATTATTCATTAAATACCCAGAAACCATTAAAACCATAAAAAAAATCCTAAAACCTCTAAAATATATAAAATCCCTAAGAACCTCAAAACCCCAAAAATTCTAAAATGCTGAGAAAACCACAACAAAACACATAAATCTAAAAAAACCCTAAACCCTTAAAAACCATAAAAAAAGTAAAATATATAAAAACTATAAAGAACAAAAAAATCCAATAAAACCATATAAACCCGTACAAAGCTATTTAACCCACAAAAAACATTAAACCCCATAAGAACCCTAAAATCCCAAAAATCCTAGACCCAAAAAACACATGAAAATTCATTAACAACCAAAAAAACCCTAAAACCCTTAAAAAACCTAAATATCCCAAAAATCCCAAAACCCCTAAAATTCATTAAAAATCCTAAAAACCCCTAAGTGACCCTATACACCAAAAATTCCCTAAAATACAAAAAAAAATTAATAAAATACCTAAACAACCCTAAAAATACAATAAAACCACCAAAAGTGTCATAAAACCCATTAAACACACCAACCCCCTAAAATACCTAAAACCAATAAAAATTTCAAATAAAAAATAAAATACTAAAGAAACATAACATCCCTAAAACCCTAAAACAATATAATAACCCCTAAAACACTAAAACCCCTAAAAATATAAAAAAACATTAAGTCATAAAAACCATACATAACCCATAAATCCTCAATTAATCCTCAAAACATAAAAAACATAAAAATACACTAAAAGAACCAACAAATTCTAAAAACCTAAAATCCCCTTAAAACCCAAAAAGCCATAAAACCCATACAACCCCTAAAAACCCTAAAACTCCTAAGGAAACACTAAAACCATAAAAAGACACTTACAAAAATTAAAAACCATAAACCGTAAAAAATATAAAAACCCAAAAAAACCATAAAAACACATCAAACCCGAAATCATCCATAAAAACACGAAAACAACCAAAAAATTCAAAAAAAAACTAAAACCCCTTTTAATCCTAAATTCCATCGAGAACCTAAAAACTCATAGAATCCCAAAAACCCCTCAAAAACACAAAAAACCCCAAAAAACCAAAAATAAAAAAATACTTTAATAATCCTAAAAAACACAAAAACCTCTAAAAACCATAAAAACTCAAACACCCTTAAAACCCCTAAAAACTCATAAAAATCATAAAACACCAAAAAACCAAAAATCAAATACCGTAAACAAAATAATACTAAAAACAAAACACTAAACCCCATACCATAGGTCTGAAACCCTAAAAAACCCTAAATCCTATACCCAACGCCATAATCCCTAAAACCTACACCCAAAACCCAATACCCTAAACCTTGAACCCTAACTTCTATATAGTACACCCTATAGTATACAACCTCAAAACTAAACCTTACACCCCCAACCTTATTCAATACACCCTAAACCCAAAACCCCACACCCAAATCCCACAGCACAAAACCATAATCATAAACCTTATACCCTAAACCGTAAACCCTATACCCTAAACCATGAACCCTAAACCCTGAACCCTAAACCCCAAAACACAATGACTATTCCCTCCACCCAAAACCATGCAGCATAAAAATAGTACCCTATACCCATAACCCAAAACTTTGAAACATGAACCCTATAACCTACACTCTACAATTTAAATCCTAAACCCTAAGCCTTATACCATACACGATGAAACCTACACATAAAACCATATACCCTACACCCAAAATACTAAATCCCACACAAAAAACCATATACCATTCACCCTAAACCTTAAAACAAATTCCCAAAATCATATATCGTACACCCTAAACCATAAACCCTACAGCTTAAACCCTATATCGTTCACCAAAATCTCAAAACCATACACCCTAAACCGTATACCCTACACTGTAAAACCAAAACCTTACATCCTAAACCCTATACTCTACACCATATGCATGAAATCCTACACCCTAAACCTTATACCTAACACCCAAAACACTAATCTATAAACCCTACACCCTATGCCCTAAAAGATAAACAGTACACCCTAAACCCTTTACCATGCACCCAACACCGAAAACCCAAAACCCCACACCCTAAAACCTATACCACACCCTTATACCCTAAACGATACATCCCAAATACTATACTCTACTCAATTTTCCCTAAACCCTACACCTTAAAAGTTATGCTTATTACCCTAAACGCTGAACCCCACCCCCTAAAACCTAATCCCTAAACCCTAATTCCAACCCCCTAAACCGAAAACCATAAATAATATAGGCTAAACCCTATAACATATACCTAAAACCATAAACTCTAAACCATGAACCATTTTCCCAACACCCTAAAACCAATAACTTCATCACAATCCAAAAACTCTAAAAAAACCCTAATGTAATAAAAAATCCATAAAAAAATTAAATCCCAAATAAACCCAAAAAAATCTAAAAACCATGAATCACTAACAACTGTAAAATCCTAAAAAACCAAAATAATATGATCAAATAGCAGGAAAACCTCAAAAAAACCTTAAGAACCCTAATAAAACTCGAAAATAGGGCAACACACCAAAAAAACCGAAAACCCTCAAAAGCCCTAAAAACTTCTTAAAATAATAAAAAACCATAAATAATCCCTAAAAACCCTAAAACACTAAAACATCCCTAGAATGAATATAACATCATTAATCACCCTATGAAACCAATATACCCTTTAAAACCCTTAAGAAATCTATGAAACCTGAAAACTATAAAAACCTTGAAAACCCAAAAAACCCATATATGATCTAGAAAACCCTAAAACCCCTAAAAACACTACAATAAAAAAACCCAAACCCCCTAGAAACCCTAAAAATCATCTAAACCCTAAAAGAACCTTAAAACCCCAATCCCCATAGAAGAACCAAAAACCCCCCTAATGCCACTAAAACACCATAAAATCCCTAAAACCGAAAGAAACACAAAAATTCATTAATACACTCAAAACATTTTAAACAATAAATCTATTAAAATTCCTAAAAACCTAACCCACCTGCCCACCATAAATGACCCTAAAAAGCCTAAAGGGGAGAAACAATTATTAAAATCCATAAACCCCCGAACAAAACCTAAATGACCCTAAAAACCATAAAAACCCTAAACCCCCAAAAAACATTAAGAAACCATAAACATTAAAATTCCCTAAAACCCCAAAAACTACCTAAATACCATCAATACATTTAATACCATAAGAACCATAAATCCTTAAAATCCCAGAAAACTATAAAATTGATAAAATAACCTATAAGAATCCCTAAAATCCCCTAGAAACCTCTAAAACCATTAAAACCCTAAAAACATAAACCCCTAAAATCTTATAAAACCAAAAAACACCAAATCCCTAAACCCCCCCCCCCCCCCCCGAAACATTTAAATACCTGCAAAACCCAAAAACAAAAAACCCTTAAAAACGAAATTCCCGTAAAAAACCCTAAAAATATTACAACCCCATAAAATCCCTAAACCCCTAAACCACATAAAAACAACTAAAAAACTCCTTAAAATCCTAAAAAACCCCAAAAATCCCATGAAAAGAATGAAAAAACACTAAAAATCCTAAAACCATAAAAAGTACAAAAAACCCTAAAACCCCTAACTAAACCACAAAAACCCTAAAAATATTAAAAAACCTATAACTCCTCAAAACCATCAAAAAATCCTAAAACCCCAAAAAAACCCTAAATATACTAAGCCCAAAAAAATCCTAAATTTCATAAAACACGTAAAAACATCCAAAAACCCTGAACCCCCTAAATACCCTAAAACCCCTAAAAACCATAAAATCACATAAAAGATCCTAAAACCACAAAAAACAATTAATATACCTAAACCCACCCAAAAAAGTCCCTCAAACCCCATAAAATGACCTAAATACCCCAATAGAACGCTAAAAGACCCTAAAACCACTCAAACAGCATAACAATCCTTAAAAACCCTAACATAAAAATATACCAATAACCATAAAAACACCATAAGATCCCAAAAAACCATAAACCCCTTGAAACCCTCTAAAAACACTAAAAACAACTAAAAATTAAAAAAAAACCTAAAATCCCTAAAAACCCCCTAAACACAAACCACTAAAAACCCCTAAAATCCATAAAAATCCCTAAAACACTAAACCCTAAAACCCAAAAAACCCAAAAAAACCCCACAAACCCTTAAAAACCATAAATTACCCTAAATAACAATATAATACTTAAAATACACTAATTACTCTAAACACCAAAAAATCATTGAAAACAATAAAATTCATAAAAATGCTAAAAACACTAAAAAACCAAAACAAACCCTCAAAACCATAAATCCCTAAAAATCCTAAATCCAATAAATACATACAACCAACAAATACTTGAAAAACTATTAAAACCCTTGAATCATCTAAAAACACTAAAAACTGCTACAAACATAAAAAATCATAAAGAACCCTTAATCTCAAAAAAACCAAAATAACCCTAAAACTCCCTTAAAACCATAAAAACTAAAAAAATACCTAAAAAAATAAACTCCATAAAGAAATTAAAAACAATAAAAAACTATAGAACCCAAAAAATCCTGAAAATTTGATAAAAATATCAAAACTAGAAAACCCCTAAAAATGATTAAAAAAAATATAAACCCTCAAAACCATAAAAATCCCTATAAAACCATAAATGCCTTCAAAACCTACAAAACCATTAAAAATTAAAAAAAACCTAAAATGACTTTAAAACCGATAATGACCCTAAAAACTATAAAAAAACCAAAAATACACTAAATCCTCTAGAAAGACCTGATGAATCATAAAAACTATAACGAACCCAAAAACCCTAAGAACCTTAGAGACCCTAAAATGACCCTAAATAACATTAAAACGCCAAATGACTCTAAAAACCATAAAACACAATAATAACATAAAAGACCATAAAAAGTACTCTAAAACCTTAAAACTCTAAAAGACCATTAAAACCCTAAAACCCCTAAAAGACCCAAAAAACCCCAAAAATAATTAAAGAACCCTAAAAAATCTAAAAACAAAAAAATCACCCAAAGACCCCAAAATACTAAAAAAAACCTGAGGGACCCTAAAAAATATTAAAAACCCACAAATGACCATAAAAACCCTAATTGACCAAAAAAACTATAAAATTCCCTTAAATCCCAAAAACAAATATTAAAACCCATCAAACCACCAAACCCCCTATAAACAAAAAAGAGACTAAAAAATAATAAAATTCCCAAGAAAACAATAACAACCCAAAGAGAACCTAAAAACCCTATAACTCCTAAATGCTAAAAAACCATAAAAACCCTAAAATAGTAATAAACCTTAAAATCCCTAAAATCCAAAAATACCCTAAAACCCCAAAAACCACTAAAAACCAACATAAGACAATAAAACACTATAAAATCCCAAAAACCCAAAGAAACCCTTGAAATCTCCTAAAAACCGAAAAAAACTAAAACCCCTAAACTGCCCAAATAACACTAAAAATATTTAAAAATCTAAAAAAACCAAACCACCCCCCCCCCAAGAAAAAATCCCATGAAACCTATCCCCCAACCCGTTAAAAAACCTTAAAACCACAAAGAAACCATAAAACTACTAAAAACCCTAACCCCACACCCCAATCCAAAACAAAATCCTAAAAATCCCTAGAACCCCAAATATAATAAAAACACTAAAACCATAAAAACCCTTAAAAAACCCATAAATTTCATAAAAACCCAAAAAATCCCAAACAATACTAAAAACAATAAAACCCAAAAACTGATTAAACCCCCTAAAAACCATCAAAACTCCTAAATTTATTTTAATACCATAAACTCTAAAAGATCGTAACAATACAAAAAATTATAGAAAATTAAGAAACAAAAAAATCTAAATGGCCCTAAAAATATACAAACACTAAAATACCCTTAAAACCCCTTAAACACCCTACTAACCTAAAAACAAAAAAACACCTAAAAACACAAAAACCATAAAGACACCTAAAACACCAAAATACAATAAAATTACTCAAACCCATAAAAACACGAAAATAAACTTGAAACCCCAAAACCCGTATAAATCAGAAAATACACTAAAACGTGTTTAAAACCCCTAAAAACCTAAAAAACATAAAAAACCACAATCACCCAAAAAACCCAAAAAGCCACAAAATACAAAAAGGAATATGTAAATAACCAAAACCCATAAGAAACCATTAAAAACATAAAAACCCATAAAATTCAAAAAAACAATGACGAACTCCTAATGATCCTATGAAAACCATAAAAATCCCTAAAAAAATTAAAACCCTAAAACCCATAAAAACCCTAAAAACCATAAAACACCCTAAATTATGAAAACACCAAAAAACTCCAACAAACCAAAAAAATCATAAACCCTAAAGAAAACCTAAAAACCCTAAAATAAACTATGAAAAAAAAACAAAGAACTTAAAACTCTAAAAAACACCAAAAAACATAGAATCCCAAAAAAACCCCAAAAATCCAAAACAAAACATGAAAAACCCTACAACCCTAAGAATCCTAAAAACACTAAAAACCCATATACCCCTAAAAACAAGAAAAAAAACCTAAACCAAATCATATACGTGATACGATACACCCTACACCATAAAAATTATACCCCAAATCATAAGCCCTAATGAAAAAACCTTAAAACCAATACCAAACACGATAAACACAAAACCATATTCCCCACAAATCAGACAATAAAACCTGCACCCTGAACCATATACCCAAAACCATAATCCATAAATTCTACATGATAAACTCTATACCATAACATATAAATAGTAAACCATACACCCGTATCCTTAAACCCGACACCAATGTCCTAACCACGAAAACCTACATTTTAAACCCCAAACCCTACACCCAATAAACTAAACCCTACACCCAAAACCTTATACCCTACACCAAAAGCCCTCAACCCTACACACAAAATCATATACCTTGTACCATAAATCCTAACCCCTACACCATAAAACCTATTCCTTACACCATAAACCAAAAACCCTACACCCTAAACACTATATGTAACACCCTTACCCTTAAGCATAAACGGAACACCCTAAACCCTAACCCAACACCCAAAACCATTTAACCTACAAAAAAAACCTTTACCCAACACCCTAAACCCAATACCATAAACCCAAAACCATACGCCCTAAACCATAAATCCTACACCCTAAACCATAAACCCTTCACACGAAACCATATACACTAAACCCTAAACCCTAAAACCACATTCCAAAACCCAATACACTACAGCATATACCATATACCCCAAACCCTATTCCATACACCCTAAACCCTATACTGTAAACCCGAAACCCAACACTCTAAACCCTATATCCGACACCCTAAACCATAATCACTTCACTTTAATCCTTAGACCCAACAACATAAACCATATACCCAAATGATAGATCCTTAAACCTAGACCCTAAACCCAATATAATACTGGATAAACCCTAAACAATACACCATATGACCTAAACCATAAACCATAAACCCAACAACTTAGACCCTATACCCTACACTCAAAACCGTAAACCATTCACCTCTAACCCTATACCCTACACACTAAACCCTATACCATACACACTAAACCCTAATCCCTACACCAAAAAAATGAAAACCCTATACCCAATACCCTATACCCAACACCGTAAACCTCATACCTTAAACATTAAACCCTATACCCCACACCCTATACCATATACCCAAAACCCAAAACTCTAAAAAATAAAAGTACTAAAAAATCAGAAACCCACTAAAAATGCTAAAAAAACCCTAAGAAAATATGATATACCCTAAAACCTATACCCTACCGCTAATAACCTAAAACCTTACACAAAAAACAATGAAAACAAAAAAACAAAAAAAATACATAAAATCCAAAAAACAATAAAACCCCCATAAATCATTAAAAACCCTAAAACATTATAAAACCCAAAAATGATAAAAAATATAAAACCCCAAAAATACTAAAAACCAAAACCCTAAAAATAATTAAAAACCCAATGAAAAACAAATGATCTATTTGAAAACTCATAAAAAATATAAATAAATAAACCCCAAACCCCCATAGAAATATTAAAATCCCTAAAACACTAAAAACCCTAAAACCCAATTTAAAACTCCAGAAAATTATAAACCCAAGAAATTAAAAAAACTTCCTTAAAAACACTATAAACTCATAAAATCCTAAAACCCTAAAAATAATTAAAACCCTAAATCCCTAAAAACACTAAAACCCCAAAAGCCTAAAAACCCATAAAACCCCAAAAAACACAAAAAAAAACAAAAAACACCAAAAACTCTTAAAAACCATGTAAACTATAATGTACCCAAAAAATTGGAAAAAATATAAATCCCCTAAAAACATATAGAAACCCCAATAAACTGTAAACCCCTAAAAGACCCAAAATATCGTAAAACCCGAAAAGTTCCAAAAAATCCCCATAAATAGAAGATCATAAAACTCCTAAAAACAAAAAACCTATTAAATACCCTAAACCCATAAAAGACTACAAAAAACATAAAACCTGAAAAGGACCCTAAAACTATATAAAATCACCAAAACACTCAATTCCCTTATAGGATTGTAAAAAATCCAAAAAACCCTAAAAGACCCTTAAATCACTAATAATACCTAATAACACTAAAAACCTTGAAAACACTAAAGGAACCTAGAAGACACTACAGTGCCCTGAAAACCCAAAAACCCAAAAGGAACAATAAACCCTTAAATCCTCTAAAGGACCCAATAACCCATAAAACCAAATATATAATAAAAACATAAAACCCATAAGTCCCCAGAAATCCCTTAAACCCCCCAAAAGATAATATAAAACCCTCAATAATCTTAAAAACCCCAAATACCCCAAAATACCATAAATCCCCTAAACCCCCGAAAAATCCTAAAAACCTAAATTACCCTAAAAATATTAATAGTCCCTCAAACTGTAAAGCCCATAAAAATACATAAAAACCATAAAAGATCCAAAAAAACCGTAAAAACGCATAGAAACCCTAAAATACCATAAAAATAATTAAAATCTATGAAAAATTTAAAAACCACTAAATATCATAAAACCATTAAAAACCCTAACAAACATAAAATCCATAAAAACCATTAAAAATGCTAAAAACCTTCTAAATCCAAAAAAGGACCCTACAAACCAATAAAACACTAAAGGACAAAAGAAACCCTTTAAACAATAAATTATACCCAATAACCATAAAAAATAAAAAACCCATAAATTTCTTGAAACCACCTAAAGGCCCAAAAGATATGAAAACCTTTGAATTACCCTAAAACACTAAAAACAATAAAAGACAATAAAATTCCATAATAACCCAAAAAACCATAAAGACCGTAAGAAACCCTAAAACCATAAAAACCCACAACATTCATATAAAACCTTCAATAAATCATAAAAACATCTAAAAAATATAAAAAACCTAAAACCCTATTAACCCTAAAAAACTCTTAAGCCCCCTAAAAATCATTAAAAACCCAAAAAATGCTAAAAATGATAAAATCCTTAAAATCGTAAAATACCAAAAAACTATAAAAATACTAAAAACCCCTAAAACCCTAAATAATATAAAACATGTAAGAAATCATACCCCCCACAAAAAACTAAAATCCCATTAAACCCTAAAATAGATGAAAAATACTTAAAACCATTGAAAATCCCATGAAAACCCCATAAAATAGAAACCCCCAACCCTAAAACCCCCAAAACCGTGAAATTCCCAAAAACACTAACAAACCATAAAACCCAAAAACCCAAAAAACCCCTAAAAATTGTAATTCCAAAAAACTGACAAAAAAATCATAAAAACAAAAAAAACAATTAATAATATAAAAAAACAAAAAACCATTAAAACACTAAATCCCTATAAAACCCAAAAAACCCCTGAATACTCATAAAACCAAAAAAAATCATAAAACTCCTAAAATAACTAAAATCCATAAATATTCCTATAAACCATAAAACCCCAGAACCCCTAAAACTCTTAAATACCCTAAAGGGATAACCCCACTAAAATACCTAAAACCAAAAAAACTCCTTAATACCCTTAAAACTCTTAAAAACTCTAAAAAAATTCGAAATCCCTAAAGCACCTAAAAATCCATAAAATACTAAAAACCCTAAAAACAATAAAAAACCTAAAAAACCATAAAAACACCTAAAAGGCCATAAAAACCATAAAACCCCTTAATCCCCCTAAAACACTAAAAACCCTAAAATCCATAATAATAAAAAAGAACCCAAATAATTCTATTAATACCCTAAAAGACCTTAAAACCCCTAAAACACCCTAAAAATTCAAAAAAAAACCTAATATTAATTAGAACACCACAAACCCTAAAACACCCTAAAACACTAGAAATTCGTAAAATAGTTAAAAACCCCAACAACCATAAATTTATCCTAAAACCAAAAGAATCCAAAAAACTATAAATCCTAAAACCTTAAAAGCCCACTAAAAACACTAAAAACCCTAAAACCCCTTTAAATAGATAAAAACATACGAAGACCCCTAAAATCCAAAATAACTATAAAAAACATAAACATCCTAAAAAATATGTAATAACCCTAAACAAGCATAAAATCCCTAAATATCCCTAAAAACCAGAAAAAATTTTAAAAACCCTAGTAAACCTAAATATCCTAAAAACCCTAAAATCCCTGGATTGGTTGTGTTTTTTGGTAATGCTGTTGTGGGCTGGTTGCTATTTGGCTTGAATGCGATGAAGTTTGCCGGTTGGAATTTGGTGTTCTTGGTTCTGTGTTGCTTGCGGTGGAACTTCTTGGTGAGGAGGTGATGGATGCTGGATTTTGTGATAATGGATGATGGTTGTTGCATGGATGTGAGATCTGGTTTTTGGCTTTTGTGTGTTTCTGGTGCTGATGGTTATGTGCTGCTGGTGGTGGATTGTTTTGGTGAGAAGTTGCTGGATGCTGGTATTTGTGAGGTTGGAAGCTGGTCATTTCTTGGTAGCAAGTTGTTGGATGCTAGATACAGCTGGATGAGAATGTTAGTTGTTGTTTGGACCTTGGTGTGCTTGCTTGATTATTTTTTTATTTTACTTTTTTTGGCGTGGGTTGTAAGGGGTATTTGGGTGCGGGTTGTTTGACCCCACCACTCACTTGTCTATTGTGTTTTTGTGTATTTTTCTAATAAATTTTGGTGGGAGTCAGGAATAGCCTAGCCTCAAGCCTTCCTTGCCCAAAAAGACCCTAAAATTCATAAAATCCCAAAAATACCTTATAACCTGCACAAAAACCCTACACGATAAACCCTAAACCCACCAACCTAAACCCGAGATAGTACACCCTAAACCATATTCCCAACACTATAAACCCTAAATTAGTCACCCTAAAACCTAAAACTTAAATCCTAAATCCTATACCCTAAAAAATCTACCATGCACACTAAACCATAAACCCTTTAGCATAGACCCTATACCCCACACCCTAAATCATAAACACTACACCTGGAACTCCATACCCTACACCCTAAGCCTAAACCCCACACCCTAAACCCTATCCCAACATGTTAAACCCTAAACACAACCCCTACACCCTATACCCAACACACTAATCCATATACCCTACACCATAAATCCAATACCCTAAACCCAAATCCCTATACCTAAAACTACAAACCCTAAACCATAAAACACTAAAACAACCCTACAATGTGAATAATAATAATAATAAAACCATTAAATCCCAAAAAAACAATTAAAAACATTAAGAACCCTAAATCCCATCAAAACACCTAAAACCCCTAAAAACGCTAAAAACAATAAAATCCATAAAAACACAAAAACCCACTAAAAAATAAAAAAACCCTATATTAATTTAAAAATATAAAAACCGAAAAAATACCCTAAAACCCCAAATAAAATCATAAAAACCCTAAAACTTGCTAAAACATTAAAAACTACTTCAAAACCCAAAAAACCACAAAATCCCAAAAAAACCCTACAAACATCTAAAACACTTAAAACTGCAAAAAAATTATAAATCACTATGAAATCTTATAAAACCTTAGAAACAAAAAAGAACCCTAAAACAACCCTAAACCACATTAATTGACACCAAAACCTCTCAAAACACTAATATAACTAAAAGAACCCTAAAACCCTGAAAACCTAAGGAACTATAAAAAACCTAAGTACCCATAAAACCCTATGTACCCTTAAATCCCTAAAAAACCCAAACCAATAAAAACCCTGAAAACCTTGGAAACCGGAAAAATCCCATTAAAACCGTAATAATGTCTAAAAATATAAAACTATTAAAACCCCTAAAACTCTAAACCCCTAAATACCATAAAACCCCACTAAAACCACTAAAAACCCCAAAACCTAAAAAATAACCAAAATCACAAAAACTCTAAGAATTACTAAAAACTCATAAACCCCAAAAGACCCTAAATACCCAAGTAAACTTGTAAAATTCCCTAAAAGATCCTAAAGACCCTTAAACACCCAAAACCCTAAAAACATTTATACCCCCTAAAATCTCTATAAACGTTAAAACCCTTAAGACCTCTAAAAATCATAGAAAATCCCCGAAAACCATTAATCCCTAAACCCCTAAAGGCTATAAAAACCCTAAAAAAATTCCAGAAAATCTAAAAACTCAAAAAACCGTAAAAACCCAACCCCCCAATCACTAAAAACCATAAAACCCCAAATTAAGCCCTGCAAACCAATTAAAACCTACCCCACCCCCCATTACAAAAAAAACCTAAAAACCATAGAATCCCCTAAAAACATTAAAAACCCCACAAAACCCCAAAAAATGATGAAGTCCCTATGAAATGGTAAAAAAACCATAAAACCCTTTAAAACTCCAAACCCTAGAAAACATAAAAACCCTAACGAATTCATAAATCTAAAAAAAACAAAAAAAATAACTAAAACACATAATATACCAAAAACCCTAAAATAATAAAAACAAAAAATATCCCTAAAAACCTTAGATAACATAAAAAATACACTGAAACCCTAAAGAACATAAAAACCCTAACCCACCTTAAAATATTTAAAATCCCAAACCATACCTAAAATACCTAAAGCTACCCTAATTCCTTAAAAAACCTCCAAAACTCTAAAAACCATAATAAAACCCAAAAAAACCCTTAAACCCCCAAAAAAACAAAAATTATAAAAAACCATTAAAACTTAAAAATCTCAAAAATGATTTAAAAACTGAAAAAACCATAAAGACCCTAAATCCATAAAAACACTAAAATTCACTATAATACCACCAAAAATCCTAAAATCCCTTAAAATCCCTAAATGTAACTAAATAACCCCATAACCCTAAACACACATATATGACCCAAAAAATATTAAAACACTAAAACAAACTAAAAACACTAAAAACCTATAAAAGACCTAAAATATGATAAAGCCAAATAAGAATCTGAAATCCCAAAAGGACCCTAATAACCTTAAAGACTATAAAAGAACATAAAACTACAAAAACCCCTAACATGTCCAAAAAACCTAAAAATACTATAAGAGCCTATGAAACCTTTAAAACCCAAAAAAACCCTAAAACCCATCATGTTCCATAAGCACCCTAAAAACCCTAAAAATCGATAATGCCTATAAAATAACCCTAATATACCCTATAATACCTATAAAATTACTAAAATAATTTAATACCCATATGAATCTCACAAATGCCATAAACAATAAAAAAACTATACAAAAACCAAAAATACCCTAACCCCCCTAAAAACCTCTAATAACCCTAAAAGACCCCAAAAACCTGAAAAATATAAAAACAAAAAAAAACCTAAAGCCCATAAAACCATAAATCCCCCAAAACCCTTAAAATAACTAAAAACCCCATAAAACTCATAGAAACCCTAAAAACCCTAATTCCCTAAAAATATTAAAATCCATAAAGCTGCTATAATATCCCAAAACCCCTAAAAATCAACAAAAATCTAAATAAATCACTAAAACTATAAGAAACTAAAAACAGAAGAAATCAAAAAATCCCAAAAAATCCACAAAACCTGGAAAATCCCTGAAATCCCATAAAAATAATATAAAGAGATAAAAACTCGAAAAGATCCAAAAACCCCTAAAAACACCAAAACCCTAAAATATCATCTAAAACCTAATCAATAAAAAAACTAAAATCCCATAAAATCATTTAAAAACCTAAAACACTAAAAACTTGAAACATCAAGAAAATATAAAAATCACTAAAAACAAACAAATCCCTAAAATCCATAAAAATCCTTAAAACCCCTAATAACCCTATGTAAAACAATAAGATTAAAACTACTAGAAACCCCAAGAGGGAAGATGGAGCCAGGCGACCATGGTTATCCCGTTTCGCCGCAAGCTGCGATCCCTGCAGATGCAAAGAAGGGGGATGGAGACCTCCCACAGCCTGAAACAGTTGGTCGTAAAGAGCTTTTTCAGCTCTGTCGAGCTAGAAAGGCGAAGAACATTTCTCTCCAAGAGCCATTAGAAGTGTTTGGTTCAAGTAAATTTTTTGATGATGTTGTGAAATCGGCTGCTTCCATCACCTTTGTGGATTTTGGTGCTCCCTATCCCGGTCGTGTTATTTGAAAGGAACGAATTTAAAATGTTTCTACTAATCGTGAGGTGATGGAGGATTGGGCTAGCCTTTGCAGGTTCTCCATTATTTCAAGGGTTTTTGTGTAGAAGGGGGAGAAGATTTGGAGAAGATGAGATATCTCCAAGTGCATTTCAGACATCTGGGGGTTTTCATATTGCAAGATGACGGTGATGGGGCGATGCTACTATCATATCATCTTTCCCTCTGATGAATGAAAAAGCTGGGCCAGGAGCTTTGGGTCCCTTTGCCTCAAACCAGGTATCCTTAGAATCCAAGACTGGGATCAGAGCATTGACCCATTCAGTGTTAATAACACCATTACGAAAGTGTGGATTCGTATATGTAAGGTGAATTGGTTTTACTGGCATTCAAAAATCTTGTGGGACATCGCCTCCGAAGTTGGCTTCCCAATCCATATTGACAAAGAGATAGATAGGCCTAGATATGGTCACTACGCGACAGTTCTTGTGGAGGTGGACATGGCCAGTACCCTTGTTGAGGAAGTTGTCTTCAACACCCTCGAGGATATCTTGACATTGGAGATTCAGTATGGGAGGCACCCGAAGTTTTTCGCTTCTTGCGTCAATTTTGGGCATTTGGGTTCGGAGTGCAAGAGGTTATTAACCTGCTCGGTCTACAAGTTACTAGGGCATGATACACCCTAGTGCAGGAGGAATCACATGGTTTCCCGTCCACCCACTACTGCTCCCCTGGTGGATAAGGGGACTATTGTTGCTGGTAAGGACATCCCTGATGTCCAGAATATAGGTACTATTTATGGCCTTCCAGAAATGGCTGAGGGTGGTTCTGCTGGGTGAGTGGATGACCCGGCGTCCCCAAATGCCCCTCCTATGGTTGACCCCCTGGTTACCGACCAGGATGTTACCCCAGCTATACATGAGAAGGTTGATCGAACTCATATTCTGGTGGCCACAGAGGGGGCCTGTGGAGGCCCCCAATCTGAACGTGGTCAAGCTGACCCAGCGCCTGGTCACTGCTCGCAGTAGCCTGCTTCAAGTGTGGTGATTGACACTGAAGGTGCTATTCCGACAAGCCTTGGAGAAGCCTCCAATGATGAGTCTTCTATTGGGCTGTCTAAACAACAGACCCCGAAATGTGGCCCTGTTGTTGTCTTGGAAACTCCGGCTGGCTAGGAGAAGCTTGATGTCTCTGACGACCCTGCAGCTGATACTGTGGATGGACCTGGTTTCACTGTGGTTGACTCAGATAAGGCGGTGAAAAAATCACATAGGGTTCCCTCAGAGGCAGAAATATGTGATTTGAACAAATTCAATTCCCTTAGCGGGGCATTTTGGGGCGACATGGCAGAGGAGGAGCCCGCTGATACAGATTCTGATCAACCCATCAAGCAGACAGATGTAGCACAGGACCTTGTGGCAATGTATCTTCTTTCTAATTCTGAGAAACAGAATACTAATACTCCAAAGAAGAAGGGAATGAAAGGAAAAGAAAAGGTGAAGGGAGGTACCCCTCCACCTGTTATTGTCAAACCCCAATGAAGATTATGTTTTGGAACTTCCAAGGTCGGGGAAACTCTCCCACGGTTGCTTCCCTTAGGCACTTTCTTTCCCACAAGCCTATCTTAATTGGGTTAGCTGAGCCCATGATAAAATTAGATAATTGTAAGGGTTTCAATAATAATTCACTTGGATACTCTCTTCTCTCATCCAATGGTGGAGCAGATGGTGTGGACACCATATGGGTCCTGGTGCATAATTGTGTACAAGTTATCTCGATTAATTTGAGCCCACAAATTACTTCCATCATTATTCGATTGAGTGATGACACCCTCACTCTTTCTTTCAAGTATTCCTATTACTCCTACAATACCCGGAGAATTGTATAGAGAAAATTGGATCAGATTAGTGAGGACATTGACCATAGATGGGTGGTGATTGGTGACTTTAACACGGTCCTGAGGCCTGAGGAAAAGCTGGGCCCGCACTTCTCCTGTTCTGTTGCATAAGAATTTTCCTCTTACCTTGACCATTGTGATTTATCTGAGGTCTCCATATCGGGATTTTCCTTCACATGGGGGCGATACACCATTAATGGCAGACAAGCTAGTAAGCTGGACAGATTCTTTGCGCACATGGGCGATAGAGGACCTGCGATGGCTATATCTGGATTTACTCTCCTGAAATTTAATTCAGATCACAAGCCGCTTATTATTGATCTTCGGGAATGAATCCCTAGATCCCCCCTACCATTTAAATTTAATAATGCCTTGCTCACAGTTTTTGGGTGTGGGGAGGAGGTTTTGAAGGTGTGGAACACCACCTTCACTGGTAGTCCTCATTTTATTGTCATTTCAATGATCCATGAAGTTAAGCGCCGCCTGAGAGAATGGAGTAAGAGGTCGTTTTAGGGATGGAAGATGATATTAAAGTGGTGGAATCTCATCTGGCCACATATCAACTAATGGATTAGTAGTAGAATTCACCATCGGGGGAGGAGCTGCATCTACATTCAAAGCATGATGAGTTGCGGGTCCTCAAGGAAAATCGAGCAAAAGCACATTTCAAAGTCAAGTGGATGGAGTATGGGGACCGTAACTCCAAGTTCTTCCATGGATTACATTAGAAAAGGTGGGTCAAGAATACCCTGAGTTATGTCCCAGTTGGGGACACTACTTTCACCTCAGTGGAAGAAATTTCCAAAGCCTCATTGGATTATATCTAGGGGCTGTATGCAGATGATGGCCAAGTCTTTACCATGTTCGCGGAATAGATTTCATCTTGTGTTACAACCATGAAGAATGAGACCCTCATGGAAGCCCCCCAGGAGGCGGAAGTTAGAACATCGCTCTTATCTATGAATATGGTTACCGTTGCAGGACCTGATAAGTTTTAAAACAAGTTTTATATGTTCTATTGAGACATCCTCTATGTGGACATCACTATTGCGGTGAGATAATTTTTCCTCTCGGGATCTATTCTGCATTGTGCAAATTCCAATTTTATTTCTCTGATTCTGAAAAAGAACAATGCCATTGTGATTGGAGACTTTTTTTCTTGGTTTATGTTGGTAACACCATTCCAAAGATAATTAGAAAAATTCTTGTCGTCAGGCTGGGGAAGATTTTACGGGACATCATTACTCCAAATAAATTTGGATTCATTCCTCGAAGGAGCATTCAAAATTTTCTCTTCACTGCCACGGAAGGGTTCAATATTATGCAGAAATGGACAAAGCAGGGTATTTTTGCCTTGAAGATAGATATTTCGAAGGCTTTTGATAAAATAAAGTAGAGCATCATCTTTAATATTCTTAGTAGATATTGATTTTCTGATAGCTTCATGATGTTTATTTCCTCAATTCTCCACAGTTCTAGAGTTTATTTCCTGGTGAATGGCTCCCCACATGGATTCTTTGCATGCTCTCGTGGAGTTCGATAGGGGGGGTCCTCTCTCTGGATTTCTCTTTTCTATGGTGGAAGGTTACATCAGTCGCTGCATCCTGGATCTTGGGCAGGAGAGGCTATACTATCCAATCAAAGCTGGCCCAGACCTTTTTGTTGCATCACATATCTTGTATGCGGATGACATCCTATTGTTTGGGTACGCTGACAAGTAAACCCTACTCACTGTCATGTTCATTTTTCACCACTATTATTTTGTGGATGGGTAGGCCATCAGCTGGATTAAATCGTCAATTATCATTGGAAATGGTGTGTCTCCTACAAGACAGATCAGCATCGCCAACATGCTGGGAGTGAAGAGAGGCTCCCTTACCTTCACCTACATGGGTGTGCCTCTCTTTTAGGGGAAGGTAAGGAGCTGTTACATTGAAGAAATAGATTCTAAAATCAATCAACAAATGTCAAAATATAAGGGAAAATATGTTTCATAGGCTAGAAGGGTCTTCCTGATTAATTATATCATCACCTCAATGTTTGTCTATGATTTTTCCATATATAGATGGCCAATGAGTCTCATCAAAAGATTGAATCCAAAAATAAATTTTTTTCATGTACAGGATCAATCAATGAGTCGAATTTGGTCTATGTGGCCTGGAAACACTGCACAAATCTGCTTGATATGGGTGGTCTTGGTATCAAAGACTTGCGATGCATCAACGATACCATGATTGTGAAATTTACTCGGGGTCGGCCCAATCCTCAGAATGATGGCCTTAACTTTCTCAAGGAGAGATTCACGCGCAGATTGTGTGATGGCTCTACGGGGTATCTCACCTCCTCGGTCTGGCCGACCCTACGATCCTCTTACATTGATATTATGTCTAAATAAAAATGGATTGTGTCCAGGAACTCTACTCTAAATTGCTGGTCTACACCTTGGTTGGAGCAGCCCATTTCAGAGGTCTTGACGCCTCCGCAGGATCTGCGGAATTTATCCGTTGCTGGTCTTATACGATAATGTGATGACTTAACTGCCCCCTCTCCCGAATGAAATTTCTATGCAAGTTCAACAGTATGATTTCGAAGACATTAATACTCTCATTTGGATACCCAGCATGGTTGGAAAATTCAATACCCGTGATTTCTAGCAGTTGATGTGCCTGCCAAGTATAGTCTCACCATCATGGCAGCTTAAATTCAGGACTACCTTTATTACTCTGTCACATTTTACTTTAATCTAGAAGATCTGGTGAAATAGGATTCCGACCCACGAGCAACTCTAGATTGCTTGATTGAAACTTGATTCTAGCTGTTTCTTATGCATGAAAGCTAAGGAGAGCTGCATCCATATTTTTTTGCATTGTTCCTTTGCTGCAGAGCTCTGGTGCTATCTATCACAGTGTTTTGGACTGGCCTGCTGCTAGAAAGGGAAAATATGCAACTTTCTGTGCTGATTGGCTGCGCTGAACCAGAGTGATAAGGTCTGGAACCTACTGCTGGTCGGGGCGGCGGTGACGATCCATTACGTTTGGGCTTCCCATAATGTGACTGCTTTCAACCGGCATCCCCTCTCGCTTCATGGGGGAGTGGTGACAATTCATAAGGCGATCCACAGAGCCTCATAGATACAAACAGTTGTGATGTTTAATGATTTTGATGACTTGATAGTTCTGCGTTCGCTTATAGTGGCTTGCAGGAGCATAAAACCAATCATTCTGAAGTACATTAGATGGATTCCTCCACTTCCATCATGGATCAAGGTTAACATTGATGGCGCAGCTCTTGGAGATCCTGGCCCATCGGGATGTGGGGGTGTCTTCCACACCTCTCAAGGCATTCTAAAGGGCTGCTTCTTCCAGTTTCATGGGGATGGATATGCTCAAGAAGCGGAACTGTGGTAAATCATAAAGGTGGTGAAGTTTACGAGTCAACTCAATTGGACAAGGCTTTGGATAGAATCAGATTCGATGCTTGCGGTTGCTGCCTTAAAGGGACTTTCAAGAGATGTTCCTTGGAGACTTCTACCGGAGTGGACTGAGTGCCATAACCTCTCTAGGACCCTCGACCTCAATGTTTTGCACGCTTATAGGGAAGCTAACTCAGCCATGGCTGCCCTCTCCAAACAGGTGATTGAAGAGAGATGCTCGATGTGGTCCTTTGTTACCCCACACTTTTGTATTCCACTTTTGGATTCGGATCGGAAGGGCGACATTCACACTCACCCTTGTAGGCCCATCTTGTAGCCGTCTCGTTTATGTTTTTATTATATTTTGGGGGGCTAGGCCATCCTAGCCCAAAGCCTCTTTTCCCTAACTACCCTACAATCGATAAAACCCCATAAAACTCAAAAATAAGTTAAAAACTACTAAAAACCCTAATTCCCTCCTTAAAAACATAAACACTCAAAACAACTAAAAACATAAAAAGCCTGACAAACCCTAAAAATGAAAAAATCCTAAAAAATCGCTAAAAAGCATCAAACTCGAAAATACCCCAAGAAAACCAGAAAAGCCCCCAACAACCAAAAATCCCTAGAACCCCTAAAATACACAAAACATTAAAAACCTCAACACCCTGAAAACCCTAAAACACAAAAAACCAATGAAAAACTAAAAGATTATAAAAACCAAAAACCAAAAAATAACCCTAAAATTATGTAACCCTTAAAACATTAATTACCAAAAAACCCTATAGTCCATAAAAAACCAAAAATCCAAAAAATCCCAAAAAACCAAAAAACACTAAAAAAATTAAAAAACACAAAAACCTCTGAAACCCTAAAAACCCTAAAATCCCAAAGAAACTCGTAAAACCGCTAATAAGTCTACGAAAACCGTAATGAACCCCAATAAACCCATAAAACCCAAAAAACTCTAAAACCACCAAAAACCCTAATAAACCTAAAATCCTTAAAAAACTAAGAATACATAAAAACCTAACAAAAAACTAAAAACATTAAAACCATTAAGAACCCATATAACCCTGTAAATCCCTAAAACCCCCTAAAACCCCTAAAAACCTAAAAAAAGTGTAAAACTCTAAAACCCGATTAGTACGATTACATACCCAATAAAATCATAAGATCCTTATATTAACATAAAAAAGTAAAAACCCCTAAAAGACCCAAAACACAATAAAATACCCTAATTCCTTAAAAAATCAAAGAAACCCAAAATCACCTTTAAATCCCTAAAATCCGAAAAACCATACAAACACAAAACTCCCTAAAAACCACAAAATAATATAAACACCCTAAAACACTAAAAATCGTTAAATGACTAAAAACAAAAAAACCCCAAAAAACAACCTAAAGACTAAAAACACTAAAAACTGAAAATTACCCTTATAATCTAAAAACAAAAAAGAGACCCAAAAAATCGTACACCCCCCCTAAAAACACTAAAACCCCAAAATGACCCTAAAATCCCTTAAAACATGAAAAATCCAAAAAATCCCTAATAAAAAGACCAAAAATAATTATAACCCCAAAAAACCTAAAAAACATAAAATCCATAAAAACACTAAATACCCTAAAAGCATAAAAACTCTAAAACATTCAAAACAACAACTAGAGACCATAAAATCCCTTAAAACAACAAAATACCCTAAAACCCTAAAAACCCCAAAATGACCATAAAACCCAAAACGCCCTAAATGACCAAAAACACTAAAATAACCATAAACAACCCTAAAAATCCTAAATCCCCCAAAAGGAAAAAAAATCATAAAATTCAGGTACAACAAAATAAAATCTATAAAAAACCTGAACACCATTAAATCCATCTAAAATCCACAAAATCCACTAATAACCCTAATAACCATAAAAAAACCAAAAAATCCCAAAAACCTAAAAAAACCCAAAAATTTCTAGAAACCCTAAAAATCACTAAAAACAACAAAAACCCTAAAACCCTAAAAACCCAC
This sequence comes from Viscum album, assembly GCA_963277665.1. Taxonomy (NCBI): domain Eukaryota; kingdom Viridiplantae; phylum Streptophyta; class Magnoliopsida; order Santalales; family Viscaceae; genus Viscum; species Viscum album. The sequence goes on along the minus strand of OY728152.1, from coordinate 871,592,672 downwards.
TATATGTTTCAAAACCCCAAGACTCCTAAAAATAAAAAATACACTAAAAACCCTAAAAAACCTGAAAACCCCTAAACCCCCCAAAACACCAAAAAACACTAAAATAACCTAAAACTCCCAAAAAAACCTAGAAACACTTATCCCCTTCAACCCACTAAAATCCCTGAAAACCATAAAAACCTTAAAATAGGCTAAAAATTTACAAAAAAAAATCTTTACACCCCCTGAAAACCTAAAAATTATAAATACCCTATGAAAAACCAAAAAACAAAAAACTCATAAATTTCATCCAAAACCTAAAAAATGATAAAAACACTAAAAACCTAAAAAATCTTGAAACCCCATAAAACCCTAAAAACCCTAAAAACCCTAGGAACTTTTAAAATCTTTAAAATCTAAAAACACCAATAAGAAACCAATGAATACATTAAAACATGTGAAAATGCTGAAAGCCCCCAAAGGATAGTAAAAAATCAAAAAACCCCAAAACCCAAAATGACCCTAAAACCCAAAAAACCCTATGAATACCCTTAAACACCATAAAAATCAAAAATACATAAAATGATAAAAATGAAAAAAACATCCTAAACCCCCAAAAAACCCAAAAACCCCCTTAAAATAAAAATTGAATAAAATTCCCTAAAATCCTAAAAAACACATATACCCTTAAAAACAATAAAAACACTTAAATCAATAAAATAACCTAAAAACTATAAAACCCACTGACACCCTAAAAACCAATCAAACACCTTTGAAAACTCTAAAACCCCTACAAATCCTAAGTGAACCTGAAAAACCCCCAAAACCATATAAACCATAAAAGACCCTAAAAGCACTAAAACACTAATAAAGCATCAAAAACTCGTAAAAACCCTAGAAATCCATAAAACAACTAAAGAACCCTAAAAACACTAAAACCCAAAATAAAACACTAATAAAACTTAAAAAAATTATGAAAACACTAAAAAACCCAAAACCCCTAAAATACCCTAAAACCATAAAAATACCCAAAAATCCCCAAAACCATTTAAATCAATGTAAAAACCGTTGAAAGCCTACAAAGAAACCAAAAAACTATAAAAATCCTTTATAACAACAAATGACCATGATGACCCAAAACACCACAAAAAACCATAGAAAACCCCTAAAAATACAAAAATACCATAAACAACTCTAAGACCATAAAATTCCCAAAAACTCATTGAAACCCTTAAAACACCAAAAAATCATAAAAATCCCAAAATCCTTGAAAATTATAGAATCTCCTAAAAATAAAAATAAATCTGACCCCCCCAAATCCTTAAATACCCTAAAAACACAAATAGACATTAAAAACATTAAAAACATAAAAAACATTAATAATCCATTAAGAACAATCAAACCTCGAAAGGTCCCTAAAAACTCTAAAACCATAAATGACTATAAAAACCCTAAAAACCATGAATGTAACTAAAACTCTATAAAACCCCTGAAAGACTGAAAAAACCCCTTAAACACCATAAAAAACCCCGAAATCCCAAAAAACCAAAAAACCACTAAAAAATGTAAGAAATTCTAAAAACCAAAACCACAATAACCTAAAAACATAAAAACCTGAAAAATCCCCAAGAAACCTTGAAAATACTAAAAACCCTAAACCTCAAATTAAACCAAAAACCACTAAACCCCTAAACACACAAAAAAATTGTAAAAACCCATAAAATATGAAGAACTATCAAAACACCTAAAACCCCTAAAACTTTTAAAAAAACCCAAAAACCATAAAACCATTAAAAACACTAAAAAACCGTAAAACCCTAATAGCTTGAAAAGATGAAAAAAATCCCTATAACCCTAAAAAAATCTAAAACCCTAATTAAACCCTAAAAACTCTTCAAACCCATAAACACCCTAAAACCCATAAAACACCCTAAAACCCAATAGAAACCCTAAAACCCCTAAAACCCTATAAAACCCTAAAACCCAATAACCCAACACCCAAAAACCATACAAACATAAAAAAGATAAAAACACAAAATCTTCTAAAACCGTAAAACCTCAAAAAAACCTAAATTTTTTGTAAATCCTTAAAAAACCTACAAGCCATAAAACAACCTAAAAGATCCTAATAACCTCCAAAAAACATAAAAACTATAAAAGACCTTAAATAACCATATAAAAACATTAAAAGTTCCCAAAAATACTTAAAAATGCTAGAACCCATTAATAATATAAAAATTCCTAAAACCCTAGAATATCGTAAATAAAAACCCTAAAACCTCTGAAACCCCAAAACACCGTCAAAACCCTTAAACCCTAAAAACTCAAAAAACCTAAAACCCCCCAAACACTAAAAACACTAAAACCCCTAAAATGACATGAAACCCCATAAAAACTCAAAAACACCTAAACCCACTAAAAGTCCATAAAAGAACCTAAAAACCATAAATATTACGAAATATTTAATAGCCCTAAAACCAAAAAACTAAAAACCCATAAAAACCATAAAACCATAAAAACCTCTTAAAACCCCGACCACTATAAACCCTGAAAACCCTAAAAACCCCTTTAAACCCCGACCCCTAAAAACTCGGAAATCCGTAAAACCCTTAAAACCCGTAAAAACATTAAAAACATTAACACCCCTTAAACACTAAAAACACTAAAACCCTAAAACCCCTAGAATACCATACGATGATTAATAAACAATAAGCTACCTATAAAATACTAAATACCCATAAAAACCATAAAAATAAGAAAATATCCATAAACCCTCTAATACCCGAAAAACCTTAAAGCCCCCAAACCCCATAAAAACAAAAAAAAAAGAAAAAAAATCATTAAAACCAAAAAACAAATGAAAACCCCAAAAACCAAAATTCCTTAAAACCTTGAAAAACCTATAACCCCCTAAAAACAAAAAAACCATAAAAGTACTCAAAACCCTAAAAACTATAAAATAACTTTAAAATTATAAATTACCAAAAAACCACTTCAACCCAAAATACACTATTACATAAAAATTTATAAAATACACGAAAAACCATTAAAAATCTAAAAGACTATAAAATCGCCTGAAAAACCTAAATGATTTCAAAACCCCTTAAAACTATAAAAGACCCTAAAAATCATAAAATTTTGAAAATACATTAAAAATATAATGAATCCTAAAAATCTTAATTATTTCTAACATACCCTTAAAACCATAAAACCACAAAAGTAACCAAAAACCCATAAAACCCCAAAATGAACCTAAAAACTTAAAAACCCATTAGGTGATCCAAAAACACCAAAAAACCTAAAGGATCGTAAAATCACAAATACTGTAAAACATTAAAACCAAAAAAAACCCTAAAATCTTAAAAACCCACTAAAAATCTTAAAACACATTAAAAAAACTAAAAACCATTAAAACCCCCAATAACTTGTATAAACCCAAAAAATATAAAAACCATTAAAACCCCTAAATACAAAAAAATATCCATAAACTCCCATAAAACCCAAAAAATCACTAAAACCCTAAAAAACATTAAAAACACTAAAAACCATTTAAAAACCCTAAAACCCAAGGAAAGCCTTAAAACCACTAAAGCCCAATGAATCCCCAAAACTCTAAAAACCAATAAAAAATACAAAACCTAAAAACCATAAACACAATAACCACCCTAAAAACCCTAAAACCCATAAAAAATACCCCACCCAAACCCCTAAAAAACCAAAAATCCTATAAAACCTAAAACCCCTAAAAACACTAAAAACCATAAAAAACAAAAAACCCCTTAATTGACCATAAAAACCCTAAAACCCTAAAATACCATTAATCATAATAAATCCAAAACACCCAAAAATCACTAACCCCCCCAAACCCTAAAAGACCTTACACCCCATAAAATACCCTACATACCCATAAATACCATACAAACCCTAAAACACACAAAATAACCTAAAGACACTAAAACCCATAAAAGAACCAAAAGACCAGAAAAAAATTTAAAGTTAATAAAAAAATTCAAAATGGAAAAAACCCCTAAAATTTATAAATGATAAAAAAGCCTAACCCCCCCCCCCCCAAAACCCCAAAAATCCTAAAAAAACTGAAATAACGATAAAAAACATGAAAACCCATACTAAACACCTAAACCCATCTAAAAACAACCTAAAACCGAAGAAAGAATAAAAAATCTACCCCACCACAAAAACCCATAAAACTCCAAAAAACCAAATATACCATAAAACATTTAAAACACTTAAAAGCTTAAAAATAGTAAAAACTCTGAAAACCCCTAAAAGCCTAAAACCTAAAAACCCTTTAAATCCTATGAAAACACAAAAAAAATATAAAACACTAAAAATCACTAAAACCAATAAAAATGAATAAAAATCTAAAACCCTATGAAAATAACCCTGAAACACCATAAAAACCTTAAAACAGATTGAAAAAATCAAATCCTGAAACCTTTAAAAACACCTAAAAACCCCATAAAACCCCAAAACCCCCCCCCCCCAAAACCTCTAAATTAACCTAAAGCTCATAAAAACCATTAAACACTGTGAAACCAATAAAAACCCTAAGAGACCCTGATACCCTTAAAAGAACCTATAAACTTTATGAAAACCCTAAAGGGCCCTTAAAACCCTTCAATTCCATAAAACCCCAAAAGCCTTAAAAACCCATAAAAATCCTAAAATCCCTAAAATCCCCTTAAAACCATAAAAACACTATAGATCCCAAAAACACCCCCAAAACTAAAAATACCATACAAAAATCATAAAAACCCCAAAAACCCATAAACAAAATTGAACCTAAATACACCCAAAACATGAAAAAAATCAAAAAACCCAATATCTGAATAATAAAACCTAAAATACACTAAAACCATAAAAACCATTTAAAAAACTACAATCTATAAAAAACATAAAACCCTGAAAACAAAACAAAAAAATAAACCCATAAAAATTACCTAAATGTCCAGAAACCCTAAAAACCCCTAAAATCCCATAAAACCAAAATAATAATAAAAATTAGAAACCCCAAAATCCCTAATGAAAACCCTAAAACACCCAAAACCATAAATAATGCCCATAAAACCATCAAAAATAGGAAACCCTTAAAAACCATGAAACATCCTTTAAAACCCTAAAAGTCCCTAAAAACCATAATACCTAAAAACAATAAACCCCAAAAAGTCCCGAAAGGCTAAAAAAACTAAAAACCCAAAAAATACTAAAAAAAACATAAAACAAAATATCCTAAAAGCCCTATTAAAACCTAGAAACACTAAAAATCCCAACAGAAATCCTAAAAGCATTAAAAAACTAAAAAGCCCTTAAAACCCTTCAAATACATGAAACCGTAAAAACCTTGAAAAAATATTAATAATCCTAATAAACCTAAAAAACCCCCAAAGAAATAAACCCTAAAACACAACAAACCCCACAAAATTCCCAAAACCCAAAAAGTCTGAAAACACAAAAACACATAAACTATAAGAATAAAAAACCCCCCAAAAACCTCAAACACAATAAAACCCCTAAAAATACTAAAAACTCTAAAACCCATCGGAACCCAAAAAACCTTAAGAGAAGCCTGAAAACACAAAACCATATTCCCTACACACTAAACCCTACACCCAAAACCCTATACCTTAAACAATAAACCCAATACCGTAAACCTTATACCATACAACCAAAACCCAAAACCCAAAACCCTATATGATAAACCCTACCCACTAAACATAATAAACTAAACCCAAAACCCTATATAGTACACCCCAAACCCTATACCCAACACCTTAAACACTAAACACTACAAACTAAACCATATAGGCTACACCAAAAACCATAAACCTTGTACCTTAAACCCAATACCCAAAACCCTAAAACATAAATCTTAAACACTATACTAATCCCACAAGATTCTATACCCTACACCCTAATCCATAAAACCTAAACCCTTCAACCTAGACTCAATACCACACAGCCAAAACCCTAAAGCCAGAACCCTACACCCAAAACACAATGCCCCACACAGAAAACCCAAAACCCAACACTAAAACAATATCTTTATGACCAAAAACCTATAACAAACATGATTAACCCTATTCCTTATAATGTACACCCAAAAATCCTTAACCTACACCCTAAACACTATACCATACACCCCAAAACTTATATACTACACCCTAAAACCTAATCCATACACCCTAAACCAAAAACCATAAACCCTAAACCATAAACCCTACACCCAAAACACTATACCCTACATCATAAAACCTATACCCTGGGCTCTAAACCGAATACCATACACTCCAAACCAAATACCATAATCCATAAAACCAAAACACAAAAACCTATACTCTATATCCGAATCCCTAAACCTTAGACCCTGAACCCTAAATCCAACACCCTAAACAATATAAACTACCCCATAAGCCTTACACCCTAAAAAAATATCCTACACATGAAACTAGATACCCTACACCCGAAATCATATAAACTACATCCTAAACCATATACCATACACCCTAAACACTCTACCATATTCCATAAACCACATATCCTATATGATAAACCATATACCTTGTGACAAAAAATTCATACCCTACACGATAAAACATAAACCTAGCCCTGAAAACACTAAACCCAACTGCCTAAACCAGACACCGTAAACCCTATACCTTACACCCAAAACCGTACATCCTAAACCCTATAGACTAAACCTTATACCATAAACCCTAAACCCTAATCACTACACCCCAAACTATACACCCAACACCATATACAAAACCTATACCCTATACCCTAAACCCTAGACTCTATATGCTAAACCCTATACCCTACACCCTTAACCATAAGCCATACACTATACACCTTAAACCCAATACCCCACAACCTAATCCCTAAACCATACACCCTAAACACAATACCCTAAACTCTATACCCAAAATTCAACACCCTTATCCATATACCATAAACCTTACACCCTGAACCCTATATGTTTTACCCAGAAACCTTGACCATTCACCCTACAACCTATAACATGCACATTAAATCCTATACCATACACACTAAACACTATACCCTAAACCCTACACTCAAAACCATACACCCTAAACCTTAAACCCCACACCCACCACCAAAAAACTAAAACCCTACACCCAAAACCCTATACCCTACAACCTATACTCTATATCGGACAAAGTAAACCCAAAACCATACACCCTAAACCCTATACAGCGCACCCTAAACACCAAACGCTTTAACCTAATCCATATACTCTATACCTAAAATGATATACCATACCCCAAAAACCTTATACCATCCATCATAAACCCTAAACCCGCCACCCTAAACACTAAACCCTAAACCCTACACCGTAAACCCTAAACCCTATAGCATAAACCTTATAGCCTTCACACAAAACGGTAAACCATACACCCTAAATCCTATACACAACACCCTAAACCCAATACCATACACTATACACCCTATATCATACACCATAAACCCTAACACTACACTATAAACCATATACCATACATCATAAACCCAATACACTACACCCTAAATGTTATACCAAACACCCTAATTCCTAGATCCTATAAAACAAAAAAAATCCCTACAAATATGAAAAATGTTAAAAAACCTAAATCACCAATAACGCCCCAAAAAACATCAAACCCTAAAAACATTATTTTCCATAAATACTATAAAACCCTAAAATAACCTAAAGTACCAAAAACCACTAAAAACCTTACCAACCATAAAATCCCTAAAAAACCTAAAAACACTAATGACCCTAAAAACCATATGAAAAAACTAAAAACCCATAAAAGAACATAATAATACCCTCAAAATTGTATAAACCCTTTATAACTATAAAAACCCCTAAAACCCCCAAAAATAAAAAAAAACTCTAAAACCCTACAAAACTAAAAAAACACAAGAAAACCCATAAAACAATAAAAACCACTAAAAAACCAAAAATCCTAAAAGAACTCTAAAACCCTAAATAACCATAAAAAACTACAATACCCTAAAAACAATAATAACCCTAAAACTCCCTAAAAACCATGTAAAAATCTGAAAACCCTTATAACATATAAAACCATAAAAAACTAGAAACCCCAAAAAAACCTTTAAAACCCTAAAACCTGTAAAGAAACCTAAAACCCCTTGAAAACATAAAAACACTAAAAAACATTAAATCCATTCAATGACAATTCATATAATAAAAATACCCTTAATGTACCTAAAAACCTAAAACCCTAAAAACACTAAAAATCCCAAAAAACACAATTAAACCCCTAATAGACCCTAAAACGTTTTGAAAACCCAATATACCAATGAAAACCCTTAAACATCATAGAAAACCATAAAACATCAAAAGACACTAAAATCCCTAAAAACCCAAAAAAACCCAAAAAACCCCTTAAAAACTCGAAAGACCCCTTACAGCCCCTAAAAACCCTAACCCATCCTAAAAACTATTACAACCCTAAAAACATTAAAAACCCATAAAATCCCTAGAAAACACTACAAACCATAATAAAACATAAACCATAAACAACCCTAAAAACTATAGAATACCCAAAAATCCAAAAATTCGTAAAAAAATCTTTAAAACCATAAACCCTAAAAACAATAAAAACCCTAAAAATCCATGAAAACACCTAAAAATTCCAATAACCCAAAAAATAAAAAAAATTCCTCGAAACCTCCAAAACCATAAAAACCCTAAAAAATTAAAACCCTCAAAAATTTAACATCCCTAAAAACTTTAAAACCAATACAGACACTAAAAATCCAAAAGAACATGAAAATCCAAATGAAATTATAATCATATATTACCCTTAAAAATAAAAAACCCCAAAAAAATATTAAAACTCCTTTAAAAACCATGAATCTTATAAAAACCCCAAAAACACTTAATCCATAACACCCTACAAATAGATAAAACTCCTTAAAACCCAAAAAATGTATAAAACCATGAAAACCCTCAAATACTTAAAAACCCTAAATACCAAAAGACCCTAAAAACCCCAAAAACCCCTAAACACCCTAAAATACCCTAAAAACCTTAAAAAACACCTATATTTCCTTAAAATCTTTAATGACCCAAAAATTCCTAAAACCACGAAAAAACACTATAAAACAATAAAACCCCAAGAAAACCCTGAATGTCCAAAAAATACCCATAAAATTCCCTAAAGGACACTAAAATTCACTAAGAATTGTTGAAGGACCATAAATACCATAAACCCCTAAGGACCTAAAACCCAAAATAAATCCTAAATGAACCTAGAAACACTAAAAGTCACTAAAACAATTAAAACCATTAAAAGAAGATAAACCCCCATGAAACCCCTTAAAACACCTAATTACTGTAAAAGACCCTAAAAACGTAAAAACCATAAAAACCCATAAGACCTGAATGCCCAAAAAATCCATAAAACCCATAAAACCCTAAAAATATATAAAACCCCAAATACTGTTAAAAAATATGAAAACCCAAAAAACCCTAAAACACTCTAAAAATACTAAAAATCCATAAAAACCATAAAATCCTAAAACCTCTAAAACCCCAAAAAAATCCCCAAAAGTTCCAAGAAACTATAAAACAACATGAATCATTTTATAAAACCCTTAAAGTCCCCAAAACCCTAAAAACCCTAAAATCTGAAAAAAAAACTTCCACACTAAAGAGCCTAAAAATCGTAAAACCCTAAAATAACCTTAAAACCCTAAAATTCAGAAAACCATAAAACCCCCTAAAACCATAAACACTAAAAAATTTCATAATCAATATAAAATCCCTATACCTTAAAACCCCCAAAACCCCAAAAACCCATAAAAACCTAAAATCCATAAATAATAAAAACCCCTAAAACCATAAAAACCCTAAAAACCCTAAAACCATAAAACATTATAAAAACCATAAAACCCTAAACCATACACCCGAAACCCTACACCCTAAACCCAAAAACCTACACCCTTAACCCAAAACTCTACCTCTGATACCCTATACCTTACACCCTAAACTGAAAAAACCAATATTATAAACCCTCTACCTAATTCGTACACCTCAAATCCTACACCATAAACCCTATACGCTATACCAAAAACCTTAACCCAACAGAATAATCATCATCATTATTCCATAAACCATAAAAAAATAACAGAAACTAAAAACTCCAAAGACCCTAAAAACATTAAAAACCCCTAAAAACCTTAAAATACACTAAACCCCCTAAAAACCATTAAACCCAAAAATAATTATATTCCATAAAAAACACAAAATCCATAATAAAGACATTAAAACCATAATAATAATCCAAATCCTCTTAAATTATAATACACTTGAAACCCCTAAAACCAGTAAAACCCATTAAAAATTTATGAAACATAAAAAAACCCCTAAAATCAAATAAAAAACTAAAACCCTTTAGAAACCCTAAAAACCCTGAAAACCATGAAAATAACTAAAACCCTAAACCCATTAAAACCTTAAAGACTCCTAAATCAAATAAAAATATTAAATAAACCCTAAAACCTTAAAACCCAAGAAAAGTCCTAAAACCCCCCAAAACCTTAGAACCCAAGAATCCCCTAATAACATTAATAACCAAAAAACCATAAAAGAATCTAAAACCTAATAACATTGTTAAATGAATGTAAAACAAAATAAAACCCTAAAAAGACAATATAAACCCAATAAAACTATAAAAAGTCCTAAGACTCAAAAAAAAAACCATAAAATCCCAAAAAAAGAAAAAACCCATAAAAACTATAAAACACCTGAAAACCGATAAGCCACCACAAAAAAATATAATCCTAAAACCCCTAAAATCACGAATTACCCTAAAAACCCATAAAATGCCTTTAAACCCAAAAAACCCTAAACCTTGTAAAACCTAATAAAACCCCTAAAACCCAAAAAATCTCCATGAAATAATAAGAAACAATAAAATTCCCAAAAAATTATTTAAATCCCAAAAATACCTAAAACCACTAAAACCCGAAAATCCCATAAAACTCTAAAAATCATAAAAAACCTATATCCAATAAAAATCCTAAATGATCCAAAAAACCCCAAAAATATGTTAAAACACCCTAAAATCTTTATAGGATGCCGAAGGATCCTAAATCCATTAAACACCCAAAAAATTCTAAAAACCCAAAACTAGTCCTAAAAATCATAATGACTCCTATAACCCCTGAAAACTCTAAAAAATTATAACTACCTCCGTATCCCACCACAAAACCATAAAAACCATAAAACCCATAAAAATGGCCTAAAACCCCGAAAAATATTTTATAACATTAAAAACCATAAGAACTCTAAAACCATATAATTAGAACCCCCAAACCCCTAAAATACCACTAAACAGAAAAAAACCCAAAATCCCCTAAAACACAAAAAAGATAAAATCTATTTGCAAACATTAAATATCCCTAACACAATAGAAATCCCTAAAAATATAAAAAACCCTGAATACCAAAAGCCCATTAAAAACCATGTATCCCTAATAAAACCTAAAAACTATAAAACTCATTTAAAACCATAAAATCATAAAAAACTATAAACCTATTAAAATACAATAAAATCCCAAAGGAACCTAAAAAATACTCTAAAACCCTATCAAATATCTAAAGGTCTCTAAAAACCATAGATTCCCTATATACCTGAAAACATTAAAAATGATAAAATAGGACATAAAACCCTTAAAATACTAAAAACCCTGATGAACATAGAAAATATTCCAAATAACATAAAAAATTTCTAAAGTTCCATAAAAACTATAGAAGCCCTAGAAGTCATAGAAACCTAAAAATGATAAAATATAACTAAAAAACATAAAACCATAAAACACGTAAAATATTAAAAACCCTGAAATAACCCTAACTATTCCTAAAAACCCTAAAAACAATAAAAGAACCTAAAACCCAAAATACCTCTGAAATACCTGCGAATCCTAAAAACATCAAAGACCCTAGAAACCCTAAAATCATAAAAGACCCTAAAAATCATAAAAAACCCTAAAAATCATAAAATTCCCTAATAACCTTAAAAACACTTAAATTATATAATATACAAGAAAATCCTAAAAGACCCTAAAACTAAAGAAAGACTCTAAAAACCCCCTTAGGGACTTACCCACCCACCCCACACACACACTAAATGAGACTAAAACCCCTAAATAACCCTAATAACCCAAAAAGACACTAAAAATCAGAATGATCCTAAACACCCTAGAAATCCTAAATGACCGTACACACTACCCCCCCCCCCCAAACACCCATAAAACCCTACCAAAAACCTAAAAGACCCTAAAACCCATGCAAAAAACTCAAAAAACCCCAAAACTACCTAAAACCCTCCCAATGAAATAAAAACCCTCACCCCCGCCCCAAACCACCTAAAAGTCACCAAAAACATAGAAAATATAAAATTCCCAAAGAAACCCAAACCCCATAAAAAACCTAAAAACCCTAAAACCACTTAATACCCTAAACCCCTAAAAGACCCTAAAAAATAAATAACCATAAAATTTTTAATAACCCTAAAACCTATAAAAAACATTTAAAAACATAAAATCCACTTTAAACCCCTAAAAATTTTAAAAACACTAAAAATTCTAAAACCCCTAAAACCTTAAAAAACACTATATAATCCTAAAAATCCTAGAAATCACTAAAAACATTAAAAATATATGAAAAACCCCTAAAACCCCTAAAATTTTTAAAACCCATTTAATTTATTGAAAACCATCAAAAACATTTAAAACAACTAATAGGTGTTTGTGTATTTTGGGTTTTAGGGGTTCTAGACCACTAAAAATTATATGGTGTTGGATTCTGCTTGCTACTCGATAGGGATGTTATGATGTTGCTCGTTCTGTCACTGCTTGATCAAGAGGTGTATAAGTAGATGTTGGCTGTTGGAAATGATACTGTTGGATTTTGCTTACTGATGGGATGGGTTGTGATGATGATATTGTGTACAAGTTTGATGTTGGTGGATCTATACTGCTGGCAATGGATCTGCTTGGATGAAGTCAGTTGTTGTTCTATGTTAGTGACAGTTGATATTCTTGGAAAGGATATCTTTGAGAATGGATTTTCTTCTCTAGGATGATTGATGTTTGGCTGGGTAGTGGTGAAGTTGATGAGTTTAATTTTTGTGTTGATGGTTCTGTGCTGTTGGATGCGGGTTAATGATGGATGACGATGATGGTTGATGCTTGGATTTGTGTGTTTTTTGTTTGGTTTTTCTTTTCTCTTTGACTGTTTTGGGTTTCTTTTTCTGGGTTTGGGGTTGTTAAGGGTTTTTGGGTGTGGGTCGTTTGACCCCTCCCCTCCCTTGTCTGCAGTGTCTTTTTCTTCTAATAAACTTTGGGGGGTTGGGAATAGCTCGACCCTCACATCTTCCTTGCCCTTAAAATCCCTATAAACCCTTAAACACTAAAAGAAACAAAAACCCAAAAAAAAATAATAGACAAAAAACCTAGAGTATCATAAAAACCCCTAAAAACCAAATAAATCTATGAAAATCTAGAAATAATAACAATACATAAAACCCTAAAGTCTGAAAAAACATTTAATAACCCTGAAACCCATATAAAAAACTCTAAAGACCCCAAAAAATGAAAAACAGCTCAAAAATAAACCATAAAACCCTAAAAAATCCTAAAATTCAAAAAACCCAAAAAGCCCTTAAAACCCAAAACCCTAAAAAACCATCAAAATAAAAAAAACCATAAATTTCCTAGAACTACCCTAACAACCCTATGAAACTAAAAAACCCTTAAGCCCCCCCCCCAAGGCCTTAATCCCTAAAACCCTGAAACATTGAAAATTATGAAAAAAATAACCCTATAACCATAAAACCCCTAAAACCCCCTAAAAACCAAAAAAAAAGAAAATTTTAAAAACCGCAAATATATATATGACCCCCAATAAACCAAAAAAATTAAAAGCCCCCCATGACCATAAAAACCCAAAGAAAACTAAATAATCCAAAAAGGCCTTAAAAACCTGAAATATCCTAAAATACCCTAATACACCAAACACCTTTAATAATATAGAAATCCTAAAATAAAAAAAAACCAAAAAAATAAGAAAAACAATAAAACCATTTAAAATATATGAAACAACCCAAAGTCTTAAAAAATATTAAATTTCCTAAAATACTAAAAATATCCTAAAACCCCTTAAAACCCTAAAAACCATAAAATATTATGTATACCCTAAAAACCCAAAAAACCCTAAAAACTATGAAAAAACTCTAAAAACTAAAAAAACATAAAAACAATCCTTAAAATAGTAAAAACCTCCGTAAAACCCAAAAACACACAACTCCCTTAAAATCCCTAAAAACAATAAAAAACCATGAAACCCAATAAAACACTAAAAACCAATAAATTTTTTTCCAAACAACCAAATCCCCTAGAAGCACTAATAAAACTAAAATCCCTCAATCAACCTAAAAACCCCTAAATCCAAAAAAAATCACTTAGAAACCCTAAATCCCATATAAACACATATTATCCTAAAACCCCTTAAATCCCCCTAAAAACGCAAAACCCCCTAAAACCCACAAAAATCCGAAAAACACCTAAAACTTCCTATAATCCATAAGATGACTAAAATACCCCCAAAACCCCAAAACCCCATAAACACCCAAAAAATCAAAAAACCCGAAAACCCTAAATACCATAAAATTACCCTAAACCCCTATATAATATAAAAAACTAAAATCCCATAATGGACCCTAAAATCCATAATAACCCAAAATACAAAACACCCCCAAGAAATACATTAAAACCAAAAAATCATAAAAGGCCCTAAAAACTAAAATACCTTGATAAGATCCAAAAACATTTACAAGACCTAAAAACCCTAAACCCCCCAAAAGACCCTAAAACTAGTAAAAGACCGCAAAACCACTAGATTCCCCTAAAACCACTAAAAGTCCCCAAATCCCTAAATAACATAAATACAAAAAAATTAAAAAAATGATAAAAATTATAAGAACCAATAAAGAGAGTAAAGGAATCTAAATCCGTAAAGGATCCTAAAAACACATAAAACTCTAAAGGACCCTAAAACACTAAAAACCGTAAGGGACCATGAAAACCCTTAAAATCCTAAAGGATCATAACAGCCTTGAAGACACTATAATAACATTAAATCCTAAAATTCATAAAAGAAACTATACACCTTAAAACCCCTAAATACCCTAAAGACATCCATAAGACTCTAAAAATACCCAAAAATCCCATAAATACCAAAACACCCTAAAAATATGAAAAACCATATAACCCCAAAAATACCATAAAATACTTAAAACCACCATAAAAGGTCATAAAATTACCTAAAACAATAAACAACCATTAAAACAACTATAACCACAAAAAGAACCTAATAAAGGTTAAAAGTTACAAAAATATCATTAAAAACCCTGAAACCCCAAAAATCCTAAAAACCATAAAAACAAAAAAAACTGTAAAGATCCATAAAACCCTTAGAAACCAAAAATACCCAAAAAACAACAAAACTCTAAAATCCATAAAACCCGTAAAAATATCTAAAATAATAAAAACCAAAAAAAACCAATAAAAACCCTAAAAAACCAAAACCTAAAAAATAGAAAAACCCCTAAAATATTATAAAACCCATAGAAACCCCATAAACCCTATAATGACCTTAACACCCCTAAAACCGAAAAAAAAAATTAAAAACCATAAAATACCCTAAACCACTATAACCCCCAAACCCCTACAAACACTAAAAACCCTAAAACTCCTAAATTACTATTTGGAAAACCATATAAACCGCAAATAAAACAAACTAAAAATGAAAACACCAAAACTCCTTAAAAACCCCCAACACCCTACAATCATTAAAACACATAAAACACAAAAAACCATATATAAACCCAAAAACCCCTTAAATCAACTTAAAACCCCTAAAAATTTATAAACACCAAAAAATAGTAAAAAACCCTGTAAAAAAATAAAAGTTATATGAACTTTTAAAAACCCCAAAAAACTAAAAAAATAATTAAAAATCTAAAAACCCCCCAAAACGAATAATAAATAATAAAAACTATAAAATACCCTAAAATACCCTAAATACATAAAAAAAATAACAAATCTAAAAGAGCATAAATCATTTAAAACATAATAACCCATAAAAACCATAAATATCCTAAAAAAATCCAACTCCCACCCCCCCCCCAATAATAAAAATACAAATCACTTTAAATGCATAAAATATTGGAATAAAACCCTAAAAACCCATCAAAATCCCAGAATCTCTCTAAAATCCCTAAAATATCTGAACAACTAAAAAACCCCAAATTAACGCTAAAAACCCCAAACAACCCTAAAACACCCTAACAACCCTTAAACCCCCCCAAAAACTAATAAAAACTAAAAAACATAATCCCTTAAAAGAAACTAAAAACCTAAAACCTATGAAGACTTTAAAAACACTTAAAAACAATAAAATTTCCTAAAAACCCTATAAAAGCCCAAAAATCATTAAACACCCAAAATCTCTAAAATCCTTAAAAACCCTAAAAAACTCTATAAAACCCTAAAAACCCAAAAACATTGTAAACCCCCTAAAATAACTTAAACAATGAAAATGATAAAGAAATCCTAAAACCATACGTACCCTTATATAACCCTAAAAAGTCACAAAACATTTGAAAAATCCATAAAATACCGAAAAAACATAAAACCCTTGAAATACATAAAAATCCCGAAAAACATTAAAAGACCCTAAAAACCACCACGAACGAAAAAAACCTAACAACCCTAAAGACCCCCACCATAATCATAAAACCTCTAAAACCTCTAAAAATGGTAAAACTCCTTTGAAAATTCTAAAAAATCTAAAAACCCCTATAAATCCCTATGGAAACCATAGAAACCCTATAACCAATAAAAATAATTAAAACACTAAAAACCTAAACATCCTAAAATTACCCAATTAATTTTATTAAACCATTAAAACCCCTAAGAAACCATAAAAACCCATTAAAATATACAGAACCATAAAAACCCAAAAAAAATATAAGAAATCCAGAAAAAAAGAAAAACACTACAAACCTCTATGAATCCTAAAACCCCTAAAAGTACCCAAAAACTAAAAAAGAATACTAGAAAACCCTAAAAAAACTAAATAACAAATAATACTAAAAAAACAAAAAACCTTTACCCCCCCCACCGAAAACAATAAAAGACACTAACAACCATAAAATCTATAAAACACCTATTACCTAAAAAAGCTGAAAAATTTCCCCAAAACACTAAAAAATGATAAAAACCCAAAAAACTAAAAACACCCTAAAACCCCCAAAAGACACTAAAAACCCTAAAACCCCCCAAGAAACCATAAATAAACAAAAACCCCGTAAAAAAATAAATAAAAAAAACCTATAAGAATCCCTAAAAACATTAAAAACATTAAAGATACTATAAATAAACATTAAAACAACTAAAAACAACTAAACTGTAAAAAACCAAAAATCCCCCAAAACCTCACAAACCCCACTAAAACCATAAAGCCACTAAAAACCCTAAAATAACTTTGCAACGCCTAATACCCATAAATTATATTTAATACCCTTGAAATTAAGAAAATCCTAAAACCCCTTAACTCGCAAAAACCCCTAAAAACCCTCAAAAAACGATAAAAAACCTAAATATCGTAAAAAATATAAAACCCCTAAAAATAATAAAATCCAAAAAACACTTAAAAATTAAGTATACCTAAAAAAAATCATATCTCTTTAAAACCCTAAAAACCATAAAACCCAAAAAACTCTAAAAATCCTAAAAACAAATTAATACAATAATCCAAAAAAGTCAAAAAAACTAAAGAACCCTAAAAAACCGAACCCCTTTAAATCCCTAAAAACCCTAAAAAATAATAATCCCATAAAAGGACCATAGTAGTTGGGGTTTGGCTTAGTCGTATGTACCCCTTAATCCTACATGAAAAATGTAGGTTCAAAACCCATTGGGCAGAGGTACTGCAGCATTATTGTAGAGGACTGTAGCAGCGGCGGGCACTGTAGCCGTGGCGGGTCACTATAGCAGCGGCAAGGTACTGTAGGAGTGGCGGGTACTGTAGCAGCGGGGGTACTGTAGTAGTACTATTTACATAATGGGCCTTGGGACAAAAAATTGGGCCTACAGGCCATGTAATGGGAAAAATTCCCAATGGGCCTTCAAGCTATGTAATGGGTCCCCCTCTACCCATTTAAAGAGGACTTTTCTTTGCTTTACTAATTAATGAGGCTTCGACCCCTTCCTTTAAAAAATAGATATAATGAATAAAAAGACCTTTAAAACAATAAAATTACCTAAAATGACATAAAAGCCAATAAAAACACTAAAAGACCATTAAAACCCTTATACATTCTAAAAAACCCATAAGAACCCCTAAAAACAAAAACAACCCAAAATCCCTAAGAAAACCTATGATAATTTAGAAAAAACACTAAAAACACTAAAAAAATTATAAATACCCCTAAGAAACAATAAATAACATAAAAAAAATAAAACGCCTTTAAAACCCCATGGATGTCCTGAGAACATAAGAAAACCCTAAATCCCATTAACAACCAAAAAAATCCCTAAAGACCTCAAAGCCCCTATAAACACCTAAAAACTATTGAAAACACTAAAAGCCAAAAAAACCCCCAAAAAACCCAAAACAACACTTATAAACCTTAAATAACCATAACAAAACAAAACACACAAAAATACATTAAAAAAATTAAAACAAAAAAAACTAAAAAAAGCCATAAAACACTAAAATCCCCCAAAAACACTAACAATACAATGATAACCCTAAAAACCATTAAAATAGTAAAAAAAATAGAAACCCTAAAACCCTAAAACCCACTAAACGACCCTAATACCATAAAAGACCCCATAACCAATAAAACAATCCAAAAAAATAAATATAATATCAATCCATGAAAGTCCTTAAAAACCCTTAAACTCCATAAAACATCTAATAAACCCTAAAACCCTAAAAACCTAAAAAACCCTAAAAGCTTTCAAAAAACCAAAAAATAAAACCCCAAATACAATAAAACCCCTAAAAACATTAATACTCCTAAAACACCATAAAACCAAAAAAACCTAAAACCTAAAACCCCTTAACACTCTAAAAACACAAAATAATCCCAATACCCCTAAAACCCCTAAAAACCATCAAAACCCAAAAACCCCTAAAAACATTAAACCCGCTAAAATGAATTGAAATACCAAAAAACCCTAAAAAATCCCAAAAATCCATAAAATCCTAAAAATCCCTAAAAAATTTAAAAACCCTAAATCCAAAAAAAATCCCAAAAAACCAAAAACCCTATATTACATACTTTAAATCCCTAAAAACCCAGGAAAATACCAAAGAAAACTTTTAACCCTAAAAAATTAATAACTTAAAAAATCATAAAAACACAAAATACCACATTGACCCATAAAAACACTTAAACCACCCTAATAGCCCTAAAAACATAAAAAATCATATGAAAATAAACATAAATAAACCTAAAACCCCTAAAAACACTAGGAACCTTAAAAACCATAAGGGACCCTAAAACCCAAAAAGGCCTAAAACTACCTAAAACACCTAAAACAACTATACCAAAAAGAAAAAAACACATCCCTAAATCCATAATAACCTAAAAACTCTTAAATACCCTAAAAAAAGTAAAACACTAAAAGACCTAGATAAGCATAAAACCTGTAAAAGTTCCTAAAATCCCTAAACCTCTACAAAATCTAAAAACCCTAAAAAACCTAAAGGACCTTTAACACCCAAAGGCACCTAAAATTTAAAAACCCAAAAGGAAAGTTAAAACCCTAAATATCCTAAAGGGAAGTAAAATCCCTAAAAGACCATAAAAACCCAATAAAACACTCTAAAAACCTTATATACCAAAAATACAATAAAAAACCTTAAAAAAATTCAGTAATCCTTTAACCATAAAAACCCTAAATGACCCTAAAAACTCTAAACCCCTAAAAGAACCTAAAAACCAATAAAATCCATAAACCCCCTAAAACCACCAAAAAACCAAAAAAACCTAAATATCCCTAAAACCCCTAAAAACCCTAAAAACCCTAAAAACATAAAAACCAATTAATAACCTTAAAATAATAAAAACCGTCAAAACATTACAAGTTATAAAAACAATAGAAAAACCTAAAAAACCATAAAATCCTTAAAACCCATTAAAACCAAAAATAATCCATGAAAGCCCCATAAAGAATCATAAAAACCTAAAAACCTAAATTAATGAAAAAACCATAATGAACAAAAAGAACATTAAAACCTTAATAGACAGTAAAACCCCTAAGAACCCCTAAAATACCCTACAACCCCTGAAAACCCTAATCCCCCCAATCCTAAAATTCCATAAAATCCCTAAAACCCCATAATAACACTAAAAACAATAATATTAATAAAATACACTAAATACTATAAAAATCATTAAAAACACTAAAAACCCCTGAACCCTTAAAAGGCACTAATATCCTAAAATTATTACATTACCTTAGAAACTGTAAAAACCATACCAAAATAGTAAATCAACCTAAAACATCCCAATAACATAAAACCAAAATACACTATATAACCTTAAAAAAAATAAAAACCCTAAAACCATATAAAAATATATAACTAAAAACCCTAAAAACCATTATAACATCTAATAAACTCTAAAACCCCTAAAATGCATAAAACACTAAAATCCCTAAAATCCCTAAAAAGTCCCTTGAAAACCTAACAAAACATAATAACTAAAAAACCAAAAAAACCATAAAACCCCCAAAATAAAACTAAAAGCTCCACAAAAAAATGAAACCCATTTAAACACCTAGATAATCCATACACCCATAGAAAAACATAAAAACCCGCAAAAAACCGAGAAAAAACCATGAAACCACAAAACAACCAAAAAACCTAAAAATCCTTTAAAGTCCCTGAATTCCTTAAAATAAGAAAAAACCCATAAAAAACCTAAAAACCACTAAAAAATTTAAAACCCCAACAATTACCATGTAATCCTAAAAACCTATAAAAACTCTAAATAAAACAAAAATCTATAATGACTCAAAAAAACACTTAAAATCATAAAAGAACCTAAAAACATAAAAACCCCATAAAAACCCTAAAAACCCTTAAAAATAAAAAAACCCATAAAAATAATTAAAACCTTATAAAAACCCTAATACCCCTAAAACAATATAACCCCACAAGAAAATAAAAAAAAAATTCAAAACATTCCTAAAACCATAAAAATAATACAAACCCCTAAAACCCGCCTAAAATACCTAAAACCCCTAAAATACCAAAAAAAGGAAAAACCCATAATAAAACAATAAAATACCTAAAATAACTATAAAAACATTAGACACCATCAAAACCCCTAAAAACCCTGAAATACCTACAACCATTTAAACACTAAAAACACTAAAAAACTTAAAACCTAAAACCCCTAAAAACCCAATAGAGATTAAAACCATAAATAACCCAAAAACCCAATAAATACATTTGAACCATAAATAACCCAAAAAACACTAAAAAAACTTACAATGAAAAAATTTCAAAAAACCCTAAAAACCCCAAAACACTAAAAAATCCTAAAACTGTAAATCCATAAAACCCAAAAAAACAAGTAAAAACTATAAAACCCCACAAAATAAATAAAAATTTAAAATGAATTAATCAACCCTAAACCCTTAAAAACATTATGAAAACACTAAAACCCTTAAAAACACCAAAAACTAAACACTCTATAGAAAAATTAAACAATCCTAAAAATCCTAAAAACAATAATAATCCATTAAAAAATATAAAACATATAAAAAATCTAAAAACCATAAAACCCTAAAACCAATGAAATCTATAAAACCCATAGAACTATAAAATACCTAAAAATAAAAAACCCCTAAAAGCCCAATGAATCTCTAAAACCTTGAAAAAAATAAAAAAACCCTAAAACCTTTTAAAATTCCATGGAAAAAATCAAAACAAAATGAAACCCCCCCTAAAACCCCTAAAACCCTAAAAATACCAAAAAAATTTGAAAAAAACCTTAGAAATCGTAATACCCCAAAAACCTTAAAGACCATAATAAACATAAACGTATATTAAATACTATAAAACCAAAAAATCCTTGAATAATCCCTAAAATAAAAAAACCCAAAAAACACATTAAAACCTCAAAAAACCTAAAAACATTTTTAGGGTCCTAAAAATTTTACCAAGGGAAAAAATAGTCCTGCAAATTTGATAAATTAAAGAAATGCTTGTGGGGTTGAGATTTTTAGGAGAATGTTGATGAAATTCAATTGGGAAAAGGACCTAAACTAGGTCATTGTACTTGTTAACAAGAAAGGCTCGTGGAAGGTGAAATCTATGAACTATGTTGTAAATGGATAGCCTGGGAATCAATATCCCATGAAGCACTGGGCAACAAACCAAGTTGTTCATGGATGCGATTAAAATATCAAACCAAGGCATCATGAACCATGTCGTTGGAAAAATTGCGGCAGAGAATTAAGTCCCTCGAATTACATCCCCATCGATTGAGCAGTACATAGACAAGGTGAGGATAGAAGCATCCTGTGAACCGCATCATCTGTGGGATTGAGGTGGTGATTTCTTCTACCATGAATCACTACACTATGAACCTCAGTTGACTGAGTCATCCATGGTTTGAATGATCCCTCCATGGGATTCTGCAAAAGGTTCCATATGCCCGTAGATACAATTTCTCCATGACTCTATAAAAGTACCACCAGTGTAACTAAAAAAAGGTATAAGGCTTCTGGAGTCAGAGTTACATTTGAAAATATATAATTGATAATTTGAGCATTCGGAGATGTAGATGGAAGACTTTGATTGATAACAATTGATGAAGGACTGTTAACTATTTTCTAGCTAGTATAAACCCACTGTGAGCCATAAAAAGAAGAAAAAATAATAATAATCAACTTTAAACAATCCTTATTGGATAACTAGTATCCATAGGCCCTTCGCAGATGAATATCCTGTGAACCATTGGCACAGTGCTCCTCCTTCAGCTAGGAGAACCACGGGGTGCATCGCTACGCGAACAAGACCCTACACCTCCTTGTATCCCCATGTAGATGGAACCTGAGGCCACATACCATCATGGTACATGGAGACTCACATATAGGTCGTCGATCCACTTAGGTATGTAAACAACCTCTTCACCCTCATTTTTGTATGCTATGCGGAAAATCCCCCATCCCGCGTGAGAAAATGCTATGTTGAATGGGGTGTCTTCGGGTATACCACCTTCCAATTCAAATCTTGTCCTTCCATTCCTATCACACCCTCTATAGCCCCTCCACTAACCAGTCCACCGAGATCAGGACAAAGCCTATTAAAAATCCATTGTACGTATATGACCAAACCATAGGGTGAATTAGTGTTCCCTTCATAATCTACATACTCGAGGTAAGCGGAGGTGAAAAGGCAGTTCCCACAACTGTTCAGACCACCATGACATCCTGTTGTCTACATTCCTGAGTTGACCTAGAGTCCAAACATTGGATGCGGAGTTAATCCTTCCTATTATATTGATCTAGGGTATTTAATATCCTTTACCTTCCATGATATTCAGTTATATATAAAGATCTCACTCTCTCCATCCCCATTGATAAGGGATGATGCTCCACCCCTCTCCAAGAACCCATTTAACAGAACACCTCCTAAGGTAATCCCCTAGCATTTTTTTGAGATGTGGAACTTTATCCCCTCTCTGGCCCCATCGTGGTATGTTTTTAGAAGGCTCACGAGATGTTAATATCCAAGATTTACTCACGGGCGAGGGGATGACACATTCAAATCACCTTTCCCTCTCCTGTGGGGCTCATAGGCACGCCATCATCCACCATCACCTTCCTCCTTTTCCCTCAATAGAGAAGGGGAATTCTTCCTTTTTTGAATATTTTATATACTATTGTTTCTCACACAGTGCATGACTCATGTGTTCTTAGAGGTCTATGATGACATGAAATTCTCACAACCCACTCATGAACTAAGAGAACTATGATTCCCAACACAAGAGGGATTTGTAGGAAGCCTTTATCTTGGATTGAGCTCCATACCATCTCATCCATGAAATGAGAGGCCATTCCTGCTTCAAATGGGAATCACCCATTCATATTCACCAATCAATTCACAACCTATCCATTTAACTATGAGAAATTTGGTTCCAGCACAAACCAGGATACGTAGGATGCCTATCTGAAGGACAATGCTAAAGGGGAATTCTCCTTAAAAGTTTTTCCCAATAAGAACTTCCCCTTTACTCACTAGGTCATCCTTGTCAGGAATAAGAACTGACATGAATCATTCATGAAATGACCCCTCTATGGTATAAGCTCTACATAAACGAAACTATGAGGGATTTGACTCTAGACTAACCGAGATATGTTGGAAGCCTCCTTGAGGACCAAACCCAACACAAAATTAACCCTAGTGTTCACCGAGCCATATCCCTGGTAGGTCCATGTCCACCCAGGAGACCATGCCTATCCTAAGAATCCTGGGAAACTTTGGAGTAAGTCATACATAAAATATTGACATGGAATCCTCTACCTATATTTCCTTACATCATGATGTTAAACTGCATGGATAGGTCTTTGTCACATGACCTTACAAGGTGATGTGTCATGTTAAGTGGAACTGAACTACTTGAGTTCTGATTCCTCTCCTGAGGATACATAAGAAGCCAATTTCAGGGGTTCGATCCTAATATCAAAGATACTTATGTCATCCCTAGATGATGATAAAATCTATAGTGACTCATCATATGGATTAAACTAGCACTATCTAAAAAATTCCTTACCCAAGTGTATATATGGTTAATAGTGAAACCTAGGTGTAACCTAGAGACACATTTATGGAAAAAACCAAGGATTCATGAACATATGAATATTTATTGAATCTATAAGAGAGTCCCATAGTAGATGATATTCCCCCCCCCCCAAAGGGTGTGATGAGCCCGACCTCCCATCCACTCAACCAATGGAGTACATAATTGTTTTTGGCCAAATCGCCTTCCAACGAGTGCCTTTCCTTAGAATGCATATCCATGAATCATGGATACCAAGGTCATTGGTTGTTTCTAGCTCTACAAATAAACCCATTGGTGACCATCTGTGGATGTTGTACCTAACATGAACCAATTTCACACATACTCATCCCCCTGTAATCGCCAGCCCGGACAGTTCAACTATGGTACTATCTTCGGAATATAAAAAGGGACACATTGTGCAGTCCTAGTGGAACCATATTTCCCACCAAAGAGGGTCACAAAATGAATTAGGTTGAATTTAAATGTTAAAGTTGATGTGAAAATCTATGATAAAAATAAATCTGCTGCAATACATCATTCAATTCCATACGCCCTGGTACAACACAAGTTGGGTCAAAAAAAAAATGGTGAACCTGATGTGAATCCTTAACCAAGGTTTTGGTTTTACCCCAATGATAAAAATACAAGTGGAAATTTCATGTTGGACCATTTTGTTTTCCCCTATACAGTTTCACATGAATCATGTTGACAAAAATATGGTGAACCTGATGTTAATCTCATACTGATGTGTTGGTATTAACCCACCACAATCCGCTTTCATCCAAAAATAAAGATAGCCATTAGAGATCATCAAATATACATGTGTTTAAGATATTATAATTTGTTGGAGGTTTTTTTCAGTATATTTCATATATATATCAGAGGAATTTTTCAGTGCTCTCTTCGATCCATATGGAATCTCAACAAATTTTTCAAACACACACTTCATAGACCGCATTGGTGGCTAAGTCCCCAACAAATAACAAGACTCCCTCACCTTCTTAGCATCTTAAATGTTGGGTTTAGAACAATCTAATAAAAGAGTACCAAAAAAATGTTACTCTCCCTATAGTGGAGGCGGCATGATAGACCCTCTAGCCAGTGAAAGTTCTATTGCCACCTCTTCAACCATGACCGACACACCAACACAGGACAACCCCACTGGCAATATACAATTTCTTCAGGATAATATCCCTAGAGTGTGATAATGAGTACATCCATTATCTTATGGAGGAAGATGATGTCGATACTAATGACTTTGTACTAGCTGCACAGGAACACCACTCAAGGGATCTAACTAAAGGACATGTCCACCAATGTCATAAAACCCATTATCCTCTCCCTGAATATGAGCCCATGTCGAGGGAACGTATTGAAGTCCAATGGAATAGGGCCCATTAGGGTACCCGCTAATGGAATAAAACTCATGATCGAGGGAAGGTTATCACCCTGCATTGTGAGTATGAGGTCTTACACAAAGATGTGATGGCATATAATGCGTAGGTATACAATTATTTCCCTCCTATTGAAGCCCGCCATAGAAATATAGTGGAAATATTCAAGTAGAGGAATATCCCCACTGACTCCTATGATTCCCACAAAGAAAATAGGGTGGCACAATCTGAGAAAAGTACATTCCTTTCAATGCTCTCCAGTCCCACCATATAGATAGAGGAGAAAATTATAGGCAAATGAAAGTCTCTTCCAATGCTCAAGAAGCCCACCATCCAAATTGTATGGAACACAACTATAAGTAGGCACACTTACCTACTAATTCACATCAATCTTGCTATCCAAATATCGAGGAAAACCATCGTCAGCCATATAACACTTCAAATGCATTTTAATACCACCAATAAAATAGTGTGGAAATCCATAGGCATCTAAAAATTCCCTCCCACCACAATGATGCCCACCAACCAAATATAGAGGCAATAAATTATGAGCAGAGTCAGATTCCTTGGGATGGAAATCAAGACCATGAGACAAATACTGTGGAAAACAAGTAGATGTAAATTCCTTCTCTCTAATACAAAGTCCATAATCCGAATACATTGGAAACTGGGGAATAAAACTGATGAAAATATCATTCCTCCGCCCTATCAAATGATAACCATCAATACCCACTGGAAACCGATGGGGGACTATAGCAGGAAAAAACACATACTCTAACATCAGACTGGGCATTCATACCAATTCCTTCCAAATGAATATCTCAACACATTTTTTCCATGATGGATGACCGTATCTAGAACCCAAACTCTATCCTTGAGATGTGTCAAGATGTCCATGCATCGATGGAAAAAATTTGTAGTCGGGCCCATGACCCGGTCTCCGTAAGAGGGGTGATTCATCCACAAAATCATATAGTCACCACAGAGATGACCCAAATCCCCGCTCCTTCCCAAGATGTTTGAAAACCATATTTTGTGACCTAGGGAAAGAAATATTGGGAACAAATACTTATTCCAACTTGGGGACCCCGGTCTAACATGGTGGTAATTATAGGGCATGCCTATATCCTTTCAATAACACAATATGTTCATTCACATATCCAAGCGACATAATGAGAATCAATCAAATAGGTACCTATACATAAAGGGCATTTACATTAGAATGCGGCTCCTGTTTCCCATAAGAGAGTTCCCAAAAGAGAAACATGCCAAAGGAAATAGGAAAATGAAGATCATTATAATGATTTTTCTCTACAGGAAGCATGAATTCCTAACACTATAAAATTTTTATCAATCGAGTCTCAAGATCCAATTATTCCATTACTAAATTATGGAAGTGTAAATAGTATATTCTAAGGTCCTCCCTGCAAGGTTTCTACCAACAACTCTGAAGGACCTCCCAGAGCACCAACGAGGTCTTACACTATGGGATAAAAAAGATCGGTCATGAGAGCATATCTCTTGAAGCGTGTCAAGGTATCCACCCCCCCCCCCCCGAACAAAATATAGACCATCATGAATGTAATCCCTTTTTAGCCATCCCCCCTAATGGTCTTCCCCAGGGTATACTATACAGATATGTTTCTTGCTATAGTCATACACCAATATGTGATGGTAGTCATCGCCATGAAGATAATCTCTACAAAGGCCCTCCTTACAATGACATCATGAAATGATAAGGACCTCCCCTAATTTTATTAAATCCTAAAGTCCCTCCACAGAGTGTACACTTCATACATTATCCCTAAAGACAAATCTATGATGGTATTCATTTCCATGATAGCAGTCATTATGAAGACACTTTCCTCAATGACACCAAGCAACAAGAAGGTCCTCCCCTTGATATAGTCTGTGATGATGGTCCTCCCTAGTGTATACACCACAAAATTATTCCCTATGGTTAGACCCTGAGCTTTGAAAGTGGTCCACTCCATCATGGAGCTGACTGAAGAGGTCCTCCCTATTGTTAAAATTTACACCGGTGAGAAGGTCCTCCCCACATCTGGTCAAATATGAGAAAGCCCTCATATTCCTATGGACATAGACAAATGGAGTAAGACGTATTGGATACTCTCTCCATGACACAACATATTTTTTCTCAACTAGAGGATGTCCTAGGGACATCCTTAACTTTTAAGACACCCCCATGCTGTTAATATGTCAATGAGACTCCCGCTAACCCTGTTGGTTGGAATGACATCATTAAAGAGTAGTCAAACCCAATGAATCATGAAGATGAGTCCCTAGTAGAACATCTACAAGATGTGATGCTTATGAGAAGAAAAATATCTAGGGATGACATACCAGTGATGTATTGGCCCATAAACACTTCTCATGTTGACATCCCAAGAGAGTTTTCTGAAGACTGTATGGATAAAATTCACCTTAATATCTAGAAAAAACTCTTCCAGTTAAAAGAAATATTATTTTTCAATGATGGGTATGTAGATCATGTTAATATCCTAGGAGATATTCTCCATGAAATCAACCTATAATCCCTTCCATCTTCATGATGAACATGATCATAAAGGAGAAAGAGGGACCTTGAGCAGGCCTGCCTCTATGTAATGAACAAGTTGTACTGCCTTATCGGTGATTCACATCTGGTAGACATATACAATGATTTAGAGAACATGGAGATATACGCTTCACCCCGTATCATCAATTATAACCCACTGGAAATGACATCCTAAAATTTCATCATCCCACGACGATAGTCAAATGAAGTCCCGTCTCAAGAAAGGTAGAACACACAACTATAACTGACTTTGAGTATGTCTAAGAAGAATCAGGTATGATTTGAGAAATCCATAAAGAGTATCCTTAACTAGGACAATGAGATAATTCAGTAGGCCTTCTATATAAGGGAATCCAATAAACGAGAACTACTCATGTACACAGAAGTAGATAATTAATGTGAAGACCTAACCCCATATTCGGCTCACGCTTGCAAGGGAATGAGTTAGATCAAGAAGGTGGTAATAGAAACATCTAGATCATTAATATGGGCTCAACCGCCACCCATAGAGTGGGGTGAATTTTTACCAAAAAATTCCCATATAAGACCTGCAGATCTGGGCTGGGGAACATCAATAGAAGAATGGGAGAAACCCTAGCCTCTAGTTTTGGGGGAATTTTTACCTCAAATTCCAACCCAATAGATGTTAGTCTTCTCCCATATGGGGAGAATAATGGATAGAGTGGAACCCGTTCTATCCCACCCAAAGAGTCGGATCACCCGAAATGATAGTGTATTGAAGTGCCATATCAGGGATCCCTTCGAGTCACTCTTCTCCACGAAATTCAAAAAGTATCACCGAATGGCTGGAGAAGATCCAAAACATATGTCAGAAGTTCTCCTTCCATTCAACACCTGGTACACCACAAAAAATGTTCTATTAATCCTTGAAAATAATGGAATTGATTCACATAGACATGGCTGAAAATGATACAAATAACATGGAAAAAATGAGAAGAAGGTTCCCTCTCAGAAATGTTCCACACCGAGCCTTGAGGAGTGGACAATATAAACCAAAGAGTTGTCATACTCTTGGGAACCCCCTATGTTACTATGACATTACTACCCACATGAATCCTTAATTAGGAGAATAATATGAGGAAGATCTACAACCCACCAACTCCTCCTCATGATGAAGATTTCCCACACTTGAGGAGATATTCACTTGATAATAGGATGAAATTAAAGAGTTGAGGCAACTCAACACTGAACTACTGACAACCATCCTTCCTACTGGGTATGTTCCTTAGGTGGAGCATCAAAAAAAATTTCCATCAGATGTAGATCTAAATCACAAGATCATACCAATGGATAGAGTAATGCTGGAAAGCTCAACCATGGTAGTGTCGTGACCATTATCCTACCTGAACCTAATCCATGTAGGATATCATGATTTATATACATTAGGGAATCAACAGGAATAGATTCCGGGGAATCCACATTGGATATCCAATTCTGGCTATCCTCCTCATGTTTTTATAGTGCTTTCACATCTAATCATTCCCCCTTCTACACCTACTTATGCTCAGGTCTACTAGGACATGCATCAAGGGCGCTATAATACCATGACGATACTTTCAACTCAAATGGATTAAATCGAAGTATGGTTCACTCAAATAATACCAAAATGAAAGACCTACACCGATTTGGTATGAAAGGCCCCTCCACTACCAGATTTTGGGAGCCCCATATTCCTAGTGTTCAATGGCTCAGGGGATGTAGAGCAGCATCTAACTCACTACTCTAATAACTGTGATCCCATGATGGAAACCCCGTAGCAACAAGAAGCTGAAATGATCAGATGTTTTGTGCGAATATTCTAAGGTTCAGAATTTTCATGGTATAATAGTTTTCATGATAACTCAATAATAGTATGGGAGGATCTCAATCTCCAGTTCATATTCCAGTTTAGCTCGATGTTTCCCAAAACAATAGTTAGTGATCTCAAGAAGTGCAAAGAGTGATAGAACGAGAGAGTTTCTGACATAATTACAATATTGAAAGGTTATAATTACTCCTTGAATTAGACACTCCCCTAAGATGAAGATATTTAAATGTGAATTGATAATCTCCATGATGAGATGTGAAGACAACTTATTCTGGTGAAATATACAAGTTGGTTTTGGGGATTCTCCACCATCACCAAAAGGATAGAATATTCATTGTAACAGACTAATATCAAGTCCCAGGAAGCCCTATAAGCCCCTATTAAAAGACTGGGAAGAGTTAATGAAGCTTTTATCACACTTAAGATACCCTTACACTAGCTCCATCTTCAAGGCCCCAACCAAATCGTGTAGGGACATCTAGACATCAACATCCACCCCCGCCCCATCAAGAAGAGTATAGGGTTCGAAAATAAACCAATTCAATGAATTAAATTATAAATAAAACTCGGTTTGAGATGATCAAATCTGCAGTTAACTAATAGAAACCATGAATTACAACTTCCTTTAGCTACCAGAGCTGAACAGGGCTGATGAAGTAGGTCCTGATGACCAGAAAAATTATTTCCCCTTCCATTGAATATTGGTACACAATATCCATGATTTTATTTTCTTTAAGTAAATCTTGAAAAAGATGATAGATTCATGATAGGTCAACCTTGGACCACCGCCTGTGCAAGTGGAATATATTTTCACCACTGACCCGGATGTAGAGGGATAGTGGCAAAAAGTTGTTAACAAAAAGAAACAAATGTTAGATAGTTGGTTAACTTAGAAAACCATCAATCGATCCCACGATACCGTCTAGGAATAGCTGAAGAAATCGATTGTTCCCCCAAACAGCTCCTGATGCAACCCAACCGACATACTTGGACCCATAATACTTCAAAGGATGACAACCCAGAAATTAGTCCAATCATAATGACATAAAGCAACTCCAAGAAGATGATATTTCCCCAAATCTAAAGTTGATTTTGACACTCTTAGATTTCATGACATAAAATATGAAGATATGACCATATCCCCACCAAAAGGTACAACTGGATGTATAAAATGATGTAAAGTCATCATATGAAGTGGAGAAAATTTTTTTCTATGTCAATGTCATCCACTTCATGGATCAGTTCTCCAATGAGGAATATTTTTATCAACTAGAAACCCCCAAACCAAATTGGGTGCCTAGAGGAAGAAGCCATAGAGTCCAGTGATATAAAGGGATATGCAGCCATAAGAAAAATTAATATTATGGTTACACCCCCTGTTAAACCATTAGTGTTTCAAAAACCCATGGAAGGATCCTCCAGTAGATCCGATATGGACAGAAAAATTCCCCTACCCCCAAAGGAAGCCACCTAGTTTCAATCCTTCTGAAATATCTGTCATATGATTAACAGATGACTAATCACCCTTAGCATGTAAACATATCTACCTAGCCCGATCCATAAAGGACATACGCTCTTCCATTTCTGACCATAAGGGTGGACCCGTCTTTACCAAATTCTCAAGCCCCTAAAGCACATGTGAAAGAGAATCCCCATGCTGGGAAGTACTAGCCTTTAGATCCTAAATATTTCATTATGAAATAGTTAGCCAGAGTTCCATCTTGGATATCAATCATGGATGAACTAAATCTATCAAAAGATATTAAGGGAGATATGATTTAATATTTACTAAGTCCCCAAGATTTTGAATCCTAATTAGTCGTCACAGAAGTCTACCGGATAGAGATCAATCCTGTAGAATGCCACGTATATATCTCCTTCATAGATCAAGATAAATACACCATCATCCAAGGACACATAAAACCCTTATATGTGACTACAATAAAAAATAGCATTGATATATGAAAATTCTTCATCGATAATGACTCATTGGTTAATCTCCTCCCACTATGAACACTTCATCGACTACGCTACAATGAGGATGATCTGACACCATGAAGCATGACCCTATTGAGATACCAAAAAATTGAGTAGAATATTTTAGGTTAAATAAAGCTCAGAATCCGGTTTTGTGACCTCATAGATCACCCACAATTTATGCTGGTCCAAAATAATATGGACAACATTTCCCTTCTTGGGAGGCCCTGGCGAAATAAACACGCAACAATACCCTCCACATACCATCAGTGCCTTAAAATATAGAATTAATGGACTGAGTGGGACACTACATGACGATAATGACCCCTTTGAGTCATGTGAGTCACACTATATTGATTTAGGAATCAATGAACCAATGGTGAAACAATCCTCAACTTACAGAATTTATTGGGGCACTGCCCCAAATAGTTCAGAAATTTTTCCCACTGATCCCCTCAAGAATCTCAGGTTAGAATACACACTTCTCTTCAATTAGATTAAAAGAATGAGTCCAAATTCAAATGTGTTTTTAGAAGTCCTTATGATTTTAGTTACATTCACTGATCTTGGAAATGTTGAAAAACTCATAGAACCTCAATACAACGGGGAGGGCATGAATTGAAATTCCCGCGAACCATCATCAAAACCACCCAAAAAAATCCCACCTCACCCACTAAGGTGGGAGTAAATGTCTCATAAAACAAATAAAATGAATAAAATATATTACCCCTCACTTCACATTCTCTAATGAAGCCTCTACTGATGGATGAGATAGAAGAGGCGACATCTCTTATCAGACACCAAAAGTTAAAATATTCACCCTATTATAGAATGATAATTTTGAGGATTGTTTCCCTATCATAAGATGAATATGATGATGGTAAGTATATAGAGGAAGTGGAATAAGGAATACCTAAGGGATTTCCCTCCAGCATTTGAGGAAGTAATCTATACCACTATTGATGAACTCAAGGAAATGAACTTCGGTAAGAAATAAGGTCTGCAACCCACTATAGTTTGTGCAGCCATTCCTTCCAAATATAAAGAGGTGTATGATTCGTTCCTGATGAAGAATTGATATTTTTTCACTTGGAATTATATAGAAATGCTATTTCTCAATCATGAAAGGGCCACTCACCACCTGGGACATCTAGAAAATCATTGTGGCTACAAAGAAGCTGCCATAAGGACACACCTTACACATACTACCAAAATAGGGGATGACGTCGACAAGATATTTAGAGCTAACTCCATTAATGATTTCCAATATCACATATATCAAGAATAAATATTCCTCATCAAGAAGATAAATGTGCAGATCAGGGTCTAAATAAATTTCTAGGTCCTGAACCGACACTTCCCAAAAATTGATTTCCCAGTCCTGATCACATAAATGGTGATCGATGCAACTATTTGATATAAGGATATCTATTTAATAGAAATATATTCAACATATAACCAGATCCAAATGGCCTAATAATATGAATATGACACCACCTTTAGGGCTCATTAGAAAGTGTTTTACTATAATATAATTCCCTTTGGTTTGAAGAATGTCGGCGCCACATATCAGTACGCCATGCACCGCATTTTCAAAACCTTCTTGTGAATGTTTGTTGAATGATATGTTGATGATCCCGTAGTCAAATAATGAAAATTATTAGACAATATGGCATATCATGAAACTGGCTAAAATAAACTACGACATCTCAGTCTGAAAATGAACCCCCTATGATGAAATTTTGGTGTCACCTCAGGGCAATTCCTTATCTTTTTATATGCCACCAGGGAATCCAAGTCAACCCCATTATGAAAAAGTCCATCCTTGGCATGTCACCTCCTCAAAAGCTCATTGAGTAGAGAGGAATCCAAGGACACCTGGCCAACATTCAATTCTTCATATCCATCCTTGTTGGAAAATGATTTCCCTTCACTAGGTTGATGCAGAAAGGGGTAGAATATCAGTGGAATAAAGACTATAAGGAAGTGTTCGACCATCTCAAGAAATATCTCTTAAATACACAAGTTCTAATGACACCTGTTGAAGGACGAACAATCATTATGTATGTAACCACCTTAGAGAAATCCCCTGGAGTTGTCATTGCATTGAAGAATGATGTCAGTATTTAGAATAGTCTCTATTAACTATTAAAAACCATGATCGATGATGAGACTCGTTATTTTAATATTGAGAAGAGATTACCTGAATTAATATTTGTGATCCAGATGCTGAGTCCTTACATGAAGAACCACAAAGTCCATTTGGTTTCATGTAGAAACCTACAGAATTATTTTCTGAACCACCCAATGTTAACTTGACACCATTCACGGTGGGTGTCCATCCATCAATAGTTAGATATATTATTCATACCACAAAAATTAATTAAATTCCATACATTAGAAGACTTACTAGAAGAGCATCCCTCAAAATAGGTGGCCCCATTTGATGTTGAGCTACCTAATCAGGAAGTATTATCTATTAAAGAAAACCCTCAGATTTGGGAAATTATCTTTGACAGCGCGTCCATAAGAATAACATGAAAAAGAATGAAAGACTCCATATTCAACAGAGTCATATCCCAAGAAAAATCAGTTCTACCCTATTCCTTCCTACTATCAGAAGGATGCATGAACAATGAAGCATAGTACCAGGCCCAAATTATAGTCCTCGAGTTGGCACTTGAAGCACAAGACGAACAGAAAAGTATTAATGGTGATTCAACACTGGTCTTCAAGAAATTCAATGGTGACTATTCTATAAAGAAGGAGGAGATGATCCCTTTAATTAACCACATTTGATAATTGATGCAGAATTCTTAACGGAGATGACATTGGCTTATGTACCTCATTCGTGGAATGTTCATGACCGAATGGCCCGAAGGATTTCTTTTTTATTGATTTTGATAACCCCAATTTCAAGGGTTTAGGGGGAACCCTTACAAGGCCAGTAGGCATAGTGGTTACATGGTCCATAGGCTTAAGAGATTACATGGCCTAAAGGTCTTAGGAAATTAAACCAGACAATCTAAAAGGAACTTCCCCGCCCCAGCATCTGCATTGTGATACTAGCTCTCCACATTTGCATGTCCATCTGGCTAGGCTTCCCATGAAAGCACCAGCTGGTCCTTATGGCATAACCATACCCTCTCATTCTGATAAATCCATTTGGTTCTGCTCTAGTGATTGCACATTCTCTGAATCTTCCTCTGGGGATTCTCCTTTTATGTAGACTCTGTCTAGGGAAAATGCACTAATCTGGTGGCCCAAGGGCCTTGAGGTGCCCCGAAGGAACTAATGGTGGCAAAAATGCCTTACTGATCCAAAGGCCTTAAGGAATAAAATCCCAAACTAGTGGCCCAAGGTGAATAGTTCCAGCTACAACAGTACTGAACAATACCTTCTACCGTAACTGCTACAATACCTGCAACTGTAACGACACGGTACTGCTATAGTACCTGCTATAATACAGCTACAATACCCCTATAATTATGCCTCCACAAGCCGGTGCGTTAGAAAATGTAGCCCCAACACTGGATGATCCAGATCAGAACAAAACATTTCTTAGTATTGTCCACTGATGGATGGTATTACAATTCATTCATGCCTAAATGGAAGTAATTAATGAGATTAGTCCCATGTCTGAGCAATATGGTCCTACCACCGGATAGATAACTCACATTGTGGACAAACTTCGAAAGGGAAAACTCCCACTCGATATGGCTTGAAGGGAATAGATCTAAAGAAGAGCAGTCAATATCATGTTGTAAAATGGAAAAAACTAGCAAAAAGTTCTTCATGAGTGCGGACTTGATGGATTCATTATCAAGTGCATTGATGGAGAAGAGATAATTTCCGTCATAAAATAAGTTCATTCCAGAACTTGTGTGGCACATCAGTCAGCATCAAGACTCTCTCATCAAATTTGAAGGCTAGGGTACTATATTCCCACCATGATGCAAGATTGTGTCGATTTCACCAAAATGTTTCATTCTTTCCAAGGTCATTCCAATTTCAACCATAAATCCCCATAGTATCTTCACATAGCTATGTAATCCTACCCATTCTTCCTATGGGGAGGGATTTTGTGCGACCATATCCTCACACCACGGCCCGATAATCCTTGATTATTCTCACAGAAACAAACTTATTTTTCTAAATAGCTAGAAATTGTACCCCTTAATGATGTTGGAAAAAATCATTTTCAGATTTTTGAAATCAAATATTATCACAAGGTTTGGTGTCCCTCAAACAATACTCAAGAAAAATTTGCCTATTGAATTGGACAAACTCTACTTGGAGTAAGATATCAATGACAACTATTCATCCTGCTACCTTGCATCGTCCAATGGATTGATAAAGGCTTTAAACGTGACCCTATCCAACATAATCCAAAATATGGTAGACAAGGATAAGAGATAGTGGCCATAAAATCTCCTCCATGCTCTTTAGGCTTACCGAACCACAACATGCACCACCACTCAAGCAACCTCGTACTCATTAGTATACGGGAAAAAGGTAGTATTAACCATTGAAATTCAACTTCCATCACTCATTGTCACTGTCTGTGATCAAATATCTTCATATGAATAATATAAAAAATATTTTGATGAGATGGAGCAGTTGGATGAGAAAATGTTCTACACATTACACCATTAAAAAGTCAACTAAAATCGGATTGCATGAGACTTCAATAATAAGTATTTTCTTCAATCATTACCCAATGGAGAAATTTGTTTGTTATCAGAACCTTGATGATATGTGGGAAGAATCCTCCAATGCTACAGTCAATATGGTAAGGGCAATTCTTTATGCACAATGATTACTCCAATGGATCATATGAACTAATTTCAATTGATGGAATTCTCACCACAACTCCCACAAATGAACATTTTTTGATGAAATATTTCATGTATCCAATATCATAGAATATAAATCCTTTCCACATGACATTAAACTGTGTAGATGAAATAATGGTTGCATGAAAATAAATTGAATGATGAGGTCGTCCATGCTCCATGATGTTAAAATTCTTAACATCACTATCTGAGATACAAGATAATAAACTATATAGAAACATGTTGTCCATGTTGTATGATGATAAACTTCATAGCATCTTCATCCTTACCACAAGACATTAAACTGCATGGTGACCATTTTTTCCTGTATAAAATTTGTTACACATAAATAAGATCTGGGAGAGGGAAAGGTAAGAATGACTTTAATTTTTTTGTATGCGTCAGACTGACATTGAGAGTGTTTCATAGGACTCTGTATGAAATTATTACCATTCATCAATGAGATATGTAGTGATTCCTAGATTCCAAATCTTGGTCTATCCCATAGTAAAAATTAATAATACCCATTTCCCTACGTATAGGTCAGACTTGTGTAGGGAAATTCATGAGTCCTTACAACATGACGTTAAACTGCATGGCCCCAACAATGTTACCACCTAAGCGGAAATTGTCTCTAGCATCTGTCACCTACCAGGTTGTGCTATAAAACTATATATGAATTGATTCCCATCTGATGTTGGGATATGTAATGAAACAAGGATCTTTCATCATGATCCAACTGCCATACAAATACCCCCTTTCTTATGCATGGGTCAGACTAGTACAAGGAACATATTGTCTTATAAATATGTATGACTTGATTCCAATATACTGAGGGGATACGTAGAGAATACTAGATCCTAGATATTGGTCTATCTACCACATGGTAACAAAATTCTTCTATTTTACTCTCATCCAACTCTACATCACATGAGGTAACCCTGGGTATTCCATGTTTCTCACACCAAGCATAGCTCACTTAGGCTTGGGAATGGTGGTAAATGTTTTCCCAAGGATGAATAGAGGATACATGTACATTATGGGACCATTAAAGAAAAGGTAAAAAATGACCCCTCCCAGTGTATAACACAAACCTATATAGAGAGGGAGCTCTAAAACTACGTGTGGATTGATTCCTGCCCCTACGGGACATGTAGTGACACCTGAATCTTCTTCCCCATTCTAGCCGCTATCAAAAAAAGAAAAATTTATGATTCCCCTATATGTGAATGGATCTCACTGACATTGAGTATTTATAGAACTACATGTGGCTTGATTCCTTCCCTTTCAAGATACGTAGTGATGCCAAGATTCTTCAACATGGTCCATCCACCACCCAAAAAATGACTCATGTCCCTACAGAAGGGATAGACCTATGCTAGGAGTTTCTTCATAGAGCCGTATATGGGTTCATTCATACCCCTTTAGGATATGTAATCATTACCTTGATCTTAAAACTTAGTCTTGGATGCCGAAAAGTATTAAAGGAAAATTCCCCCGTCCTCCTTTATAATCCCTCTGTGTGGTAGAGTAATCCCTTTCCAGCACTTGTTTTACCCATTGAGTACTACTCACGTGGGCCCAGGAGTCACGATAGAAGATTCCTATCACACATAACAAATCAGTACTAGTGAAATTCCTTCTCGTAATTTGTAAAACTGAAAGGTACCCCAATAGCTATGTGTGAATTTATTCCTGCTCTCGTAAGTTACGTAGTGATGCCCAGTTTCTTCATCTGGGTCCAGCCGCCACATAAAAAAAATGACATATTACATGAGTATGGATTAGTTATATGCAATTAATTTCCTTCAATAACTATGTGTGGGCTTGACTCATTCCCTCACATGAAACGTAGAGACACCTTGACCCCAAGTCTTGGTCCAAGCATCACAAAATAGGGAATGCCTCTGTAATATCATTTGTTTCCCCTATACTACAAGGTAACTCCACGTCGCTCCTTGTTTCTCACATCGAGTATAACTCATGTGATCTTAGGAATTGTGGTAAAGACTTACCCTATATGAAAAAAAGCATAAAGAAGTATAATAATCCAATTATATTGAAGGTATGGTATAAAATTCCCCCACTCAATGCACAGGTCATATTGGCACAATGATTCCTCAAAACTACATGGACTTTGATTCTCAACTAATTGGGATACATAGAAAACCTCCCTGTGGTTCAAGCCTGAAACTTCACTCACCTCATCCTTTTCACATTGGTTCACTCTAGTCCTAACTGTGTGACGTTAAATTGTGTGCCCAAACAAGTCCTAACCACGTGACATTAAAATATATGGTATCTCAAGAATTATGTATGGATTTTTTTTTCTACATTATGAGATACGTAGTCACACCTATGATTTCCAAGGTCCAACCATGAGACAAAAAATTAACCCCCAATCCCCCACATGTGAAATCAAAATAGATAGAGGGGATTTCAAATCTAAAATCTTAAATCCAAAAAGGGTCAAAGGACCATGATTTTCATTACATAATAATAGGATATATATAGAGGATATTGTAACGTTGAACTAATCATGGTATGAATGTTTCACACATACCCAAACATCCCCATTTTCATCGATCAAACCCCATTCCCCGAAATATCTATGGTCAATATAATCATCTATGGCTATCAGAAATGGATGGATATTGTTTTGCAGACACCTTTGTTTGACTATGAACATTTTGACCTAGAAATTATGCATACATTTTCCATAAATAAGGAATTTCAATCAAATGTAAATTCATCCCCATGAGAGGCCCCTCTTACTTCTATATTCTCATTGGCTCATAAGACTTAAATTATCCCTCCTGACTCGAGGGACCCTAGAATCACGGTTAACACCTTCTTCCCCCATTCATGTCTAGGGTGTACTGGGAATACCCTTGCTTGATTATCTCATATTTATTCATGATCCCTTTGATATTACGTCCTAATTACATGATGATTGAACTATATTTTCAATGTCATTTCCTCATGACTTAAAATTTCATTCACCAACAATAGTTTGCTTCTTCACATCATGTCACCAACAGCCTCACCACATGATGTTAACATGCATGACCCATCAATGCACTTTCCTTTGATACTACCATCTATAGGTGGTTGAGTGAAACCATTTCTACCCCTTGTTTCTCATGCAGATCATAGCTCTTTCGGGATTATAAATTTATGTAGGGGCTCCCCATAGGGTCAAGACAAATCAATTTACTACAAATGACCCTAGTAGTATGTCTTAGAAAGGAATATTATTGTTTTCCCATCCATATTGGGAAACCCAAGGTCATAACCATATGACATTAACCACTACAAGGTTCCACAAATATAGAAAAAATTTCCCCTTCCCCTTCCTATGAATCAAACCCAATTCAGGTGTCCAACATATGGGTTCCAGGATCTCTAAACCTGGGCCCAACCCCACCAAGAGATTCAAAATGTCCCACCTCGCATACATGTCAAATTTGTATAGAGTGACTCCCCATTCAGCAAATAATCACGACCTGAGACTTTTTGATATTTCTATACTAACTTCCTTCATTTTTCAAACATCGTGCTTTGAGTGATCTTGGATTTTTTTATTCATTCAGAGCCATTGGAAATGGGAGGTCATCGTCTTATGGAAACCATTATTTGACTATGAACACAATTCCGTGGTGGATTTTCATACGCTGCCTCTAAAAAATGGTCGGTCAACCAATGGAAAATTCATCTCGAGGAGTGGATTTACCTAATTTTTAGGCCTAACGACTTCCAAGGCACATGTCATTTCTCATGATCCAAGATCCCTCGAAACCATGGTTTACACTCTCCTCTATACTTATGCCTTGGACATGTCAGAACATCCTGGTTCAATTACCCTTTAGTTACTCAAGGCTTTTATTTCAACATCCTAATCACATGACATTTAAACTGCATGACTCTCAATACCCTATTTCACCCTTGATCTATCTCACATCAAAAGGGTATTTCCCCTCAGGACCCAACATAAAAAATAGATATACGCCGGAATGTTCGATATACACCCTACCCGATTGGTGAATCCATATCTAAAATGAAAATTCCACATCCATATGCCATAATCAGATCCGCATAGGAATTATCCTTAAAATAACTAAGTATATCTTGATTTATGTCATCACAATATAAGTAGTGAAATCCAAATATCATTGGTCAAATCCATCCATAAAAAATGTTTTCTTATCCACACCACCATAAGGGTTATAACTGCGTAAGGAAAGAACTCATATAGATAGCATAAAAATTCCTCCACTTATTCCATGTAACGTTATACTAGAAATGGCCACTTTTCAAGATTAGGAACCCCTCTTCAGACACCATACATTGTTTATAGAGACTTTTGAATCCCTATAACCATTCCTTTCCATCAGAAATGGATGGAAGGTTTCTTACAGATAATATTGTTTGAATATGTACACGATTCCCTTTTGGTTCTGTAACACCTCAGAATGATAAATGGTTAAATGACTAAATGATATAAATCTTGCCAACAAGGTAAACCTTTATTTTCTAGAGACTGTCAGATTAGAACTCCATAGTTAAGCATGCTTGGCATGGAGTAGTAATCCAGATGGGTGACCTTCTGGGAAGTCTCCCAGGGTGTGTGTGAGTGAGTAAAAAAGCACACTGAAAATGAAATTTGTTGGCCTGTGGGGTCAATCATTTGTCAGATGACCCTTTCGGGCATGAGGGTGGACCCTGGGGTGGGCCCCATGTGTGTGCGGGTCAACTAGTGGTACCTGACGGGCCAGGACCTGACCACCATATTAAGGTGGGGTGTCTGTGATATCATCAGTAACACCCTAAAATGATTAAGGGTTAAATAACTAAATGATATGACTCATGTCAACAAGGTGCACCTTTCTTTTCGGGAGCATGTCTGATTAGAATTACACAGTTAAACATGATTTCCTAGAGTAGTAATCAGGATGGGTGACCTTTTGGGAAGTATCACAGGGTGTCTGTGAGTGAGGACAAAAGCACACTGGAAAGGACATGTGTTGGCCTGTGGGGTGTATGTGCTGTCACCGGGGCCCGGTAGTTACAATTGGTATCAAAGGTGGTTACCCAACCTTAAGTGCGGTGTACTGCCTGTCTAATTAGAACTCCAGAGTTAAACATGCTTGGCCTGGAGTAGTAATCAGGATGGGTGACCTTATTGGAAGTTTCCAATGGTGTGTGTGAGTAAGGAAAAAAGAACACTGGAAATGAAATGTGTTGGAATGTGGGGACAATCATTAGTTAGATGACCCGTTCGTGCATTTGGGTGGACCCTGGGGTGGGCCCCACATGTCGGTGGGGCAACTGGCCGTACCTAGCAGGCAAGGACCCAACGACCATGTTAAGGTGGGGTGTTTGTGCTATCACCGGTAACACCCCAGAACGATAAAGGGTTAAATGACTAAATGAACTCATGTCAACAAGGTGCACCTTTCTTTTCGGGAGCCTGTCAGATAAGAACTTCATAGTTAGACATGCTTGGCCTGGAGTAGTAATCATGATGGGTGACGTTCTGGGATGTTTCCCAGGGTGTGTGTGAGTGAGGAAAAAAGCACACTGGAAAGGACATGTGTTGGCCTATCGGGACAATCATTAGGCAGATGACCCGTTTGGGCATGTGGGTGGACCCTGTGGTGGACCCCACATGTATGTAGGGCAACTGGTGGTACCTGGAGGGCCAGGACCTAATGACCATGTTAAGGTGGGGTGTATGTGCTGTCGCCGGGGCCCAGTTGTTATATTTATTATCAGAGGTGGTTACCAAGCCTTAAGTGCAGTGCACTCCCTAGGTTGCGATTTAGGGTCCACAACGAGGACATTGTGCACTAAAGTGGGGGTGAATGTATCATCCTAGAATGATAAAGGTTTAAATAACTAAATGACATGACTCATGTCAATAAGGTGCACCTTTTTTTCTGGATCCTGTCTGATTAGAACTCCGCAGTTAAGCATGTTTGGAATGGAATAGTAATCAGGATGGGTGACCTTCTAGGATGTTTCCCAGGGTGTTTGTGAGTGTCGACCAAAGCACACTAGAAAAGACATTTGTTGACTTGTGGGGACAATCATCAGTCAGATGACTCGTTCCGGCATGTGGGTGGTCCCTGGGGTGAGCCCCACATGTCTGTAGGGAAACTGGTGGTACCTGGTGGGCCAGGACCCGACGACCATATTCAGGTGGGGTGTATGTGCTATCATCGAGGCCCAGTTCTTACAGGTTCTGCATATGTTTCCCACAAAAATGGCCTATCATCCAAAGGAAAATTTTCCCTAAAGAGAGGATTTTATATCAATGTACGCCCCTATTACGTCTATTTATCACCTTGAACCCTGGTTTTGGAAGCCCCCTAGATTATGATTTTCATATTTCACCTTTTCAACGCTTATAGATAAATGACATTTATGATCAAACCAATGTTGTAAAATATTAATAATTTGCCCTCCTCAGGTTATAGTAAATTTATTTCACTTCATAACTTTTAAAAGTAGCAGTTGTATGATGTTAAAATACACCATTCACTATCCCTCCATTGCACAAGAA
Source organism: Viscum album (assembly GCA_963277665.1). Lineage (NCBI taxonomy): Eukaryota > Viridiplantae > Streptophyta > Magnoliopsida > Santalales > Viscaceae > Viscum > Viscum album. Next base: position 871,548,591 of record OY728152.1, on the reverse strand, counting down.
AAATCTGTGCCGGGGTAGTTTCTAAACCATAACAAATAAAAATCCCCTCATACATTCAGAAATTGTTCCCTTAACAGGCCATCCATTATGTTATTAAATAGAAAAATTAATACAAAGTTCTATAAAAACATCATAGCCATCAGAAATGGATTACCAATGTCTTACAGACACCTTTTTTGACAATGCACATTATAACCCTACGACAATGCATAGGTTGCCTGCAAAAATAGCCTATCAACCAAAGGAAAAGTCATCCTCAAGAGAGTATTTTCCTATCTCTATACATGACATAGATTATATGCCCCATACCACCTCCCGTATCAAAAAAAATCACAATTCAGGGTTGAGAAAAACTCATTATGAATATTTGAATGTTTGTGGGACATTTTTGATTAATTAGTCCTAAATTATGGGTCCTTGTCCCCTTGAGTCATGGTCCAAGCTATTCAAACTAAAAAATTAATAATGAGTGTCCATTTGGAATGACTCCAAAATTCCAATGAATGATGAAACAAAACATTCCATGTTGAAAACCCACAAAGGGAACCTTGGACAAAAGTCATGTAACATATCGCAAAATCTATTTTAGAATAGTTTAGGGAAAACATCATGAAATCAAAAAACTAATCAAGAGTCACATAGAATGTTAGGTAAATAACCCACAAAGGGTGTACAAAGGAAAATTCTTTTTATAACCTCTAATCCCATATAAAATTGGGTTTTGGAAAAAAGTAGGGTGAAATTGAAAGAGAGACAAAGATTGTAGTGATTTTCAAGTAACCCTAGAAAATGTCAAAATGTACTCACAAAGCCCCTTGGTCCAGGAAAAAATAATAGAATTATCTGATCATTCAAATTGGGACTGCTTCTATATCGGAATATTATCCTCTTATTCATGATCGGACCCCATTCAATTGGGGGGGGGGGAATTTTTGGGTCTCAAAAAATATGCAAAGGGAAAGAAAATACTCCCACAAAATTGATAAAGGAAAAATATGCATGTAGGGATGAAAATATTAAGAGAAGATTAACAAATCAAATATAGAAAAGGAACCAAACTGGTATGCATATTGGTTACTAGGAATGGTCCACATAACTCACAAATCGTGAACCATGTGGTTCACAGATGTCCTGTGAAACGTTGTCCCACATAGCATTGGCCAATCAACCAAGCCATTCATGGATGAGATGAAAATAGCGAATAATGGAAACAAAAACCTTGTCATCAGTGAAAATGAGAAAAATATGTAAGTCCCCACATACCATCCCCTCAGACTGAGTAGTTCAAGGATGAGACATGGTTTGCAGCATCTCGTGAACCGTGTCATTCGTGGGATTTAGGTGGTGATTTATTCTGTCGCGAACCACAAAACTACAAACCTCAGTTGACCGAGTCATCCACGGGTTAGATATTCCCTCCAAGGGAATCTGAAAAATGTTTTTATGTACCTTTAGATATAGATTCCTAGACCCTATATAAAAGGAACACTAGGGGAACTGAAAGGAAAACGAGGAAGGCTTCTGGAGACCGGGTTATGTTTGACACAAGATAATTGAGAGTTCGGGCATTCATAGATTATGGAAGAAATACTTCCAAGGAGAAAGATCAATGAAGGACCACAAACCATTTTCCAAAATGTATAAACTCTCAAAGAATAAGAAAAATAAAAAAAATTATAAATAATCAACTGGAAATTATCCTAATTGGTAAATGAAGAACCATAGTCCCTTCGCAGATGAGCTTCTCGCAAACCCTAGACACAACAACCCTCCCTCATTCCGGTGAACTGCATGGTGCATCGCTATGTGGAGAAGTCCCTACCCCACATAGCACCATCATATGAAATTGGAACTTGATTCCGCAAACCATCAAGGTATACAGAAGCCCACATCCATGTCCGCATACCTCTTCACTATGCGAACGACCCCTTCACCCTTATAGTATTATGCTATGCTAGAAAGCCCACATCCAGCATGAAAAAATGGTAGGTGGAATGGAGTGTCATTAAGTTTTCCACCTTTAGGTTCAAATATTATCCTTATATTCCTCTCACACCCTCCATGGCCCCACCACTAACCAGTCCACCGACACCAGGACAACGACTCATCCAATGCCACCGGACTCATTTGAACAAACCGTTAGGCGCATCAGCATGCCCTTCTAAGTCTACATACCTGAGGTAAGAGGATACACAATGTACATTCCCATAATGGATCATACATATGGGAAATTTTTAAATCTATATTCATGAGGTAATACATAGTGCAACATTTGGAATCTAATGTGAACCTCCCCGTTCTAGGGATTGTGGGTAGCCACTGGCCTTTACAATCCTTGAGCATTAGTGGAAAATGAGGAGTACATGATTCCCTTCCACATTGGCAGTGCACGATGCTTCTCACCTCTCCTAGAACCCATTATAGGGAACTCCTCCTGAGGTAGTCCCCTAACAATGTTACGGGAGGTGGAAAGTTCCCCCCCCTATTCTGCTCGGCTTGGGATGTGTCCAATTATATCACTAGAAGTAACTATCCTAGATATCAAAATGAGTGAGAAGTTGACACATTCAAATCCCCTTCCCCTCTCCTGTTGGGAACAAAGACATTCCCTCATCCACTGTCTCCCTCTATATATTCCTTCAGTATAGAAGGAAATGTTTTCATTTGTTGAATATTTCATGTCCTCTTGTTTCTTACACTAAGCATGACTCGGGTGGGCTTAGTGGTTTGTAATAACATGAAATTCACAGAACCCACTCATGAACTATGAGAAATATGATTCCCAAAACATCTAGGATATGAAGTAATACTTTATCTAGGCCAGAGCACCATATCCTCTCATCTGTGAAATGAGATATCATGCCACCTTAAAATGGGAATCTCCCATGCATAAGCCTCAATCAAGTCACAACCCAGAAATTGAATTATGAGAACTCTGATTCATGTTCTAACTATGCTATATAGGACACCTGTTTGAAGGCCTGAGCTCAAGATAAATTCCCCTAAAAATTCCGTTCCAATAACAATTTCTCCATGAATCACTAGGGAATCCTCTTCAAGAATAATCCATGATATGACACTTTTAAGAAATTCCTCCTCTATGGTATAAGACCCAACTTAAATCGAACTATGGGGGAATTGATTCCTAACTAATTGGGATACGTACGAAGCGTCCTTGATGACCAAACCCAACACCCAAATCACACTAGTGTTCACTGGGTCTTGACCACCAAGAAGACCATGCCTCTCCTGAGTTTCCAAGGCTTATTCACTTTAAGTCCTACAAGAGATATTTTCTAGTAATCCTCTGACTACACGTCCTTGCCTCATGACAGTAAACTACATGGATGCTTCCTAATCACACGACCTTACAAGGTAATGTGTTTAGTTAAGTGGAATTGAAATACATGGGTTTCGATTTATCTCACAAGGATACGTAGGATTCCTATATCATGGGTTCGATCCTGATATTAAATAAACTTCTTTCCTCCTTGGATGATGATAGACTCTAAGAACCTCATCATAGGGATTAAACTAGAATTGTCTCAAAAAATTCCCAACCCACATGTATATATGGTTAATATTACAAGAGAGATGTAACCCATGGGAACATGCTTTGAAAAAAAAAACAAGGATTCATGAATATATGAACATTTATTAAATCTATAAGAGAGTCCTGAAGTATAAAATAATTCAATCGAAAAGGGTGTGACGAGCCGGAACAACCATCCTCTCAACTAATAGAGTCCTTAAGTGTCTTTGGCCAAATTTCCATCCAACGAGTGCCTACCTTTGTTAAGCATGTCCAGGAATCATGGATACTGGGGCCTTTTGGTGTTTCTGGATCCATGAATAAACCCATTGGAGACCATATGAGGATATCGTACCTGACACGGACCAATTGCACACATACTCAGACCCCTATAATCACCCAATCAGACCATTCAACTATGGAACATCCTTCACAATATAAAAAGCTAAACACTGATCAGTACAGAGGCAACCATTTTTCACACCAATGAGGGTCACGATGTAAATTGGGCCAAAAGGAAACGGTTAAACCAAGGTAAAACTCTATGATAAAAAGAAATTGGCTATTATACGTCGAGCCATTCCGCCCACCTTGGTATGACATGAATTTCGTTTAAACTACCATAAACCCCTTAAAAACCATAAAACCATAAAACCATAAAAAAATTAAATCCCCTAAATAAACAAAAAATTATAAAACCCCTAAATAACATAGAAACCCTGAATACACTTAATGAATCCTAAAATTCATAAAAAACTGTAAAAACCCTATGAAACACAAATATCTCCTAAATGATCTTAAAACTACCTAAACACTAAAAACAAAAAAATCCCCAACCAAACTAAAAAAACCAAAAATAACCTAAAAACTAAAAAACCTCCAAAAAACATAAAACCTTAAAAAACTAAAAAACCCTAAAATCCCAAAATCATTTCGAAACCATAAGACACCTAAAAATGATGAAATCCAAAAATCATTTAAAAACATGAAATACCATAAAAAATCATAAAACCCCTAAAAATATAATAAGCAAAAAAAATCTAAAAAACCAAAAAACCCTAAAAATATTAATACACATAGAACTCTAAAACCACTAAAAATACTAAAAACCACTTAACCTGAAAACTGAAAAAACACATGAAATCCTAAAAATGTGAAAATAAAAAAAAACCCTAAAAAAATTAAAACCATTAAAACCAAAAAAACCCCAGAAAGCACCAAAACCCCCAAAAAACACAAAAAACCAAAAAATATGAAATACCGTAAATACACTAAAATCCCTTAAACACCATAAACCCCCTAAAAATATAAAAAACCATTGAAACCCATAAAACACCTAAAAACCATTAACCTGGAACCATACACCCTAAAAATAGAACCAGGCACCCTAAACCCCATACCATTCACCCTAAACCCAAAAACATAAACATAGAAACCTACACCATACACCATAAACCTAAAACCCTGCATTGTAAACCCTTTACCCTAATCACTAAACCCCATATACTACACCCTAATATTGAAACCATACTACCTAAAACAAAAACCCTACTCCTTAAACCCTTAAACAGTAGCTTAAACCCTAAACCCTATACTTTAAAAGACCCAAAAAACACTAAAATAAGATAAAAGAACCAAAAAAAAACTAAAATACCATAAAAAACATAAAACCCCAAAAATATCATGGAACATCTATAAACCCTAAAATACTACAAAACCCAAAACCCACTAAGAGACCTAAAACCATAAAATAGCACAATAGACCCTTATTACCCTTAGAACATTAAAATCCTTAAAACCCCTTAAAACCCTAAAACACCCTAAAAACCTTAAAATCCTAAAAATGCTAAAAATCACTTCAAACCTCTAAAAATAGTTTAAAACCCAAAAAACCACACAAGACCCTGAAAAACAATTAGAAAGGAAAAAAACTAAAAAATCATAAACCCATAGAAACCCTTAATATACTAAAAACCCTACAACCCTAAAATACATTATATAAACTCAAAAATCCCAATAGTATAGGAAAAAACCCTAAAAACACTAAAAAAATATAAAAACCCAAGAAACAATGAAAACCATAGAACCCCAAAATACCCAAAAACCCAAAAATAAGTTATGAAGGCCCTAAAACTCTATAAAAACCGTAAAAAGTCACTAATAACCATATGAAACCCAAAAAATCCTAAAACCCTAAAATCCCCTAAAAATACTCAAAACCATAATAAAAAACCCCTAAGAATCCCCTAAAAATAATAAAAACCCCTAAAACATAAATAACAAAAAACTCAAAAAAATCTTAAAATCCCAAAAATAACCATTAAACCTTAAATACTCATAAAAATTCTAAAAATTCCATAAAACCCATAAAACCCATAAAACCCATAAAACCCACAAAAAATTTAAAACCAATAAAAATACTAAAAACCTTGATCACTATAAAAAAACCCAAAACCCCCTAAAAATAATTAAAATACCCCAAAACCTTGCAAAACCACTTAAAACGATAAAAACCATAAGCCCCTAAGAACCCTCCAAAACCACAAAAACCATAATGGCCCTAAAATCCTTGAAAGACCCATAAATACTATAAAAAACTAAATCCCCCTAAAAACACTAAAAACAAAAAACAATAAGACATTCTAAAAAACCCCAAACCCCTAAAACCCCTTAAAATTGAAAGCTACCGAAAAACCAAAAAACCGCTAAAAAACCCCCAAAAATCCCAAAAACCCCCAAAATCACTAAATACTCTAAAAACCAAAAAAAATTAAAAACCCACTGAAACCCCTAAAACCCTAAAATTAAAAAAAAAAATCTAAAAAGACCGAAATCCCCATGAAAACCCTAAAACACTTTTAAAACATGAAAATAACAAATTGACACTAAAAGACCCTAAAACAATTAAATACTCTAAATTCCCATAGGGAAAATAAAAATAACTAAATCCATAAAAACTATGAGAACCCCAAAAAACCCTAATATAACCAAAACACAATTAAATTCACTAAAACCCAAAAAACCCCTAAAAGTATCCAAATGACTATAAATGATTCTATAAAAGAAAGAAAATCCTAAATCTGTAAAACAACCTAAATTAACTTAAATCCCCTAAAAATCCCTAAAATCCCTAAAAACACTAAAACCCCTAATGTCCTTAAAAACAAGAAAACTATAAAAAACTATAAGACCCCGAAAAAACCAAGAGACCCTAAAACCACAAATATTCATAAAACCACTAAGAAACCACAAAAAAACTATAAAAAACCTAAAACACACTATAAAACACTACAAAAACATAAAACCACTTGAAGCCCTAAAACCCCATTAAATCCCTAAAAACCCTAATACCCTAAAAACCTATAAAGAAGTCTAAACCCCATAATTAATCCTAAAACCCCTAAATACTATAAAAAACCTAAAACCCCAAAAAACAGAAGAATCCCATAAAATTGAAAACCCATAAAAGCCTAAAACCCATATAAAACCCTATAAAACCCTAAAACCCCTAAATACACTAAAAACCCTAAAACACCAAAAAACTATAAAAAACTTAAAAATCCTAAAACCACTAAAAACCCTAAAAATCACTAAAAAACATTAAAAGACCCTAAGACACATAAACCCTCTAAAATACCAAAAAACACAAAATGATGATAAAGCCCCCAAATTCCCAAAAAAACTCCTAACATACCCAAAAAACCCCTAAAACCCCACAAAAGTCCCAAAATACCTAAAAATCCATAAAACCCATAATAACCATAAAAACCCCCAATTCCATAAAAACCAAAAAACACTAAATATAATATAAATAATAAAAACCCTAAAAAATAAAAAATGGAAAACCCTTAAAATTCGCTAAAAACCATGAAAACCACAAAAAACCCTTGAAACCCCATAAAACCCATAGAACCCCAAAACCATAAAAAATCATATGCCCTTGAAAACCCATAAAAAATCCTACAAAATACTCAAAACCCTAAAAAATCCTAAAACATTGTTAAAACCCTCAATATCCTAGAACCCACACGAACTCTAAAAAAATAGTAGAAACCCATAAATACCATAAAACATTAAACAATAAAAACCATAAAAACTCTAAAACCCCTAAAGGAAACTAAAAATCCCTAAAACCCCCTAATGGAACCTAAAATCCCTTATATCCCTAAAAGAACCTCAAAATCCCTAAAACAATAAAAGACCATAAATACCAAGAAATATCCCAAAAATAATCTAAAAACCCATAATAACAAAAAAAACCCTAATGAACCCTAAAAAACCATAAAAATATAAAAAACCAAAAACCCATTAACCCGTTAAAACCCCGACACCATAGAAATGAAAAAAACCATAATACCCCTGGAAACCATAATTCAACTATAATAAATAATAAAACCACAAAAAAATCCAGAAAATCCATAAAACCACAAACCCCATAAAACCGTAAAACCCCTAAAACACTAAAATTCCCTAAAAAAACTAAAAACTATAAATACCATAAAATCCCTAAAAACACACAAGCACAAAAAATCCATAAAATATCCCTGAAACCCCTAAAACACATAAAAATCCAAAAAATACCTAGAACCCATAAAAACCTTAAAACCCCCAAAAAACCCAAAAGACCAAAACCACCTAGAAAAACTAAAAATACTAGAAATCCCACAAAAACCCCTTAAATCCCCAACACACAAAAACATTATAAAAAACCCATAAAATCCATAAAAACCCTAAAACCACTAAACATCCCAAAAAGTATGTATAATATAAAAACCTCTGAAAGTCCCTACCCCCAGCAATACCCCTAAAAGACCCTAATAACCGATGAAACTCTATAAAAACCCTAAAAGTCCCAAAAAACACGTGCACACCCTAAAATAATCAAACAAATCTAAAATCCATTTGAAACCCTAAAATACCCTTAATCACAGAAAACTATAAAAGCCTCTAAAATCATAAAAAAATCATAAGAACCCTAAAATCATAAAAACCCTAGAAAACCCCTAAAACACTAAAAACTCAAAACAACCCTAAACTAATCGAAAAAACCCAAAAGTGTTAAAAAACATTTAAAACCCCTTAGAAGAAATAAAACCCATTAAAACACATAACAACCCTAAAACCAAGAAACCCATTAAAAATCTAAACCCCCTAAGAATCCCTAGAAGCTCTAAAATTTATCAAAACCACTAAAACCCCAAAAAAATCATAAAAACGCAAAAAATCCAAAAAATCAATAAAACAAACTAAAAACCCATAAAACCCCCAAACCCCTCAAACGAACTAAAGACCCCTAAAAATACATAAAACACTAAAAACAAATGAACCCAAAAATACCGTTAAATTATAAAAAACCATTGAAATCATAGAATCCCTAAAACACATAAATAACTAAAATCCCGTTTCAAACACTTAAAATCCATAAAACCCCTAAAAAATATATAATAAACTGATACAATTAAATCACTAAAAAACATAAAACCATCTAAAATCCCTAAATTATCATAAAACCCTATTAACCTTAAAAATACTCTAAACCCCCTGAGGAACCTACAAACCCAACAAAACCCTAAATATTGTTAAAAACCCTAAAACTCTATAAAAACCAGAAACCATAAAAATCACTTAAAACAAAAACAAATATGAAAATAACACATAAAATCCTTAAAACCCATCAAACCAATAGAAACGCTTAAAACACATAAAAAATTCTAAAATCCCCAAAAACCCTTAAAATACTCTAAAATCCCTAAAAACCAAAGAGACCTAAAATACCCAAAAACCGAATGTCCCTAAAATGGTAAAACCCCCAAAAATACCTAAACCAAAAAACCACAAAAAAATACACTAAAAACCAAAGAAACCCAAAAATACCCAAAAACACAAAAAGAATACTAAAAAACATAATGGAAACTAAAAATATATTAAAACCCTAAAGGATCCTAAAAACCCTCTAGGGACCAAAGAAGACTAAAAACTATAAATGTTCCTAAAAAAATAAATTTCTATAAAACAAAAAAAAAATCCCAAATAAAAAAAAGATCCAAATCCTTAAAAGACAATTAAAACCCCAAAAGAATCTAAAAACCTAAAAAACCCATCAAAGACCCTAATCCCTAAAACCCCTAAAACCATGAAAAACATTAAACTCTCTAAAACCCACTAAAATAAATAAAATTTCATAAACCCCCATTAAATTCTTAAAACGTTAAAATACCTACAAAACCTAAAAATCATAAAAATCCATAAAACAAAAAAGACCCTAAAATCCTTAAAACAAAAAAAACCCTGAAATCCCATAGAACCAAAAAAATAAAACCCCTACAAAAAAACTAAAATCTCTAAAAACCCTAAAAACCCTAAAAGAACATAAATAACATTACCCCCCCTCAAAAGAACCTAAAAACCAAAAGCCCCTAAAACACTTTGAAAACCCCGAAAACCCAAAAAAAAAATAAATCCCCTAATAATCCTAAAAAACCTAAAAAAATAGAAGCCCCCTTGTTTTTCAAAAACCCAAAATATACCGTAAAACCCCTAAATAACACTAAAAATCCAATAAAACCCTAAAAACATATAAACAAATTAAAATCCTTAGTAAACCATAAAACCCTAAAATATTGTAAAAACCATTAACCCTAACCAAAATCCATACCCTATAAAACCCCTAAAACCCAAATAATCTATAAAAAAACAACTGAAAACCCATAAAAACTCTAAAACCCCATAAAACCCCTAAAACACTAAAACCACCTAAAAATATTAAAATCCCCAAAAAATCATGAAAACCCACATACAACCTAAAAAATAAAAAGTATTAAAAACCCTCCAAATCCCTAAAACACCATAGAAACTCTATGAAAACTAAAAAACCTAAAATCCCTAAAACCCTAAAAACACCTAAAAATCATAAAAACACTAAAACCAAAAAAACCCCAAAAAACAAATAAAAACATCGAAACCCTCAAAAAATTGTAAGAACCCTTAAAAAAATTAAATCCCCCAAAACACTACATTACCTTTAAACCCATAAAACCCATAAAACCCATAAAACCCATAAAAACACTAAAACCAATTGCACTAAAATATCTCAAACCCCTTAAATACCCTAAAAAACCTTAAAAACTCTAAAAACCCTAAAAAATTAATAAACATCAAAGAACCTAAAAACCCATAGAAACCAAAAAAGAAACTCTAAAAGACACTAAAACTCGTCAGAAACTCTTATAAGGCCCTGTAAATCACTTTACCACCCAATTTTTTTTATAAATAACTATAATACCTAAAAACACCTAAAATCCCCATAAACCCAAAAAAATCCCTAAAACCCCTAAAACTACCCAATAGAACAAAAAAATCCAAGAAAACATAAAACAAAAAACCCATAATAACCATAATAACAAATAACAACCCAAAAACCCTACTTAAAATAACCAAAAAACCTTAAAAACTCAAAAAACCTTTTAAAACCCTCATAAATCTAAATAAACACTAAAACCCCTTTAATGAAACCCTCATAACCCTTTGATGAACCAAAATATCCCTAACATCCTTAAAAAACTATACAATCCTAAAATACCCTATGAAAATCCTGGAAACCTTAACAAACACTTTGTAACCCTAGTAAAACCCTATGGACTCTAAATCGCCTTAAACCCCTAAAAACTCAAAAAACATTATAAACCCCTAAAAACCCAAATATCCAAAAAACCTAAAAAAACCAATAAAATTAATAAAAAAAATAAAAACCATAATACTCTAGAAACCTTATACAAACAATAAAAACACTAAATCCCCGAACCCCTAAAAATTAAAAAGAACACCTAAACCCCATAACCAATAAAAACTGTAGAAACCCTAAAAACCCCAAAAAATCAAAAAAAAAAACATATAAACTCTAAAAACCCCTTAAATATAAAAAATTAATTCCCAAAAACACCTTAAAAACTCTAAAACCACCGAAGCCTATAAACCCCTAAAAGTACATAGATATCCAAAACCCCATAAAATCCTAAAACACCATAAAACTCTAAAAAACCATAAAACACTAAAAACCCAAAAAACGTAAATAAAATGACCATAAAACAACTTAAAACAACAAAAATTAAAAAAGTCCCTAAAAACCATAAACACCCTAAAAAAACTAAACACCATGAAAACTCTTAAAACCCATGAAACAACCCTAAAATGCTAAAAATGTAAAAACAACTCTAAAAACCTAAAACAAATCTAAAACCCTAAAACCATAAAAAAATTCCAAAAAATACTAAAAACACTTAAAACCCTAAAAACCTGAAAACAATAAAAACACTAAAAACCTAAAAACCAAAAATCCCCCCAAATCCTAAAAACCCATAAAAACCTAAAAATCTGTGAAAAACCCTAAAACCCATAAAAATCCATAAAACCCAAAACCCCCTTAAAAACCTAACTACCCTAAAAGCCTAAAAACATAAAAGAATAAAAATCTGCTAAAGAATCCTAAAATACCTAAAAACCATCAAATCGTTTAAAACTCACAAAATCCTTAACATCCCTCTACAAAACCCCAAAAAATCATAGGTACCCTGAAAAACAAAAAAAAAACATAACTCCCCCTAAAAAAACCATAATACCCTAAAAAACTCTAGGACACCATAAAATCCACACAAACCCTAAAACCCATAACAATCCAAAATCAGCCCTAAAAGACCCTAAAACACTATAAAACACCTTATCCCCCCAAGAGCTAAAATGACAATAAAAACCTTATTGAAGGCCTAAAATTCCATAAAAACCCCTTAAACCCCATAAAATCCTCAATACCATTATAACCCCTCAAAAACATAAATAACCCCAAAAAACTAAAAACCATAAAAAATCCCTAAGCCCTTAAAAACTCAAAAACTACTAAAAACTCTACAACAATCATAAATTCTCAAAAATTCAAAAAACCATAAAACCCCTAAAAACCCTAAAACCCCTAAAACCATGTGATGCCCTAAATTACCATAAAATACCAAAAAACTAAAAATACCCAAAAACTCTAAAAAATCATTAAGAACCCAAAAATACCTAAAAAATACTTTAAAAAAATCATAAAACCCTTGAAACCCTTAAAACCCTTAAAAACCAATAGAATCCATAAGAATAAGAAAACTCCATGAAACTCCCTAGAACCCTTAAAATCCATCAAAACCCTTAAAACCCCTAAAAAATGAAAAAATTACTAAATATCCAATAAAACATTTAACCCCTAAAAACCCCTAAAATCTCTAAACTATCTTACAAACCAAAACAACCCTAAAGGCCCTAAAAACCATAAAAATCATAAAAGACCAAAAAAAACCTTAAACTCCTTAATGTCCCTAAAATCCCTAAAAATCCTAAAAGGAACTAAAAACCCAAAATAACAAAAGATCGTAAAACCCATAAAAACCCTAAAAGACTCATATGAAAAACATAAATAAAAGATGACACTAAAACTGTAAAAGACACTAAAAACCCTAAAGGACCTAAAAACCCTAAAAATACTAAAGGCCCCTAGAAACCTTAAAGGAACCTAAAACTCCTAAAACCCCTTAAGGATCTTAAAAACCATAAAATCCTAAAGGATCCTAAAAATCCGAAAAGTCATTATAAACCTAAAAGACCCCACAAAACGCGGAAATACACAAAATCAGGAAAAACCCTGAAAAGCACCGAAAAACTCTAAAAAATAAAACCTACTAAAAATATTAATAGAACTTAAAAACACTAACAACCCCTTAAATACCCTAAAATTATATAAATACTCTAATACCAATAAAACCACTAAAATACCCTGAAATCCAAGTAAATATAAGTTAACGGAAAAAACTTTAAAATCTTAAAAACCCTAGTACACACTAAATTCCCTAAAAACCATTAAAACCCTAAAACCCAAAAAAACTATAAAAACCCCTGAAAACCCAACAAAAACATTAAAACTGAAAAAACATCAACAATCCTGAAAATCGTCAAAAACCATAAAAACTATAAAAAATATAAATACCCTAAATCCCTAAAAAGCCTAAAAATCATTAAAAATCATTAAAATCTAAAAGACACTAAAAGATCCTAAAAACTATATAAACCCCTAAAAACCCAAAAATTCATGAAATACCGATATCCTTTTTTATAAAAAACAGGATAACTAATAATGAAAAATAATAACATCCAAAAAACACATAAAACCCCTAAAACCGGTAAAAAACATTAAAATCCATAAAAAACCTAAAAACCCTAATAAACCCAAAATCCCCTAAAAACTCTAAAAATAATTAAAAACACTAAAACCCCAATGAAACACAAAAATGCCTAAAAATCTTAACAACTATTAAAAAACCCCCAAAACCCTATAAACTATAACCCCCCACCCATAAAACCCAAAAAACCCCTAAAAAATCTATAAAACCCGAATAAAATAAAAAAAAACCCCTAAACCAAAAAAATAATATACCCTAAACCATATAAACCGCTAAAAAACCTAAAAAAACTAAAACCAAAAAAACCATAAAAACATTTAAAAACCCTAAAACCTCAAGAAACCCAAATAATATAATAAAAACATAAATGATAACCACTAAATTTCCTGAATAACCATTTAACCCCCTAGAAAAGCCATAATACCCCTAAAACCAGAATAACTCTTTAATCCATGAATTACTCTAAAACCCTAAAACTATTAAAAATATAAATCCCCCTAAAATATTTAGGAATACTTAAGACATAAGAAACCCTAAAAAACTGGAAAACAAACCAAAATGGCCAAAATGGTCCAAAACCGTAAAAATCCTTAACCTTAAATAACACTAAAAGACACTGAAAAACCTTAAAACCTTAAATGATCCTAAAATCCTTATAAAAATCCTAAAAAGAATTAAAAAAGATTTGATAACTCTAAACCCACCAAAACCCTTAAAACCCCTAAAACATAATTAAAACCCTAGAGACTCTAAATACCCTAAAAAACACAAAAACAACAAAAACTAAAAAAATAATAGAATACCTAAAACAATAACAACCTTAAAACTCCCAAATAATTATAATTAAACTATAAAAATTATTAGAAGAACCTTTGAAAATCGTTAAAACCCATAAAATAAACTAAAAACCATTAAAACCCCTTAAAAACCATTATATCCCTTAATAACCTTGACATTCATAAAAACAGAATAATATTAAAAAACTATAAAACCCATGAAAACACCAGAAGACTCTAAAAACCTCAAAAACACCAAAAACATTAATAAAACCTATGAAAAAAATAAAATCCATGAAATAACTAAAACCATAATACACTAAAAACTCTAAAAAACATAAAATCACTAAACACTAATAAATCCTAACAAGCCATACAACCAGATAAAACCATACAAAAACATAAAAAAACTAATAAAACATACAAACCCCTAAAAACCATAAAAACCATATAAACCCACAAAACTTTTAAAATTAAAAATGGAACTCTAAAACCTCTAAAAATATGAAAACATAGAAACAAGATAAACCATAAAAGGTCCTTAAATCCCTGAAAAACACTAAAAACCTATAAAATATAGTAAAACCATAATAAATGTAAAAACCGTAAAACCTTAAAAATTAAAAATAATTGTAAAACCTTAAAGGACCCTAAAAATAAAAAAAATCTAAAATAACATAAACCCTTAAAGATGAAAAAACCCCTAAAAGACTCTAAAACACTAAAAACAAAAAAACAAAAAAAATCTGAAAAAAACGTAATGAAACCCGAAATCCCTAAAAAATCCTAATCTTATAAAACCCGAAAACCCCCTAACACACAATAAAACAATTAAAATCCTAAAAACAATAAAAAACCTAAAATAACAAAAAATCCCAAAAATTCCATAAAACCACTAAAACTTTTTAAACCTGTAAAAATATAAAAAACACATAAAACCCCAATAAATTATAATGAAAAAAACACCCTAAAACCCTAAACCCATAAAAAACATAAAAACCCCAAAACCCCAATACCCTCTTAAAACCCCGTAAAACCCCATAAAACCCCATAAAACCCTAAACCACCTAAAAGATTCTTAAATTCACTGAAATCCATAAAAACACATAAAACTACAAAATCCATTAAAACCATTGAAAACCCTAGAAAAAAAAACATGAGGAAAAAATCCCTAAAAAATCTAGACATCCAAAAATACCTGAGAGCCCCTAAAACCCTAAAAATACCTCAAACCACCTAAAAACCACATGGGGCCCCAAAAACCCAAAAACCCCTAAATACTCCTAAAAACCCCAAAATCAATAAAAAAAACCAAAATCCCATAAAACCCTAAAACCCCTAAAACCCCAAAAAAACCCCATAACACTCTTGAAACCCAAAAAGAAAATAAATAACCCTAAAATACCTAAACGACCCTAAAAACCCTACAAAACACAAAAATACCCGAGAAACCAAAAAACCCCTAAAATAATCTAAAAAAAATTAAAATCCAAAAGGACGCTAAAACCCTTAATGGAACTAAAAAATACAAAAAATCCTAAATTACCCTAAAAAACATAAAGGACAGTAGAAAACATTAAACATACAAATAGTGCATAATAACCCTAAAAGACTGAAACCCTAAAAACATAAATAACTATATAAACCGCTAATAAATCGAAAGCCACAATATTTCTTAAAAACTAAAAACCATGAAAATCCCAGAAACAATAAAATACCTTAAGTTTCTAATACCCATAAAGACCCTACAACCCATAGAAACCCCAAAAACCCAATAATTCCCAAAACACAGAAAACCCAAAAAACCCCTAAAATTTTCTAAAATCCCAAAAACATGAAAAACCCATAGGGACCCTAAAAACCCTGAATACTGTAAAGACCATAAAAAACCTATAAACGGCATCATGAAACCCCAAAAATTTTAAAAGACAGTAGAAACCCTAAAACCCATAAAATACCCTAAACCCATAAAACCATAAAACCCGAACCCCCCTAAGGAATCCTACAATACCTTAAAAACTCTTAAACAACACTAAAAATCCATGAAATCTCTAAAAGGACCTAAAACCATAAAAAACTATAAAAACATTATAAATCCTTCTTACACCTTAAAGACCATAAAACCCAAATAATCATTGAGATACCCTAAAAACAGGTAAATAACTAGAATCTCCAAAAAAACTAAAAGAATAAGAAATCATAAAATCCTTAAACATATTTAAAACTCTAAAATCCCTAAAAAATAAAAAACCTAAAAAACCTAAAAACCAATTAAAACCCTGTATAAAATCTAAAACCCCTAAAAAAATTAAAACCTATAAACACATTAAAAGTGTAAAAACCCTAATAAAAACACTAAAATTTTTAAAAACCCCTTAAAACACCTCAAAAAGTTAAAACCATAAAAAACCACAAAAACCCTAAAAACCATAAAAACTCTCAAGAGCCCCCAAAACTCTAAAATAACCAAAATAACCCAAAATCATTAAATTAAACTAAACACCTAAAACAAAAAAACCCTAAAACCCAAAAAACAAATAAAACCCAAAAAAATCCCTAAAACTACTACAAACTGTAAAGACCCTCAAAAATAGTAAAAAATATAAAATTCCCAAAAAACCATAAAATAATATAAACTTCTAAACCGATAAAAATAAATTAAATAAAAAACAACCCCCTTGAAACCCTAAAAATCCATAAAACCCCTAAAACCTCCCAAAGCCCCAAAATACCCCAAATGTCTGAAAACCAAAAAGACCCAAAAAACCCTAAAACACTATAAAACCCAAAAAGATCCATGGAAAACCATAGACACCCTAAAAACCTATAAACCATAAAACCCCTATATCCCTAATATCCCATAAAAATTCCTAAAACACTAAAAAACCCATAAAATAAGAAACCCTTAAAATGTAAAAAATTCTATAACAACCCTATAAACCATACAAAACCAAAAAACCCTAAAAAGACATTAAAACCCCTAAAAATACTAAAATACCACTAAAACCATAAAAATAAATAAAACCACCAAATCCTCAAAATCCATAAAACCCTAAACCCTTAACAACCCTAAAAACCCCTAAAATCTCAAAAAACATATGAAACCCTTGAAAACATAAAAAAACTCCAAAAAAAATCCAAATCCTAATAAAAACCTAAAAAATCATAAAAGACATAAACCCCCTAAAAAGTATAAAAACTCTAAAAACACTAAAACCCTAAAAACCCATAAAACCCCTAAAACCCATATTGGTGTTGTAAAGGGTTTTTTGGTGTTGGTCATTTGACCCCTCACCTCCCTTGTTTGATGTGTCTGTTCTTTAATAAATTTTGGGGGCCGGGAATAGCCTGACCCTCAAATATTCCTTGCCCAAAAACACATAAAAACCCCTTAAAACCTTGAAAACCCCAAAAACCCCAAAAAGCACAAAAAAACTAACAATCCAAAAAATGATAAAAAAATCCCTAAAACCATAAAACCCATAAAAACCACAAGAAAAACATAAGAACCAAAAAAATCTTAAAAACCAGAAACTCTGAAAAAACTCTTAAAACACAAAAAAAATTATCACCCAGAAGAATAGAAAGGACTATAAAAAAAATACTCAAAGCATTAAAAACTATAAAAAAACCTAAAATCCCCCCAAACCATAAAAAACCATAAAACCCCTAAAATCCATAAATAACCTTATATCCATTTTTCTAATAAAATCCATTGAAAAATTAAAAACCCTAGAACCCCAATGAAACAACAAAAATAATAAAAACCATTAAAACCATTAAAATCCTTAAAACCCTACAACCCTAAAACCCAAAGAAAAACCATAAAATCCCCAAAGGACCCATGAAACCATAAAAACCATAAAAATACCCTAAAGAAACCTAGAACACCTATAAAAACACTAAAATACCCTAAAACTCCGTAAACATGCTAAAACCCCGAAAAATTTTAAAAACCATAAATACCCTAAAATGCCATAAAAAATAAAAAAACCCCTAAATCCAATAAAATTACTACAAATTATTAAAAAGAAAAAAACTAAAAAAACCTATGACCACCTAATAAAACAATGAAATACATACAAATTATTGAAAATTATTAAATTTAATAAACACAAAAACCAAAAACCCTTAAGAATCCTAAAAATTACATAAAAAATTAAAAAATATAAAATCCATAAAGTCTCAAAAATACTCTATAATCATTAATACCCCATAAAGTCCTAAACCCCCCAAAAAAAACAAAACACAGAAAAAACCATAAAACCCTAAAAATTTCTTAAAAATCATAATACCACTATAAACAATAAAAACCCATAAAAACCAAAAAATCCCTTAAAACCCATAATTACCATAAAACCCTTAAACGCCATTAAAAACCCTAAAAAATAATAAAATCCACTAAAAGACCCTAAAAACCTGAGAATACATAAAATACCCAAAAACACTAAATGCCCCTAAAAACCTATAAAATTTTCCAAATACACTAAAAACATTAAACACCCAAGAAAACCCTGAAACTACTAAAAACATAAACTATGAAAACCCTAAAAAACACTACAACATTTAAATAATCAAAAAAATATTTTAAGACCTGAAATGTCCCTAAAAATACTAAAAAAATATAAAAGTCCCTATAATCCATAAAAAATATTAAAAATACATTAACCACTAAAACCCAAAAAAATATCTAAAATCCCTAAAACACCCGAAAACCCTATAACCGTAAATCCATAAAAACCCTAATACACTAAAAACCCCTAAAACCCCAAAAATAGATAAATAAAAAATAAAAAACCCTAAACCTCGGAAATCCCATTAAACTCTAAAACCCATGAGAATAATTGAAAACCATAAAACCAACTAGAAAAAACAAACACCCCCTAAAATATCCTTAAAACCCTAAAATCCCCACAAAAACACTTAAATAACTAAAAAAACTAAAACCCCCTAAAAACACAATAAACCTTATTAACCCAAAAAACACAAAAAATACATAACAATCTTGAAAATCTCTAAAACCCCTTAAAACATAAAAATACATAAAACCCTAAAAATCCTTAAGAACACCATAAACCCCTAAAAAACCTAAATGCCCTAAAATCCAAAAACCCATGAAATCCAAAAGCATTTTTAAAACCATAAAATAAAAAAAAATTAAGGGACTCTAAAATCCAAAATCACTACTATATTCCCCAAAAAATCCCAAAAAATCTAAAAACCATAAAACATCTAAAAACCCATAAAACATGAAATTACTTAAAAGATCATAAAAACAAAAAAAAATACATAAAGATCCTAAAAACCCAAAAACTATAAAAGGCTATAAAAATCAGGACCATTGAATTACAAAAAATCCCTAAAAAATATAAATAACCCTACAACTACCTAAAGACTCTAAAAATATTAAAAATATTAAAACCCTAAATAACTATAAAAAACCCTAAAGACGCAAAACAATATCCAAAAAAACCCTAAAAATCCAAAAAACCATAAATGAACCCAAAAAACCTATGAAATTTAAAAGTCCCTAAAATCCATAGAAAGAATAAAACCTCTCCTAAAATACATAAAATACCATGAAAAATCTAATCCCTAAAAAACTCTGAAACCCCCCAAAAATCCTACAAATCCCAAAAAAAAAAAATCACATAAAAACTGAAAAAACCAATAAAAAACCATATAAAAAAAAATAGTAAATACCCTAAAATATCAAAAATAATAATAATAAATTTTCTAACAACCCTAAGATACTAATAACTCCAAAAACCCTAAAGGATGTTATGAAATGAAAATGGATCCCAAAAACCAAAATAATATAGAATATCCCACTAATCATAAAAATCCTAAACCCCCTAAGAACCAAAAAGACACTAAAACACCGATAAAACCATTAATGACCCCTGAAAACCGAAATATTCTAAAATAACCAAAAAACAGTAAACCCCATAAAGCCCCCAAATCTTTAAAAGAAAGTAATAACCAAGAAAAAAAGAAATGAACATGATATAAATTGAATCCCATAAAACATTTAAAAACATGAAACCCCTAACAAATCCTTAATACCATAAAAAATATAACACTCCCCAAACCCCCCAAACCTATAAAACCTTTAAAACCACTGTTAAACCATAAAAAACTAAAAAACATCTAAAACCATCAAAACATAAAACCATAAAACCCCCTAAAATAATAAATAAAATAAAACCCTAAATAAACCTTAATAACCATAAAACCCACTAAAAACCCTAAAAACAAAATACCAAAAAAACAAAAATACAATAAATCCTTAAAACCCCAAATTACATAAGAGCCCTAGAAATCCTAAAATACTGTAAAAATCAATAGAACTAATAAGACCCTAAAAAGCCAAAAAACCATAAAAGACCCTAAAACACCTAAAACAATAAAAACCCTAAAACTCTATGAAAACATAAAAATATATAAAAATAATAAAACCTACAAGAACCCTAAAAAATCATAAAATCATTAAAAACCAAAACACCACACCCTCTAAAAACTCCAAAAACCCTTAAAAACTCGAAAAAAACTCAAAAAACCTAAAAAACAAAAACTTTTAAAAACCATAAAAACTAAAAGATACATTCAAAACCCAAATCCCCTAATACCCACCAGGTCAAAAAACCATTAAACCCTTAAAAGTCCATAAAAACCCAGAAAACCGAAAAACATTATAAAAACAATAAAAGAGCCATAAAACACTTAAAACTGTAAAATCCTAGAAAACCTTAAAACCACTGATACCCAATAAAAACCTAAAACCATGTAAACTCTAAAAATCCTAAAAACTATAAAACCTATAAAAAACTAAAGGCCATAAAAACCTTAAATACACTAAGACCATAGAAACCTTGAAAGAGAACTAAAAACCATATGAAACCCATAAAAACCCAAAATAGTACACTGTAAAGAGTTGACCCGTCACCCTATAATCTAAAGGATATTCCCTAAATCATATACCTCAAACCCAAAACCCTATAAACAAATCAAAATACCCTAAAACCTAAACCCTGAACCCCACACCCTAAACCCAATACCCTTGACCATTAACCCAAAACCATACACCCAAAACCATATACCAAACACCGTAAACCTGATGCCTTACACCCTACACCATAAAACCCACACCATAAACCATACACCCTACATTATAAACCCTATACCCTACACTATAGAAACAATTCACTACCCCAAAAACCAGAAACCAAGCACCCAGAAGCCAGTATCCAACACCCAAAACACTATATCCATTTCCCGAATCTTTATACACTACACCCTAATTCCTAACCCCTTCACCGTAGAACCTACACCCAACACCAAAAACACAATACCCTAGACCCTAAAACATAAACCCTACACCCTATACACAACACCCTACACACTAAACCCAAAAACCTATACCAAAAACCCTATACACTACACCCAAAACCCTACACCCTAAACTCTATACCCTACTATTAAACTTTAAACCCCACACTTAAACCATAAGACCAACACCACAAACATTAAAACCCTAAAACCTGAACCCAATACCCAACAACCTAAACACTAAACCAAAAAACATAAACACTTCAATATAACCCCTAAACGCTACACCATAAACCCTAATACCTAAACTCTAAAACCAAGAACCCAAACCCTAATATATATATATATATATATATATATATAATAATCCCTATAACTGAAACCTTAAACTCTAATCCCAATAACCTTCACCATAAACCATAAACCTTACACCATAAAACCTATACCTCACCCCGAAAACCATATACCCTACACCCTAAAACCTAATCCCAAAAGCCTATACCCTAAAAAACATAAAACAATTCTGAAAACCCAAAAAACTGAAAAAGTGATAAAACTCTAAAACCGCTACAAAATCAAAAACAACCCAAAACCCAAAAACCCCCATAAAAACTCTAAAAATACTAAACCCATAAAAAATATTAAAATCATAATGACAATAAAAACCCTAAAACTACTCAAACCCAAAATAATAAATCCCATAAAAAACCCTAAAATGACTTTGAAGCATGAGATTATCGTAAAAACATTGTAAAAAATTCAAAACCCCCCTAAAACCCAAAACCCATATAAATCCTTTAGAAACCATAAACATGATAAAACACCCTAAAAATAATAATAAAACCCAATGAACACTAAAAACCCTTAAAATCCAAAAAAACTTCTAAACCGATAACAACCCTAAAACCCCCTAAAACCCTAAAAAACCTAAAAAAACATAAAATACCCTTAAAATACCTAAAACCCCTAAATGTAAATAAAACCCCTTCAAATGATAAAGAACCTGAATTATCCTAAAAACTTCTAAAAACCTAAAAACACTTAAAAAACCATGAAACCCCTATAAACCCTAAAAAAATTAAAAACACAAAAAACCAATAAAAACATAAAAATCCTAAAACAACTAAACAACATAAAAGATCCTAGAACCCTAATAGGCCCTAAAAACAATAAACCCATAAAATACCTTCAGAAATATAAAAAACCATAAAAGACCTTAAAAACCATAAAAATGATTAATGTCCCTAAAACCCTAAATGACCATTAAATACCCTAAAATGCCTAAATGACTCCAAAACCGAAAAAGGACCTAAAACCCAACAAAAGACCCCAAAAACCTAAATATACCATAATAACCCAAATCCCCTCCCCAAATAACCTATAATTTCCACAAAACCCTTAACGACCTTAAAACCCTAAAAGATCCTAAAACCATAAAATGAAATAAAAAAATGAAGGACCCTAAAACCCCATAAAATTTAAAAGGATCCCTAAGAACCTTATAAACCATTATGAACCTTAAAATAATAAAAATGTAAAAAACCAGGTGATCCCATAAAATCCTAAAAGACCGCAAATACCCTAAAAATCCAAAACATCCCTTAAAACCATAACTACTCTAAAAGACCCTCAAAACACATAAATCCTCTATAAAACCTAAAACCCTAAATATACCTTAATCCCCTAAAAAATATTTTCGGTCCAAAAAATTCATCGTATAAGAATAAGTCAATTACCTCAAATTAGAAATGGAAAATATAAATTGATGGAATAGTAGAAGAAAATATATTTAAAGGATTAAAATTTTGTAAAGACCCATAAATTTCAAGGAAATTTTTTTCTTAATTTTATTTGGAATTTTACAAGAGCGCAATTTCTGACGGCACCTGATTCCGAGGCCCGGTGTGCCCGGAATCATTTTCCGAAGATTGGCTCGGGTACGTTCAGTGAACGGACGAGCGGGTTTTTCTAACTTTTGAGCCGGTGCCCGGAATCGAATTCTGAGGGCACCGATGAAATCGCAGCGCTGGTATTTGCTTAGAAATGCCCCTTCCGGAGTTGCGTTTGCTCGAGTGTGGATTTTAATTTTCGGGATTAAAGTTGAGAAATAAAATAATTTTGAGACAACTTTATTTTATTTCGCTTTAGCCACTTGGAAGCCACTTGAAGCCACTTAAAGGTGGCTTGAACTGAGTTTAATCAGATAGGATGCTATCCAGAAATATCCTACCCCCTTGGGCGGTTTATTTTTGTGAATTAAATGGGTTGTTTCTTTCGTTGAATTTAATTCAACGAATTGATGGATCATTTCTTATCCTATTTTCGTGTGTTGTCATATTAATAAAATAAGACCAACCAAAATCTTTTGGGGGATTACTTGTTGAGACAAAATCCTTGTTCCTTCTTCCTCCTTCGTGAAGAACGCGAAGACCGAGAAGAACGCGAAGAACGCGAAGAACGCGAAGAACGCCGAACCCGGAAATCGACGACGCGATGCCGTGATCCGCAACGCTGACAACATTCTTCTGCGACGTCTCTTCCTCCGTGACGGATCTTCGATCGGCTGCTTGAGGTAAGAGTCTCGGACCTTCCCTTTTATCTCCTTCGTGATTCTTAACCAAAACACGGATTTAATTAATTTAAATTAAATCTTCTGTTTCATGGTGCGTTGAGTTTGCCGACTCAACGCCGGATTCCGCGACGACGCGAAGCCTCCCCGCGACGACGCGACGATCCCCCTCTTCAGCGACGATCCCCCTCTTCCGCGACGAGCTTTTCCGCGAAGAACGCCCGCACGTGACGATCAACGAGGTAGGGATTTTATGATTTGGAATACCCCTCTTAATATTCCCGTGAACGTTCTTTAAAAAAAATTAAAGAAACCGGTTTCAAATGAACAATTTTATTTTATTAAAATTGTCGGTTCATGTGTTGAACAAAATTCTCCCGGTTGTTTATCTCTAACGCGGAGGGTTCGGGCCAAACGAACACGGCCCGACGACCCTCCGCCGTTCTTCTTTTTGTGCGGATTTGACGGGCGACGACGGAACGTGCCGCAACGGATGTTTGACGATCCCGTAGTGAAGAACGGGTCCCGGGAGGAGCAATGGCGGAGACGGGAAGAGAATCGGACCACCGGAACAATCCCGGTGGCCCGCGGAACTGGCCGGCGGCGCGGGTCGCCGGCGCGCCGCCGGACAGGCCGCCGCGGCTGAAGCCGTGGCGGCGGCGGCACCCGCGGACCCGTGGCCGCGCGGGTCCGGTGCCCTCGGACGCGGCTGAAGCCGCGTCCCGACTCAACGCGGCCCCATGCGGGGGGGGGGGGGGGCACCACCGGGCCACGGGGGCGGCGCCCCGCGTGCCTCGGCCGTTCGGCCGAACCGGACCAGGCCGGTCCGACCAGACGGGCCGCGCCTTGGCCGGACCGGACCGGGTCGAGTCGACCCGGTTCAGGTCGACCCGGTTCGGCCGACTCCCGGGGGGGGGGGGGGGTCGGGCCGGGTCGGCCGGGGCCCGTACCCCCCGTCTTCGGACGGCCTTCGTTCAAATGGCCGTATCTTGAGCTACGTGCCTCCAAACGACCCGCCGTCAGCGGAAACGCGATCCTTGGATCGAGACGGTCGTTTCGGTATATCGCACTTAAGGTTTCGGAATATTTTGAGTTCGGCCGGGTTGGTTCGTACACGAAACCAACCGGGCCTTCGGAGCGGAAACGCTCATATCTTGAGCCACGGACGTCCGATTGACGTGTCGTCAGCTTTGTTGAGTCCCTCTTAGTGAGACGGATCTTTTGGCATACTCCGCCCGAGGTTTGGACGCAGGTGGAGTATGGTCGGGTTGGTTTTGCCTTAAAAACCAACCGGACCCCTGGAACGAAAATGCCAATAACTCTCAGACCGGGCGTCCGATTGACGCACCGTCTGTGACTCTGAGTTCCTGTTGACGATACGGAACTTTTGGATACATCAACATCGTACTTTGTGTCAGTTGATGTATCGGCCTCTTGGCTCGTGGAGCGGACCCTCCCGAACGAGCTTGCTGTGTGCAGGAACCCTAGAGCTGGCTGCGACTGCTACTTCGACAGCGACGACCATGCGGAGATCCTCAGTGGACTGCGGCGACGACCGTGCCGAGATCCTCAGTGGACTGCGGCGACGACTGTGCAGAGATCCTCCGTGGACTCCGACGATGACCGTGCAGAGATCCTCATTGGACTGCGGCGACGACTGTGCAGAGATCCTCAGTGGACTGCGACGACTACTGCACTCAACGATCCTACGTGGATCAGTGCTACTGGTCCTGCATGGGCCCGGTCCTGTGTGGGCCCGATCCTGTGTGGGTCCGATCCTGTGTGGGTCAGCGCTCAGCGGTTCTGTGTGAGCCAGCGCCTACAGGTCCTGCATGGGCCAGGTCCTGTGTGGGCCCGATCCTGTGTGGGTCCGATCCTGTGTGGGTCATTGCGGGGGTTAGTTACCTATCGATCCTTCATGGGTCCGATGAATTAGATGGATCAATGATCATCTTTATCATCATCCAAAGAAGTATACCTGTGTGAGCTGAATCTTGTGTTTACTCTCCTTTGTGGATTGTGTTGAGCTATCCTATGTGGATTTACTGTTTACTCTCCTTTGTGGACTGTGTTGTGCTATCCTGTGTGGGTATACGTTTTGCTTTCCTGTGTGGATTGGGGTGTGCTTGGGCTCGGACGTTGGAGCCGAACGGGGAATTGAAGACTTAGGTATATGTATGGGCATATACCTAAGCCGTGTCAGATGTTACTTCGTGATTGTACCTTTCCTTTGTGGATTATCCTTTGTGGATTTCGAGAGACCTTCGGGGGTCTCGGGGTCCCTACTGAGTAGCTTATACTCACCCCTGCACGGGTTATGCCCGCACTACGTTGTGTTGGTTGCAGACGACGGACAACACTGACCGTGGTGGAGGCGTGCGGAGCAGGACAATACCTGGAGGTGGACCACTGGGCGGGACATACTCGGAGCGGTCAGGTGGACCGAGGAGCTGTGGAGGCTATCTGTACCCACCCTTCAGGTGGGACTTCCAGAGGACGGCTCGACGCTGCAGTTTTCCCTTTTCAGTTGCTGTTTTTCCTTTCAGTTGTACTTTACTGTTGGGCTTGTATTTCCGGCACCTTTTACTTTCAGCACAGCTTGTACAGTTTTTACTTAGTGTTTACTTTTCCACTTGCTTACTCTGTGGTGCTTGTTTACTTATCAAAGGCAATGACTTCCCTTTTTGTTGGGATTTATGCCTTGGTGCTAGTCGCCAGCCCCTGGCCTATGGAAGGCGGGCTTGGGGTAGTCACGGCACGGGCCCCGAGGGCGGGTCGTGACAAATTGGTATCAGAGGTGGTCGGTTCTACCGCAGACTCTGATCTTTCTTCTATGTGAAGCAATAGTGTTTAGCGTATTGAGTGTGGTTATCAGTCCAGGGAGTCCAGTGTTGGTGCGGCGGCCGACGTATCCATACACCAGGACCCTGACTTCTGATTTCCGACTTAATGCACGAAAACATTGATTGCATGTGTGTTTCAAGTTTTCTCTATGATTTCTTGTGTCAGCTCACCAGGTATACTGTTCTGACCATGGCATACTTGTTTCCTTTTCAGGATGGCACGACGACAGCAGCCAGCTAGGGTTCCAAGAGTAGAGCGCGGCGACAGCCCGCAGAGCGGCGAGGCCTCGGTACAGGGCTCGTTGACAGCAGAGGCACCGGCGGTACCTTTACCCGCCGATCCCCCGATGCTTCCAGCACTGGCAGCTGATGACGCACGACGCCTCGGAACTCTGCATGAGTTCCAGTGCCAGCGACCACCCAGGTTCCGTGGGGATTCGGACCCCCAGGCAGCCGAGGACTGGCTGGAGGCGGTCGTCCGAGTTTTCAGGCTAGTGAGGACACCAGCAGACCTCATGGTGATCCTCACGGCGAGCCTACTGCACGCAGCAGCAGGGCGATTGTGGAGCCTGATTCTCCAGGTACACGATGAGGCCACCCTCATATGGACGGACTTCGAGAGCCTCTTCCGCTCAGAGTTCTTCCCAGCCACCCTCCGTGCGATGCGCATCCAGGAGCTTCTTCAGCTGCGGCAGGGCAGCTTGACGGTCGCCCAGTACGCGGCGAGGTTCACCGACCTATCTCGCTACTCGACAGACATGGTACCAGACCCCTTCTTCCGGGCCCGGACCTTTGAGCAGGGATTGAGACACGAGATCAGGGCATCGCTGATCTCCCTCAGCATCCTGACCCAAGCAGAAGTACTGGAGCGAGCCCTCCTGATCGAGAGCTTCCTGGTTGAGTCCACAGCGAGACCTACCGCAGGGCGGCAGATAGCGGAGTCTTCGGCAGCAGGTATCCGACGGATGACTCAGGGTTCCAGGCGGACCAGACCTTCCGGCAGACGACCTCGGGACACTGGCTCAACAGTGCAGGGCACTCAGCGCGGAGCCAGTCTTCCGAGAGGCAGGCAGTGCTACGAGTGCGGCGGGCAGGGCCACATGGCTCGTGACTGCCCGAACCGTCGTACCGAGGGGCAGCAGACGGTGGAGGGACCACCCAAGAAGAGGCAGAGGGTCGACCGTGGTGGTCCGCAGGGAGGAGGTGGACGAGGTATAGGAGCTGGCCGAGCAGTAGGTGGTGGGCGATACTTTGAGGCTCTGCCACCACCACCACCAGGAGGCCCGCCCCGACCACAGGGAGCTGGCGGGCAGAGACAGGCGCAGCTCCAGGCAGCGGAGGCCTACAACCATGGCGTGCCAGAGATGATTCGAGGTACGATCTGTGTCTATTCCACCCTTGCTGCAGTTCTGATAGACATAGGAGCGAGTCACTCTTTCATAGACACTGCCCTTGTTCGGAGCTCGGAGATTCCGACAAAGCCGTTGGCTCGATCCTTGCGGTTAGAGACTCCTACGGGAGAAGACTCGACGATTACGCACTGGTGCCGGCAGTGCGAGCTTACTCTAGGAGGCGAGAGCTTCGGCTGGGATCTTCTTGTAGCAGCGTCGAGGTCTTACGACGTCATCTTGGGCATGGATTGGTTATCTATGATCCATGTTCAGATTGACTGCATTAGGCGCAAGGTGCGATGTGTGCGCACCGACGGGAGCAGGTTCACCTTCACCGGCGAGAAGGGAGCCTTAGAAGCATAGGATGGACTCACACAGAGGAGAGGTCATCTCATCAGTTGGCTAGCCTCATCCTGGGAGCAGTTGACGTGCGGAGTCCCAGTTTTCCTGCAATGGTGGATCAGTGCGTGGACGTCTTTCCCGACAACGTTCCAGGACTACCTCCTCGCACTTTTATATTGACCTGTACACCGGGACAGCCCCGATATCCACTCCAGCATACCGGATGTCCCCCGCTGAGCTTCGAGAGCTGCGGGTACAGTTGGAGGACTTGCAGGGCAAGGGGTTCATCCGAACCAGTGTTTCACCCTGGGCTTCCCCGATTTTGTTCGCAAAGAAGGCGGACATGAGCTTGCGACTGTGTGTCAATTATCGTCGCCTGAACCAGGTGACAGTGAGGAAAAAGTATCCGCTACCCAGGATTGATGACCTCTTCGATCAGCTCAAGGGAGCACGGTGGTTCTCGAAGATAGACCTCAGGTCAGGCTATCATCAGCTCAGAGTTCGAGACGAGGATGTGCAGAAGACGGCCTTCAGGTGTTGGTATGGACACTATGAGTTCTTGGTTATTCCTTTCGGCATAACCAACGCTCCAGCAGTGTTCACGAGCTTCATGAATAGGATCTTCCAGCCATACCTCGATTGATTTGTCGTAGTCTTCATCGACGACATCTTAGTGTACTCGACCACCGAGGAAGAGCACGCCTACCACTTGCGTGTTGTACTAGACACACTCCGAGAGCACCAGATTTATGGAAAGCTCTCGAAGTGCCAGTTCTGGTTACGTGAGGTCCACTTCTTGGGGCACGTCATTTCTGAGGTGGGAGTTGCAGTGGATCCCATGAAGATCGAGGCAGTGCTAGCTTGGGAGCCACCCAAGAGCGTGACAGAGGTGCAGAGTTTCTTGGGCCCAGACGGATACTATCAGAGATTTGTGCCGGACATCTCCAGAGTTGCGGCCCCACTCTCAGCGTTGACGAAGAAGGAGAAACCCTTCGTGTGGTCAGACAGATGTCAGCAGAGCTTCGAGGAGCTGAGGCAGAGGTTGACCAGCGCACCTATCTTGAGGTTGCCTGAGGAGGGAGTTGGATACGTAGTCTACTGCGATGCATCAGGGACCGGACTCGGGTGTGTCCTAATGCAGGAGCGGGCCGTGATTGCCTACGGATCACGTCAGTTGAGGCCGCATGAGCAGAACTACGCTACCCATGACTTGGAGTTGGAAGCAGTGGTCTTCGCCCTGAAGAAATGGCGGCACTATCTGATGGGAGAGCGCTTCACTGTCTTTTCTGACAACTAGAGTCTCAGGTACATCTTCTCTCAGAAGGACCTAAACCTGAGACAGCGGCGATGGCTCGAGTTCCTCCTGGACTATGACTTTGAGATAGTCTATACTCCTGGGAAGGGGAACGTGGTAGCCGATGCCCTCGGCAGGAGGACGGGCATCCAGCTGCTTGAGGAGGTGACAGAGTAGCTAGCCGCCTTGCAGATATCCTTCGTGGATAGAGACGGAGCAGCCTTCCTTCAGTCTCTCACAGTCTCTCCTCCACTTCTACAGCGGGTCAGAGAGGCACAGCGTGGGGACGCTGACTGTGAGACACAGCGTGCACAAATATCCTCGGGACAGGCACCTGATGGTTTCTCCCTTGGAGCAGAGCACGATGTCCTTTTTAGAGGACGTACCTTGGTACCTGTTGCTTTACGAGAGGAGGTGCTGAGAGAGTTCCACACTTCTCCTTTGGCGGTATATCCTGGAGTGGCGAAGATGTACCAGGATCTCAGACGTCAGCACTGGTGGCCGGGCATGAAGAAGGTTGTGGCAGAGTTCGTTTCGTGGTGCCTCACCTGCCAGCAGGTGAAGGCAGAGCATCAGGTACCAGCAGGCTTGGTACAGCCCTTGGAGGTCCCAGAGTGGAAGTGGGATGGGATATCTATGGACTTCGTGACTGGGCTTCCACGCACTTCCAGAGGTCACGACTCCATTTGGGTGATTGTTGACCGACTCACCAAGTCGGAACACTTCTTACCCATTCGAGAGTAGGGATCAGTGGAGAGCTTGGGACGTCTCTACGTTCAGGAGATTGTACGACTTCACGGTGTGCCATCGACTATCGTCTCCTATCGGGATGCTCGATTTACTTCCCGGCTTTGGAAGGGGTTGCAGGAGGCGTTCGGGACGTGGCTACGTCTGAGCGCCGCCTTTCACCCTCAGACGGATGGTCAGACGGAGAGGACCATTCAGACTCTCGAGGACATGCTCCGCGCATGTGTCCTCGACTTTGGTCGCAGCTGGGAGGACCACCTAACCTTGGTGGAGTTCGCGTACAACAACAACTACCACTCCACCATCGGGATGGCACCCTACGAGGCGTTGTACGGCAGGCCTTGCAGATCTCCTTTGTGCTGGACAGACCATGGGGAGTCAGCACTTGTGGGACCAGAGATGGTCCGGGCCACGACAGAGAAGGTCCAGGTCATCCAGGAGCGGATGAGGATAGCTCAGAGCCTACAGAAGTCATATGCTGACAGGAGGCGGAGGCCACTAGAGTTCGAGGATGGCGACCACGTCTTCTTGCGGGTCTCACCTCGATGTGGATTGAGGAGATTTGGCCGAGGTGGCAAGTTGTCTCCACGCTTCATCGGACCCTTCCAGGTCCTTAGAAGGATTGTAGAGGTGGCTTATCGCCTGGCTCTACCACCTCAGTTGCACCGGGTGCACGACGTCTTCCACGTATCCCAGCTGAGGAGATACGTGCAAGACCCGACGCACATCATTGACTATGGGGAGCTAGATGTGGATGATGGGGCGACTTTTGCAGAGGTCCCAGTGGAGATAGAGGATCGACAGGAGCGGGTCCTACGTGGGCGATCGATTCCTCTTGTTCACATCAGATGGCAGCACGGGAACCTCCAGGAGAGCACATGGGAGCGGGAGGCTCAGATGCGTGCTCATTACCCACATTTGTTTCCCTAGTTTATGATGTATCTTTACGGGGACGTAAAGCCCTGAGGTGTGAGTAATGTAAAGACCCGTAAATTTCAAGGATTTTTTTTTCTTAATTTTCGTTGGAATTTTACAAGAGTGCAGTTTCTGAAGGCACCTGATTCCGAGGCCCGGTGTGCCCGGAATCATTTTCCGAAGATTGGCTCGGGTACGTTCAGTGAACGGACGAGCGAGTTTTTCTAACTTTTGAGCCGGTGCCCGGAATCGAATTCTGAGGGCACCGATGAAATCGCAGTGCCGGTATTCGTTTAGAAACGCCCCTTCTGGAGTTGCGTTTGCTCGAGTGTGGTTTTTAATTTTCAGGCTTAAAGTTGAGAAATAAAATAATTTTGCGACAACTTTATTTTATTTCTCTTAAGCCACTTGGAAGCCACTTGAAGCCACTTAAAGGCGGCTTGAACTGAGTTGAACCGGATGGGATGCTATCCAGAAATATCCTACCCCCTTGGTAGGATATTTGTGAGGTGGGGCCCGCACGATCCCCGCCGTTTCTTTCCGCTGAGAAACGCACCCGCAAAAACCCGTCTTTATGAAAGTCAACTGACGCGTTTCTTAAAAATCTTAACAGACCATTTAATTGGGCGGTTTATTTCGTGAATTAAATGGGCTGTTTCTTTCGTTGAATTAATTCAACGAATTGATGGATCGTTTCTTATCCTGTTTTCGTGTGTTGGCATATTAATAAAATAAGACCAACCAAAATCTTTTTGGGGATTACTCGTTGAGACAGAATCCTTGTTCCTTCTTCCTCCTTCGCGAAGAACGCGAAGAACGCGAAGAACGCGAAGAACGTGAAGAACGCCGAACCCGGAAATCGACGACGCGACACCGTGATCCGCAACACCGACAACGTTCTTCTGCGACGTCTCTTCCTCCGCGACGGATCTTCGATCGGCTGCTTGGGGTAAGAGTCTCGGACCTTCCCTTTTATCTCCTTCGTGATTCTCAACCAAAACACAGATTTAATTAATTTAAATTAAATCTGCTGTTTCATGGTGCGTTGAGTTCGCCGACTCAACGCCGGATTCCGCGATGACGTGACGCCTCCCCGCGACGATGCGACGATCCCCCTCTTCCGCGACGATCCCCCTCTTCCGCGACGATCTTTTCCGCGAAGAACGCCCGCGCGCGACGATCAACGAGGTAGGGATTTTATGATTTAGAATACCCCTCTTAATATTCCCGTGAACCTTCTTTAAAAAAATTATAGAACTGGTTTCAAATGAACAATTTTATTTTATTAAAATTGTCGGTTCATGTGTTGAACAAAATTCTCCCGGTTGTTTATCTCTAACGCGGAGGGTGCGGGCCAAACGAACACAGCCCGACGACCCTCCGCCGTTCTTCTTTTTTTGCGGATTTGACAGGTGACGATGGAACGTGCCGCAACGGATGTTTGACGATCCCACAGTGAAGAACGGGTCCTGGGAGGAGCAATGGCGTAGACGGGAAGAGAATCGGACCACCGGAACGATCCCGGTGGCCTGCGGAACTCGCCGGCGGCGCGGGTCGCCGGCGCGGTGGCGCCGGCAGCCGGGAGCGGTTGCGCCGGCAGCCGGGAGCGGTGGCACCCCGGCGCGCCGCCGGACAGGCCGCCGTGGCTTCAGCCGCGGCGGCGGCGGCACCCGCAGACCCGCGGCCACGCGGGTCCGGTGCCCTCGGACGTGGCTGAAGCCGCGTCCCGACTCAACGCGGCCCCACGCGGGGGGGGGGGGGGGGGCACCACCTGGCCGCGGTGACGGCGCCCCGCGTGCCTCGGCCGTTCGACCGTTCGGCCGAAACGGACCAGGCCGGTCCGACCAGCCAGGCCGCGCCCTGGCCAGACCGGACTGGGTCGGACCGGGTCGGGTCGACCCGGTTCAGGTCGACCCGGTTCGGCCGACTCCTGGGGGGGGGGGGGGGGGTCGGCCTGGGCCCGTACCCCCCGTCTTCGGACGGACTTCGTTCAAATGGATGTATCTTGAGGTACGGGACTCCAAACGACCCCCTGTCAGTGGAAACACGATCCTTGGATCGAGACGGTCGTTTCGGTATATCGCACTCAAGGTTTCGGAATACATTGAGTTCGGCCGGGTTGGTTCGTACACGAAACCAACCGGGCCTTCAGAGCGGAAACGCTCATATCTTGAGCCACGGACGTCCGATTGATGTGTCGTCGGCTTTGTTGAGTCCCTCTTAGTGAGACAGATCTTTTGGAATACTCCACCCGAGGTTTGGACGCAGGTGGAGTACAGTCGGGTTGGTTTTGCCTTAAAAACCAACCGAGCCCCTGGAATGAAAATGCCAATAACTCTCAGACCGGGCGTCCGATTGACGCGCCGTCTGCGACTCTGAGTTCCTGTTGACGATACGGAACTTTTGGATACATCAACTTCGTACTTTGTGTCATTTGATGTATCGGCCTCTCGGCTTGTGGAGCGGACCCTCCCGAACGAGCTTGCTGTGTGCGAGAACCCTAGAGCTGGCTGCGACTGCTACTTCGACAGCGACGACCGTGCGGAGATACTCAGTGGACTGCGGCGACGACCGTGCAGAGATCCTCAGTGGACTGCGGCGACGACTGTGCAGAGATCCTTCGTGGACTCCGACGACGACCGTGTAGAGATCCTCAGTGGACTGCGACGACGACTGTGCAGAGATCCTCAGTGAACTGCGACGACTACTGCACTCAGCAATCCTACGTGGATCAGTGCTACAGGTCCTACGTGGGCCCGGTCCTGTGTGGGTCCGATCCTGTGTGGGTCCGATCCTGTGTGGGTCAGCGCTCAGCGGTTCTGTGTGAGCCAGCGCCTACAGGTCCTGCATGGGCCCTGTCCTGTGTGGGCCCGATCCTGTGTGGGTCCGATCCTGTGTGGGTCATTGCGGGGGTTAGTTACATATCGATCCTTCGTGTGTCCGACGACTTAGATGGATCAGTGATCATCTTTATCGTCATCCGAAGAAGTATACCTGTGTGAGCTGAATCTTGTGTTTACTCTCCTTTGTGGATTGTGTTGAGCTATCCTGTGTGGATTTACTGTTTACTCTCCTTTGTGGACTGTGTTGTGCAATCCTGTGTGGGTATACGTTTTGCTTTCCTGTGTGGACTGGGTTGTGCTTGGGCTCGGACGTTGGAGCCGAACGGGGAATTGAAGACTTAGGTATATGTATGGGCATATACCTAATCCGTGTCAGATGTTACTTCGTGATTGTACCTTTCCTTTGTGGATTATCCTTTGTGGATTTCGGGAGACCTTCGGGGGTCTCGGGGTCCCTACTGAGTAGCTTATACTCACCCCTGCACAGGCTATGCCCGCACTACGTTGTGTTGGTTGCAGACGACGGACAACGCTGACCGTGGTGGAGGCGTGCGGAGCAGGACAGTACCTGGAGGTGGACCACTGGGCGGGATGTACTCGGAGCAGTTAGGTGGACCGAGGAGCTGTGGAGGCTATCTGTACCCACCCTTCAGGTGGGACTTCCAGAGGACGGCTCGACGCTGTAGTTTTCCCTTTTCAGTTGCTGTTTTTCCTTTCAGTTGTACTTTACTGTTGGGCTTGTATTTCCGGCCCCTTTTACTTTCAGCACAGCTTGTACAGTTTTTACTTAGTGTTTACTTTTCCGCTTGCTTACTCTGTGGTGCTTGTTTACTTTTCAAAGACTATGCCTTCCCTTTTTGTTGGGATTTACGCCTTGGTGCTAGTCGCCAGCCCCTGGCCTATGGAAGGCGGGCTTGGGGTAGTCACGGCACGGGCCCCGAGGGCGGGTCGTGACAAATTTGAAAAGGAAGGACACGACACCATGAACCAAAAAAATCTACCGACTACCCCCTCTTCATGGTAGTACACCACCTCAAAAAGCCCTATATATAGAAAATGGTTCATGGATGGGGCAGATCTAACTGTTCCCTATGAACGAATTAAGGATGTTTGCAGAAAAGGGTGGTGAACTCCTCTCTCCCTCAAACAATTTCCCCCGAACTAAACCATTCATGAGAAGGACAAGCCTTTTTAACTTCTACAAATGAAACATAGTCGTTTTTTTATCTAGGATGTGATTTTGGTGATGGAGAATCCATCTGATGGCTATGTCTTTCATGGGTTAGGAATTCTCCCTGGGATCTTCTAAAAAGCATCACGTAGCCCAATTGTGGATGACCGACTACACCAGTATCTTATTTCTCTACTTCTATATAAATAGACCCTAAGGGGGACTGAGAAGAGGATATATATATTTTTAGGGGGAGAGATTGACTGATAGATTGAAATATCCATAAAAGATATACTTTTTTTGTTGATTCATGTAGGTAAAACCATCTACATAACATCAAAGATTATAAATATCTAATCAATTGGAAGTCTGCAAACTCAACATCCTTTGAGAGTGTACTTCACAGGAGGCACAAAACCAATGTACAATTTTACACTAGGAGGAACATATAGAAAAATCTATACAGGTGGGACCCTACCCCACATTTAAAATAACTATAAGAGAGGAACTCGATCCTACATAGAACTATGATATGTTGTTGGAACCCTACCCCACATAGAAAATCACTACGTGGGAGGAACTCTATCCTGCATAGATCCATGCTCTATGGAAGAAACATAGCCCAGCGTAGAAAAGCTCTATGTGGACCAAACATAGGGTAGAATACCAAAATGGTATACAAAAGGACCCCTTACCCAAACAAAACTTCTCTACTCATAGGGAATCCCATCCTGTGTAATAACATGCAATATGGAATGAGTTATCCTAGGGTGTTCCACTCTCAGGCACTAATCACCCCCTTTGGTCGTATCATCTACTACTATGATGGCCCCTCCATGATCTAATCCAATAGAATTAGGCAATTCCATTTTCCAAAGCCACCATATATTTATGATAAAATAATTGATCACATCAGCGATCCCTTTAGAGTTTACATACACATGGTAAGTGGAGCCACATGGAAAATCATTAACGAGAAGCGAACCCCTGTAAATCCTCCACGTTTATATTCTTGTGGTAATTTTGGTTCTATATTTAGTATACCCACATGAGCCTCAACATTCTATAGATTAATAGGAACTGATGGACATTCCATTTTATGAGTTCTAGTGTTGAATATTACCTCATCTCCTAGAACCGATTTATGGGAACTCATCCTAATGTAAGACATATGAATTTCTTTTGAGATGTGGAACATCTTACTCATCTTCATCTCAACCATGGATGTATCTGGATAGATTACCAAATTCGATTGTCATAGTTACCCAAAAAAAGAGGAGATGGGCACAATAAAATCCCTCTATCTCTTTCCCTTTAGGATCCCACACCATCCATCAGTGGACTGGGTAAGACCATATGATCATTACTTCCACTATTTCCTTGTGTTTCTCACACTGAGCATGACTCACATGGGCATAGAGGATAGTGGAGATCATAAAATCTTCATGATATAGGACTTCAAAAAATTTCTATTACGTGGTATAAGCCCCCAAACCATACTTCATCATACAATGGGTCATATTCCCAAAAAAGTAGCACCAAGTGGGTAGTTTTTTACACGTAATCCAAAATCAAGAACCAATTTTATGAACTATGTGGTCTTTGATTACTAACTAAATGGGTTATGTAAGAAGCTTCTATGTTGTCCAAACGTGACACCCAAATCCACTATAACGTTCTTTAGGCCTTGTCCCCAATAGGTTCACATCCATCTCAAGAGGCCACATCTCTTCTGGGTCCCTTGTTCCACCTCGGCATAAGTCCCATACCACTGTTGACTAGGAACCCTCCACCTAAAAATCCTCAACGTATATCGTTAAACAACACGGATGGACCTTATAACATGACCTCAAAAGGTGATGTGTCTAGTAGATCAGTAGTAAACTACATGGGTTCGAATTCCTCTCATGAGGATATGTAGGAATCCCATTTCATGGGTTCGATACAATTATAAAAATGACTTATTTCCCCCAAGATTATGATAAAATCCATATCACCCCCAACATATGGCATAAAGATACTATTGTCCCATTAAAAGACTAAAGGATATCTGATATTTCCTCTAAAGGGGAACATTTATGGAGAACCGTGGATTCATATAGATGATTTTGAACCTAGGGGTATTCATGATCAGTAGTGACCTAGGGGTAATACGAGTACACATTCTTGGGAATGAACCAACAATTTTTGAACATACGAACATGACTTAATTCTATAATAGACTCCCTAAATTGGAAATAGACCCCCCAGTGGTGTGATGAGAATGATATCCCATCCTCTCAACCAACGTGAGATCTTAAGTGTTTTTGGCCTTGTTAGCCAATAAGAACCTACCTTTTGAAATTAGTTCTGTGAATTATGGATATAAGATCCATTGGATATTTTTGGGTCCATGAGAAAAAATGTTGGACACTTTTTGACGATGTTGTATCTTACATTAGGGATTTCACACCATTATTCTTGCTTTAATAAACCATTCAGACCACAAAAAACCTTTGGTGAGAAAAAATGGTAACCCGGTGTAAGAAACATGACTACGAAATATACTTCACAATATAAAGAGATATATTTCCAAGTCACCATCATACCATTTCACTCCGAAACGTAGACCAATGATTTTAGATGAAACATGAATTGTGAACCAGACATGAATCTTTAACCAAGGTAGTGTTGTTACCCCCCATCAGACCCCTTTCACATCCACAGGGGAAGAGGGATAAGAGAGATCATAAATTATACATATTGTCATGATATGATACATTGATGAGGTTTTTGTCTGTACATGTCACATATATGTAAGGAATTATTCATTTCATCCTTAAATCCAATGGAATCCCAAAAGTTCTCATAGGAACACTTGTCAACCACTGCATAATTCGAGTCATCGAAAATGTAGAGGAATCCATTTCCCACCCATCGCCTTTAATGAAGGGTTTCAAATGAATTGGTCAGAGAGTAACATCATAATGGTACTCTCCTCACTCTAGAGGCAGTAAAGCAGGCACTCAAGTCCATGAAGCCCTATCAACTATCCATCCAATGATGTTCATTGTCCAAGAACAAGGTTTATCGGTTTATCCACTAGCCATCTCTAACCATTTCAATAGTCTATCCTTGGAATATAAAAATCATTGCCTCCATTACTATAGCGAGGCTGATGAAGTTATCACCAATTATTTAATCCCAAAAACACAGGGTTTACACACAAGTTTCCCATACAAAAATTACCATTTCTATATCTATAGCTTCTGATATACTCACATTGAAGAGGATATCATCTAGAGGGATCCTTCTGAAGTATAACAGACCCAGGTCCCTCAAGCATCCCACCAGGATAGATGATCAGATTATTTGGTATATGTCATTACCATCATCCCAGAGGAAAAAATCCATCAAACAAATACAACAAAATGTTTTTAGAATATTTATATCCCTCCTCCATCATATGAATCCCAACATGTAAATACAGTGGAACACTACGATCAACCAAACATTACCACCAATTTTCTTTAGATCGACCATGAAAATAAGGCTTCAAATTAGAGGTAGATGAAAACCTATGCCAATTCATATAAATATAATCAACCAAATAGGACATAAAACAAGCAGATGAAAATACATGCTCATGAATATGAATCCTATAAGTCAAATATGATCAAACTCATATATAACCTGTTCAAATTACTATGGTTTCATATCAAGCCCATCATCCAGATAGGGGGGAAATTTAAAAAATGAAAATAATTTCTCGTGAATATTAATCCCATCAGTGAAATAAGATGGAACCCAAATACAAGGATATTCAAATTACTTTGGAAACATATGAATCACATCATCAAAATTGGGTGGAAATGAGTAGACACAAATACCTACTCATGAATATGAATCACCTTAGTCAAATATGATGGCACTCAAATATATTAAATTTCCAATTCTTGTAGTTTCATATTAATACTGTTAGAAAAATAAAATGAAAAACGATTAGCTGTAAATACCTGCTCATGAATATGAAGCCCACCAGTCAAATAAGATGGAAAATAGGGAAAATAGTTGGGGTATACCAACTATAATCTAGAGGCAGAAACATTCTACTTCCCTAATATGAGAGAACTATCAGTACTTGCTGTCAGAAAATGATGGACCAGAGCTGGCACACATTCCTTATCAGACACAAAAATGAGATTATATTACCATTCCAGCCAATGATGTCTCGAAAATCATATATTAAATGATGTATGATCATAAATTAATTCCTAACCATTTCATATATACTTATCAAGTCAAAATTGTATAGGCATAAATTGAAAGTATTTGGACCCACAATCCCACATCCCCAAGCAGGGTGACTCATTAACACAACATGGAGGTCATGTTAGAGAAGAAATGCATCCCTACGCCCATCCTAGATGGTCATTGGAAATATTCTATGAAAAATGGACCATCTTATCAGGAAAAATAGTTGTCTTATCTAGGTGATTCATGTCCAACTTGGTGCACACTCTAGTGAAGATATATATCCATTCCAAAACTCGGGATGCTCACCATCATATCATTTAAGCACTACGGGAGTCACTCAAATAAGATCCTGTATATAAAGGCCATCACACATAGAAAGCAACTCCAGTTCCCCATAGGAGAGTGCCCAAAAATAAATTGTTCCAAATTTATATGGAAAATTAATATTATATTCATGACCATGCTCTGTTGGAAGCTAAAATTCTTGATTCTATCAAACATTTCTCTGTAGTCCCCCAGGATCCTAACCAACCATCACAAAATTATGGAAGTGGAAGTAGCAGCTTTAATGTTCCTCCCAATAGTATTTTTACCTGCTTATATGAAGCTTATCCAAATACAATATGCCATGAAGACTTGATTCATGTGAATGAAATGATCAATCATGAGAGCCTATCTCCTGATGAGTTTCAAGGTATCCATCGTCATGTCCAGAATATAGAATGAAAATAAGGATATAACCTTTGCCTCATTCAACCTGATGGTTATCCACAGGGTATACACTATAGATATTCTCCTTATAGTCAGACATCAAGCTATGATGATTGTCCTTTCCATAATATCATCAAGTGTGAAGGTCCTCCCTGCAGTGACGTCTCAATTCAGTAAGAAGACCTTCCCCTTTCTATCATTTTCCACGAAGGTCCTCCCAATGGTCTACATTGAAAACATTCTCCGAGAATTCATACATCAAACTATTATGATAGTCCTCACCATTTTAGAACCAACTGCGATGGTACTCTCCACATTCAAATTACATATCATCTGGAATGTCATCCCATTGCCGAATCTAATGCATGAAATCCCTCACATGATGAGGCGCTTGGAAGGATGGGGACAAGAATGTCAGACATCTTATTAACAATAAGTGATATCCTCTCTCGTCTTGAAGGCATCTTAGGGATATACTAATTTTTTTAGCCACCTTTTTTCCATTTACATATCAATGATACCCCAATCATCCTCGCTAATTGTGATAAAATCATCAATAAGCATTAATGTTGGGAAGATCATGTAGAGGAGACTCTAGTAGAAGAACGAAATGATATATTTCTCATGAGATGAAAATTATCCAAGTGTGAAATACCACTTATTTTTTGTCCCACATCCACATCACATTTTGACATACAAAGAGGTTTGTCAGAAGAATTCATACATAACATTTTCCTCAATCTTCGGATGACTCTCCTCCAGTGGAATGAAAAATAAATTTCCTATGATGGGTATGCAGTCCATATAAAAATATAGGGATAATTTTTTTTTCAAATATTCCTAGAATCTATTATTTATATAAGGAGGCCTCAATTAGAGTGGGGGAATAAATATGTTCAACTAACTTGCCTCCATGTATTGCATAAATTATGTTGTCTTATTTTCAACGCCTCGTCTGGTGTTCATATCTTAGGATGGGGAGACCTGGAGCTCTGAATTTCACCCCATGCCCCATCTAGAAAGACCCATTGGAAATGACATCCTATAATGTCATTATTTCATGGGGGAAATCAAATGAAATTTTTATTCAAGAAGGGAAACGTGCCCAAAAAGGATCAGCCCAGAGTACGTCTCAAAAGAATTAAGCCAGATGGAAGAAATCTGTTGGAAGAATATTAAATCAAGAGACTAAATACATTAAAAACTATTCCAACATAATGAAAGATAGTCACCAAGAATCTCTAATGGACTCCAAAAAAATATTCCATATATTGGCCATAAATCATGACTTGATCACACTTGAATTGAAATGCATGAGATCAAGAAAGGGACGATAACAACAGCATCCACCACATTATGGGATCAACCCAAGCCCAGAGGGATATGGTCATTTTTAACACAAAATTCACCTATAAGGTCACAAAATCCCAACCAAGGCACAATAAAAAGAGAATAAGAGAAACCCCAACCCATAGGACAGGGGGATTTTTACCTCAATTTCCCACCCAATTGAAATCAATTTTTCCCGGTTAGGGAGGAAAAAATATAGAGGTTTCACATTCCTTCTGGTCTCGTTAATAATTCCATTGATAAGGTAGAAATATGAGAAGTTATTATGGAGGTTCCCTTCATGTTACCCTTCACCAAGAGGTTTTATGAAGATCCCTAAATGGTAGGGAAATATTCAATAAAGAATGATAATGACCCTACCATTCAGCAACTAGTAGGATACATGCAATGTGTAATGAATTGGGAAATGTTGTGGAAGTCAACCCTATATTCCTGATAAAAAATGATGAAATTTAAGAAGATAAAGTATAGGATGGATCCATCCAAAATATGGAACAGATTTAGAATGAAGGTGTGTGTAATTTGAACTAGTGGGCTACATTCAATTTGGGTGTTCCCTCGGACAATCCACCACCACCAACTCAACAAATCCCTAAAAGAGGGAAGAATTAATAAAAGGTCAAATAGGACCCACCACATCCTCCCAGTGAGAATGATTTCCCTACACTCAAACAAAGATTCATTGGGTAGGAGGAATAAATGAAATTGTTGAGGCGAATCAATGCCAAATTAGTCTAGAGTATACCTCAACTGGAAGAGTTTATCCTGAAAAATGAAGAAATACCATGAAATCCACACACCCCAATGCTTAGTCCATCAACCTACCTGAACCCTATCATGGATGGATATCAAGATTTCCCATATTGAGGAAACAACCAACATAGGTGCAGGGAAATCCTCTAAAGATTCCCATAATCAAACATTCACAACCAGAACTAGTGGAGTCGGCACATCAAATCTTTCCACCCATTACACATGTTCAAAATCAAGTTCAACTGGATACACATGACATGATAATTAATTATATCAAGTAATTGATAACTTGAATTGAATCCATGGAGGAGAGACGCACATCAATATAGATGGAAAGGAAAACATACCGTGATTTG
This sequence comes from Viscum album, assembly GCA_963277665.1. Taxonomy (NCBI): domain Eukaryota; kingdom Viridiplantae; phylum Streptophyta; class Magnoliopsida; order Santalales; family Viscaceae; genus Viscum; species Viscum album. The sequence continues at coordinate 871,505,228 of OY728152.1, read as the reverse complement.
GTGAGCAACACTCCACCTCCACAAAATATTAGGAGTCTTGTGTTCCAAATATTCAATGGATTAGAAGTTACAGAGAAACATATGATTAATTATGCATCCTAATGTGATCCAATGATGGGAACCTTAGGGAAACAAGGACCCATGAATCTTAGATTCTTCATGAGAACATTGAAAGGGACAATCTTAGTATGGCACACCAGTCTATCATATTGGTCGATATCAGGATGGGAGGACCTCTGGTGGAAGTTCCTATTCCAGTTTTGCTTAAATATTCCAATGGTAATAGGTAGTGACCTCTCAAAATAAAAATAGTGTGATAATGAGAGATTCTCATACATAATTTTGAGATAGAAAGGGAAAACCTACAATTTAAATTGGCCACTCCCTCGGGTCAATATGTTTAAAATGTGTATTGATAACCTCTAGGATGAGCTGTGAACACTACTCATCCCAGAAAAATGTATAAATGGGTTTCAGAGTTTCACAACCATTTCTAAAAGGATAGGGGAATCCAAAAAACATTCAAAACCAATGACTCAGCTATCCCCACTGGTCCCAAGAAATATACTGGGAAAAGCTAAAGCGGTCTCAGTCATGCTTAAACCAGCCCCTGCACCTTCCCAAGCTATGAGGCCTTCACCTAATCCTATAGGGCCTCTGGGTTCCAACAATAGCCTCCACCTCGACAAGATAAGAAGAGGGGACCTAGGAGAAATGAATTTTAATAATGGAGTAATAATTATTTCTCATTATGATATTATCTACTGTGTGGATATTTTATAGAAATTATAAACTGCAGTTTTCTCTATCTACCAGAGTTGAAAATGTAAAAAGTGGCCAGTCTTGATGAATAGATAGATTATTGTCCATTTCACCATATATTGAGGAACACCATTTAGGAATGTTTCATCTTCAATGTCCTTATAAAAATAATGATACACTATGGGGAAGTCAAATTGGTACCACCACCAGCACCAGAGGAATATATTTCCACTGATGACCTAGCCGTGGGAGAGGAGTAGCAAGAAGTTGTTAGTAGAAGGGGTAGAATTTAGATAGTTTGATGTTATGAAAAATGGACAACCATGCTCATGGACAACTCTAATCATATTAGAAGCATCCAACTATATCCCAAATAGACCCTTATATAATATATATGATATCCCCCACCCCAAAACCCTCTATAAGTCTATAATATAAGAAGTAGTTTAACAAAAAATTAAGGGAACCAGTGGAAGATGATGAACTCATTTCAAGGCCAAAGTCATCCTTGACCACCTTAAGAATTATTTCCCACAGATCTAAAATCATGGAAAACACCCCAACAAATGGAACAATAAAAAATATTTAATCAGGAAGAGTCATAGTCAGATGAGGAGTTGATATAAATATCTCTTAATGTCATTAACCTAATGGACCCCTTATCTGGCCTTGAGTGTGGCAATGAACTCATGTTCCCCACACCCAATAGGAGATCCATAAGAAGAATATGTTGAATCTGAGGAATTGGGAAACATCCATGGATGAAATAAAACTTATGGATAAACCCCTCCATAAACAATCAATGACTCATAAACACACAGAAGATCCCTTCCACAAGCCCAGATGAAATAGTAAAATCATGTTGTACCTTCTAGAGGCCACTCTGGCTTGATCATTCTAGAATATCCATCATAATTAGTGAAACTGTTGAACCTACCTAGACATTTAGGCATGCATGACTGGCCAAATTCACAAAGAATAGAATCACCACCAACTCCTCTCTCGAGGGACCGTTTGTCCACATCCAAAGATCAAGAATCTAAAGCACCTGTGAAAGAGAATCTTCACACACGGAAACACCAGAAATTGAAAAAATATGAAATCCATAAATAGTTACCCTCAGTCCCTACCAATCTATCAATCCTTGATTCCCATAATCTGTCAACAAACTATAGGGATAAACTCATAGAATTTTTTATAATACCCCATGATTTTGAGTCCAATGTGGTCATTTCTGATGTCTATCAAAAAGAGAAAGATTCCATAGAATGGCATGTGGTTACTCTAATATAGATCAAGTTGAAAATTTCATTTTGTAGGGATACATCAGAATCGTATATGTGTCTAATAGGATAAATGGTCTCGATATATAGAATCTCATCATTGATAATGGCATGGGATTTAGTCCCATCCCAGTACGAACACTTCATCAACTAGGCTGCAAAGAAGATAACATGAAACCCACTATGATGGTCTTGTTAGGCTAATAAAAGTGCACAGAAACACTTAAGACCAATCAAGATCAAATCTTAGTTTGGGGACCTCATAGCTGATTCAGAATTTCTAGTGATTTGGAAAAACCTTACCTTTAATGTCCTGCTAGAAAGGCCTTGGTTTCATCAACACATAGCGATTCCTTCATCATTCGACCAGTGCATTAATTATTTCACAAATAGAAAAATTGGGACATTGAACAAACAAAACTCCCTATATGGATCATGTGAGTCACATTTTATTGATTAAATATTCAATGATAAGAAAGGTAAGAGATCTCGATCGATGGTATTGATTGGTCACTACACCAAATTATTTAGAAATGGTTTTATCTAACCCCTTAAAACATCTCAGTGAATATTAAGTGCTTCCCATCAGTAATTTTTGGTGTGTGAGTCTACGTTTGGATGTGTATTCAATAATACTCATGATTTTGGTCAAGTACACTGAGTATAACATTGTTAACATATACATTGACATGCAAGATAATAGTGAATTTTTGGATGGAAATGCACTCAATGTATCCTCAAAGCTCTGAAAAACCCATACCTCACCCATTGAGGTAGAAGATGTAGAAAATACTCCACTTTACCTCACTCCATCCTCTCTAGAAAATCCCATACTGATTTCTGGGAGCAAAGGATCTGCTTCATCTTTTGAATACCAAGATCTCGACACTTTTCTTATCAATGATGTGCTCATCTCAAAAAAATTTCTCCGTAGGAATATTAAGATGAAGAGAAAGGTGAAAATATGGATAAGAAGACGTATAAGAGGGATATTACATTAAGGACACCCCTTCAACATTTTAGGACAGAGTCTCAACCACCACTATGGAACTTAGGGAAATAAATCTGGGAAATGAAGAAGATCCATTACCCACCATGATTAGTGTATCCTTGTATTCTTAATAGAAAGATGTGTATAACTATTTAATATGGAATCATTGATATGTATTCACATGGAACTAAATTGAAATTCTAGGCCTCAATATCAAGGTGTCCACTCACCACCTGGTCCTTCTTGAAGATTATAGAGGTCACAAACAAGCAGCCAGAAGGACACACCCGACATATGATGCCAAAATAGAGGATGCAGTTGACAAGATAATCATATCCAATTTCATTTTAGAGGTCCAATATCCCATTTTGATGGAAAATATATTCCATATTAAAAATAATAATTGAAAAATTATAGCCTTTATTGACTTCAGTGATCTCAATACACACTTCAAAATGAATGATTTCCGGATATCGATCACATAATTATTGATCAATGCAACTTCTGGATATCATTTCCTCTATTTAATTGAATAATATTCAGGATATGACCAAATGAGAATGTCCTAAAAAGATGAATAATCCAATGAATTCTGGGCCCCTAGTAAGTATTTTAATATAGGGTGATGCCCTTCGGATTGAATATTGATTGTTCCATGTATCAATATGCCATGAATCACACCTTCAATCCCTTCATGGGAAACTTCAACGATTGTAATGTTGATAACCTATTAGTTAAAACATGACAATGATTGGACCACCAATCATTCCTCGAAACTATGTTCTACAAACTGAGACAACACAGTCTGAAAATGAATAGCTTAAAATGTTATTTCAGTGATACCTAAGGAAAATCCTTTAATTCATTATTTTCCATTATGGAAACGAAGAAAATCTCGAAAATAAAAACGATATCATTGGAAGGTACCCTCCTTGTAACCTCATAGAGTTGAGATTAATTCAAGGAAAAATTCCCAACATTTGATGATTCATATCCAACTTGTAAAAAAATGATTTCCTTTTACTAGGTTGATGAAAAATGGGGTTGAATATCAATGGACTAATTATTGTTAAGAATCATTTCGCATTCTCAAGAAATGTATCTTAAGTATACAAGTGCTTATGATGCTCATTGAGGGATGACCACTCATTTTTTATGTGACTTCCCTGGAGCAATCTCGAGGCATCTTCCTTAAACATAAGAATCACACAGGAAGTGAAAAAAATTGTATTATCTTAGTTAAACCATTATCAACATGAAGACTCATTACTCAAGTATCGAAAAGATCTACCTTTTGTTGATACTTGTAGTCTAGAAATTGAGGAAATACTTATAGAATCACAAGGATAATTAAATCCCACATAGAAACCCATTCAAGTACATTCTCATACACCCAATGATGATTGAACTTCTATCATGGTGGGGGATATTCCTATAGTAGTTTGACATCTAGTTTTTGATGCATAAATCCGTCGAAGGACAAGAATTATCATATTTTATGGTAGAGAACCCCATTGTAGAAATGATTTCATTTTATGAAAAATTACCTGATGAAGATTTTTTTCTATTAAATAATACCCCTAGACCGGGGAGAGGCATTTCTATGTTTCATTTAGAAGCTCGTCAGGGAAATGGATGGAAGGACCCAGGCTCAACAATGTGGGGATGAGATTTGTACTCATATCTCCAACAAATTCAGTCATACATTACTCCTTCATACTGTCATAGTGGTGCATGAATAATTATTAAGAATACCATGCTCTCATTATAGGGTTAAAGCTATCACATAAAGTATATGTAAAACACTTAAATATAAAAGGTGATTTGGAAGTAGTCACCATGAAGGTATATTATAATTATGCCTTCAAAAAGGGAGAACTAATCCCCTTTCTTGAGAATTTCCTAGGAATACTAGAATAACTCCCCTCAGAACCGATATTTACTCATGTCCCCTAGTCACAAAATGTGTAAGTCGACACATTATAGAATTCATTGATGGCTCTGGATGATCCAAACCGGAATGAAACAGTAATCAATATCACACATCACCAGATTGTATCACCATTAGTTCAGAACAACATAGAGGAGATCGATGAGGTTATCCATGTCCCTAAACCATATGTTCCTACTACTAGATGGATGAAACCTATTGTGTGTTACCTTAAAAAGGGATACCTCCCATTATGTTGATCTAGAAGTGAACAAATCAAAGATGAGAAATTAAATTTTTTCTATATGATGAAACTAACCATAAAAAAGAACTCTACAAATGAGGCCTCAATGGGGTACTTCTCAGATTCATTGATGGATAATAGAACATACCCATCATTATGGATGTTTATACTGAATCTTGTGCGGCTCACTAATCAGGATCTAATCTTTCCCACCAAATTAAAAATCATGCATACTACTAGACAATTCTAATGAATGACTACACTAAATTCACTAGTAAGTGCATTCCTAATAAGTTCATTACAATTTCATCCACCACCCCCAAAAGTTACATCACATAGAGAAGTACTCTTGTCCCTTCACCATATGTGTATTGAACATTGTGGGACTATATCCCCCCACTACCGACAAATAGTTCAAGTATATTCTCATATAAAATGACTTATTTTCCAAATAAGAAGAAGTTTTACCCCTTAAAGTGGCAGTGTAATGAAACATTGTTTGCTTTGTGAAATCCAACATCATCACCAGATTTGGTGTCCCTCATATGATACTAATGGAAAACAACACCAATTTCTATTATGATGAATTGGAAAATCTATATCAAGAGTATGGTATCAAGATAAACAGTTCATCCTACTACCATTTGTTTGATAATGGATTGATAGAGGCCTTCAATATGGACTTGTCTAATATACTCTAGAAAATGGTAGATAAGGATAATAAATTATGTCTACATAAACTCCTCCATGCTATGTGGAACTATTGGACCATGACCCACACTAGCACTTAGGCAACCCCATACTCATTAGTATATGGTACAGAGGTGGTCTTACTCATCGAAGTTCAATTTACTACGCTTACATTTCCATCTATGATCCACTATCCATGGATGATAAATTCAATAAATATCCAAATGAACTCAAGAGAATCGATGAGAAGAGATTTTATAACGTACATCATTTGGATATTAATCAAAATCAGATTGATCAAGCCATTTACAAAATGGTTTTCCTCTATTATTTCCTAAAAGGAGAAATGGTGTTGGTTCTCCGGACACCAATGATACTCGGAATGAAACCACCAATGATTGATCCAAAATTATAGGGACTATATACCATACATAATGACTACTCTAATAGATATTATTACACTATTTAAATGTATGGGAAGCTCACAACATATCCTACCAATATAATGTTCCTAAAGAAATATTTTTTTAATTAAAAACCAGCCTTCCTAACAACACGAAAATAAAAATCATGGAAATCATCCTGGTTTCATGATTGTAGGATGATAAACTACACGGAAATCATCTTGGTCGCATGACTGAATGATAATAAACTTAATGGATATCATCTCTGTCACATGAGGTTAAATGACATGATATAATTTTCTCATTCCCCTCACATCAGGTTGTCAACATCCTAACCACAATATGTTAAATTGCATGAAACAATTCCTTGCTATATGAAAATAAATAGCATTGAACAAATCATCCTAACCACATGATGTTAAATAGAGTGGATTATATCCTAGAAACATGACATTAAACTATGTTACCAATATCTTGATCGAAGAACAATAAACTAATGGATAAATTTTCCTAGTTTCACGATGTTAAAATGAATGGTGATCACTACATCAATAAAAAATTTCTTGAAAATTAGCCATATCTATGTGGGATAAGAATGAATTACCCCCACTCTAGTGTGAGAGTTATATTAACATATGATATATCTTTTTCAATAACTATGTAAATATTGATTCCTATCCACATAGGATACATATAGACACCAGTATTTTACATTTTATTCCAACCAAAGTAAAAGAATGGTTAAAATTTCCTCTTTCCCATTGTACATGGGTATGACCGGTGCCGGTTAGTTCAATAACTATGTACTGATTGATTTTATCCACTCAAGATATGTAGATACACCATGATTTTAAAACATGGTCTAGCAACTCCAGATGTGAACATTTTATCCTCCTCATGTATGGGATAGAACTATGGAGTGATAATTCCTATAATGAACAACATGTGTCTAGATTCTCATTCTAGGGGATACGTAGAGATGACCAAATCCTTTGATCCAGGACTAACCCAGAAATGCATATATTACCCCCTCCACTGCATACAAGACAAGTCAATGTAGGGGACCCCCATCCATGCCTTATTTTTTGGACCACCTTATGAATAAATGCATCCCTCCCTGTGTATGGGCTTGACCTATGTGGGGATCCCTGATATAAATAACAACATAGATCGTGATTCCTATAAACAGAGGATACGTAGTGAAGATCATATTCTATATATTGGTCCATCAGAAACAAAGGATCACAAGAATACCCTCTTTGTATGAACCTAATCTCCATCGAAAAATTTCTAAGAACTACATATTGTTTGATCCTCTCTTCAAAGTGGAATATAGAGATTCCAATATCTTACATACTAGGCTCATCCACCACAAAAATACCCCTACCAATTTTATACCACCCATATATGGTTGAATAATAATTTTACACCACTTGTTTCTCAAACTAATCAAAGATCACATGGGATAAGTGTTTTGGTAGGGGATTCACTATATGATCGAGGCATATAAATATGCAGTGGGTTTTCCTTGTTCCTGAAAGTAAGACCTAAAATGGCACACAAAAGTCATTACTGCATGACTTTAAACTACGTGATACATAAAGTAATATGTGTGTCTTTATTCTCATTTCAACAAGATATATAGTGATGCCTAGGTCTTTAATCCTAGTCCTAGTCAAAGGGAAAACAAAAAAACATTCCCTCATTTATTATGAACAAGTATATATATCTCGGCAGAAGGTTTCAAATTTGGATTATATATTCGGGATATATTATTGGATCAAACTTCCCCCTAAATATGAGTCAAATATATTTAGGTTGATTTATACTTCATCTCCAATTATGGTCTAGATGATTCTTGCATATTCAGATATATCCTTTCCATATACCAGACTTTGTGCCCTAGGTAATTTCAAATATTCACAATCATCCTACAATGATCATAAATAGAGGTTCAATATCCTAAGGATACCTTTGTTTTAAAATTCATAATATGGACCAATGGCTCTCCGAATGTTACCCACAAAAAATCATGTCAAACAAAAGCACATTCATCATCAGGAGGAGCTTTTCCTACTATCATACTCCTTAAAAAATTCCATGCACCATACCATTTCTCCTAATTTGATATTCCCTAGGGTCATGGTTTACATTATCTTCCCCCTTCATATATGGATCATATCAGATCATCCATGCTTGATTAGCCTCCATTTCATTCATTATTATTATGATAAGAAGTCCTTTCCACATGATGTTAAATTAAACTATTCCTCATGAACTATGTGTGGTTTGATTCATATCTACATATGATACATAGTGACTCCAAGATTATACATCCTGGTCTAACCACCACCAATTTATAAATTCTCCCTTCCCAGTGTATGGGAGTAACCTATGAAGGGTTTTTTTTCGAGAACTATATACGAATTTATTTCTATCAACAAAAGTTATGTAGTGACACTCGGATTCTACATCCTATTCCAACCACCACCATTTAAAAACTCCTATATCCATATGTATGGACCAGACTAATACAAAATGTTTTCCTCAAGAATACAAATGAATTGATTCCTATCAACACAAGAAATGTTGTGATGCCTGAATTCTACATCGTGGTCTATCCACCACCCAATTAAAAATTTCTCCCTCCTTTTGTATATACCATATCTATGTAGATAGTTTTCACAAGAACTATATATTTCTTGATTCTTAACCATATGAGATATGTAGTGACATCAAGAAATTTTATCTTTGGGACTAACTAAAAATCCATTAAAACTTCTAGACTCTTGTCCTAAGTTTCCTTTAGGAGTTTGTTATATGACATAGGGCCTCTTAGGTCATCATTAAATCTAGGTCATAGATTCCACACCATGCACCTCCCATTGGAACACGTTCACTTAATCCTCAAAACATGAAGTTACATTTTGTTACCACTATTCATGATGTAAAATGATAAATTAAACATCACCATCATGATTCCATCATTGGAGAAGACATTTCCCCTTGCATCGGTTATCCACCATGTGTATCCAAAAATTCTCCTTCTTGGTGTATGGGTCAGACCTACATAGGAAATTTCTAGAAAAAACAAGGAATTTTTCCCCCCATGTTCAATGGAATGAACTAAATTTTCACCGAAAAGTCCTATATGAGACTCTCCCCATTATTGAGATTGTATATAGGGTGAAAATGACCTACTAATATACATGAATCAGATATTCATCTGAATGAATCCCCTATAAAACTATATCTCTCATGATTACTACAATAAAAAGAGACATAATGACACGTTAAACATCATATATCAGGTTTATCCAGGATATAACATTGTCCCCTTTTTTTTATATATGTCAGACCTAAAAAAATGTCATCATCACATGATGTTAAACTTCACTACTAATTTCCCTTCCATGTTCATGGTTGGACCTACATAGGAAACCCCCTCAATATTTTTTATGGGAATCATCTCTATCCCTTTACCAAGAAATCATGACTTGAAATTCCTGTTTCAGGCTAAGGACCCTCCATTCATAGCCCAACCTCTATGTCTATAATGGTATGAATCCCCATAAACATCTATGTACATCATAGATAGAGGGATAATGTCTTGGGGAAATTTTTTTGAATATTCATAATATTCCGCGGTGGCTCTATGTAAGTTTCCCACAGGAAAAACACTTGTCATCCAAACACAAATCCACCATATGGAGATGATTTTCCAACCTCTGTATGTCCTATGATGTTTACATCCCATATCACCCCTTAGATTCAAACCCCCCTAGATTATAGTTTACACCATTTATTCCCCTTTGTGATTGAATATGATAGAACATTCTATGTCATAGTAACATGAAAATGATGAATTGTTTACCCCTTTCATCATAGTAATGTGGTAATTCAAGAACTTCCTAGAAGTAAGACATTAAATTGCACCACCAATGTCCAAATGGCAAGAAGATAGACTAAGATATTATTCAAAAATACTTGATACATGAAAAATACATGTTGGAGTGGCATCCCCATTCATGATAGAAGTCAATATAGATTCCCACATAGTTTTTAGACATCTTTCCCTCGATAGGCCACCTACTATGGTCCTACCAAAAAATCAAATCAAAATAATATTTCCCATGAAATCACATGTATAATAGAAGTAGAGGGTCCAAGTCCTTAGGATACATTTCTTTAACTTTTCATAATATTCTCTAGTAGATCTGTATATGTTTTCCAAAACATTCATATCAAATAGAGGAATATTCATCCTTAGTAAAGGTTGTTCCTACCTCTAAATGACTCAATGGATTCCATGCCAAAAATAAGGTATTTTATTCCTTATGTTATAAACCAGGGTCAAGGGAAATACCATATTCATTTATAAAAAATATTGGGCCATTCTCATCTAATAAACCATATTGGGGTTATTTCCCAAAAATTTATGGCCAAAGACGATTGACAAAAAACTCAGTAATGGTCAAAGATATTCAACCTAAAACATTATTAATGTTAGTCTGAGTTTTCAAGACTCAAATTTTCCAGGAAAAGATACTTAAAACTCACCATGATGAAATCCTGCAAGGGTAAACATGGGAAAAAGTTTATTATCAGCTTCAAATACCTACAATTTTTATTATTTTGGAAAAATATTCACCAATCATGAAAAAAGTTACAATTCTTGTTAGGATGAAAACCCGCAAAGGGTGGACTAAGAAAAAGTAATTTTATACCTACTAATCCCACACCACAAGGGACTTAGGAAAAAATTGCGTTGATAATAGAAAAGAATCAATTTTCATAGGGTTTTTTCATAGGACACTAGAAACAATCAAACTACGCTCACTGAGTCCATTAATTTGGGAAAAAGTGGTTCATTATACAACTGTTCCAAATTTTTCATCCAAGATTCTTATTTAAATAAATATACATATGATATTATCATTCATTTTTAAATATAATATAAATGATTGATACTCCGAGAAAATATATAAGAACAAGCAATGGAGAGCAAAAACTTTTCGTTTCATTAAATTAGAATAGAAGAGAACCCACATACCAGAGTCTATCCCAAATGTGGTATAAGTAAAAATGAACAGAGAAGTAGGGAATCCAAAATGGATACAATGAATCCCAACCTTCTCTAGTCAACAAATTGACCGCTGTCTGAAGTATGCCATTAAGGTTCTGTCCCAGGTCCATCCCTGTATGGACTAGGCCTCAACTACTAGGTGAATATTTCTAATGGAGGCTCAGAGGTCTCAACCTCTCTTATTTATGGCGTAGAAATTTGATGTTTCTAATAAAAGATGTTCCTTTTACCCCGCCACATGATCCACTCATTCCCATAGCTCCATTATTTTCACAACCAATTTTTCATAATAATTTTCTTCCTCATCTACGTAGTGGTGAAACATAGAGTTAATATCATTTATGTACCATGTCTAATGATGCAAGGCATTTAATTGAGCAAGGATGTCTTTATTTGTATCTAGGTCCTCTCAAGCTATGAAAATTTTGTACACAAGAAGGTGCATGTGTCAATAGTTAAAACTACCTGATCCTAAATCAATGAAAAATCTCCAAATGGTGTCCCCCTCATCAAAACATTCTTTGAGGCTGTTTATGTGATTATAATTAATATATTATTCCATTTTCATCTCTTCATAGATGGGTGTTTTCTGAAGGCATAAAATCATCGATCCCACCTCTCTGATTCAATTGATATATAAAATGGATGTGTGATCATGCCCAATGGAGTCCCCCTAATCGAAGCTACCCAAATAGGGAAATCATCCACCATATTGGGTGGTTTAATTTCAGAGGCTAAGTGCATGGGGTTGACTAAAATTTCAGGGATTCCTGGTGATTTTCCACTTGGATTGGCCATAGTAGGTTTTCTGACAATGTCAGTCAATGATACGGGGTTAGAATCACACTCTAAGGATATAATATGTTTCGATGAAGTCCCCTTTGAATGAATGAAATGTAGAATTGAATGAATTCTTACAATAGGAAATGGGTGAGATGGTGCAACTGGGGTAGGATTGGAAGTAATCAATGGACATGACTTTAAGCAGTCAACAGTCTGTGGACTCACCATACTAACCAATCCAATACTCCATCAGGATAGCAATACACATACATTTGATCATATTACCATGATAATTATGTTGAATCCAATGTTGGGGGAATAAGTACTTGTGTGTTGGAGTCTTCATGCATCATAATTATCCATAATTAGACAAGGATTACTGTGTGAGATTCCCTCTTAACCTAGGTAACTATAAGATATATGACATACTGCAGGAATACTAATTTCTTGGAAAATTTGTAATGTTTATAAGGTTTGCAGATGATTATTCTATTAATACGAGTTTTTAATATTATATCTTGTAGCAAAATGAAATAATAATGTTCTACTAAATAGCCACTTGCATCATTTATCAATTCCCCATGAGGCGTACCGGGAGGCATAAAAAATCATGAAAATTCACTCAAAAATTCAATCATGTTCTCGACACATGATGTTTTTTGATGTACATAAGAAATGTTGAGTAGGGCCCAAAAAAATAGAACATGGAACCATTTAAGTATTCCAATATTCATATAAAGGGAAATGCTCATCCATCTAGCCCTAAAAAAATTGAAATGGCCCTCAATGACGATGTATAGGTCTTTCTTTCTGTATCTTCCCTACTAATTCATAAATACAGAAAAGGGTGGTGATGGGAAAATTAATAGGTTTACTTCATCTAATGTAGAATCCATCCTCATGGTGAAAAATCTAACACCAGTATAGACATCACAAGGAGTTAAAATCCATTCTCTTAGGAACATGGAATAGAAACTCAATAGTCTAAGCTCAGATGAGATGTCTGATTAAATTTTGTAACCCCATGTGGTGTATTAACTCACCTAATGTGTTGCATAGTATGAACCTTGAATGCATCATGACTATTGGGTTGCATGAGTCTAGATATAGAAAATTGTTGGCCTTGGACCATTAACCTATAAAAATTATTTCAACAAATCTTCAAATGAAATAAACATGAATGTATGGAAGATTCAACCATGAAATTTCTCTACTCTGACCAAAAAATATCTCGCTAATGGAGATACTTTCTCAACATTCTCATAGGTATTGTCCACCTACAAGAATTAATCATAAATTTTTCCAAGGATAGGATGTCCCCCCTATATGATAGATATCCCACAAACTAATTCCCACATCACCATGTGATAAGTGTAAGGTGTTAGTGCTTGAACACCAATGATGGAGCAGTTCAGGTAGGATCTCTCCTGATGACTAAATTTTGGAACTAAGAAACCAACACTACATAGTAGAAATTTACATCCTAGAAAAATATGGAAAATTATAAGCAGTTTTGGTGCATCCAAAACACCCAATCCCATTTATTAGAGAAGCAACCTCAAGACCACATATCACGTTTTGAGATCCATCCTTCTTTGGGTTACCTCCCGAATGGTCGAAAATAAATGTGTAATCATGGATGACTGATTCCAAGTATGTATCATGAATATATATATTACTTTTCATCCACAAGAATACATTCATGATGAACATGTCTTTTTACCCAAATTAGATTTTATCTCCCCCATAATAGAAACATCTTCTCAGTCACACCATGAGACATCTCAGGAAGAATAGTAGGGTTGTTCTAATCAACCGATGGTAGAGGAGAATCATCTTGGAGTCTGAATTTATAAAATGAAAATTTACTAGGAAACGGGTAGGCCATATGTTCTGATGAATGAAGGTATGTCATTGTACACTCCTAATGAATAAAATGCGATTAGAGATCATCTCCAACTTTCTCGTCCATGGTCTCACTTTTTCAGGTCACATTAATTGATGTGAGAACTAGATAATTTTTTATTCCTACTAAGGAATGTAAAAAGGAGTTAGTTAATAGTAAACTTTGTAAAGGAAACTATTAGTCCAAAAAATAATATAACCAAAAATTGTTTAGTCTTGGAAATAGTCCAACCACAAAATAACAATTCATGCTAGTCCCCGAATATTCTGTCCCACAAATCATCGACCAGAAAAACAACCCTTTGAAGAATGATAAATCTGTAAACCATTCCCTAAAACAAAAAAAATCACAACTCACTATTTATGGATTAAAAATTTCTACTCACAAATGTAAGAATTCAATTCTTAGAAGAGGCGGTATGCAAAGGAGTTCAGTTCACATAGGCCGTACAAGGTTGGGTATTCACTAGAGATTCATGTTCACCAAGAGAAATGGTTAGAGGAAAAATGAGTTAGGACACATATATATAGGTGTGGTCCCCTTTGGAAGGTCCACTTTCCTACCACAATCTGGTTCAAAATGTCTCTTCTTTCTATATTTGAGTATCCTACTCTTCTTCATGATAAGAAACCATTCTAATGGGGGAAATTTTTTGGGTATATCAAATTACTCATAGAAGAAGAACATAACTCCATCAAATTGGAAAAGTAATAAAAAATAAAATGAAGAGTTGACGAAAATATATTAAATGGAATGAAATTTGAAAAGGGTGGATGTGACATCGTGATGAAAAAAGCATTCATGGAACACCCATCCACTTGACAGTACACCACAACATGAAAGCCTTATGATGTGAAAATGTTTTGCATATGGGGCAGAACCAGAAGTTCCCTACGAATGAAAAAAATATATTTTTGGAAAGGTTGGGTGAATTACATTCCAGTAAACAATTTTCCCCCGAACTTAACAATTTGTAGGGAGGGGCTGAATCATCAACTTTTGCAAATAAAACAAATGCATTTACAGATCTACGCATGGATTTCGACAACCACAAATCCCCTTGCTATCTATTTATTTTATAGGCCTAGAATTCCAAATGGATGCTCGCAAAAATAATCATGCATCCCAATAGTGGATGAATGGATATAATGATATCAAGTTTCTCGGCATCTCTATTAACTGACCTTAAGGGAACCAAAAAGTGGATTGACAGATCGACATAAGGAGAGATCAACTAAGATATCCACAACTCAGTAAAATAAGGACTCCTTCTATAATTTCTTTTAGCTAAAACCTAAAACATAGAATTAATAAGGATAAAAATATAATCAATAGGCCGACTGTGAACTCAACATCCTTTATCAGAATACTTCTCATGAGCTACAAAACCAAAGGCCCATTCGGAACCAGTTGACCTACGTATCAAAAATAAATGCAGGAGGAACGCAACCCTGCATTTCAAATAATTGTGTGGGAGCAACTTGATAGCACATAGATCTATTCTATGTAGATGGAACGTTTCCATGTATAGGGATCACTTTTCGGGAGGAACTCGATTCCGCACAGTGCCATGCTACTTGGATGGAACCTAGCCCATTGTAGAAAAGCGCTATGCAAACCAAACTCATGTTCTCACACCACAATGATATGAAGATGACCCCCTTACCCTTAAATCACCAAAATATGTAGAGGGAATCACATCCCACATAAGAAAATACTATGGGGAATGTGGTATCCTAGGGCGTTCCACTCTCAAACTCCAATGACCCCATTTCTTCGTACCGTCAGTTATTACGATGGTCCCTCCATGAACAATTCCAATAACATCATGCCAAGGCCTCTTCCACAGACACTAGATATTTATGATAAAATTATTGGGAACATCTACAAGAACGTTTTGGATTAAATACCCATGGAATGTGGAGTCACATCATTAATCATCACTGCGAAGTAGACGCTTGGAATTCCCCTGAGTTGAAAATCCCGTGACAATGCGGGGCTTAACTTCAGGATACCCATGTGAACCTCACAGTTATAGGGATTGAGAGGAACCACTGGCCATTCGATTTGATGAGGGCCAGTGTCGAATACTCCCTCCTCTCTGAGAACCAATTGGGGCCCTCATCCTATGGTAAGCCCCTAACCTTTCTCGTTGGATGAGGCAATTCATGCTTCTCTTTGTCTCATATTGGGATTTATCATGAAAGATTACCAAATAAGGCTATTGTAGTTTCCAAAATAGAAGAGGAGTCCAGAAAACTCAAGTACATATCTCTATTTCTCATTGGAAACTATCACCATCCATCAGTGAATAGGGTAAGATCATGAGATCATAAAATCCACTACATCCTATTGTTTCCCACACTGAGCATGACTCACATAGGCATAGAGGTTATTGGCGATCCGGAAATCTGCAGGATCTTAGACCAGAAAAAGGGCTTCTAACATGGTATATGACCTGAAAAAAACTTCAACCTTCAAAGGGTCCTTTTCAAAAGGAAGTAGCAATGAGTAGGTAGTTGTTTTACACATAATCCCCAATCAAGCCCAAATTTTACAAACTATGAGGGCATTGATTCTCAACTAAATTGGAATCGTAGAAATCATCTCAGAGGTAAAAAACCAACACAAAAATCAATTCTTACATTCTTCAAAACATATCCTCGGTAGGGTCACATCCATATCATGAGACAACCTCTATTTTGGGCCCCTCCGAACACCTCATCATAAGTCTCATAGCATCCTTGACTAGGCACTATTCGCTTAAGCATCCTTAATGTATGACGTTAGACTCCAAGGAATGATCCTTTTCACAATACCTCAAAAGGTTATTTATCAAGTTGCGATGCACTGAACTAAATGGGTTTTGATTCCTCTCATAAAGATATGTAGGAATACCATTTCATGGGTTCGATCCAAACATCTAACCAACATAGATCCCCCCTAGATGATGATAAACTCTAGAGATCCCCATGAAACAGCTTAAAACCAGAAGCATCTTTGTAAATGACTATAGGATATCTGAATTTTTTGGTAAAGGATAACATTGATGGAGAACCTCATATGCATACAAAATATTCTAAACACATGCATATTCATGATCAGTCACGACGTAGGGGTAATCCATAGATAGATTATTCATAAAAAACCACGGATTCTTGAACATATGAACATTACGTAAATCAATAAGAGAGTCATGGAATAAAAAATAGTCCCCCCAATAGGGATTGATTAGAAAAATTTTCCATCCTCTTAACCAATGTGAATTATTAAGAGTCATTAGTAAAGTTACCCAATGAGATCCTACCTTTGGATTGTAGGTCCATGAATCAAAAGAGTCATTGGATGTTTCCGGCTCCACAAAAAACCCATTGGAGACCATCTGATGACCTTGTATCTGACTTAAGTGCTTTCGCACCATTCTACCCCCTACAATCAACTATTTGAGACATAAAAAACACCTTTGGTGAAAACAAAATGGTAACCCGATGTAAGAAACTTGACCATGACACCTCCTTCACAATATAAAAACGATATACTACCCATTCCCCCATCAGAACAATTCACACCAGCCCACAGACAAATGATCTTAGGCGAAACACATTAAAAGAACATAAAAACTATAAAAACCCCCTAAATGCCCTAAAAACAACCTAAATGACCATAAAACATTAAAACCCCGAAAACCCCGAAAACCCATCAAAACCCCTAGAAAAACCTAAAATCCCCAAAAATAAAAAAACCCAAAAAGACCCTTAAACCCCTAAAAACAAAAAAAAAACCATAAACCCCCATAAAAACTATAAATCCCATAAAATCCCTAAAAAATATAGAATCCCTAAAAAACCATTAAAACGTCAAATTACCATTAAAGACGCCAAAGGACCATAAAACCCTAAAAGACCCTAAAACCTCTAACCCCCCAACCACTAAACCCTCTTATAAAACATAAAATAACCTAAAACCCTAAAACCCTAAATAAGACTGAAAAATATAATAAACCTAGAAAAATTAATTAAATCCAAAACACCAAAAACCCTACAAACCATAAAAAACCCTGAAATCAATAAAATCAATAATCAGGTAAAAAACTATGAAACCCTTAAAACCCATAAAAACACTTAAAACCCTAAAATACCTAAAAATCACTATAAATTTTAAAATCCATAAAACCATAAAAAATCCTCAAAACCCTTTAAAACCCTCCAAAACACTAAAGATGTTGAATAACACTAAAACTCCTAAACACCTAGAAAATTATTAAAAACACATTAAATACTGAAAACCAACTTAAAACCAATAAATACCTACAATCCCCAAAATACATAAAAGCTCTAAAAACATGTAAAATACAATAAATCACCTAAAAACACTATAAACATAAAACACTTAAAAACCATAGAAACCCAAAAAACCAATAAACCATAAAAATAATAAAAAACAAGAAAAATCAAACACCCAATAAAACCCCTAAACCCCTAAAACCCATAAAAAACGCTAAAAATACTTTAAGGACATAAAAAATATAAAACCCAAAACCAATTAAAAACTTCCAAAACAATAAAATTTGTAAAACCTCTAACAATCCCAAAAAGTATCAAAACACATAAAACCCCCTAAATCTATAAAAATAAAACCCCATAAAACCCTAAAACCCCTAAATAACCTAAAAAATCATAAAACCCCTAAAGACCATAAAAACCCTAAACACTTAAAAAATTCAAAAGACCCTAAAACCATTAAAACCCTCTAAAAGGCCCTAAATAAAATTATAAAACCTCTAAAACCCATAAAAAAATAACCACACTCAAAACACGTACAAAATGTAAAATAAACTAAAAATCATGAAAACCCCATAAACCCATAATAAACAATTAATCCCTAAATCCCTTAAAACCCATAAAAATAATAAACCACTAAAACCCTAAAAACCTCTAACACCTCTAAAACCCATAAAACAATACAAATAAACCGAAAACTACTAAAAAAACTCTCATATCTAAAAACACCCCAAAGCCTCTAAAAACACTAAAAACCCTAAAAGCATGATAAGAATCTATGAAAACACATATATTATCCAAAAACACAAAGCAACCTAAAACTCCTAAGAAATCAATAAAAATAAAAAATAATAATAAAATCACTAAAAACCATAATAACTCTAAAAACCCCTAAATACCAAAAAACCCAAGGAACCCTTAGTACCGTAAAAAACAAAAGGAACCCCATGAAAACCCTACAGACCATGAATAACCAAAAACACTAATAACCCTAAAACACTCTAAATCCACTAAAAACAATTGAAAACCATAAAAACACTACAAAACCCTTAAGAATCCTAAAAATCCCAAAGACAATAACAATTATAATAACCTGAAGTGCCATAAAAATCTACAAACTATAGAAACCCGAAAAAACCAATACCTATATAACTAAAAACTAATAAAACCATAAAAAACAAAATAAACCCTAAAAAGCCTAAGTTCACAAAAAGTACTAAAATCCCTAAAAACCATAAAAACCATAAAACCCTAATAATAATTAAAAAACACTTTAAACCCTAAAAGATCCAAAAAACCCTAAAACTCCCCAAAGATCCCTAAACATATATAATCAATATAATGATGTTAAAACACTAAAACCTCTAAAAACCCTAAAATTCACTAAAAACTCGTAAAAACACAAATGGACCATAAAAATCCAAGAAGACTTTGAGAACCCTAAGAACATTATACGAACAAAAAAAATTAAATATAATAAAACCCCTAATAACTATAAAAATACTAAATAATCCTAAGGGACCCTACAAACCCTAATACCCATAAAGGACCATTAAACCCTAAAATTCCATAAAACCTAGAAGCTCCCTAAAACCCCTAAAACCAGAAAGGACTCTACAAAACCCAAACCCCCTCCCCCAAAAGACCCTAAAAATCCAAAAAACATCTAAAGGATAATAAAAACCCTTAAAACCCAAAAAAACCTAAACTGATAAAAACCTTAAATGACTAAAAATGACCTAAAACTATAAAAAGTTCCTAAAACCCTAGAGAACCCAAAAGATACTGAATACAGAAAAATACCTAAAAAAATTAAAAGTGTGAAAACCAAAAAACCCTTTAATCCCCATAAAAATCCTAAAACACCCAAAACCCCCCAAAACCCCTAAAAACCTGAAAAAAACACAAAACCCCTAAAATCCTTAAGAAACCCCTAAAATACTCTAAATACCATAAAGAGTAAAAATTCCTTAAAAAAATAAAAACCACTAAAACCTAAAAAACACCTAAAAAGCATATAAACTGATAAAACACTAATGAACACTATAACCCAAATAAACCACTAAATCCCTAGAAAAACCCTATGACCCTGAAAATTTAAAATGACTCTAAAAAACCCAAAAAACAAAAAAACAAAAAAACACTAAAAACACTAAATACACTAAAAACCCTAAAAAACTAAAAACCACTAAAACACTAAAAACTTTAAAATATTTAAAAAGCATAAAATACTATGAACATCCTAATAACTATTTATATAAATAGAAATGCTATAAAACCCCTAAAAATATTAAAATCCATAAAACCATAACAAAGAGTAAAAAACACTAAAAACATTAAAAGCCTTAAAACCCCCTAAGTCCCAAAACCCCTAAAAAATAATAAAGACCCTAAAACCCCTAAAATACTTAAAACACCCGAAAAACCTAAACCCCTAAAAATAACTAAAACACCATAAAACCCAAAAAGGCCATAAAAACAAAAAATCAATAAAATACACTTAATCAAACTAAAAACCAAAAAACCATATAAGCGTAAAAACAACTAAAAACCCTAAAAACACACAAAAAAAAAAACAAAAAAACATAAAAAACCTAAAAACCCAAACACAAAAAAACATCCCAAAAAACCCTACATCCTAAAAAACCTAAAAACCATAATAATATGAAAAAATCCTATAAACACAATGAATACAGAAAAACAATACAAACCACTAAAATTCATAAAACCCCTACACAAACCATAATAACACCCTAAAAAATAAACAAGAATCCTTAAATACACTATAAACCATAAATACCATAATAAATACGAATGAACCGTAAAAACCATAAAAAGTACCAAAACCCCAAAAAACACTAAAACCACTAAAAAAATGAAAACAAAAATAAAAACCATAAAAATATCTAAAAAACCATTACTACCCTAAGAAACCCCAAAATTCCCAAAAAACCCCAACAAAATCACAAAACCATAAAACCCAAAAAAACTGTAAAACCATAAAGGAAACATAAAAAAACTAAAAACCCATAAAAAAAATAAAACCTCTGAAAATCAAAAAAACAAAAAAACAACCAAAAAATATAAAAACACTTTAAAACTCTAAAATCATAAAACCCCCGACATCCACAAAATCCCCAAAAAACTAAAAAACCCTTACAAGCCAAAATACCCAAAAAATCCCTAAAAACCTCACAATACTTTGGAACTCACAAAAATGATAAAAAAATAAATATCCATTGAAAATACTAAAACTGATAAAACCCCTTAAAAGCCCTAAAAAATCCTATAAAAACTAAACCCTATTCTATAAACCCTAGACCCTAAACCCTAATTCCAATACCCTAATCCATAATGCATAAAGCCTACGCCATAAACACTATAATCTTCCCCGAATCCCTAAACCCATCCACCTACACCAAGAACCATAAACAGTACACCCTAAACTCTATATCACACACCCCAAACCCTAAACCCTACCACCTAAACCCTTCATTGTACACCATAAACCCAAAATCATACACCCTAAACCCTATACCTTACACCCTAACCCCCAAACCCTAAACCCAAAACCCTAAACCTAAAACCCTAAACTCTAAACCCTAAACCCTTCACATGAAGCCCTATACATCACACCATAATCCCTAAGCCATACACCCTTAACACTATACCAGCACCCTAAATCCAAAAACCTACACCACAAACCCCATACCTTACACCGTAAACCCTAATCCCTACACTCTGAATCATAATCCTTTTACCTTGAATCATATACCATACACCCTAAACCTTAAACCCTCCACCCTAAACAATATACCCTATACCATAAAACCTGAACCTTACATATTATAACCTACACCCCCTACCCTATATCCCAAATCCAATACCTTACAGCTCAAACCCTATACAATAAACCCTGAAACCTACACCCTACAGACAAACCATATACTGTACAAATTAAACCCTATACCCAATACCCAATACCCTACACCCTATACCAAGAAAACTAAACCCTATACCATAAACCCTTAACCCTAAACCTATCACCCTAACACCTACACTGGACACCCTATTCCCAAAACTCAAAACCTGAAACCCTGATCAATAAACTATAAACCATATAATAAACAATATAAAAACTAAACCCTACACTATAAACCCTAAACCAAACACGATACATACTAAATCCTTAACACTACTCCCTAAATCTTGTACACTACACCCTACGCCCTAAAACCCAGAATCATCAACCAGAAATAAATACCCTACAACCTAATCCATAAACCTTACACTCTAAACTCTATAACCAACACCATAAACCACATACCCTACACCATAAATCTTAAACCCTAATCCCAAAAATCAGAACCCTACACCCTAAACTCAATACCATACACCCTAAACCTTAATCCCTAAACCCTAAACCCTTAAGTAGAAACCATACACTATAAACTCAATTCAAATAACCTATACCATAAACTATAAACCTTGAACCCTATATTGTAAACCATAAAACACACACCACAAACCCCAAACCTTGCACTATAAACCATACACCATACACCCTAATCCCAATACCCTTTACCCTACACCCTAAACCTGAAACCCTACACCCTAAACCCTATTCCATACAAAATAAACCATAAACTGTCCATTATAAACCATGTACCTTTTATCCTAAACCCTACACCATGAACCCTATAATCTTCTTCATAAAAAACCTAAAACCCTAAAAAATCAATAAAAAACCTAAAATACCATAGAACCCACTACAAACATTAAAAATACTAAAAACCCAATAAAATCCAAAAACAACTAGAAATGTTAAAAAATTACCAAAAAAACCAAAATATACTAAAACCCCTAAAATCCCTAAAACCACTCAAAACTAAAAAAATCCTAAAACCCCTAAAAGGCCCTGAAGACCAATAAAACTGTGAAAACCCTTGAATTCCTCAAAGATATTAAAAACCCCAAAAACCCAAAAGACATAAAAAAGTACAACCCCTTAAAAAACTTCAAATATCTAAAATCCTAAATAGCTAGAAAACATTAAAACCCCAAAAAACCTGTAAACCCAAAAAACCACGAAAACCAAAAAAAACCCTATACAAAACCTAAAAATCCTAAAAGACCCTAAAATGATAAAACATCCAAAAAAATTAGTAAAAATACTAAAAGGACCATAAAATTTTTTAAACACCCAAAAAAGACTAAAATCCCTTATACGATAAAAAAATAAAAATATTAAAACACCGAAAAACCCTATGGCACCAAAAATCCTGAAAATATCAAAACCCCCTAAAATCCATTAAAACAAAAAAATGATAAAACAACACTAAAACCCATAAAACCCCTATAAACATGAAAATTCTAAAACCCCTATAAAATTATTTAAACCCAAAAACTAACAAAGAAACCCATAAAACCCCTGAAAACCCTAAAATACATAAAAAGCATTAAATCCAATTAAACCCCTATAAAATTTTAAAAACACTAAAAATCCTTAAGAAAACCCAACAAACAAAAAAACTCTAAAAATCTAAAAAACCCTATTAATATCCAAAAAATCCAAAAAACCCTATAAATCCCTGAATAAACCATAAATAACTCTGAAAACCCTAATACTCTAAAAATCCTAAAAACCAAAAAACTTCTAAAACACTAAAAAAAACTAAAAAAACTAGAAAAACCTAAAAAACCCTATAACCTAAAAAATCCCTAAAAAATGTTACATACCTAAATACACTTAAATCCAAAAAAAACTCAAAACCCTAAAAACTCTATAACTCCCACAAACCATGAAAATCCAATGAAAACCCTAAAACCATAAATACTCTAAAATCCCTAAAAAAAGAAAAACTCGAAAAATATTAATGAAACTTTGAAAGCACAAAAAACCTAAAACCCATAAAAACCTCTCAAACTCTTAAAAATATGAAAGACGTAAAAAATAATAATAACCTACAAAATCCTAAAATCCCCTAAAACTCCTAAAAATCCCTAAAAACCCTGAAAAGTAATAAAAAATAATAATACACCTAAAAACACTAAAAAATTAATAATATCCTCAGAAACATAAATATTTTAAACAATAAGGACCATTAAATATCATTTCAAAACACTAAAAATCCTAGACACAGTAAAACACTAAACCTCTAAAAATAATCAAAAACCCAAAAAACCCTAAAAGACCATAAAACCCCAAAAGGTCCTAGTAAACATAAGTCCCAAAAAAACCAAAATGACCTAAATAATCTAATATAAACCTAAAAACCATTTAATACACCAACATATCTATAACAACCTAAAAACCTGAAAACAGTAAGAAAATGGAAAATCAAAAATGCTAGAAATTCCCATAAAATAAAAAAACCTACAAAACTAAAAAACTATAAATATAAAATAAAACATTAAACCCCCTTTAAAAATACATAAAAATATTTATAAACCTTAAAATCTAGAAAAAAAAACAAAAAATAATAAAAAAATCCCTAAAAGCCATAAAACCCCGTAAAATCCTTCAAAAGCCAAAAAACATAAAATCATGAAAAAACCCTAAAATAACTTAAAATCCCTCAATACCCATAAAACCATAAAAAAAATTAAATCAATAATACACCCTAAATACCCTAAAACTCTAAAAATCCATAAAAATAGAAAATCATAAAAATATTAAAAATCCATTTAAACCCCTAAATATATAAAAAACCTGAAAACCCCAAAATAACACCAAAAAATAAAAAAATGCATAAAAGACCATATAAATTGAATACAATAAACCACCCTAAAACCCTTTAAAACCCATAAAATACCCTCAAACTCTTAAGAACACTAGGAAACCATAAAACCCAAAAAAACATGAAACCCACAAGAGACAAAAAACAAGGAAATACACAAAAACCTGAAAAAACCACTGAAATCCATAAGACCCCTAGAAACCCTTAAAATATTAAAAACCCAAAAAATCCCCAAAAATCCCACAAAAACATTAAAAAGCCTAAAAACCATAAAAAAATTTCCTAAAACGCCTAAACACGTGAAAACCCCCCAATACCCTTAAATACTAAAATCACCTTAAACCCCATAATAACCTGTGAAAAACCCCATAGATTCTTAAAAACCCTAAAACACACTTAAATCCCAGAAAACCATAACTTCCCTAAAAATAAATACAACCCCAAAAAAATTATAAAAACCCCTATACAATCTAAAACCCCAAAAACACTAAACCCCAAAAAAAAACTAAAAACCCTTAGAACCTTAAAAACATTAAAAATCCTAAAACACTAAAAACCAAAACACCCCCCAAAACCCTAGAAAAATAAATGCACTAAACACCTAAAATAGTCCAAAAACACTAAAAACCCATAACTAACCATTAAATCCTAAAACCATAGAAAACCCAAAATGACATAAAAAACTTAAAAACACTAAAAATATTAAGAACCCTAAAAACATTAAAACAAAGAAACCCTAAAAACCCTCAAATGCTAAAACCATAAAAACAATAAATGCTTTAAACCCCCCAACCACTAAATGAAATAATATCCTAAAAACCAAAAAAAACCGTAAGAACCCCAAAAAACATTAAAATCCCTACCACTAAAAAACAATAAAAAATCATAAAAACCGAGAAAACCCCCAAAACCATTTAAAATACTAAAAACCCTAAGTCCCCTAAGACATTAAAAAAATCATAAAACCCGTAAAAACTCATATGACCCCTAAAACCCCGAAGCCAAAAAATCGTAATTAACCAAAAAACATCAAAAATTCCCTAACATCCAAAAAATCACTAACAAACACTAAACACACTAAAAAAACCCTTAAAGAACCTAATATATATTAAAACCCCTAAAATACCATAAAATACCCTAAAACCCTGAATGCATCTAAAATATATAAAAACCATAATGATCCAAAAAAACATTAAAGGATCCTAAAAACTACTTAAATCGTAAAGAACACAAAAAACCATAAAAAATTTAAATGACCCTAAAAACCCTAAATTTAATAGACGACCATAGAAGACCCAAAACGTCCAAGAAGACCCTGGAAACCATAAAAACCATAAATAACCTTTAAACCCTTAACCTCTATAAAAATACTAATATAACCTAAACAAATCTAAAGACACTGAAAACCCCTAAAACCAATTAAGAATAGAAAAACCCAAAAAATATTAAAAGGCTATAAAAATTGTAAAAACCCCCAAAACTCCATAAAACCCAATGAAAACATAAATAACCCTAAAACCCCAAAAAACTTAAAGTAACCTAAAACATTGAAACCCTAAATTATCCTAGAAACATTGAAAAACATTATAAATA
This sequence comes from Viscum album, assembly GCA_963277665.1. Classification (NCBI taxonomy): domain Eukaryota; kingdom Viridiplantae; phylum Streptophyta; class Magnoliopsida; order Santalales; family Viscaceae; genus Viscum; species Viscum album. The sequence continues at coordinate 871,478,536 of OY728152.1, read as the reverse complement.
CTTAAAAATACAAAATCCCAAAAAAACCATTTTAAAACCATAAAAATAGTAAATACCATAAAAACCTAAAACCCATAAAACCTTATAAAACCCAAAAATCCTTAAAAACATATAAATCCTTAAAACCCAAAAAAATCATAAAAACCATAAAGATCCCTAAAACCCCTAAAAAAATAGGGGACCCTAGAAATACTAAAAACCCATAAGGTAAATAAAATCCCATACCCCCTAATAGTCCTAAAAACACTAAAAAAACCATAAGAGAACATAAAACCAAAAAAACCCTGAAAAAAGTAATCTGAAAATCCACAAAAAACATAAAGGCCCTAAAAACCCTATAAATACTAAAACGACCATAAACTACCAAAACCCTAAAAGAAACTAAAACAATAATAAATAAAAGAACACAAAAAACCACCAAAAACCTGAAAATACCCTAAAAACTAAAAAATATATAAAATAGCCTAAAAACCATAAAAGAGTAATGAACCTTAAAACCTTAAAAAATATAAAACCATAAAAATCCTTTTAAAAACCCTAATAATCCCTAAAACCTATAAAAATTTAAAAACATAAAAACCCTAAAAATATAAATCCCCAAAAACCATTAACCCACCCTAAAATGCTAAAACCCTTAAAAACATCTAAAAGTCATGATGGATACACTACCTGTTCATTCCCTTGTAGTAAGAATATGATCAGTTCAGCTTCAAAGGCATCTGGGTGGGGCTTCATTGGTACAACCTATTTCAGTGGGGAGTGATTCAAACTGATCCCCTCTTGTAGATACTTCCCAAGACCTTATTGGGGATGACACCAATAGAGTATCCCTAATCACCATGGATGCCACAACTAGTCCTCTGAATGTGGCTCTAGAGGTTGAGCCATCTGTGGGAAGAGAGAGTCCCCCATCTTGGGTGACCTGTCTTAGGTCCCGTCCCGCACCTGTAATGATGCTTCCTGCTTATAGACACATTACGGTGGGGGGATCAAGGTATTGATTCTATAGTGAGGCACCAGGCAGTGCAAAAATAGGAATGGAGGTAGTAATGTTCTCTTTCCATGGAGACAACTAGGTCCAATTTTACAGATGGGGGTGAAAAGTTTCATCAATTATTCACCAATTTGGGTTTTAGCGTATTTTATTATCGGCACTTACACCTCCTAATCTACCGAATTTTCATTTCCCGAGAAGACCTTGCCTCATTCAAGGGTAATGTGGCCGAGTTCAGCTATTCCCATCAATAGGTGATGACCTTTCGAGATGTTTCAGAATAATTAGATCATCTAGTGTTCGTGGAGGAGAAGGCTCATGATTTAGTGGATACTCAGAGTGAAAGTTTTTGGGGGTGTGGGGCTTGCATGGGATGGTTGACGGATCAAATGTCCTCTTTTTGTGCCAACTATGATGCCATATAGAAGAAAGGGTGAGACATTAAAGTTGTTCCAGAGTAGGTGCGTCTAACAGTCACTGCCAAAACAGAGGAGTTAGCTTATTTGGATCAAATTATTGATGGCCCACTATAATCACTTTTAGTCCTTCTAGAAAGGGAGAACTGATCATTGTCGTAGTTCTATACCAAATAATGATATGTACTCTTCCCGTTGTTGTGACAGTTTGGAGAGACTCTGAACTGGGTATGGTCTTCCATTTTTTTAACTCAATGATACTGATTTTACCTTCAAATATATTTTATTTTCCTTTTATTATTAGGTAAATTGATCATAATAAATCATATAAAAATCATTCCAATCTGGTTTTATCTTTAAATGATGACCAGTATAGTGGAATAATAAAATTGGTCTCAAAGTTTTTCTTGAGCTGCAAGACTCAAGGAGCATAGTTTGACCATTATTGAAGACTTACGGAACACCACACAAACATTTTCTTCTTTTTCATTACCACCCTAAATTTTGTCTTAGCCTTCTTAGCATGGGCTTAACAGGAATGGCATGGATTTTTCTTAGGTCACACGTTGTTGGTTTTGGACCTATCATGATTTAGGCCATTTTTGATGGCTCAATGTTTTTTAACGAACTGAAACATGAATTTTACACAAATATTCCTTCTATGGGTTTTCCCTCTAGAAAGTATGGTGTTTTTTTACAAGTAGTTCATAGTCCTGCCAATCAAACTCATTAATGATTTTTTTGGTCTAATAGATTCGACCAAACTTGACGGGGCATGGCCCTAATTTAGGATCATCAGCTAAGAATGTTCTAATATACTTCGAACAAAGATTATGGACTTTTCATAACCCAAAATTAATGGATTTTGGACATCCATGAGGCTCAGGAGCCATTTAAGGCACAAAATGGTAGGAACTGGCTCTCCTAAGAATGAATTTGCTTTTTATTGATGGAAATTATATAAGAAATATATGTAGAGCCACCGGGGCATTATGTTCATATTCAATAAATGGTGTCTGAAGGACACTGGCCTTCCATATCCAATGGCCTTGGTAGGATTTCCAACACTCCGAATTTATTTTTGATGTTGGGAGTCACAGTGGGGGCTGACCTGATTAATGGTGTCTGAAGATATTAGGGAAATTAATGTCATATTTGAGTGGGTAACTGTTCCCAAATGGTTCTTACTCATTCAAGGGTGAACTGGGGAATGATCAGATCAGTTAGAAGTATTTTTTATGTCAAGGGAATTTTGAAACAAGAAGGTACACAAGTCGTTATCTAGAAGTTTTCCAAATCCAGGGAGGGGGGAAATACATGAATGTCATTTGAGCATATGAAAGCTATAAAGGGATCTCCGAAGAGTTATTTTTCCTTTGAATGACAGCCATTTTGTAGGAAATATATGCAGATCCACTTAGGCATTAGGTGTATAGGCAAACAATGGTGTCTGCTGGAAATTGGCCTTCCATCTCCGATGTCTATTGGGAACATTCTGGATACGGTATGTGACCTTTGACAAGAGGTGCACCTAAAAAAAGGGGTATTTTAACTGAAATTTGTTGGTGGAAGAGTGGGGGAACTCTTTTTTGTATTCTGATAAACTTTATTCATACATATTGGGTATCTTCGAAAACCTCAAAAGAGACCAGAGATGAATCAGGTCACTATGATCCGATATATCTAGGATGTGTGTAAGGAAGAAAATTTAAAACAATACATTGAGGGACTTTGAATCATGAGGGATGGATTGATCCTTGGAAGCCATTGAGAATATTGAGATAGGATAGGACTCTCCTGGGGATGAATTTCCCCTTGATTTAGGGATTCTTTCGTGGGAAACATGTGTAGAGCCACCGGGGCATGATGTACATAGTCATGCAAAGGTGTCTATATGACACTGTTCTTCCTTATCATATGACCTTGGAGGGTTGTGGTGATTCAATATCACCCAGATCACGGATTTTGTGGTACGAAAGAATTGTATCCGGATATATTGGGGGACATTTGGGCTGAAAATTACTCATGGAATCAGGTGTTCCATACATAGATCTGACTCATATGTAGGTGAGGCATTCTTACCATCTTTAGGGTACCAGGTCATTTAACGTCACATGGCTAGGACGTATGGTACCTCTTGGGGACATGAACTGTGACATTCCATTTAGGTTCGTGCTTCTAGGACCAAATTCTTTGGTTTGTTTTCCATATTGTCATGGTGTTTCTCTTACTAAGATCCCTAAGATCATGTAAGCTATTCTCAGTGTCAGAAATAAGGGATTAAGAGGATTCCATGTCATTGCCTAGGAACAACAAAATCTACATTGGAGGGCACTTTATGCTTAAACCATTTCTATGCAGTTTAATATCATACACCAAGGATGATTTTGGCCTCACAGTTTAATGTCGTGTGATGATGACTTGATGTTGTGCAATTTAGAGTCATGCAGTGAGGACGATTATGCTGTCATAAATATATTTAATAGTTTTGATTTAATCATAATCATAATGTTCTGATGTTCCTTAGAGATGGGTGATGATAGAATTTGTAAACCATAGTCTGGGGAAAACATGAATTAGGAGTAATTGCATGGGGCTTGGAATCGATTGGGCATAATGAGATGGGAGAGGACTCTCATGGGGACAAATTTTCCTTTGATTCCTGGCAATTTTTGTGGGAAAAATATGCAGATCCTCTGAGGCATGATGTGCATAGTTAAACAAAGGTGTCCACATGACCCTAGTCTTATAACTCAGATGGCCTTTAATGATTATGGGGATCCATGTTTTTCTAGGGTATGATTTTGAAAAATGGAAGATATGTTCCTATGAACGTGAGAAATATCCAATTTCTGATAACCCATGAACTACTGGAGCTTCCACATAGATCTCACTCATATATATATATATGTGTGTGTGTAAGCATCATATTTTGACTTCTCATGAGGGAGGGGCATGTGCAAGATATCTTGAAACTGAGAACTAGGCCACACATAACTCTTGAATAATTTCTCAGTTTATTGTCATGCGATTAGGACCTTTTATGGAATCCCCGTAGAGGGTATGACCTACACATGGGTAAAGGGGCATTTTTATCATGGCTAGGATGGGATGCCAACTCCAGGCATCATTATGTATTCTGCATGGGTAGGAATCTATCCATACATAGTTCTAGATGTTCCTTGTACTAATCTGGCTCATTCCATGTGTAAGTACATGTGATGGTATTTTTTTATGGTTGGACTGGGATTTCAAATTTATGCATCACTATGTATCCTTCAAGTGAAGTAAGCAAGCCATACATAGTTTTGAATATCCCATGTACTGATATGGCTCAATCATAGGGGTAGGGGAATTTTCATTCTATCAATTATGGTTTTCAGGTTTACCATATTTCTCTATAACTTGTTTTCATAAGAGAAACCTTACCACCGATCCAATGATGTTGTGAGTTATACTCGATGTGAGAAACAATGACTATACATAGGGTTTCCTTCGCAAGTGTTGGGAAGTATAGGATATGATGGAGGAATTTTTGTGGGTGATGGTCCAAGATTGAAGATCGAGGTGTTTCAAACTATCCTGCGAGGCCAGGAATCAAGATATATGTAGTTATGTAAGAGATCATGAAATTTATTATCTTGCGATTAGGACACATTATGCCACGTAGTTTAACGTCTTATAGTAAGGACATGATTCATAGTTTAATGTCATTTTTAAGGAATGAGTTCCTTACTGTTTAAAGGAATGTGTAAAGTAAAATGACTCATAGAATAAGTTCCAAGAATTTAGACCATGACATGGGTGTATTATAACTCCTTGTTTAGGGTCATTGAGCTTGGACCATAGAATCACGGTATTACTACTCGTATTTTAAGGTCTGAGATCTTGGACCAAGGAATGGGGGCATTATAACTCATAATATAGGGTCATAGAGTTTGGAACATGGCATCATGGTATTTATACTCATAGTTTAAGGACTTAGATCTTGGACCATGGCATGGTGTATTATAACTATAGTTTAGGGTTATAGAGTTTGGACCATCACATCACATTATTTATACTGATGGTTTAAGGCCTTAGAGCTTAGACCATGGCATGGGGGTATTATAACTCATAGTTTAGTGTCATATTGATTCGACCATGACATCATGATATTTCTACTCAAATAAGGTCTTAGAGATTGGACCACAGAATGGGCATTTCCATTATACAATGTAATTCTTCAGGAGCTTCGCATTTGAGGAAGTTGCGATGAGCTATCCGTCCATCGATATCAGGTCATATGCTCTTTTGGAATAGACCCTATGTATGACATATTGTCCTTCCCACTTTGGTTTAAGCTTTGGGGGATTGTTCTCGAGTATCCTCTTGGTTCAAAAGACTAACACTATTTCTTCTTCAAGAAATGATCTAAGGATAACCTTTTTGTTGAAGGCTCATGGAATCCTATTTTGGTAGTGTTCCAAATGGTGTAAAGTGTGTAGCTTTTTTTCATTTAGTTGCTCCAACTCATCAAATAGTATTTTGGGATTGCTTTTCCATGGATAGATGATCTGAAATAGACACACAAAGTGATGGAAATTGTATTTGGTAGGCAAAATCGCTTCTTCCCCATATACTAGTGAGTACGGGTTTTCCTGGGTGTTAGTTCGGGTCGTTGTCTGATAAGGACATAAATAATGAAGGAGAATTTCTTTCCATGATTTCTTATCCTTATCAACCATATATTGGAGTATTTTGGACAAGGTTTTGTTGAAATACTCTATATGCCCTTTGGAAACCATGTGTTAGTGGGATGACTGGTTATCTTTGATTTCATACTCTTGTTATAGCTTGTCCAACTCACTAGATTAGACATTGGTTCCATTGACCATCAATATTTCAAGATGGACACAAAGTCTGGAAATGATATTTGACTTCACAAAGCTAATTACTTTTTTCTCCCCAAATTCATTATGGGGTATGGATTCGGACCATTGGGAAAAGAAGACAGTTGTTGTGAGTATGAACACAAATTGTCTGGTTGTGGTGGGAGGATTTGGTCCCACAACATCCATCCCCCAAGTGGAGATTGGCCTGGAGTACTTAGCTATTTGAAGAAACTCCATGGTTCTTTGTATGAAATTATCATGAAATTGGTATTAATGGTTCTTTTTTGGGAATATGGAGCAATCATGTATCATAGTGGGCCAGTAATACCCAGTCCAGCGGATTTGGTGAAAGAGCCAGGTTGCTAATTGGGGCACTCCACATGTGTTGGCATGCACTTCTTTCATGACAGTCGCAGTCTCGTATCCATCAATTCACCTAAGAAAGACTCCATCAAGGCCCCATTTTAAGAGAACCTTTTATTCATTTACCCCATTGTACAAGGAACATTTTGGTGCCTATCTTCAGACCTACTCCCTTAAAATCCTATCTGCTAGGTGTTCCCTATTCCAAAGGTAATTTACAATGGGCATTATCCAGCTAGTGGTGTGACCATAAAGCTTCGAAACGGGGATAATTTCATTGATTTGTTTTTTATTGCTCTAGAGAAATGGCAAGACCATCAGGCGATGGGAAATTCTAATGACTATTTCATCCCGGTCTGAATCTTCCAAGGCTATGGATAAATTTTCCTATGCGTCGGCTTGGGAATTTTGAGATCGGGGGTCATAAGTCAATGTTTGTTCTGATGAAAATTATTCCATCAGTTCTCGAACATGGTTCATCAAGGGAACACATACTTTTTTCATAATTTCATAGTCACCATTTACCTATGTGATGACTAGCTCTGAGTCACCATTTATTTTTAGGTCTTTGGCTTTCACATGAAGTTCCAATTCCATGCCTAGAATGAGGGCATGATATTCAAATTCATTATTTATACACCCTTCCGAAATCAGGAAAGACTATAGAAATATGTATTTTTGGGGGATACAAGTATAATTACTAGCCCCACATTGTTGAGATTAGTATCCTCCATCATTTTCCCTACAGAGATTCTAGAAGCACCATCAAAGTAAGTTTCCCATGTTTGGGAGACCTTCTTGGAAAAAAAATACTTCTTCATCTGGATGTTTGAAATCCAACGATGTTGTTTCTTCCAAGGGGTGGTCATCTAGGATGTCTTCTAACTCATATCCTTTGATTCCATTCTAGGGAATGTATCATATGTCAAACTATTGTATGATGACCTCCCATCATGATAGGTGCCCATTTATCATGGGATGGTAGAGGATATATTTGAGTAAGTTGTAGTAGGAGACCAGTTGGACATCACAGTGTTGCAGGTAGTGCATGAGTTTCTGAACAGTGAATATTAGGGAAAATCAGTTCTTTTCAATTCTTGAATACTGAGTTTCAGCATCAATAATTGTTCTACTGAGGTAATAGAGTTTTTTTTTCACTTTTGGAATCATTATTCTACATGAGGAAGGTGCCTAATGACCATTTAGGGGCAGTTATATTCAAAATGAGTCGTCTCCCAGCAACTGCAGGCATCAACATCAGTGGGATTGTGAGATATATTTTGAGATTGTAGAATTCTTCTTGGAAATAATTATCGCACTCATAAGTAACTCCTTTCTTCATGAGCGTGGTGAAAGGTAAACATTTACCTATTAGGATGGCTATGAATCAATGGATATAGGCGAGGTACTCCTGGAGACCTCTCAACTCAGAGAGGTTGCATTGTGGGGACATTCCAAGGATGGATTTTGTCTTCTCAGGGACGACTTTGATTCTGCGATGGTGTAGGAAGAAGTCATGAAATTTTCCTGAGGTAATGCTAGTGGCACAGTTTAGGGGATTCATCTTTTATCCATGCTGCTACAATTTGTTGAAGATAGTTTCAGGATTGGTCAGGTGGCTTGAGTGTTGTCATTATTTAACCACCAGATCGTTGACATAACACAAAAAAAAAATTCTATGATGGGCTTCAAGGTGCAGTGCATGGTGCGTTTACATGCAGCACTAGAAATATTTAGACCACATGGAATAACATTATAACCGAACACCCCCTGAGGGGCCCTAAAAGCAGTAGCTTCTTCATCTCCTCAGGCCATCCAAATTTTATTGTACCTAGAATAGCCATACATGAAAGTAGAGGGCTTCATATTCGATTGTTTCATCAATCAAAAATTATTTGATCGGGACTGGGAAGTGATCTTTCAGGAAATGCTGATTAAGGACCCTGAAGTCAATGCATTTTCTAATCTGTTCATTATTCTTTTTGAAAGGGACTATATTTTCTATCCAGATTAGATATTGGACCTCCCATATGAAGTTGGATTTGATCATCTTGTCATTTTCATCCTCTATTTTGGCAGCATGCATCAGGTGGGTCCTTTTGGATACTTTCTTACAACCTCGATGAACTTATAGTAAACCTAGATGATGAGTGGTAACCTAATGATCGAGGCTTATAATTTTGGTGTATTTCCTGGAAAAAACATCTCGATTCTTCTTTAAGAAGGAGGTGTATGCCTCCAGCTCCTTGACAGGCATAGCCACACTGATAAGTGTGGGCCACATATCATTTTTGTTGACTAGGTTTATCTCAATAAGTTCATTGATTGTGGTGGAGACACCTTCCTCGAATGTTGGAGGGTCATCTCTGAAGTCTTCCTCCTCTTATTATTCTTCTTTATCATCTTCATATTCTTCGTCTTCTGATGGAGAGAGTATTTTTTAGATGAAATCTCCAATGTTGTGAGAGAAATAGCCATTGCCTTAATGAGTGATGCATGGGTAGTTTGAGGTCCTGTGGATGGGCCGGGAGCATCTTTGATAGGGATTTTCTGTCATCATGGGGTGTCATCCCACTCTTCCTTGAATTTGGACTTGGTGACCGTGGTGGAGATCATGCAGAAAACTTGATTCTGGATATGGAAATTCCCTGATTCATTCAACATGGTTGATGGGTAGTATGTATACTTCCCCAAGCTGCTGGAGGGGGTCAGTAGGAGCTGTTTCCAATCCATTTGGTGTAGTAATTCAATCAATGTAATTGGCCAAAAGATGTTTTTCATCTGATTCAAAGAACCCTGCATCGATATAATGAAAATCATAGGATTCAAAGGGGGGTTTATTAGCATGCAATGTCTCATTTTATCCATTAGTGAAATATTTGATGCACTAATGGTATGATGATAGAATTTAAGTGGGCTGATGCAGTAAAGGCCTCCCTATCAGGATGTTGAAGGCCAAACTTTTCAGTACTAACAGGAACATGGAATCTGACATGAGGTCTTTGAGCAGATTTTTAAGATTATTCAACCAAATGTTTATTTCTTTCTTTTTCCATATCCTAGCAGAGTTGTAGTGTAGGGTGTCAAGCTATATTCATTATAACCCAACTGATGAAGTGTTCGCAGTGGGAGGAGGTTAACTATAGAGGCGTTGTCAATAAATATACTCCGTACATCATTTCCATTTATATTCCTAGACACATATAAGGGTTTGATGTGCCCTTTCATGATAGCATCTTCATATCTTCCTGTGAAGGAAATGTCAGTGTGACATTATTCGGTATTGGTCTCCATCTGATAGACTTCGATTGTTGCTACTTTAGCCTCAAACTCCTGGGGACATAGTAAGTCTTCGATGAGTTCTTGCATTTGTTCTGCAGATAGGCATAATGTATCCCGGATTTACATATTTACTGGTACTGAAGCTAATTGTCATATAATATCATACTTTTTCTCAAAAGGCCAGAGCTTCCCTACTTGGGGATTCTTTTTCATAGACACATTAGTGGTTTGGGCTTAGGATGCAGATGGTTTAGCCACTGTAGACGGGGCCAATGGTGTTGTGGTCCTTTCCATGTTTGGTCGAACTATTCCGCCCGCATGCCTTGGGAAATTTGATATTTATTTTTACCCATATGGATATTAATAGATAACTGGGCTTGAATTTCTTTCTATGGTGGAAGAGTAGAATTCTGGTTCTTATTGTGTTTGCTGGAGGGTCCTTCTGTGAGTTTCTTCAATATTAATAGCTTGACTAATGGTGTGGTTGAGAATTTGACTCATTCCACGATCATTCCTTCTAGGAAAAATCCATCCTCTGTGGTCTCTTCCTATGGCTCTCCAGTTGGGCATGGGGAATTCGGGTTTGTGGCCATAGCCTCCATCCACAATGGGGTCCATCAAATGATAGACATTAATGGAGCTGAAGATCAGTTCTAGATCCGACACTATTTATGTCTTATTGTCTCCTTCTGATGGTTTCGTTTGGTGGGGTGGTTCCCATTTTACTGTTTGGTGGGGCGGTGCCCATAGTACCATTTATACTAGCATGACGTTTGAAAGTGTCAACACTGACTTTTCCTTTGGTGCCATCCCGTATTCTTCCTCCTACATTCAACCCTTCTTGCCTATAGATGACCGTAGGGCTGAGGAGGAAAATTGTGTTGTATTAGGGGATATTTGGTGCACAATTGGATACTTCAACTATGCCTAGAGGATGCCATCGATTCGGTTGATGGTCTTCTAGGTCATCCAATTGTCAAAAAAATTATCCTTCTTATTTTCCCTTGTTTTCCATTCCTCTTCCTCTCTTGAGTCTTATGTGGAAATATACACCACTAGTGTTGGAGGTTGGCCCAACCTGACATTCTTATAATCCACCATCTTTTGTAGGAGGTCCATGAAAATGAAACATTAATTTATTGAGTTTCACATAATTTAGTATTAGGTGAAATAATTTGGACGGTCATCGATACCCACTTCATCGTCTTTCTTTGGCTCTGGTAGCTGAAGAAAATTTCAATGCATAGCGGTTGTCAAATAGTTGTAGAACTGGTCATCTCAGAACGAGTAAAAATTGATTCATCATTCTTAGAATTGATTTCATTTAGCACCTTTCCCTCATATTTTCGAGGCAGGGGTAGATGATGTCATCCAGGGGGTCATGCACGGTTCAGTGGGGGCCTCACAACTGGAGCTGGTGCTAGGGGTGGCTTATGCATGATAGAAGTCGCTTCATCTTTTCCCTTTATTTTTCCATGGGATAATGGGGTCACTAGGGACTTAAGATAGGTCCTTTAAAGGATTCTTATATTCTTTGGGAAATGAAAATAAATATCTAAATCCACTTGTGTACTTCACCGGGATGAGAGGTGTTTTCAATTCATCGTGAAGGTTATCGATGCACATGGGGATCATCTCATCCTAGGGGAACAGTCGGTTTATGGAATATATTTGTCCTTTCAATCTAGAAATGAAGTTTGAGACTCTTTCATTCCCTTATAGTTATCCATTCATGAGATCATTGAACATCATCATTGGAAATGTTAAATGAACTGGAAGAGAAACTACTGTCAGAGGTCCTCCCATCTTGTGATTGAATTGGATGGAAGGCTAGTATACCATATGAAACTCAATACCTATAGGGTTCATACGAATCACCTACGTTTTAATGCCTCTTGTTGCTTTAAATGCCCTTTATGGGGTCACAATAAGAAGAGTAGTGTATAAAATTTTGTTTGGGGTCCCCTAAGCCGTTGAATACTGGTAAAATGGGGGTCCTGAGGTTTGGCGATGGAAGAAAATATCTTACACACTCAGGGTAGGGTTTGCGCTCTGGCTATATTGGAGCTTTCCACCCCTCCATTGATTCTATTCGGGTTGTTAGTTGCACAATGGTATTCAAGAGACCTTGATGTATATCCTATTGGGATTGAGCTTAGGATGGTGTGGTAGTGACCAAGACTGGGTGTGTGGGTGCTGCTGGAATATGGGGTGGATACCTAGCTAGAGGTATCATTTGTGGGTTTACCTAAATATATTCTGGATTCCTTCCCAATAGGGGGACGTATTGATGTCCTTCATGGGACAGGTTTAAGTAGGTTTCCAATCCGGATGCTGGATTGGATGGTACTCCGTGCATGGCTTCATTTGCTGAGATGAGTGCATGTGTTGAAGGAACCTTTTTTGGGAGCACCAGCTAACGTTCCAGGGAGGAAACACATCTTTAAAGGTAGCTCCCTTGATGTAGCTCGATATTAATTCTCCTGATCTCTTTTATTTCTTCCTCCCATCTAGAGAACCTTTACTTCATAGTGAGGGACACATTTCTAAGGGGAGGAGAATGCGGGTCATAGAGGACCTTGGATTTATTCTTCCCCTTGTTGGGATATCATGTGGGAGGTAATGTTGGATTGATAGAGGGGGCACCCAAATTTAGGATATCTCTCTAGTTCTCGGTATGCACACCATTAGGCTCGATGTGGGATGCCTCTAGGATAGAACCATCTTCCTTCGCATACTCTCTATCTGTTTCATTTTCTGGGAGATCCTTACGGTTTACATTTACCACATTCACGTAGGCATGATATATTGGGGGTGGTGTACCCAGTGCTGAATGGTAGGAATGATTTCTGTGACCTTTATTGGACTTTATCCTTCCATTATGCAGTATTATTCGGGTTTCATGGAGAATATTGACCTCATGTGATCCCTGGTCTCACCTCGTAATGCACCTTTGTCTTGGATAGTGCGAACCATGAGAAAGTGTGGAAGAGGTAACTCCTAGGTCTATTGTTCTTCCTAAATGGGAGAAGACGAATGTCCACTATTTGGGGACTAGAGGTAATAATTTCCCCAACCCTACATGCTAGGGTTGTTCCGGTTCTTCTATTTATGTTCTATGACATGGATTTGTTGGTCTTACTAGGTCACATTGATTTAAAAATACCTCCAGCCTTGTGGGATGGGGCTGTTCTTGCATTGCAGTAAAAGATGTTGCTATTGACACCTTTTCAATTTCATGTACTTCTGCATAGGTGTGATCTGAGTATAATATTGGGCATGCATGGAGTATATGGTCTTTTGAAGACATGGGAACTATTTTCTGGTTGGCTTAACTTAGGCAAGAATCTTGCTAGATGTTCTTGGTTTCCTTACTCAGAATCTTTTCAATGGCATGATCTCATTGGTCCCGATGCTTTTAAGGCTTGGTTCAGGCCGATTATTGTTGAGTATCCCATCTTCCATGAGTAGGGGTTTCACTTGATTGATACCATTGGGTGATGACATTGCAGGATTTCATTTCCAATGGGACCTACTAGACTGGATGAGGGGGGAAGTGTAGGGATCCATGTTATCCCCATCACCAAATGTGAACTCCAGTTGGAGTGCCTCCAATGAGGTGACACAACTTATATAGTGCATGGAGGCAATCCAGTTCAAGGTTTTTCTTTCACCTTTATAATTGTGTATTTTGTGCAGACAGAAGGGATTCTAGTTTGATTAGATGGAGAAGCTCCCCTAACATGTTAACATGGTTTTTCATACCCTTCATAGGGAAAGAAATTTCCATTCAAGTGACGAAGAGTCATCCATATATTAAGGATAATTTCATGCATTCATTCCCTAGAAATATTATTTGGTATATGTAAGTTATAAGTGACCATAGGCCAATATATCCTTGGTATATTATCCTTAGCTATTTGTCTTCTCGCAAGAAACATATCCTACTGTTGTTCTTTCAGAGGATCCTCTACTTTATATTCCTATCTCGACTTCTTCTTAATAATTTTGTTCTAAGAAACCAGGATGGTAGGAGCCTTATTGATATATGAATAGTTCAGGGGTAGCTCAGAAGATGATCATGGCCCCAGACTATCCTCTGGTTGGGAAAGGAAATCACTTGTGATGGATGGAGTTCATGATATGTCTGACTCCACCTTTTTTAGTGCCTCAATATAGGAGGTATCTCTTGAATTTATTCCTAAAAGGGGAGTACCTTCTTGCAAGTATGAATCTTGGTTGTGGGGAGGACCTTCACAATTGGTGTAGCAATGGTGATGGATACTATTGCAACATGATTCTCGACCGTGGGAAACTTCTTTAAGGAATATACCCTAGGGAGAACCATCAGGGTGGGTTGTAGTGAGCGGAGGACATTCTTATTTCCTGATGTTACTCTGGGGAGGACCTTTATATAAACTGACATTGCGTGGAGGGCCTTCACAATGACTTTCATCAAGGAGAGGACTACCATCATGACATGATGTCTGGCTGCAGGGAGAATTTATGCAGTGAATATCTGGGGGAGGGCTTTTAGGATTTGTTGTAATGAGGGGAGGACCTTATCATTACCTGAAATTACTATGGGTAGGGCCTTCACAGAAACTGCAACTGTGAGGAAGGCCTTCGCAATGTCTGTCATTATGGAGAGGACTACCATCATGACATGTTGCCTGACTACAGTGAGAAGCATATATATAGTGTATACCTTGGGAAGGACCATCAGGGTGGATGAAAACAAGGGGATGAATTTTTGCAATTTGATCTTTAGGCCAAGGGGAGGTCTACCCCGACATGTATTAGGAGATATAATCATGGAATCGATCATTCCGACCCACAGAGTGAACCCCCATTTGTTCTCTATAGAGGTCCTTCAGAGATGGAGGTAGTGACATTGCAGGGAGGTCCTTCACAACTGCTACAACCACATCTATAATTAGGTAGTTGACTAATAGGGTCTTGAGAAATTATTGATATATGTTTGAGGGTGTCAAGAACACCAGCTTCCAACAGAGCAAGATCATTTATGTGATCTTTATTTTCTGATTTCCTTTGGAACATTTAATTTCTGAGCACTCTCTTGCTCGTAAACGGGGCCATATACAATTGTGAATGGCCTTAATATATGATTCCATGTCTTGTTTTGTCTCGTGATGCCTTCAGGATATGCTAACAGGAATCTTGAGTTTTGGTAGGGATACATGCCTACCCTGGAGCGACCACCACATTGGACCGACATCCCCCAGTTGGAACAGGTATTTTTTCCCAATATGATTATCTGTATATCGTGGGATATTATCGTCAACCCTCTTAAACTAGAGCTGGGATTCATAAATTCTCTATAGTGACTAACTCATTTTTCTAGTGAGTCATTCCATTCAATGAAACAGGGTCATGGGCACGATTTATTTCCATTTCCACCGATGCAATAATGTATTGGCATGTTTAAATGATATGGTATGGGATCAACATCTAATCTTTCTTTATTTCTAGGATGTGTTGTGATATATCTTTTTCTATAATTGGTATGAAGTCCCATTTCAATGTTATAGTAGGAGTTTTTGGCTGTTATGGTCCTCTATGAAATTCCAGTAGATACTAGCTGTTCTCTTGTGCCGAGGCAGAGGAACAAGCCTCCCACTGGTTTTCTTCTCTAGTTTCCACCATATTGGACGGTTTCCCTTTATATTCATGCGAATTAATTTTCATCAACTAGATTTCCACTATATTTGTCTCATGAGATTTATATTCATCCATAGGAATTAGACTTTGCTCATATTTTCTTGCTTCCCTATTTGGTTTATAGGCTTAAAATGACTTAGCAGGAATTTGTGCTTGTGTATAGCTAGTTGCCACTGTATTTGGATGGTGGGATTAAAGATCATCATTAGGTATTTGTTCCTATGTAGAGATGGTTTCTGCCCTATTTGGTAGACGAGCTTGTTGTTCATTGGAAGATATATGCATCTACTTGTTGTTTGTCGCTCTTTCTACATGGCGATACCAACGAGCACTAGGATGAACGTGCATGTGATCGTATTTGGGAAACCCTATTTCTAGGGTGGGCTTGAGTGGAGTGGGGAAGCGTCGAATGTATGCCCATGGAATGACACCAAATTAGTGTGGAAGATTTGATCCTTAGGAATCAGGGTGATATCATGGTCATAATTATATATTTTTCACCCTTGGCGGGAAACCCATGGTGCTCGGGTCTGCATGGATCCAGTCAGTAGTACCTCCATAGCATCAAAATGGGAATCTGCATGCATATATTTGATGCTATGGAGGTACTACTGATTGGATCCATACAGTAAGGAACTCTAGAGTTTATTGTCATCCAGAGGGGATGAAACCATAAAACCCCATTAAAACACTAAAACCCAAAGAAAATTCTAATGGGTTGTAAATAACCCAAAAGAACCAAAAAGCCTAGAAACCACTAAAAACCCGTAAAACCCGTATGAAACCATAATAACCATAACAACCCTAATAAACATAAAACCCTCTAAAAATCTCTTAATGACCTTAAAAACTCAAAATACCACAAAACACTAAACCCCTATAGAATAATTAATACCACTAAAAACCACCTAAAATACACTAAATTGGCTAAAATACACTAGAAATACCTAGAACCTCATAAAAAAAATTATCAAATAACCCTGAAGGGCTCTAAAATCCCAAAAAAACCATGTCTCTCCCAAAAAACGTTAAAAAATCCTAAAAGATAAAAAACCCAAAAAACCATATAGACCCTAAAACCCCAAAGGACACTCAAAAAATAAATACCTAAAAGAGCATAAATACCCAAAACCCCAAAACCCCAAAACCCCTTTAAACACACTAAAGGAACCTAAAAAAACTAAAAACCCCCGAAGGACCTAAAAAAACCCCAAAAATCATAAAAGACCTTAAAACACTTAAAAACCTAAACGAACCAAAAATCCCTAAATCTCTAAAACCCCCAAAAATCACTAAAATACTCAAAAAACCCAGAAACTCTATAAATGAAAAAACACTAAAAAATCTAAAAATCATAAAAACATTAAAAGTCCCTAAATACACTTTAAAAATTAAAATACCTTGAAAACACATAACACCTGAAAACCCATAAAAACTCTAAAATATAATAAATCTTTAAAAGAAAAAAACCTACCCCCAACTGTTAATTAACTAAAAACCTAACTAGCCCATAAAAATCATAAAAACCCTGAAAAACCCTAAAACCGCTATAATTTTCACAAAAAACCCTAAATCTCCTAAATCATTTAAAACCCCTTGAAACCCCTAAATTCCCCAAAAATCCTTGAAAACAACTAAAACATTAAGAAACCCCTAGAACCCCCAAAATCCAAAAAAATCATTTGAAACCCTAAAAGACCCTTAATGCCACTAAAAATCCCAGAACCCCCCCCCAAAACCCCAATAAAACAAAAAAATCCACTTAAAATCCCAAATAACTAAACATTTTGAAAAAAAATAAAACCCAAAAAACCATAAAACCTATAACAATATGAAAAACCTACTAAAACTGAAAAAATGATATCAATCCCAATAAAACAGTAAAAACACTAAAACCCCTAAAAAATATTAAAAAAAATCCCATAAAAACCAAAAAACACATTTTTCCCTGAAAACCCTAATATAATCATAAAACCCAAAAAAACCATAAAGACACAAAAATCTCAAAACCCCCTCAAACTTATAAAAGACCCTAAAACTGTTAAGAGTCCCCAAATACCCTAAAAACTTTAAAGACCCTATAAAAACCATCATACAACCAAAAAAACTGAAAAACAATAAAACCTATAAAAACCGGAAAACACCGTAAAGACCAATAAAAACCCTAATATCCTAAAAACCCTAAAACATGGAAAATCCAAAAAAAAAAATTAAGAAACCCTAAAATCAATAAAAAAACATAAAAACCATCAAACTAAATAAAAAATAAAAAAACATAAAATCCTAAAAATACATAATAAAACCTAAAAATTTGTTAAACCCTTAAAAATTCTAAAACCCCATAAAACTCTAAAATCCTTATTAACCCTAAAAACCCTTAAAATCCCTAAAAACCCTAAAAAAAATATATTCCTAAAACACCTAATGCTCTAAAAAATCCCTAACCTCCATAAAAAACTAAACTATCATAAAACCCCTAAATGACCTTTAATCCATTAATATCCCTTATAATCCCAATAAAAACATTATTGACCCTTAAAACCCCTTAAAAGTCATAAAAACATAAAACCCTATAAAACCATATAATATCTAAAAAACACACAAATTCCTAAAAACTCAAAAACCCTAAACCCCTAAAAACCCTAAAAACCCTTAAGGATCCTTAAAAAATAAAAAAACAATGAACCATAAAAACCCTATAGTATACAAAAAAACATAAACCCGAAAAACAAAAATTCATAAATAACCATAAAAATCGAAAAAACCCCCAAAAAATAAAAGAAACCCAAAACTCCCTAAACACCATAAAACCCAAAAAACCCTTAAAAGCCTATAAATCTTAAAAACCCTAAAATAATGAAAAAAATAAATCACAAAACACCCTAAAAATGATTAAAAAAATAAAAAACCCATAACCCTCAGAAAATGATAAAAACCCAAATAAAAACAATAAAAATATTAAAACCTTATAAACCATAAAAACCCTAAAACCACTAAATAAACTTGAATCCATAAAAACGGTGAAAAAAATATTGAAAAATTCAAAAAACAATACCAAAACCCAAAAAATAAAACTAAAATGCTAAAAAATCTGGAAAAACATTAAGCCCATATAAAACATAAAAAATCCCTAAACCCCAAAAAACACTAAAAACCTAAGAACTCAAAAAAAAACAACATAAACCCATAAAAAATCAAAAAATCCCCAAAAATATAAAAATCTTCAAAACAATGCTGAACCAAAAACCCAATACCCTATGCTTCAAACCTTAAAACAAACACCCTAAACCCTATTCCCTTCACCCAACACCTTAAACCCTACACCCTAAACACTATACCCTAAACCTACACATGAATCCCTATACCCTACACCATAAACCCAAAACCCTACACCTTAAATCTTAGATCCTACAACAAATCCCAACACTATAAACCCAAAAACGTGCACCGTAAATCCTAAACCCTAAAGGCTACACCAAAACCCTATTAACTATGAACTAAACCCTAAAAAATACACTCTAAAACCAATAAACTACACCTTAAAACATATACCCTACACCATAAAATTATTACACTGCACCATAAACACTATACCATACACCCAGAACCCTATAGCCAACACCATAAACCCTATACAATACACCCAAAAACATAAAACCTACACCCTAAACCCGAAATCCTACACCCTAAACCCTACACGCTAAAACCTAAAACCTAAAACCTAAACCCTAAGAGAAATATCAAACACTATAAACCCTATACCCTATACCAAAAACTTTGTTCCCTAAATCCTAGCCCCTATTACCAACACCCTAAAACCTAAAGCATAAACCCTATACCCAGAACCCTAAACCTTACACTCTAAAATGTATACCCTTCATCCTTAACTATTAACCCATCACCCAAAACCCAAAACCCAAATACCAAAACCCAGAACACAATACCCTAAACCATATACCCTACACTCTAAACCAAAAATCCTACACCTTAGAACCTATACGGTACACCCTAATCCATATACCCAACACCCTATACCCTATACCCTATATATAGCATCATAAACGCTAATTCTTAAACCCTAAACCATATAGCCTACACCCTTAACCCTTAACCCTACACCCTAAACCCTATACCCTACGCTGTAAACCTCAAACCTTGTGCCCTAAACCCTATACTATACACCCAACACATAACCCCTACATCCTAAACCCAATTCCATGCACCTTAAACCCTTAACCCTAAATCCTAAACCATATTTCCTCTGTTGTAAACCCTAAACCATATAGTCTGCTCCCTAAACCCAAAACCAATTACCCCAACTGATACACCATAAACCCAATATCCAAAAAACCATACAATAAACCCTGTATCATACAACCTAAACCAAATAAAATACACTTCAAAACTTATTCATTAACAATAAACCCTAGACCCTACACCCTAAACGTAATACTCTA
This sequence comes from Viscum album, assembly GCA_963277665.1. Taxonomy (NCBI): domain Eukaryota; kingdom Viridiplantae; phylum Streptophyta; class Magnoliopsida; order Santalales; family Viscaceae; genus Viscum; species Viscum album. The sequence goes on along the minus strand of OY728152.1, from coordinate 871,458,468 downwards.
CACCCTCAACCCCATACCATACACCCTAACCCCTATAACCAAACATAAATTCTATAACTTACACCCTAAACTAGAAACTAGAAATCCTAAACCCTAAGTAACCTAAAACAACACAAGAACCCTAATAAAATAAATAAAATACAAAAAACACGAAAAACAAATAAAAATATTAAAACACTAAAAAATATAAAAATCATTAAAACCCTAAAACCAATTTAAACCCCTAAAACCATAAAAATCTCCAAAAACCCCTAAAACCCATAAAATGCTATAACGTACTAAAAACCCAAAAAAACCTCAAAATAACCTAAAACATCTAAGAACCCAAAAAATATTTAAAAACACAAAAACCCTTAAATATTCTTGTGGAAACCCTAAAAACCAAAGAAAAAATCTAAAAAAACATTACATCCCCAAAAAAACTCAAAAAACTATAAAACGAAAAACCCTAAAACACTAAAAACCCTAGAAAACCCTAAAACCAAAAAATAACACTAGTGACCCAATGATCCCTAAAATTCCTAAAAATTACTAAAACCCCATAAAACCAGCTGAACCCCTAAAAACCATAAAAACATATAATCCATAAAATCCCTAAATCCCTAAAAATACCTAAAACCATAAAAAATCCTAAAAACCTTTAAAATTCGAAAGAATCACTATAAAATCCCTCAAACCCCTTAAAACCTCAAAAATCAATAAAAATACCCAAACCCTAAAAACCCTAAAACAAATAATAAATCCACCTCCACCTGAAAATCCCAAAAACCTAGAACCTCTAAAAACCCTAAGAACTCTAAAAGAACTAAAAACTGTAAATTTGAAAAAACCTCTAAAACCATTAAAAAACCAAAAACACACTAAAATCCCATAAATAGCCAAAAAACTATTCAAATCCCCTAGAAAACTAAAACCACCTAGAAACCCCAATAATTCCATAAATATCCATAAAAACTCAAAAGAAGCTAAAACCCCCTAGAAACCTTAAAAGCCCCAAAAACCATAAAACCCAAGAAACCTTAAAACCCCAAACCCCCCTAAGACCCCAAAACCCCAAAAGACCCAAAAACAATCATAAAATAAGATAAAACTCAAAAAAATTAAAAAAAACCATAAAAACAAAAACTCAATAAAAAACAGAAAACAATCCTAAAACCCCTAAAAAATCCTAAAGACTGTGAAAAAGACATAAAAACCCCTAAAACCACTAAAAACACTAAATACAATAAATAATTCCTAACAACCCTAATTATCGCTAATCCCCATAAAAGTACCTAAAAACCACAAAACTATAAAGCCCTAAAAATATAAAAATACTATAAAACTCTAAAATCTCCTTAAAAATAATAAAAACATAAGAACATTAAAAAACATTAATACCTTAAAAACCATAAAAACCTAGAAACCCTAAACACTCTAAAATCACAAAAAAACCATTAAACCTCTAAAAAAACTAAAAATCAAAAGAACCACTAATATAACTAAATCACATAAAAACTAAAAACCCCAAAAAACTGAAAAACACTTAAAACCCCTAAATCCTAGAAAAATATAAAAACACTAAATTCACGAAAAACCCCTTAAAGCCCTAAAAACCCTAAAATACTAAAAATCATAAAAACTATTAAAAAAACTAGAAACATTAAAAATCATAAAAAACCCTAAAAACCAAAGAACCCCTAAAAACCTTAGAACCCAAAAAACCTGAAAAATCATAAAACCCCTAAAAACACTAAAAAAAACATAAAACCACTAAAAACAACCAAACCCCCTAGAAACCCATAAAAACACTAAAACACAAACAAACCCTAGAGGACCCTAGAAATCCAAAAGCCGTAAATGTCACTAAAACCCTAAAAGAACCCTAATAACCCCAAAAAAGAAAAAAATTCCAAATAGCCCTTAAAGTCCCTAAAAGACTCCAAAATACGTAAAGAAATATAAAATATCCAAAATGCATGAAATGAATCTAAAAATCATAAAAACCCTAAACGACCTGAAAAACCCCTCAAGACCCTTAAAACACTAAAGGGGCCTGAAAACCCCATAGGGGCCAAAAAAAACCTAAAAACATTAAAGTACCTAGAAACCCCTAAAAATCTCTAAAGAACCTTGAATAAAATAAAAAACAATACATGAAATTAAAAACCCCTAAACCCAATTAAGGGAAAAAACGCTAATAGAAATTAAAACCAAAAAAACCCTAAAAGTACCTAAAACTACCAAAACCCCCAAAAGACCCAAAACATTCTAAAAGGATCCTAGATGACCCTAGAAAATATAGAAACACTAAAACACAAAAAAAACCAAAAAACCATAAAAATTATAATAAACTAAAAGACCCTTAAAACCGTAAAAGACACATAAAAAATAAAAACATTAAAAGAATCTAAAAACCCATAAAAACCCCTTAAAACACTTAAAATACAAAAAAATATCCTAAAACCTAAAATACCCAAAAGCCAAAAGAAACCATACAATCCAAATACCATAAAAACCCATAAAACACTAGAATACCTAAATCATAAAAAACCAAAAAAACATTAACCCACCCACCACCCATCACCCCCTAAACCCCTTAAAAACCCATAAACTCCCCTAAAAACCTAAGATCCCCAAATACCCCCAAAACCCCCAAAATCACTAGAAATATGAAAATACCTATAAAACCCTAAAACCCCTTAAAACATAAAATATAGAAAAACTTCCTCAAAACACCCCCAAAACCATTAAAACCCTAATGTTTTTTAAAAAATCATAAAAATCTCTAAAAACCTAAAAAATACTAATAATGAAAAACACCCATAAGAGACCTATAAAAATCCTATGAAACCATATAAAACACAAAAAACCAATAGAAAAAAATAAAATACCTAAAACCCTTTATAACTCCAGACCCCCTGAAAATCCTAAAACACTAAAACAACATTAAAAATTATAAAACAACCTTAAAAATCCATATAAACCTACAAAACCATTAAAACCCACTAAAACTCCTATATATATGTAAAACCCATAAAAAATAAAATACCCTAAAACCCATAAAAACATAAAAAACCATTGACACCATAAACTTCTAAAACCCCAAAAAAAATCTCAAAAAACTATAAGAAACCCCTAAATACCCAAAAAAATCTAAAAATCTAAAAATCCCAAAAAAATCAAAAAATAATAATAATAAATATCAAAACCCAAAAAAACCATGAAACCCACTGAGAACTCATAAAACCCTAATAACACAAAAAAACTAATACCCCTAAATCCATAAAATAAAAAATAGAAAAACCAAAAATACTCAAAAATAATCAAACTAATAAAAACACTAAAAACGCCTAAAACCATAAAAATCACTCAAAAACCACAAACCCCAAAAAAATTTCAAACCCATATAGTACCACAAAAAAACCCTAAAAAAACTAAAAAACCTGACAATTGAGAAAACCCTAAAAACACTCAAATGATACTAACAACACTTTAAACCCCCTAAAACCCTAACACCCCTAAAATCGCTAAAAATTTTAAAACCTTTAAGAATCCTAAAATAATACATGACAATAATATGATGACCTAAAACCTTAAAAATACAAAAAAACCCTAAAATCCCTTGAAAATGAATTGAAACCCAAAAGAACCAAATAACAATAAAATCTTTAATAAATGAAAAAAACATAAAACCTTAGAAATACCATGAGAAACCCAAAAAATACACAAAAATGCTAAAAAAACCTTTAAACCCTAAAGTATCCTAAAAACCTCAAAAAACCAAAAAAATACTATAAAACACTAAAAACCCTAAACCACATAAAATCCATGAAAAAAACTAAAAACCAAAACTCCAAAAAACCAATAAAACACCTTAAAATAAAAACAACAGAAAATATATAAAATCCCAAAAAAATATAAAAAACATAAAAATCCATAGAAAATATATAAAAAACCCCAAGACCCCCAAAAGACTAAAATACCCCTAAAAACCTAAAAATACCTTAAAACACCAAAGTCGCCTAAAAACCCTAGACACCCCTAAAACACGTAATACCCCAAATAACATTAAAATCACTAAAAAACCTAAAAATCAAAAAAACAAAAAAACCCATAAAAAGATAATAACCTAAAAACCCAGAAATTCCAAAATACCCATAAAACCTCCTAAAATCCATTAAAAACAATAAAACCCTAAAAATACCTAAAACCTGAAAAGTACTGAAATAACTAAAGAACCATAAAAGCCCTTAAACCTCATCCAATAATTAAAACAATAAAACCCAAGAAGAAAACCCTCAAAACCTAAAATCCCAATAAAAACCCTAAAAACAATAAAAACCCTTTAAAACTAAAAATCCCAAAAAACCCAAAAAAAAAACATAAAACACTAAAAACACTGAAGAAAACAAAAGACTCCCTAAAACCCCCACCATCCCGAGCCAAAAAAACCATACAATAACCATATGAAACCCTAAAATCCCTAGAAACCCCAAAAAAGTTAAAACCCCCCAAAAAAACAAAAATTCTTTAAAACCCCAAATAACCCGTAAAATTATAAAACACATAAAATCCCTAAAATCATAAAAATCGCTAAAAAAATTAAAAACCTAAAGAACCTACAAATATTAAGTTCTCTAAACACACAAAAAAACCCACGAAAACCCATAAAACACCCAAAAACACTAAATCCCCTAAAAACCTTCAAAATTATAAAAAGATATAAAATGCCTAAAAATCCATAAAAACCCAAAATCCTCTAAAACCCTTAAAAATCCGAAAATCCATGAAACCCTTAATAAAATATTAAACCCTAAAAACCATAAAATAATTGGAAAAATATCAAAAACATTAAAACCATAAAAACCCTAAAAACCCATCAAAACAAATAAAAAACCTAAAAAATAAAAAAAACCCATAAAAGAACATAAAAACCCTAAACCCTAAAGGATAATAAAATCCCCAAAAGACACAAAATAACCTTGTAAAAACCCTGAAGACCATAAAACTCTTATACACCATAAAAACACATAAAAATTCAAAAAATATAAAAACCCATAAAATCTTAAAAAACTCTAAAAACTATAATAATAATTTAAAACCCAAAAAGAATCAGGCCCCTAAAAACTCTAGATACTTTAAAATGAATAATATATCATAAAAACCCAAAAAATGCTAAAAAACTAAAATATATAATGACCCTAAAATACCATAAAACCCAAATAAATCCTAAATAACCCTATAGAAACTATAAAACACCATAAACACCCTAAACCACCAAAATACATAAAACACCCAAAACCCCTAAAAACACAAACAGAACCTAACATCCTAGAAAACAATAAACTCCCCAAAAAATCATAAAAATTAGAAAGATCATAAAAACCCAAAAAACATAAAAATATCCTACAATACACTTGAAACCCTTAAACCCATTAAATAATTAAAACTAAAAAAACCATAATAACCCTAAAACCCCCTAAAAAATCAAAAAATCCACCAAAACATTCAAAACACATAAAAGTCAGGAAAAACATGAAAAACACGAAAAAACCGAAAAACTACTAAATACCCCTAAACCCCATAAAAACAAAAAAATGTTGCTCCCTATTTTAGTGAGTCAATTGTGGATTCAGACATAAAGTGTGCTACCCGTACCCGGTTTCATAAGTCCCCTTGTAATGACTTGAACTTTAGTTTTCATTTATACACTTGAGGGACCAACCCTTCTGCATGGCCCCGCGCCTTCTTTGCCATAAAAACATAAAATCCCAAAACCCCCCAAAATTCTAAAAATCCATAGAAATACCTAGAACTAGTAAAAATACTAAAACCCCTAAAACCCCTAAAACCCAAAAAAAAACACTAAAAACCAAAAATAGTTAAAACATTAAAAACAATAAATACCTAAACATCCTTTATAACTATATAAACTTTTAAAACCCATAAAACTCCATTAATACCCCCAAAAGACTGTTAAACCCCCAAAAATAATTAGTAAAAATAAAATCCCCTTCTAATTATAATAAACATATAAAACATTAAAAACATTAAAAATCTAAAAACACTAAAATCCATAAAAAATCATAAATAACTAAAAATCTCGAAAAACTATAAAACCTTGAAATCCAAAAAACCATTAAAAAAATTACAAATTTCTCTAAACACAGTAGAAACATAAAAGAACCCTAAAACCATATAAGACCTTAAAACACCAAAAACACCCAAAATCTCTAAAAACGCTATAACTATTAAAAACACTAAAACCCTGGAAATATCCTAAAATTAATTAAAAAAACAAAAAATTACCCAAAAACCTGAAAAACCCTAAAACCAATAAAATATTTTAAAAACACAAATAGTCTCTAAAAACCAAAAAAATCCATAATTGTCCTCAAACCCCTGAAAACATTTAAAATCCCAATAGCCCCTATAACCCAAAACCCCTAAATATCATAAAACATCAAAAAACACCCTATAATGCCTACACGGATAATAAAATTTTAAAATCCTTAAAAACCCTAAAGTACTAAAAAACCCTAAAAACTATAGAAAACCAAAAAACAACCTAGAACCCTAGAACACCTAAAAGTCCTTAAAAAAAGTAAAATCCCAAAGAGACCCTAAAAACACAAAAAACACTAAAAGAACCTTAAAACCTTTAAACACAAAAGACCCAAGTCACCATTAAGGGCTTTTGGGTGTGGGTTGATTGACCCCACCCCTCCCTTGTCTAGAGTGTCTTTCTTTTCTCTAATAATTTTGGGGGGAGTCAGGAATATCCTGGCCCCGAGCATTCTTTTCCCTATAGGACAGTAAAAACCCTAAACCCCAAAAAATCATCAAATGATCCTAAAAATCCTTAAAACCTCAGAAGACCTTAAAACCCCTAGAAAACCAAAAAAATTCTAAATCCACATCAAAACACTAAAAGATCATAAAACCCTTAAAACCCATAAATGACCTTACAATATCATAAAACCCTATGAAACTTTCGAAAAACATACAAATACATAAAAACCCTAATACCCCAAAACCCAGCAAACCATTCAGTACTCTAATACACTAAATAACCCTAAAAACCCTAATAAAACCATAAAATCCCTAAAATCCCTAAAACCCTATACCCCCTAATACTAATAAAAAACAACAAATGCATTAAAAACCCTTAAATCGAAAATATCCCAAACCCCCTAAAAACCCAAAAAACCTTAAAAACTATAAAAACCCAAAAACCTAAAAAATAACTCAGTAAACTACCAAAAACCCTAAAAAAACTAAAACCCTAAAATACCAAAAAAAACCAACAGGCCCTAAAAATTTTAAAAGCCCCCTAAAACACTAAATTACCCTAAAAACCATAAAATCTATAAAATACTAAAACCCTAAAGAATCATAAAATCATTAAAATCACAAAAATTCCATAAAAACAATAAAAACCAAAAAAACAGTATAATCTCAAAAAATCCTAAAAGTACCTAACACCAAAACCCATAATAACCCTTAAAACCCATCAATCACCAAGGAAACCCTAAACCCCTGAAAAAACACATAAACACTAAAATACTTAAATAAAAAAATAAACTAATAATATTAACAAAACCTACCCCCCCAATCCTGAAAACAAGCTAAAAACACAAAAACCCCAAAAAATCTACAACCCTACAAAACCTAAAAACAATAAAAACCCTAAAAACCTAAATCTGATTAATATCAAAACTAATATAAAAACCTATAGAAAACATAAAAACATAAAAACAGTAAAAATCCATAAAAATCACCCAAAAACAAAAAAACATCCAAAACCCCTAAAACCCAAAAAACCCTAAAACCTCTAAAAATCCAAAAAACCAGAAAAAAACCTAAAAAACCAAAAACCATTAAATATTATAAAAAACCATGAAATATCATAAAACCACCTAAAACTTGAAAAACTCTAAAAATATTCGAAACCATCAAAAACACAAAATAACCAAAAAACTATAAAAACACTAAAAACCCAAAAAAAACCTCAAAAACATTAAAAAACACAAAACACAAAACCCAAAAAACCACTAAACCCCCCCCGAAGAACCCATAAAACCCATAAAACCCAAAAAAAATCATAAAATTTTGAAAACACATAAAAACCCTAATAAAATAGTAAAATCCTTAAACAACATAAAAACACAAAAACAAATAAAAACCTCAAAACCCTAAAATCCCATAAAACCTTAAAATCCGTAAAAACCATAAAACCCCATAAAAGACCAGAGAAACACTTACAACTTTAAATACCATAAAACTCCCTAAATAAACCAACATAAAACCTTTAATGTCAAAAAAAAAACTTAACACAACAAAAAAACACATAAAACCCATTAAAAAAGCCCTAAAACCCTAAAAACTACAAAAACTAGTAAAACCCAATAAACAATAAAATCACAAAAAACCCCTATATCCCACTATAAACCATAACCCCCCAACCATAACAAAACAAAGAATCCCTAAAAGTCCCTAAAAACCATAAAACCCTAAAAGAACCTAAATAGGCCAAAAAAATTACCCTAGCCACTATTAGACACCCTAAAGACCCTAAAATCCCCCAAACGCCCTAAAATCCCTAAAAACCCTAAGTTCCATAAAAATCCTAAGAGACCCTAAAAACTCTATAACCAATACCCCCACCCCCTGACCCCTAGAAATTAATAAAATCATAAAAACTATTAAAACAATATAATATTTATAAAACCCAAAAAAAGATATAATAATCCATGAAAATCCGTGAAAAAACATAAAACGCCTAAAACAAAAAACACCTAAAACACTAAAAAATCCATAAAACCACAAAAAACCATGTCAAATCCCCCAAAATCCCTAAAACCATTAGAAAATATTAAACCCCCATTAATTTCCTATAAACTCAAAAAACCCTAAATACCATAAAACCCCTAAAACACCTAAAATCACCCTAAACCCCCATTAAAACCCATAAAAATCTAAAAAAACTAAAAAACCATAAACAAAATAATCACCAAAAACACGAAAAATACTTAAAATAGTAAAAATAATAATAACCCTAAAGAACCTAAACACAATAAAAACCCAAAAACCAAAAAAAATTCTAAAAATCCTTAAATATTAGTTAAACTCCTTATACCATAAAACATATAAATCCCCTTAAAACCATAAATTCCCCATAAAACCTTAAGATCTATAAGAACCCAAAAAACTAAAAACCCAAAAAACTAAAATCCCTAAAAATGTAAAACCCCCTAAAACCTTAAAATCCATAAAACCCTTAAAAAATAAAAAAACTAAAAACATTGAAAACCGTAAAATAACATAAAAATACTTAATACCCTAAAAAGACTCAAGAACCCCAAAACCATAAAAGAAACTAAAATAAAAAAACCCTAAAGGGCCCTAAACCGCCAAAAATACTATAAAACCCTTAAATCCCGAAAGGACCAAAAAAAATACAAATCCCTAAAAACACAAAAAAAAACTGAAAACCCTTAAAGCCATAACAGAACACTAAAAATAGAAACAATAACCCTAAAACCCTAAAATCCCTAAAACTCCTAAGAATCCATAAAAACCCAAAATCATATAAATAGATATAAAAACCTAATAACCCTAAAACCCATAAAATAATATTTTAAAACCCCTAAAAACATAAAAATATATAAAAACCATAAAAGATCCAAAAACACTAAAACCCCTAAATGACCTTATAAGAACCCTATATTACCCAAAAAAACAAAAACCCCCTAAAATCCCAATAAACACAAAATCCCAAAAAAACATTAAATCTCAGAAAAACACGGCAAACACTAAAAACCCCTAAAAACCTAAAAACCTATGAATTCCCTAAAAATATTAAAAACCCTTTAAAACCATTAAAACTCCAAAAAACCCAAAAAACCCCATAAAACAATAATAAAAAACCATAAAAATATAAAACTCTAAATACCCATGAAACCATAAGAAACCCTAATAACCCCTAAAATCCTATAAAACCCCTAATACACTCAAAACCTAAAAACAATAAAACCCCCAAAACACTAAAAACTACAAGAATTTCAAAAACACCCTCTAAACTAAAAAAAAACAAAAATACCAAAAAAAACTCTAAAAAACCTATGAAACCATAAAACCCTAAAAATTATTATATCCTAAAAGGCCTTAAAAACCCTTAAATGCATAAAAAACATTTACCCCCAAAAAAACAATAAAATCAAGAAGAAACCACTAAAACCCAAAAATCCCAACACACCCTAAAGAACCTCTAAAGAAAATTAAGACCCCAAAAATCCTAAATTCCATAAAACCCCCAAAACCCTTAAATCCTTAGAAATACTAAAAAATTTAAAATCCTTAAAAGCCCTATGATCCCGAAAACTCATGAAAAACATTAAAAAATCTACAAATTTAAAAACTATAAAAAACCTCAAAACCATAAAGACCCTAAAAATTAAAAAATGACTTTAAACATAATAAAAATCCTAACACCCTTATACCCCTCAATTAACTTAAAACACTGAAACCTATAAAAATTGAAAAACCATAAAATACCACCAAACCCCTAAAACCCTATAAATGACCCTAAAAGCCTAAAGGATCCTATAAAACCTAAAAACCAAAAAAATACCATTAAAACACCCAAAATAGCTTGAAAACCCTAATACCAAAAAATACACTAAAAAAATACTAATCTATCATAAAAACCCTAAAAAATAAAAGACACAAAAAAACCTAAAACCCCGGAGGGCCCCATGAAAACTATAAAGGACCCTAAAATACATAAACCCATAGAGTATACTAAAACACCTAAAACCCCTAAAGGGATATAAAACCCCCAAAAGACCCAAGAAAAACATAAAAGTCCCTAAAACCTCTTAAAATTATAAAATACCCAAAAACCCAAAAAATTAAAAATCCCTAAAACCCCCTAAAAGTATTTAAAATCCTAAAACCCCATATAAACCCTAAAATAATTAAATCCTAACCAAAAACAGAAAATTACATAAAAACCCTTTTAAACCCATAAAAACCATAAAAACTCTAAAAACTCTAAAATACCTAAAAACCATACAAATGCTAAAACCCTAAAAAATAGTACAAATTAATGATATACTAAAAATCAATAAAAATAAAAATAAAAAACCCATAAAACCCAAACCACCCCTAAAAACCACTAAAAACACTAAAAAACCTAAAACTTTTACAAGATACTAAAATACCCTGAAACATGAAAGGTCTCTGAAAACCACAAAAAACCTAAATGACTTAAAAAAACAAAAAAAATCAAGGACAATAAAACCCCTAAAACCCCCTAAAACCCCTAAAAACTATAAAACCCTAAAAGACCCTAAAACCCCAAACCCCCTAAAACCATAAAAACTCAAAAAATGCTAAAAATATAAAAAACCCCAAAACCTTAAAATGAGAAATTATATAACAACCCCTGAAAACCCCAAAAACCCAAAAAAATATAAAAACCCATATAAAAAATAAAAAATCTCTAAAACCCCCAAAACCTATAATAACCTATAAAACCGATAAAAATTTAAAAATTTTGAAAAAATATATAAACTATTGAATTCCATTAGAAACATAAATCTCCCGTAAAAATAAAGAATACCCTAAAACTAAAAAAACACCTTATAAGCCTTAAAACATTTAAAAACCCAAAAGCCCCTAAAAACCCCCAAACGACACTTAAAATGAAAAACCCCAAACCCCAAAAAACCCCAAAATATCCTTAGAACTCTAAAAAAATTTAAAAAACCTTAAAAAACCAATAAACCCCCTTAATACCCCTGAGAACCAAACAACCATAAATTAACAAAAAATCCCTGAAAACCATAAAAATCCTAAAATCACTTTAGACCCAAAAAAACTAAATCCATAAAAATAATAATACCCTAAGCCCTGTACCCAACACCATAAACCTTAACTTTTTACCATGTACCATACACCTTAAACCCTAAACCCTACACATGAAACCCTATTCCCAACACCCAAAACACAAAATCCTACACTGCAAACCCTATACCATACACCCCAAACCCTACACCCTAAACACTATACCCTACACCCTAAATGTTAAAAAATAAACTCTAAACCTTAAAACTTACCCTGTAAACCATTAATGTCCATAAAAACCTTTAAAACCTTACAAACATAAAAACCCCAAAAGAACATAAAAAATAAAAAAAACTAAAATAGTGTAAAACGCCTAAAAGACCCTAAAACCCCCCAAAACACCAAAAGGATGTAAAAATAATTAAACCAACATAAAATATCCTAAAACCCTTAAAAATTTAACAGACCCTAAAACCCATAAAACCCCCATAGCCTAATAATTATTAACAACCCTAATGCCCCAAAACCCTAATTAAACCATTAAAACCATAAGACCCAAAAAACCCCAGAAAACATAAAACCCCTAAAAATATCATTAAATACCCCCAAAATACATAAAAATACCTGAAAACCCTACAAAGACCCTCAAAAACACATAAAACCTTAAAAATAACCAAAAAACTTAAAAACATAAAATCCCTAAAAACACTTTGAAACCCTAAAGCACACAGAAACCATAAAAAAACCACAAAATACCATAAAAAAATAAAGTCCTTAAAAAGTTGAAAAACACCTAAAACACCATTTAAACCTCTATAAAATATAAGAACACCAGAATACCCTAAAACCCTAGAAGATCCTAAAAGACCATAAAACCCTAAAAGACCCTAAATACCTTAAAGCCCCTAAAAATAATAAATAATATAAAAATACTAAAACAATACTAAAACCCATAAAAACTATAGAAACCCCTAGAAAATCGAATGTAGAACAAAAAACACTAAAAATCCATAAAAACTAAAAAATCCTAAAAATATATAAAATGTCTAAAACACATAAAAACCCAAAACCCCCATAAAAATCCTTAAAATCCATAAAATTACATAAAACCCTAAAAAAATAAAAAAAACTAAAACCCCAAAAAATCCATCAAACAATAAAAAACAAAAAACCTAAAAAAATCCTAAATAGATTACAAAAACCCTAAAAGACCCTAAAAATGCAGAAAAAACTAAATCCTTTGAATCATCAAAAAAACAAAAGAAAACCTAAAAGACACTAAAAACAATAAATGTTTTTAAACCCCATAAAACCCCCAAAACGGAAAAAAACCTAAAAACATTAAAAAAACAACCACTTAAACCCCTAACAAAAACCCTAAAATCATAAAAAACAAGAGACCCTTAAAAACATTAATGACTCAAAAACCCATGAAGACCAATTGCATGCCCTAAAAACTGAAAAATAGTATTAAAACCTTAAAAATACCTACAAACCCCTACCCAACCTAAAAATCTATAAAACCCCAAAAAATCCTACAAACCCGAAAAAACCTAAAAAACCTTAAAACCCTAAAACCCCCACAAATTAGTAAAACCCATTAAAGAATCCTAAAATAACCTAAAACCCTAAATCCATAAAAATATTAAAACCCCAAAATAACCCAAATAAACTAGAAACCCCAAAAAACCAAAAAACAAAAAAACCCCCAAAAAATCATAAAAACCATAAAACCCCTAAAAACACCCAAAACATTAGAAAACCTAAAAGAAAAAAAATCTAAAAACACTAAAAAAATCATAAAACCCCTAAAAGACCATAAAAACCATAAATACCCGAAAATATCCAAACAACCCTAAAAAAGCAAAAAGATCCTAAAAGAACATAAAACCCATTAAAACCCTAAAAGTCCAAAAACACCAAAAAATCCCTAAAATACTTTAAAACCCCAAAAACAACATTAAAAATCTAAATACACATAAAACCCCTAAAAACACTAAAAACCTAAAAATATTAAGAAACACTAAAAATTCATAAAACCGCTAAAAACAAATAAAATCCATTCAACCCCTTAAAATACTAAAACCATAAAATCTCTAAAATAACTCTAAAAACCCCTCAAACCATAAAATCCATAAAAATATAAAAACACTAAAAACCCTTCAAATAATAAATAAAACCTAAATCTTCTAAAGACACTAAAACCCCAAAAAACAAAAAACCTATAAATCCCCTAAAAATCCCCAAAGTTTCAACAGACCCTGAAACATCCAAAAACACTAATATAATAAACCTCAGAAACCCCAAAAAAAGTTCAAAAATCATAAAAACCATAAAATCCCCTAAAACCATAAAAACTCCTAAAAACCAAAAAGACACAAAAACCCCTAAAAATCCTAAAAACCTGAAAAACCCAAAAGCCTAAAATATATAAAAGTAATTAAAACCACAAATCCCCTAAAATAACTAAACCCATAATGTTAAAACCTAAAATCTAATCCCTACACTATAAACACAATACCCTAATCCCTAAACCCTACACCAGAAATCCTATTCCAAAATCCATAAACCCAAAACACTACACCTTACACCCCATACCCTACATTCTAAACCCTACACTTAAAACCAATATCCTACACCATAAAACCAACAACCTACACCCTAAATCCTATACCCTACACCACAAAATCTACAACCTAAACCCTAAACACAATATAATAAAATCAACATGACCCTCAAAACCCCCAAAAAACCATTAAAAAGATCAAAAAACCCCAAAATATCCTAAAAACCTATTAAAACCCTAGAAACCCTAAAAATCCTTTAAAACACCATAAAACGCTATAGTCCTTAAAAATAATAAAAAATATAAAAGACCTTAAAAACAACTGAAGGTCCTAAAACCCCTAAAAATTTTGAATGACCCTTAAAATCACTAAAACACCCTAAGCCCCCTAAAAACCATAAAATAACATAATAACCCTAACAAAACCTAAAAATAAATAAAAAAAATAAACCCCTACCCCCAAGAAAATCCAAGAAAACACTAAATAATCCCAAAAATTCATAAAAACCCTAAAACCCACTAAAATCATTCAAAATTACTACACCCTTAAAACACCTAAAAACACCCTTAAAACCAATAAACCCTAAAAAGTAAAAAAACCATGAATTCACAAAAAAATAAAAAAACACAAAGGATACTAAAAATCATATAAAACCATGAAGCCTCTAAAACCCCTGGAAACCCAAAAAACTGAAACAAAATAAAAACCTAAATGACCTTAAAAACCAACAAAATACATTAAAATCCATAAAAATATGCTAATACACAAAAAATGTAAAACCATAAAAACCTTAAGAGAATAGAAACCATATAGACCATGAAAAGATTAAAATTATTCAAAACTCAAAAAAAACATTTAAAAGGCTAAATAACCTAAAACAATTAATAACCCTAAAATAGTAACGCAATCCTAAAAATACCTAAAACCTTGAAAACCACTGTAAATCATAAAAACCCTAAAAACCCATAAAAACATATAATCCTTAAAAATTTATAAGCCAACAAAATAAACCTAAAACACTTAAAGCCCACAAACCCCTTAAATGGCTATAAAACAAAAAAATCCATAAAAACCCTAAAAACACAATAAATGACTAAAACCCTAAGAAACCTATATTCCTAAAAACCATTAAAACCATAAAAACCTTAGAATTCTAAAATACCTTCAAAAATTAAAAACCCTAAAACCCTAAAAAAGAAAAAAAGTGCAAAAATCAAAAAATATTTACCCTACCCCATACACATTGGTCCATAATCCCGATAAAACCCTAGAAATAACATGGGAAAGCTAGAAAATACCCAAAAATGCTAAAAAAACCTTTAAACCATAAAGTATCCAAAAAACCTCACAAAACCATAAAAATACTATAAAATACTAAAAACCCTAAACCCCATAAAATCCATGAAAAAAACTAAAAACAAAAACTCCAAAAAACCAATAAACCACCTCAAAATAAAAAAAAACAGAAAATCTATAAAATCCCTAAAAAATTTAAAAAAAATTAAAAATCCATAAAAAATATATAAAAATCCCAAAAACCCCCAAAAGACTAAAATACCCCTAAAAACATAAAAATACCATAAAACTCTAAAGTCGCCTAAAAACCCTAGACACCCACAAAACACCTAAACCCCCAAATAACATTAAAATCACTAAAAAACCTAAAAAAACATAAAAACAAAAAAAACCCATAAAAAGATAATACCCTAAAACCCCATAAAATCCAAAATACCCTTAAAACCTCCTAAAATCCATTAAAAACCATAAAACCCTAAAAATACCTAAAACCCATAAAACACTACAATAAGTTAAGAACAATAAAACCCCTTATGCCTCATCCAATCCATAAAACCATAAAACCCATGAAGAAAACCCTCATAACCTAAAAAAGAAATGAAAACCCTAAAAACAATAAAAAGTCTTTAAAACTAAAAATCCCAAAAAACCAAAAAAAAAACATAAAACACTAAAAAACACAGAAGGGAACCAAAAATTCCCTAAAACCCCCACCCTCCTGAACCAAAAAACCATACAATAACCATATGAAACCCTAAAATCCTTAAAAACCCCCAAAACTTTAAAACCCCCCAAAAAACACAAATCCATTAAAACCCCAAATAACCTGTAAAATAATAAAACCCATAAAATCCCTAAAATCCTAAAAATCGCTAAAAAAATTAAATCCCTGAAGAACGTAAAAATATTAAGTACCCTAAACACCCAAAAAACCCACGAAAACCACTAAAACACTCAAAAACACTAAATCCCCTAAAACCTTAAAAATTATAAAAAGATATAAAATCCCTAAAAATCCATAAAAACCCAAAATCCTGTAAAACCCTTAAAAATCTGAAAACCCATGAAACCCATAATAAAATAGTAAACCCAAAAAACCATAAAATCATTGAAAAAATCTCAAAAAAATTATAACCATAAAAACCATAATAACCCCTCAAAACAAATAAAAATCCTAAAAAAATAAAAAACCCAAAAAAGAACATAAAAAACCTAAACCCTAAAGGATAATAAAATCCCCAAAAGAAACAAAATAACCTTGAAAAAACCCTGAAGACCATAAAACTCTTACACACCATAAAAACACATAAAAATTCATAAAATCTCAAAACCCATAAAATCTTAAAAAACTCTAAAAACTCTAATAATAATTTAAAACCAAAAAAAAACAATTTAGGCCCCTAAAAACTCTAGAAACCTAAAAAATGAATAATATATCATAAAAACCCATAAAACACTAAAAAACTAAAATATATAATGACCCTAAAATACCATAAAACCCAAATAAATCCTAAATAACCCTATAGAAACTATAAAACACCATAGACACCCTAAACCCCCAAAATAAATAAAACAACCCAAACCCCTAAAAACACAAAAAGAACCTAACACCCAAGAAAACAATAAACACCCCCAAAAATCCTAAAAATTAGAAAGATCTTAAAAACCCAAAAAAATTAAAACAAATCCTACAATACACTTGAATCCCTAAAACCCATTAAATACCTAAAACTAAAAAAAACCATAATAACCCTAACACCCCCCTATAAAAAATCAAAAAATCCACTAAAAAAATTAAAAACACATAAAAGTCAGGAAAAACATGAAAAACACAAAAAAACCGAAAAACTACTAAATACCCCTTAACACCATAAAAATATAAAATCCCAAAACCCCCCTAAATTCTAAAAATCCATAGAAATACCTAAAACTAGTAAAAATACTAAAACCCATAAAACCCCTAAAACCCAAAAAAACACTAAAAAAAATAGTAAAAAGATTAAAAACAATAAATACCTAAAAATCCTTTATAACCATATAATATTTTAAAACCCATAAAACCCCATTAATACCCCAAAAATACCGTTAAACCCCCAAAAATAATTAGTAAAAATAAAATCCCCTTCTAATTCTATTAAACATATAAAACATTGAAAACAGTAAAAACCTAAAAACACTAAAATCCATAAAAATCATAAATAACTAAAAATCCAGAAATCGATAAAACCTTGAAATCCAAAAAACCATTAAAAACAAAAAAAATACAAATTTCCCTAAACACTGTAGCAACATAAAAGAACCCTAAAACCATATAGGACCTTAAAACACCAAAAACACCCAAAATCTCCAAAAATGATATAACTATTAAAAACACTAAAACCCTGAAAATATCCTAAAATTAATTAAAAAAACTAAAAATTACCCAAAACCCCGAAAAACCTTAAAACCAATAAAATATTATAAAAACACAAATAGTCTCTAAAAACCAAAAAAAATCCAAAATGGTCCTGATACCCCTAAATACATTGAAAATCCCAACATATCCTATAACCCAAAACCCCTAAATATCATAAAATATCTAAAAATACCCCACAATGCCTACACGGATAATAATATTTTAAAATCCCTAAAAACCCTAAAGTACTGAAAAAACCCTAAAAACTATAGAAAACCAAAAAACAACCTAAAATCATAGAACACCTAAAAGACCTTAAAACCCGTAAAATCCCAAAGAGACCCTAACAACCCAAAAAACACTAAAAGAACCTTAAAAACCTTAAACACAAAAAGACCCAAGTCACCATTAAAATCTAAAAAACTAACAAAATTAATACCAATGAAATACCCTATAATACCCCTAAACCCCTAAAATACTCGGAAACCATTAAAACCCCTAAAGAACCTAAACACCCAAAACACAATAAAAAACCCTTAAAGGACATTAACCCCCCCCCCCCCACCAAAACTAAAGTACTCTATAAACCTAAATGATCCTAAAAATCATAAAAACCTTAAAGGACAGTAAAAACCCTAAACCCCAAAAAATCATCAAATGATCCTAAAAATCCTTAAAACCTCAGAAGACCTTAAAACCCCTAGAATACCAAAAAAATCCAAAAAACCACACCAAAACACTAAAAGATCATAAAACCCTTAAAAACCATAAATGACCTTAAAATATCATAAAACCCTAAAAAACTTTCGAAAAACATAAAAATTCATAAAAATCCATGAAAACCCTAATACGCCAAAAAACCCGACAAACCATTCAAAACTCTAATACTCTAAATAACCCTAAAAACCCTAATAAAACCCTAAAATCCATAAAACCCCTAAAACCCTATACCCCCTAATACTAATAAAAAACACTAAATGCATTAAAAAACCTTAAATCGAAAATATCCCAAACAGCCCTAAATACCCAAAAAACCTTAAAAACTATAAAAACCCAAAAACCTAAAAATAACTAAGTAAACAACCAAAAACCCTAAAAACACTAAGACCCTAAAATACCAAAAAAAAACATCAATCCCTAAAAATTCTAAAAACCCCCTAAAACACTCAAATACTCTAAAACCCATAAAATCTCTAAAATACTAAAAACCCTAAAATATCATAAAATCATTAAAATCACAAAAAGTCCATAAAAACAATAAAAACCAAAAAAATAGTATAATCTCAAAAAATCCAAAAAGTACCTTACACCAAAAAACCCTTAATAACCCTTAAAACCCATCAATCACCTAGGAATCCTTAAACCGCTGAAAAAAATCCTAAATAATAACATACTTTAATAAAAAATCAACCTAAAATATTAACAAAACCTACCCCCCCCTAAAATCCATAAAACAAGCTAAAAACACAAAAACCCTGAAAAATCTACAACCCTACAAAATCTAAAAAAAATAAAAACCCTAAAAACCTAAATCCGATTAAAATCAAAACTAACATAAAAACCTATAGAAAACATAAAAACATAAAAACATTAAAAATCCATAAAAATTCCCCAAAAACCAAAATACATCCAAAACCCCTAAAAACCAATAAAAACCCTAAAACCACTAAAAACCCAAAAAACCAGAAAAAACCCTAAAAACCAAAAACTATTAAATATTATAAAAAACCACGAAAAACCATAAAACCACCTAAAACATGAAAAACTATAAAAATCTTCGAAACCATCAAAACCCAAAAAGAACCAAAAAACTATTAAAAACACTAAAAACCCAAAAACCCCCTCAAAACATTAAAAAACACAAAACCCAAAAAACACTAAAACCCCCCGAAGAACCACTAAAACCCTTAAAACCCAACAAAAATCATAAAATTTTGAAAACACATAAAAACCCTAATAAAATAGTAAAATCCTGAAAAACATAAAAACACAAAAACACAAAAACACATAAAAACCTCAAAACCCTAAAAGCCCATAAAACCTTAAAATCCGTAAAAACCATAAAACCCATAAAAGACCATAGAAACCTTTACAACTCTAAATACCATAAAACTTACTAAATAAACCAATATAAAACCATTAAAGGACAAAAAAAAACTTAACACAACAAAAACAAAAAAACACATAAAACCCATTAAAAAAGCCCTAAAACCCTAAAAACCACTAAAACCCTTAAAACCCAATAAACAATAAAATCACAAAAAACCCTTATATCCCCTATAAACCATAAACCCAGAACCCTAACAAACCTAAGAATCCCTAAAAGTCCCTAAAAACCATAAATCCATAAAATAACCTAAATAGGCCAAAAAATACACTAACCACTATTAGACACCCTAAAGACCCTAAAATCCCCCCAAACCCCCTAAAATCCCTAAAAACCCTAAGTTCCATAAAAATACTAAAAGACCTTAAAAACTCAATAACCAATAACCCCACCCCCTGACCCCTAGAAACTAATAAAATCATAAAAACTATTAAAATAATATAATATTTATAAACCCATAAAAAGATATTAGAATCCATGAAAATCTTTGAAAAAACATAAAATGCCTAAAAAAACAACTAAAACCCTAAAAACACATAAGGCCCAAAAAACCATGTCCAAAGCACCAAAATCCCTAAAACCATTAGAAAATATTAAACCCCCATTAATTCCATATATACCCAAAAAACCCTAAATACCATAAAACACCTAAAACACATAAAAAACCCCTAAACACCCA
Source organism: Viscum album (assembly GCA_963277665.1). Lineage (NCBI taxonomy): Eukaryota > Viridiplantae > Streptophyta > Magnoliopsida > Santalales > Viscaceae > Viscum > Viscum album. The sequence goes on along the minus strand of OY728152.1, from coordinate 871,437,592 downwards.
TTAAGGAACCTAAATATCTAAAAAACCTAAGAAACCCTTAAACAATATAATTACCAAAACACTAAAAAAACTTAAAATAGTAAAAATAATAATTATCCTAAAGAACCTAAACACAATAAAAACCCAAAAACCTAAAAAAATTCTAAAAATCCATTAATATCAGTTAAACTCCTTATACCATAAAACATATAAAACCCCTTAAAATGATAAACCCCCCTAAAACCTTAAGATCCCTAAGAACCCAAAAAACTAAAAACCCAAAAAACTAAAAACCCCTAAAAAGGTAAAACCCCTAAACCTTAAAATCCATAAAACCCTTTAAAAATAAAAAAACTAAAAACAATGAAAACCTTAAAATAACATAAAAATACTTAATACCCTAAAAAGACTCAAGAACCCCCAAAACCATAAAAGAATCTAAAATAAAAAAACACTAAAGGGACCTAAACCCCCTGAAAGGCTCTAAAACCCTTAAATCCCTAAAGGACCAAAAAAACATACAAATCCCTAAAAACACAAAAAAACTGAAAAACCCTAAAAGCCATAACAGAACACTAAAAATACGAAAAATACCCCTAAAACCCTAAAATCCCTAAAACTCCTAAGAATCCATAAAAACCCAAAATACTTTAAATATCTATAAAAACATAATAAACCTAAAACCCTAAAAACAAAAAAAAATTAAAACCCCTAAGACCCTAAATATACCTAAAAACCATAAAATATCCAAAAACACTAAAACCCCTAAATGACCTTATAAGAACCCTATATTACCCAAAAAACAAAAACGCCCTAAAAACCCAATAAACCCAAAATCCCAAAAAACAAAAAAAACCCTTAAATTCCAGAAAAACACGGCAAACACTAAAAACCCATAAAAACCTAAAACCCTATAAATTCCCTAAAAATAATAAAAACCCTTTAAAACCATTAAAACCCCAAAAAACACAAAAAACCCCATAAAATAATAATAATAAACCATAAAAAATATAAAACCCTAAATACCCATGAAACCATAAGAAACCCTAATAACCCCTAAAATCCTCTAAAACCCCTAAAACACTCAAAACCTAAAAACAATAAAACCCCCCATAAACACTAAAAAGTACATGAATTTCAAAAACGCCCTCTAAACTAAAAAAACCAAAATACCAAAAAAACCTCTAAAAACCTATGAAACCATAAAACCCTAAAAATTATTAAATCCTAAAAGGCCTTAAAAACCCTTAAAGGCATAAAAACCTTTTAACCCCAAAAAACAAAAAAAAAACAAAAAAACAATATAATCAAGAAGAAACCCCTAAAACATAGAAATCCCAACACACCCTAAAGAACCTATAAAGACAATTAAGTCCCCAAAAATCATAAATTCCATAAATCCCCCAAAACCCTTAAATCCTTAGAAATACTAAAATTTTTAAAATCCATTAAAAACACTATGATTCCTAAAAAATCATGAAAAACATAAAATAATCTACAAATATAAAAACTATAAAAAACCTCAAAAGCATAAAGACCCTAAAAATAAAAATGACTTTAAACACAATACAAATCTTAAACCCCTTATACCCCTCATGTAACTTAAACACACTAAAACCTATAAAAACTGAAAAATCCTAAAATACCCCCAAACCACTAAAACCATATAAATGACCCTAAAAGCATAAAAGATCCTACAAAACCTAAAAACCAAAAAATACCATTAAAACACCCAAAATAACCTGAAAACCCTAATACCAAATAATACACTAAAAACAAAAAAATACTAAACTACCATAAAAACCCTATAAAAAATAAAATACAGAAAAAACATAAAACCCCTGAAGGCCCCATGAAAACTATAAAGGACCCCAAAAACCATAAGCCCCTAAAGTATCCTAAAACCCCTAAAGGTCTATAAAACCTCCAAAAGACCCTAGCAACACATAAAAGACCCTAAAACCTCTTAAAATAATAAAATACACAAAACCCCTAAAAATTAAATATCCCTAAAACCCCTTAAACCCCCTAAAAGTCTTTAAAATCCTAAAACCCCATATAAACCCTAAAAAAATTAAATCCAAACAAAAAAAAAGAAAATTACATAAAATCCCTTTTAAACCCATAAAAACCATAAAAACTCTAAAAACTGTAAAATACCTAAAAAACCTACAAACTCTAAAACCCTAAAAAATAGTAAAAATCAATGAAATAATAAAATCAATAAAATTAAAATTAAAATCATAAAAACTACCAAAAATAAAAAACCCATAAAACCCAAACCCCCCTAAAACCCGCTAAAAACACTAAAAAACCTAAAAATTCTATAAGACACTAAAATACCCTGAAACATGAAAGGTCTCATAAAACCACAAAAAACCAAAATGACTCTAAAAAACAAAAAAAAATCAACGATAGTAAAAACCCAAAAACCCCCAAAAACCCCTAAAAACTATAAAACCCTAAAAGACCCAAAAACCATAAAACCCCCAAAAACGATAAAAACTCAATAAATGAAATAAATATAAAATAAACTAAAACCTTAAAATGAAAAATTATATAAAAACCCCTGAAATCCCCAAAAACCCAAAAAATCTAAAAAACCCTATAAAAAATAAAAAATCACTAAAAACCCAAAAACTTCTAATAACTTATAAAACCAAGAAAAATCTAATTTTTTTAAAAAATATATAAGACATTGAATTCCATTAGAAACATAAATCTCCCGTAAAAATAATGAAAACCCTAAAACTAAAAAAAACACCTAATAACCCTTAAAACATTTAAAAACCCAAAAGCCCCTTAAAACCACCAAAATACACTTAAAAAGAAAAACCCAAAACCCAAAAAAACCCCTAAATATCCTCAAAACTCAAAAAAAAATTAAAAAACCTTAACAAACCAATAAACCCCCTTAATACCACTGAGAACCAAAAACCATAAATTAACAAAAAAATCCCTAAAAACCATAAAAATCCTAAAAATTACTTAATACCCAAAAAAACAAAATCCCTAAAAATAATAATACACTAAGCCCTGTACCAGCACCATAAAACCTAACTTTTTACCCTGTACCATACACCTTAATCCCTAAACCCTACACATGAAACCCTATTCCCAACACCCTAAACACAAAATCCTACAATGCACACCCTATTCCGTACACCCCAAACCCTACACCCTAAACACTATACCCTACACCATAAATGTTTAAAACTAAAACCTAAACCTTAAAACCTACCCTGTAAACCCTTAATGTCCATAATAAACTTAAAAACCCTAAAAAACTTAAAAACCCCAAAAGAACATAAAAAATACAAAAAAAAAACTAAAATAATTTAAAACCCCTAAAAGACCCTAAAACCCCCAAAAAAACCAAAAGTATGTAAAAATCAAAAACCAACATAAGAGATCCTAAAACCCTTAAAAACTTAACAGACCCTAAAACTCATAAAAACCCCATAGCCTAATAATTCTTAACAACCCTAACATCCCAAACCCCTAAATAAACCATTAAAACCATAAAAACCAAAAAAACCCCCCAAAAACATAAAACCCCAAAAAATATCATTAAAATCCCCCACAAATACATAAAAATACCGGAAAACCCTAGAAAGATACTCAAAAACACATAAACCCTAAAAATAACTAAAATCCTTAAAAAACATAAAATCCCTAAAAACCCTTGGAAACCCTAAAACACACAGAAACCATAAAAAACCCCCCCAAAAGACCATAAAAAAATAAATTCCTTAAATAATCCAAATCACCTAAAACCCCATTTAAACATCTATAAACTATAAAAACACTAGAATACCCTAAAACCCTAAAAGATCCTAAAAGACCATAAAACCCTAAAAGACCCCAAATACAATAAAACCCCTAATAATAATAAATAATATAAAAATACTAAAATAATACTAAAACCCCTAAAAACTATAAAAACCCCTAGGAAATCGAATGCAGAACAAGAAAACACTAAAAATCCATAAAAACTAAAAAATCCTAAAAATATATAAAATGTCTAAAACACCTAAAAACCCAACACCCCCCCTCTAAATCCATAAAATCCATAAAATTCCATAAAACCCTAAAAAACTAAAAAAAACTAAAACCCCAAAAAATACCTCAAACAATAAAAAACAAAAAACCTAAAAAAATCCTAAATAGACTACAAAAAACCATAAAAGACCCTAAACATGCAGAAAAAACTAAATCCTTTAAATCATCAAAAAAACAAAAGAAAACCTAAAAGACACTAAAAACAATAAATGTTTCTCAACCCCATAAAACACCAAAAACAGAAAAAAAAAACCTAAAAACATTAAAAAACAACCACTTAAACCCCAATCAAAAACCCTAAAATCATAAAAAACACGAAACCCCTAATAAACATTAATGACTTAAAAACCCATGAAGACCCATTGCATGCCCTAAAAAACTGAAAAATAGTATTAAAACCCTAAAAATACCTACAAACCCCTACCTAACCTAAAAATCTATAAAATCCCAAAAAATCCAACAAACCCCAAAAAACCTAAAAGAACCTTAAAACCCTAAAACCCCCCAAAAATAGTAAAACCCATTAAAGAATTCAAAAATACCCTAAAAACCATAAATCCATAAAAATATTAAAACCCCAAAAAACCCAAATAACCCTGAAACCCGAAAAAACCAAAAAACAAAAAACCCCCCCAAAAAACCATAAAAACCCTAAAACCCCTAAAACACCCAAAACATTAGAAAACCTAAAAGAAAAAAAATCTAAAAACCCTAAAAAATCTAAAAACCCCTCAAAGACCATAAAAACCATAAATACCCTAAAATATCCAAACAACCATAAAAAGAAAAAAGATCCTAAAAGAACATAAAACCTATTAAAACCCTAAAAGAACAAAAACAAAAAAAATACATAAAATTATTTAAAACCCCAAAAACAAAATTAAAACTCTACAAACACATAAAACCGCTAAAAACACTAAAAACCTAAAAATATTAAGAAACACTAAAAACTATTAAAACCGCTAAAAACAAATAAAATCCCTTCAACCCCATAAAATACTAAAACCATAAAATCTCTCAAATAACTCTAAAAACCCCTAAAAAAATAAAATCCATAAACAAATAAAATAACTAAAAACCATTAAAATAATAAATAAAACCTAAATCCCTTAAAGACTCTAAAACCCCAAAAAACAAAAAAAAACCTATAAATCCCCAAAAAATCCCCAAAATCTCAACAGACCCTGAAACTTCCAAAAACACTAATATAATAAACCCCATAAACCCTAAAAACAAGTTCAAATATCGTAAAAACCTTAAAATCCTCTCAAAACCCTAAAAAATCCTAAAAAACCTAAAAGACACAAAACCCCCTAAAAATCCTAAAAACCTGAAAAACCCAAAAACCCTAAAAAATATAAAAATAATAAAAACCACAAAATCCCCTAAAATAACTAAACCCATAATGTTAAAACCTAAACTCTAATCCCTAAACTATAAACACAATACCCAATTCCCTAATCCCTACACCGGAAATCCTATTCCAAAATCCCTAAACCCAAAACACTACACCCTACACCCCATACCCTACACTCTAAACCCTACACGTAAATCCAATATCATACACCATGAAACCAACAACCTAAACCCTAAATCCTATACCATACACCACAAAATCTACAACCTAAAACCTAAACCCAATATAATAAAATCAACATGACCCTAAAAACCCCCAAAACCCCATTAAAAGGACCAAAAAACCAAAAAATATCCTAAAAACCCATTCAAACCCTAGAAACCTTAAAAATCCTTTAAAACACCATAAAACCCTATAGTCCTTAGAAATACTAAAAACTATAAAAGACCTTAAAAACAACTGAAGGTCCTAAAACGCCTAAAATTTTTAAATGACCCTTAAAAGCCCTTGAACACCCTAAACCCCCCTAAAAACCATAAAATAACATAATAACCCTAAAAAATCCTAAAAAACAATAAAAATTAATCCCCTCCCCCCCAAAAAAATCCATGAAAACACTAAATAATCACAAAAATTCATAAAAACCCTAAAACCCACTAAAATCATTCAAAATTACCACACCCTTAAAACACCTAAAAAGTCCCTTAAAATAAATAATCCTTAAAATGTATAAAAAAATATCAATTCACAAATAAACAAAAAACACAAAGGATACTAAAAATAATATAAAACCATTAAACCTATAAAACCCCTGGAAACTGAAAAAACTCAAACAACATAAAAAACCTAAATGACCTTAAAACCAACAAAATACATTTAAATCCATCAAAATATGCTAATACCCAAAAAATGTAAAACCATAAAAACCTTAAAAGCATAGAAACCATATAGACCATGAAAAGAATAAAAAGATTCAAAACTCAAAAAAACCATAAAAAAGCCAAATAACCTAAATCAATTAATAACCCTAAAAATAGTAACGCAATCCTAAAAATCCCAAAAACCTTGAAAACCACTGTAAATCATAAAAACCCTAAAAACCCATAAAAAACCAATAATCCTTAAAAACATATAAGCCAATGAAATCAACTTTAAACACATAATGCCCACAAACCCCTTAAATGACTACAAAACATAACAAAAAATGCATAAAAACCCTAAAAGCACTAAAAATGACTAAAACCCTAAGAAACCTAAATCCCTTAAAACCATTAAAACCATAAAACCCTAAGAATACTAAAATACCTTCAAAAATTAAAAACCCTAAAAACCTAAAAATGAAAAAAAACTGAAAAAATCAAAAAACATTTACCCTAACCCAAACAACTTGCTTTATAATACCTATAACCTACACCAAGAACCCTAAAAACATAACTCAAAACTTTATACCCTACACCCTAAACACAAATCCCCATGCCATAAACCCTATACCCTTCACCCAAAAATATATACCCTACACCCTAAACCAAAAACCCTACACCCTAAGCTCTATATCCTATACCCTATACCCTGAAACCTACACCATAAACCCTATACACGACCCACTAATCAATGGACCCTATATGCTAAACCCTAAAACCTATAGCTTAAACACAAAATTATACAACCTATATATTTTACCTTATAACCTAAACCCCAAAAGACACTAGAAACATAGAAAGAAGCCAAAGACTCCTAAATGAGCCTAAAATCCTTAGCAAAACCCAAAACCCAAAAAAAAACCTAGAAAACTCTAATTACCCTAAAATAGCCTAAAAATGATTAAGAACCTAAAGGACATTAAAAATACCAACCCTCTCCCCTAACGGACCTAAAAATTCTGAAATCATAAAAAACCGAAATAGCGCTAAAACCCTTTAAACACCTAAAAACACAAAAAAACCCAAAAACCCAATAAACCCTTGAAACCCATAAAAATAACTAAAACCCTTTAAAACCCTAAAAACCATAAAACAAATAAAACTCCTAAAACACATAAAAATAATAAAAATCCTTTAATCCCCTAGAAATTGTGAAATCCAAAAAAAACATTAATAACCACAAACCCCCTTAATTAACTAAAAACCGCAAAATACAAAATAATCCCTAAAACCCATAAAACCCTAAAATAAATTAAAAATATATATAAAAAGACCCTAAAAAGACCCTTATAAATCAAAAAACCCAAAATTCCCTTAAAATACCGTAAAAAAACCCCATAAAAGACCGTAAATACTTATAAAACTCTAAATCGACCTAAAATCCCCTAAACCACTAAAAACCATAGGACACTAAAAGAACCAAAAAACCATAACAAACCATAAAAACATTAAAAACCTTATAACCTTAAAAATGAAAAAAAAACTAAAAAACACACATAAAATACCATAAAATTCCATAAACCCACAAAATACCCATAAAATGCCTAAAAATCCTATAACCCTAAAAAATCCAGAATCTCCTAAAATACTAAAACCCTAAAACCCCTTCAGACCCATAAAACCATTAATACTCTAAAACACCTAAAAATCCCTAAAATCCATAAAAAAATCCTTAGAAACCCTATAACCATTAAAAACCCTCAAAAACCCCCAAAACCCCATGAAAATCCTTATAAATATGTTAAAACCATAAAAGGAAATTAAACCCCTAAAATTTATAAAAAACATAAAAACCATAAAATCAACTAAAAATCCTCAAAAGCCTAAAAACTGTAAAAACCCTAAAAATCCTAAAACACCTAAAAACCACTAAAACCATAAAAATCCAAAAACATATAAAACACTAAAACCCCTAATACTCTAAAAACCCCAAAAAATGAAATCATAAATTCCCATTTCAATTCCTAAAATCCAGAAAAAATTCCAAAAATACCCAATAAACCAAAAAATCCCTGAAAAAAAAACATAAAAGGAACTAAATCCCTAAGGGTCAAAAACCCATAGAAAATCCACAGACATCCTCAAACAACCTAAACCCATAAAAACCATAAAAAACATAAAAATCCAATAACCATAAAAACCTAAAAACCCTAAACACCCCATAAAACCTTCAAAACCCTACCAACCCTGACAACCCTAAAAACCCTAAAAACCAAAAAACAATCATAAAAACCATAAATATCCAAAAAAAAAACCATAGAAAACTCAATTCCCATAAGAACTTTTCAGACCCTAAAAATCATTGAAATCTATAATAAAAGCCTGAAACCAACTAAGAATACATGACCAAAAAATCATAAAAAACAGTAAAAACCCTAAAACATCTAAAAATATAAAATACATAAAATACTAAAAAATATAAATCCTCTAAAAATCACAAAAAAAACATTCAAAAAAATAAAAAAAACCCTAATAAACCTAAAAACTGAAATAATAAAACCACTTAAAACCCCCAAACCCCTAAAAACCCTATTTATAACCCAAAAAAACAGAAATACCCTAAAATCCTTTAATATCCTAAAGAACATAAAAAACTAAAATCCCCTAAAAACTATAAAAAACACAAAAAAACCCTAGACACCTTAAAAATCTGTACAACTATAAAAGACCCTCAAAACCCTCTAAAAGGCACAAAAAACCCAACAGAACTACAAAATAAAAAAAATCCATAAATCACATAAAACCCACAAAAACCAGCATCAAAGCACTAGAATCTTCTAAAAAACCTTTAAAACCTAAAACCCTAAAGACCATAAAAACACTAATACCCATAAAAGAAAAAAAACCCCTGAATCCCTGTAGACCCTAAAAACACATCAAAACACAAAACCACTAATACCACTAAGTGAAACTTAAAATAAATAAAATCCATAAAACCCAAAATATCCCTAAAAACATGAATAGATTTCAAAACCCTTATAAACCCTAAAACCACCAAAATAACTCAAAAACCCTTAAAAATTCCTAAGAAAATACATGAAAAACCCTAACAAACCTTTAAGCCCCCTAACACCCTTAAATCCCCTTAAAATACCTATAAATACCAAAATACCATAAAAATACTTAACATCCATAAAAATCCCTAAAAAATCCATGATGTCCCTAAAAACCATAAAAACTGAAAAACACTAAAACACCGAAAACTGTAAAAACCCTAAAAAACCAAAAATACCCTAAATACATAATAAAAATTAAAAACCAAAAAAACCTTAAAACCCAAAAAAATGAAAGAATACACTAGAAACCACTAAAAACCATAAACCCCTAAACCACATAAAGAACCTAAAAACCCCATAAAACCCTCAATCCCCCTATAAACCCCTTTAAAAATGAAAACAACCTAAAACCCATAAAACGCCTAAAAACCCATAAAACTACCAAAAACTAAAATACCTAAAACCTTTGGAAATAATAAAGAAAAAAAATTCATAAAAACACAAAAAACCTATAGAACTCCCCAAAACCCAAAAAAACCTAAAAACTAAAAACCCAAAAAATACCCAAAAAACACTAAAAACGTATAAAAGATCCTGTAACACAAAAACCACTAAACAACATAAAACCCTTAAAACAAAAAAAAAAAGAATTTAAAACCCCAAAAAGATATAGGATATCCTAGAAATTACAAAAAATACCAAAAGGCCTTAAAACACCAAAAGCATTAAAACCCCTAAAACACCTAAAAGACACTAAGTCAGCCTAAAACCCTTAAAAGACCGTAAATACCCTAAAAAATCTAAAAGAATCTATAAATAGAAAAAAACCCCTATTAGAACCTAAAACCCCTAAAATGATAAAATTTCATAATAACCCTAAAAACCCAAAAGGACCCTAAATCCTTAAAAACCATAAAGAACCCCTTAACCACAATAACCCTTAAAGGACCATACAACGCTAAATGATCGTAAAAAACAAGTAAATCCCTAAAAGCCTATTATAAACTATAAATACTATAGACCCTACAATCATAAAAACCCAAAATGTTACTAACACCCCTAAGATCCCACAAAACCCTAAAGCCCCTAAAACCCAAAAAGTCCATGAAACCCCAAAACCCTTAAAATACCCTAAAACACCCAAAAAACCTAAAATACCCTAAAACATAAAAATAAGAAAAACACATAAAACCCCTAATTTCATTCGAAACTCTAAAAATCCATAAAAACCCATAAACCAATAAATAACCCTAAAAACAATAAATCCATAAAAATCCCTAAAACAACTGAAAACACACAAAAATAATAAAATCCATAAATACCATACATTGCATGAAATCCCTGAAAATCCCAAAAAACAAAAAAACCAAAAAAACCATAAAAAAGAATAAAAACATAAAACCCCCTGCAAACCCAAATAACATCTACAACCACAAAACTCCCGAAAAAAACCCTAAACCCCAAAACAACTATGGACCCAAAAAACTCTAGAAACCCTCAAGGATCATAAAAAACACTAAAACCCCAAAAATACCAAATCCACCTTAAAAAAATAAAGACATCATAACCCCTAAAAACCCTAAAATACATAAAACCCACTAAAACATTACATAACCCAATAAAACCCTTCAAAACTCATAAAATCATTACAATACCCTAATAAACCGCCAAAAAATAAAAATATCCAAACAACTATAAACAACTATAAAGCCCTAATAACCCATAAATTACCCTAAAACCCGAAAAAACCCTAAATCAACTTATATCCCCTAACCCCCCCTACAATTTAAAAACCTAAAACCCCCAAATAACGATAAAACCACTAAAAACAATAAAATCCCACAAACCACCCTTAAAATATGAAAAAAAATCCAAAACACCCAAAAACCTAAAAATCCAAAAAACACTTAAATACCCAATAACACCAAAAACACTAAACCCACTAAAAACCTTACAACCCAAAACAAACTAGAAAAAAATAACCATAAGAAAAATAACAATCGAAAAACTGTTCCAATCCCATAAAACATTGAAAACCCTAAAAACCCATAAAAGGCACTAAAACCCATAAAACATTAAAAGAGAATAAAAAACTATAAAAACCCAAAATGACCCTTTAACCCATTAAACAACCTAAATAACCACAAATCCCAAGAAACAATATAACTAAAAAATCATAAAAACGCCTATAAACCTAAAAAAGACTAACACTCCCTCAAAACCCCTAAAAGTGAATGAAACTGGTAAGAACACTAAATCAATCCAAAAAATATTGAAAACCGTAAACCCCCAAAAAAACCCCTAATAGCCTTAAAACCCTCCAAATATTTGAAATCCATAAAAAACCTAATAAAACAAACACTCAAAATGTAAAGCCCATTTAAAGACTAAAAATCCTAAAATCCATAAAAACCATCGCAAAACCATAAAAGAATACAAAAATACCAAAATATATTAAAAACATAAAAATCTTAAAACCAAAAAAGAAACCTAAAACAGTTACACCATAAAAAAACTAAAAATCCTAGGAACTCAACTGAAATATTAAAACCCCTAATAAGTGCTAAAATAAATGAAAATCATGAAAATCTAAAAAATCAAAAACCCTATAAACAATAAAAACTCTAAAAAACCAACAAAAATCCTTAAAACCCTAAGATACCATAAAACCATAAAAATCCTAAAAAATGAAAAAATCCTAAAAATACTAAAAACCCATACAAACCATAAATCCCCTAAACTCTATACCATTCACCCCAAACACTAAACCATACACCACAACACACACATACTAAATCATAAACCATAAAACCTAGAGCATCAACCCTAAATCCTACTGCCTAAAACGTAAACCGGATACACTACACCCTGAAACCTATAATCTACACACTATATTGTAAGCATTAAACCATATATCTTCAACCATACAACTTATACCATACGTCCTAAATCGTAAAACCTAAAACTAAAACCCTACACCTGAAAATACCCTATAATCTTTAAAAAAAACCCTTCAAATAAAGAAATATCCTAAAATACTAAAAAACCAAAAAAACCCTAATACATTAAAAACCCCAAAATAATAAAAAAATACAGCCCCTAAAAATACCTAAAACAATTAAAATAGTAAAACCGTAAAAACACCCCAAACCCATAATGACACTAAAAACCCTAAAAACTGTAAAAGACCTAAAAACCTATAAAAGACCCTAAAACACCCTAAAACCCATAAAACGCTAAAAAACTAAAAAAACCCTAAACACTAAAAACACTAAAACAAATAAAACATGAAACACCTAAAATCATTAAAGCCACAAGAATTTCTAAAAACATCCTAAAACTCCCAACCCCCCCCCCCCCCAAAACCCCTATAAAGCCTACAAAACATAACAACCCTAAAAAAATTAAAAAAAATTAATACACAAAATATCTGTAAAAACAACTAAAACCCCCTAAATCATAAAACCTCTAAAAACCTCCTACAAAACCATTAAAACATTAAAAACACTTCCATCCCCTACAAATCCAAAAAATCACAAAAAAGCATACATTTTTTTAAACCCCTTAGAACAAAAAAACCAAAAAACCCCTAAAATTCCCAAAAAAAACATACAAACCCCTTAAAACCCCTAAAACCGTGAAAACCCCAAAAAAACTCAAATACCATAAAACCCCCAAAAATAGTAAAAATTCATAAAAAAACAAAAACCTATACCCTACACCCTAAACAATAAACCATAAAACATAAACCCTAGACCCAACAACCTAAACCCTAAACCCCACAACCTAAACCCTAAACCCTGCACCTGAAGCCCTATACCCTACACCATAACCAACATCCCTACACCATAAGCCCTATACACTGCACCCTAAACCAAAAACACTAAACCATATACCCAACACCCTAAACCACAAATCCTACACCCTAAATCCTACAACTCAAAACCAAAACCATAAACCCTATAAACTATTCCCTAAAACCTATAATACCTAAAAGAAACTTAAACAACACAAACCCCTAAAAATCATAAAAATACCAGAAACCATAAAATACCATAAAAAATATAAATGGTTCTAAATCCCCTAAATGGACTCAAAAACTATTGTAAACCCAAAAAAATTCATCCTAAAACCCTAATAACATAAAACACCCAAAAAACCCCTTTAAAACCATAAATCCCCTAAAAAACCAAATAAAAATTGAAAACCTTGAAATACATAAAAATTCTTAAACCCCTAAAACGCCTAAAAACCCTTAATATATTAAAAAATTAAAACCCTAAAAACCGTTGAAAGCCCCCAAAATACCATAAGACCCCTAAAACCCCAAAAATCCCTAAATAGACACTAAAAACCTAAAAACGTTAAAACACATAAAACACCATAAAATCCCTCAAAACACACTCCCTAACACGACCATGAAAATTCATTTCAAAATCTATAAATATCCTAAAACCCTAATAAATTTATAAACAGTCACTAAAACCCCTATAAAACTCAACAAGACCCTAAAACCATTTACACCATACAAAACCATAAAACTCTTAAAACCCCTATTGATTCCTAAAAACTATAAAATCTCTAAAATTACAAGAAAACATTGAAGATTTGAAAACCATAAAAAATATAAAAAAATCCTAAAATTAATGTAAAACACCTTAAAATCTCTAAATCCCCTTTAAACCGATAAAATCACTAAAAACTCATATAAACCATAAAAACCCATAAAAAGAAAAATACCATAAAAAACTAGAAACTATAAAAAAACCCTAAAAACTATAAATAACCTATTGAAAAAAACCCTAAAACCCTAAAAACCCTAAAAGACCCTAAACGACCATAAAAACGAAAAATACCCTATACAATCATTAAAAAACCTAAAATCCTAAAAAATCCCTAAGATCCCTAAAACCCCCCAAAACCCAAAGAATCCAAAATCCCCCCCCCCCAGGGAAACGCCAAAAACTAAAAAATCCCTAAAACACATAATAACCCTAAAACCAAAAAAAAAACTAAGACCACAAAACCCCCATAAAACTCATAAAACCCAAAAATCCATAAAAAAACATAAAAAATACAAAAAATTATAAAATCACGTAAAAGACCTAAAGGTCATTAAAAATTAAAAAAATGCCATATAACTTAAAATAGGTAAAAATCACCTAAAACCCTAAATGACCGTAAAACTATAAAAATCCTAAACGACCCTAGAACTTCTAAAAGACCCTGAATCTATATAAACTACAAAATACCCTAAAACCCCCCTTAAAACCCATGAATTACACTAAAAATTATAAAATACCTAAAACTCCCAAAAAACATGAAAAACCCTAAGATACAATAAACCAATGTAAAAACCCTAAAATCATAAATGACCCTAAAACCCTGAAATACTAAAGGCCCCAAAAATCAACAAAGACACATAAACCCCAAAAAACATCTAAAATCCCCCCAAAAAATCTAAAATCATAAAAACCTAATGAACCCTAAAACCCAAAGAAAACCTAAAACCCTTAAAAACTATAAAAAACAAAAATAATACCTAAAACGCAAAAATAAAATCTAAAACCCCTATGAATGCCCCAAACACCCTAAAACAACAAAAAAATCTTAAAAATACCTAAAACCCAAGGAATCCCATAAAAACCATAAATACTATAATATAACCCTAAAATGATAGTAATACCATATAAAACCATAAACACCTTAGAACCCATAAACCCTTAAAAACCCTAAAAACCATAATGAACCTAAAAATCTTTAAAAATGCTAAAAACCCCAAAAAAACAGTGAATACCTAAAACCAAAAAAATCTAACAACCCAAAAAAATCCTAAAAATCCCTAAAAGTCCATAAAAACTATAAAATACCCTAAAATATCCAATCAACCCTAAAAATCTAGAAGATCCTAAAAGTCCTTAAAACCCATTAACAAAATAAAAGTCCAAAAATACTAAAAAATCACTAAATTACATTAAAACCCCCCAAAACACCATTAAAACACTAGAAACCCCTAAAATCCCTTAAAACACTAAAAACATAAAAACATTAAGAAACACTAAAAATCCCTAAAACCGCTAAAAACTAATAAAATCCCTTAAACCCCTAAAAATAGTAAAACCATAAAAACTCTTAAATAACTATGAAAACCACTAAAACCATTAATTCCATAAAAAAAAAAAAATCTAAAAACCCTTATAATAATAAAAAAACCTAAACCTCTTAAAGACCCTAAAACCCCAACAAAACAAAAAAACCTAGAAATCCCATAAACCCCCCAAAATCTCAATAGACCCTGAAACTACCAAAAACACTTATATACTAAAACCTCTAAACCCCCTAAAACAAGCCTAAAATTCATAAAAACCTTAAAATCCCCTCAAAACCCTAAAAAATCAAAAAAGAAAACCTAAAAGACACAAAACCCCTAAAAATCCTAAAATACTGAAAATCCCAAAAAACCCTAAAAAACATAAAATTAATAAAAACCCAGAAATATCGTAAAATTAGCTAAAACCTTTATGCCTAAAAATTTACCCTACTCGCAACACTATAAACACTATACCCTATTCACCAAACAGTAGACCAGAAATCCTATTCCAAACTCCTTAAACCCAAAACACTACACCCTACAACCCATACCCTACACTCTAAACCCTACACCTGAAACCATTATCCTACACCACAAAACCAAAAACCTACCCCCTAAATTCTATACCCTACACCACAAAATAAACACCTTAAACCCTAAACCCAATATGATAAAACCAAAAAGACCATCAAAACCCCCAAAACCCCTTAAAAGTACCCAGAAACCCCAAAATATCTTAATAACAAATTAAAATCCCTAAAACCCTAAAAAACCCCTTAAAACACAATAAAACCCTAAAAGACCTTAATAAAACTAAAAAACATAAAAGACCCTAAAACAACCAAAGAACCTAAAACCCATAAAAATTTTAAATGACCCTTAAAAGCCCTAAAACACACTAAAACCCATAAAACCATTAAATAAAATAAAAACCCGAATAAATCCTAAAAACCAATAAAACATAGAAAACAAAAAAAAATCTCCAAACAACCAGGAAAACACTAAATAAACACAAAATATCATAAAAACCATAAACCTACTAAAATGCTTCAAATTTACTACACCCTTAAAACCCCTATAAGGTCCCTTAAAACCCTTAAACCTAAAAAATTCTAAAAAACAATATATTCACAAAAAAACCCAAAGGACACTAAAAATCCTCTAAAACCAAGAAACCTCTAAAACCCCAAGAGACCCAAAAAACCCAAACAACATTAAAAACCTAAATGGACTTAAAAACATAAAAATATATTAAAAACCCTAAAAATACGCTAATACCCAAAAAAATGTAAAACCCTAAAAACCATAAAAACATAAAAACAATAGACACCATAAAAACAATAAAAACCCTGAAAACTCAAAGAAAAACCCTAAAAAGATAAAAAACATAAAACTATAAATAACCATAAAATTATTAGCACAATCCTAAAAATACCTAAAACCTTGAAAAGCACTATAAATAATAAAAACCCTAAAACCCATAAAAAATATATAATCCATAAAAACATATAAGCCACTAAAAGTAACCTAAAACACAAAAGCAAAAAAACTCCTAAAATGACTTTAAAACCCAAAAATCCATAAAAACCCTTAAAACACTAAAAATGAATAAAACCCTATGAAACCTAATTCCCTAAAAACAATTAAAATGGTAAAAACCTAAGAACAGTAAAATACCATAACAGATAAAAACCCTAAATCCCAAAAAATGTAAAAAAACTGAAAAAATCATTAAACATTTACCGTAAACTATACACCTTGAACCATAAACCCTATAACATTCACCCCAAACCATAAAAACTAATCTTAAAACCTTATACCCTACACTCTAAACACAAATCCCCATGCCCTAAACCTTATACCCTCTACCCGAACCTCTATACCCTACACCCAAAACCATACACCCTAAGCTCTGTACCCTATACCATATACCCTGAAACCTATACCATAAAACCTATTCACTACACACCAATCCTAGAACCCTATATGGTAAACCCTAAAACCTATAGCTTAAACCCAAAATTATAAAACCTAAATATTTTAACATATACCCTAAACCACCAATGACCCTAAAAATACAAAAAGAACCATAAGGCCCCTAAATGAGCCTAAAATCCTTAGCAAAATCCAAAACCCTAAAAAAACCTAGAAAAATATAATTACACTAAAATAGCCTAAAAATTATTAAGAACCTAAAGGAAATTAAAAATACCAACACCCTCCCCTAACGACCCTAAAAACCCTGAAATCATAAAACACCCAAATAATTCTAAAACCATTAAAACACTTAAAACCCCTAAAAACACTAAAACCCATTAAACCCATGCAACCCAGAAAAAATAACTAAAACACATTAAAACCCTAAGAACCCTAAAACACCTATAACTGCTAATACCCAAAAATTCCATAAAAATCCTTTAAACCCCTAAAAATCACAGAATCCCCTAAAAACACTAAAAACCAAAAAAACTAACTAAAATACCTAAAAACCACACAAAATACCAAATAATACATAAACCCCCCATAAATCCCTAAAAGAAATTTTAAAAATTATGAAAATACACTGAAAATACCATTATCACTCAAAAAACCAAAAAAACCCTAAAAATATTTAAGAACTAAACAACACTAACAGTCCCTAAAAACCTATAAAACCCTAAATTAACATAAAACCCACCAAAACACTAAAAACCATAATACCCTAAAAGACCTTAAAACAATAACAACCCCTAAAAACATTAAAAACCCTATAGACCCTAAAAACAAAAAAACTAAAAACCACCCATAAAATTCCATAAAATTCCTTAAACCGCAAAATACCCCTAAAATGCCTAAAAACCATAAAGCCCTAAAAATCCAAAATCCCCTAAAAATACTAAAACAATTAAAACCATTTAAACCCCCATAAAACCATAAAACCCATAAAAATCCAAAAAATTCATATAAAACTAAAAAACCTTAAAACCCTTAAAACCATAAAAAACCCTCAAAACCCCGCAAAACCCCATGAAAATCCTTAAAAAATAAGTGAATACCATAAAAGTAACTTAAGCCCCTAAAATTTATATAAAACATAAAAACCCGGAAATACACTAAAAATATTCAAAATCCTAAACACTGTAAAAACCATAAAAATCTTAAAACACCTAAAAACCACTAAAACCCCCAAAAAAATCCAAAAACCCGATAAAACATCTAAACCCCTAAAACTCTAAAACCCACAAAAAAAACATTGAAACCCTAAAATCCCATTTCAATTCCCAAAAACCAGAAACAATTCCCAAAAATACCCTTTAAAGCCAAAAATACATTAAAAACATAAAAGGCACTAAAACCCTAAAGGTCATAAAACCATATAATATCAATAGACCCCCTTAAACCACCTAAACCCCATAAAAACCATAAAAACCATAAGACCCAATAACTTTATAACCATATATCCCTAAAACCCCTAAACATACCTCAAAACCTACAAAAACCTACGATCCCAGACAACCGTAAAAACCCTAAAAACCAAAAAACAATCATAAAAAACACTAAAAATCCAAAAAAACACCTAAAAACCTAAAAACCCATAAAAAATTTCCCAACCATAAAAAACATTGAAACCCTTACTAAAAGCCTAAAATACACTAAGAATACATGATAAAAAATCATAAAAACCCCAAAAAACCCAAAAACATCTACAAAAAAATTAATAATAAATAAAATATTAAAAAATATAAATCAACTAAAAATCACAAAAAATAATAAAAAATATAAAAAACCCTAATTACCCTAAAAACTAATATAATGAAACAACATAAAACCCCAAAACCCCTAAAACCATAAAATCACTAAAAATCCTAAAAACATAAATACCCTTAAAGCCATTAATAACAAAAAAACATAAAAAAATTAAAATCCCCTAAAAACAGTAAAAAACACATAAAAACCCTAAAAACCTAAAATACCTTACAACTATAAAAAAATCCCTCAAAACCCTTTAAAAGGCACCAACAACCCAAAGTGACCTTAAAAATACAAAAAATCCAGAAAAACCACAAAAACTTGCATCAAAACACAAGAAACATCTAAAAATTAATTAACAACCTAAAACCCTAAAGACCATAAAAATGCTAAAAACCATAAAAAACATAAAACGCCAGAAATATTAAATACCCTTAAAACACATAAAAACACTAAACCCAAAAAAAAAACCCTAAATGAAACTTAAAATACAAGAAATCCATAAAACCCCAAATATCCATAAAAACATGAATTTCTTTTCAAACCCCTATAAACCATAAAACAACCAAAAAAACTCAAAAACCATTAAAAATTGCTATAAATTACATAAAAACCCTAACAAACCATTAAAACCCCTATAACCCTAAAATGCCCTTAAAATCTCGGAAAATCCCAAAATTCCATAAAAATTCTAAAAATCTATAAAAATCCCTAAAACCCCATGAAGACCGTAAAATCATAAAAAGTGTAAAAAAAAATTAAAACAATGAAATCCATAAAAACCCTAAAAGGCCATAAAAACACAAAAAACATAATAAAAATAAAAAACCCAAAACCCTTAAAACACTAAAAAATGAAAGAATACACTTAATCTAAATGGATTGCAATAATGATAGGGTATGGAACCTTCCATTGGGAGAGGCCTGTGCATGCACTGGAAAGTCTAGCCGAACAGCCATGCGAAAGTGGAGAGGTGATTCCATGATGGAGATGCTGCGGAGGAGTAGTTTTAAGTAGTTATTCTGGGTTTTATGTAATGGCTGAAGCCTATGGGCATTGAATTCCTCTAAGGCCTATAGGTCATGTAATACTTACACCTACGGGTCTTGTAAGGGTTCCACCTCACCCCTTGGAATGTGGATTATCTAAATCAATAAAAAATGAAGGCCTTAGGGCCATTGGAGGAGTTGAAAGAATACACTAGAAGCCACTAGAATCAACAAAATCCTAAACAACATAAAGAACCTAAAAAACTCCATAAAACCCTTAAACCCACTACAATACCCTTCAAACATGAAAACAACCTAAAACCCATAAAACCCCCTAAAAACCCATAAATCCCCCAAAAACCAAATGTACTAAAACACTTGAAAATACTAAAGGAAAAAAAAAATCCATAAAAACCCAAAAACCCTTTTAGAACTCCCCAAAACACAAAAAAAACCTAAAAAACTGAAAACTGAAAAAATAACCTAATCCACTAAAAACGTATAAAAGATCCTATAACACGAAAAACCACTAAACACCATAAAACCCTTAAAAACCCAAAAATTCATTTAAACCCCAAAAGCGATAGATTATCCTAGAAAACATAACAAATACCAAAAGGCCTTAAAACCCCAAAAAATCCTAAAAGCACTAAAACCCCTAAGAGACACTAAAATTGCCTAAAATCCATAAAAGACCATAAATAGCCTAAAAATCGTAAAATAATATATAAGTAGAAAAACTCCTAAAAGAACCTAAAACCCCTAAAACACTAAAATATCATAAAAACCCTAAAAACCCAAAAAGGACCCAAAATCCATATAAACCCTAAAGGACCCATAAACTACTTAATCACTTAAAGGACCACAGAAACCATAAAACCCAAAAGGATCCTCAAAAACTTGTAAATACCTAAAGGCCTATTAAAAACCAAAAAACCCTAAAGACCCTACAATCCAAAATACCCAAAACATCACTGACACACCAATGATCCCACAAAACCCTAAAACCCCATAAAACCCTAAAAGGTCCTGAAACCCCAAATCCCTTAAAAGACCCTAAAATCCCCCAAAAAACATAAAATACCCTAAAACATAAAAATAACCAAATCTCATAAAAAACTTAATATCTTTAAAAATTCTAAAAAACCCTTATAGACCCATAAAAACAATAAATAACCATAAAAACCATAAACCATAAAAATCCCTAAAACACCGGAAAAAACAAAAAATCATAAAAACCATAAAACCCTAGACAACAAGAAATCGCTAAAACACCCCAATACTTAAAAAGCATAAAAATCTTAAAAAACAATAAATCATAAAACCCCCTAAAACACAAAAAACCCCTAAAACCATGAAACCCCCAAAAACTCTAATCCTCAGAACCCGTAAGGACCCAAAAAACTCTAAAAACCTCAAGGATCCAAAAATATCCTAAAACCACCCAAATACCAAATCCCCCTTAAATCCAAAAATACCTCATAAACCATAAAAACCCTAAAATATCTAAAACCCCTTAAAACACTAAATGACCCAAGAAAATCCTTTGAAACACAAAAAAACCATAAAATATCATAATAACCCCTAAAAAAATTCAAAACTACTATAAATAACTCTAAATCACTAACAACCAGTAAAAGAACCTAAAACCATAAAAACTCTAAATCAACATAGATTCCCTAACCCCCCCAATTAAAAACCCAAATCCCCCAAAAAACCCTAAAACCACTAAAAACTGTAAAATCCCATAAACCACCATAAAAATATGAATCAACCCAATAACTATAAAATCCATAATAACCAAAAAAACATAAAAACCTGCAAAACCCAAAACACCCAAAAACCCAAAATCCCCAAAAAATGAACTAAAAACCCCCAAACCCCCAAAATTGTAAACCCACTAAGAAAACATAGACCCATAAAAACATAAAAACATAAAATACCCATAAGAAAAATAACAATCCAAAATAACCTTTTGAATCCCATAAAACATGGAAGACCTTAAAAACCCATAAAAGTCCCTAAAAACCATAAAAACTCTAAAAGAGAATAAAAACCAATAAAAACCTTGAATGGCCCTTTAACCTGTTAAACAACATTAATAACCACAACCCCAAAAAACAATATAAATAAGAAAAATAGTAAAAACACATAAAAACCCTAAAAATACAAACTCACCCTCGAAAACCCTAAAAAACCAAAAACAGCTAAGAACCCTAAAACCACCCTAAAAATATTGAAAACCATAAACCCCCCAAAAGACCCCCTAAAATCCTTAAAACCCTACAAACATTTAAATACACTAAAAACACTAAAAAAACCACGCAAAAAATGAAAATACCCTTTAAAGTCTAAAAACCCCTAAAATCCATAAAACCCCCCCAAAACCATGAAAGAAACCAAAAATCCATAAAAATATCAAAACCAATAAAAATCATGAAACCAAAAAAGAATCATAAAAAAATTACACGATAAAAAAAACTAGGAACCCTAGAAAGTCAACTGAAATATTAAAACCACTATTAATGGGTAAAATCACTAAAAATCATGAAAATTTTAAAAAACAGAAACCCTAAAAACAATAAAAACACTAAAAACCCAAAAAAATCCATAAAACCCAAAAACACCCAAAAACACTAAGTATCCCAAAAAAAATCCTAAAAATCCTAAAAACCCTATAAACCCCTACAAACCATAAATCCCCTAAACCATAAACCCTACACCCCAAACACTAAACCATACACCCCAAACCACAGATACGACACCCAAAACCCTAAAACTGAGAGCCTAAACCCAAAATCCTACTACCAAAATCATAAACCTGATACACTACACCATTAAATCTATAATCTACACCATATATTGTAAGCCTTAAACCAAATATATTGAACCATACATCTTATACATTAGTCCCTAAACCCGAAAAACTAGACCTAAAATTGTACACATGAAAATACCCTACAATCATTAAAAAACACCTAAAAATAAAAAAAATCCTAAAATACATAAAATCCAAAAAAATCATAAAACATTTAAATCCTTAAGACACAAAAAATTAATAAAAATCCGCTCAAAATAAATAAAACCATAATAACACAAAAACCTTATAAACACCCTAAAACCCAAAAATAACCCTAAACCCGTAAAGACACTAAAAACCATAAAAACTGTAAATGACCCTAAAACCTATAAAAGACCCTAAAATACCAAAAAAAATCGCAAAAACCCTACCCCCCCAATATCCAAAAAATTCTAAAAATAATAAAAAACATAAATCCCCAAAAAACATTTAAACCTCACAAAATTCCAAAAACCTCATAAAACTCCCACCCCCCCAAAAAAACCACAAAAAACTCAAAAACCACTATAATGCCTAAAAAACCTAACAATCCTAAAACCGTGAAAAAGAAAAAAACATTAATAGATAAAAAATTCTGTAAAAACCACAAAAACCCCATAAATCTATAAAACCTCTAAAAATAACCTAAAAACCCATTCATACATTAAAAAAACTTCAATCGACTACAAGTCCAAAAATTCAGAAAAAAACATAAATTTTTTTAATCCCCTTAAAACCAAAAAATAACAATAGAAACCCCTAAAATTCTAAAAAAACATACAAACCCCTTAAAACTACTAAAACCACTAAAATCCCTAAAAACACTAAAATACCATAAAAACCAAAAAAATAGTAAAAATTCAAAAAAAACTAAAACCTATACCCTACAACCAATAAAATAAACCCTAAACCCTAAACCCTAATCTATAGACCCTACAACCTACACCTGAAACCCCATACACTGCACCACAAACCAACAACCCTACATTGTAAGCCCTATTCCCGATACCCTAAACCCTAATCACTGAACCATATACCTGACACCCCAAACCCCAAACCCCACACCCTAAATACTACAACTAAAAACCAAAACCATAAACCCTATAACCTATTCCCTAAACCCTATAATCCCCAAAAGAAGCTTAAACAACACAAGCCCCTAAAAATCATAAAAATCCCATAAACCCTAAAATACCATAGAAACCATAAAAGGTTCTAAATCCCCTAAATGGGCTCAAAAACTCTATGGAACCCATAAAATATCATAAAAACCCTAATAACATAAAAGACCCTAAACACCCTTTAAAACCAGAAAACCCCTAAAAACCTTAATAATAATTGAAAACCATGAAATACATAAAAATCATAAAACCCCTAAAACCCCTAAAAACTATAAAAATATTAAAACTATAAAACCCTTAAAACCGTTGAAATCCCCTAAAAACCATAACACTCATAAAACCCCAAAATTACCTAAATAAACACAAAATGCATAAGAACGCCAAAACCCATAAAAGTACATAAAATCCCTAAAAACCTACTCCATAAAACGAACTTGAAAATTAATTAAAAACCTCAAAAATACCCTATATACCTAAAAAATTATAATCAGACACTAAAACCCCTATAAAACTCAACAATACCCTAAAACCCCTTACACCATAAGAAACCATAAAACTCCTAAAACCCCTATTGAAGCGTAAAAACTATAAAAACTCTAAAATCCCAAGAAAAAATTGAAAATTTTAAAACCCTAAAATATATTTAAAAATCATAAAATGACTGTAAAACACCTTAAAACCAATGAAACCCCTTTATACTGATAAAATCACTAAAACCAAATATAAAATATAAAACCCATAACAAGATAAAAACCATAAAAACACTAAAAACGATAAATAAAAATAAAAAACTATTAAAAAACCTATAGAACAAAAAACACCATAAACCCTAAAAATCCTAAAAGATCATAAATGACCATAATAACCAAAATTACACTAAACAATCTTAAAAAAACATAAAATCCTAAAAAATACCTAACACCCTCTAAAACCCCCAAAAACCCTAATCACCCATGGAAACCCCTAAAACCCCCAAAAACCATAAAAACACTTAATAAACCTAAAAATATAAAAAAAATAAGACCACATAAAACCACATAAAACCAATAAAACTCAAAAACCCAAAAATAACCTAATAACTACAAAAAATTTATAAAATCACTAAAAGTAATTAAAGGTCCATAAAATTTTCTAAAAACACCCTATAACTTAAAACACATAAAAATAAACTGAAACCCTGAAAGATGCAAAAACTATAAAAATACTAAAAGACACTAGAATCCATAAAAGACCATGAATCTATATAAACATCAATAGACCATAAAACCCCCATTAAATAACATGAATGAAAATAAAAATACTAAAGTACCTAAAAGTCAAAAAAACATGAAAAAACCAAAAATAACATAAAACACCCTAAAACCATAAAATCGTAAACGACCCTAAAAACCCAAAAATACTAAAGGGACCTAAAATCTCCAAAGACACATAAAATCAACAAAACTTCTAAAACCCCCCAAAAAATCAAAAACCATAAAAACCTAAAGAACCCTAAAACCCCGAGAAAACCTAAAAACCATTAAAACTATAAAAATACAATATAATCCCATAAACCGAAAAATATCTAAAACCCCTATGAATGCCCAAAAACCCCCAAAATGCTGAAAACTCTTAAAAATACACGAAACCCAAAGAATCCCCTAAAAACACAAAATACTGTAATATAACACTAAAAATATAGTAAAAACAATATAAAACCATAAACACCTTAGAATCCATAAACCCTAAAATATCCTAACACCCTTAAAGAACATAAAAATCCCTAAAAATGCTAAAACCCCCAAAAAAACAGCGAAGACCCTAAACCCCCCCCCCCCCAAAATTATAAAATATATAAAATTATCCCAAAACATCATAAGGCCCCTAAAAATTCTATAAACCCTAAAATCCTTAAAACTTCATAAAAACCATAAAATCCCTAAAAAGACATAAAAACACTAAAAACCCTAAAAACACTAAAATCCAAAAAAACTAAAATCCCTCAAAACCCCTAAATACCCAAAACCCCCAAAACCCTAATGGTTCCAAATATATAAAACCCTAAATAACCTTATTATCTAAAAACCCTTAAATACATCAAATACCATAATGACCATAAAGATCCAAAAAACCCTAAACCCCTAAAAACATAAAAAACACTAACACCTATAAAAAAATTCAGAGAACCCAAATGAACCTCAAACCCCTTAGAAACAATAAAAACAATAAACCTCATAAAAAACATAAAACCTAATAAATAACTGAAAATTCATAATCCCCTCACCCCCACCCCAAACCCCAAGCCCCATAACAAACCCCCAAAATACCATAAAAACATAAAAAAACTAAAAACCTTTAAAACCCCCAAAATCATTTAATTCCCTAAAAGTCTCTAAAAGACCCTAAAAACCTAAAGAGTCCCTAATCCCTAAAACCCATAAAAATCCTAAAATTACCATAAAACCCATAAAAACCCTAAATTCCCTAAATCCCATAAAAGATCCAAAATCCCTAATAAATCCATAAAAGACACTAAACCCCTATAAATCCCTAAAAAGTACTATGAACTCTTTAGATATGAAAAATGAAAGCAGAGGCTTCATTCCGTTCTCAGATCCTAATTCTATCCCTGGTTTTCCGCGTATTAATCTCAGCCCTAAGGTGCCGAGTCTGTTTGAAGGTCATCCGAAGATGCAATTGACAATTTCGGAGTTCAACGAGGCATTGTCATTGCATAATCGGGATCTAGAGGCTCAATTCTCTCACTGGCTCCCTCTGGTGGATGTTTTTGATAGATTTGTGTTCGAACATTGGGATCTCCAGGATAGGGCGACGATGGGATTGGTCGATGCCTGCCATATTTTGATTCGTATTTATTATGAGGAGGACCTTATCCAATACTGGTCCGCTGCCCCTCGCAGATGTGACTGTGCACTCTTTTATCTCTTTAAGTAGAGCTTTGATCTTCATTTACATCGGGACTCGCCTTCGGTTTCCATTTGTGTATGACTCCCTGAACTCCCGCTTCCCTTCCAAAATTTGTCTATTCTTACAATGCTGGGAAATCTGGTTGGAATATTTCTATGTGTGGATAGCTTAATACGAGCCCTCTGTCATCCAGTTCCTCCAAGATTCTATATTGAGGTTGATGTTTCCAAGAAACAAGTTGATTTTGTCGGGATTGAGATTGGCGAAGAGCTGCGGTGGTAGCAACCTAGGGTTTTTGAATCCTGGGTGAATTACTGTGAATCTTATCTGACTCTTGGTCATGTGAAATGGGTGTGTCATCATGGGGGCAGTGATCGCTTGGTTTCTGAGAGTGATGCATGTGACACCCCCAAGGCTGGACCTGGCTTCTGACTGTGGGGATGGACCATGCCCTGATAAAAATTAGGGGGAGCTTTACACGGGGGTCTTGGTAAAGGACTTTTTAAATCGGTTGAAGGCTGATTTAGGATGCGCAGGTGCTGCCCCTTTGTCCAGTGGGGTGGTGGAGGTGGTTCTTGAGAAAGATACGGCTGCTGATGACTGCATGCATATGGTTCCAAGTGGGGTGTGCAGTGACATTCCCAGTCTAGGTTACGAGGGAATGAGGATGGAGGGGTTGCTAAAGAATGTTGCTTCTGCCAAGGCAAATTGTCAGGAGTTAGAACAAGACCCGGTTCTCACTTCAAATCCATTTATAGTGCTTGATCCAAAGGATGGGGAGATTCTAGATTCATTGGATGATTCTTAGGGTGATGAGGAGTGGCAGATCTCTGAAATACACTTAGAAGAGACAGACTTAAATACCCTAGGTGATGATTTAGGTGGTGCGAAGGCCACACCAGCTGTTCATTTGCTGGAACAGGAGCTGTGTGATGCGGCTCCTTCTACTGTTGAGCGGACTGTGGTGCAACAAAGTTCGGGAATGGAGCTTGTGGTCTTTGAAAAGCTACCTCCCTATGTTGAACTTTCCCATATGATCGTGCTGGAAGGTTCCGAAATCCCCCTTGAGGAACATCGACATGAGATTCTGCAGCTGCCCAAACTAAAGGTGAGGTTTGACTGCGATAACATTGATGAGGATGTTAAATATGTTTTTTTTTCTTTGGAGACCATATTGACTTCATTGATGCGAACACGCCCAAGAATTGGGGGAGGAGGACCTTGATGGATGGCTCAGTTCATCCTGACTCAGATCTAAGAGGAGGGTATGAGCCCGCGACCATTGATTCTAGGCAGGGGGGAACCCCATGGTGGCGAGTGCTGATGATGTCCTTCACAGCAGGAGGAGTGGGAGTGCTTCCCCTGCCAAGAGGAGGGAAAGGAGAGACTATTCATCCCTTCCAAGACCAATGGAAACAAGGGCCTCCTCGAAGGCTTCCAAAGCTGTGGAGGATGCTCTTGCAAAATATTGAGTGGATATGAAGCTGGAGAAGAAGTGACTTAGGAGGTATTGTAATGACTTCCTCAAGCAGTATGAGTCATCTGAATGGGAGATGGTGGACTCGGATACCTCCTCTGGGTATAGTGCAGAAGGGGAACCCTATGGATGGGAGCATGCATGATGTGATACTATACTGGGTTGTTTGGTCTACTGTGTCTTTTTTTGTTCCTTTGTTTTCTTTGATTATTTCCTTTTTGGGGATTGTTTTTTGGGTATGGGACGATTTACCTGGCCCTCCCCTGGTCTTGTACTCCTATTTCCCTTTATATTTTGGGGGCTAGGCTTTCCTAGTCATGAACATCTTCTCTCGTAGAAGATAATAAATACCACTGAAAATCATAACATACTTTAAATCATCAAAAAAACCCCAAAAAACCCAATGGACCATAAATCCCATTAGAAATATCCTAATTGATCAAAAAACCGAAAAAAACTAAAAAAACCTAGAAGATCCTAAAAGTGAAAAAAACCCATATAAGAGCCTAAAAATCGTAAAAAACATCCTAAATACCCAAATCCTGTAAAAAACCTAGAATCCCTAAAACCCATAAAACCCCAAAAGCAATAAAAACCCCCGAAACCCCTAAGAACACTAATAAACCCTAAAAACACTAGGAACAAAAAAATCATAAAAAACACTAAAAACCAAAAAACACTAAAACACTAAAAATCTATGCCCCCTAAAAACCCTAAAAGCTCTAAAATCCCCTAAAACACTTAAAATTAATTAAAACCCCCAAAAAACTACCCCCAACCATAAAAATATAAAAAACCCTTTTAAAACCAACAAAAACACTAAAAACACTAAAATCCCAATAATAGTAAAAACACTAAAATCCCTAAAACACTAAAAACATAGAAAAAGCATAAAAACCCAAAAAAATTAAAGAAACATAGATATCCAAGATACCCTAAAACCCTATAAATCATAAACAGCATGAAAACCTAAAAATCCTAAAACATGAAATACCCATTTAACACATTAAAACCCCTAAAAACTAAAAACAAACAATGAATCCTAAAAACCATAGAAACGTTTAATGAAACATAAAACACTTTAACCTACACACAAATACATAAGACCTACTCACTAAACCCTATACCCAACTCCCAATGGCCAAAACCTTACACACTACACCATATACCCCACACCATAAACAATAAACCCTACACCCTAAACCCCATACCTTATACCCTAAACCATACACCTCAAAATTCAAAACCTAAACCCTACACCTGAAAACTTAAATGGAATGAAAAACCCTATAAAATAAAAAAGCACCTAAAAACCCCGACCCACAATAAAAATCATAAAACCCTAAAAAACTATAAAATACGTTAATCCCCCAAAAGCCTATAAAAACATAATAACACTAAAATACCACTAAACTAATAATCCCCTAAATTATCTTAAACCCACTGAGTAATTAAAAGACCCAAAAAACCCAAAAAACCATTTAAAACCCCAAATCACCATAAAAACCCTAAAAAACCTAACCCTACCTAAAAAATATTAAACCCTAAATAATCACTATAAAGCCCTAAAAACCCTAAAAATTCCGAAACATAAAAATGAACCTAAAACCCCCCAAAAATCCTCAAATGACGTAAAATTACACTAAAACCCCCAAAATCCAGAAAAACCAAAGACAGTCCCAAAAACATCAAAAACCTACAAAATTCAACAAAAATACCAAAAAACCAAAAAACCCTAACGTTTTAAAAAAAAACTAAAAACCCTTAATAATAATAAAAACACTAAAACCCAAAAAAAATCCAAAAACCCCTGAGTATTCTAAAACCCTAAAAACCCAAAATACCATAAAAATCCATGAAAACCATAGAAAACCCTAAATTCCCCATAAAACCCCTTAAATACGCTAAACGATATTAATATACCTAAAGAACATAAATATCCAATAATAAACCTAAAAACAAAAGAACTCTAAAATACCCTATGAACCCTAAAATAATTTTAATCAACCATAAAATGCTATAAAAATCCTAAAACCCAAAAAAAAAAACTAAAACCCCAAAAAACCTAAAACACCAAAAAACCCTAAAAACCATAATACCCCTAAAATGACGAAACCTAAAAAAACACCTATAACCTTTAAAATTCCTAAAATTTACTAAATAACCATTAAAACCCTAAAACACCAGACTCCCTAAAACCCTTAATACCCCTTTAAATTCTAAAAGGTCCTAAAAATAAATAAAAACACAAAAAACACAAAAATACATAAAGAAACCCTAAAACCCCACTAAAATGACCCTAAAAGACACTAAAACCCCCAATGATCCTAAAAATACTAAAATACCGAAAACATAGAAAAAACCTAAAAACGCCAAAACCCCTCTATAATACACTAAAATCATAAAGACCCCGAAAAGCCTCAAACCCCATAAAAACCATAAAACAACATAAAACAATAAAACACTATAAAAACCCTAAAAAACCCTAAAACCTAAATACCCATTTAAAATCCTAAAAGTTCCTAAAAACACAAATAAATATTATAGCCACTAAAAGAACCTTTAAATAAATTAAAAACTTTTAAAAACTTTAACCCCCCAAGGATTTCCTAAAAACACTAAATCCCATATAAAGACTTGTAAAACCATAAAACACTAAAACCCTAAAGAAACGCTTAAATACCTATAAAACCATAAAGAAGCACTTAAATCCATAAACCATAAAAAGAACATTAAAACCCATAAAATGAACCCAAACCCTAAACATAATAAAATAATCTTACACACCCCTAAAATCCCAAAAATCCATAAAAGAACCTAAAATATCTAAAACACCCAAAACCCCCAAAACCCATAAAACCAATAAAAAAAGTAAATCCCCTATTACCCCTTAATAACCATCTAAACCCCTAAAACAAAAACCCTCAAAAAAATAGAAACCCTAAAATGAGAAAAAAAACCATATAAAACCATAAAACTCATAAATACCCTAATTATCCCAAAAAACCCTAAATACACTATACACCATAAAACGCCTAAATGATCCTAAAAACCATAAATCACCCTAAAATACTCTAAAAACACAAAACAACCCTAGAAGAAACTAAGAAACCTAAAATCCAAAAACCAAAGAGAAACCATCAAAGACCCTAAAACCCCCTAAAACCTTAAAAGACTATAAAACCACACAAAAATTCAAAAAACGCCAAAAATACCAAAAATACCATAACATACTGTAATAACCTTACTAACACTAAATGAACTTATAAACTATCAAAGCTAAAACCCCAAAAGACTCCAAAGTCCCTAAAAACTCTAAAAACCATTAAACCCCCAAACAAAATAAAAAGATAAAAAAACCAAAATAAATAAAAATAAAAATCAACACTCTAACCACTTAAAAGCCTCTTATCACCCCTAAAAACCATAAAAGCAATAAAACCCCAAAAAATTCCATACAAACCCCAAAACCTGAAAAAACCAAAAAACCATAATAAAACAGAAAACCTATAAAAATCCAAAGAAACCATAAATCTCCCAAAACCACGAAAACACCCCAAATCCTAAAAAACCCAAGCCCCCTCCCTCGAAAAAAAAATCCGAAACTAAAAATAGACTAAAAAACCAAAAAAACTATGAAAACAAAAAAAACACTAAAACTCCAAATATCCTAAAAAATTATAAAACCCCATAAACACATAAAAACATGTACCCACCCCCCATAAATACAAAAAATACCTTTAAAACTCTAAACATAAAATCCATTAAATTACATAAAACACTAAAATCCTTAAAAATCGAAAAAAATTCTAAAACCCCAAACCACCAAAAAACCGTTAAAACCTTAAAAACAACCAAAAACCCTCAGAACCTAAAAACACTAAATACCTATAAACCCCTAAAAATAACTAAAACCCCCAAAAATCCTAAAACCATTATAAGTTCCTAAAAATTCCTAAAAAACATAGAAACACTAAAAACACTAATGAACTAAAAAACCCCAAAAAAACCTAAAAAATATCCTAGGATCCCCAAAATCCATAAGAACCCTTAAAAAATACAAATCATAAAACCCCTACAAATCAACTAATTACCATAAAATACTCTAAAACACATTAAAAATAATAAAAAACCATGAAGACTTAAAATAATAAAACCTCTAAAAATAATAAAAAACCCAAACAACCCTAAACCCATAAAACCCTTATAAGCCATTGAAAACCCCATAAACCATAAAAACCATGAAAACCTAAAAACCTAGAAAACCCCAAAAACCATAAAATCCCTAAAATCCCCAATATCCCTAAAAAACCATTGAAACCATAATACCCCTAAAATTCTAAAAATCCTAAAAACCATAAAAAATAAAAAAACCATGAAAACCCCATAAATAATATAAAAAATGCCTAAATATATAAAAATTCATAAAAGTCCATGAAAACCCTAAAATACCCTAAAAATCATAACAACACTAAAATTCCCTAAAAACCTATAAAACCATAAAATATCCATAAAAAACCTAAGACACTATAAAATCCCCCAAACCCCTAAAAACCCTCAACACCCATAAAATCCTAAACCCCAATAAAAAAAATCCAAAAAATCACAAAAACCTAAAAACACTAAAACCAATTCAAATGTTAAAACCCCTAAATATCCATAAAAACTCAATAATACTAAAATACCTAAACACCCGGAAACCCCAAAAAATATTTTTAAACCATAATTAAATCCTAAAATAACTAAAAAAATTAAAAACTCTAAATTCTTGAAATCCTAAAATATCTAGATAACCCATAAAAACCCTAAGAAATACAGAAAATCCATAAAACATAAACCTCTAAAAAATAGTTATAGACACCATGAAATGTGTTCCATGCACTTCTCCACAAAAATCCCTCAACTGAACATGAAAAGTTCATGGTGAAACTCTTCATTTTTAATCAGGGTCAGTGATGGTAGTGAAGAAACTGGTCTAAAGGGCCAGGACTATATCCCGAAAATTATCTTGAGCAGGGGTGCGGGGGTGCAGTTTACGTGGTATGAAGTAGTTATTTTTCCAAATCCCCTATTAACACTATGTTCCATCACATGGATGAAAAAGTGAAAAAGGTAAATGCATTAGAAGAAAAAATATATGGAAAATATAAATATTTTCAAAATCTCATGATTTTGTTCACCATAGGTATCCCAAGTCACCAGTGGAGTGCAAGTACTTACAAACCCCTAACTT
Organism: Viscum album; assembly: GCA_963277665.1. NCBI lineage: Eukaryota > Viridiplantae > Streptophyta > Magnoliopsida > Santalales > Viscaceae > Viscum > Viscum album. The sequence goes on along the minus strand of OY728152.1, from coordinate 871,403,892 downwards.
TCATTACACCTCATAATTTTCATGCCAATTCTCCATCCCTGAGGGTACCATATTTTTCAACAAATAAACCCATGGGGACATCATTTATATGAAATAATTTCACTGATGATTGATTACTACTCTAGTCACCCTAGTGCTTCATCCAAGCCTTAAAAACAACGAATTTAGTTACTTAAACCCTAAGTAGAGGGATTTAAAGGAGGGTAATAGGACTTATGTCCATTTATTGTTAAAAAGAAATAACAATAGAACGAATCAGTCACCAAACCACCATGATTCAATAAAATTGGTGAACACTTCATCACTTAAGGAGGAAACTTCTCACCTCACTTCATTGAATTCCTGTAGAGACTCTGGAAGGCTCGAACCAAGATTCATCCATGTGTAGTATTCCATGTTCCTTATCACTTATGATGAAATTAGGACTCCCAATCATACAAGTGTTCCCCATTACTATGTGTCACCCACTTGAGTGCCCTTCCATGATGTTCACATAACATTCATCCTAAAAATTCCTTTCACGAATCCCCTTATAAATCCATCATAGTAGGGATTATCATTCATCGGATCCCTTATATTAAAGGAATCCTATTGAAACCTCCATGAATACCACATGAACTACCAAACCTTTAAGAGATTCACATCTATGTGTCTCCCAATTTGATTTGGATAACTATTGTCTGGGGTTTCCAACAATCATCTTACTAGAGGGTACGGATCCTCAGAGTGTCTATGGATTGGGATATCCATGGTCACATAGACCATTATCCTAGAGACAGTGTTGCCCAGTTTCTGATTTCAGATTTTGGAGATAGGACTCTATTTATCGCCTCTCATATCTGATATCTAGAGATTGATGTTCCTAGAAAAGAGGATAAGGATCACACTTTCTTTTCCCTTCCATATGGTATTAGATTCTCCCTTTCTAAGTGCCCAATTTTAGGGTATCCCTCATGGAGTAATACCCTATCATTTCGGTCCCGACCTAATGAAATTAACCATCATTTCACATTGGAATGTTCATTTCTTCATGCCCTCATCCACACCCAGCTTTTTTCACCGTAGGCCTAACCTCTGGCAGCAGTAGAAGAGGAATAGTTTGTGGTTTGTTGAATCTTTCATGTACTTTTGTTTCTCAAACTGATCATGACTCAAATTGTATTAGAGTTTTATGATGATAACAACACCCACACAATCCACCTAAGTAATGAACTTAGAGAACACTAATTCTTTCCATAATTGGGATACATACAAAGCCTTCACCTAGGTCCCGAGATCACTGGACATCCACATCATGAGTCCAATAAAACTACCTTAACCTATGCATCCTTATTAGAAGTAAGCCCTTAATTAAGGCTCCCGAAATCTCCATGAGTTAAGAAAACTCTCAAGGACCATGATACAAGGGAATCTTCATTTGGAGTAATCCAAAACCTATTTTTATGAAAGGGACATATTTCCTAGTTAGACATTTCAAATTACGTGGTACTTGATTCTCATCCAAATGGGATATGTAGGAAGCCCCCCAAGGTTCAAACCTAACACTCCAAATCATCCTTGTTCTCTTTGGGCCACATTTCCAATAGGTTATAATTCATATTAGAATCTCAAATCCCATAAAAGATCCTCGGGTTGATTCAACATAATTCCAAAATTATGATTTGAATAGGTACCTTCCACCTAGATGTCCTTACCACATGAAATTAAACTATACGATTGGGTCCTTATCACATGAACATAAAAGGTATGATGTGTCCCTTTAAGAGGCCCTAAACTACATGGGTTCTGATTCCTTTAACGAGGATACGTAGGTATCTTATTTATGGGTTCAATCCCAATATAAAAATTACTTCCATCTCCATTGATTATGATAAACTCCAGAGTAATATTATGTCTTCCGGGATGATGATATAATTCAGAGTAAATATTGTCTACCAAGATGATAAGAAATTATAGTGTTCCTTAGTAAGTGACATAAAAATGCAGCATTGTCGTAATTACAACTAATGAATATCTATGTTGTATATAAGAAGAAAAATTGATTCAAATCCTATAAAACATATAGATATCTCCATTAATTAGGAACCTTGAATACATACATATGACTCTAATATCCATACATGCTAAAAATTGATTGAAATTTCTTAGGGGAATCTACAATTTATTTGGTAAATTAAAAAGGATTCATGGACATATTTTAAATCTATAATAGATTATTTGGGTAGAAAATAATTCCCTTAAAAAGGGTGAAATGAGCTTGACATCCCATACTATCGACCAATGAGAGATCTTAAGGGTCATTGGCCAAAATAACTAATGAACGCCTGCCTTTGGAAATCAATTCCCTTTGGATAAAGAACCATGTGTGTTTTCTATTCTATAAAAAAAATCCATTTGAAACTATCCATACGTACAAATTCCTGAACAAAACACCCATTCTGGGGGAAAAAAATGGTGAACCTGGTGTGGATCCTTATCCAATAATATAGTGTTACCCATTTGTGAGGCCCCTATCATTTCATAAAGGAGGGATATACAAGGAAATAAATCACACATGGGTTCATCCACAATATGTTTCATTATGGGAGTATATTGTTTGTATTTTTCATATATACATGCACATCCATTGAAGAACTCCCTTCATTATAAATGGATTCCTTTCAATTTTAACCAATGAACACCCCAGCTGCTGCTCAATCTAGATCATCGTTCACTCAAAGGATGTCATCTCTAACTCGTCGTCTTTTACACTGGGTATCTAATGCACTTTTCTGAGAGTAACATCCACATGATACTATCTCGGCCTTGGAGGATACCCAACATGACCTCCAAATCAAGAATAACACTCAGTCGTCTATTTAATGATGACTAGTTGTCTAGGAGAAGATAGTTACAACTACCATATTCTACTATTTATAGAGATTATCCTTGGAATGAAATCAATAATCCATCCCGTATTATAGGGAGTGCGACAAAGAGGCCACCCATGGGCTCATCCTAAAGACCCATGGGTCCTTCCCAAGGGAACCTACCAAAAATCACTGCCACAAATTCCACAAGGAAAAAAACCCTCAACATGACGATGGTGTTATCTTTGGATATACATCCCAAATCCCTCAGACATGATATTGCATGATGAACTATAGAGGAAAAAAACCGGCTAATCGGGAGCAGGTTCCTAACTCTTACTCCCCCCAAACCCCTAGAAAAAGTTCAGCAACCCAGTTACATGGAAACCAATGACAGAGAACGAACACTAGTCCTCCTTAATTTTCGCCAGCCAACAGTCTTTCCTGGCGGCTCCCAACCAATCCCACCATCCAAATCTGGTGGAGTGCCATGATCAAGCATAATCACCTACTAAAAATCTTTAAACCAATCAACAAACTCATCTGGCTGCATTAAATGAAGCTCACAAACCAAATGCGAGGACAATTTTCATGCTGAAACATACACCTTTCTACACCTACCAATCCTGCCAACAGACTCATCTAGAAGAACTCAAATAATTCTTCTAAACATGCTTGGAAGAAAATTGCCCGCAGAAACATATACCTTCCATCATCCATCAATCCTTCCAACAGTCACGTTTGACATCACCCGAAGAAGTTATTCTTAATAACCGAATAAAAAACATGGGGAATAGCCAACTCTCCCCCCACACACATGAGTACTATTAGTATCCACTGATAAGAACGAGAGGACAAGAGTAGGTACATACACCTACTCCGGATTCATAATGGAAGTATATTCCTATCCTTTCCACTGAATTCACCATGCACATTTTGGAAATAGTGAAAGGGAAGACACAAATTACTACCCAAATCTTAAATGATTTCTAGAATATCATAATAGAAACATCATCAGTCCCAGAGAAACAGACACATAATTATGTCCCCATACCTAGGATGACTCAGCAGTATTATATCTTGGAGAAGATTAAAACCACTATCCCACTCCATTAGGGTTTTGGTGCACACTCCCCCATGTTATACAGAAAAACGAATCATGAACATACACCAATTCCAATTAGAGAAAATCATCCTATTTTAATGGCCACTCCCAAGAAGGCACATACACTTACTCATGAAAACAACTTTTCCCAGTAATTATACCCAACATCATTTAATAATTCATCTAAGAAAAAGTCTCACCAAGAACAGTTGGAGTATCAAGATTTGTTCTTTGATCTGGATCCTCATAATGTTGGAGTTCATGAAGCCCTCAGACATTTATTTATTTCTGATCAAGATCCAACCCTCCCATTTTCAAAATTATGGGAGTAGTAGCCATAATTCTGATGTTCCTCATCAGAAACATCACCATAAAGACTTGCATGATAAAAATTCGGTCAATCTCAAGAATTTATCTATGTATGAGAGCCCAACAACCCTGTATGTTTCCATACGACCAAGAAGCAAGAGGATTTATCATTTTTTTCAATCCACCATTGTTTTCCTCCCCATGATGGGAATGAATTTGGATGTTCTCATTGCATTAGTGTTTCACATTTTCAAGAGAATTCTTCAAATTATATTGTAGTGATGAGAATGCCCTCTTATCTTGAGTAACTTGAAGACATAAGGCCAATCATGTCTGATGCTCTGTTATTGGATGGGGAAATACATTCTCATCTAGAAGACTGTCCTAGGAAATGGTCATTATCCAAACCTCCCATGAGTAATTTTCCTTCTAATATAGTTGAGGAAATACATACTAATCCCATTTATAGTGGTAAATTAATCAGGAAGAATCCAATTTGGTCAAACAAGGTAAAGAAAACTCTAGAAAAAGAATAAGAGGATATGTTGAACATGAGGAATCAACCGTATAAGGGTCACATACCATTCATTTTTTGGCCTTTGTCCACCACTCAATAAAACATTCTGGAGATAATGTTAGAAGACTGAATTAATGATATATGACTCAACATATGGAAGAATCTTCATCATTTGAAAGAAAAAATATTTTTATATGATGAATATCAAATTAATGTACTGGTAATAGAAGGGATGTATCCCCAAATTAAATTGGAATCTCTCTAGGTTTCCAGACATCCAAATATATAGAAGAAACATGATTCCCTTCAACATGAATGCCTATATACATTAAAGAGGTTGCAAAAATTGATTACAAAAATATCATCTAGTGTTCATATCAATGTATGGGGTGCACATAGATCATTTCATTTCACTACGCTCCAAAGGCCACAATGCCCACAAAAAGTGGTCTCATGCAATGTTGTTGCCTCTGGATAGCTATAACAAACAAAATTTGTTGATGACCAAAGATATGTTCAACAAGAACATGCCTCAACTGGCTTTCTCCCATGTTAGGACCAAGGAGGGAAATATATTGAGATACTTTTTCATCAAGTGTCTAAGAACATTGATCAGGCCACCCAATTAGGGGATGCCAGCCATTAGATTGAGAAAATGTTTGAAATTACACCATGGTCTTATGAAGTAGGTGATTTAACTGAGTGAAAGATAATTCACATAGCCAATGTCCAGACCGGAATTCGTAAGATCATAACTATGGATACACTGATATCATCCATTTATGTTCAGGATACACCCCAAACTGTAGGGTTTGGGGATATTTATCCCGACCACTGGAGTAAAAAAATAGATCATTAAGGATTGATAAAGAAGAACACAAATATCCCCAACCTATTGGGCTGGTGGATTTTTCACATTCACAATCCGCTCCTTAGTGGAAGTCAATTTTCTCCCAACTATGGAAGAATCTGCAAAATGATGCATGACTGAACTGTCTAAGGATTCCCTTTATGTTATTTTCTATCAAACTATTCTAGGGAAACTAAAAAATAGGAGGAAAAAGTCTCATGGGGGATGAAGAAGTAGATCTCACAAAGATACTGAAATAATTTGAACAATGCATTATGTGTCGATGAATGTCATTAATTCCATCATCGTAGATCCTCTAGAAAATGAGTCTCATTTGGTGGAGTCATAAAATGATATTTTTATTCCAAATGTGTGCCACATCGAAGAAAATGAATGAGGTGTGCGTACCCAAAATCATAGGCTTACCCAAAATTTTGTATCCCCTCGAATACTCAACTTCCAAATCATCTAAAGGAACCAAATAAGGGAAATTATGATGTTTAGACCATGTCACACATTTCCCCTAGAGAATGTAAATCCATTTCGATTAAGGAAATATTTTCTCCACAGGAATAGGAGATGGAGGAGTTGAGAAGACTCAATGAATAGTCACTACAAAGCATCATTCCTACTAGAAATGATCCACAAGAAGATCTTTAGCCTGCACTTCTTGTAGGAAATCTTTAGAAACGAGTTTTTGTTGCAACTACTGATGCAGATAATGTATTCCCTACATTTCTAGTACTACCAATGCATAGTAAGGCACATCCTTACCGTCATAACCCTATTGTTTACCCACAATAGATACCATAAGCACCACCTCTAGTGGTATTTCCAGTCATCACACATGTTCAAGATCCAGTTGTAATACCCATTCAGGACCCAGCTCAACCATATATTCCTTGAATGCTCCTGAACACAATTGAATCATTAACAACTAAATTGTAAGCTATGAAAGGATGTAGAGTATAAATTCGGCTTGAAAATATGTTTTATGGTAAATGGGTAGGTCTGACTCCCCCATCCTCCAACCTTTGGGAATCCAACATTTCCAATATTCAATGGCTTAGGAGTTCTGTAGAATCACTTGACACATTTTTTCTCTCACTATGATCCCATGATGGGGACTCCTGACCAACAAGAAGTAGTGAAAATCAGATACTTTGTACAATCCTGGTAGGGACCAAACATCATTGGGAATATAAGTTTTTTGTCTCAATAAATTACTGGATGGAAAGACCTTCTTCTGAAAATCCTTTTCCAATTCATCTCAATGTTGTATAAGACAACAATCTTTGATCTAATAATATAAAATAAATTGGAGAATGAATGATTTTCATATTTGATTGATCGGTGGAATGGATTAAAAAACTCCTTGAATATACAATTCCCTTAAGAAGAACTGATTCCCTTTTTGTAGAAAACCTCAATGATGAGTTGAACACACCTTTAATCACTATGAAATACACATGGGGGTTTTGGGACCTGGCCTTGATTCCTCAACAAGTGGAATACTTTATAATAGACACTAGATCCAAATCCCATGAAATTCCATCAGCTTCGGTAAGAAGAGAAGGAAAAGAAGAGGCATCTACAGTTACACTCCTGAAAGAATCTATACCCGCTCCTACTTCAAATCCCTCATCATACCACATGGATCCAACTCCCTGTGTAAGCTGCAATGAACACCTCATCCAGAAGATCAAAAATACCCATGTAGGAGAAAGTTTGAGGTGTTAAAGAATACAGTATACTCTTTATTGAATGAACATTTTCCTGGATACTTAATTTATTCCTTGGAAAACAATTTATTTTAGTTACAATGGCCCAAGAAGGGAAAAAGGTAGGGGATGAGGATCTACCAAACTAATTCCCCTTATATAAAATGTTTGGGAACCCCATCAATGAGTGTTTTGTTTTAAAATATCTTACAAAAAAGATGGTGGACTCTAGAAAAGTGGAACTGAAAATTTCATCATCCAAGGTAGTATTTTTTACTACTACTGATCCAAACAAGGAAGAAGAATGGAATGAGGTCAAAATCAAGAATGTGTAGAAGTTTGATGATTGGATTGTTAGGAAAACAAATAATCAGACTCATTCCATTCTATGGACAAAGTTGAAAAAACCATGTGTGCCTCCAACTACTTCCATTGTAGCCTAGCAATCTTTATCAAAAGATCATTCCTCCAAAGGCCAATCATCAAAGATGCAATAAGGTTTGAAGAATAAAGAGAAGTCCGAGGTAGATGAGCTCATGTAAAGTCCAAATTTCTTCTTAAATATGTAATATTTCATGAAAACTATCTCAAAAGAATGGGGAAATCCCTACCAAAAGAAACAATAAGAATTGATCTATTAGGAATAATCTTCACCAGATAAGGAGTTGATCTTTGATTCTGTTAACACTATTCACTTAATGGATCACTAGTGCAGAAAACATATTTTACGTCGGTTATTTTGCATTATTTACGTCGGTTTTTAGGCGACGTTAATACGGACGACGTTATAAATAACGTTTTTTACGTCGGTTATTTAAAACCCGACGTAACATCCCTAACATCACGGTGTTTATCACGTCGGTTCATATAATAACCGACGTGATAAATATGCGCGGGGGGGGGGGGGGGGGGGTTATCACGTCGGTTATTTGCTAAACCGAAGTGATAAAACGCCTGGGATATCGTTTATCACGTCGGTTATGACATAACCGACGTGATTAACCCTTCCCCAGGCCTATTATCACGTCGGTTTCTTAAATAACCGACGTGATAAAAAGGCCTGGGAAACGTTTTAGCACGTCAGTTATCCAATAACCGACGTGGTAAATCGATTCCCAGGCCTTTTAGCACGTCGGTTATATTAAGAACCGACGTGATAAAAGGCCCGGGAACGGTTTAGCACGTCGGTTCTCGAAAAAACCGACGTGATAAACCCCTACCGATTATTTACCACGTCGGTTATTTTATAACCGACGTGAAAGCGATATTTTTTTTTTAAAATAATTGCACTGCTCTCACCAAAAAGCAACCAGAAACCAAACAACAAAAATAACCATGCCTGCCCTCCCCCAAGCCCCAACTGAACCCCACCCTCATCTATACCCACCTAACAACCTGGCCAGCCCTCCCCCACCACATTGGAGCCCCACCACAACCCTTGGACATCCCCCACCCCTTGGACAGCCCCCCACCCTCATTTACACCCCCACGACCCCTAGTACAGCCTCAAACACCCATTGGACACCCCTCCCATATCCCTTGGACACCCCCCACCCCTTGGACACCCCCACCCCTTGGACAGCCCCCCCCCCACCCTCATTTACACCCCCAAGACCCCTAGTACAGCCTCAAACACCCATTGGACACCCCCCCGACCCCTGGACACCCCCCCGAGCCCTTGGACAGCCCCAAACACCCCTTGGACACCCCTCCCATATCCCTTGGACACCCCCCACCCCTTGGACACCCCCCCACCCCTTGGACAGCCCCCACCCTCATTTACACCCAACCGGCCCCTTGGACAGAACTCCCAGACACCTTGGACACCACTCCCATATCCCTTGGACACCCCCCACCCCTTGGACACCCCCACCCCTTCGACAGCCCCCCCACCCTCATTTACACCCCCCGAACACTAGGACAGCCCCAAACACCCCTTGGACACCCCTCCCATATCCCTTGGGCACCCCCACCCCATGGACACCCCCCCACCCCTTGGACAGCCCCCCACCCCCCCACCCCCTGGACACCCCCCCGACCCCTTGGAAACCCCCCATCCCCTTGGACAGCCTCAAACACCCCTTGGACACCCCTCCTATATCCCTTGGACACCCCCCACCACTTGGACACCCCCCACCCCTTGGACAGCCCCCCCCCCCACCCTCATTTACACCCAACCGACCCCTTGGACAGCCCCAAACACACCTTGGACACCCCTCCCATATCCCTTGGACACCCCCACCCCTTGGACACCCCCCACCCTCATTTACAACCCCCCGACCCCTAGGACATCCCCAAACACACCTTGGACACCCCTCCCATATCCCTTGGACACCCCCCAAACACACACCCACCCCCTTGGAACCTCTCCCCCCATACCAAAATCCAGACCAGAAAAACCATCAACAGTAGACCAAAACAAGAAGTAGAGAAAAATTAAACATTCACTTATATAACATTCAAAACTTACACTGTCAACTTCAAAAAAAACTAAATCCAACCTAAACGACTACGAAATACACAATTACATTGACAATATTCAAAATTACATTTTACATTACAAACAACTAAAAGTCAATCAAACCTGTAAAATAATTTGACCACTCCACTTGTAAGTGTTTGATATCTTCAGCAGTAAAGGGTTGAGGGTCATCAAAAAGCTACAAAGGAAAAGGATAGTAGTCAACGTGTATAATGAATAAATCAAATTGAAATATTATGAGAAAGAGCAAATCTTACCAGGTCAAAACTCAGAACTGTCCCAGTTGTTATTATTTCATACATAAATCTTAACATGTAATATCCGCATTCGATGATGCCTTGTTGCTCATGACATTTCTGTTTGAATGAGTGTAAATTCAATATATTATTTTTATGTAATAAATCAAACTGTACAAATTATAAATGGATATTTACCTTCGCATGTACATATTTTATCTTGAAATTCCTTTTCTTTGCGCTTTTTCGAAAGTGGACCCATGCCCTGTTAGAAAATAATACGAATGGGGTAAATTTAAAATTCATTATAATATATAAAACTATTGTGAAATTGAAACTTACCTTTCCAATATATTCTTACAACTTTCTCGCACATCATCATGGAGAGAGCATATCCAATAAAGTGTTTTCTCCCTAGGGCAAAAAACCCCTAACATCCAATGATCCCTGATAAAAGGAAATTTAACGTTAGTGGTTTTTTATGTTAAAAGATAATTAAATCTTTGAGAGGGATGTGTTTCATACCTCTCACAAAAAGGCATCATCCAACACTGTGTGATTACATTCTTTTCAAATCTATTAGCAATATAAATCATTCTTTGTTCCTCATCCAATGCACATGCTTCAGGGGAAATCAATTGTGGGTCCACGAATCCATATACATCTGTCAGCTCATTCCTCTCACAAATTTTATACAGATACCTAATAAAAAGCAGACATAAGTATACATTTTTAATAAATATAACGCAAGGAAAAGGTGTTAAGACTTACATGATAAAAATTTTCACCACGTTGATGCCCAACTTATCTCCAGTGACAAACTCCATGATATCAGTTTTCATAATCCCCACACTTAGTTCACGTCCACATACATGAGCTTCCATTGTAAAGTCATAATGATCCGCCAACAAATTTGAATATCTTGACAATTTGTCAAGACTGCTAGTATCTGCATCTGATGTCATAGCTATCTGTCTTTGTTGTTGTATATACAGTATTTCTTTACCTTTGAAGTATTCCTGTAAAAATAAATTGAAAAATATATTAGTTTTCAAATGATAAAACATTAATAAAAATATAAAATAAAAGATATAACATCCTTACCTCTATGGTAATGAGTCGAAGAAGTCTGGATGGCCAAAGTAAAAAATGGCCGATACTATGTCCAACTGTCGTCACCTCATCTGTAGGTAATGGTATCCGAGCTGATCTATCTATAATATCCTGTACAGTGACCCTCTGATTCTCTACCTCTAACTGTTGATGATGAACTGTATCTCCTATACAATATACCATCCCATATGCAACTATATGATGTTGAGGATCATCAACATACAACTCACAATAAGTAGGTAGCTGCGGCGGAGGAGGAGGATCAAAAATGGGGTCCGCAGGCTGAGGTGGGGGAGTGGGAGCTACTGGGAGAGGTGGAGTGGGAGCTGCACCCTGAAATTGTATTTGCAAGTCTGCAAACATAACCTGCACCGATGCTATAATCTTGTCCTCCATTGTCGCATTAATATTATGGACCTCAGCCTCCAAGGATTCTTTTTTTTTATAAACTCCCTCAACGTTAGAAGTTGAGGAACGTGGCAACACTTTTCTTACCGATACACCTGCCGGATATCCTCTTACACGGCCAGGATGTTCGGGCTTTCCCAATGCCACAGATAACATATCTTCCCTCCCAGATGGTGTAAATGTCCCCTGTGAACTCTGCTCCTCAAGAGAGTCCTGTAATAATTAATTGAACATTTCTATAATGATTGGAAATATATGACGAAAATAGTAAACTTAAATAAATAAAATAGATATCTTACAATCCTCTCAACTACGAGTCTCGATTCTTACGAAAGATATTGTCCTTTTTTGCCCTTCCGAGCTCTTTTCCATTTCTCATGTCTAGATGGAGGGGATGGAGGGGCCACCTCTCCAGAGCTTGAAGACTCAGCTCTTAGTTGTTGAAATTTTTCTTCCATCATTTGTTCTTCCAATAATGCATACCCTCCCCGAGATAAACTATGAGGGTATACATTTTTAGATTGGATCTCTTGATGAGCTTTCCTTGTTTGCTGTAAATTAAGAATAAGTAATCATTAACAAAACAATAATAAGATCATTTATATAAGAAAGCTTATAAAAGTTTACATTTCCCTTACCAAAAATGATTCATTTCTTCTACTTTCAAAAAATTGTCTCCATGTGTCCTCATCTATAAAAGGATATATACGACATGGATTCTCACGACTCCTATGACCATAAATGAAATCAGATGAGAGGGTTGATTTGAAATCCCTCCATCTCCTAGCAGCCAACGATAAGCATTTCTTCCTGACTCCTCCAGTGTCAGGAATATCAAATGTCATCTGATAAAAAAGAGGTTAAAAATATTATATATACTAGAAACATTTAAAGAACAGTCAAACAATAGCAAAAGATCTTACCAAAATGGTCTCCCACAGCTGAGAAATTATTGCCTTATCCACACTTCTCCAATCATCATAGAGAATGCTTACTTTGCTCTTAGCCTGAGTTGCTACAAAACCCTTAAAATCTTTAGCATTTGGACCTCTAGGAAGATCATCATCATCAAACTCCACGACTATCCTCTCCTCCTTCGTACGGGAAAGTGATAATTTTGGTAAACGTGTGCACCCACGCTTACCAACCTTTGAACTCTTTTTCGTAATAGGAGCATGTGAATGTTCCTCCCCAGATGTATGACCAATATGCTCATCTCCAGAATCATGTGGCTGATCAACTGATTGATCTGTCATTTTCCTTCAAATCAAAAAAACAAACATTAGTTCACAAATATACAAATTCAAATATTGTAATACTACTTAATCAGAAAATAGAAAAGTGTACTAAATTACATAATAGTAAACATTGGTAATATGGTAAGCATGTTAAACAATGATAAACATGGTAAACACAGTCTGTTGTACCCCTCTATCTTGGATTTTAATGATCACAATCACTCTTATTATGTTCTAACTTGTTTTCAAGTGTTTTTGTTGATAGGAAAAAGGTTTCCAAGGAGTTGGCCCAAGAAAGCTGAAAAGTGGACTCACTGAGTCCACCGATCAGCCGGTGTGAGCTCACCGGCCAGCCGGAGGACCCAGGCAGTAGAATTGCCCACTGCCTGGTGCCACCGGCCGCTGGATCACCACCGGCCGGCCGGTGGACCAAACAGAGAGGAAGGCTCTCTGTCTGGTCCACCGGCCGGCCCGTGGTGATCCAGCGGCCGGCCGGTGGTCCAGACAGAGCCTTCCTGTCTGGACCACCGGCCGGCCGCTGGCTCAGCACCGGCCGGCCGGTGGACCAGACAGAGCTTTGCTCTGGACCACCGGCCAACCGGTGATCCCCCACCGGCCAGCCGGTGCGCCCAGGACTTATCCTCTTTACGGTTTTTATTGTTTTATCATTTTGGTTTGATGCATGTTTTAATAAGTAAAAAATTTACAATATCTAACATTATATGAAAAAACTAAATGTAAAAAAGAAATAAACATGTGTTACCTGTAATTTTAGGAATGTGCAGTTGGATTGTTTTCCCAAATTCCTTCATCATGATCGTTCCTTATGGCACAAACCATGTCTTCAACATACTCATCATTATGTTCTGTTAATCTTTCCATGGAAGTAGGGATCTCACATAAATCAGCATCTTCATCAAATTCATCCTCACCAACATATTGTTTTTTCCCTTGTAAAACAACAGCCCACTGCATATCTGATTGATCTACTACATAGAAAATTTGTTTGGCATGTGTTTCCATTATAAAAGAATCAGCTGTGTCTTCCAATCTATTTAGATTAACAAGTGTCATTCCAAATTCGTCGTGTCTGACACTATTGTTACCGATAAACCATTTACAGTTAAAAACAGGAACTTTAATTTTAAAGTAATCAGCCTCCCATATGTCTTCAATCACTCCATAATATGCACTTGATGCCGAAATTGGGTTTCTGTCCTTAGCACTCGAAAAATGCATTGCTTCTGCAAACACCAATACACCACTATTCTGAACTGCACTTCTGTTGTCCTGAGCTTTCGTATGAAATGTATAGCCATTAATGTCATAAGCGGACCATGTTATCACATTTAAAGATGGACCACCCACTATCCATTTTAATGTCTCTGATACATCTGATCTACCAAGCAAGGTCTTTTTAAACCATGTCAAAAAAGTTTTGTTGTGCTCATTCAAAATCCACATTTCTTTCTTCTTTGGATGACATTGTTTCAACTCATTAATATGCAATGTGATATACGGTTGAACATAAGCTATGTTATTCAAGATGTATGATTCTAACTTCTTCATCTGTTCAGCTGACAGTGATTTGACTTTCAAGCCACGAATCCCCTTTCCCTCATTATTAACCCGTTCATGGCGAGATGGAGGCAAACCTATGTGTTGCGCCGTAGCCAAGTAGCTCGTACAAAACTCTGCTACCTCCTCAGAAATATACTTTTCAATAATGGAGGCTTCAGGTCGATATGGATTTTTAACATATCCTTTTAATATTTTCATATACCTTTCAAAAGGATACATCCAACGAAGATATACAGGTCCACAAAGCTTTATTTCTCGAACCAGATGAATCATTAAATGCACCATCATATCAAAAAAAGTTGGAGGAAAATACATTTCCAAATGACAAAGTATAAAAATTGCATCCTTTTCCAAAAGGTTCAAAGCATTCACATCAATCGCCTTGTTACAAATTGAATTGAAAAAATAACACAACCTCATTATAGTCTTTCTGACACGGATGGGAAATATTCCACGCAGTGCAACTGGTAGAATTTGTTGCATCATGACGTGACAATCATGTGATTTCATACCTATCAACTTCAAGTCTTTCAATGAGACAAAATTTTTTACATTTGAAGAATAACCTTGAGGCACTTTGATATCATGAAGACACTGACAGAAGCTACTTTTCTCCCTCTTCGATAATGTATGACAAGCCGGGGGAAGAAATGTTCGTCTTCCTTTAGGAGTGGGAGCTAACTCCAAACGTATTCCCATTGATAGTAGGTCTAACCTTGCATTCAACCCATCTTTTGTCTTTCCTTTAATATCTAGCAATGTTCCGATCAAAGAATCACAGATATTCTTCTCCACGTGCATGACATCAATATTATGTTTCACTTCATGATACCTCCAATATGGTAGCTCAAAAAATATTGACCTTTTCTTCCAAATATGTCTATCATTACCAGATTTATGTGTCTTTCCCAATGTCACATCAAGGTTTTTCACCCTCTCAAAATACAAATCTGGGGATAAAGGTTTTGGAGCAGTATCAAATTCTTGTGAGCCATTGAATGCCTTTTTTAGTCTTCTATAAGGGTGATCCATAGGCAAAAACTTTCGATGACCCATGTACACTGTTTTCCTCCCATGATGCAATTGACAATATGACGTCTGTTGTTCGCAAATTGGACATGCTTTATTCCCTTTAACACTGTATCCAGACAAATTTCCATATGCTGGGAAGTCATTTATAGTGAATAGAAGCACTGCATGCAGTTGAAAATATTCCATTTTATTAGAATCATACACCCTAATACCATCAGCCCATAACAGTTTCAAATCATCAATCAGTGGTGACAAGTATACATCAATATCATTTCCAGGTTGCTTTGGACCAGATATCATGATACTCAACATGACATATTTGCACTTCATACAAACTTCAGGAGAGAGGTTGTAAATTACCAATAAAACAGGCCATGAACTATGTGTGCTACTGAGGGTTCGATATGGATTCATTCCATCTGTGCACAAGCCTAGTCTCAGATTTCTAATTTCATTTCCAAATGTAGGGTACTGGGCATCAATTTTCTTCCATTGTGGACAGTCAGCTGGATGATGTATTTTTCCATCACATACCCGCTCATCAGCATGCCATCTTAACCTTTTTGCATCATGTGAATTAGCAAATAAACGTTTGAAACGAGGAATTATAGAAAGATACCAAAATACCTTTGAAGGGAGCTTTGTAATCTCTACATCAGCCTGTGATTTTTCTTTCACCTTATACCGTGATGTCCCACATTTAGGACACTCTTTCAGAAATTCATATTCCTTCCTATATATAATGCAGTCATTCGGACAGGCATGTATTTTCCTGTATCCCAATCCCATCGGGCATAATATTTTTTTGGCCTTATAATATGAATCTGGAAGATCGTTATCTTTTGGAAGAATGTCTTTCATCAATTGTAGCAGCTCTGTAAAACTTATTTCACTCCATCCATGTTTCGCCTTCAGGTTAATCAATCTTAACACCGCCGACAAAACCGTAAAATCTGTACAACCAGGATATAATGGGTTTTCGGCATCACCATATAGACGTGAAATTGTCGGTTCTATCTCAATTTGTTCTGCTACAATATCGCGAATCATTTCTTCAATTCCATCGGAGTTACCATCTTGCGATTCATTATCATCAGTGACATTCTGTCTAGTTTCGCCATGCCAAATCCAAGGGTTGTAACTCGGATTGAAACCATGACAAATCAGATGATCTTTTATCTCTCTACTTTTCAACTTCTTCATATTCAGACATTTCAGGCATGGACAGAAAAAAATGTCACTACTTGGAACATTTCGTTTAGCAAATTCCAAAAAGGCATCAACACCTTCCTCATATTCATTGCTCATTCGATGTGCCGTAATCCAACTTCGACTCATGATTACCTATAACAAATAGTAAAAATATATATATTTTTTAGATAAGACAAATATATGTTTATATGAAAAAAATCATAATTTGAATGTAAATAATTTTGAAATATAAAAAAAATCGATGTGTAAACCCCCCTGGACACCCCCCGACCCCTCTGGACAGCCCCCCACCCCTCCTGGACACAACCCCCCACCCCCGACCTGCTTGGACACCCCCCTGGACACCCCACAACCCTCTGGATAGCCCCCCCACCCCTCCTAAACACCACCCCCACCCCCTACCCCCTTGGAGACCCCCCTGGACACCCCCCAACACCCACCCACACCCTTGGACAGCCCCCCACACCCACCCACCCCCTTGTAAACCCCCCTGGACACCCCCCGACCCCTCTGGACAGCCCCCCACCCCTCCTGGACACCACCCCCACCCCTACCCCCTTGGACACCCCCCTGGACATCCCCCAACCCTCTGGGCAGCCCCCCCACCCACCCGGACAACCCCAAATACCCTCTGGAGAGGCCGCCACCCACTTGGACAGCCCCCCACACCCATCCACCCCCTTGGACACCCCCCTGGACACCCCACCGACCCCTCTGGACAGGCCTCCACCCCCTTGGACAGCCCCCCACACCCACCCATCCCCTTGGACACCACCCTGGACACCCCCCGACCCCCCTGGACAGCCCCCAACCCCTCTAGAAAGCACCCCCACCCCTCCTGGACACAACCCCCCACCCCGACCTGCTTGGACACCCCCCATGGACACCCCCCAACCCTCTGGACAGCCCCCCACCCCTCCTAAACACCACCCCCACCCCCTACCCCCTTGGACACCCCCCTGGACACCCCCCAACACCCACCCACACCCTTGGAAAGACCCCCACACCCACCCACCCCCTTGTAAACCCCCCTGGACACCCCCCGACCCCTCTGGACAGCCCCCACCCCTCCTGGACACAACCCCCCACCCCCGAACTGCTTGGACACCCCCCTAGACACCCCCAACCCTCTGGACAGCCCCCCCCACCCCTCCTAAACACCACCCCCACCCCCTACCCCCTTGGACACCCCCCTGGACACCCCCCAACACCCACCCACACCCTTGGACAGCCCCCACACCCACCCAACGCCTTGTAAACCCCCCTGGACACCCCCCGACCCCTCTGGACAGCCCCCCACCCCTCCTGGACACAACCCCCCACCCCCGACCTGCTTGGACACCCCCTGGACATCCCCCAACCCTCTGGACAGCCCCCCACCCACCCGGACAACCCCAAATACCCTCTGGAGAGGCCGCCACCCACTTGGACAGCCCCCCACACCCATCCAACCCCTTGGACACCCCCCTGGACACCCCACCGACCCCTCTGGACAGGCTGCCACCCCCTTGGACAGCCCCCCACACCCACCCATCCCCTTGGACACCACCCTGGACACCCCCAACCCCTCTGGACAGCCCCCGACCCCTCTAGAAAGCACCCCCACCCCTCCTGGACACAACCCCCCACCCCCGACCTGCTTGGACACCCCCCTGGACACCCCCAACCCTCTGGACAGCCTCCCCACCCCTCCTAAACACCACCCCCACCCCCTACCCCCTTGGACACCCCCCTGGACACCCCCCAACACCCACCCACACCCTTGGACAGCCCCCCACACCCACCCACCCCCTTGTAAACCCCCCTGGACACCCCCCGACCCCTCTGGACAGCCCCCCACCCCTCCTGGACACAACCCCCCACCCCCGACCTGCTTGGACACCCCCCTGGACACCCCCCAACCCTCTGGACAGCCCCCCACCCCTCCTAAACACCACCCCCACCCCCTACCCCCTTGGACACCCCCCTGGACACCCCCAACACCCAACCACACCCTTGGACATCCCCCCACACCCACCCACCCCCTTGTAAACCCCCCTGGACACCCCCTGACCCCTCTGGACAACCCCCCACCCCTCCTGGACACAACCCCCCCACCCCCGACCTGCTTGGACACCCCCCTGGACACCCCCAACCCTTTGGACACCCCCCTGGACACCCCCCCTGGACACGCCCCAACCCTCTCGGGGATTTATAGAAAACGATGAAAAATTAGTGAAATCATAAAATTAGTCAATATTGCAAGTCGAACAAATAGATCTAGGGATGATAAATAAGATTATGGTGCCAAAACGAGTTAAAAGTGTTCGCAATCGAAGAATCTTAGCTAGTTTCAACAAAAAAATCACAACACATATATATATACTATCCGCGAAAAAAAACGAACGAGTCAGAGGATTACCTGAGTGCTGTGAGTTTAGATGATTGATCTGAGGAGATTAAATATGAGAAACGATGATCGCAAAACGAATCTAAACCAACGAAATGGACGAGCCGATTTGGGTTTATGCGCGAGAGAGACGAGTCGCGACTGTCGAAGGTAAACTCGCGAATGACAATCCACGGGTCTGGGTAAATTTTTAAATGAGTTATCACGTCGGTTATTCAATAACCGACGTTATAATTTTTTTAAAAACATTTATAACGTCGGTTATTCAATAACCGACGTAAAAACCTTCCTCCGATTCTTTTTTTACGTCGGTTATTTTATAACCGACGTTATAAAGGGCTCAAAATCCCCGTTTTTTTACGTCGGTTATTCCATAACCGACGTCAAAAACATCCGCGGAATCTTTTGTTACGTCGGTTATTTTATAACCGACGTAAAAAAGCCTTCGGAAACCGCGTTTTTTATGTCGGTTATCTTTATAACCGACGTAACAAAAGAATCCGCGCGATTAATAACGTCGGTTATAAAAATAACCGACGTTATAGGTGTACCGAACCAGGTTTTTACGTCGGTTATTTAATAACCGACGTAAAAACCTCGTTTTACATATTATGACGTCGGTTTTATATAACCGACGTAAAAAATGGTGACGTAAAAAACGTTTTCTGCACTAGTGGATCCCTATGAAAATGATGATTCTGATTTTGAACCTGAGTTCCCCATACATTATAGGGGAACTGTGGGAAGAGGTCATCAAGGTTGAGGATACAAGGGAAGAAATGAGTATTCTATAAGACACTCTTTCAATTAACCCTTGCTTGAACCATTTATGCAGTAGAAACTCATGAAAAATCCCTCCAATTGGATCGAAAGGAAAAAGGGAATTCACCAACAAATGGCAGGGTCTTCCCTAAAATGATCATCTTGGAATATTGATTAGAGGCTTAACCCCACACCCCTCCGATTGGTCATACGTAGATATCCAAATCCACCAAGAGAAGAAGTATTTATAGCTTCTACATCGAAAAATAGTCCATCCACATCAAGACCATCCGCTTCCAAGGAGCATACAAAAGAGTATCTTCCTACTGGAAAACACAAACATCTTGATCAAAAGTATGTTGTGTTGATGTAACCGTCCTAAGTACCATCCAATCTATTGATCCTGGATTCATTGAATTTGTTAGAGGATCTATGGGAAGTAGTTGTTGAGGCATTATCAATCTAGCAGGAGATTTATACTAAGGACCCTGTTATAGAGGTTTTTCATGTAGAGGATGATCCTACAAAATGACATACAGTCATATCATTCATGGACTAGGATCCGGATGTGGTTGTATAAGGAAACTCGAGGTACTTGTACATATCTAGAAGGATTAATGATATTGATATCCAAAAATCACTAAAAACCGTTAAAGGCCCTAAAACCCATAAAAGATCTTAAAACCCCTTTAAAACCAAAAAAACCACAGAAACCATAAATCCCCCAAAAAACACTCAAACCATAAAAATCATTAAGAAAACACTAAGTGAATCTAAAAACCCTATATCCTTAGAAGACACTAGAAACCCTAAAAATTAAAAATACCCTAAAAGACCCCTCAAACCTTAAATACCCTAAAAAACATTAATCCCCTGATAAAACATAAAACACTAAAAACCGTAAAAACCCATAAAAATAGTAAAACTCCTAAAACACTAAAAAACTATACATAATCTAAACATTAAATAAATATAAAACAATTAAACCAATTAAAGCCTTGAACCTCACCCCTCCCTTATAAAAAACTAAATACTATAAAAAATATATAAAACACTACAAAACACTAAAAAATTATAAAACCCCTAAAATACTAAAACCCCCTAAAACCATAAAATTCCACTAACCCCCCTAAAACACTAAAAATACACTAAAATCCTTAAAATCCCTAAAACTAGTAAAAATCATAAAATATACCAACAAACCATAAAACGCTAAAAACTGTAAAAATCTCTAAAAAACGCAAAAATTATTAAAATTTCTAAAAACAATAAAGATCCCTAAATACAATAAAAATCATAAACAAACCTAGAACCCATAACAAACCAACAAAACCCCCAAAAATCCTGAAAAACCCAAAAACCATTTAAACCTGTAATACACAAAAAAACAATAAAACCCTAAAGGATCCTAAAAGAACACAAAAATCCTTAAGACACTAAATCCCTAAAACCCTACAAATTCCTTCAGTGAACCTTAAAACCCAAAAAAATCATAACAACACAAAAACCCCAAAAAAACCATAAATACCCCCTCAAACACCCTAAAACCCCTTAATCATTAAAATATCCTAAGACCCATAAAAACCCTAAAACCCCCAAAGCCCTAAAAGTCCCTAAAACCCCTAAAAACTATAGAACCCCCCAAAATCCAAAAAAACAGTGACAAGTGAAAACAAAAGTAAAAAAATAAAAACCAGAAAAATATTAAAAAATATTTGAAAACACTTAATATCCCTAAGATCCACAAAATTCCCAAAAACCCTAAAAACCCTATAAAACCCCAAAAAAGAAAATAATCCTTAAAATGATAAAAAACCAAAAAGCATCCAAATATCCTAAAATCCTAAAAAAATAAAATAAAAAAAGCCTAAAATAACATTAAAAACAAGAAACCCCACATCCCCTAAAATCTATAATGACCATAAAACTGCCTAAAACCCTCAAAAACCTAAAAAAACCCACAACCCCCCATAAACACCTAAATCCCTAAAAACCCACAACAAAACCAAAAGCTCCCCAAAACCTCAAAAACACTAATGTACATAAAATCCAAATTACACTAATTCCATAAAAACCCTAAAAAATCAAAAATCCACAAAACCCCTAAAAACTATAAAGACCATAAAACCCCTAAATCCCCCGAAAACCCATAAGGAACCCCAAAACCCAATACCTCTAAAATCCCTACGAACTCCTAAAACACTAAAAACCCTAAACCCCCAAAAAACCAAAATACCATGTAAAAAACTAAACACCCAAAATACCATAAAAAACTAAAACCACCCAAAAATACATAAAAATACCAAAAACATAAAATCCTTAGAAACCATTCAAATCCAAAAAAAATCCCCCAAAACCATAAAAATTCTAACACACCCTATAACCCCAAAGAAACCCTAAAAACTCTAAAAAATTAAATACCCTAAAATCCATTAAAACCTCTAAATCCCCTACAAACCTAGATTATATACTAAATCCTAAAACAACCAAAAAACATTGAATCCCCTAAAAACCCAAAAAAAAATCTAAAAACACTAAAAACATAAAAAATAATAAAAAACCCATAAAACCCCAAAAAAACATAAAAACCGCTAAAACCCATTATAACCATAAAACAAAAAAAACACTACGGCCTGTAAAACCATAAAATCCATAAAACCATTAAAAAACCCAGAAAACCCTAAAAATAATAAAAACACATAAAAACACTAAAATGCCTAACATCGTTTAATAAAACACCCTAAAACCCCTAAAATCATCTAAAATCCCTAAAAACAAAAAAACCATAAAAAAATGAAAGCACAGAAAACCAAAAAATTTCTTAAAACTCTAAAAATCCTAACCACCATAGAAGATCCTAAAAACCCTAAAAGGTCATAAAACCCCCGAATTTTCCTTACGAAAAAACACTCTATTTTTTGAGTATTTTAAAAATATTGTTATGGTTAGGTGTGAATCCTCACAAAATAAACAATGTCAGATAAAACCCAACATAAAATCCATAAAAAAAGTAAACTATAAACACAATAATAATAAAAGTTTCTAACACATTATATCTCATCCTTATATTCCACATCCACTATCAAGATAATACTATAGTTCATTCTCCATGTCAATTCCAGAATAAAATCATCAACATGTGAGAATTAATGTTTCAAAAATTAAACAAAATCATGCATCAAGCCTAGTGTCGGCATCATTAGGACACGAGATCTGGTCTTCGAACCGTGACCCTAGACACAGGGAACCCCTTCAACATCACCACCACAAAGGTGATATCGAAGAATGCATCAAAGATACGCAAAAAAAACTCCCAATAATCCATAAGATCATAAAAATGAAACATATTCATCGATGAGACAATAATAAAATTAATACGCTACAAACACTTCCAAACAAACCTTCTTCATCGACTATACTCTAAGATGAATCATGAACATGGACCTAGAGGGGGAAAATCTTATGTAGTTTGTTCCACTTGAAAATCATTGGCCTATTAAATAAAAAAACCGCAAAAATACATAGAAACACTAAAAATCCTAAAAACACAAAAAATTATATTAAACCCAAAAAAATATTAAAATGTTAAACATCATAAAAATACCAAAAACCATTAAAACCCCTAAAACCCTAAAATCCCAAAAACCCCTAAAAACCCTAAAAACCTTAAGAAAACACAAAAAAAATCCTTTATGCCCCTAAATACACTAAAACCAAAATGAACCTAGAAATCCATGAAAACCAATAAAATTTCATCGAAACCCTATAAACCCAAACTTCCCATAAAACTCTAAAACCTATAAAACACCCTAAAACAAAACAAAAACTAAAAACCCAAAAAATCATAAAACCCCTAAAACTACTACAAACCTCCCAAATCCCATAAAGCTCTAGAAAAACCTAGAACCCCTTAAAACACTCTAAAATATCCTAAAACCCCCTAAAACACTTAAAACCCACCTAAACAAAAAATGGGAATGGGAAAACCATAAAAATCCCTAAAAATCATAATACCTCCAAAAAACCCAAAAACCCCAAAAAACCAAAAAACCCTCAATAACCCTACACCCCCTAAAAACTTGAAAACCCCTAAAACCCATAATGATATTAAAAACCACTAAAAACATATAAAACAAGTTAAAACACCTAAAACCACTAAAAACATAAAAACTCTAAAACTCCAAAACCACTAAAAACCTCTAAAATTATAATACCCCTAAAATCCCTCAAAACTTTTAAAACCTATAAAATCCTAAAAATATATTAATAATTAAAATGATATCTCTAAAACCCAAAAAACTATAAAAATACCTACAAGACATGAAAACACTATGTAAGACCTAAGAGACACTAAAACACTAAAATACCTTGAACACCTTAAAAATCCAAAAACACCGAAAGTCCTTAAAAACCTTGAACCCCTAAACAAATTAAAACCAGTAAGAACCCAAAAAATGGCTAATAAAAATAAAAACCCAAAAAGACACAAAGATTTTCTAAAACCCTGAAAATTTCTAAATAGACTAAAATACCCTAAAATCATAAATTGAAAAAAATAAAAAAAACCCAAAAACCTTGAAATCATTAAAATCCACTAAATGTTATAAAAATTATAAAACCCCTAAAAACTAAAAAAACCCCTTTAAACCCCTAGAAATCCCTAGAATCCGTAAAAACATAAAACCTTAAAAAATAATAAGAAACATAAAACCCCATAAACTGTCATAAAATCCACAATACTTTAGAAATTTCATAAAACCCTAAAAACCATAAAACTACCTAATACCCTTAAACCCCTAAAACCCTAAAATCCTAAACCTCCTAAAAACCCAATAAACATAAAAAACCATTTGAATACATAAAACCAATTTAAAACCCATAAAAACCACTAAAACTAAAAAAACATTAAAACATAAAACCCATTATAACCCTAAATGACCATATCAACGTTACAAAACTCAAAAATAAATAAAAACTCAAAGAAAATGTTAAAAACAATTAATACCGTAAAACCCATTAAAATTATAAAAACCCTATAAAACAAATAAAATGAAAAAAACCCAAAAAATGAAAAAAAAACACCTAAAAACTACAATAAACTCCAATAAAGACCTTTAAACCCCTAAAACACCCTTAAATACCCCAAATAACCCAAAAACCAGAAAAACACAAAAAACACTAAAACACCCCTCATTGTCCCTAAATACCCTAAAACACGTAAAACCCCTAAAAACCTAAATGGCCCTCAGATACCCTAAAAATCCATAAACCACTAAAATAACCTTAAAACCCTAAAACCCCCACAAAATACCCTAAACACATAAATCCCCTAAAGGACACAAAAACCCAAGGAAACCCTAAAATACCATAAAACCCAAAAATGACTATGAAAACGCTAAATATTCATGAAGGACCTAACAAACCACAAACCAAAAAAGATTCTAAAACCCCTAAAATGAACAAAAGGAACCTAAAAGCCCCTAAACCCCCCAAAACCTAAAGGACCCTAAAACCCATAAGAAAGTCTAAAAACACCAAAAAGAACTGAAACACCCCAAAACCCAAAAGGAACCTAAAAACACTAAAACCTCACAAAATACATTAAAAACCTAAAAAATAAATGACATTAGAATACCCAAAAGGATAAATAGCATAAAAAATCATAAATACCCTAAAACCCATAAAAACCACTAAAACCCCTAAGCGTCCCTCAAAACCCTAAATACCATTAAAACTCTCAAAATATTAAATAACCAAAAAATCCTAAAAGATTATAAAGACCACTTGAACCCCCTAAAACCCCCTAAATACCGTAAAAACATTAAAAAACACTAAAAACTAACAAAATCATAAAATAATATAAAATCCAAAAAACCAAAAAAATTCCATTAATTCCACAATAAACTAAAAAATATCCACAAAACACTTAAAAACACAAGAAAACCTTAAACAAGGAGACGACTAAAAACCCTCTAAAACCCCCCAAAAAAATCCTCAAACCATAAAAACCACAAAAATCAATAAATAAAAAAATAAAAATAAAAATATAAGACATGAAAATATTCAAAACCATGAAAATACCTAAAATGAAAAAAATCCTATAACCCTAAAAAATCCCTAAAACCAAGAAAAACAATAAAAAATATAAATCCACAAAAACCCTTAAACACCATAAAACCACTAAAAACCCAAAACACCCAAAATGACCAAAAAATACTAAAAAATTTAAAATAAACTAAATAACCTAAAACCCATGAAAGAACCTAAAAGGACCTTCAGAAACCCTTCAACACCCTAAAAACATTAAAAAACATTAAATAACATAAAAAACTAAAACCATAAAACCAATAAAAAAATTAAAAACATAATAAAACACTAATAAAGAGAAAACCCCTAAAAACCCTCAAACCCCAAAAACCCAAGAACCTCTAAAAACTAAAATTAATCCTAAAACTCATAAAATAATTAAATACATGGACAATCATAAAAACACCCTAAAGCACTAAATTTTTCTAAAAAACCCCTAATATAATAAAAATCCTAAATCCCTAAAATTCTTATAAAACCCAAAAAATCTGAAACCCCATAAAAGCCTAATAAATATTAAAAAATCCTAAAAATCATAAAATCATAAATACATAAAATTTTAAAAACCCTAATAATCACTCAACACCCTAATAGACCGTAAAAACCTAAATAAAATTAAATTACCCTAAAACCCCAATAAAAACACTAAAAACATTTAAAGACCCTTTAACACCAAAAATCCCCTATAAAATCCCTAAAACCCTTGATACCTTAAATTCCCTTAAAATATTTAAACCCCTTAAAAACTTAATAACCCTAAAAAAACTAAAAACCATAAAAACACAAACCACTCTAAAACCCTTAAACTACCCAAAATAACCATAAAAATATGATAAAATCTAAAAACACTAAATACCTTTAAAACCCAAAATAATAATAATAATACATGAAACTCCTAGTAAAAACCCAAGACACTAAAAACCCTTAAAATCCTAAAAAACATTAAACACACTGAAACATATAAAAACCTAAAAAAACTAAATGACTAAATAACTCTAAAAACTCATAAATTTCCAAAAAGAACCCCTAAAAAATATAATATCCAAAGAAAACCAGAAAAGTCATAAAAACCCTTAGAAACCCATAAAAACCCTAAAATACCTAAAAACCATAAAACTATAAAAATCGTAAATCACTAAGAATACATAAAATAATGAAAAACACTACAACCCCCAAAACACCCACACCCCTAAAAACACTAAAAACACTAAAAAACACTAAAACACTAAAAACCCTAAAAATCCATAAACACATAAAAACCCTAAAATCCTAAAAAACTCTCAAACCCCCTAAAAACGTAAGGGAGATGGAGAAAAGTCATGAGCAAGGTGATCATGGGGAGATCATGCAACCCAAAGCTGCAATCCATATGTATGGGAAGAATGTGGATGATATTTTGACTTAGCCTGACAAGGTTGGGCACAATGTGCTATTTCAGCTCCATAGTTTTAACAAAGTGAAGAAAATATCCCTCTAGGGGGCTTCATAGGTGTCTGGATCCAAGAAAAACTTTGTTGATGTTGTGAAATCAGTTTCATCACTCACCTTCATGGATTTTGGAAGTCCTCCCCCAGTTGGTTCATTCAAAAAGGTTGGATTGTGAATGTCTCCGCAAATCAGGATGTGCTGGAGGAGCCGGCTAGCCTATGCCGATTCTCTATCAGTGTGAGGGTGATTGTATGAAAGGGGGAAAAACTTTGGAGAAGTATATATCTTTCCATGTGTATTGTGGACATTTTGGGGTTCTCATATTGGAAGAAGACGAAGATGGCTCAGGGATACTATCATATTGTATTACCAACTAATGAGTGTAAATGAGGGGCCTGGAACTTCGGGTCCCTCATCCTTAAACCAAGTCTCTTGAGGATTCAATATAGGGATCATAATTTTGATCCTTTCAGTGTCAGGAACACATTTCTGCAAGTATGGATTCACATCATTATGATAAAATAGTTCTACTGTCACGCATGAATCCTATGGGATTTTCCTTGGTAGTCGAAATCCCAATTATAATTGAAAATGAAATGGACAACCCAAGAAATGGGCACTATTCAAGAGTGCTAGTTGGAGTTGATATGGCGAGTACTCTTGTTGAGGAGGTGTCTTCAACACCCTTGAGGATAGTCTGGCCTGAGAAATCTAGTAGGATAGGCATCTGAGATTTTTCTCCTCATAGAATATATTAGGTCATTATATTGCTAAATGCATGAGATTCATATTATTCTTGGCCTGTAATTTATAGGGGCATGATGAATCCCATTTCAAGAAGAACCATTGGATGGTTATGAAAAATCCGTCGACTACAGCTCCTCTAGCCGATATAGAAGGTAATGATATTGTTAAGGTTGTAGGAATTTCTAATGTTAATAATGCAAGTGCTGTTACTGGACTGCCAGTAAAGGTTGATGGTGGTTCTGAAGTGCAGTCAGGTGTCCTGGCAGTCATGGAGGTCCCTCCTGTGGACTCCAAGGATCAGCCTATGACAACCCCAATCAAGGATATGGGTGCTGCCCCTACCTTGCCTTAGAACGATCAAGCTTGTGCAATGGTGGACTCAGAGGGATCTTGTGGAGGTCCCTTGGTTTTTCATGAATAGGTGGAGGTTCTATTTATTAATCATTGCTCGCATCAGGTTCTTTTATACCCTCTAGGCATGTCTCCTGGGGGTGATAAGGGCTCTGGAAGAGCCTCTAGTATCATGGCTTATATGGGGTGCCTGCATGAATACTCCAAGGAGTATGGTATGGCCACAGCTTTCCCGACTGATTATTCTTGCCGGAAATCCTCGAGTGATGGCCCTAATGTTGTCCGGGAAACCCCGGCTTGGGATTTCTTGGATAAGTTTGATGCACCCTACCCTACAGTTGTCCCTATGGCTAGTCCTCAGTTCACAACTGTGGCCTCAGACAAGGCTATAAAGAAGTTATAGAGGGTCCCTCAAGAGGTTTCTATTTGTATCCTGAACAAGTTTAACCCCCCTAGCAGGGCCATTTGTAGTGATATGGTGGAAGAGGAGAAGGCCGAGGAGGGGTATGCTAATGACTCCACCATGTCACAAATAGAAGTGTTACAAAATATGGAGGCAAAGTATCTTCTGTCAGATCCTGTGAAGCATGCTACCAATAAACCTAATAGGAAAGGAAATAGAAAGGGAATTACCCCTTCTCCTGACATTTCTGAGCCCCAATAAAGACAATCTTTAGGAACTGCCAAGGGCTGGAAAATACTCCCACGGTTTCTGCCCTTTGGAACATTCATTCTCATAATCCTATGTTAATTGGCCTAGATAAGTCCATGATAAATTTCTATAATTGGAAGGTTTTTAAATAGAACCCTCTTGGATACTCCCTTGTCTCATCAAATGGTGATGCAAATGGAGCATAAACATTTTGGGTGATGAATCATAATAGTGTCCAGGTTGTCTCGACTGATTCAAGTCCCCAAATGATCTCCCTCACAATTCGCTTGAATGATAACACCCTCAAGCTCTTGTTTTGTTATGCCTCATGCTCATACATTTCTCAGAGACGCCTTTGTAGGAAGCTGGTACAGATTTGTAATGGCATTGATCACAATTGGATGGTGATTGGCGACTTTAACATGGTCCTGAGGCCTGAAGAAATGCTAGGTCTGAACTTTTCTCGCACTGCAGTAGAGGATTTTTCCACTTGTCTTGACCAATGTGATTTATCTGAGGTCTTCATTTCTGGAGTTTCCTTCACTTGGGGATAGTACACCATCAATGGTAGGCTGGCCAGTAAATTGGATAGGTGTTTCTCATATATTGGTAGTTGTATATCTCTAGTGTCTATATCCAGCTTCACTCTACCGAAATTCAATTCGGATCACAACCCACTTGTTGTTGAACTAAGGTAGAGAGTCTCATGGTATCCCCACTTCAATTTAAATTTAATAATGCATGGATCGCAATTTATGGGTGTATGGAAGAGGTTTTGAAGGTGAGGAGCTGCACATTTTCTGGTAGTCCCCAATTTATTGTGACCACTATGCTAAGAGAAGTGAAGCATTTCCTGAAGGACTGGAGTAAGAAGTCCTTCATAGGGTTGGAGGATGATATCAAAGTGGCTAAGTCTTAGATTGATGCATGTCAAATCATGACTCAGCATTAGAGTACACCTATGGGGTAAGAGCTTCGACTACATTTAAAGAATGATGAATTGTTGGACCTTAAGAAGAATCTCACGAAATCACAATTTAATGTCAAATGGCTTCAGGATGGAGACCAAATCTCCATGTTATTTCATTGTTTACATAGGGAAGGAAGGATTAATAATAATTTGAGCACTGTCTGAGTTGGTGATAATACTTTCACCTTCATGGAGGATATTTACAAGGGTACAATGGAGTACTTTTAGGGGTTGTGTACAAATGATGGCCATGATTCTCCCATGCTTACAGACTCGATTCCGCCTTTTATAACAGGTTAGAAAAATGAGGCTCTCACGGCTGCTCCTTTTGATGGGGAACTAAGGGAGGCACTCTTATCTCTGAATATGGACAGTACTATGGGTCCTATTGGATTTGGAAATAAGTTTATAATATTCTATTGGGAAATCCTTCATGTGGATGTTACTATTTCGATAAGAGAATTTTTCCTCTCGGGCTCTATTCCTCATGGTGCGAATGCCAACATTAAATCACTAATCCTGAAGAAGGACAATTCCATTGTGATTGGTGACTTCGGACCAGTTTCTATAGGCAACAAAATTTTGAAGATAATTATCAAGATTCTTGTCATAATGTTGTGGAAGACAATATGTGATATTGTTACTCCAAATCAATTTGGGTTTATTCCTGGACGATAAATCCAAAGGTGCCTCTTTTCTTCCTCTGAAGGGATTAATATAATGAGGAAGAAATCAGATAAAGGTAGCTTCATGCTAAAGAATGATATTTCGATGTCCTTTGATACTATAAAATGGAGATTAATCATCAATATTCATTGTAGATATGGATTTTCTAGCAACTTCATTGACTTAATATACTCAATTCTTTACAGTTCTAGTGTCTCGGTCTGGATTAAAGTCTCCCCACATGGGTTCTTCCTATTCTCATATAGAGTTCGACAAGGGGTTCATATATCTAGATTTCTCTTTGCAATGGTGGAGGATTACATGAGTCGTTGAATCCCTGATCTTGTGAAATTGGGGTTGTAGTCACAAATTAAAGCAGGTTGGGACCTTTATGTCCCCTCACACCTTCTTTATGCGGATGACATCCGCATGTTTGGGCAGGCTGATAAGAAAACTCCGTCTATAGTCTGGCTGATCATTCCCCACTATGAGAGTGTGGCCGGGCAAACTATTAGTTGGATGAAATCATTGATTATTTTTGTCAATTGGGTCTCTCCCACCAGGAAGCTCCACATTTCCAATGTTCTTGGGGATAAGATGGTCTCATTACCCTTAACTTACCTAGGTGTACCACTTTTTTGGGGGAAACCTAAGAGCTGTTACATTGAGAGCATTTCTTCTAAAATCAATCAGCAAATGTCTATATAGAAAGGCAAGTGTCTCTCTCAAGCTAGCAGGGTTTGCCTGGTTAAATCTGTTATTAACTCTATGTTTGTGCATACATTCTCTATCTACAGATGTCTGGATAGTCTCTTCAAAAGATTGAATGCAAAAATGAGTAATTTTGTCTTTACAGGTTCTATCTGCGAACAAAAATTGGTCTCTATATCCTGGAAACACTGTGCAATGCCGATTGACCATGGTGGTCTTGGTATTAAATATTTGCGACGTTTCAATGACACCATGATTGGGAAATTCACCTGGAGTCTAAAAGATCCTCATGGCGATGGTCTGGATTTTCTCAAAGAGAGATTCACCCACAGGTTATGCAATGGCTTTGCAGGGAACATTTCTTCCCCGGTCTGGCTTGCTTTACTATCCTCATACAAGGATATTATGTCTCAATAAAAATTGATTGTGTCAAGGCACTCTGCCATGAATTGTTGGTATACCCTATGGTTGGATCAGTGCATCTCAGATGTGATGACGCCTCCCTAGGATATGCGGAATTTAACCATTGCTAGTCTCATTCAGCAATGTGGTGACTCGAGGGTACTGCTTCTGGATAATATTTCCATGAAAGTTTTGCGATATGCCTTCACAGACATTGATACACTCATATGGATGCCCAGTATGGTTGGTAAATTGAATACCCATTATTTTTATCAATTCCATTGTCCTCTAGGTTTGGTATCCCCATCATGGATGCTTAAATTCAGGGCCCCTTTTTTCCACCTTCACACTTTCTACTTATCTGAAAAATCTATCAGAACCGGATTCCAAGTCATGAGCTGCTGAAGATGGCCAGTTGGAATCATTCCTCTACTTGTCTCTTATGTTGGAAGGGTGAGGAGCACTGCAATCATATCTTCCTACATTGTACCTTTGATGTGGAACATTGGCATTACCTTTTACAGTTATTAGGACTGACCTATAGTTTGCAAGGATCGATCTGTGATTTCTTGTGTGGCATGGTGTAGATGAACCGAAGTGACCAGGTCCATTGTCTGCTACATGCTAGTGCGGCGTAAACTGTTCAATATGTTTGGGATGCTCGCAATTCTATGTCCTTCAATCGACATCCCCTCTCACTTAATGGGGGTGGTGACCATCCATAAGATGATCCATAATGCATCACGATTACCAAAAGGTTCAATGATTGAAAATGTTAATGACCTAACATTATTGCCCTCACTTGGGGTTGCGGGAAGATGCAAAAATTCGATGGTCTTGAATTTCATTAGATGGATCCACCTATCCCATAATGGATAATGGTCAATGTGGATGGCACGGCCCAAGGAGCTCCTAGACCCTAGGGGTGTGGTGTCATTTTTCGTACCTATAGAGGATTTGTAAAGTGATACTTCTTCCATTTTATTGGGGATGGTTGTGCTTATGATGCAGATCATTGGGATATCATAAGGGCTATGAAATTCGCGAGTCTATTTAAGTGGAGAAGGCTTTGGATTGAATCTGATTCAATGCTCGTGGTTGCATCTCTAAAGGGATTTTCCAGGGATGTCCCTTGAAGACTTCTACCGCATTGGATTGAGTGCCTTAATATTTCTCGGACCCTGAGCTTTAGTATTTCACATTCATATAGGGAGGCCAATTCAGTTTTTGATGCTCTCTTCAAAAGAGATATTTAAGAAAGATGATCGATGAGGTCCTTCATCACTCCATCTTTTTGTAATTCATTTGATGAGTCAGATTTGAAGGGGGACATACACTCTCGCCCTTGCAGGCCCAAGTTGTAGCGGTCTGTTTATGTTTTATTGAATTTTGGGGGGGCTAGGCTAGCCTAGTCCTGCACCTCTTCTACCCCTAAAAATCTAAAACACATAAAAAATAAAAACCCAAATATCCTGAAAAACATAAAAAACATACAAATCAAAAAGAAGTCTAATCCCTAAATGACCTAAAACCCATTATCATACACACCAAAACCCTAAACCCTACACCCTAAACAGTAAACCCCAAACCCTATACCCTAAAACCTATACCATGTACCCTAAACCCTAAACCCTAATGACTAAAATACCCAAACCCTAAACCCTAAACCTCAAACCCCACACTAGAAACCCTATACCCTACACCCTAATCTGTAAACCATACACCCCAAACCCTAGACCATACAAACTAGAACGTAAACCGTAAACCCTAGACACTTAAACATAAACCTTAAACCCTACAACCTACACCCAATAACCTACACCCTATACACAATACCCTACTCCCTACACCCTAAACCCTACACCACAAACCAAATAAAATAAACCTTAAACCATACACCCTACTCCTTAAACCCCAGACCCAACTCCCTAAACCATATACCACACACAAAAACACTATAGCCTATACCTAAATTCCCCTACACCTTGCACCCTAAACCCAACACCCTAAACCCTAAACCTTACACCATAAACTGAACTCCCTGAACCCCAAACCCCAAACCCTACACCCTAAAACCTAATCCCTAAACACTACACACTACATCCTAAATACTAAACTCAATACCCCACACCCTAAACCCTAAACCCTACACGTAAACCCAATACCCTGCACTCTAAACCCTAAAGTATACACATTAAACACTAATCCCTAACTCTAGACCCTAAACCCCTATCCCTAAACCCTATAACCTACACCATAAAAACTATACTGAGAACACTATACCTAAAAAAAGTCACCCCAATCCTCATACCATACACCCTAAATTCTAAACCATAAACCCAAAACCCTAATGCTACTCCCTAAAACCTAAACCCTACATAATAAAGCAAAACCCTACACTGTAAACCCTATACCATTCAAACTAAACCATTTACCATGCACCCTAAACCATAAACTCTACACCCTCAACCCTATACCTTACATCATAAACACTAAACTTTATAACCTAGACTGTTAACCATAAACCATACAATCAAATCCCAAAACACAACACCCTAAACCTTTAACCATTCACCCTAAACCCTATACCCTCTAACATAAACCCTAAACCATACACCCTAAACCCTATACCCTAAAACATAAACCCTAAAACCTACATTTTAAACCCTATACCCTACGCCATAAAATCTAAAACCTAAACCCCACACCCTACACCATACACCCAAAACCCTACACCGTACAACAAAATCCCTAAACCCTCTACCCTATACCCTATTCACTACACCCAAATCCATAAACCCTATAGCCTAAAACTTTTACTCTACACCAGAAACCCTAAACCCTATAATCAAAACCCTATACCGTACAACAAAAACATTTTACTCTACCCCCTAAACCATATACCCTACACAAAAAATCGAAAACCCTACTACCCAAACCATATACGCTACACACTAAACCATAAGAACAACACCCTTAACCATATACCCTACTCCTTAAAACCTAAACTGTACACCTTAAACCATATACCCTCTACCCTAAGAATTATACCCTACACCCTAAACCCTGAACTATAAACCCAATAGCCTACACTCTAAACAATAAACCCTACTCCCTAAAACCTATACCCTACACCTAAGACCCTACCCCATAAACCCTATGCTCTACACTCTAAACCCAATACCGTATAGCAGAAGCCCTGGACCACACTCCTTAAACCTTAAACCACACACCCTAAACCATATACCCTTTACCACAAACCCTAAACATTCTATCCTACACCCAAAACACTAAATACTACACCATAAACCCTATACCATACACCCCAAACCCTATACCACGTACCCTAAACCCCATACTGTACACCCAAAACTATTGACACTAAACCCTTAATAAACTCATAAAAATTTAAAAAATCCAAAAAAAATAAAAAATATGAAAACCTAAAACTCCCTAAAAACCCAAAAAATCATTAAATTCCCTAAAAACATAAAACCCCAAAACACTAATAAACCATAAAAGTCTAATATCGCAAAAAAAACAGTAAAAACCCTAAAAGGATCTAAAACCCATAAAACCCTAAAAAACAATACAACCCAAAAAACCATAAATAATCATAACATCCTTTAAAACCCTAAAAATCTAGAAATCCTAAAATCCTTAAAAACAATATCAATACTAGGAAAACCATCAATAACCCTTACATACCTAAATAATAGAAAACTGTAAAAATGATAAAAACACTTTAAAATCCAATGGATCCTCAAAAACCTAAGAAACAATTAAAAATACTAATTAAAATCTAAATAAACCAAAAACCCATTAACAAACATTCGAGAACCTAAAAATGATAAAAAAAAGTTCTTATAATCCTAAAATCCCTTATAAACCCACAAAGCCCTAAAAACACAAAAAAAACCAAAAACACCCTAAAAACCCTCAATCCCTAAAACACTGAAAACCCTAAATCCCCTAAAATACATTGAAAACCCTAAAAATCCTAAGCCCCTAAAACCCCTAAAACCCTGAAAAACCTAAAAATCATAACAAACATTAAAAACTCGGAAAAAACTAAACCCTCTAGAAACCCTAAAACCCTGAAAAACCCTAAAAGACCCTTAGAAAAATCCAAAGCATCCATATAAACCATAAAAACCCAAAAGGATCCTAAAAAGCCTAAAAACCCAAAAAACACTAAAAACTATAAAAATCCATAAAATCCTCGAAAACCACTAGAAACCCTAAAATACCCTAAAGCCCCTATAAGACACAAAAATCCCAAAAAGGGGAACCTAAAACAAAAAAGGACCGTAAAACCCCAAAAACCCCTAAATGATGTTAACAACACAAAAACACTAAATAAACCTAGAAAAAACCTTAAACCCTAAAAGAGACTAAAAACATAAAACCCTAAAAACAACTAAAACCCAAAAAACTATAAAAACGCTAAAAAACAATAAAACATGTAAATCCCCCTAAAACCCTAAGTGACCCTTGTAAACATTAAAGAACCCTAAACCCCTAAAAAACACAAAACACCCTAAAACACACAGAACCACTAAAAACCATAAATGAACCTAAAAACATAACAATTTAAAGGATCGTAGAAATGGTAAAAATCCCTAAAAACACTAAAACCTGAAATGACCCCAAAACCACTTAAAACACTACAAACCCTAAATTCCCAAAAATACTTAAAATAACTTAAAAATCTAAAAACCATAAAAACCATTAAAATGATAAAATCCCTTAAAACAATAAAACCCCTAAGACCTAAAAAACCTTTAAAATCATAAAAACTCCAAAAACAAAAAACAAACTAAAAAACCTAAAAACCATAAAAATCTGAAAACTAACAAAAATCCATAAAACCCAAAAAACCCCGAAAAACCCCATAAAATAATAAAATCCCTAATGGAACCTAAAAACCATAAAGGTCCCCCAAACCCGAAATACCCAAAAAAAGCCTAAAACCACAAAAATACCATAAAAGCTGTAAACCCCTCACAAACCCTCAAAAGATCATAAAGCCCCCCGAAACCCTAAAAGAAACTACAATCCCTAAAATCCTTAAATCCAATAAAAATCCTTAAAAACACTCAAAGACACTCAAAATCCCCACCCCAAATACTAAATGACCCTGAAACCCTTAAAACCCCCCAAAACTCTAAAAGTACCGAAAACACACAAAAAACCCTAAAATCATAATAAAATTTAAAGAACGTAAAACCCATAAAATTTCTAAAAACCCTATAAATCCTAAAAGACTCTAAAAACATATGAATCCTAAAAAATCTATTAAAACCAATAAACCATTAAGGACCCTATGAAACTAAAGAACCAAAAATCAAAAAAAAAATTAAAACCTTAAAAACATAAACTCCCTAAAATCCCCTTAATATGTTAAAATCAAATAAAAATACAAAAAAACACTACTCAAACTCTAAAAAAACTAAAAACACTAAAACCCCCAAAACCCCTAAAAATAGAAAAATGAAAAATAGTAAAAACTTTAAAGGTCCATAAAAACTACTAAAAACACCCAAGGACCCTAAATACTCAAAAATAAAAAAGAGACACTAAAAACCCTAAAACCCCAAAAGACTATAAAGAAACATAAAGACCCTTAATCAATAAACCCCATAAAACCCCAAAAATACAATAAAAACCCTAAACATCCTATATATCCTAAAAGACCCTAAAACACCTAATGACCCGAAAAGACCCTAAATCATAAAAAACATAAAACCCTAAACCCCCTTAAAAACCGAAAAAGAAACTACAAACAATAAAAACCCTAAATTAACCAACAAAACTACTAAAAACAAAAAAAAGACACTAAACCCCATAAAAATTAAAATACCCAAAAATTGTCAAAACCCTTAAAATCCCAATAACCCTAAAACCCTGAAGAACACAAAAAACTCTAAACCCCCCAAAAAAATCATGAAAACCCTAAAATCCCTAAAATCCCCTAAAACTATAATAAAAATATATAAATACTAAAAACCTAAAAAACACTAAAAAACAAATAAACCCAAAAAAAACTAAAAACGTTAAAATACCTAAATACCGATAAAACCCCTTAAAACCAAAAAATACCTTTAAGACCCTAATGGACTCTAAAAACCTCTAAAAACACTAAGGGGCCCCTAGAAACCTTAAAAACCACTAAAAGGCCATATAAATCTAAAAATCCTAAAAAACTGAAAAATAACTAAAAACCTATCAAAACTATTAAATATCACAATAGCCCCCTAAAATACCCTAAAAATACCTACAATACCAAGAGACCCTATATATACTAAAAAACCCTAAAATCCATAAAAACCAATTAAGGTCCATAAAACTCCTGAAAACCTAAAACCCCATAAAAACCATAAAAACCCCAAAACCCCAAAATCTATAAACCCCATGAAACCCTCAAAGACCATAATAACACAAGAAACACTAAACAACCATAAAAACCACTAATTCCCCTAAAACTACCTAAAACCCAAAAAACCATAAAACAATCAAAAACTAAAAACCCTAAAAACCCTAAATAACATAAAAACCCCAAAAACAATTTAAGGTCCTTAGAAATCATAAAAAAATTAAAATATCCTAAATAATATAAAAACCCTATAAAATCTAAATAACCATAAAACCAATTAAAACCCTAAAAAACAAAAAAATGATCTAAAACCACAAAAACCAAAAAAAAACCATACAAAACCACTAAAAATAAACACCTTATAGTTCCTAGAAACCCCTAAAAATCCTATATTTATTAAAACTCCCAAAAAACTAAAACTCCATAAAAACCCTAAAACACTTAAAATGATAAAAACCCCCTTAAACCCCTTAAACCAATGACCCCACCCCAAGAACCCAAATACCCAAAAAAATCTCCAAAAAATCCTCAAAACACTAAAAAACCTAAAACCAAAAAAAATCCTAGGAAAACCCTAAAAACCCTAAAAACCCCAAGAATCCCTAAAAACCACAAATATCTAAAACTCCCAAAAAACCTAATATGATTAAAAACCCGTAAAACTTACAAACACAGTAAAACAACAAAATAAAAAAACAGAAACCCCTGATGTCACCTAAAAACCCCTAATAATACTAGAAATCCTTGAAAACTTTGAAAACAACTAAAAACTAAAATACTAAGAGAATAAAAAAACCATGAAAGTCCCAAAAACCCTCAAAGACTCTGTAAAAACACTAAAATAACAATATGAACCCTAAAACACCCTAAAATGCAATATAAAAAACAGAAAAGACCAGTACAAATCCTTAAACACCCTAAAAACACTACAATGCATATAAACCCCAAAAAAAGAATAAAAAAACCAAAACCACGTATAAAACACTAAAAAACTGTAAAACCCTTAAAAACCTTGAAAATACTTAAAAACTTTAAATACTCTAATAACCCAAAAAATCAATATAAACCATAGAAAACCAGAAGACATTAAAAAACTAAAAAACAATAAAACCCCTCAAATCTGTTAAAATAACTAAAAACCCCCAAAAAATAAAACCCTAAAAATCTAAAAACCAGTAAACACTAAAAACCATAATGAAACCATAAAACCCCTAAAAACCTTTAGAAAACAATCACCATTTAAAATACCTAAAAACAATAAATGTCTGGAAACCCTGATAAAACTATAAAAATCATAAAAACACCTTAAAAACACTCAAAACATTAAAACCCCCAGAACTCAAAAAACCATAAAACCCCTAAAACCCAAAACTAAAAAAAAAATAATCCCTAAACCCCCAGAAAACCATAAACACCCAAAACCCCTAAATTCATAAAAATAATAAACTCCTAAGAAAAATCCCCAAAAACCATAAAGACCATGATACCCCTAAAATCACCAAAATAATCAAATATCCATAAACTTCTAAAAACCTTAAACCCCTAAAAACATAAACTCATAAGAAACATAAAATCCCTAAAAACCATAAAACCATAATAACCTGTCAAACCCCTAGACACCTAAGAAACCAAAAAAACACTAAAAATCCAAAAAACCATAAAGGCATTAAAAACCACAAAAATACCAAAAACACACTAAAACCCCATGATAACAATATGAAACCCCTAAAAACCGTAAAACCAATAAAAAATCTAAAACCCTAAAACTTATAAAAAGTATAAAAACCCAATAATCCATTTAAATTCCCAAAACTCCTAAACCCTAAACCCTAAAACTACTCTGAAAACCCTAAACCCTACACAATAAACCATAAACCATACACCGCAAACCCTAAACCATAAACCATGCACCCTAACCCATAAACTCTACACCCTCAACCATATACCTTACACCTTAAACACGAAACATTATAACCTATACCATTAACCTTTATCAATATAGTCAAAACCCAAAACACTACCCCCTAAACAGTTAACCATTCACCATAAACCCTATAACCTCTAACATAAACACTAAACTATACACCCTAAACAAAATACCCTAAAACATAAACCCAAAAACCTACATTATAAACCATATACTTACAACATATACTCTAAAACCTAAACCATACACCCTACACCATTCACCCTAAACCATACACCATACAACCAAATCCCTAAACCCTATACCCTAAACCATATTCAGTACACCCAAAACCATAAACCCTACACCCTAAAACTTTTACTCTACACCAGAAACCCTAAACCCTAAAATCAAAACCCTATACCATACAGGAAAAACCTTATACTCTACCACCTAAACCATATACCCTACACTAAAAACCTAAAACCCCAATCCCCAAAACCTATACAGTACACACTAAACCATAAGAACAACACCCTACAACATATAACCTACTCTTTAAACCCTAAACCATACACCTTAAACCATATACCCTCTACCCTATGCATTTTACCCTGCACCATAAACACCGCAATATAAACCCAATAACATATACTCTCAACACTAAACCCTACACCCTAAAACCTATACTCTACACCTAAGACCCTACACCAAAAACCTTATGCTCTAAACTCTAAACCCAATACCTTATAGCCGAAGCTGTAAACCATACTCCTTAAACCTTAAACTATACAACCTAGTCCTAAAACCCTTTACCTTAAAACCTAAACCTTCAATCCTACAACCTAAACCCTGAATACAACACCATAAACCCTATACCATACACACCAAATGCTATACCATGAATCCTAAACCCCATAATGTACACCCAAAACTATTGACCCTAAACCATTAACAAACTCTTAAAAATATAAAAAATCCAAAAAACCATATAAAATTAGAAAATCTTAAACTCCCTAAAAACCCAAACAATCATCATAATCCATAAAAACATAAAACCCCAAAACACTAATAAACCGTAAAAATCTAATATCCTAAATAGACACTAAAAACCCTAAAAGTATCTAAAACCCATAAATCCCAAAAAAAACTAAACAACCGAAAAAAACCTAAACAATTATAACAACCTTTAAAACCCTAAAAACCCAATAACCTTGAAACCCTTAATAACATTAACAATACAAGGAAAAACATAAGAAACACTAAAATAACTAAAAAATAGATACTTTTAAAAACCATAATAACACTTTCAAATCCAATGGATCCTCAAAAACATAAGAGACCATTAAGAATACTAATTAAAATATAAAAAAACCAAAAACCCCTTAATAACATTATTACAACTAAAAATGATAAAAAAGTTATTATAATCCTAAAAACCCAAAAAAACCAAAAAAACCCTATGAGTACTAAAAACCCAAAAACACCCTAAAACTGTAAATCCCTAAAACACTGAAAACCCAAAATCCCCTAAAATACACTTAAAAACCTAAAAAACCTTAACCCCTAAAATCCCTAATACCCTGAATAACCTAAAAATTATAAAAAACACTAAAAACTCTAAAAAACCTAAACCCTCTAAAAACCCTAAAACCCTAAAAATTGTAAAAGACCCTTAGAAAGCCCCTAAAGTTCCATATAAACCATAAAAACCCAAAAGAACCTAAATTCCCTAAAAAAAACACTAAAAACTATAAAACCCATAATATCCCGGAAATCCCCTAAAAACCCTAAAATACCATAAACCCCTAAAAGACACAAAAATCCCTAAGAAAGGACACAAAATAAAAAATGGCCCTAAAAACCCAATAAAATCCCTAAATGATTTTAAAAACACACAATCCACCAAATCAACCTAAAAAAATTAAAACCCTAAAAGAGACTAAAAACCATAAAAACTTAATAAAACAAATAAAACCCTAAAAACTATAAAAACCCTAAAAGAATTAAAACCAGTAAATCCCCCTAAAACCCTAAGTGACCCTAGAAAACCTTAAAGAACCAAAAACTCCAAAAAAACTCTCAAAGACCCTAAAACACATAGAACCACTAAATCCCCTAAAAACCGTAAATGAACTTAGAAACATAAAAGAAATTAAAGGACCCTAGAAATGGTAAAAATCTTTAAAAACACTAAAAACCTAAAAGATCCCAAAACCCCTTAAAACACTAAAAACCCTAAAACCCCAAAATACTAAAAATCACATAAAAATAAAAAAACCATAAAAACCATTAAAAATGATAAAAACACCTTTAAACCATAAAACCCCTAGAACACTAAAAACCATTTAAAACCATAAAAACTCCTAAAAACACAAAACAAACTAAAAAAAATAAAAACCATGAAAACCTAAAAACAAAAAAAAATCCAAAAATACCTAAAATACCCTAAAATATACCATAAAACAAGATAACCCATAAAGGAACCTAAAAACCCAAAAGACCCCAAATACCCAAATACCTAAAAACCCACTAAAACACCAAAAATACCAAAAAAACTCTAAACCCACATAAACCCTCAAAAGATCCTAAAGCCCCCCAAACCCTAAAAGACACTAAAATCTGTAACATCCTTAAATCCAATAAATCTACTTAAAAAAACT
Organism: Viscum album; assembly: GCA_963277665.1. Taxonomy (NCBI): domain Eukaryota; kingdom Viridiplantae; phylum Streptophyta; class Magnoliopsida; order Santalales; family Viscaceae; genus Viscum; species Viscum album. The sequence goes on along the minus strand of OY728152.1, from coordinate 871,361,129 downwards.
AATAAACACTCCAAATCCCCACCAAATAAAAATCGATCCTAAAGCCCTTATAACGCCCAAAAACTCTAAAAGAACCCAAAACACCCAAAAAAACAAAAAAACGTAAAAACTCCTAAAAATCATAAAAATATTAAAGGAACGTAGAACATGTAAAAATCCTATAAACCCTAAAATTCTACTAGACTCTAAAAACCTAAGAAACCAAAAAAAACTATAAAAACCAAAAAAACCATTAAAGACCCTACGACAATAAAAACCCAAAAAACCATAAAAAAAATTAAAACCTAAAAATGTAAACTCCCTAAAATCCCCTAAAAAAGCTAAAATCACATAAAAATACAAAAAACAAAACTTAAACACTAAAAGAATAAAAACACACTAAAACCCCACAAACCCCTAAAAATAGGAAAAATGAAAAATATAAAACCACTAAAGGGATATAAAAATTCCTAAAAACACCCAAGGACCCTAAAATCTCAAAAAGAAAAAAGAGACCCTAAAAACCCTAAAACCCGAAAAGACAATAAGGAAACATAAAAACACATAATCCATAATCCCCATAGAAACCAAAAAATAAAATAAAATCCCTAAACACCCAACATAACCGAAAATACCCTAAAGCCCATAAAGACATGAAAAGATCCTAAAACATAAAAAACATAAAAACATAAAACCCTAAAGCCCCTAAAAACCCTAAAAGTCATTAAAAACCATAAAAACCCTAAATTGACCAATAAATATCCTAAAAACTATAAAACACACTAAAACACCTTAAAATTAAATTTCCCAAAAATTGTCAAAACACTAAAAACCCCCAAACCCCTAAAAACCCGAAGAACCCCAAAAAACTCTAAAACCCCCAAAAAATCTTGAAAACCATTAAATCCCTAAAATCCCCTAAAACTATAATAAAAGTATAAAAATACTAAAAAAAACAATAAAAAACATATAAACCCAAAAAAAATAAAAAACCATAAAATACCTAAAAACCTATAAAACCACTTAAAACCAAAAAATCCCTTTAAGACCCAAAAGGACCCAAAAAACCATAAAATCACTAAGGGGCCTGTAGAAACCTTAAATCCCCCGAAAAGACCATAATAATCTAAAAACCATAAAACTCAAAAAATAACTAAAAACCTATAAAAACCAATTAAGGCCCACAAAACCCATAAAACCCTAATCCCCATAAAAACCATAAAAACCCAAAAACACCAAAAAATTATAAACCCCATTATACCCTAAAAGACAAAAATAACACAAGAAACACTAAACAACCATAAAAACCACTAAAACCCCTAAATGTACCTAAAACCGAAAAAACCATATAACTCTAAAAAACAAGAAACCCTAAAACTCCTAAATAACATAAAAACCCCAAAAACCATTGAAGGTCCTTAGAAATCATACAAAAATTAAAATATCCTAAACACTATAGAAACCCTAAAACACTAAAGAACCATAAAACCCCTGAAAACCCTTTAAACCAAAAAAGACCTAAAAACCACCAAAACCCAAAAACCCCTGAAAAAACCACTAAAAATAAACACCATATAGTTCCTAGAAACCCTTAAAAATCCTATATCCATTAAATCACCCAAAAAATTAAAACTCCATAAAACCCTAAAACCCTTAAAACCCGTAAAATGATAAAACCCCCTTAATCCCCTAAAACCAATAACCACCCCCCAAGAGCCTAAAACACCAAAATATTTCTCAAAAACCCTAAAAACGCTAAAAACTCTAAAACCCAAAAAACCCTAAGAACACTAAAAACCTTAAAAAAACCCGAGGAAAACCCTCATAACCCTAAAAACACAAAAATATCCTAAAACCCAAAAATACCTAAAAACCCCAGAAAACCAAATAATATTAACAACAATTAAAACATACAAACCCAGAAAAATAAAAAAAATAAAAAAACTAGAAAACCCTGATAACACCAAAAAACCACAAATAATACAAGAAACCCTAGAAAATATTAAACCCCCCTAAAACAATAAAAAAACCACGAAAGATCCTAAAACCCTCAAAGACTCTATAAAAACACTAAAATTCCAATATAAACCCTAAAAAACCATAAAAGGCGCTATAAAAAACCGAAAAGACCTGTACAAATCCACAAACTCCCAAAAAACACTAAAAAGCATATAAAACCCATAAAAGAAAAAAATACCAAACCACCTATAAAACACTAAAACACATTGAAACCCTTAAAAACCAGAAAATCCTAAAAAAATAAATTTCTCTAATAAATAAAAAAACAATATAAACCCTTGTAAACCACAAAAACCATAAAATACTAAAAAAACACTAAAACCCCTCAAATCTGTAAAAAGCACTAAAAACCCTCAAAAACCTAAAACCCTAAAAATCTAAATACCATTAAACACTAAAAACCATAACAAAACCCTAAAAGTCCCTAAAACCCTTTATAAAACACTCAAACCATTTAAAATACCTAAAAACACAAAATACCTAAAAACCATGACAAAACTATAAAAATCCAAAAAGCCTATAAAAATAAAAAAAAACCAATAAATCCTAGGACCTATAAAACCATAAAACTATTAAAACCCAAAACTAGAAAAAATAATTCCTAATCTCCCTAAAACCCCCAAAAACCAAAAACACCCAAAAATCCTTAAATTCTAAAAAAAATTAACTCCTAAGAAAAATCCCAAAACCCCTAAAGACCATGATACCCATAAAAGCCCCTAGATACTCTAAAATCTGTAAACTCATAAAAACCATAATCCCCTAATAAATAAACTCCTTAGAAACTCAAAATCCCCAAAAACCATAAAAACATAAAATACTGTCAAACACCTAGACACCTACGAAACCAAAATAACCCTAAAAATCATAAAAATCATAAAGACATTAATAACCACTGAAAATACCAGAAACAGACTGAAACATCATGATTACCATATGAAACCCCTAAAAACCTAAAAACCCATAAAAATTCTAAAACCCTAAAACATCTAAAAAGTAAAAAAACCCAAAAATACAATTAAGTATCCTAAAACCCCTAAACCCTAACCCTAAAACTACTCTTTAAACCCTAAACCCTACACAATAAACCATAAACCCTACATTGTAAACCCTAAAACATTCAATCTAAACCATATACCATGCACCCTAAACCCTAAACACTGCACCCTCAACCCTATACCTTACACCCTAAACATTGACCTTTATAACCTAGACCATTAACCATAAACCATACAGTAAAAATCCAAAACACTACACCCTAAACCTTTAAACATTAACCCTATAGCCTATACCATCTAACATAAACCCTAAACCATACACCGTAAACCCTATACCCTAAAACATAAACCCTAAAACCTACATTGTAAACCCTATACCCTACACTCTAAACTCTAAAACCTAAACCCTACACCCTACACCATACACCCTAAACCCTACACCGTACAACTAAATCCCAAAACCTTATATGCTAAACCCTATTCACTACACCCAAAATCATAAAACCAACACCCTAAAACATTTAATCTACACAAGAAACCCTAAGCCTTATAATCGGAACCCTATACCATACACCAAAAACCTTATACTCTAGCCCCCAAACCATATAACCTACACTAAAAACCTAAAACCCTACACCCCAAACCCTGTACACAACACACTAAACCATAAGAATGACACCCTACACCATATACCATACTACTTAAACCCTAAACCGTACACCTTAAACCATATACCCTCTACCCAAATCATTTTAACCTGCACCATAAACCTCACACTATAAACCCAACACCCTACACACTAAACACTAAACCCTACACCCTAAAACCTATACATTACACCTAATACCCTACACCATTAACCATATGCTCTACACTCTAAACCCAACACCGTATAGCCAAACCACTGAACCATAATCCTTAAACCTTAAACCATACACCCTAAACCATATGCCCTTTACAAGAAACCCTAAACCTTCTATCATATACACTAAACCCTAAATACCACACCATAAACCCTATACAATACACCCTAAACCCTATACCACGAACCTTAAGCCCCATACTGTACACCCAAAACTATAGACCCTAAACCCTTAATAAACTCTTAAAAAATTCAAAATTCAAAAAAAACATATAAAATTTTGAAAACCTAAAACTCCCTAAATACCCAAACAATCATTAAAATACCTAAACACATAAAACCCCAAAACACTAATAAACCATACAAATAATATATACCAAAAGAAAAACTACAAACCTAAAAGGATCTAAATCTAATAAAACCCTAAAAAACTATACAACCAAAAAAACCTAAATAATTATAACAACCTTAAAGACCATAAAAACACAGAAAACCAAAACCCCTTAAAAACACTAACAATACTAGTAAAACCATCAAAAACCCTAAAATACCTAAAAATAGAAAATGTAAAAACTATAAAATCCCCTTTGAAATCCAATGGGTCCTCAAAAACGTAAAAAACCCTTAAAATTCTATTTAAAATCTAAAAAAACCAAAAATCCCTTAAAACATTAGAAAATCTAAAAATGATAAAAAAAGATCTTATAATCCAAAAAACACATAAAAACCCACAAAACCATAAAAACACTAAAAACCCAAGAACACCCTAAAAACCCAAAATCCCTAAAACACTAAAAACCCTCAATCCCCAAAAATAAACTAAAAAAGAAAAAAATCCTAAACCCCTAAAACCCCTAATACCATGAAAAACCTAAAAATCATAACAAACACTAAAAACACTAAAAAACCTAAACCCTCTAAAAACACTAAAACACTAAAAACCATAAAATAACCTTAGAAACCCCCTAAAAATCCATTTAAACCATAAAAATCACGAAAGAACCTAAAAACCCTAAACACCAAAAAAACACAAAAAACTATAAAAACCCATAAAATCCCCGAAATCCCCTAAAAACCCTAAAATACCCTAAATCCCCAAAAAGACACCGAAATCCATAAAAAGGACCCTAAAAAATAAATGACCCTAAAACCCCAAAAATCACTAAATGAGGTTAAAACACACAAACCACTAAATGAACCTAAAAAACCTAAAACCCTAAAAGAGAATAAAACCCATAAAACCCTAAAAAACAACTAAAACCCTAAAGACTATAAAAATTCTTAAAGACATTAAAACCTGTAAATACCCCTAAAAACCTAAGTGACCCTAGAATACCCTAAAAAACCCTAATCCCTGAAAAATCTCTAAAAGACCCTAAAACACATAGAACCACTCAAAACCATAAAAACCGTAAATGAATCTAAAAACATAAAGAAATTAAAGGACCCATGAAATGGTAAAAATCCCTAAAAACACTAAAAACCTAAAATACCCCAAACCGCCTTGAAAACTAAAAACCCTAAAACCCCAAAAATAATTAAAATCACTTAAAAATATAAAACTCATAAAACCATTAAAAATGATATAAACCCTTAAAACCATGAAACCCCTAAAACCCAAAAAAACCTTTATAACCATAAAAACTCCTAAAAAACAAACTAAAAAACATATAAACCACAAAAACATGAAATCCCAAAAAAATCCATAAAACCCTAAACACCGCTAAAATTACACATAAAACAATAAAACACATAATGAAACAGAAAATCCTTAAAGGATACCAAAACCCCAAATACCCAAAAAACCCCTGAAACCCCAAAAAATACCATAAAAACTCTAAACCCCTCCTAAAACATCAAAAGATCCTAAAGCCCCCAAAAACCCTAAAAGACAGTAAACCGCCTAAAAGCCTTAAGTCCAATAAAACTCCTTAAAAACACTCAAAGATAATCAAACACCCCCCCACGAATATTAAACGACCCTAAAAACCTATGACCTCCAGAAACTCTAAAAGAACACACAACACCCAAAAAAACTAAAAACCGTAAAAACCCCTAAAAATCATAAAATTTTAAATGAACATAAAACCCATAAAAATCAAAAAAAAAACAATAAAAATCCGAAAAACCATAAAATTCCTAAAATTCTCTAAATAACTATGAAAACTAAAACACCTAGATAAACCCAAAAATCATTAAAGACCCTATGACTCTAAAAAACAAAAAATCATAAAAAAATTAAAACCTTAAAAATGAAAACTCCCTAAAATCCCTTAAAAACTCTAAAATCACATAAAAATAAAATAAAACACTTCTTAAACTCTAAAAAAAACTAAAAACACTAAAACCCATAAAAATCTTAAAAATAGAAAAAATCAAAAGTTATAAAAACTCTAAACGGCCATAAAATTTATTAAACACACCCAAGGACCCTAAAATCTCAAATAGATAAAATAGACCCTAAAAAACCTGAAACCCCAAATGACTATAATGAAACATAAAAACCCTTCATCCATAAACCCCACAAAAACAAAAAAATACAATAAAAACCCGAAACATCCTACATATCCTAGAATACCCTAAAACACCTAAAGACCCCAAATTACCCTAAAACATAAAAAAACATAAAACCCTAAACCTACTAAAAACCCTAAAAGTCACTAAAAACCATAAAACCCCAAAATAACCAACAAAACTCCTAAAAACTATAAAAGACACTAAAACCCATAAAAATTTAAATACCCAAAAAAATGTAAAACCCTTAAAACCCCAATACCCCTTAAACCTAGGAATAACCCTAAAAACCTCTAACCCCCCAAACAAATATTGAAAACCCTACAATACCTAAAATCCTCTAAAACATAAATAAAAATATTAAAAAACTATAAAACCTAAAAACACTAAATAACATAAAATCTCAAAAAAAACTAAAAACCATAAAAAACCTAAAAAAAGATAAAACCCTTTAAAACCAAAAAATAACTTTAAGACCCTAAATGACCCTAAAAATCCCTGAAAACACTAAGGGGCCTCTAGAAACCTTAAAACCCCATAACAGACGATAAAAATCTAAAAACCCTAAAAAAATAAAAAAAATAACTAAAAACCAATAAAACCGTTAAATATCACAATACCACCCATAAATGACCCTAAAAATACCTAGAACACTAAGAGACCCTAGATATCCTAAAAGACCTTAAAATCCCTAATAGGCAATTAAGGTCCGTGAAGCCCCTAAAAAACCTAACCCCATAAAAACCATAAAAACCCAAAAACCCAAAAAATATAAACCCCATGAAACCCTAAAATTCCTTAATAACATAAGATACACTATAATACTATAAGAAACACTAAAACCCCTAGAAGTTCCTAATACCCTAAAAACCATTAAACTCTCAAAATATGGAAACCCTAAAGACACTAAATTACATAAAAACCCCAAAAAGCGTTGAAGGTCCTTAGAAATCATAAAAAAATTAAAATATCCTAAAGACTATAAAAACCCTAAAAACACTAAAGAAACATAAAAAACCTTAAGACCCTAAAAAATGACCTAAAATACCAAAACCCAAAAACCCCTGCAAAAACCAGAAAAATTAAACACCTTATAGTTCTTAAAAACCCCTAAAATTCCTATATGCATTAAAACACCCAAAAAAATAAACTCCATAAAAACCCTAAAACCCTTAAAACCCTTAAAATGATAAAACCCCCTTAAACCCCTAAATCCAATGCCCCCCCAAGAACATAAAACCCAAAAAAATTATTTGAAAAACACTAAAACCACTAAAAACCCTAAAACCCGAAAAAACCCTAAAAACCCTAAATGCCTAAAAACCCCAAAAACGTAATAAGATTAACAACCCTTAAAACATACAGACATAGAAAAAGAAAAAAAATTAAAAAACTACAAACCCCTGATAGCACCTAAAAACCCTTAAAATAATACTTGAAACCCTAGAAAACATTGAAAACTCCTAAAAAAATAAAAAATCCTAAGAAAATTAAAAAACCATGAAATACCATAAAACCCTCAAAGATTCTATAAAAACCCTAAAATGACAATATAAATCCAAGAACACCATAATGGAAATATAAAAAACAGAAAAGACATGTACAAATCCTTAAACACCTAAAAAATACTTAAAAGCATATAAACCCCATAAAAATAATAAAAAACCAAAACCACCTATAAAACACTAAAAAATCGTAAAACCCTTGAAAACACAAAAAAATAGATAAAAGACCTAAATACTCTAATAAATCAAAAAAACAATAAAAAACCCTAGTAAACCATAAAACCATAAAAAACTAAAAACAGTAAGACCCTTCAAATCTGTAAAAATCACTAAAACCCCCCAATAACCTAAAACCCTAAAAATTGAAAAACCATTAAACATTAAAAACTGTAATGAACCCTAAATACCTGAAAACCCTAATAAATGTATAAAAATCCTAAAAACCCATTGGAGACACTGAATACATTAAAAAACCCCCGAACACGAAAAATAAAAAAACCCCAAACCCCAAAACTATAAATAAAATTAATTAACCCTAACCCCCTAAACCCCCAGAAAACCATAAACACCCAAAAACCCCTAAATTCCTAAAAAACAATAATCTCTTAAAAAAATCCTCAAAATTATAAAGACCATGATACCCCTAAAAGCCCCTAAATACTGTAAAATTCATAAACTCCAAAAAACCATAAACCCCTAAAAACTTAAACCCATAAGAAACATAAAATCCCAAAAAACCATAAAAACTGAAAAACCAGTCAAACCCCTAGACACCTAAGAAACCAAAATTACCCTAAAAATCCTAAAAACAATAGAGACTTTAAAAACCGTTAAAAATAAAAAAAACACAATAAAACCCCATGATAACCATATGAAAACCCTATAAACCTTAAAAAAAATAAAAAATATATAACCCTAAAACTTCTAAAAAGTATAAAAACCCAATAATCCCTTTAGATGACCTAAAACCACTAAACCCTAAACCATAAAACTACTCCCTAACCCTAAAACCTACACAATAAACCATAAACCCTACACTGTAAACCCTAAACCATTTAAACTAAACCATATACCATGCACCCTAAACCATAAAATCTACACCCTCATCATTATACCTTACACCCTAAACACAAAACTTTATAACCTAGACCATTAACTGTAAACCATACAATAAAACCCAAAACACTACACCCTAAACCTTTATCCATTCACCCTAAACCCTATACCCTCTAACATAAACCCTAAACCATACACCAAAAACCCTATACCCAAAATCATAAACCCTAAAACCGACATTGTAAACCCTATACCCTACGCCCTAAAATCTAAAACCTAAACCCTACCCCCTACAGCCTACACCCTAAACCCTACACCGTACAACCAAATCCCTAAAACCTATACCCTAAACCCTATTAACTGCTCCCAAAGCCATAAATCCTATACCCTAAAACTTTTACTCGACACTAGAAACCATAAACCCTCCAATCAAAACCCTATACCATACACCAAAAACCTTATAATCTACCCCAAAACGATATACCCTACACTAAAAACCTAAAACCCTACACCCCAAACCCTATATACTACACACTAAACCATAAGAAAAACACCCTACAAAATATACCCTACTACTTAAACCCTAAACCGTACACCTTAAACAATATACCCGCTACGCTATGCTTTTTACCCTGCACCCTTTACCCCGCACTATATGCCTAATACCCTACACTCTAAACACTAAACCCTACACCCTAAAAACTATACCCTACACCTAAGACCCTACACCATAAACCCTATGACCAACACTCTAAACACAACACCGTTTAGCCGAAGCCCTGAACAATACTCCTTAAACCATAAACCATACACCCTAAACCACATACCCTTTACCATAAATCCTAAACCTTCTACCCTACATCCTAAACGCTAAATACTACACCATAAGCCCTATACCATACATCCCAAACCCTATACCACGTACCCTATAACCCATAATATACACCCAATACTATTGACCCTAAACCCTTAATAAATTGTTAACAATTCAAAAAAACCAAAAAAAACATATAAAATTATGAAAACCTCAAACTCCCGAAAAACCCAAAAAATCATTAAATTCCATTAAAACATAAAACCTCACAACACAAATAAACCATAAAAATATAATATCCCAAAAGAAACACTAAAAACCCTAAATGGATCTAATACCCACAAAACCCTAAAAAACTATACAACCCAAAAAACCCTAAATAATTATAACAACCTTTAAAACCCAAAAAAAACCAAAAACCCTTAAAAACACTAACAATACTAGGAAAAAGATCAAAAACCCTAAAATACCTAAAAAATAGAAAATAGTAAGAACCATAAAAACACTTTAAAATCCTATGGATCCTCAAAAACCTAAGAAAACAGAAAAAATAAAAATTAAATTCTAAAAAACCAAAAACCCCTTAAAACATTAGAAAACATAAAAATGATAAAAAAGATCTTATAATCCTAAAACCCCCTAAAACCCCACAAAACCCTAAAAACACTAAAAACCCAAAACACTGTAAAAACCCTAAATCCCTAAAACACTAAAAACCATAAATCCCATTAAATACACTAAAAAACCAAAAAACATTAACCCCTAAAACACCCAATATCCTAAAAAACATAAAAATCAAAACAAACACTAAAAACTCTAAAAAACCTTAACCCTCTAAAACCCTAAAAACCTAAAAAAACCTAAAAGAGCCTTAGAAAAAACCTAAATTTCCATATAAACCATAAAACCCCAAAAAAGAACAAAAAAAATACTAAACACCCAAAAAACACTAAAAACTATAAAAACCCCATAAAATCCACAAAATCCCCGAAAAACCCTAAAATACCCTAAAGCCCCTAAAAGACAAAAAAATCCCTAAAAAGGACCATAAAATAACAAATGGCCATAAAAACCCCCAAAAATCCCTAAATGATGTTAAAAACCCACAAAACACTAAATGAGTCGAAAAACCTAAAACCCTAAAAGAAACTAAAAGAACAACAAAACCGTAAAAAAACAACAAAACCCTAAAAACTATAAAAAATCATAAAAACATTAAAACCCTAAAAACTATAAAAAAACAACAAAACCATAAAAACCCTAAAACCCTAAAAACCCTAAAACCCTAAACACACAAACCACTAAATGAGTCGAAAAAACTAAAACCCTAAAAGAAACTAAAAGAACAACAAAATCGTAAAAAAAAACAACAAAACCCTAAAAACTATAAAAAATCATAAAAACATTAAAACCTGCAAATCCCACTAAAACCCCAAGTGACCCTAGAAAACCCCAAAAAACCCTGAACCCCTAAAAAACTCTAAAAGAATATAAATCACAAAGAACCACCAAAAAACCTAAAACCCATAAATGATCCTAAAACATAAAAAATTAATGGACCCTAGAAATGGTAAAAATCCCTAAAAACACTAAAAAAATAAAATACCCCAAAACCCCTTACAACACTAAAAACCCTAATACCTAAAAAATACTAAAAATCAATTAAAAATCGAAAAACCATAAAAACCATTAAAAATGATAAAAACCCTTAAAACCTTAAAACCCCTAAAAACCTAACAAACCCTTTAAAACCATAAAAACTCCTAAAAACACAAAACAAACTAAAAAACATAAAAACCATGAAAACCTGAAAACCCACAAAAATCCATAAAAACCTATAAAACCCAAAAATACCCCATAAAATAATAAAACCCATAATGGAACCTAAAAATCTAAAAGACCCCAAAACCCCAAATACCCAAAAATACACTAAAACCCCAAAAATACCATAAAATCTCCAAACCCCTCATAAACTCTCAAAATATCCTAAAGCCCCCAAAAAACCAAAAAGACACTAAAACCCCTAAAAGCCTAAAATCCAATAAAACTCATTAAAATAGTCGAAGACGCTCAAAATCCACTCAAAAAAATATTAAACGACCGTAAAACCCTTAAAACCTCAAAAAACACTAAATGAACCCAAAAAACCCCAAAAAAACTAAAAACCGTAAAAAAACAATAAAAATCATAAAAATTTTAAAGGGACATAAAAGCCGTAAAAATCTAAAAAACCCTAAAAATCATAAAAGACTCTAAAATCCTAAGAATCCTAAAAAAATATAAAAACAAAAAACCATTAAAGACATTAGGACACTAAAAACCCAAAAAAACATAAGAAAATTAAAACCATAAAAATGTGAACTCCCTAAAATCTCTTAAAAATGCTAAAATCTCATAAAAATAAAATAAAACACTAGTAAAACTCTAAAAAAAACTAAAAACACTTAAACCACCAAAACCCCAAAAAACAGAAAAAATAAAAAATAGTAAAAACTCTAAAGGGCCGTAAAAATTCATAAAAACACCGAAGGACCCTAAAATCTCCAAAAGAAAAAAGTGACCCAAAACCCCAAAAGATAATAAATAAACATAAAAACCCTTAATCCATAAACCCCATAAAATCCCAAAAATATCATAAAAACTATAAACACACTATATATCCTAGAAGACCCTAAAACACCTAAAAACCCAAAAATACCCTAAAACATAAAAAAATCATAAAACCCTAAGCCCCCTAAAAACCCTAAAAGACACTAAAACCCATAAAACCCTATATTATCAAACAAAACTACTCAAATTTATAAAATAAACTAAAACCAATAAAAATTAAAATACCATAAAATTATCAAAAATCATAAAACACCAACCCCGAAGAACCCTAAACCACTCTAAAACCCCAAAAAATCTTGAAAACACAAAAATCACAAAAATACCCTTAAAATATAATAAAAATATAAAAATACTAAAAAACCTAAAAACACTAAAAAAAATAAACCCAAAAAAACTAAAAACCATAAAAAACCTAAAAACTGATAAAACACCTTAAAACAAAAAAAATCCCTTTAAGACCCTAAAGGACCCTAAAAACACCTAAAAACAATAAGGGGCCCCTAGAAACCGTAAAAAACCCTAAATGACCATGAAAATCTAAAAACCCTAAAAAACTGAAAAATTACTAAAAACCTTTAAAAACCATTAAATATCACAACCCCCCCCCCCAAATGACCCTAAAAATTTCGTCTACACTAAGAGACCCTAGATATCCTAAAAGACTCTAAAATCTCTAAAAACCAATTAAGGTCCATAAAACCCCTAAAACCCCTAATCCCCATAAAAACCATAAAAACCCAAAACCCAAAAAACTATAAACCCCATTAAACCCTAAAAGACCATAATAACACATGAAATAATAAACAACCATAAAAACCACTGAAACCCCTAAAAGTATTAAAACCCAAAAAACCAAAAAACTCACAAAAACTGGAAACCCTAAAAACCCTAAATAACATAAAAAATCCAAAAATCGTTGAAGTTCCTTAGAAATCATAAAAAAACTAAAATATCCTAAAGACTATAAAAACTCTAAATACACAAAAGAACCATAAAAACCATAAAAACCATAAAAACGAAAAGGGACCTAAAATACAAAAAACCCAAAAAAACATGAAAAAACCACTAAAAATAAACCCCTTATAGTTCCTAAAAACACCAAAAAATCCAATATGCATATAACACCCAAAAAACTAAATTTCCATAAAAACCCTAAAACCCTTATAGCACGTAGAATGATAAAACCCACTTAAAACCCTAAAACCAATGCCCTCCCCCCAAGAAAATAAAATCCAAAAAAATCTTTGACAAACAATAAAAACACTAAAAAACATAAAACCCAAAAATCCCTAAGAACAATGAAAATTGTAAAACCAAAAAAAATCCAAGAAAACCCTCAAAAACCTAAAAACACAAAAAAACCCTACAAACGATACATATGTTAAATCCACAAAAAACATAATTAGATTAACAACCCTTAAAACATAGAATCCCAGAAAAACAATAAAAAATTAAAACTATAAACCCGTGATAGCACCTAAAATCCCTAATAATACTTAAAACCCTAGAAAACATTGAAAACCCCTAAACCAATAAAAAACTATGAAAATAAAAAAACCATGAAAGCCCCTAAAATCCTCAAAGACACTATAAAAACCCTAAAATACCAATATAAAACCAAAAACACCCTAAATGTCACTATAAAAAACTTAAAAGACTTGTACAAATCCTTAAACACCCAAAAACCCCTAAAAAGAAAATAAACCCCATAAAAAGAATAAAAAACCCAAAACCACCTATAAATCCCTAAAAAACCGTAAAACCCATAAAACCACTGAAAAATCCTTAAAAACCATAATTAATCTAATAAATAAAAAACAACATAAAGCCTAGTAAACCAAAAAACAAAAAAAACTAAAAAACATTAAAACCCCTCAAATATGTATAAATTACTAAAAACCCTCAAAAACATAAAACCCAAAAAAATATAAAAACAATTAAACACTAAAAACCACAACAAAACCATAAAAATCCATAAAAACATTTAAAAAACACTCAAACCATTTAAAATACCTAAAAACACTAAATACCTGAAAACCTTGATAAAACTATAAAAATCCAAAAAAAACCTTAAAAGCACTCAAAATATTAAAAACCCGAAAACCCAAAAAACTGAAAAACCCAAAAAACCCAAAACTATAAAAAAACCTAAACCCCTAGAAAACCATAAACACCCAAAAAACCCAAAATTTATAAAAAAACAATAAACTCATAGGAAAAATCCTCAAAACCCTGAAGACCATGATACCCCTAAAACCCCATATATATTTTAAAATCCATAAACTTTGAAAACCGTAAAACCCTAAAAACATAAACTCCTAAGAAACTAAAAAGCCCAAAAAACCATAAAAATATAAAACCTGTCAAACCACTGGACACCTTTGAAACCAAAATAACCAAAATATCCTAAAATCCATAAAGACATTAATAACCACTAAAAATAATAAAAACACACTAAAACCCCATGATAACCATATGAAACCCCTAAAAACCATAATACCCATAAAAAATCTTAAACCCTAAAACTTCTAAACCATACACCCTAAACCCTATACCCTAAAACATAAACACTAAAACCTACATTGTAAACCCTATACCTTACAGCCTAAACTCTAAAACCTAAACACTACACCAAACACCAAACACACTAAACCCAACACCGTATAACAAAATCCTTAAACCCTATACCCTATACCCTATTCACTACACCTAAAACCATAAACCCTACACCCTAAAACTTTTACTCTACACCAGAAACCATAAAACCTGCAATCAAAACCCTATACCATACACAAAAAACCTTATCATCTACCCCCTAAACCGTATACCCTACACAAAAAACCTAAAACACAACACCCCGAACCCTATACACTAAACAATAAACCATAAGAACATCACCCTACACCATACACCCTACTCCTAAAACCCTAAACAACACACCTTAAACCACATACCCTCTACCCTAAGCATTTTACCCTGCACCCTTAACATCTCACTATAAACCAAATAACCTACACTCTATACACTAAACCCTACACCATAAAATCTAAACCCAACAACTAAGAACCTTCACCATAAACCATATACTCTACACGCTAAACCCAATCCCATATAGCCGAAGCCCTGAACCATACTCCTTAATCCTTAAACTATACACCCTAAACTATATACCCTTTACAATAAACCCTAAATCATCTATCCAACACCATAAACCCTATAACATACAACCTAAACCCTATACCACATACCCTATTCCCCATAATGTACACCCAAAACTATTGACCCTAAACCCTTAAAAAATTCTTAAAAATTTTAAAAATCCAAAAAAAACATATAAAATTATGAAAACCTAAAACTCCATAAAAACCCAAACAATCATTAAAATCCATAAAAACATAAAACCCCAAAACACTAATAAACCATAAAAATCTAATATATCAAAAGAAACACTAAAAGCACTAAAAGGATATAAACCCCATAAAAACCTAAAAAACTATACAACCCAAAAAACCTTAAAGAATTATAACAAACTTTAAAACCCTAAAAACTCAAAAACCCAAAAAACCATTAAAAACACAAAAAATACTAGGAAAACCATCCAAAACCCTAAAATACCTAAAAAATAAAAAACTTTAAAAACCATAAAAAACACTTTAAAATCCAATGGATCCTTAGAAACCTAAGAAACCATAAATAAACTAATTAAAATATAAAAAAACCAAAAACCCATTAAAAATATTAAAAAACCTAAAGATGATAAAAAAGATCTTATAATCCTAAAAACCCCTAAAAATCCACAAAACCCTAAAAACCCAAAAACACTGTAAAAACCCTAAATCCTTGAAACACTAAAAACCCTAAATCTCTTAACTCTAAAAAACCTAAAAAACCCCTAAAACACCTAATACCCTCAAAAACATAAAAATAAGAACAAACACAAAAAACTCGAAAAAAGCTAAACCATATAAAAATCCTAAAACCTTATAAAACCATAAAAGACCCTTAGAAAAACCCTAAACTTACATATAAAACATTAAACCTAAAAAATATCCCAAAAATCCTATACAACCAAAAAACACAAAAAACTATAAAAACCCATAAAATCCCCGAAATCCCCTAAAAACCCTCAAATACCCTAAAGCCCCTAAAAGACACAACAATCCCTAAAAAGTACCCTAAAACAATAAATGACCCTAAAAACCCAATAAATCAAAAATTATGATAAAAACCCACAATCCACTAAATGAGCCTAAAAACCTAAAACCCTAAAAGAGACTAAAAACCATAAAACCCTAAAAAGAAAATTAAACCCCTAAAAACTATAAAAAAACATAAAAATTAAAACTTGTAAATCCCCCTAAAACCCTAAGTGACCCTAGAAAACGCTAAAGAACACTACACCCCTAAAAACTCTAAAAGAAACTAAACACTTAGAACCACTAAAAACCCAAAAACCCGTAAATTAACCTAAAAACAGAAAAAATTAAAGGGCCCGAGAAATGGTAAATATCTCAAAAACCACTAAAAACCTAAAAGTCCCCAAATCCCCTTAAAACACTAAAAACCCTAAAACCCCATAAAATACATAAATCACATAATAATCTAAAAACCATAAATACCATTAAAAATGACAAAACCACATAAAACCATAAAACCCCTAAAACACAAAAAACCTTTAAAACCATAAAAACTCAGGAAAAACAAAACAAACTAAAAAACATAAAAACCATAAAAACCTGAAAACCCACAGAAATTCATAAAACCCAAAATAACCCAAAAATAACCCATAAAACAATAAAACCCATAAAGGAACCATAAAATCCTAAAAGACCCCAAAACCCCAAATACCCAAAAAAAATCCTAATACCCCAAAAATACCGTAAAAACTCTAAACCCCTCATAAACCCTCAAAAGATAATAATTCCCCCCAAAACCCTAAAAGACACTAAAACCCCTAAAAGCCTTAAATCCAATAAAAACCCTTAAAACCTCCAAAAACTCTAAAACAACCCAAAACACTGAAAAAACTAAAACCCACAAAAACCCATAAAAATCATAAAAATTTTAAAGGAACATAAAACCTGTAAAAATCCATAAAAACTATAAAAATCCTAAAAGACTCTAAAAACCTAAGAAACCTAAAAAACCTAGAAAAACCAAAAAACCATTAAAGACCCTATGACACTAAAAACCCAAAAAATCATAAAAAAAATTAAAACCTTAAAAATTTAAACACCATAAAATCCACTAAAAACACTAAAATCACATTAAAATAAAATAAAAAACAATTGAAACTCCAAAAAAACTAAAAACACTAAAACCCCAAAAAATAGGAAAATTGAAAAATAATAAAAACTCTAAAGGGCCATAAAAAATCCTAAAGACACCAACGGACCCTAAAATCTCAAAAAGAAAAAAGAACATCAAAAACACAGAAACCCCAAAAAACTAGAAAAAAAAATAAAAACCCTTAATCCATAAACCCCATAAAAACCCAAAAATACAATAAAAACCTGGAATACACTATATATCCTAGAAGACCCTAAAACACTTGAAGACCCAAAAAGACTATAAAACATAAAAAAAATAAACCCCTAAACCCCTTAAAAACCCTAAAAGACACTAAAAACCATAAAACCCTATATTAACAAACAAAACTCCTAAGAACTATAAAATACTCTAATACCCATAAAAATTAAAATACACAAAAATTTTCAAAAACCATTAAACCCCAATACCCCTAAAACCCTGAAGAACCATAATAAACTCTAAAACCCACAAAAAAACATAGAAAACCCTAAACTAAATAAAATCCCTTAAAAGTATAATAAAAATATAAAAATACTAAAAAACCTAAAAATAGTAAAAACATATAAACACCAAAAAAATTAAAACAATAAAAGACCTCAAAACCGATAAAACCCATTAATACCGAAAAATACCATTAAGACCCTAAAGGGCCCTAAAAACCCCTAAAAATACTAAGGGGCCCTTAGAAACCTTAAACCCCTTAAAAGACCATAAAAATCTAATAACACTAAAAAACTGAAAAATAACTAAAAACCTTTAAAAACCATTAAATACCACAATACCCCCCCTCAATGACCCAAAAAATACCTACAACACCAAGAGACACTAGATATCCTAATAGACCCTAAAACCCCTAAAAACCAATCAAGGTCCATAAAACCCCTAAAATCCCTAAACCCCATAAAAACCAAAAAACATAAAAAACCCAAAAAACAATAAACCCCATGAAACCCTAAAAGACCATAATAACACAAGAATCAATAATCATCCATAAAAACCACTAAAACTCTTAAAAGTAACAAAAACCCAAAAAACCCATAAGACTCTCAAAAACCAGAATCCCTAAAAACCCTAAATAACATAAAACCCCAAAAAACATTAGAGGTCCATATAAATCATAAATAAAATTAAAAAATCCTAAAGACTATAAAAACCCAAAAAACACTAAAAACTATAAAAACACTTATAAACCTAAATACCAAAATTGACCTGAATACCAAAAACCCAAAAAACCCCTGCAAAAACCACTAAAAATAAACACCAAATAGTTCCTAAAAACCACTAAAAATAATATATGCATTAAAATACCCAAAAAAATAAAATTCCATAAAACCCCCAAACCCCATAAAACCCTTTAAACCCTTAAAATGATAAAACCCACTTAAAACCCTAAAACCAGTGACCCCCCCTTCCAAGACCATAAAACTCCCAAAAAATATCTGAAAACCCCAAAAAACAATAAAAACCATAAAACCCAAAAAACCCAAAGAAATCTAAAAACCCTAAAACCCAAAAAATCCCTTGAAAATCATCAAAACCCATAGACCCAAAAAAACAAAAAAAAAAATAAATACCTAAAAACCCTAAAAAAACAATATGATTTACAACCCTTAAAACTTACAAACCCTGAAAAACAAAAAAACTAAAAAACTAGAAACCCCTGATTGCACCTAAAAACCCTTAATAATACTAGAAACCCTAGAAAACATTGAAAAACCCTAAAACAATAAAAAACTAAGAAAATAAAAAAATCAAGGAAGATCCTAAAACACTCAAAGACTATATAAAAACCCTAAAATGACAATATAAAAGCTAAAACACCCTTAAAGGCACTATAAAAAACTAAAAAGACCAGTAAAAATCCTTAGACACCCTAAAAACACTAGAAATAATATAAACCCCACAAAAAGAATAAAAAAACTAAAACCACCTATAAAACCCTAAAAAACATTAAAACCCTAAAAACACTAAAAATCCTTAAATACCCTAAATACTCTAATAAATAAAAAAACAATATAAAACCTAGTAAATCAAGAAACCATAAAAAACAAAAAAAACACTAAAACCCCCCAAATCAGTTAAAATCACTAAATACCCACAATAACTTAAAACCCTAAAAACTAAATACCATTAAACATTAAAAACCATAATGAATCCCTAAAAACCACTAAAACCCTTTATAAAACAGTCACACCATTTAAAATACCAAAAAACACTAAATACATGAAAACCCTCCCTTTAGAAAACACTCACACCATTTAAGGGTTTTTGGGTTTGGGTCGTTTGACCCCTCCCCTCCCTTTTCTGCCGTGTCTCTTTTTTTCATTCTAATAAATTAGGGGGGGGGGGAATAGCCCGTCCCTCGCATCTTCCATTCCCTATACACCTAAGAAACCAAAATAACCCAAAAAATCCTGAATACCATAAAGAAATTAATAACCGCTAAAATTACCGAAAACACACTAAAATCCCCTGATAACCATATGAAACACCTAAAAAACTTAAACCCCATAAATTGTATTAAAACCCTAAAACATCTAAAAAGTATAAAAACCGAATAATACAATTAAATATCCTAAAACCCATAAACCCTAACCCTCAAACTACTCTTTAAACCCTAAACCCTACACAATAAACCATAAATCCTACATTGTAAACCCTAATCCATTCAAACTATACCATATACCATGTACCCTAAACCCTAAACACTGCAGCCTCAACCCTATACCTTACACCGTAAACAATGAAATTTATAACCTATACCATTAACCATACACCATACTGTCAAAACCCAAAACACTACACCCTAAACCTTTAAACGTTCACCCTATACCCTATACCATCTAACATAAACCCTAAACCGTACACCCTAAACCCTATACCCTAAAACATAAACCCTAAAACATACATTCTAAAACCTATACCCTACACCCTAAACTCTAAAACCTATACCCTACACCATACACCATACACCTTAAAGCCTACACTGTACAACCAAATCCCAAAACCTTATACGCTAAACCGTATTCACTACACCCAAAACCATAAACCCTACACCCAAAAACATTTACTCTACATCAGAAACTCTAAACCCTATAATCGAAACCCTATACCATACACCAAAAACCTTATAGTGAACCCCCAAAACCATATACCCTACACTAAAAACCTAAAACCCTACACCCAAAACCATGTACACAACACACTAAACCATAAGAACAACACCCTACACTATATACCCTACTCCTTAAACCCTAAACCGTACACCTTAAACCATATACCCTCTACCCGAAGCATTTTACCATGCACCATAAACCCTGCACTATTAACCCAACACCCTGCACTCTAAACAATAAAACCTACACCCTAAAACATATACATTACACCTAATACCCTACAACATTAACCATATTCTCTACACTCTAAACCCAACACCGTATTGTCGAACCCCTTAACCATTCTCCTTAAACCTTAAACCATACACCCTAAACCATATACCCTTTACAATAAACCCTAAACCTTCTATTATATACAATGAACCCTAAATACTACACCATAAACCCTATACAATACACCCTAAACCCTATACCACGAACCCTAAGCCCCATATTGTACACCCAAAACTACAGACTCTAAACCCTTAAAAAACTCTTAAAAATTTAAAAAAACCAAAAAAAACATATAAAATTATGAAAACCTAAAACTCCCTAAATACCCAAACAATCATTAAAATACCAAAAAACATAAAACCCCAAAACACGAATAAACCATAAAAATCTTATATCCCAAAAGAAACACTAAAACCCTAAAAAGATCTAAAACCTCTAAACCCCTAAAAAAACTATACAACCCAAAATACCCTAACTAATTATAACAACATTTAAGACCATAAAAACCAAAAAACCAAAAAACCAAAAAACCCTTAAAAACACTAAAAATACTATGAAAACCATCAAAAACACTAAAATACCTAAAAAATAGAAAAATATAAAAACTATAAAAACCCCTTTGAAATCCAATGGGTCCTAAAAAACATAAGAACCCCTTAAAATTATATTTAAAATCTAAAAAAACCAAAAACCTCTTAAGACATTTGAAAATCTAAAAATGATAAATAAGATCTTATAATATAAAAAACTCCCAAAACCCCCAAATCCTTAAAAACACTAAAAACCCAAGAACAACCTAAAAATAAAAATCCCTAAAACACTAAAAACTGTAAATTCCCTAAAATAAACTATAAAAGAAAAAAATAATAAACCTCTAAAACCCCAAATACCTTGAAAACCCTAAAAAGCATAAGAATCACTAAAAAACTAAAACAGCTATTCCGTCTAAAAACCCTAAAATACCCTTAGAAAAACCCTAAACTTCCATATAAACCCTAGAAATCCAAAAAGAACCTAAAAACCCTAATCACCCAAAAAACACTAAAAACTATAAAAACCCATAAAATCCCTGAAATCCCAGAAAACCCTAAAATACCGTAAAGCCCTCGAAAGACACAGAAATCCATAAAAAGGACCCTAAAAACTAAATGACCCTAAAACCCCAAAAATCCCTAAATGAGGTTAAAACACACAAACCAATAAATGAACCTAAAAAAACTAAAACCCTAAAAAACAACTAAAACCCAGAATACTATAAAAATTCTTAAAAACATTAAAACCTGTAAATACCCCTAAAACCCTAAGTGACCCTAGAATACCCTAAAGAACCCTAAACCCTGAAAAAACACGAAAAGACCCTAAAACACAAAGAACCAATAAAAACCATAAAAAATGTAAATGGACCTAAATACATAAAGAAATTAAAGGACCCAAGAAATGGTAAAAATCCCTAAAAACACTAAAAACCTAAAAGACCCCAAACCCCCTTAAAAACTAAAAACCCTAAAACCCCAAAAATACTTAAAATCACTTAAAAATCTAAAAACCATAAAACCATTAAAAATGATATAAACCCTTAAAACCATAAAATACCTAAACCCAAAAAAAACTTTTAAATCCATAAAAACTCCTAAAAAACAAACTAAAAACATAAAAACATGAAATCCCAAAAAATCCATAAAACCCTAAACACTGCTAAAATACCACATAAAAAATAGAACACATAATGAAACAGAAAATCCCTAAAGGACCCCAAAACCAAAAATACCCAAAAAACCCCTAAAACCCCAAAAATACCATAAAAACTCTAAACCCCTATTAAACCTTCAAAAGATCCTAAAGCCCCAAAAAAACCCTAGTAGACACTAAAACCCCAAAAAGCCTTAAGTCCAATTAAACTCTTTAAAAACACTCAAAGACAATCAAACACCCCCCCCAAATAATAAACGACCCTACAAACCCTTAAAACCTCCAGAAACTCTAAAAGAACCCACAACACCCAAAAAAACTAAAAATCATAAAAACCCCTAAAAATCATAAACTTTTAAAAGAGCATAAAACCCATAAAAATCCAAAAAACCCTAAAAATCCTAAAAGTCTCTAAAAACCTAAGAAAACTAAAAAACCTAGATAAACCCAAAAACCATTAAAGACCCTATTACTATAAAAACACAAAAAATCATAAAAGAATTAAAACACTTCGTATACTCTAAAAAAACTAAAAACACTAAAACCCAATAAAATCATAAAAATAGAAAAAATGAAACGTAATTAAAACTCTAAAGGGCCATAAAATTTACTAAACACACCCAAGGACCCTAAAATCTCAAAAAGATAAAAGAGACACTAAAAACCCTGAAACCCCAAAAGACTATAATGAATCATAAAAACCCTTAATCCATAAACCCCACAAAAACAAAAAAATACAATGAAAACCTGAAACATCCTATATATCCTAGAATACCCTAAAACCCCTAAAGACCCTAAAATACCCTAAAACATAAAAAAAATAAAACCCTAAACCCACTAAAAACCCAAAAAAGTCACTAAAAACCATAAAACCCTAAATTAACCAACAAAACTCACAAAAAACTATAAAAGACACTAAAACCCATAAAAATTAAAATACCCAAAAATTTTCAAAACCCTTAAAAACCCAATACCCCTAAAACCTCGAAGAACCCTAACAACTCTAAACCCCCAAAAAAATCTTGAAAACCCTAGAATACCTAAAATATCCTAAAACTTCAATAAAAATATTAAAAAACTACAAAACCTAAAAACACTAAAAATCCTATAATCTCAATAAACCTAAAACCATAAAAAAACCAAAAAACAGATAAACCCCCTTAAAACCACAAAATACCTTAGAGACCCTAAAGGAACCTCAGGAGAAAGGATGGCGACACACTCTCCAGGTTCTCTCTCTCGACTGACACTTCTTCCCCTAGTATTGTCTAGGGTTTCTGGCATTGGTCTTCCTCGGCGGTGGTGTTCTCTGGGCGTGCTTTTTGGATCCAAGGCGATGATGGCTTCCTGTCTTCAGCAGCTTCTTTTTCCTCAACCCGTGATCTGGATTTTAGTTTCAGAAATATTTTTTTGTGGGTGTGATTGGATTTCATCAGGCTTGGTGCTTGTGCGGTTTCCTCTGGTCTATGATCGATCGGATCAGGTCTGTGGAGATGTTGTTGACTCCATGGCGGTCATGACCCTTGTTGGGAATCCGCTGTGGTTTGGGGTCGACTTTGCAGATCTGAGTTTACCCTGGGTAGTCCGGTGTCAGGTGCCTCTACGACGATGCGGTCTTGGCGAGGAAGAGCTTTTGAGTTTGGTTTGGCTGTGTTTTACGCAGAGGATGCAGTCTGGGACTTGGGTTGTTGATGGTTTCTTGTTGGAGCGATGCGTTAATGGCCTGAGGTTTGGTGCATTTCGATGGATCTTCTGGATTTATGATGGTTTATGGCGCTTGGAGCTGGATGCTGCGGGGGCTCCCAGTTCTTCATCGAGGTTGCAGGAGGCACCTCTAAAGCAGTGGAAGGGAACACACTGGCGATGTGGGCTCTGGTCGGTCAACTCTCCAATTTTTTTTCCTCGGTTCTTCTTTGTGGATTCCTCATTGATGCTACATCAAATCTGGTATGTCTCCTCTTCTTTGGTGTTGTTTCTGTGAATTTTCTCCGGTTTTGGTGTGCCTTTGTATTGTGGAATTTTTGTCCGTGGGTTCACTCTACTGTTTTGGATCGCTTTTCTGGTGGCTTGGTTTGTTGGTTGCGTTATGGTTATGGTTCCGAATGAGCTGTTCGTCGAGCTGGTGTGGTGGATGTTGGTAACGCTTTCTGGAATTGGGGTTGCTGGATGCTTGATGCGGCTTGGATGAGAGTGGAATGGTTGGGAGTTTTTGATTTCTGTGATGAAAATGTTGGTTGCTGGATTGGCTGTGATGCTGGATGTGGCTGGATGTTCGGCTATGAATTACTGGTAGGGATGGCTTGCTGTGGCTGGTTTGGTAGTGAGCTTCTACAAGTGCTGGCTGTTGGTATGGAAGAAGAGTTACTGGGTTCTGGAGGCTTGGTGTTATGGGATGCTTTCTCTGTTTGGCTGGGTGATGCTTGTTTTGTTTGGCTGGGTGATGCTATTGGTGATGCAATGGTGGGAAGGTGATGGATGCTGGTACATGTGAGTTTGGAAGCTGGATTTCTCTTGGAAGTGGGATGGTGGTAGCTGGATGCTGCTGGATGATGGTGATGGTTTCTGCTTGTACCTGGGTGTTCTTGTTGGGTTTTTTAAATTTTTTTTATTTATATTTTTTTGTTGCGTGAGTTGTAAGGGGTTTTTGGGTGTGGGTCGTTTGACCACTCCCCTCCCTTGTCTGCTGTGTCTCTATTTTTCTTTCTAATAAATATGGGGGGGGGGGGGGTCAGGAATAGCCTGACCCTCACACCTTCCTTGCCCTAAAGGACCCTAAAAACCCATGAAAACCCGAAGGGGCCCCTAGAAACCTTAAAACCCCATAACAGATGATAAAAATCGAAAACACTAAAAAACTAAAAAATAACTAAAAACCATTAAATATCACAATACCGCCCATAAATGACCCTAAAAATACCTACAAAACTAAGAGACCCTAGATATCCAAAAAGACCTTAAAATCCCTAAAATCCAATTAAGGTCCGTGAAACCCATAAAAACCCTAACCCTTTAAAAACCATAAAAACCCCAAAACCCAAAAAATATAAACCCCATGAAACCCTAAAATTCCTTAAAAACACAAGAAACACTAAAATACCATAAGAAACAAATAAAACCCTAAAAGTACCTAATACCACAAAAACCATAAAACTCTCAAAATCTAGAAACCCTAAAAAAACTAAATAACATAAAAAACCCCAAAACCATTGAAGGTCCTTAGAAATGATAAAAAAACTAAAATATCCTAAAGACTATAAAAACCATAAAAACAATAAAGAAACATAAAAACCCTTAAGACCCTAAAAAATAAAAAATGACCTAAAATCCCAAAAATCCAAAACCCCCCTGCAAAAACTAGAAAAAATAAACACTTTATAGTGCTTAAAACACCCAAAAAACTAAAACTCCATAAAAACCCTAAAACCCTTAAAACCCTTAAAATGATAAAACCCCCTTAAACCCCTAAATCCTATGAACCCCCCCCCCAAGAACATAAAACCCAAAAAAAATATTTGAAAAACACTAAAAACACTAAAAACCCTAAAACCCAAAAAACCCTTAAAACCATAAATGCCTAAAAACACCAAAAAAACATAATATGATTAACAACTCTTAAAATGTACAAACCCATAAAAAAACTGAAAAACAAGAAACCCATTATAGAACCTAAAAAACCCCTAATAATACTTGAAACCCTAGAAAACATTGAAAACTCCTAAAACAATAAAAAATGCTAAGAAAATAAAAAAACCATGAAAGACCATAAAACCCTCAAAGACTCTATAAAAACCCTAAAATGGCCTTATAAATCCTAAAATCCACAAAGACATTGAAAACCACTAAAAATAATAAAAACACACTAAAACACCATGATAACCAAATGAAACCCCTAAATACCTTAATACCCATAAAAAATCATAAACCCTAAAACTTCTAAACCATACACACTATACCCTATACCCTAAAACATAAACACTAAATCCTATATTGTAAACCCTATACCTTACACCCTAAACTCTAAAACCTAAACCCTACACCAAACACCAAACACCAAACACAGTAAACCCAACACCGTACAACAAAATCCTTAAACCCTATACCCTAAACCCTATTCACTACACCTAAAACCTAAACCCTACACCCTAAAACTTTTACTCTACACCAGAAACCCTAAACCCTGCAATCAAAACCCTATAACATACACCAAAAACCCTTATAATCTACCCCCTAAACCATATACCCTACACAAAAAACCTAAAACACAACACCCCAAACCCTATACACTACACAATAAACCATAAGAACATCACCCTACACCATATACCCTACTCCTAAAACCCTAAACAACACACCTTAAACCATATACCCTCTACCCTAATCATTTTACCCTGCACCCTTAACCCCTCACTATAAACCAAATACCCTAAACTCTATACACTAAACCCTACAACAAAGAACCTTCACCATAAACCATATAGTCTACATGCTAAACCCAATACCGTATAGCCGAAGCCCTGAACCATACTCCTTAAACCTTAAACAATACACCGTAAACCATATACCCTTTACCATAAACCCTAAATCATCTATCCAACACCATAAACCCTATAACATACAACCTAAACCCTATACCACGTACCCTATACCCCATAATGTACACCCAAAACTATTGACCCTAAACACTTAAGAAAGTCTTAAAAATTTAAAAAATCCAAAAAAACATATAAAATTATGAAAACCTAAAACTCCATAAAAACCCAAACAATCATTAAAATCCATAAGAACATAAAACCCCAAAACACTAATAAACCATAAAAATCTAATATATCAAAAGAAACACTAAAAAAACTAAAATGATCTAAAAACCATAAAAACCTAAAAAACTATACAACCCAAAAAACCCTAAATAATTATAACAAACATTAAAACCCTAAAAACTCAAAAACACAAAAAACCATTAAAAACACAAACAATACTAGGAAAACCATCCAAAACCCTAAAATACCTAAAAAATAGGAAACTTTAAAAACCATAAAAACACTTTAAAATACAATGGATCCTCAGAAACCTATGAAACCATAAAAAACTAATTAAAATATATAAAAACCAAAATCCCATTAAAAATATTAAAAAACCTAAAGATGATAAAAAAGATCTTATAATCCTAAAAATCCCTAAAAATCCACAAAACCCTAAAAACCCAAAAACACTGTAAAAACCCTAAATCCTTGAAACACTAAAAACCCTAAATCTCTTAACACTAAAAAACCTAAAAAAAACCCCTAAAACACCTAATACCCTCAAAAACAGAAAAATAAGAACAAACACTAAAAA
This sequence comes from Viscum album, assembly GCA_963277665.1. Taxonomy (NCBI): domain Eukaryota; kingdom Viridiplantae; phylum Streptophyta; class Magnoliopsida; order Santalales; family Viscaceae; genus Viscum; species Viscum album. The sequence continues at coordinate 871,333,050 of OY728152.1, read as the reverse complement.
CTCGAAAAATGCTAATCCATCTAAAAACCCTAAAACCCTATAAAACCATAAAAGGCCCTTAGAAAACCCCTAAACTTCCATATAAACCATTAAACCTAAAAAAGATCCTAAAAAACCTAAACACCCAAAAAACACAAAAACTATAAAAACCCATAAAATCCCCGAAATCCCCTAAAAACCCTCAAATAACCCAAAGCCCCTAAAAGACACAACAATCCATACAAAGTACCATAAAACAATAAATGACCCTAAAAACCCAATAAATCAAAAATTATGTTAAAAACCCACAAACCACTAAATGAGCCGAAAAAACCTAAAACCCTAAAAGAGAATAAAAACCAAATTACCCTAAAATGAAAATTAAACCCCTAAAAACTATAAAAACAAATAAAAAATTAAAACTTGTAAATCCCCCTAAAACCCTAAGTGACCCTAGAAAACCCTAATGAACACTAAACCCCTAAAATATCTAAAAGAACCTAAACACATAGAACCAGTAAAAACCCGAAAACCCGTAAATGAACCTAAAAATAGAAAAAATTAAAAGGCCCGAGAAATGGTAAATATCTCAAAAACCACTAAAAACCTAAAAGACCCCAAATCCCCTTATAACACTAAAAACCCTAAAACCCCAAAAAATACTTAAATCAAATAATAATCTAAAAACCATAAATACCATTAAAAATGACAAAACCACAAAAAACCATAAAACCCCTAAAACACTAAAAAACCTTTAAAACCATAAAAACTCATGAAAAACAAAACAAACTAAAAAACATAAAAACTATAAAAACATGAAAACCCACAGAAATCCATAAAACCCAAAATAACCCTAAAATTCCCCATAAAACAATAAACCCCATAAAGGAACCTTAAAATCCTAAAAGACCCCAAAACCCCAAATTCCCCAAAAAATCCTAAAACCCCAAAAATACCGTAAAAACTCTAAACCCCTCATAAACCCTCAAAAGATAATAATGCCCCCCAAAACCCTAAAAGACACTAAACCCCTAAAAGCCTTAAATCTAATAAAAATCCTTAAAACACTCAAAGACAATCAAACTTCACCCCAAAAAATACTAGACGACCCTAAAACCCTTAAAACCTCCAAAAACACTGAAACAACCCAAAACACCTAAAAAACTAAAACCCACAAAAACCCATAAAAATCATAAAAATTTTAAAGGAACATAAAACCTGTAAAAATCCATAAAAACCATAAAAATCCTAAAAGACTCTAAAAACCTAAGAAACCTAAAAAACCTAGAAAACCCATTAAAGACCCTATGACAATAAAAACCCAAAAAATCATAAAAAAAATAAAAACCATAAAATTTTAAACACCATAAAATCCCCTAAAAACACTAAAATCACATAAAAATAAATAAAAAACTACTGAAACTCCAAAAAAACTAAAAACACTAAAACCCCAAAAAATAGGATAAATAAAAAATAATAAAAACTCTAAAGGGCCATAAAAATTCCTAAAGACACCAACGGACCCTAAAATCTCAAAAAGAAAAAAGAACATCAAAAAAACTGAAATCCCAAAAAACTATAAATAAACATAAAAACCCTTAATCCATAAACCCCATAAAATCCAAAAACTACAATAAAAACCTGGAATACACTATATATCCTAGAAGACCCTAAAACACCTGAAGACCCAAAAAGACCATAAAACACAAAAAAAAATAAACCCCTTAAAACCCCTAAAACACACTAAAAACCATAAAACCCTATATTAACAAACAAAACTCCTAAAAACTATAAAATACCCTAATAGCCATAAAAATTAAAATACTCTAAAATTGTCAAAAACATTAAAACCCCAATACACCTAAAACCCCGAAGAACCATAATAAACTCTAAAACCCACAAAAAATATTTGAAAACCCTAAACTAAATACAATCCCTTAAAAGTATAATAAAAATATAAAACTACTAAAAAACCTAAAAACAGTAAAAACATATAAACACCAAAAAAATAAAACAATAAAAGACCTAAAAACCGATAAAACCCATGAAAACCAAAAAATATCATTAAGACCCTAAAGGACCCTAAAAACACCTAAAAACACTAAGGGGCCCCTAGAAACCTTAAACCCCTTAAAAGACCATAAAAATCTAATAACACTAAAAAACTGAAAAATAACTAAAAACCTTTAAAAACTATTAAATACCACAATACCCCCCCCTAAATGACCCAAAAAATACCTACAACACCAAGAGGCCCTTGATATCCTAAAAGACCCTAAAATCCCTAAAAATCAATCAAGGTCCATAAAACCCCTAAAATCCCTAAACACCATAAAAACCATAAAAACCCAAAAAACCCAAAAAAACAATAATCCCCATGAAACCCTAAAAGACCATAATAACACAAGAAACACTAATCAGCCATAAAAAACCACTAAAACTCATAGAAGTAACAAAAACCCAAAAAACCCATAAGACTCTCAAAAACCAGAAACCCTAAAAACCCTAAATAACATAAAACCCCAAAAAATGTTGGAGGTCCATAGAAATCATAAAAAAATTAAAATATCCTAAAGACTATAAAAACCCAAAAAACACTAAAAACTATAAGAACCCTTATAAACCTAAATACCAAAATTGACCTGAATACCAAAAACCCAAAAAACCCCTGCAAAAACCACTAAAATAAATGCAAAATAGTTCCTAAAAACCAGTAAAAATCATATATGCATTAAAATACCCAAAAAACTAAAACTCCATAAAACCCCAAAACCCCATAAAACCCTTTAAACACTTAAAATGCTAAAACCCACTTAAACCCTAAAACCAGTGACCCCCCCATCCAAGAACATAAAACTCCCAAAAAATATCTGAAAACACCAAAAAACACTAAAAACCATAAAACCCAAAAAAACCCTAAGAAAACTAAAAACCCTAAAACCCGAAAAATCCCTTGAAAATAATCACAACCCTAAAACCCAAAAAAACACAAAAACAATAAATAAATAAAAACCCTAAAAAAACACAATATGATTTACAACCCTTAAAAGTTATAAACCCTAAAAAACAAAAAAACAAAAAAACTATAAACCCCTGATAGCACCTAAAAACCCTTAATAATACTAGAAACACTAGAAAACATTGAAAACCCCTAAAACAATAAAAAAAAATAAGAAAATAAAAAAACCAAGAAAGATCCTAAAACACTCAAAGACTATATAAAAACCCTAAAATGACAATATAAAAGCTAAAACACCCTTATAGGCACTATAAAAAACCAAAAAGACCTGTAAAAATCCTTAGACACCCTAAAAACACTAAAAAGCATATAAACCCCACAAAAAGAATAAAAAACCAAAACCACCTATAAAACCCTAAAAAACATTAAAAAACTTAAAAACACTAAAAATCCTTAAATACCCTAAATACTCTAATAAATAAAAAAACAATATAAAACCTAGTAAAGCAAGAAACCATAAAAAACAAAAAAACACTAAAACCCCCCTAATCAGTTAAAATCACTAAATACCCACAATAACTTAAAACCCTATAAATCTAAATACCATTAAACATTAAAAACCATAACGAATCCCTAAAATCCACTAAAACCCTTTAGAAAACACCCACACCATTTAAAATACCAAAAAACACTAAATACATGAAAACCCTCCCCTTAAGAAAACACTCACACCATTTAAGGGTTTTTGGGTGTGGGTCGTTTGACCCCTCCCCTCCCTTGTCTGCCATGTCTCTTTTTTCTTTCTAATAAATTAGGGGGGAATAGCCCGACCCTCACATCTTATATTCCCTAGACACCTAAAAAACCAAAATAACCCAAAAAATCCTAAATACCATAAAGACATTATTAACCGCTAAAAATACCGAAAACACACTAAAATCCCATGATAACCATATGAAACATCTAAAAACCTTAAACCCCATAAAATCTATTAAAACCCTAAAACATCTAAAAAGTATAAAAACCCAATAATACAATTAAATATCCTAAAACCCATAAACCCTAACCCTAAAACTACTCTTTAAACCCTAAACCCTACACAATAAACCATAAACCCTACATTGTAAACCCTAATCCATTCAAACTAAACCATATAGCATGTACCCTAAACCCTAACACAGCACCCTAAACCCTATACCTTACACCCTAAACAATGACCTTTATAACCTATACCATTAACCATGAACCGTACTGTCAAAACCCAAAACACTTCACCCTAAACCTTTAACCGTTCACCCTATACCCTATACCCTCTAACATAAACCCTAAACCATACACCCTAAACCCTATACCCTAAAACATAAACCCTAAAACATACATTATAAACCCTATACCCTACACCCTAAACTCTAAAACCTTTAACCTACACCCTACACCATACACCATAAACCATACACCGTATCACCAAATCCCAAAACCTTATACGCTAAACCGTATTCACTACACCCAAACCCATAAACCCTACACCCAAAAACATTTACTCTACATTAAAACCCTAAACCCTATAATCAAAACCCTATACCATACACCAAAAAAATTATACTCTACCCCCAAAACCATATACCCTACACAAAAAACCTAAAACCCTACACCCTAAACCATGTACACAACACACTAAACCATAAGAACAACACCCTACAAAATATACCCTACTCCTTAAACCCTAAACTGTACACCTTAAACCATATACCCTCTACCCGAAGCATTTTACCCTGCACCATAAACCCCGCACTATTAACCCAACACCCTGCACACTAAACACTAAACCCTACACCCTAAAACTTATACGTTACAACTAATACCCTACAACATTAACCATATTCTCTACACTCTAAACCCAACACCGTATTGTCGAACCCCTGAACCATTCACCTTAAACCTTAAACCATACACCCTAAACCATATACCATTTACCATAAACCCTAAACCTTCTATTATATACAGTAAACCCTAAATACTACACCATAAACCCTATACAATACACCCTAAACCCTATACCACGAACCCTAAGCCCCATACTGTACACATAAAACTATAGACCCTAAACCCTTAAAAAAATCTTAAAAATTTAAAAAAACCAAAAAAACATATAAAATTATGAAAACCTAAAACTCCCTAAATACCCAAACAATCATTAAAATACCTAAAAACATAAAACCCCCAAACACGAATAAACCATAAAAATCTTATATCCCAAAAGAAACACTAAAACCCTAAAAGGATCTAAAACCTCTAAACCCCTAAAAAAACTATACAACCCAAAATACCCTAAATAATTATAACAACCTTTAAGACCATAAAAACCAAAAAAACCCTTAAAACACTATAAATACTAGGAAAACCATCAAAAACAATAAAATACATAAAAAATAGAAAAATGTAAAAACTATAAAAACCCCTTTGAAATCCAATGGTTCCTCAAAAACGTAAGAAACCCTTAAAATTATATTTAAAATCTAAAAAAAACCAAAAACCCCTTAAGACATTAGAAAATCTAAAAATGATAAATAAGATCTTATAATATAAAAAACTATTAGAAACCGACAAATCCTTAAAATCACTAAAAACCCAAGAACAACCTAAAAATCAAAATCCCTAAAACACTAAAAACCCTAAATCCCCAAAAATAAACTAAAAAAGAAAAAAAATACTAAACCTCTAAAACCCTTAATACCTTGAAAAATCTAAAAAGCATAAGAATCACTAAAAACACTAAAAAGCTATTCCCTCTAAAAACCCTAAAATACCCTTAGAAAAACCCTAAACTTCCATATAAACCCTAAAAATCCAAAAAGAACCTAAAAACCCTAAACACTCAAAAAAACTAAAAACTATAAAACCCCATAAAATCCATGAAATCCCATAAAAACCCTAAATTACTCTCAAGCCCCCGAAAGACACAGAAATCCATAAAAAGGACCCTAAAAACTAAATGACCCTAAAACCCCAAAAATCCCTAAATGAGGTTAAAACACACAAACCACAAAATGAACCTAAAAAACCTAAAACACTAAAAAACAACTAAAACCCAAAAGACTATAAAAATTCTTAAAAACATTAAAACCTGTAAATACCCCTAAAACCCTAAGTGACCCTAGAATACCCTAAAGAACCCTATACCCCGAAAAAACTCCAAAAGACCCTAAAACACAAATAACCAATAAAAACCATAAAAACCCAAAATGGACCAAAAAACATAAAGAAATTAAAGGACCCAAGAAATGGTAAAAATCCCTAAAAACACTAAAAACCTAAAAGACCCCAAACCCCCTTAAAAACTAAAAACCCTGAAACCCCAAAAATACTTAAAATCACTTAAAAATATAAAAACCATAAAACCATTAAAAATTATATAAACCCTTAAAACCATAAAATCCCTAAAACCCAAAAATACTTTTAAATACATAAAAACTCCTAAAAAAACAAACTAAAAAACATAAAAACTTGAAATCCCAAAAAATCCATAAAACCCTAAACACCGCTAAAATACCACATAAAAAATACAACACATAATGAAACAGAAAATCCCTAAAGGACACCAAAAAAACAAATACCAAAAAAAACCCCTAAAACCCCAAAAATACCATAAAAACTCTAATCCCCTATTAAACCTTCAAAAGATCCTAAAGCCCCCAAAAGCCCTAAAAGACATTAAAACCCCTAAAAGCCTTAAGTCCAATTAAAATCTTGAAAAACACTCAAAGACAATCAAACACCACCCCCCAAATACTAAACGACCCTAAAACCCTTAAAACCTCCAGAAACTCTAAAAGAACCCACAACACCCAAAAAAACTAAAAATCATAAAAACCCCTAAAAATCATAAACTTTTAAAAGAACATAAAACCCATAAAAATCCAAAAAACCCTAAAAATCCTAAAAGTCTCTAAAAACCTAAGAAAACTAAAAAAACTAGATAAACCCAAAAACCATTAAAGACCCTATGACTATAAAAACACAAAAAATCATAAAAAAATTAAAACACTTCTTAAACTCTAAAAAAACTAAAAACACTAAAACCCACAAAAATCATAAAAACTAAAAAAATGAAAAGTAATTAAAACTCTAAAGGGCCATAAAATTTCCTAAACACACCCAAAGACCCTAAAATCTCAAAAAGATAAAAGAGACACTAAGTACCCTGAAACCCCAAAAGACTATAATGAATCATAAAAACCCTTAATCCATAAACCCCACAAAAACACAAAAATACAATAAAAACCTGAAACATCCTATATATCCTAGAATACCCTAAAACACCTAAAGACCCCAAAATACCCTAAAATATAAAAAACATAAAACCCTAAACCCACTAAAAACCAAAAAAGTCACTAAAAACCATAAAACTTTAAATTAACAACAAAACTCCTAAAAACTATAAAAGACACTAAAACCCATAAAAATTAAAATACCCAAACATTTTAAAAACCCTAAAAACCCCAATACCCTAAAAACCCCAAAGAACCCTAAAAATATCTAAAACCCCAAAACAAATCTTGAAAATCCTAGAATACCTAAAATCTCCTAAAACTTCAATAAAAATATTAAAAAACTACAAAAAATAAAAACACCAAAAAACATATAATCTCAAAAAAACTAAAACCGTAAAAAACATAAAAACAGATAAAACCCCTTAAAACCACAAAATACTTTACAGACCCTAAAGGACCCTGAGGAGAAAGGATGGTGGCGCACTATCCAGGTTCTCTCTCTCGCCCGACGCTTCTTCCCCTGGGTTTTTCTAGGGTTTCTGGCATTGGTCTTCCTCAGCGGCGGTGTTCTCTGGGAGCATTTTTCGGATCCAAGGCGACGGTGGCTTCCTGTCTTCAGCAGCTTCTTTTTCCTCAACCCGTGATCTAGATTTTATTTTCAGAAAGATTTTTTTGTGGGTGAGCTTGGATTTCATCGGGCTTGGTGCTTGTGCGGTTTCCTCTGGTCCATGATCGATCGGATCTGGTATGTGGAGAAGTTGTTGACTCCTTGGCAGTCAGGACCCTTGTTGGGAATCCGCTGTGGTTCGGGGATGAATTTGCAGATCTGTGTTTACCCTGGGTAGTCTGGTGTCGGGTGCCTCTACGACGATGCGGTCTTGGCGAGGAGGAGCTTTTGAGTTCGGTTTGGCTGTGTTTTGCACAGAGGATGCAGTCCAGGACTTGGGTCGTTGATGGTTTCTTGTTGGATCGATGCGTTAATGGCCAGTGGTTTGGTGCATTTTGATGGATCTTCTAGCTTTATGATGGTTTATGGCGCTTGGAGCTGGATGTTGCGGGGGCTCTCGGTTCTTCATCGAGGTTGCCGGAGGCACCTCTAAAGCAGTGGAGGGGAACACACCGGCGATGTGGGCTCTGGTCGGTCAACTCTCCAAATTTTTTTCCTCGGTTCTGCTTTGTGGATTCCTCCTTGATGCTACATCAAATATGGAATGTCTCCTCTTCTTTGGTGTTTTTTCTGCGAATTTTCTCCAATTTAGGTGGGCCGTTGGATTGTGGAATTTTTCTCTGCGGGTTCATTCTTCTGGTTTGGATCGCTTTGTTGGTGGCTTGGTTTGTTGGTTGCGTTATGGTTATGGTTCCGAATTAGCTGCTGGTTGAGCTGGTGTGGGTGGATGGTGGTAACGCTTTCTAGAATTGGAGTTGCTAGATGATTGATGTGGCTTAGATGAGAGTGGAATGGTTGGGAGTATTTGATTTCTATGATGAAAATGTTTGTTGCTGGACTGGTTGTGATGCTGGATGTTGCTGGATGTTCGGCTATGATTTACTGGTAGGGATGGCTTGTTGTGGCTGGTTTGGTAGTGAGCTTCTACTAGTGCTGGCTGTTGGTATGGAAGAAGAGTTTCTGGGGTCTAGAGGCTTGGTGTTATGGGATGCTTGCTCTGTTTGTCCGGGTGATGCTTGTTTTGTTTGGCTGGGTGATGCTATTGTTGATGCTATTGGTGGGAATTAGATGGATGTTGGAACATGTGAGTTTGGAAGCTAGATTTCTCTTGGTAGTGGGCTGGTGGTTGCTGGATGCTGCTGGATGATGGTGATGGTTTCTTCTTGTACCTGGGTGTTCTTGTTGGGTTTTTTATTTTCTTTTTTGATTTTTCTTTTTTTTGCGTGAGTTTTAAGGGGTTTTTGGGTGTGGGTCTTTTGACCCCTCCCCTCCCTTGTCTGTTGTTCTCTATTTTCCTTTCTAATAAATTTTTGGGGGGGGGGGGGGGGGGTCAGAAATAGCCTGACCCTCACACCTTCCTTGCCCTAAAGGACCCTAAAAACCCAAGAAAACACGAAGGGGCCCCTAGAAACCTTAAAACCCCATAACAGATGATAAAAATCTAAAAACACTAAAAAACTAAAAAATAACTAAAAACCATTAAATATCACAATACCGCCCATAAATGACCCTTAAAATACCTACAAACCTAAGAGACCCTAGATATCCTAAAAGACCATAAAATCCCTAAAATCCAATTAAGGTCCGCGAAACCCTTAAAAACCCTAACCCTATAAAAATCATAAAAACCCAAAAACCCAAAAAAAAAATATAAACCCCATGAAACCCTAAAATTCCCTTAAAACACAAGAAACACTAAAATACCATAAGAAACACTAAAACCCCTAAAAGTACCTAATACCCCAAATACCATAAAACTCTCAAAATCTAGAAACCCTAAAAACACTAAATAACATAAAAACCCCCAAAACCATTGAAGGTCCTTAGAAATGATAAAAAAACTAAAATATTCTAAAGACTATAAAAACCCTAAAAACACTAAAGAAACATAAAAACCCTTAAGACCCTAAAAAATAAAAAATGACCTAAAATCCCAAAAATCCAAAAACCCCCTGCAAAAACCAGAAAAAATAAACACTTTATAGTTCTTAAAACCCCTTAAAATTCCTATATGCATTAAAACACCCAAAAAACTAAAACTCCATAAAAACCCTAAAACCCTTAAAGCCCTTAAAATGATAAAACCGCCAAAAACCCCTAAATCCAATGACCCCCACCCCAAGAACATAAAACCCAATTTTTTTTTGAAAAACACTAAAAACACTAAAAACCCTAAAACCCAAAAAACCCTAAAACCCATAAATGCCTAAAAACACCAAAAAAATGTAATAAGATTAACAACTCCTAAAACATACAGATCCAGAAAAAAAACTAGAAACCCATTATAGCAACTAAAAAATGCATAATAATACATGAAACCCTAGAAAACATTGAAAACTCCTAAAACAATAAAAAATGCTAAGAAAATAAAAAATCAATGAAAGACCATAAAACCTTCAAAGACTCTATAAAAACCCTAAAATGGCCTTATAAATCCTAAAATCCATAAAGACATTAAAAACCACTAAAAATAATAAAAACACACTAAAACCCCATGATAACCAAATGAAACCGCTAAAAACCTTAATACCCAAAAAAATCATAATCCCTAAAACTTCTAAACCATACACCCTAAACCCTATACCCTAAAGCATAAACACTAAAACCTACATTGTAAACACTATACCGTACACCCTTAACTCTAAAACCTAAACCCTACACCAAACACCAAACACACTAAACCCAACACCGTACAACCAAATCCTTAAACCCTATACCCTAAACCCTATTCACTACACCTAAAACCATAAACCCTACACCCTAAAACTTTTACTCTACACCAAAAACCCTAAACCCGGTAATAAAAACCCTCTACCATACACCAAAAAACCTTATACTCTACCCCCTAAACTGTATACCCTACACAAAAAACCTAAAACACAACACCCCAAACCCTATACACTATACAATAAACCATAAGAACATCACCCTACACCATATACCCTACTCCTAAAACCCTAAACCGCACACCTTAAACAATATACCCTCTACCGTAAGCATTTTACCCTGCACCCTTAACCCCTCACTATAAACCAAATACCCTACACTCTATACACTAAACCCTAAACCCTAAAATCTATACCCTACAACTAAGAACCATCAATATAAACCATATACTCTACATGCTAAACCCAATATCGTATAGCCGAAGCCCTGAACCATACTCCTTAAACCTTAAACTATAAACCCAAACCATATACCCTTTACCATTAAACCTAAATCATCTATCCAAAACCATAAACCCTATAACATACAACCTAAACCCTATACCACGTACCCTATACCCCATACTGTACACCCAAAACTATTGACCCTAAACCATTAAGAAAGTCTTAAAAATTTTAAAAATCCAAAAAACGTATAAAATTATGAAAACCTAAAACTCCTTAAAAATCCAAACAATCATTAAAATCCATAAAAACATAAAACCCAAAAACACTAATAAACCATAAAAATCTAATATATCAAAAGAAACACTAAAAACCATAAAAGGATCTAAAACCCATAAAATCCTAAAAAACTATACAACCCAAAAAACTCTAAATAATTATAACAAACTTTAAAACCATAAAAACTCAAAAACCCAAAAAACCATTAAAAACACAAACAATACTTGGAAAACCATCCAAAACCCTAAAATACCTAAAAATAGAAAACTTTAAAAACCATAAAAAACACTTTAAAATCCAATGGATCCTCAGAAACCTAAGAACCCATAAAAAAACTAATTAAAATATATAAAAAACCAAAAACCCATTAAAAATATTAAAAAACCTAAAGATGATAAAAATGATCTTATAATCCTAAAAACCCCTAAAAATCCAAAAAACCCTAAAAACCCAAAAACACTGTAAAAACCCTAAATCCTTGAAACACTAAAAAACCTAAATCTCATAACACTAAAAAACCTAAAAAAACCCCTAAAACCCCTAATACCCTCAAAAACATAAAAATAAGAACAAACACAAAAAAATCGAAAAAATCTAAACCATCTAAAAACCCTAAAACCCTATCAAACCATAAAAGCCCCTTAGAAAAACCCTAAACTTCCATATAAACCATTAAACCTAAAAATGATTCTAAAAAACCTAAACACCCAAAAAACACAAAAAACTATAAAAACCCATAAAATCCCCGAAATCCCCTAAAAACCCTCAAATACCCTAAATCACCTAAAAGACACAACAATCCCTACAAAGTACCCTAAAACAATAAATGACCCTAAAAACCCAATAAATAAGAAATTATGTTAAAAACCCACAAACCACTAAATGAGCCTAAAAAACCTAAAACCCTAAAAGAGACTAAAAACCATAAAACCCTAAAAAGAAAATAAACCCCTAAAAACTATAAAAACACATAAAAAATTAAAACATGTAAATCCCCCTAAAACCCTAAGTGACCCTAGAAAACCCTAATGAACACTAAACCCCTAAAAAAATCTAAAAGACCCTAAACACTTAGAACCACTAAAAACCCGAAAACCCGTAAATGAACCTAAAAACAGAAAAAAATAAATGGCCCGAGAAATGGTAAATATCTCAAAAACCACTAAAAACTTAAAAGACCCCAAATCCCCTTAAAACACTAAAACCCCTAAAACCCCAAAAAATACTTAAATCACATAATAATCTAAAAACCATAAATACCATTAAAAATGAAAAACCCACATAAAACCATAAAACCCCTAAAACACTAAAAAACCTTTAAAGCCATAAAAACTCATGAAAAACAAAACAAACTAAAAAACATAAAAACTATAAAAATCTGAAAACCCACAGAAATCCATAAAACCCAAAATAACCCTAAAATAACCCATAAAACAATACACCCCATAAAGGAAGCTTAAAATCTTAAAAGACCCCAAAACCCCAAATACTCCAAAAAAATCCTAAAACCCCAAAAATACCGTAAAAACTCTAAACCCCTCATAAACCCTCAAAAGATAATAATGCCCCCCAAAACACTAAAAGACACTAAAACCCCTAAAAGCTTTAAATCCAATAAAAATCATCAAAACACTCAATGACAATCAAACTTCACCCCAAAAAATACTAAACGACCCTAAAACCCTTAATACCTCCAAAAACACTAAAACAACCCAAAACAACCAAGAAACTAAAACCCACAAAAACCCATAAAAATCATAAAAATTTTAAAGGAACATAAAACCGGTAAAAATCCATAAAAACCATAAAAATCCTAAAAGACTCCAAAAACCTAAGAAACCTAAAAAACCTAGAAAAACCAAAAAACCATTAAAGACCCTATGACACTAAAAACCCAAAAAATCATAAAAAAATAAAAACCATAAAAATATAAACACCATAAAATCCCCTAAAAAAACTAAAATCACATTAAAATATAAAAAAAACTACTGAAACTCCAAAAAAACTAAAAACACTAAAACCCCAAAAAATATGATAAATGAAAAATAATAAAAACTCTAAAGGGCCATAAAAATTCCAAAAGACACCAACGGACCCTAAAATATCAAAAAGAAAAAAGAACATCAAAAACATTGAAATCCCAAAAAACTATAAATAAACATAAAAACCATTAATCAATAAACCCCATAAGACCCAAAAATACAATAAAAACCCGGAATACACTATATATCCTAGAAGACCCTAAAACACCTGAAGACCCATAAAGACCATAAAACATAAAAAAATAAACCCCTAAACCCCTTAAAAACCCAAAAAGACAGTAAAAACCATAAAACCCTATATTAACAAACAAAACACCTAAAAACTATAAAATAAACTAATACCCATAAAAATTATAATACACCAAAATTGTCAAAAACCTTAAAACCCCAATACCCCTAAAACCCCGAAGAACCATAATAAACTCAAAAACCCACAAAAAATCTTGGAAACCCTAAACTAAATACAATCCCTTAAAAGTATAATAAAATATAAAAATACTAAAAAACCTAAAAATAGTAAAAACATATAAACACCAAAAAAATCAAAACAATAAAAGACCTAAAAAACGATAAAAACCATTAATACCAAAAAATACCATTAAGACCCTAAAGGACCCTAAAAACACCTAAAAACACTAAGGGGCCCCTAGAAACCTTAAACCCCTTAAAAGGCCATACAAATAAAATAACACTAAAAAACAGAAAAATAACTAAAAACCGTTAAAAACCATTAAATACCACAATACCCCCCCTAAATGACCCAAAAAATACCTACAACACCAAGAGACCCTTGATATCCTAAAAGACCCTAAAATCCCTAAAAACCAATCAAGGTCCATAAAACCCCTAAAATCCCTAAACCCCATAAAAACCATAAAAACCCAAAAATCCAAAAAACAATAAACCCCATGAAACCCTGAAAGACCATAATAACACAAGAAACACTAATCATCCATAAAAACCACTAAAACTCTTAAAAGTAACAAAAACCCAAAAAACCCATAAGACTCTCAAAAACCAGAAACCCTAAAAACCCTAAATAACATAAAACCCCAAAAAATGTGGGAGGTCTATAGAAATCCTAAAAAAAATTAAAATATCCTAAAGACTATAAAAACCCAAAAAACACTAAAAACTATAAAAACCCTTATAAACCTAAATACCAAAATTGACCTGAATACCAAAACCCAAAAAACCCCTGAAAAAACCACTAAAAATAGATGCCAAATAGTTCCTAAAAATCACTAAAAATCATATATGCATTAAAATACCTAAAAAAATAAAACTCCATAAAACCCCCAAACCCCATAAAACCCTTTAAACCCTTAAAATTATAGAACCCACTTAAAACCCAAAAACCAGTGACCCCCCCCTTCCAAGAACACAAAACTCCCAAAAAATATCCAAAAACCCCAAAAAACACTAAAAACCATAAAACCCAAAAAACCCTAAGAAAACTAAAAAACCTAAAACCTGAAAAATCCCTTGAAAATCTTCAAAACCCTAAAACCCAAAAAACACAAAAACAATAAATACCTAAAAACCCTAAAAAACACAATATGATTTACAACCCTTAAAACTTATAAACCCTGAAAAACAAAAAAACAAAAAAACTAGAAACCCCTGATAGCACCTAAAAACCCTTTATAATACTAGAAACACTAGAAAACATTGAAAACCCCTAAAACAATAAAAAAATAAGAAAATAAAAAAAACCAAGAAAGATCCTAAAACACTCAAAGACTATATAAAAACCCTAAAATGCCAATATAAAAGCTAAAACACCGTTAAAGGCACTATAAAAAACCAAAAAGACCTGTTAAAATCCTTAGACACCCTAAAAACACTAAAAAGCATATAAACCCCACAAAAAGAATAAAAAACCAAGACCACCTATAAAACCCTAAAAACATTAAAACCCTTAAAAACACTAAAAATCCTTAAATACCCTAAATACTCTAATAAATAAAAAAACAATATAAAACCTATTAAAGAAAGAAACCATAAAAAAACACTAAAACCCCCCAAATCAGTTAAAATAACTAAATACCCACAATAACATAAAACCCTAAAAATCTAAATACCATTAAACATTAAAAACCATAAGGAATCCCTAAAAACCACTAAAACCCTTTAGAAAACACTCACACCATTTAAAATACCAAAAAACACTAAATACATGAAAACCCTCCCCTTTAGAAAACACTCACACCATTTAAGGGTTTTTGGGTGTGGGTCGTTTGACCCCTCCCCTCCCTTGTATTTCGTGTCTCTTTTTTATTTCTAATAAATTAGAGGGGGGGGGGGGGGAATAGCCCAACCCTCGCATCTTCCATGCCCTAGACACCTAAGAAACCAAAATAACCCAAAAAATCCTAAATACCATAAAGACATTATTAACCGCTAAAAATACTGAAATCGCACTAAAATCCCATGATAACCATACGAAACACCTAAAAACCTTAAACCCCATAAAATCTATTAAAACCCTAAACATCTAAAAAGTATAAAAACCCAATAGTACAATTAAATATACTAAAACCCATAAACCCTAACCATAAAACTACTCTTTAAACCCTAAATGCTACACAATAAACCATAAACCCTACATTGTAAACCCTAATCCATTCAAACTAAACCATATACCATGTACCATAAACCCTAAACACTGCACCCTCAACCCTATACCTTACACACTAAACAATGACCTTTATAACCTATTCCATTAACCATAAACCGTACTGTCAACACCCAAAACACTACACCCTAAACCTTTAACCGTTCAACCTATACCCTATACCCTCTAACATAAACCCTAAACCATAAACCATAAACCGTATACCCTAAAACATAAACCCTAAAACATACATTGTAAACCCTATACCCTACACCCTAAACTCTAAAACCTATACCCTACACCCTACACCATACACCCTAAACCCTACACCGTACAACCAAATCCCAAAACCTTATACGCTAAACCGTATTCACTACACCCAAACCCATAAACCCTACACCCAAAAACATTTACTCTACATCAGAACCCTAAACCCTATAATCGAAACCCTATACCATACACCAAAAACCTTATACTCTACCCCCAAAACCATATACCCTACACTAAAAACCTAAAACCATACACCCCAAACCATGTACACAACACACTAAACCATAAGAACAACACCCTACACTATATACCCTACTCCTTAAACCCTAAACCGTACACTTTAAACCATATACCCTATACCCCAAGAATTTTACCATGCACCATAAACCCCGCACTATTAACCAAACACCCTGCACACGAAACATTAAACCCTACACCCTAAAACCTATACATTACACCTAATACCCTACAACATTAACCATATTCTCTACACTCTAAACCCAACACCGTATTGTCGAACCCCTGAACCATTCTCCTTAAACCTTAAACCATACACCCTAAACCATATACCCTTTACCATAAACCCTAAACCTTCTATTATATACAATAAAACCTAAATACTACACCATAAAACCTATACAATACACCCTAAACCCTATACCACTAACCCTAAGCCCCATACTGTACACCCAAAACTATAGACCCTAAACCCTTAAAAAACTCTTAAAAATTTAAAAAAACCAAAAAACATATAAAATTATGAAAACCTAAAACTCCCTAAATACCAAAACAATCATTAAAATACCTAAAAACATAAAACCCCAAAACACGAATAAACCATAAAAATATTATATCCCAAAAGAAACACTAAAACCCTAAAAGGATCTACAACCTCTAAACCCCTAGAAAAACTATACAACCCAAAATACCCTAAATAATTATAACAACCTTTAAGACCATAAAAACCAAAAAACCCTTAAAAACACTAAAAATACTAGGAAAACCATCAAAAACAATAAAATACCTAAAAAATAGAAAAATGTAAAAACTATAAAAACCCCTTTGAAATCCAATGGGTCCTAAAAAACGTAAGAAACCCTTAAAATTATATTTAAAATATAAAAAAACCAAAAACCCTTAAGACATTAGAAAATCTAAAAATGATAAATAAGATCTTATAATATAAAAAACTCCTAAAAACCCACAAATCCATAAAAACACTAAAAACCCAAGAGCAACCTAAAAATCAAAATCCCTAAAACACTAAAAACCCTAAATCCCCTAAAATAAACTAAAAAAAATACTAAACCTCTAAAACCCCTAATACCTTGAAAAACCAAAAAAGCATAAGAATCACTAAAAACACTAAAAAATCTATTCCCTCTAAAAACCCTAAAATACCATTAGAAAAACCCTAAACTTCCATATAAACCCTAAAAAATCCAAAAAGAACCTAAAAACCCTAAACACCAAAAAAAACTAAAAACTATAAAAACCCATAAAATCCCTGAAATCCCATAAAAACCCTAAAATACCCTAAATCCCCCGAAAGACACAGAAATCCATAAAAAGGACCCTAAAAACTAAATGACCCTAAAACCCCAAAAATCCCTAAATGAGGTTAAAACACACAAACCACTAAATGACCCTAAAAAACCTAAAACCTTAAAAACAACTAAAACCGAAAAGACTATAAAAATTCTAAAAAACATTAAAACCTGTAAATACCCCTAAAACACTAAGTGACCCTAGAATACCCTAAAGAACCCTAAACCCCGAAAAAACTCTAAAAGACCCTAAAACACAAAGAACCAATAAAAACCATAAAAACTGTAAATGGACCTAAAAACATAAAGAAATAAAAGACCCAAGAAATGGTAAAAATCCCTAAAAACACTAAAAACCTAAAAGACCCCAAACCCCCTTAAAAACTAAAAACCCTAAAACCCCAAAAATACTTAAAATCACTTAAAAATCTAAAAACCATAAAACCATTAAAAATGATATAAACCCTTAAATCCATAAAATACCTAAAACCCAAAAAAACATTTAAATCCATAAAAACTCAAAAAAAAACAAACTAAAATACATAAAAACTTGAAATCCCAAAAAATCCCTAAAACCCTAAACCTGCTAAAATACCACATAAAAAATAAAACACATAATGAAAAAAAAATCCATAAGGACACCAAAACCACAAATACCCAAAAAAACCCCCCTAAAACCCCAAAAATACCATAAAAACTCTAAACCCCTATTAAACCTTCAAAAGATCCTAAAGCCCCCAAAATCCCTAAAAGACACTAAAACCCCTAAAATCCTTAAGTCCAATTAAACTCTTTAAAAACACTCAAAGACAATCAAACACACCCACCCCCAAATACTAAACGACCATAAAACCCATAAAACCTTCAAAAACTCTAAAAGAACCCACAACACCCAGAAAAACTAAAAATTATAAAAACCCCTAAAAATCATAAACTTTTAAAAGAACATAAAACCCATAAAAATCCAAAAAACCCTAAAAATCCTAAAAGTCTCTAAAAACCTAAGAAAACTAAAAAACCTAGATAAAACCAAAAACCATTAATGACCCTATGACTATAAAAACACAAAAAATCATAAAAAAATTAAAACACTTCTTAAACTCTAAAAAAACTAAAAACACTAAAACCCACAAAAATCATAAAAATAGAAAAAATGAAAAGTAATTAAAAATATAAAGGGCCATAAAATTTCCTAAACACACCCAAGGACCCTAAAATCTCAAAAATATAAAAGAGACACTAAAAACCCTGAAACCCCAAAAGACTATAATGAATCATAAAAACCCTTAATCCATAAACCCCACAAAAACACAAAAATACAATAAAAACCTGAAACATCCTATATATCCTAGAATACCCTAAAACACCTAAAGACCCCAAAATACCCTAAAATATAAAAAACATAAAACCCTAAACCCACTAAAAACCCAAAAAGTCACTAAAAACCATAAAACCCTAAATTAACCAACAAAACTCCTAAAAACTATAAAAGACACTAAAACCCATAAAAATTAAAATACCCAAAAAATTTCAAAACCCTTAAAACCCCAATACCCCTAAAACACCGAAGAACCCTAAAAAAAATCTAAAACCCCAAAACAAATCTTGAAAACCCTAGAATACTTATAATCTCCTAAAACTTCAATAGAAATATTAAAAAACTACAAAACCTAAAAACACTAAAAAACATATAATCTCCAAAAAACTAAAACCATAAAAAACCTAAAAACAGATAAAACCCCTTAAAACCACAAAATACATTAGAGAACCTAAAGGACCCCGAGGAGAAAGGATGGTGGCACACTCTCCAGGTTCTCTCTCTCGCCCGACGCTTCTTCCCCTGGTTTTGTGTACGGTTTCTGGCGTTGGTCTTCCTCAGCGGCGGTGTTATCTGGGCGTGCTTTTCGGATCCAAGGCGACGGTGGCATCCTGTCTTTAGCAGCTTATTTTTCCTCAACCCGTGATCGGGATTTTAGTTTCGGAAAGATTTTTTTGCTGATGTGCTTGGATTTCATCGGGCTTGGTGCTTGTGCGGTTTCCTCTGGTCCATGATCGATCAGATCTGGTCTGTGGAGAAGTTGTTGACTCCATGGCGGTCAGGACCCTTGTTGGGAATCTGCTGTGGTTTAGCATTGACTTTGCAGATCTGTGTTTACCCTGGGTAGTCTGGTGTCGGGTGCCTCTACGACGATGCGGTCTTGGCGAGGAGGAGCTTTTAAGTTCGGTTTGGCAGTGTTTTTCACAGAGGATGCAGTCTGGGACTTGGGTCGTTGATGGTTTCTTGTTGGAGCAATGCGTTAATGGCCTGCGGTTTGGTGAATTTAGATGGATCTTCTGGCTTTATGATGGTTTATGGCGCTTGGAGCTGGATGTTGCGGGGGCTCCCAGTTCTTCATCGAGGTTGGAGGAGGCACCTCTAAAGCAGTGGAGGGGAACACACCGGCGATCTGGGCTCTGGTCGGTCAACTCTCCAAATTTTTTTCCTCGGTTCTGCTTTTTGGATGCCTCCTTGATTCTACTTCAAATCTGGTATGTCTCCTCTTCTTTGGTGTTGTTTCTGCAAATTTGCTCCGGTTTTGGTGTGTCGTTGGATTGTGGAATTTTGCTCCGCGGGTTCATTCTGCGGTTTTGGATCGCTTTGCTGGTGGCTTGGTTTGTTGGTTGCGTTATGGTTATGGTTCTGAATTAGCTACTGGTCGAGCTGGTGTGGGTGGATGTTGGTAATGCTTTCTGGAATTGGAGTTGCTGGATGCTTGATTTGGCTTGGATGAGAGTGGAATGGTTGGGAGTTTTTGATTTCTGTGATGAAAATGTCGGTTGCTGGATTGGCTGTGATGCTGGATGTGGCTGGATGTTCGGCTATGATTTACTGGTAGGGATGGATTGTTGTGGCTGGTTTGGTAGTGAGCTTCTACTAGTACTGGCTATTGGTATGGAAGAAGAGTTTCTGGGGTCTAGAGGCTTGGTGTTGTGGGATGCTTGCTCTGTTTGGTTGGGTGATGCTAGTTTTTTTTGGCTGGGTGATGCTATTGTTGATGCTTTTGGTGGGAAGGTGATGGATGCTGGTACATGTGAGTTTGGAAGCTGGATTTCTCTTGTTAGTGGGCTGGTGATTGCTGGATGCTGCTGGATGATGGTGATGGTTACTTCTTGTACTTGGGTGTGCTTGTTGGGTTTTTTGTTTTCTTTTTTGAATTTTTTTTGCGTGAGTTGTAAGGGGTTTTTGGGTGTGGGTCATTTGACCCCTCCCCTCCCTTGTCTGCTGTGTCTCTATTTTTCTTTCTAATAAATTTTGGGGGGTCAGGAATAGCCCGACCCTCACACCTTCCTTGCCCTAAAGGACCCTAAAAACCCATGAAAACACAAAGGGGCCCCTAGAAACCTTAAAACCCCATAACAGACGATAAAAATCTAAAAACACTAAAAAACTAAAAAATAAATAAAAACTATTAAATATCACAATACCGCCCATAAATGACCCTAAAAATACCTACAAAACTAAGAGACCCTAGATATCCTAAAATACCTTAAAATCCCTAAAATCCAATTAAGGTCTGTGAAACCCTTAATAACCCTAACCTTATAAAAACCATAAAAACCCAAAAAACCAAATAAATATAAACCCCATGAAACCCTAAAATTCCTTAAAAACACAAGAAACACTAAAATACCATAGGAAACACTAAAACCCCTAAAAGTACCAAATACCCCAAAAACCATAAAACTCTCAAAATCTAGAAACCCTAAAAACACTAAATAACATAAAAACCCCCAAAACCATTGAAGGTCCTTAGAAATGATAAAAAATACTAAAATATCCTAAAGACTATAAAAACCCTAAAAACACTAAAGAAACATAAAAACCCTTAAGACCCAAAAAAAATAAAGAATGACCTAAAATCCCAAAAATCCAAAAACCCCCTGTAAAAACCAGAAAAAATAAACACTTTATAGTTCTTAAAACCCCCTAAAATTCCTATATGCATTAAAACACCCAAAAAACTAAAACACCATAAAAACCCTAAAACCCTTAAAACAATTAAAATGATAAAACCCCCTTAAACCCCTAAATCCAATGACCCCCCCATGAACATAAAACCCAAACGAATATTTGAAAAACACTAAGAACACTAATAACCCTAAAACCCAAAAAACCCTAAAAATCATAAATGCCTAAAAACACCATAAAACGTAATAAGATTAACAACTCTTAAAACATAAAGACCCAGAAAAATAAACTAGAAACCCATTATAGCACCTAAAAAACCCGTAATAATACATGAAACCCTAGAAAACATTGAAAACTCCTAAAACAATAAAAAAATGCTAAGAAAATAAAAAATCCATGAAAGACCATAAAACCCTCAAAGACTCTATAAAAACCCTAAAATGGCCTTATAAATCCCAAAATCCATAAAGACATTAAAAACCACTAAAAATAATAAAAACACACTAAAACCCCATGATAACTAAATGAAACCCCTAAAAACCTTAATACCCATAAAAAATCTTAAACTCTAGAACTTCTAAACCATACACCCTAAACCCTATACCCTAAAACAAAAACACTAAAACCGACATTGTAAACCCTATACCTTAAACCCTAAACTCTAAAACATAAACCCTACACCAAACACCAAACACACTAAACCCAACACCGTAAAACCAAATCCTTAAACCCTATACCCTAAACCCTATTCACTACACCTAAAACCATAAACCCTACACCCTAAAACTTTTACTCTACACCAGAAACCCTAAACCCTACAATCAAAACCCTATACCATACACCAAAAAACCTTATACTCTACCCCCTAAACTGTATACCCTACAAAAAAAACCTAAAACACAACACCCCAAACCCTATACAATACACAATAAACCATTAGAACATCACCCTACACCATATACCCTACTCCTAAAACCCTAAACTGCACACCTTAAACCATATACCCTCTACCGTAAGCATTTTACCCTGCACCCTTAGCCCCTCACTATAAACCAAATACCCTACACTCTATACACTAAACCCTACACCCTAAAATCTAAACCCTACAACTAAGAACCTTCACCATAAACCATATACTCTATATGCTAATCCCAATACCGTATAGCCGAAGCCCTGAACCATACTCCTTAAACCTTAAACTATACACCCTAAACCATATACCCTTTACCATAAACCCTAAATCATCTATCCAACACTATAAACCCTATAACATACAACCTAAACCCTATACCACGTACCCTATACCCCATACTGTACACCCAAAACTATTGACCCCATACCCTTAAGAAAGTCTTAAAAATTTAAAAAATCCAAAAAAACATATAAAATTATGAAAACCTAAAACTCCATAAAAACCCAAACAATCATTAAAATCGATAAAAACATAAAACCCCAAAACACTAATAAACCATAAAAATCTAATATATCAAACGAAACACTAAAAACCCTAAAAGGATCTAAACCCCATAAAAACCTAAAAAAACTATACAACCCAAAAAACCCTAAATAATTATAACAAACTTTAAAACCATAAAAACTCAAAAACCCAAAAAACCATTAAAAACACAAACAATACTAGGAAAACCATCAAAAACCCTAAAATTCCTAAAAAATAAAAAACTTTAAAAACCATAAAAAACACTATAAAATCCAATGTAACCTCAGAAACCTAAGAAACCATAAAAAAACAAATTAAAATATAAAAAAAACCAAAAATCCATTAAAAACATTAAAAAACCTAAAGATGATAAAAAAGATCTTATAATCCTAAAAACCCCTAAAAATCCACAAAACCCTAAAAACCCAAAAACACTGTAAAAACCCTAAATCATTGAAACAATAAAAACCCTTAATCTCTTAACACAAAAAACCTAAAAAAACCCCTAAGACACCTAATACCCTCAAAAACATAAAAATAAGAACAAACACTAAAATCTTGAAAAAAGATAAACCATCTAAAAACCCTAAAACCCTATAAAACCATAAAAGACCCATAGAAAAACCCTAAAATTCCATATAAACCATTAAACCTTAAAAAGATCCTAAAAACCCTAAACACCGAAAAAACACAAAAAACTATAAAAACCCATAAAATCCCTGAAATCCCCTAAAAACCCTCAAATACCCGAAATCCCCTGAAAGACACAAAAATCCCTAAAAAGTACCCTAAAACAATAAATGACCCTAAAAACCCAATAAATGAAAAATTTTGTTAAAAACCCACAAACCACTAAATGAGCCTAAAAAACCTAAATCCATAATAGAGAAAAAAAACCATAAAACCCTAAAAAGAAAATTAAACCCCTAAAAACTATAAAAACACATAAAAAATTAAAACTTGTAAATCCCCCTAAAACCCTAAGTGACCCTAGAAAACCCTAAAGAACACTAAAACCCTAAAAACTATAAAAGAACCTAAACACTTAGAACCACTAAAAACCCAAAAACTCATAAATGAACCTAAAAACCGAAAAAATTAAAGGGCCCGAGAAATGGTAAATATCTCAAAAACCACTAGAAACCTAAAAGTCCCCAAATCCCCTTAAAACACTAAAAACCATAAAACCCCCAAAAATACTTAAAATCACATAATAATCTAAAAACCATAAATACCATTAAAAATGGCAAAACCACATAAAACCATAAAACCCCTAAAACACTAAAAACCTTTAAAACCATAAAAACTCATGAAAAACAAAACAAACTAAAAAACATAAAAACCATAAACCCTGAAAACCCATAGAAATCCATAAAACCCAAAATAACACTAAAATAACCCATAAAACAATAAAACCCATAAAGGATCCTTAAAATCCTAAAAGACCACAAAACCCAAAATACCCAAAAAAACCCTAAAACCCCAAAAATACCGTAAAAACTCAAAACCCTTCATAATCCTTCATAATATAATAATTCCCCCCAAAACCCTAAAAGACACTAAAACCCCTAAAAGCCTTAAATCGAATAGAAATCCTTAAAACAATCAAAGAAAATCAAACATCACCCCAAAAAATACTAAACGACCCTAAAACCCGTAAAACCTCCAAAAACTCTAAAACAACCCAAAACACCCAAAAAACTAAAACCCACAAAAACCCATAAAAATCATAAAAATTTTAAAGGAACATAAAACCTGTAAAAATCCATAAAAAACATAAAAAACCTAAAAGACTCTAAAAACCAAGAAACCTAAAAAACCTAAAAAAACCAAAAACCATTAAAGACCCTATGACACTAAAAACCCAAAAAATCATAAAAAAAATTAAAACCTTAAAAATATAAACACCATAAAATCCCATAAATACACTAAAATCACATAAAAATAAAATAAAAAACTAATGAAACTCCAAAAAAACTAAAAACACTAAAACCCCAAAAAATAGGAAAAATGAAAAATAATAAAAACTCTAAAGGGCCATAAAAATTCCTAAAGACACCAAAGGACCCTAAAATCTCAAAATGAAAAAAGAACATAAAAAACACTGAAACCCCAAAAAACTATAAATAAACATAAAAAACCTTAATCCACAAACCCCATAAAAACCCAAAAATACAATAAAAACCCAGAATACACTATATATCCTAGAAGACCCTAAAACACATGAAGACCCAAAAAGACCATAAAACATAAAAAACATAAACCCCTAAACCCCTTAAAAACCCTAAAAGACACTAAATACCATAAAACACTAAAGTAACAAACAAAACTCCTAAAAACTATAAAATACACTAATACCCATAAAAATTAAAATACACAAAAATTGTCAAAAACCTTAAAACCCCAATACCCCCAATACCCCGAAGAAACCTAATAAACTCTAAAACCCAGAAAAAATCTTGGAAAACCCTAAAATAAATACAATCCCTTAAAAGTATAATAAAAATATAAAAAGACTAAAAAAACCTAAAAATAGTAAAACCATATAAACACCAAAAAAATTAAAACAATAAAAGACCTAAAAACCGATAAAACCCATTAAAACCAAAAAATACCATTAAGACCCTAAAGGACCCTAAAAACCCCTAAAAACACTATGGGGACCCTAGAAACCTTAAACCCCTTAAAAGACCATAAAAATCTAATAACATTAAAAAACTGAAAAATAACTAAAAACCTTTAGAAACTATTAAATACCACAATACCCCCCTAAATGAACCAAAACATACGTACTACACCAAGATACCCTTGATATCTTAAAAGACCCTTAAATCCCTAAAAACCAATCAAGGTCCATAAAACCCCTAAAATCCCTAAACCCCATAAAAACCATAAAAACCCAAAAAACCCAAAAAACAATAAACCCCATGAAACCCTAAAAGACCATAATAACACAAGAAACACTAATCAGCCATAAAAACCACTAAAACTATTAAAAGTAACAAAAACCCAATAAACCCATAAGACTCTCAAAAACCAGAAACCCTAAAAACCCCAAGTAACATAAAACCCCAAAAAACTTTGGAGGTCCATAGAAATCATAAAAAAATTAAAATAACCTAAAGACTATAAAAACCCAAAAAACACTAAAAACTATAAAAACCCTTATAAACCTAAATACCCAAATTGACCTGAATACCAAAAAACCCAAAAAAACCCCTGCAAAAACCACTAAAAATAAACACCAAATTGTTCCTAAAAACCACTAAAAATCATATATGCATTAAAATACCCAAAAAACTAAAACTCTATAAAACCCCAAAACCCCATAAAAACCTGAAAACCCTTAAAATGATAAAAACCACTTAAAACCCTAAAACCTGTGACCCCCACCCCCTTCCAAGAACATAAATCTCCCAAAAAATACTTGAAAACCCCAAAAAACACTAAAAACCATAAAACCCAAAAAACCCTAAGAAAACTAAAAACCCTAAAACCCAAAAAATCCCTTGAAAATCATCAAAACCCTAAAACCCAAAAAAACAAAAAAACAATAAATACCTAAAAACCCTAAAAAACACAATATGATTTACAACCCTTAAAACTTACAAACCCTGAAAAACAAAAAAACTAAAAAACTAGAAACCCCTGATAGCACCTAAAACCCTTAATAATACTAGAAACCCTAGAAAACATTGAAAACCCCTATAAAAATAAAAAACTAAGAAAATAAAAAAACCATGAAAGATCCTAAAACACTCAAAGAATATATAAAACACTAAAATGCCAATATAAAAGCTAAAACACCCTTAAAGGCTCTATAAAAAACCAAAAAGACTTGTAAAAATCCTTAGACACCCTAAAACACTAAAAAGAATATAAACCCCACAAAAAGAATAAAAAAACCAAAACCGCCTATAAAACCCTAAAAAACATTAAAACCATTAAAAACAATGAAAATATTTAAATACCCTAAATACTATAATAAATAAAAAACAATATAAAACCTAGTATAGAAAGAAACCATAAAAAACAAAAAAAACACTAAAACCCCCCAAATCAGTTAAAATCACTAAATACCAACAATAACCTAAAACCCTAAAAATCTAAATACCATTAAACATTAAAAACCATAATGAATCCCTAAAAACCACAAAAACCCTTTAGAAAACACTCACACCATTTAAAATACGAAAAAACACTAAATACATGAAAACCCTTCCCTTTAGAAAACACTCACACCATTTAAGGGTTTTTGGGTGGGGGTCATTTGACACCTCCCCTCCCTTGTCTGCCGTGTCTCTTTTTTCTTTCTAATAAATTGGGGGGGGGAGCAGGAATAGCCTGACCCTCGCATCTTCCATGCCCTAGACACCTAAGAAACCAAAATAACCCAAAAAATCCTAAATACCATAAAGACATTAATAACCGCTAAAAATACTGAAAACACACTAAAATCCCATGATAACCATATGAAACACCTAAAAACCTTAAACCCCATAAAATTTATTAAAATCTTAAAACATATAAATAGTATAAAAACCCAATAATACAATTAAATATCCTAAAACCCATAAACCCTAACCCTAAAACTACTCTTTAAACCCTAAACCCTACACAATAAACCATAAACCCTACATTGTAAACCCTAAACCATTCAAACTAAAACAAATACCATGTACCCTAAACCCTAAACACTGCACCCTAAACCCTATACCTTACACCATAAACAATGACCTTTATAACCTAGGCCATTAACCATAAACCGTTCTGTCAAAACCCAAAACACTACACCCTAATCCTTTAACCGTTCACCCTATACCCTATACCCTCTAACATAAACCCTAAACTATACACCCTAAACCCTATACCCTAAAACATAAACCCTAAAACATACATTGTAAAACCTATACCCTAAACCCTAAACTCTATAACCTATACCCTACAACCTACACCATACACCCTAAACCCTACACCGTACAACCAAATCCCAAAACCTTATACGCTACACCGTATTCACTACACCCAAACCCATAAACCCTACACCCAAAAACATTTACTCTACATCAGAAACCCTAAAACCTATAATCAAAACCCTATACCATACACCAAAAAACCTTATACTCTACCCACAAAACCATATACCCTACACTAAAAACCTAAAACCCTACACCCCAAACCATGTACACAACACACTAAACCATAAGAACAACACCCTACAATATATACCCTAATCCTTAAATCCTAAACCGTACACCTTAAACCATATACCCTCTACCCGAATCATTTTACCCTGCACCATAAACCCCGCACTATTAACCCAACACCCTGCACACTAAAAACTAAACCCTACACCCTAAAACCTATACATTACACCTAATACCCTACAACATTAACCATATGCTCTACACTCTAAACCCAACACCGTATTGCCGAACCCCTGAACCATTCTCCTTAAACCTTAAACCATACACCCTAAACCATATACCCTTTACCATAAACCCTAAACCTTCAATCATATACAATAAACCCTAAATAATACACCATAAACCCTATACAATACACCATAAAACCTATTCCACGAACCCTAATCCCCATACTGTACACCCAAAACTATAGACCCTATACCCTTAAAAAACTCTTAAAAAATTAAAAAAACCATAAAAAAAATATAAAATTATGAAAAGCTAAAACTCCCTAAATACCCAAACAATCATTAAAATACCTAAAAACATAAAACCCCAAAACACTAATAAACCATAAAAATCTTATATCCCAAAAGAAAAACTAAAACCCTAAAAGGATCTAAAACCTCTAAACCCCTAAAAAACTATACAACCCAAAAGACCCTAAATAATTATAACAACCTTTAAGACCATAAAAACCAAAAAACCAAAAAACCCTTAAAAACACTAACAATACTAGGAAAACCATCAAAAACACTAAAATACCTAAAAAATAGAAAAATGTAAAAACTATAAAAAACCCCTTTGAAATCCAATGGGTCCTCAAAAACGTAAGAAACCCTTAAAATTCTATTTAAAATCTAAAAAAACCAAAAACCCCATAAGTCATTAGAAAATATAAAAATTATAAAAAATATCTTATAATATAAAAAACTCCTAAAAACCCACAAATCCTTAAAAACACTAAAAACCCAAGAACACCCTAAAAATCAAAATCCCTAAAACACTAAAAACCCTAAATCCCCTAAAATAAACTAAAAAAGAAAAAAAAATACTAAACCTCTAAAACCCCTAATACCTTGAAAAACCTAAAAAGCATAAGAATCACTAAAAACACTAAAAAACACAATCCCTCTAAAAACCCTAAAATACCCTTAGAAAAGCCCTAAACTTCCATATAAACCCTAAAAATCCAAAAAGAACCTAAAAACTCTAAACACCCAAAAAACACTAAAAACTATAAAAACCCATAAAATCCATGAAATTCCATAAAAACCCTAAAATACCCTAAAGCCCCCCAAAGACACAGAAATCCATAAAACGGACCCTATAAACTAAATGACCCTAAACCACAAAAATCCCTAAATGAGGTTAAAACACACAAACCACTAAATGAACCTAAAGAACTTAAAACCCTAAAAGAGTCTAAAAACCATAAAACCATAAAAAACAACTAAAAACCAAAAGACTATAAAAATGCTTAAAAACATTAAAACCTGTAAATACCCCTAAAACCCTACGTGACCCTAGAATACCTTAAAGAACCCTAAACCCCGAAAAAACTCTAAAAGACCCTAAAACACAAAGAACCAATAAAAACAAAAAAAACTGTAAATGGACCTAAAAACATAAAGAAATTAAAGGACCCATGAAATTGAAGAAATCCCTAAAAACACTAGAAACCTAAAAGACCCCAAACCCCCTTAAAAACTAAAAACCCTAAAACCCCAAAAATACTTTAAATCACTTAAAAATCAAAAAACCAAAAAACCATTAAAAATGATAAAAACCCTAAAAACCATAAAATCCCTAAAACCCAAAGAAAACTTTTAAATCCATAAAAACTCCTAAAAAACAAACTATAAAACATAAAAACTTGAAATCCAAAAAAATCCATATAACCCTAAACACCGCTAAAATACCACATAAAAAAATAAAACACATAATGTAACAAAAAATCCCTAAAGGACACCAAAACCCCAAATACCCAAAAAAAACCCCTAAAACCCCAAAAATATCATAAAAACTCTAAACCCCTATTAATCCTTAAAAATTTCCTAAAGCCCCCCAAAACCCTAAAAGACACTAAAACCCCTAAAAACCTTAAGTCCAATTAAACTCTTTAAAAACACTCAAAGACAGTCAAACACCCCCCAATACTAAACGACCCTAAAACCCTTAAAACCTCCAAAAACTCTAAAAGAACCCACAACACCCAAAAAAACTAAAAATCATAAAACCCCAAAAAATCATAAACTTTTAAAAGAACATAAAACCCATAAAAATCCAAAAAACCCTAAAATCCTAAAAGTCTCTAAAAAACTAAGAAAACTAAAAAACCTTGATAAACCCAAAAACCATTAAAGAACCTATGACTATAAAAACATCATAAAAAAATTAAAACACATCTTAAACTCTAAAAAAACTAAAAACACTAAAACACACAAAAATCATAAAAATAGAAAAAAAATGAAAAGTAATAAAAACTCTAAAGGGCCATGAAATTTCTTAAACACACCCAAGGACCCTAAAATCTCAAAAATATAAAAGAGACACTAAAAACCCTGAATCCCCAAAAGACTATAATGAATCATAAAAACCATTAATCTGTAAACCCCACAAAAACACAAAAATACAATAAAAACCTGAAACATGCTATATATCCTAGAATTCCCTAAAACACCTAAAGACCCCAAAATACACTAAAACATAAAAAAACATAAAACCCTAAACCCACTAAAAACCCAAAAAGTCACTAAAAACCATAAAACCGTAAATTAACCAACAAAACTCCTAAAAACTATAAAAGACACTAGAACCCATAAAAATTAAAATACCCAAAAAATTTCGAAACCCTTAAAACCCCAATACCCCTAAAACCCCGAAGAAACCTAAAAACTCTAAAACCCCCAAAAAAATCTTGAAAACCCTAGAATACCTAAAATCTCCTAAAACTTCAATAATAATATTAAAAAACTACAAAACCTAAAACACTAAGAAAAATTTAATCTCAAAAAAACTAAAAACCATAAAAAACCTAAAAACAGATAAAACCCCTTAAAACCACAAAATACCTTAGACAACCTAAAGGACCCTGAGGAGAAAGGATGGTGGTGCACTCTCTAGGTTCTCTCTCTCGCCCGACGCTTCTTCCCATGGTTTTGTCTAGGGTTCCTGGCGTTGGTCTTCCTCAGCGGCGGTGTTCTCTGGGCGCGCTTTTCGGATCCAAGGTGACGGTGGCTTCCTGTCTTCAGCAGCTTCTTTTTCCTCAACCCGTGATCTAGATTTTAGTTTCCGAAGGCTTTTTTGTGGGTGCGCTTGGATTTCGTCGGGCTCGGTGCTTGTGCGGTTTCCTCTAGTCCATAATCGATCGGATCTGGTCTTTGGAGAAGTTGTTGACTCCATGACGGTCAGGACCCTTGTTGGGAATCTGATGTGGTTCGGGGTTGACTTTACAGATCTGAGTTTACCCTGCGCAGTCCGGTGTCAGGTTCCTCTACGACGATGCGGTCTTGGCGAGGAGGAGCTTTTGAGTTCGGTTTGGCAGTGTTTTGCGCAGAGGATGCAGTCCAGGACTTGGGTCGTTGATGGTTTCTTGTTGGAGTGATGCGTCAATAGCCTGCGGTTTGGTGCATTTCGATGGATCTTCTGGCTTTATGATTGTTTATGGCGCCTGGAGCTGGATGTTGCGGGGGCTCCCGGTTCTTCGTCGAGGTTGCAGGAGGCACCTCTAAAGCAGTGGAGGGGAACACACCGACGATGTGGGATATGGACGGTCAAATCTCCAAATTTTTTGCCTCGGTTATGCTTTGTGGATGCCTACTTGATACTACATCAAATCAGGTATGTCCACTGTTCCTTGGTGTTGTTTCTGCGAATTTGCTCTGGTTTTGGTGTGCCGTTGGATTGTGGAATTTTGCTCCGCGGGTTCTTTCTACTGTTTGGGATCGCTTTGCTGGTGGCTTGGTTTGTTGGTTGTGTTATGGTTATGGTTCGAAATGAGCTGTCAGTCGAGCTGGTGTGGGTGGATGTTGGTAACACTTTCTGGAATTGGAGTTGCTGGAGGCTTGATATGGCTTGGATGAGAGTGGAATGGTTGGGAGTTTTTGATTTCTGTGATGAAAATGCTGGTTGCTGGATTGGCTGTGATGCTGGATGTGGCTGGATGCTCGTCTATCACTACGAGAAAAAGGGGTTTTTGCGACGGGTTATTTGCGACGGGGGTATTTTCCCGTCGCAAATAATCACTTATTTGCGACGGGGAAATCTCACCCATCGCAAAAGGCTTGGCACGCAAAGCGCGCCAAACCGCGGGAAAGTCATTTGCGACGGGTTGTTACCACCCGTCGCAAATAACCGGCGGCGGTAAAAACTATTTGCGACGGGAATATACCCCGTCGCAAATACCCGGCGGTGGTAAAAACTATTTGCGACGGTAATATATCCCCTGTCGCAAATAGTATGTCGGCAGGTTAATATTTGCGACGGGACCGGTCGCAAATAACTATTTAACCGTTGACCGTGATAAATGCGGGCTCAAGTATTTGCGACGGGATACCCGTCGCAAATACTCCCGTCGCAAATAATCTAACCTATAATTACCCCCACCTGATTTTTTCCATTCATTCTCAACTTCTCTCAAAACTCTATTTTTAGAGTTCACAGTTTCTTAAGTTTAATTTTTATTTCCGGATTTGATATTTATGTCTTCAACAATTATCGGAGATCAACCTCAGATCAATTTTAAAGGTATTTATTTTCTTTTTATTTTAATATTTAATTTAAATTTTTTATTAGCTTTATTTATTTTTAATTAGTTGTAATTTAATTGTGTTTATATTGTTTTGTTATTTAATAAATTTAAATTATTAGTATTAATTGTTCATAGTTAATGGTAATTAGTAGTAATTAATAATAATTAGAAATAATTAATAATAAATAGGAATAAACCTCCCCCATGCGCGCATTAACCTTTACAACTACGCCATTTCATTTTTTTATACATTTAATGATCGATCTATATATATAGTTATATTTATTCGTATATTAATATAGATTTATAATAATATAAACAACCTCGGACGGGTTCCACCAGTCCATAGCGCTGTAGAGCTCGTCGCAGGCTTCGATTTGATATGCTGTGGAGCTCAAACGGAGTCCCAGATCAGAAGTTATGGTCGTTTGAAGTTTGGGTTTCATTTTTAACTTATTTTCCATCTTTCATTAATTTTTTTATTTTTTTTATATTCAAAGAGTTATTAAATTACTATTAACTGATAAAAATTACATAATTACTAATTAAAAATATTTTTTAATTTATTTTATAAGCCTCTTTTACTGAACATCTTATACATTCATATTTGATTTTCATTCTTCCTTTCTAAAACATATTTAAAAAATAAATATTATATTTATATCAATATAAATAGGTTTATTGATTTATATAATAATAAAGAAATTTTTAATTTTTTTTAATTTTTTTATTATTATTTGCGATGGGCCCGTCGCAAATACCCGCTACGAAGAAAGTATTTGCGACGGGAATATGACCCGTCGCAAATTTTTTTTTTAAAAAAATCAGAAACCTATTTGCGATGGGTCAATTTCCCGTCGCAAATACGTGTTTTTGCGACGGGCCCGTCGCAAAAAAAAAATTAGTTGCGACGGCGTTTTCTGCAACGGGCGATTTGCGACGGGGCCCCGTCGCAAAAGGCTATTTGCGAAGGGATCCCGTCGCAAATGACCCGTCGCAAATATCTATATTTCACGTAGTGTATGATTTACGGGTAGGGATGTCTTACTGTGGCTGGTTTGGTAGTGAGCTTCTACTAGTGCTGGCTGTTGGTAGGGAAGAAGAGTTGTTGGGGTCTGGAGGCTTGGTGTTATCGAATGCTTGCTCTGTTTGGCTAGGTGATTCTTGTTTTGTTTGGCTGGGTGATGCTATTGGTGATGCTATTGGTGGGAAGGTGATGGATGCTGGTACATGTGAGTTTGGAAGATGGATTTTTCTTGGTAGTGGGATGGTGGTTGATGGATGCTGCTGGATGATGGTGATGGTTTCTTCTTGTACCTGGGTGTGCTTGTTGGGTTTTTTATTTTATTTTTTGATTTTTCATTTTTTTACGTGAGTTGTAAGGGGTTTTTGGTTGTGGGTCGTTTGACCCCTCCTCTCCCTTGTCCGCTGTGTCTCTATTTTCTTTCTAATAAATTTGGGGGGGTCGGGAATAGCCTGACCCTCGCACCTTACCTGCCCTAAAGGACCCTAAAAACCCATGAAAACACGAAGGGGCCCCTAGAAACCTTAAAACCCCATAACAGATGATAAAAATCTTAAATCACTAAAAAACTAAAAAATAACTAAAAACCATTAAATATCACAATACCGCCCATAAATGACCCTAAGAATACCTACAAAACTAAGAGACACTAGATATCCTAAAAGACTTTAAAATCACTAAAATCCAATTAAGGTC
Source organism: Viscum album (assembly GCA_963277665.1). Taxonomy (NCBI): domain Eukaryota; kingdom Viridiplantae; phylum Streptophyta; class Magnoliopsida; order Santalales; family Viscaceae; genus Viscum; species Viscum album. The sequence goes on along the minus strand of OY728152.1, from coordinate 871,298,263 downwards.
CGTGAAACCCTTAAAAACCTAACCCCATAAAAACCATAAAAACCCAAAAACCCAAAAAAATATAAACCCCATGAAACCCTTAAATTCCTTAAAACACAAGAAACACTAAAATACCATAAGAAACACTAAAACCCCTAAAAGTACCTAATACCCAAAAAACTATAAAAGCCTCAAAATCAAGAAACCCTAAAATCACTAAATAACATAAAACACCCAAAACCATTGAAGGTCCTTAGAAATGATAAATTAACTAAAATATCCTAAAGACTATAAAAACCCTAAAAACACTAAAGAAACATAAAAACCCTTAAGACCCTAAAAAATCAAAAAATGACCTAAAATCCCAAAAATCCAAAAACCCGCAGCAAAAACCAGAAAAAATTTACACTTTATAGTTCTTAAAACCCCCCTAATATTCTTATATGATTTAAAACACCCAAAAAACTAAAACTCCATAAAAACCCTAAAACCCTTAAAACCCTTAAAATGATAAAACCCCCTTAAACCCCTTAATCCAATGACCCCCCCCAAGAACATAAAACCCAAAAAAATATTTGAAAAACACTAAAAACACTAAAAACCCTAAAACCCAAAAAACCCAAAAAACCCTAAATGCCTAAAAACACCAAAAAACGTAATAAGATTAACAACTCTTAAAACATACAGACCCAGAAAAAAAATTAAAAAACTAGAAACCCATTATGGCACCTAAAAAACCCCTAATAATACTTGAAACCATGGAAAACATTGAAAACTCCTAAAACAATAAAAAATACTACGAAAATAAAAAAACCATGAAAGACCATAAAACCCTCAAAAACTCTATAAAAACCCTAAAATGGCATTATAAATCCTAGAACACCCTAATGGAAATATAAAAGACCAAAAATACATGTAAAAATCCTTAAACACCCTAAAAACACTAAAAAGCATATATACCCCATAAAAATAATAAAAAACCAAAACCACCTATAAAACACTAAAAAATCCTAAAACCCTTAAAAACACTTAAAATAAATAAAATCTTTAAATACACTAATAAATAATAACAAAACAATAGAAACCCTAGTAAACCATAAAACCATAAAAAACTAAAAAACACTATGACCCTTCAAATCTGTAAAAATCACTAAAAACCCCAATAATCTAAAACACTAAAAATCTAAAAACCATTAAACATTAAAAACTGTAATGAACCCAAAAAACCTCTAAAACCTATAGAGAACACTCAAACCATTTAAAATACCTAAAAACACTAAATACCTAAAAACCCTAATATAAGTATAAAAATCCTAAAAACCCATTGATGTCACTAAATACATTAAAAACCCCCGAACCCGAAAAACCATAAAACCCCCAAACCTTAAAACTATAAAAAAATTAATAAACCCTAAACCCCCTAAAACCACCAGAAAACCATAAACACCCAAAACCCCTAAATTCCTAAAAAACAATAATCTCCTAAGAAAAATCCTCAAACTACTAAAGACAATGATACCCCTAAAACCCCTTAAATACTCTAAAATCAATAAAATCTGAAAAATCATAAACCCCTAATAACATGAACCCCTAAGAAACATAAAATCGCCAAAACCAAAAAAAAAACATAAAAACCGGTCAAACACCTAGACACCTAAGAAACCAAAATTACCCTAAAATCCTAAAAACCCTAGAGACATTAAAAACTGTTAAAAATACCAGAAAAACAATAAAACCCCATGATAACCATATGAAAACCCTATAAACCTTAAAACCAATAAAAAAAATCAAAAACCCTAAAGCTTCTAAAAAGTATAAAAACCCAATAATCCCTTTAAATGCCCTAAAACCACTAAACCCTAAAACTACCCCTTAAACCATAAACCCTACACAATAAACCATAAAACCTACACTATAATCCCTAAACCATTTAAACTAAACCATATACCATGCACCCTAAACCCTAAACTCTACACCCTCAACCCTATACCTTACACCCTAAACATTAACTTTATAACCTAGACCATTAACTGTAAACCATACAGTCAAAACCCAAAACACTAGACCCGAAACCTTTATCCAATAACCCTAAACCTTATACCCTCTAACGTAAACCCTAAACCATACACCCTATACCCTATACCATAAAACATAAACCCTAAAACCTACATTGTAAACCCTATACCCTACACCCTAAACTCTAAAACCTAAGCCCTACACCCTACACCATACACACTAAACCGCACACCATAAAACAAAATCCCTAAACCCAATACACTAAACCCTATTCACTCCTCCCAAAACCATAAACCATATACCCTAAAACTTTTACTCGACACCAGAAACCATAAACCCGCCAATCAAAACCCTATACCATACACCAAAAACCTTATAATCTACCCCCAAAACCATATACCATACACTAAAAACCTAAAACCCTAAACCCCAAACCCTATACACTACACACTAAACCATAAGAACAACACCCTACACAATATACCATACTACTTAAACCCTAAACCGTACACCTTAAACCATATACCCGCTAACCTATGCTTTTTACCCTGCACCCTATACCCCGCACTATAAGACCAATACCCTACACAATAAACACTAAACCCTACACCCTAAAACATATACCCTACACCTAAGACCCAACACCATAAACCCTGTTCCCTACACTCTAAAAACAACACTGTTTAGATGAAGCCCTGAACAATACTCCTTAATCTGTAAACCATACACCCTAAACCACATAACCTTTACCATAAACCCTAAGCATTCTATCCTACATCCTAAACGCTAAATACTACACCATAAACCCTATACCATACATCCTAAACCCTATACCACATAACCTATACCTCATACTATACACCCAATACTATTGACCCTAAACCCTTAATAAACTGTTAACAATTTAAAAAAACCAAAAAAACATATAAAATTATGAAAACCTCAATCTCCCGAAAAACCCAAAAAATCATTAAATTCCATAAAAACATAAAACCCCACAAACACTAATAAACCATAAAAATATAATACCCAAAAGAAACACTAAAAACCCTAAAAGGATCTAAAACCAACAAAACCTTTAAAAAACTATACAACCCAAAAAACCCTAAATAATTATAACAAGCTTTAAAACCCCAATAACCAAAAAATCTTAAAAACCCTAACAATACTAGGAAAAAGATCAAAAACCATGAAATACCTAAAATATAGAAAACAGTAAGAACCATAAAAATAGTTTAAAATCCAATGGATCCTTAAAAACATAAGAAAGAAAAAAAATACTAATTAAAATCTAAAAAAACCAAAAACCCCTTAAAAAAATTAAAAAAAATAAAAATGATAAAAAATATCCTATAATCCCAAAAACCCTTACAAACCCACAAAACCCTAAAAACACTAAAAACCCAAAACACCGTAAAAACCCTAAATCCCTAAAACACTAAAACCCATAAATACCATAAAATACACTAAAAACCCAAAAAAACCTATACCCCAAAAACACCTAATACCCTAAAAACATAAAATTAAAAAAAACACTAATAACTCTAAAAAACCTAAACCCTCTCAAAACCCGAAAAACCTAAAAAACCCTAAAAGACCCTTAGAAAAACCTTAAATTTCCATATAAACCATAAAACACAAAAATGAACCTAAAAACCCAAAATACCCAAAAAACACTAAAAAAAATAAAAACCCTATAAAATCCCCGAAATCCCCTAAAACCCCTAAAATACCCTAAGGCCCCTAAAAGATATAAAAATCCCTAAAAAGGACCGTAAAACAATAAATGGCCATACAACCCCAAAAATCCATAAATGATGTTAAAAACCCACAAACCACTAAATGACCGAAAAACCTAAAACCCTAAAAGAAACTAAAACACATAAAACTGTAAAAAAACATCAAAACCCTAACAACTATAAAAAATCTTAAAAACATTAAAACCTGTAAATCCCACTAAAACCCTATGTGGCCCTAAAAAACCCAAAAGGACCCTGAACCCCTATAAAACACTAAAAGACCCTAAATCACATAGAACCACTAAAAACCCTAAAACCCATAAATGACCCTAAAAACATAAAAAAATTAATGGACCCTAGAAATGGTAAAAATCCCTAAAAACACTAAAAACATAAAAGACCCCAAAACCCCTTAAAACACTAAGAACATTAAAACCTAAATAATACTAAAAATCACTTAAGAATCTATAAACCATAAAAACAAATTAAAATGATAAAAACCCTTAAATCCTAAAAACCCCTAAAAACCAAAAAACACTTTTAAACCATAAAAACTCTTAAAAACACAAAAAAAACAAAAAAAAGTAAAAACCATGAAAACCTGAAAACCAACAAAAGTCCATAAAAACCTTAAAAACCCAAAAATACCCAATAAAATAATAAAACCCATAATGTAACCTAATAGACCCCAAAACCCCAAATACCCTAAAATACCCTAAAACACCAAAAATACCATACAATCTCCAAACCCCTCATAAACCTTCAAAATATCCTAAAGCCCCCAAAATCCAAAAAGATACTAAAACCCCTAAAATCCTTAAATCCAATAAAACTCCTTAAAATAGTCAAAGACGCTCAAAATCCCCTCAGGAAAATATTAAACGACTGTAAAACCCTTAAAACCTCCAAAAACTCTAAATGAACCCAAAAAAACCAAAAAAACTAAAAACCGTATAAAACCCTAAAAATCATAAAAATTTTCAAGGAACATAAAACCCGTAAAAATATAAAAAAATCCTAAAAATCCTAAAATACTCTAAAATTATAAGAATCCTAAACAATAGAAAAACCAAAAAACCATTAAAGACACTAGGACACTAAAAACCTAAAAAATCAAAAGAAAATTAAAACCATAAAAATGTAAACTCCCTAAAATCTCATAAAAATTCTAAAATCTCATAAAAATAAAATAAAACACTAGTAAAACTCTAAAAAAACTAAAAACACTTAAACCACCCAAACCCCAAAAAACAGAAAAAATGAAAAATAGTAAAAACTCTAATGGGCAATAAAAATTCATAAAAACACCCAAGGACCCTAAAATCTCCAAAAGAAAAAAGAGACCCCCAAACCCCAAAAGATAATAAAGAAACATAGAAACCTTTAATCCTTAAACCACATAAAAACCCAAAAATTCCATAAAATCTCCAAACACCCTATATATCCTAGAAGACCCTAAAACACCTAAAAACCCGAAATGACCCTAAAACATAAAAAAATAATACCCTAAACCCCCTCAAAACCCTAAAAGACAGTAAATCCCATAAAACCCTAAATTATTAAACAAAACTCCTCAAATATATAAAATAAACTAAAACCAATAAAAATTAAAATACAAGAAAATTGTCAAAAATCTTAAAACACCAACCCCGATGAACCCTAAACAACTATAAAACCCCCAAAAAAATCTTGAAAACCCTAAAATCCATAAAATACCATAAAACAATTATCAAAAAATAAAAATACTAAAAAACCTAAAAACACTAAAAACCAAATATACCCAAATAAACTAAAAACCATATGAAACCTAAAAACCGATAAAACACCTTAAAACAACAAAATCCCTTAAGACCCTAAAGGACCCTAAAAACACCATACAACAATAAGGGGCCCCTAGAAACCTTAAAAACACCTAAATGACCATGAAAATCTAAAAATCCTAAAAACTGAAAAATACCTAAAAACCTATAAAACCATTAAATATCACAAACCCCCCCCCCCCCAAATAACCCTAAAAATAACTTCTATACTATGAGACCCTAGATATCTTAAAAGAAACTAAAATCCATAAAAACCAATTATGGTCCATAAAACCCCTAAACCCCATAAAACCCATAAAAACACAAAAAGACAAAAAACTATAAACCCCATGAAACCCTAAAAGACCATAATAACACATGAAATAATAAACAACCATAAAAACCACTAAAACCCCTAAAAATATTAAAACCCAAAAAACCAAAAAAATCTCATAAAATGGAAACCCTAAAAACCTTAAATAACATAAAAACCCCAAAAATCAATGAAGGTCCTTAGAAATCATAAAAAAAAATCCCAAATAATATAAAAACCCTAAAAACACAAAAGAACCATAAAAACCATAAAATCCCTAAAAACAAAAAAGGACCTAAAACCCCAAAAACCCAAAAAAAACCCATGCAAAAACCACTAAAAATAAACCCCTTATAGTCCCTAAAAACCCCAAAAATTCTAATATGCATTAAAACACCCAAAAAACTAAATTTCCATAAAAACTATAAAACCCTTATAGTACATAAAATGATAAAACCCCCTTAAAACCCTAAAACCAATGCCCTCCCCCAAAGAACCTAAAATACCAAAAAAATCATTGAAAAACCATAAAAACACTAAAAAACATAAAACCCAAAAATCCCTAAGAACAATGAAAACCATAAAAACAAAAAAAAACACAAGAAAACCCTCAAAACCCTAAAAACACAAAAAAACCCTAAAAACCATACATATGATAAATACCAAAAAAACCTAATTAGATTAACAACCCTTAAAACATACAATACCATAAATACAAAAAAATAGAAAAATAGAAAACCTTGATAGTGCCTAAAAACACCTAATAATACTTAAAACCCTAGAAAACATTGAAAACCCCTAAACTAATAAAAAACTATGAAAATAAAAAAAACATGAAAGCCTCTAAAACATTCAAAGACTCTATAAAAACCCTAAAATGCCAATATAAAAACAAAAAAACCCTAAAAGTAACTATAAAAACCCTAAAAGGCATGTACAAATCCTTAAACACCCTAAAAACTCTGAAAAGAAAATAAACCCCATAAAACGAATAAATAAACCCAAAACCACCTATAAAACCCTAAAAAACCTTAAAACCCATAAAAACCCTGAAAAATCCTCAAAAACCATAAATAATATAATAAATCAAAAGAAAAATATAAACCCTGGTAAACCAAACAACCAAAAAAACTACAAAACACTAAAACCCCTCAAATCTATAGAAATCACTAAAAACCCTCAAAAACCAAAAACCCAAAAAATCTAAAAACCATTAAACATTTAAATCCATAATGAAACCATAAAAATCCGTAAAAATATTTAGAAAACACTCTAACCATTTAAAATACCTAAAAACACTAAATACCTGAAAACCATGATAAACTATAAAAATCCTAAAAAACACTTAAAAACACTCGAAACATTAAAAACCCCAATACCCGAAAAACCATAAAACCCCTAAAGCCCAAAACTATAAAAAAAATAAAACCTAAACCCCCAGAAAACAATAAACACCCCAAAAAACCTAAATTTCTAAAAAAATAAACTCCTATGAAAAATCCTTAAAACCCTAAAGACCATGATACCCCTAAAACCCCATCTATATTTTAAAATCCATATACTCTGAAAACCGTAAACCCCTAAAAACTTAAACTCTTAAGAAAATTAAAAGCCCAAAAAACCATAAAAATATAAAAACCCTTCAAAACACTGGACACCTATGAAACCAAAATAACCCAAAAAATCCTAAAAACCATAAAGACATTAAAAACCACTAAAAATAAAAAAAACACACTAAAACCCCATGATAACCTTATGAACCCCCTAAAAACATTAATACCTATAAAAAATCTTAAACCCTAAAACTTCTAAACCATACACCCTAAACGCTATACCCTAAAACATAAAAACTAAATCCTACATTGTAAACCCCATACCTTACACCCTAAACTCTAAAACCTAACCCCTGCACCAAACACCAAACACACAAAACCCAACACCGTACAACCAAATCCTTAAACCCTATACCCTAAACCCTATTCACTACACCCAAAACCATAAACCCTACACCCTAAAACTTTTACTATACACCAGAAACCCTAAACCCTACAATCAAAACCCTATACCATACACCAAAAACCTTATAATCTACCCCCTAAACTGTATACCCTACACAAAAATCCAAAAACCCTACAACCCAAAACCTATAAACTACACAATAAACCATAAAAACAGCACCCTACACCATATACCATACTCCTTAAACCCTAAACCGCACACCTTAAACCATATACCCTCTACCCGAAGCATTTAACCCTGCACCCTTAACCCCTCACTATAAACCAAATACCCTACACTCTATACAGTAAACCCTACACCCTAAAATCTAAACCCTACAACTAAGATCCTACACCATAAACCCTATGCTCTACACGCTAAACCAAATAACGTATAGCCGAAGCCCTAAACCATACTCATTAAACCTTAAACTATACACACTAAACCATATACCCTTTACCATAAACCCTAAACCATCTATCCAACGCCCTAAACCCTAAATACTACACCATAAACCCTATAACATAAAACCAAAACCCTATACCAGGTACACTATACCCTATACTGTACACCCAAAACTATTGACCCAAAACCTTAAGAAAGGCTTAAAAATTTATAAAATCCAAAAAAACATATAAAATTATGAAAACCTAAAACTCATAAAAACCGAAAAAATCATTAAAATCCATAAAAGCATAAAACCCTCAAACACTAATAAACCATAAAAATATAATATATCAAAAAAAACACTAAAAATCCTAAAAGGATCTAAAACCCACAAAAACCTAAAAAACTATACAACCCAAAACCCCTAAACAATTATAACAACCTTTAAAACCTTAAAAACCCAAAAACCAAAATACCCTTAAAAACACTAACAATACTAGTAAAACCATCCAAAACCCTAAAATACCTAAAAAATTGAAAACTTTAAAAACCATAAAAAAACTTAAAAATCCAATGGATCCTTAGAAACCTAAGAAACCATAAAAAATTCTAATTAAAAAATAACAAAACCCAAAAAACCATTAAAACCATTAGAAAACCTAAATATGATAAAAAAGATCTTAGAGTCCTAAAAACCCCTAAAAAACCAAAAAACCCAAAAAACCCCAAAACTCTGTAAAACCCTTAAATCCTTGAAACTCTAAAAACCTAAAATCTTCTAAAATACACTAAAAAACCTAAAAAAATCTCTAAAACACCTAATACCCTAAAAAACATAAAAATCAGAACAAACACTAAAAACTCGAAAAAAGTTAAACCCTCTAAAAACCCAATAACCCTAAATAACCATAAAAGACCCTTAGAAAAACCCGAAACTTCCATATAAACCATTAAACCCAAAAAAGAATCTAAAAACCATAAACACCCAAAAAACACAAAAAATTATAAAACCCCATAAAATCCCTGAAATCCCCTAAAAACCCTCAAATACCCTAAGGCCACTAAAAGACACAAAAATCCCTAAAAAGGACCCTAAGAGAATAAATGACACTAAAAACCCAATATGTCAAAAATTATGTTAAAAACCCACAAGCCACTAATTAAGCCTAAAAAACCTAAAACCCTAAAAGAGACTAAAAACCATAAAACCCAAAAAAGAAAATTAAACCCCTAAAAACTATAAAAACACTTAAAAACATTAAAATTAGTAAATCCCCCTAAAACCCTAAATTACCCTTGAAAACCCTAAAGAACACTAAACCCCTAAAAAACTATAAAAGACCCTAAAACTAATAGAACCACTAAAAACCCTAAATCCCATAAATAAACCTAAAAACATAAAAATTTAAAGGGCCCGAGAAATGGTAAATATCTCAAAAAACACTAAAAAACTAAAAGACCACAAATCCCCTTAAAACACTAAAAACCCTAAAACCCCCAAAAAATACTTAAAATCAAATATTAATCTAAATACCATAAATACAATTAAAAATGATAAAACACATAAAACCATAAAACCCCTAAAACACTAAAAACCCTTTAAAACCATAAAAATTCCTGAAAAAGAAAACAAACTAAAAAACATAAAAACCATAAAAACCTGAAAACCCATAGAAATCCATAAAACCCAAAAAAACCCTAAAATAACCCATAAAGGAACCTAAAAACCCTAAAAGTCCCCAAAACCCCAAATACCCAAAAAAACCCTAAAACCCCAAAATTACCATAAAAACACTAAACCCCTCATAAACCCTCAAAAGATCATAATGCCCCCCAAAACCCTAAAAGACACTAAAACCCATAAAAGCCTTAAATCTAATAAAAATCCTTAAAACACTCAAAGACAATCAAACTCCACCCCAAAAAATACTAAACGACCCTAAAACCCTTAAAACCTCCAAAAAATCTAAAACAACCCAAAACACCCAAAAAACTATAACCCAAAAAACCCCTAAAAATCATAAAAATTTTAAAGGAACATACAACCAGTAAAAATCCAAAAAAACCATAAAAAACTTAAAAGACTCTAAAAACCTAGAAAAACCTAGAAAAACCAAAAAACCATTAAAGTCCCTTTGATGCTAAAATCCCAAATAATCATAAAAAAAATTAAAACCTTAAAAATTTAAACACCATAAAATCCTTAAAGACACTAAAATCACATAAAAATAAAATAAAACACTACTGAAACTCCAAAAAAACTAAAAACACTAAAACCCCAAAAAATAGAAAAAATGAAAAATAATAAAAACTCTAAAGGGCCATAAAAATTCCTAAAGACACCAAAGGACCTTAAAATCTCAAAAAGAAAAAAGAACACCAAAAACCCTGAAACCACAAAAAACTATATAGAAACATAAAAACCCTTAATCCATAAACTCCATAAAAACCAAAAAAATACAATAAAAACCCGAAATAAACTATATATCCTAGAAGACCCTAAAACACCTGAAGACCCAAACAGACAATAAAAAATAAAAAACATAAACCCCAGAACCCTTTTAAAACCCTAAAAGACACTAAAAACCAAAAAACCCTATATTAACCCACAAAACTCCTAAAAACTATAAAAGACACTAATACCCAAAAAAATTAAAATACCCAAAAATTGTCAAAAACATTAAAACCTCAATACCCCCTAAAACCCTAAAGAACCCTAATAAACTCTAAAACCCACAAAAAATATTGGAAAACCCTAAAATAAATACATTCCCATAAAACTATAATAAAAATATAAAAATACAAAAAAACCTAAAAACAGTAAAAACATATAAACACCAAAAAAACTTAAAACAATAAATGTCCTAAATACCGATAAAAGCCATTAAAACCAAAAAATACCATTAAGACCCTAAAGGACACTAAAAACCCATAAAAACACTAAGGGGACCCTAGAAACCTTAAACACCTTAAAAGACCATAAAAATCTAATAACCCTAAAAAACTGAAAAATAACTAAAAACATTTAACAACCATTAAGTATCACAATACCCCTCTAAATGACCCAAAAAAATACCTAAAACCCTAAGAGACCCTAGATATCCTAAAAGACCCTAAAATCCCTATAAAAGAATTAAGGTCCATAAAACCCCTAAAATCTCTAAACACTATAAAACCATAAAAACCCAAAAACCCAAAAAAACAATAAACCCCATGAAAAACTAAATGACCATAATAACAAAAGAAACACTAATGAACCATAAAAACCACTAAAACTCCTAAAAGTAACAAAAACCAAAAAAACCATAAGACTCTCAAAAACCAAAAACCCTAAAAACCCTAAATAACATAAAAACCCCAAAAAACGTTGAAGGTCCTTAGAAATCATAAAAAAATTGAAATATCCTAAAGACTATAAAAACCCTAAAAACACTAAAGAACTATAAAAACCCCTATAAACCTAAAAACCAAAAATGACATAAAAACCAACCAAAAAAACCCCTGTAAAAACAACTAAAAATAAACACCAAATAGTTCCTAAAAATCACTAAAAATCATATATGCATTAAAATACCCAAAAAACTAAAGCTCCATAAAAATACAAACCCCCATAAAACCCATAAAACCCTTAAAATGATAAAAACCACTTAAAAACCTAAAAATAGTGACCCCCTCCCTCCAAGAACATAAAACACCAAAACAATATTTGAAAACCCAAAAAAACACTAAAAACCATAAAACCCAAAAAACCCCTAAGAAAACTAAAAACCCTAAAACCCAAAAAACCCCAAAACCATAAATACATAAAAACCATAAAAAACACAATAAGATTTAAAACCCTTAAAACTTACAAACCCCAAAAAACAAAAAAAAAATTAAAAAACTAGAAACCCCTGATAGCACCTAAAAACCCCTAATAATAATAGAGACCCTAGAAAACATTGAAAACCCCTAAAACAATAAAAAACTGAGAAAAAAACCATGAAAGATCCTAAAACACTGAAAGACTATAAAAACCCTAAAATGCCAATATAAAAGCTAAAACACCCTAAAAGGAACTATAAAAAACTGAAAAGACCTGTACAAATCCTTAGACACCCTAAAAATACTAAAAAGCATATAAACCCCACAAAAAGAATAAAAAACCCAAAACCACCTATAAAACCCTAAAAAACATTAAAACTCTTAAAAACACTGAAAATCCTTAAAAACCCTAAAAACTCTAATAAATAAAAAAACAATATAAAACCTAGTAAACCAAGAAACCATAAAAACGAAAAAACACTAAGACCCCCCAATCAGTTAAAATCACTAAAACCCCACAAGAACCTAAAACCCTAAATATAAAAAAACCATTGAACACTAAAGATGATAATGAATCCCTAAAACCCCTAAAAACCTTTAGAAAACACTCACACCATTTTAAATACCAAAAAACACTAAATTCCTAAAAACCCTAATAAAACTATAAAAATCCAAAAAAACAATTAAAAACACACAAAACATTAAAAACCCCAGAACCCGAAAAACCAAAAACCCCATAAAACCCAAAACTATAAAAAAAATAACACTAAACACCCTAAAACCCCTGAAAATAATAAACTCCGTAAAACCCGTAAATTCCTAAAAAACAATAAACTCCTAAGTAAAATCCTCAAAACACTAAAGACCATGATACCACTAAAACCCCCAAAAACCTTAAAAACATAAAAACCTGTCAACCCCCTAGACACCTAAGAAACCAAAATAACCCAAAAAATCCTAAAAACCATAAAGACATTAATAACCGCTAGAAGTAGAGAAAACACACTAAAATCCCAAGATAACCATATGAAACCCCTAAAAACCTTAAAACCCATCAAAATTATAAACCCCTAAAACTTATAAAAAGTATAAAAAAAATTAATAATCTGATTAAATGCACTAAAACCCCTAAACCCTAAACCCTAAACCCTACACAACAAACCATAAACCCTGCTCTGTAAACTCTAAACCATTCAAACTAAACCATATACCATGAACCCTAAACCATATACTCGACACCCTCAACCTTATATGTTACACCCTAAACAATAAACATTATAACCAATACCATTATCCATAAACCATACAGTAAAAACCCAAAATACTACACCCTAAACCTTTAACCATTCACCCTAAAACCTATACCCTCTAACATAAATCCAAACCCCACACCCTAAACACTAAACCCTAAAACATAAAACCTACATTGTAAACCCTGTACCCTACACCCTAAAAAATAAAACCTAAACCCTAAACCCTACACCATACACCCTAAACCCTACACTGTACAACCAAATCGCTAAACCCTATACGCTAAACCCTTTTCACTACACCTAAAACCGTAAACCCTACACCCTAAAACATTTACTCTACACCAGAAACCCAAAACCCTAAAATCAAAACCCTATACCATACACCAAAAAACTTATACCCTACACCCTAAACCATATAACATACACTAAAAACATAAAAACATACACCCTAAACCTAATAAACAACACACTAATCCATAAGAACAACACCCTACAACATATATCCTACTCCTTAAACCCTAAACCATACAACTTAAACCATATACCCACTACCCTAAGCATTTTACCCCACACTATAAACCATACACTATAAACCCAAAACCCTATACTCTAAACACTAAACACTATACCCTAAAACCTATACCCTACACATAATACCCTACACCATAAACCCTATGCTCTACACTCTATACCCAATATGGTATAGCCGAAGCCCTAAACCATACTCTTTAAACCATAAACCATACACCCTAAACCATATAACCTTTACCATAAACAGTGAACATTCTATCCTACACACTAACCCCAAAATACTACACCATAAACCCTATACCATACACCGAAAACCCTATACCACGTACCCTAAACCCCATACTGTACACCCAAAACTACTGACCCAAAACCCTTAATAAGCTCATAAAAATATAAAAAATCCAAAAAAACATATAAAATTATGAAAACCTAAAACTCCCTAAAAACCAAAACAATCATTAAAAACCCTAAAAACATAAAACCCAAAAACAATAATAAACCATGAAAATCTAATAGCCAAAAAGAAACACTAAAACCCTAAAAGGATCTAAAACCCCTAAAACCCTAAAAAACAACTCAACCTAAAAAACCCTAAATAATTATAACAACCTTTAAGACCCTAAAAACCCAAAAACCCTTATAACACTAAAAATACTATTAAAAACATCAAAAACCATAAAATACCTAAAAAATAGAAAATTGGTTAAACAATAAAAAATAATTTGAAATCCAATGGGTCCTGAAAACCTATGAATCCATTAAAATACTAATTAAGATCTAAAAAAATTAAACACCCCTTAAAAACATTTGAAAACCTAAAAATGATAAAAAAAAGATCTTATAGTCCTAAAAACCCACAAAACACTAAAAACATTAAAAACCAAAAAACTCCTTAAAACCCCTAAATCACTAAAACACTAAAAACCCTAAATCCCCTAAAATACACTAAAAACATTTAAAAACCTAAACACAAAAAACCCATAATACCCTGAAAAACCTTAAAATCACAACAACCACTAAAAAATCTAAAAAACATAAACCCTCTAAAAACCATAAAACCCTAAAAAACCCTAAAAGACCCTTCGAAAAAACCATAAAATTCAATATAAACCATAAAAACCAAAAAATAACCTAAAACCCTAAACACCAAAAAACACTAAAAACTTTGAAAACCCATAAAATCCCCAAAATCCGTTATAATCCCTAAAATACCCTATAGCCCCTAAAAGAAACCAAAATCCCAAAAAAGACCATAAAACAATAAATGACCCTAAAAACCCAAAAATTCCCAAAATGATGTTAAAAACAGACAAACCACTAAATGAACCTAAAAAACCCAATACCCTATAAGTTACTAAAGAATATAAAACCCTAAAAAACAACTAAAAACATAAAAACTATAAAAACACTTAAAAACATTAAAACCTGTAAATACCCTAAAACCCTAAGTGAGCCTAGAAAACCCTAAATACCCTAAACCTCTAAAAAACACTAAAATACCCTAAAAAACTTAGAACCACTAAAAACCCTAAAAACCATAAATGAACCTAAAAACACAAAAAAAAATTAAAGGACCCTAGAAATGGTAAAAATCCTTAAAATACAAAAAAATATAAAATACCCCAAAACCCATTAAAACACTAAAAACCCTAAAACCCCAAAAATACTTAAAATCACTTAAAAATCTAAAAACCATATAACCATTATAAATGTTAAAAACCCTTAAAACCATAAAACCCCTAAAACCCTAAAAACCCTTTAAAACAATAACAACTCCTAAAAACACAAAACAATCTTAAATAAATAAAACCATAAAAACCTAAAATCACAAAAAAATCCATAAACCCCTAAATACCCTAAGAAAAACCTAAAAAAACTCAAGAAGATGGTGGCACTCTCCCATGGTTCGCTCTCCCGCTCGTCGCGACTTCATGGTATTCCTCTAGATCTTGCTTGGGGATTTGTCTTTGGATCTTCTCCCCGTCCCTGTTGTTGGAGGTGTGCCATTGATGTGCTCTTCAGACCCGATGATGTGGTGTTCTTTCTGCAGCTTCAGTTTTTCAGAGCGATTCTATTTCATGAGATTTTGGATCTAGATTCAAGATTTTCCTATCTTATTTCTCCCTGTGCTCAGGATTTGGCAGATTCAGAGGTTGTGACTATCATTTTGGTTCTGGATCAGATTTTCTCAGCATATGGTGAATTAGTCAACTAATTGGCGTTTGGAAACCCTAGAGGTCTTCGGTTGGAGATCCAGATCGCGTTTGCTGAGATGGGGTCTCCACGGATGGGTCAACGGCTTCGACTTTTACAGCGGCGTACGATATTTTTTCGGTGGCATGGGTTATGGCCCCTTCGTCGGTGTAACGCGGGGGTCCGGTTTCCTCTGTCGTCGATGATTTTTTATCCCCTTGCAGCGCTGTACCTGGGAGATTTGCGGTGGCCTCTCTGGAGTAGCTTCCTTTCTCGATGGATGAGGAAGGCGTGGATTCAGCTTGGTGGTGATACTCATGTTCCAGGATTCTGGGTTTTCGATTCTGCTTGCTTTCGGTCTGCGAAGAATATACAGTTTTTTTTCTCAGCTCGATCTTTGACTCATGTTAATTATCCTGGCCTATTTTTGGTTTGTGGCATTCTGGTTTCGATTTGGGGTTGGATTCTTTGGTTATGGATCTGCTTGTGGTGGTAGATGGTCCTGCCATGGGCTGACATTGATGTCGTTCACTGGTATGGTTTTGAGGTGCTGCGTTATGGCTATATGTTACAATTTATGGGATACTGGAAGGGCGTTTTGAGCTGCGTACTGGTTCCTGCTTTGGTTGCCGGTGATTCTACCTCTGGTGCTGGTGGCTTTGTGTGGATAGTGATTGAACTGCCTTACATGGTGGTGCTGGTTCAGTTTCTGGTTATGGCTATGGTGCTGATGGATGGGATTTTGGTTGTGACAGTTTTCTGGTTCTTATGTTGCTGGGTGATGGCTGTAACTTGGATGTGATGTAATAAAAGTTGCAGGTGCTTGGTGATGGTTGGTGTGTTGCTGTGAAATGGAAAGTTCTGTGAGGTTGGGCTGCTGAAGTTGCTGCTAATGGTATTGATGCTGATGGATTCTGATTTCTGAATGGCTAGTGGATGATTGCTGGTATTGGTGCTGATGGATGCTTGTTGGTGACGTGCTGGGAGCTGATGCTGGTTACTTTTATGTTTTACTTCTTTGTGTGTTTTTTCTTCTTTTGGACTTTCTATTTTTGCGGTATTTGGGTGTGTGTTTGTTAAGGTTTTTTGGGTGTGGGTTGATTGACCCTGCTCCTCCCTTGTCTGCAGTTTCTTCATGTCTTTTTTCTAATAAATTTTGGGGGGAGTCAGGAATAGCCTGGCCCCGAGCCTTCCTTGCCCTAAATACCCTAAAATACCGCATAAAATAATAAAAACCATAAAGAAACCTAAAAACCCTAAACGACCCCAAAACCCCAAATACCCAAAAAAACCCCTAAAATCCCAGAAACTCCAGAAAAACTCAAAACCCCTCACAAACCCTCAAAAGACCCTAATGCCCCAAAAAACCTTAAAAGACATTAAAACCCCTAAAAGCATTAAATCCAATAAAACTCTTTAAAAAACTCAAAGACACTCAAAATCCCCCCATAACCAAATACTAAATGACCCTAAACCCCTAAAACCCCCAAAACTCTTAATGAACCCAAAACACCCAAAAACACTAAAAACTGTAAAAACCCATAAAAATCAGAAATTTTTTTAAGGAACATAAAACCCGTAAAAATAATAAAACCCTACAAATCCTTAAAGACTCTAAAATCCTATGAAATGTAAAAACCTAGAAAACCCAAAAACCATTAAAGACCCTATGACACTAAAAAGTCAAAAAAATTATAAAATAATTAAAACCTAAAAAATGTAAACTCTCTAACATCCCCTAATAATTATCAAATCACATAAAAATACAACAAAACAATATTGAAAAACGAAAAAAACAAAAAAACTAAAACCCCAAAAACCCCTTAAAAATGAAAAAATGAAAAATAGTATAAACTCTAAAGGGCCATTAAATTCTTAAAAACACCCAAGAACCTTAAAATATCAAAAATAAAAAGACCCTAAAACCTCTAAAATCCCAAAAGACAATAATGAAACATAAAACCCTTAATACAAAAACCCCATAAAAACCAAAAAATACAATAAAAACACTAAACACCCTATATATCCTAAAAGACCCTAAAACACCTAAAGACCCTAAAAAGACCCTAAAACATAAAAAAACATAAAACGATAAACCCCCTAAAACCCCAAAAAGACACTAAAAACCATAAAAACCCTAAATTAACCAAAAAACTCCTAAAAACTATAAAAGACAGTAAAACCCATAAAAGTTAAATTACCCAATAATTGCCAAAACCCTTAAAACCCTAGTACCCCTAAAACCCCAACGAACCATAAAAAACTATAAAACCCCCAAAAAATCATCGAAACCCTAAAATACCAAAAATCCCCAAAAAATATAATAAAAATATAAAAATTCTAAAAAACCAAAATACACTAAAAACATATAAACCCAAAAAAACTAAAAACCATAAAATACCTAAAAACCGACAAAACCCCTTAATACCACAAAATTACTTTAAGACACTAAAGGACCCTAAAACCCCTAAAAACACTAAGGGGCCCCTAGAAACCATAAAACCCCCTAAAAGACCATAAAAATCTAAAAACCCTAAAAACCAAAATATAACTAAAAACCTATAAAAACCACTAAATATCACAATACCCCGCAAAATGACCTTCAAAATACATACAACACTAAGTGACCCTAGATATCCTAAAGGACCGTAAAATTCCTAAAAACCAATTAAGGTCCTTAAAAACCCTAAAAACCCTACATCCCATAAAAACTGTAAAAACCCAAAAAACTATAAACCTTGTGAAACCCTAAAAGTCCATAATAACACAAGAAACCCTAAACATCCATAAAAACCACTAAAACCCCTAAAATGACCTAAATCCCAAATAAAACCTAAAAATATCAAAAACTAGAAACCCTAAAAACCCTAAATAACATTAAAACACCAAAACCATTGAAGGTTCTTAGAAATCTTTAAAAAATTAAAATATCCTAAATACTATAAAAAACCTAAAAATATTAAAGAACCATGAGAACCCTTTAAAACCTAAAATCCTAAAAAATGACCTAAAACCCCAAAGTCCTAAAAAATCCTGCAAAAACCACTAAAAATAAACTCCTTATAGTTCTTAAAACCCCCAAAAAAATTATGTATGCATTAAAACAACCAAAAAACTAAAACTCCATAAAAACCGTAAAACCCTTAAAAACCTTAAAATGATAAAACCCCCTTAAAAACCTAAAACCAATAACCCCCCCCCCCTCCCTAAAGAACCTAAAACAACAAAAAAATTCTTTGAAAAGCCTAAAAATACTAAAAACAATAAAACACAAAAAACCCTAAGAACACTAAAAACAGTAAAACCAAAAAAAACCAAAGAAAACACTCAACACCCTAAAAATGCTAAAGAAACCCTAAAACCATAAATACCGAAAATCCCCAAAATACCTAACTAAATTAAAAACCCTTAAAAAATAAAAACCAGGAAAAAAATTAAAAATCTAAAAACCCATGATAGAACCTAAAAACCCGTATTAATACTAGAAACCCTAGAAATCATTGAAACACCATAAAAAATAAAAAACTAAGAAAATAAAAAACCATGAAAGACCTTAAACCCCTCAAAGACTCTATAAAACCATAAAAAGACAATATAAACCCTAACACACCCTAAAAGGCACTATAAAAAATAGAAAAGACCTGTACAAATCATTAAACACCCTCAAAACCCTGAAAAGCATATAAACCCCATAAAAAGAACAAAAACAACACAAAACCACTTATAAAACTCTTAAAACCTTAAAACCCTTAAAAACCCTGAAAAATCCTTAAAAACCATAAATACACTAATCAATCGAGAAAAACAACATAAACCCTACTAAACCAAAAACCCATAAAAAACTAAAAAAAACTAAACCCCTCAAATTTGTAAAAATCACTAAAAACCATCAAAAAACTAAAACCATAAAAATATAAAAACCAATAAACACTAAAAAACATAATGAATCTCTAAAAATCCCTAAAATACTTTAGAAATCACTGAAACCATTAAAAATATCTAAAAACACTAAATACATGCAAACCCTCATAAAACTATAAAAATCGTAAAAACCCTTAAAAACACTCAAAACATAAAAAACCCCAGAACCAGAAAAACCACAAAACCCGTAAAACCCAAAACTAATAAAAATACCCTAAACCCCCAGAAAACCATAAACACCCAAAAATCCCCTAATTCTTAAAAAACAATAAACTCTTAATAAATATCCTCAAAACCCTAAGGACCATGATACCCCTAAAACCACCAAATTACTCTAAAATCCATAACCTCCTAAAAACCATAATCTTCTAAATACTTAAACATCTAAGAAAATAAAAATCCCAAAAAAATTTAAAAACCTGTCTAACCCCTAGACAACTAAGAAACCAAAATAACCCTATAAATCCTAAAAACCATAAAGACTTTAAAAACCACTAAAAATACCAAAAACACACTAAATCCCCATGAAAACTATATGAAACCCATTAAAACCTTAAAAACCATAAAAAATATAAAACCCTAAAACTTCTAAAAAGTATAAAAACCCAATAATCCCTTTAAATACA
This sequence comes from Viscum album, assembly GCA_963277665.1. NCBI lineage: Eukaryota > Viridiplantae > Streptophyta > Magnoliopsida > Santalales > Viscaceae > Viscum > Viscum album. Next base: position 871,277,704 of record OY728152.1, on the reverse strand, counting down.
CTAAAACCCCTGAAAACCCAAGACCCCCCAAAAAAGGCATATGAACCTAACTACCCTAAAATTCCATAAAAACCGAAAAACCAAAAAATACACCTAAACTATTATAAATATCTAAGAAAACATAAAATCTAATAAATAACCCTAAAACCCCAAAAAAACCAAAAAAAAAATTGAAATAAAAAAACCATAAAGACCCTTAATATCCCAACGAAACCCCTAAAAGAGCTAAAATACTTAAACATCCTTAAAACCCTCAAACCCACTAAAAACACCCAGGCCCCTAAAACCCTAAAAACAATAAAACCACTATAAACCCTAATTCTGATGATAAACCAAATAACTCTAAAAAAATCCTTAAAACATAAAAATGAAAAACCCCTTTAAAACTAAAAACCATAAAATCACATAAAAGGCATGAAAACCCTAAAAATAATTAAACCCATGAATACCCCAAACCCCTAAAAAACATACAGCCCTTTGAATCCCTAAAATAACTAAAATAAGAAACCTCATAAAATATATAAAAACGTTTAAAATACCAAACACACCTCAAAGACTAAAAAACTAAAAAAACCCTAAAAAACTAAAAACCTCAAAAAACCCTGAAGAAACCCTAATAATCATAAAAAACCCTAAAACCATAAAAATACTAAAAACTCATTAATATCCATTTAACCCCCCTAAAATCCCTAAAAATCCTATACCCCATGAAAACAAAAAAAATCCGGAAACCCCATAGAATCCCTAAGAGTTATAAAAAACCTAGAATTCCCATAAAATTTTAAAAACCAAAATAAAGACAATACCCAAAAAACCCAAAAAAAACCTTAAAACACTAAAGCCCTAGAATACCTAAAACCCTAAAACCATAAAAACCAAAAGTAGTGATAAAAACAATAAAACACACCAAAACTCTTAAAACCTATAAAAGACCCTTAAAATCACAAAAACCATAAATGACCCTACAATCCCCTAAAAGTCCCAAGATGATCGTAATACACAAAAACACTAAATGTCCATAAAACCATAAAACACCAAAGGATGCTAAAGAACCAACAAAATAATAAAATACAATAAAAACACTAAAAACATTAAAGGATTGTAAAAACCCTAAAACCCTAAAAGAAATTAAAACCCCTAAAAACATATAAGATCCTGAAAACCCTAAAGTCTCGTGAAAACCCTAAAGGTCTTTAAAAAACCTAAAACCCCATAAGGGAAACTAAAAACCCTAAAACCCTGAACATCCTTTAATAACATAAAAACCCCTAAAAAATCCTAACAACCCTAAAAACCACTAATATGACAGGAAATCCCTTAAAACACTAAAGGACCCAAAAACCCAAAAACACCTCAAAAACCCATAACCCACTTGAAACAATAACAGACCTTAAGGCCCCTTAATGGCTTAAAAGATCTATAAACCCTAAAAAAAATTTAAAACCCTTAAACTCCTAGAAATCTAAAAAATCCAAAAAACCCTAAGAAACCTAAAATCCAAAAAAACCCCAAGAAACCATAAAAATCCCTAGAAAACCTAACAAAAAAAACCCCCCAAAACCCCTAAAAAACCTAAAAATTGTAAAAACCCTTATTGACCCCCAAACCCAAAAAAACCACTAAAACCCTAAAAAATCACTTAAAATCCATAAAAATAAAAATAACATAAAACACTATTAAAAACCTAAAAACCCCTAAATGTTCTAAAAAGCACTAAACCCCCAAAAAACAATAAAATCACTAAAACCTCCTAAAAACCCAAAAAACACAAAAAAAATATAAACCCGAAAAAATATATTTTTTTAAAAAACCATTAAAAACCCCAAGAATGCATTACAATATGCTAAAAACCTAAAACCAAATAGCCCCTAAAAATCTAAAATCATTAAAAGGACATAAAAACTCAGAAGACCCAAAATACCATAAAAACCCTAAAAAACCTAAAAACACTAAAAACCATAAAAACCCAAAATACCCTATAAAATCCTAAATTACCAATAAAACACATAAACACCCCAAAACCCCCTTAAAATCCCAAAAAATCATGAAACCCCAAAAACACGAAAAACCCTAAAAAACTAAAATAAATGTAAAACCCTAAAAATACAAATAACTATTAAAATCTTACAAAACCCTAAAAACAAAAAAACCCAAAAAAGCATAAAACCACTAAAAACCATTAAATATGTTAAAACCATTAAAACCCACTAATAAACCCTAAAAACCCAAAACATCCTGAAAACCCCTAAAACATAAATATCATGGTATAATTCTTAATACACACCATGAAAACTGCTAAAACTCTAAATCCCAATACAACACCAAAAAACCATAATAACCCCTAAAAAACCATAAAACCCCTAAAAATAATAAAAATGTAAAACCATTGAAAAACACGTACAAACCCCAAAAAACATTAAAACCCCAAAAACTAACAAAACACAAAAATAACCCTATAATCCGAAAATACATATAAAACCTACAATCCCCTAAAAACCAAAAAATACCATAAATCCATAAAAATACTAAAAACACCAGGAACCCTAAAAACCATAGAACAATTTAAAACCCCGAAACCCCCGAAACCCCATAAACCCCATACCCAACACCATATAACCTACACCCTACACCATAAAACCCATACACTATACCATAAAAACTAAACCATACACCATAGTAAAAACCCTAATCCTCACACCCTAAACCCAATACCCTACTCCATAAACCATAAACCCAACACCCTAAACCCTATACCCTACATGCTATACCTTAAAACATACACCCTAAACCCAATACCTTACACACTAAACCATAAATCATACACCCTACTCCCTAAACCCTAAACCCTACTCCATAAACCATAAACCCTACATCAAAAACCCTATTCCCTACACCCTAAACACAACAACCTACCCCTATATCTGACACTCATAAACCAATATACTACAACATAAATCCAATACCCTAAACACTAAATAATAAACCATACATCCTAACCCGATAACCTATTACCTAAATTCTAAACCATAAACCCTAGACCCTACACACCAAATTCTAGACACTACACTCTAAACAATAAACCCTACACCCTACACCGTAAAACAAATAACCTATACCCTAAACCATAAATCCCTAACCCTACACCCTTAAACCAATACTCTACACACTACACCCTAAACACTATAACTCGACCCCTATATCACAAACCTAAACCAAAAACCCTCCACCCAAATCCATATACCTGACACCATAAAACCCTGAACCTACACCCTAAACCCAAAACCAGACACCCTACACCATAAACCCTAAACCCTACACCCTAAACCATATACCCAAAACCGTAAACCCTAAACTATATACCGTAAACCATAAAACCTACACCTTAAACCCTAAACAATACACATAAAACCATATTTCATGCAACCTAAACCCTACACCCAAAACACTATACCATACAACCCAAGCTATAATCCTGACAAACTAAACCCTATACCATACAGCCTAAAACCTAAACTCTACACCCTCAACCATATACCATACACTCTAAACCGTATACCCTACACAATAAACACTACCCCTAAACCTAAAAATAAAACCCTACCAACTAAAACATATACTACTGACCCTAAAACCTAAACCCTTCATACCATACCATATATCCTATATCCTAATCCCTAACCATTAAACCCTATACCCCACACCATAATTCTGATACCCAATACCCTAAACCCATACCCTAAACCCTAAACATTAAAACCAAAATCCTAAACCCTAAACCATACCACCTAAATGATAAAATATACACCATAAACCCCAAACCATACACACTAAACCTTATTCCCCACACCCAAATCCATATACCCTACAACCTAAACTCAAATATCCACAACCTAAACACTAAACACTAAACTATAATCCCCAAACCCTACACCCTAAACCATAAACCCTTCTCCCTAAACACCATACCCTACACCCTTAACCACATACCCTATACCATAAATCATAAACCCTATATACAAAACCATATATCATAAATAATAAACCGTAAACCATACACCCAATACCCAATACCCTACACCCCAAACCCTATGGCCTCCACGCAAAACCCTATTGCCTTCACCCTAAACACTATAACCTCCACCCTAAACCCTATGCCCAAACCCTAAACCATAAACACTATTCACTAAACCCTAAACCCTACACCCTAAAAACTCTACCATAAACCCAATACCCTACACCCTAAACCCCACACCCTTAACCATACACTGTTAACCCTAAATCCTAGACCTTGAACCCAATGCCAATCACCCTAAACTCTCAACCCTATACCCCAAACCCTTTACCTACACGCTAAACCCTAATCCCTAAACCATAAACACTAATCTATAAACCATATACTAGACACCCTAAATCCTATACCATATATCCTAAACCCTATACCCTAAATACTACACCATTCACCATAAACCCTACACCCTAAAATTTATACCCTACACCATAGACCTTAAACCCTACACATTAAACTCCATACCCTATACCATAAAAACCCTAACAAAATAAAAAAACCCTAAAACCCATAAAATCCTTAAAAACCCTAAATACCCTAAATACCCTAAATACCCTAAAAACCAAAAAAATACAATAAAACCCCTAACACCCCTAGATCACCCAAAAACCCCAATAAAACTCTAAAAAATCCCTAAAACCCCAAAATCAATAAAGACCCCTAAAAACCCCCAATTGGCCTAAAAATCCAAAAATACCCTTAAAATCTAAAAAAATCAAAATCCTAAAAACTATTAAAAACCCTAAAAATATATAAAAACAATAAAAAATAATAAAAATCCCCAAAAAACTCAAAAAACCACCCCAACCCCTTATAACATTAAAAACCATAAAATCAAAACCCATTAAAGTTGTAATAAACCCAAAAACTCCTAAATTCCTAGAAACCCTGAAAACACTAAAACCCCTAAAACCCCCTAAAAGCATAAAAAAACCAAAAACACGAAAACTACTAAAAATAAAAAAGACACTCATAACCCTAATAGAATTTAAATCCCTAAAATCCCCTTGAAACCCCTAAGAATGCATAAACACACAAAAACAATAACAACTCTTAGAAGACATTAACTACCCTAAAACTGTAAGAACCTAGTAACTCTAAAAACATTTAAAATCATAAAAACCCTAAAACCACTATAATCCCTATAAAACCCTAAAACCCATATGACCCCAAAACCATTAAAACTTATAAAACTCTAAAAAATCCCAAAAAATCCCAAGAATCTACCAAACCACTAAAACCCCCAATACTCTAAATAACCAAAAATCCTAAAAATCCAAAAAACCCTAAAAACAATTGATATCCTAAACTACTAAAATCCCCTAAAAGCCATTGATCCCCTAAAAGATCCTAAAACCCCGAAAAACCGTGAACAACCCTATAACAACTAAAAACCCTAAAAGACTCTATAAACCCTTAAAACCTTAATATAAAGTAAAAATACTAAACCCCCATAAAATATCATAAAATTCTTTAAAACCCCTAAAAGACTCTATGAACCCTAAAAACGTTAATGGACCCAAAAACTTAAAACCATTAAAGGACAATAACCCATAAAAATACAGAAGCACCCTAAAAACCTACATTACATCTAAAGGAACCTAAAATTAACTAAAACCCATAAAGGACTCTAAAATTCCAAAAAACCCTAGACGATCCTAATAAGACAAAAGTCCCTAAAGGACCCCCAAAATCCCAAAAACCCTAAAATATACTAAAAATTCCCAAAGAATAAGTGTGGAACCCTAAAACCTATACCCTACATCCTAATACTTAATATATATATATCCTAATCCCTAAAACCCATAAATCAAATTCAAAAACAACCTATAAAACTGTAAAAAAGCACAAAAACACATAAAAACCCTAGAAACCCCAAAAAACCATAAAAATTATGAAAAACCAAAAATACCATAAAGACCCTAAATACACAAAAACAACCAAATAATTCCTAAAACCCTTAAAATCACTAAACCCTAAAATCATAAAAACTATAATCAACACATAAAAACCATAAAAACTCTAAAAAACCATAAAAACACTAAAACCCCTAAAACCTGTAAAAAACCGCAAAACCCAAAGAAGACCCTAAAACAACTAGAAAATATAAAATAAAATAAAACCCTAAATAATTAAATTACCCTAGCACCCCAAACACCTAAATAACCCAAAAAATCCTAAAAATAAAAAAGAACTAAAATCCTCAAAACCCTAAAACACCCTATGTGCTCTAAAACCCATAAACCCCCTAAAAACTAAAACACCCCTAAATACCAAAAAAACCAAAAAAACCCTAAAAATATCTAAAAAATAAGGAAACCCCCAAAATCCCAAAAACCCACAAAAAAAAAATAAAAAAACTAAAAACCTAATAAAATATTAAAACCACTATAAGGTCCCATGAAAAAACCTAAAAAGACCCTAAAACACCTAAAATCTCTAACAATTCCCGAAAACCCAAAAACCCCAAAAAACCAAAAACCACCATAAAACCACTAAAACACCTAATAATTCCAATTACACCATAAATATAAACAAAATATTGATAAAATCCTAAAAAACCTAAACCCATAAAAATCCCAAAACGTCGTTAAAATCCTAAATACCCTAAAAACCACTTAAAATCCTTAAATACCCCAAAATTAAACCAAAAACCACTAAATCTCGTAAATCTCAAAAATCCCCAAATAACCCTTTATAACCCCTAAAATCCTTAAAACCATACAAAACACATAAAACCCTAAAAACCCTTCAAACCCGAAAAATCCTAAATACACCAAACAAACAACAACAAAAAACCCACCTTAAAATTCATAAAAACCCTAAAAAATACCTACAAACCATAACCCCCCCAACCATAAAAAATAAAAGCATTAAAAATTGTATGACCGTAAACACCCTTAAAACCCTTAAGCCCGTAAAAACCAATAAAACCATTAAAAATTTAAAATTCCAAAAAAAACCTAAATCACTTAAAACCATTAGAAACCCTAAAACCCTAAAAACCCAAAATAATAGCATAAAATGATAAAAACCAAAAAACCCCTATAAACCCATTAAACCTATAAAAAACCATAAAAAACTTAAAACCCCATAATAATCCTTAGATGGTGGTGCACTCTCATTGTGCTCTCTCCCCCTCGACGTGGTTTCTAGGGTTTCTTCTCGATCCTCCTGGCGATGTAGGCTTTGGATCTTTTCCCTTGGATACTTGGGATTTTGGGTGGCGCTCTTGGCATGGGAGAGCTGTTGCTGTCTTCTTTGGTGCGGATTTTTCTCTTCTACGGCCTCATGCATCACAAGCAACGATGCTGACTGGGGCATCGGCTCTGGATCCCTTCTCGGACATTTCTTTTGGAGGGAGATCCTAGAAACAGTGGTCAGAAACAACGTCATCCTGTTCAATGGAGGAAGGTGTTCTGCGGTGGCCTCCTCTTCTTCGAGCAGCGACCTTGATTGGGCTTCTGTTGACTCTGGAAGCGGAGTGTATTGGTTTTGCTTCTCCCCGGTGGGGGTCGTCAGGCAGTTACGGCTCTTCCTTCTTTCAGATGTCAGGTTCTCAATCCCGCATTGCCGGAGGTTTGTTCTATGCCCTTGTTCGATCCTTTTTTCAGTTCGCGAAGCAGCTACAGGTGCGTGCTCAATCTATTCTCTTGGATTCGTCTTTGCTATAGTTTGTTGATGCTAGATTCGGTCAGACCTTTTGGAATTCCATGTTCTCCTACTTCTTGGTTGTGATTTCGGTTATGAATGGGTTCTAGTTTCTGGGATTTCTATGATGGGTTTGGCGATATTTGTGCAATTGCTGGTGGTATGCGGTTTGCTATGCTACAAGGTGTGGAATGCTGAATGTTGTTTGGTTCTAAGACCACGACTGCTAGTTGTTGAGATGAGATTCCTTGTTTGACGATGGGTTAGGATGTGCTATTTGTTTCTTTATGAGATGTAGGTTGATAGGAGCAGGTCGGCATGGAGGCGGTGACGATTTTGTTGCTGATGCTGGTGTTTTGTTGCTGTCGTTAGTTGGAGCTTGCTACTTGTTTCTTGATGCTGGTGGTTCGGTTTTACTAGTAGTGGATCCTCCGGGGGAGGAAATGCTAGTTTCTGGAAATGGTGTGAATGGATTTTCTGGTTGTTGTTTGTTGGGAGGTGATGATGTCCGCGTTTGGTTGCGGTGCTCATGCTGTGGTTTCATGCTGCTGGTTATGATTGGTTGCGATGTCGGTTTTGGTGTTGTTGGTTGGTGGGGCTGGTTGGTTTGGACGTGTTGCTGCTACTGTGTTGTAGTGATGATTGGATGTGGTGCTTCTGGATGCCTAAATGCGATGGATGATGGAAATTGTGATGCTGGATGTTGGTTGATGCCGAGTTGGGTGTTGCTGAAGCTGTGGTTTGTGATCATGCTGTTGCTGGATGTTGATTGTTGTTTGAGTTTGAATGCTTTTCATTGGATAGCTGTGAGCTGCTGGATACTGGTTCATGCTGGATGATGGTGGTGGTTGTTTGGCTTTGTGTGTTTTTTCTTTTTTCGCTTTTGATTTTTCTTTTTTTTTTGGGTCTTTTGCGTCTTGGGTTGTAAAGGGTTTTTTGGGTGCTAGTCGTTTGACTCCTCCCCTCCCTTGTCTTTTGTGTCTCTATTTTCTTTCTACTAAATTGGGGGGGGGGAATATCCCGACCCTCAAATCTTGCTTCCCCTAATAATCCTTAAAACCCTAAAAAACCATAAAAAACCTAATACCACCAAAAAATAAAAACATAACCCCACCAAACACCAAAATAGTCTTCAAACCCTCAAAATAACTAAATGACCCAATATAATATATAATCCCTAAAAGACCATTCCATATCCTAACAAAGCCTTACTGAACCTAAAAACTTTTTAGACACCCTAAAAGACTATAAAAATACTAAAACTCTCTAAAAATACTAAATTTCAAAAAAAAACCTACAAACCATATATGAAACTAAAACCCCTTAAATTCCCTAACAATTCTAAAAACACTAAAAAACCCAAAAATCCTAAAAACCCTTTAAAGACCCTAAAAACAGTAAAAATAATAAAAACTCTAAAGCCCCTAGAAGCTCTGAAAGAACATAAAAACACTAAACCCCTAAAAACAAAAAAAACATAAACCACTAAAAATATTAAAACCCTAAAAAAAGCAATAAAAAACTTTTAAAAATCAATCATAAACCCAAAAAATGAAAACCATAAACCCATTAAAACCCATAATAATCCAAAATAACCACAAATCACTAAAAAGAACTTAAAACCATAAGACCCCTAAATGTATAAATACATTAAATCCCAGAAAAAAATGAAAAATGAGAAATCCTTACATCCCCCCTAAAACCCTAAAAAACCCTAAAAACGCCAAAAACTCATCAAAACCCAAAAAACACCAAAAATCTACCAAAACCCCAAACACTCCCAAAAACCTGAATAATCCCTAAAAATCATAAAGAACCCAAAAACCCTTGAAAACCACTAATTCCCTAAAAATACTAAAAAACCCGTAAAACCCCCAAAAACCCAAAAAACCCAAAAAACACTAAATACCATAAACCCCCTATGAACCCTTAGACTGTAAAAAACCATTAAAAACCTAAAAACCCTAAAAACCCTAAAAAATACTAAAGGACCATAAAACCCCTAAAACCCCCTAAAAACCCTTAAATAACATAAATTCCCATAATAAACCTAAAAACCCTAAAAACACTAAAACCACTAAATACCCTAAAACACCCATAAGACATTTAACAACCCAAAAAACTGAAAACCCTAAAAGAAACTAAAACCCCTAAAACACCTTAAAATCATCAAAAAACATAAAAAACCCTAAAACACCCTAAAACTCAAAAACCATAAATAATATGGAAACACCAACAAACCATAAAAAACATAAAAACCATAAAAACCCCAAAAAACTCCATAGAGACCCTAAAGAGCCCCTCAAAACTCTAAAAGCCACCCAAAACCATAAAACACCCTAAAAACAAAAAACCCTCTAAGTCCTTAAAATCCATAAAATCCCTAAAACCCCTAAGAAGACTAAACACCATTGAAAACCCTAATATACCACTAAACCAACCTATACACCGAAGCACCCCTAAAAAACACTATAAACCCCTAAAACAACTAAAAACCCTTATAACCTTCCAAAAACGCCAAAAATTTAAATTAAACCAAAATGACATGAAACCCTAAAAATCCCAATAAACCCTAAAATACCAAAATCATTAAAAACACCTAAAACCAAAAAAAACCACAAAAAGTCCTTTAGAAATCTAAAAAAACCTAAAACCCATAAAATTCCATAAAATAAATAAATAATCCTAAAACCCGAAGAAACTTAAAAATTAATAAAAACCTAGAAAAACCCAACAAAACATTATGAACCCCTCAAACTTCTAGAACCCCTCAAAAACATAAAAACCATAAAAACTACTAAAAACCCTAAGAGGCCCCTGATACCTTAAAATATATAAAAACCCAAAAAACCATAAAAATCCAAAAAAACCTAAAAACCCATAAAACCCCCATAAATCCCAGAAACCAAATAAAAAAACAAAAAATTATAAGAATACCTAAAACCGCCAAAGACCACTAAAAACAAAAAATATCTAAAATTTATAAAAACACTAAAACCCCTAAATCCACAAAAGTACAATAAAAACCATAAATGTCTTTAAAAATCATAAAAACCCCCAAGTGACCCTAAATCCATTATAAACCCACCTAATGGACCCATAGGAACCCATAAAAATATTAAAAATCCTAAAAAACCGAAGAAACCTTAAAAACCATAAACCCCCTTAAAACCAAAAATCACATTAAAACCATAAAAATCCTAAAAGAACTTAAAACCCCTAAAAACCTATAAAAACCATAACACCCCTAAAACCCAAAAGACATTGAATTCTAAATACCCTAAAACAACCCATAAAACACTAAAAGAGCTAATAATCTAAAACCCCCCAATAAAACATAAAAACGGTAAATACTCTAAAAACCTTGAAAACCCATTAAAACCCCTTAAAATCATGACCACATTAAAAACCCAAAAAATCACAAAATAAACCTAAATTCCCTAAAAACCGTAAAATTCATAATGACCACTAAAAATGCCTTGAAAACCCTAAAACTCTTAAAACACCCAAACCCCGAAAAAATCTATAAACCCTAAAATCCCATAAAAACAAAAAAAATACCCACCCCCACAAAACAAACTAAAAAACAATAAATACTCTAAAACCCTATAATAACTCAAAAAACCTTAAAAACCCTACCCCCTCCCAAACCCAAAATAACCCTAAATTTTTTTAAACCATAAAACCCCGAAAAACCCTAAAAACACTCTAGAATATCATAAAACCCCATAAAACCTCAAAACCCCCAGAAATAACCCATACACCACAAAAATGATTAAAATACCCAAAATTCTTGAAAACCAAAAACAACCTGAATAGCCCTAAAATTCATAATACCCTAAAAACCCTAAAAAAATAAAATCCCTAAAAGCCTTAGTAACATTAAAACCCAATAAAACCACGAAAACCCGTAAAACCCCTAAGAATACATAAAATCTGTTAAAACCCCTAAAACACTAAAACCCCAAAAACCATAAACAACCTAAAAATCATTAAAACCCCTAAAAACCATGAAAATACCTGAAACCCCTATAATAACTAGAAAACTCCAGTAAATCAAAAAAAAATTAATCAAAATATATAAAATCACTAAAAACCATTAAAAACCTAAAATATAATGAAAAACCCAAAAACCCAAAAAACCATGAAAATACCTTAAAACATAAAGAAGACAATAACAAACTATAAAACCATAAAACCACAAAAACCATGGAAATCATAAAAAACCCCAAACGCCATTAAACCCCTAAAACCCTAAAAAAATATTACAATACAATAATACCACTAAGAAAATCCCTAAAAGACATTAGAAACCATAAACCTCCTAAAAGGACCAAAAACCCTTAAACCCCCTAAAAAAAATATGTAAAAGATAAAAAAAACCCTAAAACTCTAACATATCCTAATTAATCCAATATAAACACTAAAAACCTTAAACACCCTAAAACCCCAAAACCCAAAACACTAAAAATCCTAAAAACAAAAACACCACTAAAAACCGATAAAAAACCCAAACCCCTAACAACCATAAAAAAACATAAAAATAATAAAAAAAATATAAAACAACCAAAAAACACTAAAAACTACCAAACCCCATAAAACCCTAAAATACCCTAGAATCCTAAAACACAGTTAAAATAATAAAAACATAAAAATATCTAAAATTCCACAAAAAACAATAAAATCCAAAAAACCCTGTAACACCATAAAACCCTAAAAACATATAAACCACATAAAACCCATAAAATAAATAAAACCCTAAAACCACTAAAAACCCTAAAATACCTTAATCTTAAAAACCCATTAAAAACCCCAAATCCAAAAAACACTAAAACCCCTAACAACAATAAAATGACCATGAAACACCAAAAAAAACTTAAGACCATAAAACCATAAAAAATTCACTAAAACCCATAACACCCCTAAAACACTATGAACCAGAAAACACTAAAAACAAAATAACACTATAAACGGTTTATAACACCAAAAAATTCAAAGAATACAAAAAACACTAAAACCCCATCGGAAACCCTAAAAACCCTGAAATCCCAAAAAAACTGAAACACATTAAAAAACATAAAAACCCCTCAAAACCCAAAAAACCCAAAAAACCTAGAAAATATAAAACCCCAAAACCCTAGTACAACACCATTAAAAGCATAAAAACCCAAAAAAACGCAAATAAAATCCTATATGGGTGTAAATAATCTACGAAAAACCATACCCATTGTAACCACTAAACCCCCCCTAAGATCCCTAAGGAAATCCTAAAAACCAAAAAAACCCTGAAAAACATAAAAATATTAAAAACTCCAAAACCCTCTTAAAGAATTTAAAAACCCAAAATACCACAAAACACTAAAACCCATAAAAACTATTAAATACCCCAAAACCACTGAAAATAATCTAAAACCCCTAAAGGACACTATAAACCTCTAAAATCCCAAAAGAACACAAACATTTGAAACCCCTAAAGTTCCGTAAAAACCTGAAACCCGCTATATGACACCAAAAACCCGAAAACAACAAAAAGGGAAAAAAACCCAAAAACCAAATAGGTCACTAAAAACCCCCAATAGACCCTAAAATCCAATATTCCTAATGGACCCTATAAAAGACAAAAAAACCCTAAAAACACTCAAACTCTTTAAAACCCCTAAATAAAACTACAATCCTTATAAATCCCCAAAAGGACTGTAAAGTTGATAAAAACAATAATAGACATGAAACCCCAAAAAATAAAAGGAACTAAAAACCGGAATACCCCTAAAAAACATAGAACCCACAAAACCCTAAAATACAATAAAAACCCTAAAAACCAAAAAACACTAAAACTCCCATTAATCCTATAAAAAGTAAAACTTATTAAAGACACTGAAAAAATCTAAGGTTCCATGAAATCCCCAAAAACCATAAAAACTATAAGACCCCTTAAAAGAGCATAAAACCATAAAACCCAAAATACCCCCCCACTCACATTTTAAAACAAAAAAAACACTAAAAATCCATAAAAACCCTAAAAATCATGAAAACACCATTAATTTTCAAAAAAATCCTAAAAACACCTTAAATGATAGAACCCCCAAGAAATACCTAAGACCCCCAAACCACTAAAAACATTTAAAACCCCAAGAAACCCCTGAACCCCAAAAATCATGGAAAATACACTTAAAACTAAAAATACCCTTAATATACCAAGAAACCCTAAAACCAGCAAAACCCAAAAAAAACAAAGGAATCACTTAAAATCACAAATAAAACTCTAAATTACTAAAAACCTTAAAGACTCAAAAAACCAATAAAACCCTAAAAACCATTAATACTAAAGAAACCCTTAAATCAAATATAACACTAAAAAACTAAAACCACTCAAAACCATCAAAACCTTAAAAATCCCATTAAAAATAATAAACCCCTAAATCTCTAAAAACCCTAATAAAATCCTAAAACCCTAATATCCATAAAACCCTAATCCCCCTAAAACCTATAAAAGAAACTAGAACCATTAAAAGTTACAAAAGAACCTAAAATACATTAAGGACCCTATAAACACCATTAAATATCCAGAAACCCTAAAACTCGTAAAAAACTGAAAACACCATATAAACCCTAAAAGCCCTTAAAAACATTAAAAGCCAAAACCCCCAAAACACCTAGAATACCAAACAATAAAATGAAACCAAAAATACCATAAAAACAATAAATACATTAAAAGATACAAAAACCCATAAAAACATTAAAACCATAGAAAACCTAATAATACCTTAAAACATGTAAAACCATTAAAAATATTAGAAAAACCTAAAACCATAAAATCTTTATAATCCGTAAAAACCATAAAAATCCTAAAACCTAACACCCCGTAAACCCCCTTTAAAAACTGAAGTACTGTAAATACCATAAAAGAACCCTAAAATCCCTAAACGCCATAAAATCCCTAAATCCCCAAATTATCTTAAAACCCCTAAAAGACCTTAAAACCATTAAATGACCCTCTAAACCATTTAAAAAACATAAAGACCCTTGAAAACCATTAAACGAAACAAAATCCTAAAAACCCTAAAATATCTATAAAATAATTAAAACACATAAAACCCATAAAACCCAAAAGCAACATAAAACCCTAAATATGCTAAAATGCTGAAAAAACCAAAAAACATTAAAAAACACTAAAAACACATAAGCACACATAAATACATAAACCCGGAAAAAACAAAACAAATCCTAAAAAACCATAAAAACCCAAAAAACATAAAATCCTAAAACTACCTAAACAGCACAAAAACAAAAAACAACCCCTAAATGAATAAAAATAATCCCAAAACACTAAAATATTGAAAAATAGCCAAAAACCCAAAACACCATAAAAACCTACAAAAACTACAAATCCTTTAAACATCTGAAAATTCGAAAACCCGAATACAATCCTTAAAGATCAAAATCACACGAAACACTCTAAAAACCCTAAAAACACTACAAAATATCCAACCCAAAAAACCATGAAAACATCTATAAAAAAATTTCAAACCAAAAAATAACCCTAAAACACTAAAAGAGACTGAAAACCTTTAACCCCCTATAAAAAAATCCATAAAAACATAAAAAAACTAAACACATAAAACACTAAAACCAATATAAACCTTGAAAAGCATAAAACTTCCTAAAACATAAAAATCATAAAACCCATGAAGAACCCAAAACCCTTTACCCTATGAAATAAACCCTAAAACATACACCCTAAACTGTATTCCTTAGACCCTAAACCCTAAAACCTACACCCTAAACCATATACCCTAAACCCAAAATCATACACATCAAAGCCGATACCATACACACTAAACCCAAAACTATACACCTAAAACACTATAACATACACCCCAAACCCTACATTGTAAACAATATACCCAAAACCCTAATTCATTCCCATGTAACCATAAACCATAAACCCTAAACCGTGAACCCTACACCCTAAACCCAAAAACTGCATCATAAACCCAACAACTTATGAACAAAAACCTAAAACCTACACACAAAAATCAATAACTGACACCCAAAAACCTATACAATACACCCTAAACTTGATACTCTACACCATGAACACTGTACCATACACCATAAACACTATACACTGCACCCTAAACTCTATACTCTACACCATACACAATATACCATAAACACTAAACCCTAGAGCCTGCACCCAGTACCCTATACCCTACACCCTAAAACAAAAACCCTACAACCTAGACCCTAAACATGACACCCTAAACCCCTACAACCTATAACCTAAAACCTAATACCTATACCCTAAATCAATACCCTACACCGTAAACCCTATACCCTATACCATAAATCCTATTCCCTCTGACCTAAACCCTATACCAACACCCTAAACACTAAACCCAAAACAATAAACCCAAAACCATTAACCCTAAAACCTACACTCTAAACTCTATACCCTTAATCCAAAAACAGAAATCCCTAAACACTATACAGTAAACATTATACCCTACACTATAAACCATAACCCCTACAAAATAAACCCTAAACCCAAAACTATATACCCTAAACCTTAAACCATATACCCAATACCCTAAACCCTAAACCAAACACCCTAAACCATATATCCAACACCATAATCCCTAAACCGTAAACCCTAAACCATTTACCCTACACACTTAACCATACACCATAAACCATAAACCCTATACCATACAGTGAAAATCTTGAACCTTATACCCTAAACCCTATACCCTACACCCTAAACCGTAAACCATATATCCTAAAATAAATATTGTGCACCTTAAACACTTACCCCTACACTCTAAACCATATTCCTTCTACCCTAAACCCTAAACCATAAACTCTACACCCACAACCCAAAGCCTTGTACTGCAAACCCATCACTCTAAACCCTAAACCCAAAACCCAACTCCAAAAAACCTATACTATACACCCTAAATTGAATACCATACACTTTAAAACTTGTACCCTAAACCATAAACTATTAACCCGACAACCAAAACCCAATAATATACTCCCATAACCATATACCCTATCCCATAACACTACATCATAAATAATTAATTCATATTCCCTACGCCCTAAACACTAAACCCTAAACCCTTAATACCCTAAAACAACACTAAAATCCCAAAAAAGGGAAAAACTAGAAAACCCAAAAAAGATGATAAAAAACATAAAACAGCAATGAATTGAAAAAACTATGCAAATTATTAAAATACCTAAAATCCCATTTAATCCCTTAACACCATAAAATCCCAAAACCCCATAAAATGATTGAAAATACTAAAAATGCAAAGAAACATTTAAAGAACCTAAAACTTCTAAAACCCCATAACACTTTAAGAGAACCCTAAAAAACCTAAAAACCCCTATGTAAACCCTAAAAGATAAAAAACCCTAAAATTATTAAAACTCTAGAAGAACGCATAAAACTCAAAAAAAAATATAACCCCCAAAAACAGTAAAAATCATTAAAAATCATATAAAACCCAAAAACCGTAAAAACACAAAAAACCTAAAAAATATTAAAAAATATGAAAACCCTAGAAACTCCCTAAAACCCTAAAACCCTAAAAAATCAAACAATGCTAAAAATCCCTAAAACCCAACAAAAACTCTCAAAACCAAAAAAAATCCTAAATCCCCTAAAAACCCTAAAAACCAATAATAAACCAAAATCCTCCCTGAAAAAGGCTAAAAAGCTAGAACCACTAACATCCTTAAAATCTATAAAATGCCTAAAACCCTGAAATTTCTAAAAATCCTTAAAACCATTACAAAACCCTGAACAACCTAAAACTCCTAAAACCAAAAAACCCATAAACCACCTAAATACACTAAAAACACCAAAACCATCTATAAGGCACTAAATAAACCTATTAAAACCCAAAAGAACCTAAAACCCCATAATACCCTTAAAACCCCAAAAACCAAAAAACCCCAAAAACCTTAAAAACATTAAAACATCCTAAAACCCTAGAAACCCAAATAACCCTTAGACAATCCAAAAAACATCCAAAACCCAAAAAAATCAAAAAACCCCTAAAACTCAAAAACCCTTAAATACCCTAAAACAATTCAAAAACCACTGAAACCCTAAAAACTAAAAACCCCCTAAAGACCCCAAAAAATTCAAGAAAACGCCTAAAAACCCTAAAAACCCTAAAAACCCTAAACTCCCTAAAAATTTCTAATAACAATAATTAACACCCAAAACATGCATGAGGGTCTAAAAACATACAAATACTATAAAATCCTAAAAACACTAAAAAAACTCTAAAAATACTCAAAATAAAAAAACCATAAAACCCCTAAAACCCCCTTAATACCCTAAAATGCTAGAAATCTAGAAATAATAAAAATACTAAAATCACTAAAAATTATTAACCCCATAAAAATTTTAAATTCCCAATAACAACTAATAGATAGAAAACCCTAAAAAACTAAAATTTCCTATGAAACCTAAAAAACATAAAACCCCTAAAAACCCTAATCCCCATAAAAACACTAAAAGCCCAAAAAACCTAAACACCCTTAAAAACTCTAGAGAAACTAAATATAATAAAAACCAAAATAATACAACAACCCTTAAAAACCATAAAACCCTAGATCCCATAAAAAATCCTAAAACCCCTAATATCCATAAAAACATAAAACCCCTAAAAATTGAAAAAAACCCCAACACCCCCAAAAAGACCCAAAAAACACTAAAAATCCATAAAAGAAACTAAAACCCCTAAATGACAAGAAAATACCCTAAATACCATAATTTAATTTAAAAACCAGAAAAACAATAAATAACATGAATAACCTGAAATGACCATGAATGCCATATAGGGGCCTAAAAACAACAAAGGGGCCAAAAAACCACTAAAAAAATAAAGGACCGTATAATCATTAACACCACTAAAGGAGCCTAAATAACCTAAAACCCCAACATGAATAAAAAACCCACTAAAAACCCCTTATGGTCCTTAAAACCCTTAAAGACCCTAAATCCCATAAAAGGACGTAAAACTGCTAAAACCCATAAAAGACCCTAAAACAGACTTAACGAACTCTAGAAGACCAAAAATAAATAAAAACACCCAAAACCCCTAAAAAACTAAATAATAAAAAAGACCCTTAAAACCATAAAACACCCATAAAACCTTAAAACATTAAGAGACTTTGAAAACCTGTACAAAACCTCAATATCACTAAAAATCATAAAACAACATAAAAACCTTTAAACCATAATATCCAAAAGAATACATAAAACCCTAAATACCATAACAAAACCCTAACACAATAAAAATCCGCAACCCTAAAAAACAATACAAAAACCATAAACCCGCCCCCACCATTAAACCCCCAAAAACCCTAAACACCCCTAAGAACTATAAGAACCTCTAAGACCGTTAAAACAAAAAAAACCACCATAAACCCAAACAATCCATAAAACCATAAATAACGTAAAACCCCTACAACCCCCTAAAACCCTAAAAATAATAAAAATCATTACCCCTCCCCCCAACCCCATAAAACTCTTAAAA
Source organism: Viscum album (assembly GCA_963277665.1). Taxonomy (NCBI): domain Eukaryota; kingdom Viridiplantae; phylum Streptophyta; class Magnoliopsida; order Santalales; family Viscaceae; genus Viscum; species Viscum album. The sequence continues at coordinate 871,258,429 of OY728152.1, read as the reverse complement.
CCGCTAAAAATATTTAATACCCCAAAAAACCCAAAAAAACCAAATTACTCACTAAAAGCACCTAACAGCTGAAAGAAACCCCTAAAAACCTCTAAAACCACATAAAACCCTAAAACCCCATAAAAACCACAAAAATCCCTAAAAACCCTTAAACCCCTAAACACTATAATAACCATAAAACATTAAAAACCCAACAAAAATTATAAAATAATACTAAAAACCCATAAAACCATTAAAACCCCTAAAAACATATAAAACATAAAAATAATTAAATATCCCATACCCCATAAGTACAATAAAAACCCTTAAAACAAAAAAATGCCAAAAAACCCAAAAAAAACTCTAATAACTATATGAAAGCATTAAAAACTCTAAAAACACTAAAACTCTAAAAAACCAAAAAAAATTTAACCCTTAAAAAACACTGAAATCCCAAGATAACTCATAAAAACCCTAAAAACCCTTAAATTACATATAAAACAATATATCCAAAAATACCAAAAAAATAGAAACCTCTAAAAACCACAAAAAATACCCCTAAAAATATAAAAAACCTAAAACCACTTACAAGATTTTAGACCATACAAATCCCCAAAAACCCCTAAATAATCTAAAAACGATAAATATAAAAAACCTTAAATCACTCCAAAGATCCTAAAAAACTCTGAAAACCCAAAAAAACCCTCCAAAATTCTAAAAACATTACAAATATTTAAAAATAATGAAAATCATTACAAAAAATACAGAGAAGTCCTAAAAACCCTAAAAACTGAAAAAACAAAAAAAAAACTAAAAAACATTAAGAAACCCTAAATCACACTAAAAACTCCAAAAAACCCTAAAAAAGAAAAACCAAAAAACCCTCAAAAATCCTTAAAACCATAAAACCCAGAAAATGCCCAAAATCCATAAAAAACATGAAAACTCTAAAGTAATACTAAAACCTTCAAAACACCATAAAAAACTATAGAGCCCTAAAAACCAATAAAAACACTAAAAAATGTAAAAATCATAAAATCCTTGAAAATCCCTAATATTCTAACTGCCTAGAAAACACACCAAAACCCATAAAAGTCATAAAAACACATAAAAATCCTTAAAAATCCCTAAAAAACCTCAAACCCTAAAAATCACTAAAAATATCTAAAAATCATAATACCCCTAAAAACAAAACCTCATCTAAACCACGAAAAATTCCCTTAAAACATTATAGACCCCTAAAACCGCTAAAAAATAATAAAACCCAAAAAACCATAAAATCCCAAAACCGATAGACAACTTAAAAATAACAAAAAACCCTTAAAACAATATAAGCCTAAAATAACCATAAAATAAGAAAAAATCCCTAAAACCCCCAAATATCCATAAAAACCAAAAACCCCTAACAATACATAATTCAAATAAAAACCCTAAATTACCCAAAGAATTCTAGAAAACTAAAAACCATTAATCCCCCTAAAATTTATTAAACCCTAAAACCCAATTGAAAACACTAACAACATAAAAACCTTATGTAAACCCTAAAACCCATAAAAATCATTATAATGAAAAAACCCCTAAAAAATATAAAACTCAAAAAACACTGAAAAGAACCATAAACCCCCTAACAAACCTGACCACGTAATAGTAAAAAACATAGAATAAACCTATGAAACCAAAAAAACCCTAAAAACAAAAAAATTCCCCTAAAACCCCTAAAATCCCAAAACAACATAATACCCCAAAAAACAATAAAACCCCTTAAAAACCTCAAAATCTCAATAAAATGATAAATCCCAAAAAACACTAAAAATATTAAAAACCCTCAATACTCTAAAAACCGTAAAACCCCTAAAAACCCTAAAAATATAGAAAGGATCTAAAATCCATAAGAACCCCTAAAAACACTAAAAACATGAAAAACCTTAAATATCATAAATCCCTTGAAACCCCTAATAAAACCATAAAACCATAGAAACGATAAAATACTTGAAAAAATCTCAAAAACACTAAATACATTAGACACCTTAGAAAACATAAATCCCTTTAAAAAACACAAAACAAATATGAGAACCTAGAAACCCTAAACCCTAAAAACACTAAAACCCAAAAAAATACATTAAACAACCCAATTAAAACCCTAGAAGACCCTACACCCAATAAACACCCTAAAACCTTCTAAAAATCCAAAAACAATCAAATAACCATAAAACGCTAGAAATTTTAAAAACACATAATAATACATAATAACCCAAAAAACCCTTAAAATCCCTAAAAACTACATACCTAAAAAATCATAAAATTCCCCTAAAATACCCTAATACCCCTAAAGACTCTGAAAAGTACTAAAAATATATAAATATCCAAAAGACCCAAAAAAAACCCCCAATACAGCCTAAATAACCATATAGAAACCATAAAAATCCCTTAAAAACCCTAAAACCAAAAACAAATTACCCCAAAAATACTCTAAATAATACGAAAAGAACCTAAAACCCTACAAAATAATAAATAGCCCCGAAATCTAGAAAACTCCAAAAAACCATAAAACCCCCAAAACATAAAAAATCTTACAATAAACCCAAAAACCCAAAAACCCATAAAATACCTATAAATCCAAAAAACCATAATAACACTAACACCGCCCCAAAACATAAAACCAATAATAACCCTAAAACACATAAATGTCATAAAAATTGAAAAACCCTAAAAACTATTAAAAACCCCTAAACTTCCTCAAAACCGTAGAATAAAAAAAAACCCAAAGAAATAAAACTCCTAAAAAATACCTATAATTATCATAAATATCTGCTAAAAACATAAAAACCACTAAAAACCCTAAAACACCTAAGAGTACTAAAAATGAGAATCCTTAAAAACTAGTAAAATCTCCAAAACATCCTAAAAACCCTAGAATCAATAAAACCCAAAGCCCTTAAACTCCTAAAAACAATTCTATAAATCCCTAAAACTAGTATAATTTTTTTAAAAAAATTATTATAAAAAAATCACAAAATCCCTAAAACTCTTAAAAAATATCAATAAATCGCTAAAACTAGAAAAATAAATCAAAAATTCAAAAAAACCTGAAAACCCAAAAAACCTTAAAAAACACGAAAAAACCTAAAACTATAAGGAGAAAAAGAGGACTCAGAGCGGCAGCTCTCCTCTCCCCTAGAACCTCTAGGGTTCCTCCTCACTTATCCTTCCTTCCCCCTCTGGCGTGGTCCAGCCTTGATTACCGCAATTTCTTCCTAGATCTGCAACGATGGAGGTTGCACCCGTGGGTCGCAGCTTCGATCTTATCACGGTGGTGGCCTTGTTATTCTTGGTGGCTCCGATTTATATCTTCAGATTCGTTTATCTCTCTACTGGATCTGGATCATGCATTGGAAACCCCAAATCACCAGTATTTGTGATCCTTCTCTAGTAATGGTCAGTACCGGATCCTCCGATTCGGTGTCTTCCCTTATGGATCTGGGGGTTTTCGTGGCTTCGAGAGCTTGGCGTCAGGCGTGGCGTTTCTGGTGGCAGTTTTGGCGCTCCCCTATTCTTGGCATCTTTTTGCGGCTCATGTGTTTTTTTATCTTCCTCCAAGTTGATGGTTGTAGGCTACAGTTGGATCCTCCTGATGTTCGGGCTCCGATTGCGGCCTTGGAGTGGTCTCTCCCACCTTCTTCTCGGCCCGTCTGCGTTTCTGGTATGCGTTGGTCTGCTTGGGGTCGGTGCCTGTGGCCTGGAGGGGGGAGGCACGGGGTCCCGCTTCTTTTCTGTTTTCCTATGTTGGGTATCTCTTGATTTTGGTTATCTGTTGTGTTGTGCGTTCTTCAGTGGTGGATGTTACTGGTTTTGCTGCCGATTACTGGAAGATGCCGTCGTTTTATGGGTTCTGCTGTGATGGTGTTTGACGTGGAGCTGATAGAAGATGATGGTTGTGACTTTGTGTTTCTGAAACTAGGAACATGAAACTTCAAAAAATGGTTCTGATGTTGATGGATGATAGTGGATGATTGCTGGCATTGGTGCTGATGGATGATTGTTTCTGTCTGGTTGGGAGGTGTTGTTGGTGTCTTTTTTTTTGCTTGTTTGGTTGGGTGTGTTTTTTGGTCTTTCTTATTGGGGTTGTGTTGGATTGGGGTTTGTAAAGGGTTTTTGGGTGCGGGTCTTTTGACCCCTCCCCTCCCTTGTCTGTAGGTTATTTTTCTTCTAATAAACATGGGGGGGGGGGTTCAGTAATAGCTCGACCTTCGCATCTCCCATGCCCTAAAAACTGTAAAACCCTAAAATCCGTTAAAACCCATATAAAACTATTAAGATGCCTAAGAACCGTAGAAACTCTAAAAAATATAAATAACACTTAAATAACTTAAACCAATAATAATATTAAAAATTCATAAAACATTAAAAAACCAAAAAAACACTAAAAACCATAAAAATCATAAATAAATGAAAATCCCTAAAATTTCTGAAACCTTAAAAGACCCCGAAAACCAAAAACCAAAAATAATTCCAAATTAACCCAAACACACTATAACCTGAAAAGAACTCTAAAAACCCTATGGACCATAAAAACCTTATAACACCCTAAAATTCCTAAAAACCAAAAAAAAAATATTAAAAACCCTGAAACCCCCAAAATACCAAAAATCTCCTTAAAACCCATAAATTGTCCAAAAACCCATAAAAACCCTAAAACCTCTAAAATACCTTAAAAACCAAAAAAGACACTGAAAGCATCAAAAAATAACTAAAGTCCCTAAAACACCTAAACACCCAGAAAAATACCTAAAACCCATAAACCCCCTAAAATCTGTTATAAATCCCCTAAATTTTCAAAACCTCTAATAATGTTTATAAAACGTAAAAACCCTAAACGCCCTAAAAAACAAAAAAACCTAAAAACCAGAAAAAATCTAAAATCCTAAAACCCCCAAAAGACCTTAAAACCCATAAAATCCCTAAGAGACACCAAAAACCATAAAAACATAAAATGAAACATAAAACACTTAAACCCCAAAAATACCCAAAATATAATAAAAACCCATAAAGTAAAATACAACACTAAAACCCCTAAAATACCATAAAATACTTTAAAACCCCTAAAAGTATTTGAAAAAAATTTAATCCCCTAAAAGACACAAAACACCTAAACCCCAAAAGACCCTAAAAACATAAAGGACACTACAACCCCATTAAAATGAAGGACTCCAAAATTCTAAAGGAGCCTAAAAATCATAAAAACCTTAAAGGTCCCAAAAAACCCAAAAAACCCTACAAACCGAAAAACCATGAAGGACCCAAAAATCCCTAAATTCCTTCAAATATCATAAAATCCGTCAAAATCTTAAAAGACTCTAATGACCATACAAACGGAAAAAATACTAATACCCACTAAAAACACTAAAAACCCAAAAACCAAAAAAAAAACTAAAAAAAAATCACAACTAAAAACCCCAAAAGACCCAAGAAACCCTGAAACCCTAAAAACCCCAAAAAACAAAATAATACAAAAACATAAAATTATATAACTACTTAAACTACCAAAAAATAGATATAATTTCTAAAACCCAAAAAAACTAGTAAAACCCCAAGAAAATTAAACCCCCACCTAAAAACACTAAATATCCCTAAAACCACTAAACACCACAAAAAAAAACTAAATACAATAAAAACCAAAAAACCTATAAAAAAACTAAAAATAAAAAAGTCCATAAAATTCTCTAAAATACCTTAAAACCATATAAACCCAAAAGAGTTTAAAAAATTTAAAAACCCTAAAAGAACCTAAAAAACCTTAAAAGTATAAATATCCCTTAAAACTCGTCAGACACCCTAGAAACCATAAAACCCCAAAAATATCCTAAAACCCCTATGTTCTCATTAAACCCAAATTAAATTAAAATATTAATAAAATAAAACCCCGTGAAATATGTAAAACAACCTAAAAACATTAAAAAACATAAAACCCTAAAACCCCTAAAATCCAAAAAACATATAAATCCCAAGAAACCATAAGAACCTCAAAACCCTAAAAACCCATAAAAACCATCCAAAACCCAAAACATCCAAAACATCATAAATTCATTAAACCCCTAGAAACCACTAAAAACCTAAATAACCCTAAGAACCCAAAAAACCATAAAACAATAAAGACCCTTAATTTTTTTAAATATCCCAAAAATTCATGAATTTTATAAAACCCCCTATATCCTAGAAAACTATAAAAACGATAAAAACCATCAAATCCCAAAAAAACCCAATAAAACCAAAAAAAAATAAATACCCTAAAAACTCTAAAAACCACAAAAAACCCTTAAAAACATTAAAATACCTAAAACCCATAAACAGTTTAAAAATCCTAAAACAACCTAAGAATCTCAAAATCCCCTTAATCCCCAAAAAACCATAAAAATTTGAAAACCCTAAGAAAATACTAAAACACCAAAAAGAACTTAAACCCTCAAAAACAATGAAAAACATAAAAACCCTAAAACACTAAAATCCCCTAAAACCATAAGAGACCTAAAAACCCATAAAAACCAACAAAATAATACAGAAAACCTTAAAAATATAAATACCCTTAAACACCTTAAACAGACCTAAATAAAAAATTAAATGACCCAAAAAAAAACTAAAACACCCCAAAAACCCAAAAACACCTAAAACATACAAAAATATAAAAACCGAAAAATCCTAAAAAGCAGTAAAACCCTTTAAACCACCCAGACCCAAAAATCCCAAACACCCCCTAATAACCATATCAAGCATACCCCCTAAAGACCCTAACAACCCTAAAAACACCACAAAGATCCAAAAATCCATAAAACCCCTAAAATAAACTAAATAGGCCTATAAATACCCATAACACACTTGAACACCCTAGAAACCCTAAAACCCCATAAAACCCCATAAAACCCCTAAATCCCATTAATCCCTAAAATTCCTAAATGACCATAAAATATCTAAAAGAAATAAACATACCAAAACCCCAAGAAACTCCTAAATTCCTAAAAATCCATAAAATTGGGTTATTATCCTAAAAAACTAAAAATATATAAGATTCCATGCAAATCCTAGAATATACATAGAACTGCTAAAACCCAAAAAAACACCTAAAACACTAAAAATCCCTAAAACCTGTGAAAATTGCAAAAATCCCTAAAACCATAATAAACACATAAACCGATTTTAAACCCCTATATACCCATAAACCCCCCAAATACCAGAATACACCGAAACCCCATTATAGACACTAAAACCAAATAAAAAGCCAAAAAACATAAAAAAAAGAAAAACCATAAAACACATAAAATACCCTAAAACACTAAAAACACATAAAATAATAAAACCTATAATTAACCTAAAATTTGGGAAAACATTAAAATCCCAAAAACCTAAAAATTTAAAAAATCCATAAAAATCCCTAAAACACATAAAACCTTTAAAACACTAAAAACCCCTTAAATCCATAAAAGTACCAAAAACTACAAGATCCCTAAAAACCCTAAAATCTTAGAAACTCCTCAAGGAATGTGAAAAACACAAAAACCCTAAGAACCCTAAAAAACTAAAAACACTCAAACCCCTAAAATTCCATAAATTCATAAAACCCCGAAAAGACCCCAAAAAACACAAAACCCTAAATGTATCTAAAAATAAAAAACCCTAAAGGGATAAAAAAGATCCTAAAAGAAAAAAAACGTAAAAATATTAAAGGACCCTAAAAACATATATATACCTGAAAACATTAAAATACTAAAAAATCAAAAAAAAATCCCAAAGAAAACTTTAAAAATACCCAAAATACACTAAAGCAATAAAACCCATAAAAATCCATAAAATCCCTAAAGACTATAAAAAAGTATTTGAAACCCTAAAAAACATAAAATAATAAAAACAACTACATATCTGGAAAATAGTAAACCTCTAAAACCCTAAGAACCCTAAAAATCCTAAAACCTCTTAAAACCACTAAAACATAAAAACACTAGTAAGCCCTTAAACCCCTAATCACTAAAAACTGTAAAAGACAAAAAAACTAAAATCTCTAAAAGTATCTATATAACCCATTTAAAAACCCTAAATTACCATGAAATCCATTAACCAAACAATAAAACAAAAAACCCCTCAAATCCAAAAAAAACCCGTAAAACCCTAAAAGCCACTAAAAACACAGGGAATCCCGATCACAGGGGTGCTGCTGTGTAGTAGGGGGTTCCAAGGGAGGAGAGGATTTTGCAGCTGGCTGACAAGCCTAACCACTCGGCTAGGCATGATGATGAGGGAATGGTCCTGCCTGGGGAGGATGGGCAAAGGCCTCCGGTTGCTGTCCCTAGAAATGTAGAAATACTGGCCTTAGTGGCTCTAAGCATGCGTCATGATGAAGTTTTTGTTGAGTTCCCCCTTATCAGGAAGCCTCCTCTATACCGGATCAAGTGCATGGAATGGAAGAGGAGGATCGCTCATTTGAGATCGAGAAGGTGAAAGGGATGGATGGTTGTTCCACCTCGATCTCCTCAAAGAGGAGGAAGAAGCGAGATTACACCACTCTCGCCAGACCCATGGTTACACGGGCATATTCAAAGGCGGTTAAGCTGAAAGTCAAGGTTAATAATCAGGAGCAGTCGCATTCTCCAGAACAATGAAAATACAGGGAGAATTTTCTGACGCTCCTCAAGCTCAATGAGGATTATGATTCTGGATTGGATGACTCTGACTCCTGCTTTGATGATGCGGCCTCTGGATATGGTGTGGATGGTCACCGTTATGGTGTGGCTTCTGTTTCAGATTTTGGTGGTGACGTTCACTGATCTGTTTTCTTTTCCTTCTTCTTTTTTCCCTTTTGATCTTTCTTTTTTTGGGTATTTGGGTTGGGGTTGTAAAGGGTTTTTGGGTGTGGGTCATTTGACCTCTCCCATCCCTTGTCTGTTGTGTCTTTTCTTTAATAAATTTGGGGGGGGGGGGCAGGAATAGCCTGACCCTCAAATCTTCCTCGCCCTAAAACCATAGGAAACCCTAATAACCCCTAAAATCCACTAAGCATTGAAAACCCTAAAAGGCCAAAATAACCTAAAAATAACTAAAACCCCAAAACCCCTAAAAATACCTAGAAATCCCTAAACCCACTAAAAACACTAAAAATCCTAAAAACAATAAAAAAACTAAAAATAATAAGTAACCGTAAAACAATAAAAACCAAGCGTCCAAAAAAATAAAATAAAAATTAAAACCCTAAAAACAATTTAATCCTAAAATACGCCAAAATCATAAAAAAATAAAAACACTAAAAAATAATCAATCCAAAAAAACCCTAAAACCCATCTAAAGACCATAAAACCCCTTAAATCTCAAAAACCCATCATTCCCTAAAATCCCATAAAAATAGTAAAACCCTTTAAACCCTAAAAAAATAAAATACCTAAAAAATCTATGAACAATAAAAACACTAGAAAAACCTACAAAACTATAAAATACCCCCAAACCCTAAAATTATGGAAACCCTAAAATATAATAAAAACCCAAAGAAATAATTAAACCCTAAAACCCTAAAATACCCTAAAAACTCTAAAATGCCTAACAACCCAAAAAATATCTTAAATCACCTAAAAACCCAAAAAAAAAACTAATTAATGACCATAAAATCCTAAAAGACTCTAAAAAAACTAACAACCCAAAATTACACTTAAAAAAACTTATAATCCCCGGATAACCCTAAAACCAAAAAAACAAACAAAAAACATAAAATATACTAAAATATCATAATATACCATAAAATCCTAAAATGTACTAAACCCTAAATGTCCCTAGAAAATTATAAATGACCCAAAAAAACCCAAAAAATTCTTAAGGGACCCTAAAGATCCAAAAATCCCTAAAGGAAACTAAAACACCAAAGGACCCTAAATACACCTAAATTACCCTAAAAACTGTAAAATAATAAACCACCCTAAAACCCTAAAAACCAAAAACCCCTAAACCCCCGAAAAAACCTAAAGGACTAAAAATCCAAAAAAATAAAAGATATTAAAAATAAGAAAACATAAAAATCTCTCCAAATAAAATATACAATTTCAAACACAATAAAACCCCTTAAACCCATAAAATCCCCTAAAATCCCTAAAATCCTGTAATGATACCAAATCCCTAGAAAACAGTAAAAACCTAGGAATCCAAAAAAATCCCTAAAAACACCAAAAAATTCCATAAAACTCTAAAAACCCCTGAAACAAAAAACCATAAATACCCATAAACCCTAGACTCCCGCAAACCCTCAGAACTATAAATACTGGAAAAAAATTCAAAAAACAATTTTTTTTTGAAATTTCACTAAAATTCCTAAAAATTATAAAATCATATATAACTACTAATAACAACTAAAAATATGATAAAACCCATAATAACCATAAAAAACTTAAAAAACATAAAGCTCATAGAAAAATAAAATACATTAAACAAACAAAAAACCCTTAAATCCCAAATAATGCTAAAACCCTCTAAAACCCTAAAAAACTAAAAAAAACTAAAACATTAAAACCCTAAAATCCATAAAGTCCCAAAAATACCCCTATAAACACTAAAACCCCAAAAAGATAGTAAAAACCCTAAAACTCCTAAATGACCCAAAAAAAATATAAAAATTATAAGATACCATTTAAATCCCGTATAATCCATAAAAACTTAAAAACACCTAAATACACCAAATACGCCTAAAATATGTAAAAACCAAAGAAACCCTTGGATATCATAAAAAATATAAAAACCCAAGAAAACCTTAAAAACACAAAAGACAACCATAAAACCATAACCCCCCACCCAAATAATATATGAGATCAGAGTAAACCATAAACCTAAAATCAAAAAAACCCATAGAAACCATAAAACCCTGAAAACCCATAATAACACAAAGAAACTAAAAAAACTATAAAAAAATCTAAAAAAACCAAGACAATTAATGAAAAACTATAGTCCCTAAAAACCTTATACCCATAAAAGCCTAAATAACCTTTTAACCCATAAAACTGCAAAAAACCAATAAGATAACCCTAATAAACTCTAAAATACCTAAGAAATATTTTAAAAGCACAAAAAATATATAATCCAAAAAATGCTAAAACACCCTGAAAACCCCCCTAAAATTCCATTAAAACCATAAATTCTCTTAAAATACCCATATAATACTATTGATCCAAAAAAAATAAATAGACCTAAATCCTTGAAAACCCCTAAACACCACAAAAACGCTAAAAACATAAAAAACAATAAAAAAACTAGAAACTCCAAAAATACATAAAACGATTAAAAACCCAAAAATATAAAAATCTATAAAACCCCTAAAACCCCTATAAACCCAAAAAATTGTAAATCCTGTAAAAATCAATAATTTTTTTAAAAAACCCTACAAAACCAAAATAACATCAAAAAACTTAAAACCCCTATACCCAAAACATTAAACACTAATCGATACACCCTAAACACTATAAAATATACCCTAAACCCTACACCATATACCTTATACCCTACACCCTATACCCCAAACCACACACCCTAAAACCTGTACCCAACACCCTAGAACCTAATCCCTAGACCATAAACCCTAATGCCTACAAACAATACCATGTACCTTAGACCCTAATCCCTACACCCAAAACCTCATACCCTACACCAGAAACAATACACTATACACCCAAAACACTAAATCGTGCACACTCACCCTAAAGCGTTCAGCCTAAACACTATACCCTATACCTTATACTCTACTCTCTAAATCATAAACCCTATACCCTACACCATATAACCTAAACCCAATATGCAACAAAATATTCCCCACACCCTAAACCCTAAACCCTAAAACCTACACCATAAACCCAAAACCCTACACCCTAAACTCTAAAATCTACAGTCCAAACCCAAAAACCTACACCCTAAATCTTATACCCTACAACCTAAACCTTATATCATATAACATAAAATCTAAACCTTACACCACAAACCCAACACCCTACACCCATAACCATAAACTATAGAACCTAAACCCAATTCTATATACCCAAAACCTAAAACCATACTCACTAAACTCTAAAATCACCCTCAAAACCCTAAAACCTATACCCTACATCCTAAACCCTAAAACCTACACCATAAACACTAAAACCAACACCATAAACACTATATCATACACCCTATACCAAAAACCCTAAACCATATATACTAAACCCCTTACCTACATCCTAAACCCTATAACCTAAACTCTAAACCTTATACCCTACACCCTAAAACCTAAAACGTACACCTTAAACTCTATACCCTATAACCTAAACCCTAAAACCTATGCCCTAAACCATAATAACTAAACCAACAAACCAAAACCCTACTCCTTAAACTGTATACCCTACACACTAAATCCTAAACGCTACACCCTAAACATTATATCGTACAACAAAAAAACTATAAACAATACATAAAAACCAAAAACCGCATAAAAACCACTAAATTCCTTAAAAAATACCAAACCCATATAAAAACTAAAACACAAAATAATAATTAAAAACCCCCAAAAACATTTAAACCCATAAGACCCCCAAAAACATTAAAAAACAATGAAAACCATAAACATCCATAAAAATGAAAAAAACAAAAAAACCCTAAAACAAATAAAATACCAAAAAAAATCATTATGGACCACAAAAACCATAAAACCATAATACCATACAATTATAAGATCAATAAAAAATAAAAAAAATGATTAAACCCCTAAATAAATTAACAACCAATAAAATCCCTAAAACCCTTAGAAACCATAAAACCCCTACAACCCCCCCCCCTAAAATAATTAATAAAGAACCATAAAAATCCTAATAACCATTAAAAACTATAAACCCTAAAAACATTGAAAACCGTAAAAAACACTAAAAACCCTTAAAACACCAAATAATCCCAATAACCCAAAAACCCCTAAAGACCCTAAAACCCCTAAAAATCATAAAAAACATAAAAAAATTACAAATTATAAAAACCTTAAAAATGATAAAAACTACTAAAACCAAAAAACAAAAAACAAAACCATAAAACACATAAAAATGATAAAAAACCTATAACATAAAAAACCCTAAAACATTATAAAAATATAAAACACCCAAAAACTTAAAAACTAGAAACCCTTTTAAAAAACTTAAAACCCTTGAAAAAATTAAGAAAAATAAAAATCCTAGAAACCATAGGAAAATCAAATAAACCCTAAAAATTCCCAAAAACAAAATAAACCCAAAACACCTCAAAAATCAAAACGCAACCTCAAACCATAAAACCCACAAAAGAAAAAAAACCCTAAAAACCAATGAGAATCTAGAAATACTTAATAACCAAAAAATCCTAAAAACATAAAAACCTTAAAACCCCTAAAAACCATAAAAAACCCAAAAATACCCTAAACCCTAAAAGTCCTTAAAGGCCACTTAATAACACTAAACCCCCAAAACCCCCTATGAGACACTAAAAAATCTTAAGACACGAAAGACCAGAAATAACACTAAAATACCTAAAAGGATATAGGAAACACAGAACACTATAAAAAAGACCCTATAAATGTAAAAACCCTTATATAACCCTACCAACCTAAGGAATTTTAAAAAAACATAAAGGGCCATAAAAACCAAACACCCCTAAAGGACTCTAAAAATCCCTAAAACCACTAAAAAACCTAAAAACCCCTAAAAACCATAGTTGACACTAGTGAAGCTAGAAAACCCATAAAAGGCCCTAAAATACCTAAAACCCCTAAAGACCCTGAAAATTCTAAAAAACCCTAAACGACACTAAAAATAAGAAAATCCCAAAAAAAATCATAAATCCCAAAAAAGAAGAAAAAAACCCTTAACCATTTACCCAACACCCTAAAACCTACAACCTAAACACTATACCCTATACTATAAATAGTAAACTATATTCCATAAACCCTAAAACTTATTGAATAAACCCTAAAAACCGTTTCAAACACTAAATAAACAAGAAAACACCTCAAAACCATGAAAACATAGTAAAACCCATAAAAACCCTAAATCCCAAAAAATCATAAAAACCCCTAAAAGACCTTAAAACCTAAAAAGAAATTATAAAAATACAAAAAACCCAAAAACCCATTAAGGACCATAAAACTCCATAAAAATACACTAAAACACTTAATAATCCAAAACACATCAAACACACTAAAAACCCAGTAAACCATAAAATAAAAATGACACTAAAAAATCTAAAAAACCCTAAAAACCCTAAAAAATCCCCTAAATACTATAAAATACTTAAAAAATCTATAACCCATAAAAGACAATAAAAACATTAAAAGACATTAAAATACCAAAAGACTATAAAAGACACTAAAATCCTAAAAAACCAAAAACAATCCTCAAACCCCTACAACTCCTAAAAATTCTAAAAACGACATCAAACACCTTGAAAACCTAAATCGATAAACAATCTAAAACCCATAAAACCCCAAAACACCTAAAATACGTAAAAGTATAAAATCATAAAAACACATAAAACCGAATTTTTTTTATCAAAACCTCAAAACTAAGTTAAACCGTTCAAACTATAAAACCCCAAGAGGATCCCTAAAAACAATAAAAATAATAAAAATCACTAAAATCCCTAAAAACCCTAAAAACAAAAAAGACATAAAAACCCTTAAAAACTAAAACAACCTAAAAAACCCTAAAATCCTAAAAATACCATAAACCCCAAAAAAGTCTTATAAGCCATTAAAATATAAAAATAGCATAAAATCCCAAAAACCCTTATAAATCCTAAAACATGAAAAAACCTAACTGACCCTAAAACCCCTAATATACCCAAAAACACTAATAGGCCCTAAAACCTGAAAAACCTTCTTAAAACCCCCTAAAAACATAAAAAAAATAAAAGAACAAAAAAAACACACAATTGAAACCCCCCCAAACCCAATAAAACTGTAAAACAATGAAAATCCTAAAACACCTAAAAACCCTAAAAACCTAGAAGCCCCAAAAAATTCCTAAAAACCACTAAAAACGCATAAAACCCATAAAACCCATAAAATCCCAAAAACTCCGAAAAATCCATAAAAATTCCAAAAACCCTAAAATTTTCTTAAACCCTATGAAAATATTAAAAAGGAAAACAACCCATAATAAACCTCAAACCCCTTAGAAGACTTGAAAAAACTCCAAATATCCTAGAATCATGAAAAACCCCTAAACCACATGAAAATCCCTAAAATAAAAAACCCATAAAAACATAAATCCCTAAAATCAATAGAACCTAAAAACCCCAAAAGAAATCCTAAAACTCCAAAAAAACATAAAATACACACAAAAACCCTAAAACCATTGAAAAAAACCAGAAAACCCCAAATAACAACAAAAACCATTAAAAACCCTAACAATAATTAAATGTAAAAAAATTAAAATATTTAAACCCTTTAATCCCCTAAAAACCATAAAAACCTCAAACCCCCCTACTCTCAAAACCCCTATGGGACCAAAAAACTATAAAATATCCAAACTGACCCTGAAAACCGTTAAAATCGTTAAAGAAATCCTAAAAACCATAAAAATACAAAAAGAACCTAACAACCATTAAAACAACAAAAAATTTACTAAAATTATAAAAAACCCTAAAACTAATTAAAACCCCCAATGAAAAAACTCTTAAACCCCCTTAAAAACCATAAAAACCCTAAAAGAATCTAAAACCCTTAAAAATTAAAGCATTTAAATCCTGAAAAATCCCAAAAAAAATCCTAGAGCAACCCTAAAAAACTGAAAAAACAATAAATGACCGTAAAAACTAAAAAACCCATAAAAACCCTAGAGACCACAAAGACCATAAAACCTCCAAAAACCTCTAAAAACACTTAAAATGGAAAACTAACAAAATAACCAAAAACCCAAAATAATCCTAATAACCATAAAATCCATAAAATCCAAAAAAACTCTAATATATATTAGAAAACCTAAAAACTGAAAAAGCTTAAAATTCGAAACCAAAAAACCCTAAAAACAAAAAACCCCCCCAAATATTACCAAAACGCCTAGAAACCAAAAAATAGATAAGATCTCTAAAAATATCCTAATAATCATAGGAACCATAAATACCTAGAAACCCCCAAAAACCAGAAAACCCACCGAAACACCGTAAATTAATAAAACCCTAAAAACCATGATAATCCCCTGAAAACACAAAAAACCCTAAAATCACCCAAAATACCAAAAAACCCTAAAAAATTCTAAAAAAACATAAAACCCATAAAATACCTAAAAACCAATAAAAAGCATTAATCCCCAAAAAACCTCAAAACCCATAGAAACCCGTAAACTCAAAAAACATTATATTCCCCAAAAAACCTAAAACCCACCAAAAACCCTAAAACTATAATAACCATAAAAACCCAAAAAACATTAGAAAACCCTAAAACCCCCTTAAACCTAAAAAAATATAAAATAGAAAAAACCTAAAAACCACTAATACCATACAAACTATAAAAAACCATTAAAACACAAAAAACAAAAAATCCCTAAAAAAACATAAACCCCCAAAACATTAAAGGATCTGAAGACAACCTAAAACCCCAAAGGACCATAAAAACCATAAAAACCCTAAAAAACCCATAAAAATCACTAAATAATAAAGGAGCCTAAAACCCCTAAATGATTTTAGAAATAACTAAAACCCCAAAACCCCAAAACCCCTGTAATCCCCTAAACCCCTTCCGTACCCTTAAGACTCACAACCTTGAAATTTCCCAATAAAAAATAAAACTATGAACACCTAAAAAATACAAAAACCCCCTTAAGGACCATAAAACCCCTTAAAAATACTATAAACCCCTAAAACACATAAAAACCATAAGACCCCTTAAAATACCAAAAAGATGATAAAACCCCTAAAAACATGCCCTTAAAACCCTATAAATCCTAAAGGAGATAGAATATGGAAGGGAGTTGGGAAATAATTGGAACACACATGACCCCAAATCATGATTCCTCATAAATTTAAGATTGATGACCCAACCTTGGTTTAACTAGATTTGGTTGGTCATAAGGATCTTTTCCCTATTTTAAATTCTATCATTTGAAAAATATATGGCCTTTATGATGATCCAAAGGTGGCTGGATCGAAGATGAATTTTATGGGGGTCATGAAATTTGTGGCTCTAATTAACTTTAATTATTTCATCACTCCTTCATTGAGTTTTTTTATAAAGGGGTTTTGGCACATGTTCTCGCAAATTGTGTGGTAAAAGAAGATTAATTACGATTATGCGGATTTACAATTATAACGAGAGTGCTACCCCTCAAAGGGGAGAGTATTTAGAGAATTAGTGACTATTACAAACGAATTGATGATATTTGGGCGTCCAAAGAATGGAAGATGATAACCATGGGATGGGGATATTTCCGTGTTGTTTTCAATTTGAATGTCTAGAAAATGAGGGGTTGTAGATATGTTTCACTCAATTTCAAGCCAGATATCCTATAGATTCAAGATTTTGACTGGGAAATTAACCCCTATAGTGTGAAAAACACCGTTTAATTGTTATTTATCAATATATGTAAGTTAAATTGTCTCTACTATCATCTTGGATCCTCTGCTACATTTCATATTCTATTGGTTTCCCCATTAGTATTGATAAGAAGACTGGAAATACAGAATATGGGCATTACACCAGGGTACTTGTCGAAGAAGATATGGTGATAAAACTGGTCGAGGCGGTTGTTTGCACTACCCTTGAAGATAGCATAACCCTGGATATTATTTATGAAAGAAGTACTATGTTCTGTCACAATTTCAATTTCTTTGCGCACCTTGTATCATAATGCAAAAGACTGAAGGTTTGCAGGCTTTTCAATCTCTAAGGTCATGAGGCCAATCTCGGCATGAAGAACCACATGATAGGTAAAGGGAAGGATCATTCAAAACCTATGGTTACTGATCCCTCTCCCCACCAGGACCCCATTTCTTCTGCATCATGTTGGAATTTTCTCCTATTCCTGATCTATCCCAAAAAGATCATTTTCATCCTAAGGAGCCCCTTAGTAACCTAGTGAGCCTCCCTTTCCATCACCAGCTGTTGGCCTACCCAATGTTTATGAGGCAGGGGAACTTGTTCTATTCTATATACACCCCCGTTTTCATGTAGTTACTAATAATGTTGTAGATTCTTCTGAGTTTTCTACTAACATGTATTATATCTTGTCTGTTTCACTAATGGCTCGTCTTGTATCTTGAGGATCATCAGAAGGTTGACGCTGGTTTACCCTTTTATTCCACTAATACAATGATTCTTTCCCCTAAAATAACTATTATTCCTGCTATTGGAGTGGGAGGAAACATGGGATCTGATGCACATATGCCTATATATGAGGTTCTTCAAGTCAGAGAAAAGAATATCGCATAGGAAGAGGGAAAAGATATATACCATGCCATACCACTTGTTCTTAGAAAGCCCAGTGCACAACAATCTGAGGCATCAATTTACACTCCACCCACTGAAGAATATATTGTAAAGGACTCTTTTGGAGATGATGTGAACATGGTTCTGGACTCATCGGTTGTACTATAGTGTATTTCACAGACTTCCCTAGTTAGAGTATTCAATCCGCTTGATGATTCAGTAGGCGTGGATTTTTTGGCCCCTTATGTTCCTTTCCCTGACAAGAATGTGGACCCAAGCCACTCTACATATCAAATAGTCACACCTGAGGGAACTTCTGTGCATGAAGATTCATTCAATATAGTGTCCTAGGAAAAGGATGGTAGGAGGAAACTATACGATAATTCATCCAATGAAATGGTTTTCAACCTGAAAAAATTTAACCCACTGAGTGGTGTCTTCTACAATGACTTTATTGAATATTCTCAAGCCCATGATGATATTGATTGGATGTAACACTTCACTAGACATGAATACAAAAAGAAAAATGAATATATAACCAATTAGAGGGATTGTTCCATTGAATCTGATCCCATGAAGGAGACTATGAATAGAGCCAAGAATAAAGGAGTAATAGGAAAAGGGATGGGAAACTATCTGTCCTACAAACCAATTTGGGGAAACTAATCCCTTTCTTATTGAGGATCGTGTTTTGGAATTCCCAGGGGATAAGGAACTCTCCCATGGCTTCAACCCATAAGCATTTTCTCATCTCCAATAGGCCAATGCTCATTGGGATTGCTAAACCCAAAATGATTTTTTAAATTTGGAAGGAATTTAACTAGACTAGCCTTGTATAATCTATTGCCTCTCCTAATAGGGATGATAGTTCCTTGGAAACTTTATTGGTTATGAAGCATGATGACATTCCTACTCTTTCTTACAAGGAAAGCCCCCAAATTATCTTCCTATAAATCTATTTTTAAGGTTTTTACTTAACCTTATACTTTTTATATGCGTCCTACTCACACATTACGAGAAGGGAAATTTGGATGAAGTGGAATCAATTACATGAGAAAATGGTTCACAAGTGGATGATTATTGGGGATTTCAATACTAACCTCATACCATATGAAAATATTGGTACTCACTTATCTCGAATTTCTATAGAAGATTTATATTGTTTCTTGGGTCAGTGTAATCTCACAAAAGTCCCTATTGATATAACTTCATTCACATGGGGAAGGATTGATATCATTGGATGGTAGTATCGAATCCATGATGTATGTTTCATTCAGATTAATGATAGGATCTCACCTACATAAATCATAGGTTCACCATTCCCAAATTCAATTCAAATCATGATCCTCTTATTTTTTATCTTCAGGTGGGAATTATGTGGTCATCCTATTCTCTCTTAAATTTTAATAATTCAAGGATCAAGATTCATGGGCATTAGTAAGTGGTTAAAAATGGATGGAATAACATTTTTCTTGGTAGCCCAAATTTTTTGTGGCTTCAAACCTCAATAAAATTAATGTTATTTTGATGAAATGGAGTAAGAACACATTTTCCAAGTTGGATGATGAAATTAAGGCTTCTGAATCTCAACTTTCCATTATCAAATTAGAAACCATCACCTGAACATGCCTTCTTGAGATGAGATCCTATTACATTCCAAACTATATGAACTCTTATATTTAAAGTAGTGGTTGGAAAAAAATCAATTTAATGTTATTTGGATTCAGGATGAGGGCTTGCAGTCCATATTTTTCCACTATCTTCAAAAAGAAAAAAGTCCAAGAAATGCCTAGATTATATTAATATAAGTGAAACCACATTTTCATCTGAGAATGAAATCACCAATGTTGTGGTGTAATATTTTAATGCACAAAAAATGATGGTGGTGATGGTTATTCCATTCGTTAGTATAACTCCTTTATTCAATGAATTTATGATCTTTAGAATAAGGTTCTTACAGATACCCCCTTTAAAGAGGAAGTCTAGGATAATTTTTTTTCTATGAATATGGATGGTGTAGCATGCCTAGAGTGATTTAGACACAAGCTCTTCATGTTTCATTGGGACATTATGAATGTGGAGATCCCCAATGGTATCAAGGAATTATTTTTCACCATCCCACACCCACATGAAACAAACTCCCACATTATTTATTTGATCCCCATGAATGATAATTACATTGATATTAGGGAATGTTGGATTGTTTCATTGGGAAAATAGTTCTTAAAATAATAAGTATGATTCAGGTCATCAGGATAGGGAAGATTGCATGTGGCCTTATCAACCAAAACCAATTTGGGGTTTCCCCTGGAGGAGTATTCAAAAATGAATTTATAAACCCTTATAAGACATAAAAATCATGAAGAAGGATACGAAGAATGAGAACTTATTCATAAATATGGATATCTTGAAGGACTTTGATACTATTCTGTGGAGTTTTATCTTCAAGGTTATCAGAAAATATTGTTTCTCTATAACTTTCATTAAGTTGATTACTGCAATTTTTTCTAGTGCTAGGGTCTCAATCCTTATCAACGTCTCCCCAAAAGGGTTCTTCCAATGATCACGTGGTGTTTAGAAGGGGGATCTACTCTTAGGTATCTTCTTTGAACTTGCGGAAGATGACTTGAGTCGCCACATCATTTTTCTCATGTGTGCTGGCCTCTACATTTCAATAAGGGCATGGAAGGATCTGCATTTGCCTTCCCCTATCCTCTGTGTAGATGGCATCCTATTGTTTGGGAAAGAAAACTGGATGACCTTAGACTTAATTAGGAAGATATTCTTCTATTATGAAGAAGTGGAAGGGAAATACATCAGTTGGAATAGATCTACTATTGTCATTAGTAATGGGATTTGAGTTTCTAGGAAACTCAGCATTGCTAAGACTCTTGGGGTGAAGAGGGGTTCCTTACCCTTCATTCATTTGGGTGTACATCTATTTTGGGGTAATTTTAAAAGAAATCTTCTTGAGTGTATATCTATTATGATAACTCATCAACTGTCCAATTTGAATGGAAAATTCTTGTCTCAAGCAGGATGGTTATGTCTTGTTTCTTATATTATCACTTCCATGTTTGTTCATGCATTCTCCATTTACAAATGGCCTTTAAGTCTCACAAAAACCCTAAAATCCAAGATCAGAATCATTGTTTGGATAGGTTATATTAGTGAAAGGAATATGTTTTTCATTACTTGGAAGGATTTCACAAAACCCATTAGCATGGGTGGGATAAGCATTAAGGATCTTAGTAAATTCAATGAAGCCATGATTTTCAAGTTTACATAGAATTTATTCATCCTAAATAATGGGGGACTAGAGTTTTAGAGTGAATGGTTTATGGATAAACTCTATAATGTGTTCTTATGATACATCATCTCTTCTGTCTGGTCTACAATCAGATCCTCATTCAATGACATCTTATTACACTCAAAATGGGTTGTTTCAAAATATTCCAACTTGAACTAATGGACCACAACATGGATTGATCTTCCACTCCTCGAAACTCTGATACCCCCCAGCATATAAAGCAGCTGTCCATTACTAATATCAATTAGAGAATTAAGGATATTGATGGGATAATTATTAATAATATCATACTACAGATTCAGAGATATAATTTTATCGACACTAACATGATTATATGAAGTAGAATCTTGTTGGGAATCTTACCACCAAGGATTTCAACTGGTATAAATGTGAACAGGGATTCAACCATCCTTCATGGGTCCCTAAATTCTAGAGTCCTTTCATCCAACTACACACCACCTTCCGCTATTTTCAATTTGGAAGAATAGATTTCTCATGCATGAGTTGTTGAATAATTTCGATTAGTGCCTTTATTTGGATTTATACCTCTGCCTCCACACTGAAAAGAGACACAACATTTCTTCCTTCACTGCAAACATGTTGCTAGTCTCTTGGAGTATTTTCAATGCTTGTTCAGTTGTAGAAACTATTTGGAAAACCTGCTTCTTAATATGTTTCAAAGCATTTCATGCATGATGTTCAACGAGTAGGTCCACAACATGCTTCTCACTGCAGCATCTTCAATTGTCGCCTACATCTGGGATGCCCACAACGTGGCTACCTTTCATAACAAAACTAGCTCCTTCCCTGGTGGAGTTGTGGAAATCCTCAAAGAGGTCCACATGAAATCATGTATTCAGACATCATTAATGGCTAATGATGTGAATTACCTCGTTATTTTTCATGTCCTTTGTCTCTTTCTAGTATGAGTAAAAATCATTTTTTCTTATGTCCATTCTATGGATCCCCAATCACATCATGAATTAAGTTAAATGTTGATGGCGTGGTAGCAGGAGCGTCCAACCCATTAGAATGTGGTGGGGACTTCCGTACATATATATGATTTTTGAAAGGATGTTCCTACCACTACATTGGATATAGAATCACCTA
This sequence comes from Viscum album, assembly GCA_963277665.1. Taxonomy (NCBI): domain Eukaryota; kingdom Viridiplantae; phylum Streptophyta; class Magnoliopsida; order Santalales; family Viscaceae; genus Viscum; species Viscum album. The sequence continues at coordinate 871,235,603 of OY728152.1, read as the reverse complement.
TGAGGTGGAGTTGTGGGCTATGATGAAGGATATACATTTTACGGCTCAATTCTAGTGAAACCTACTCATCCTTGAATCTCACTCGATGCCTGCAGTGGATTTTCTCATGAAAAAATCAAGGAAGGTTCCTTAGAGAATCCTCACTTAACGGATGGAATGTCTCAACCTCCCCTAGACCCGAACATTCAATGTAACTCATTGCAATAGGCATGAAAACATGGTGGCTGATGCTTTATCTAAAAAGGCACCTGCGTAACAGAGCTCGATGGGGTCCTTTATCACCCCTCCTTTCTGTGTGCCCTTTATGGACACTGATATGAACGGTGATCTTAACACACATTCATGTAAACCCTCCTTATGGCACTTTTTATTTTCTTTTTGTTAAAAAACATTGGGGAACTAGGCATCTTTTTACTAGTCCGGATCCTTCTTTTCCAAAAGCTCCTAAAAATCCCAAAAAACACCTAGTAACACTATAAAAGATTTAAAACCCTTTAAAACATAAAAATAATTAAAGACCCTAAAACCCTAAAAACACCCAAAAACCTAAAACACTTTGAAACCCTTTAAAACCCCTAAGAACTCTAAAAAATAATCCCCCTGAAACCAAAAAAACCCTGATAAACACCCAAAGACCCAAAAAAACAATAAAAACACTAAATCCCATGAAAACCCAAAAACCAAAAAATCCCAGTAAACCCATAAACCATATAAACCCTAAAAACCCTAAAAACCCTAAAATTCCTAAACACACAAAAAGCCCTAAACACCATTAAAATCACTAAAACCATAAAAATCCATAAAAATCCAAAAATACCCTAAAAACCCTAAAAAAACTAAAACTTCAAAATAATCCTAAAAAGATGAAAACCCCCAAATCATAAAAATAGTAAAACCCCATAAAACCCTAAAAAATTCAATAAACACTGAAAACCATAAATCCAAAAAAAAACACTAAAAACCCTTGGGACCATAAAAATCCTAAAAATAGTAAATTAATAAAATAATTCAAAAATTATTAACACCCTAAATATCATAGAAATAACTAGAAACCTAATAATCGCAAAAACCCTAAAACCCTTAAAACCCCATAAGAACCTAAAAGCCATAAAAAAACTTGGAAATCCTAAAAATCCATAAGAAACAAAAAATGCCTAAAAACCCTAAAGAGGATAAATAACAAAAAAAAAATCCCCTTAAACCCCAAAAATCTGTAAATCCCACTAAAAACACTATAAAAAATAATAACCTAAACATTCCTAAGAACCATATAACCCTTAAAAACCAAAAAAACCCTAAAAACCACAACAACTTATAAATCCAATAAAATCCAAGAAACCCATAAAGGCCCCTAATACCCCTAAAAGTTCGTAAAACCCCTAAAAATATTGTAGGCCCTAAAATTCTTAAACACCCAAAAAGTCCCAAAAAACTATATAGTAACTCTAAAAGTCCAATAAAAACCCTTAATTTCCCTACAACCTCTAAAAACTAAAATCCCAAAAAACCACAAAAACCCAGAAACCCAATTACCCAAAAACACCTAAAAACCAGTAAAAAATCAATAAATCACAATGAAACCAATAAAATGATTAAAATTATAAAAACCATAAATTATTTAAAATCCTTAAAAATTATAAATTTTTTGAAAAACAAAAAATTACACAAAAAACCCGTAAAAACCTAAAAAACCCTAAAGACTATAAATATATTTAAAAACCTACAAACTACAATAAAACCCCCTAAAACTCCTAAAACCACTAAAATAATAAAAATTCATAAAAAATCTCTCAAAACCCCCAAAAAATTTCTAAACCCCTAAAAGTTATAAAAATGATAAAACCCCAATAACCCTAAAAAACCAATAAACAAAAAAAAACACTAAAAAATCTATAAAAATCAGTAAAAAATCTCCAAAACCAACAAGATCCCTAAAAACCTGAAAAATCAATAACAATTCAGAACAACTCATAATACTAACCTCAAAGACCAAAAACCCTGAAAAACAGAATAACCATAAAAGACCCTAAAACCCCTAAAAACACAAAAAAAAAACAAAAAAAACCATTAAGCCCCTAAAACCAATAAAAACCCTAAACCACTCTAAAATACCAAAAAACCAAAAAAACCAAAACAATAAAACCTATAAAAGAACACTAAAACTCTCAAAAACAAAAAATACCAAAAAATTTAAAAAAATACAAAAAACCTGAAAACAGTAAAAACCCTAAAACCCTAAAATATCATAAAAACCCTACATCTCCTAAAAACACTAATAATAAAAAAACTAAAAACCCTAAAACCATGAAAACCCTAAACACTCTAAAAACATTTAAAACCACTGAAAACCATAAAACTTCTAAAAACATCTAAATTTAATAAAAACAAAAAAACCCCTGAAAACATTTAAAATCTAGAAAACCCCAATAATCCCCCTTAAAACTCATTAAAATTATACAAATGGTGAAAAATCCAAAAAAATCCCTAAAACCCCCTAATCCTCTAATAACTCAAAAAAAAACATTTAAAATCCATAAAGCCCCTAAAAATCCTATAAACCCATAAAAACCCTCAAAAAATCCAAAAGCCCTAATATAACCCAAAAACCCCTAAAACAAATTAATCCCATAAAATATATAAAAACTATATAAAAACCGAAAACTCTAAAACCCCTTATGACCCAAAAAAATCATTAAACCCGAAAAAACTAAAATCACTAAATGACACTGAAAACCCTAAATACCTAAAGGAATCTAAAAAATCAATAATACCATAAAAGACCCTAAATACCCGTTAAACACTCTAAAAACCAAAATACTGCTAAAAACTCTAAATCCCCTATAAAACCTAAAAACCCAAAATTACCTTAAAACACCCTTAATACCATATAACCCCCCAAAAAACAAGAAAATCCCACAATTCAATTATAAAAATTCATAAAAACCATAAAAAATCATAAAACCCCTAAATACCCTAAACCCCCTAAAATACACTAAAAACCATTTAAACCCTAAAAATACATGAAATACCCAAAAACCCATAAAACCTTTTAAAATCCTAAAATCCCAAAAACCCAAAAAATACCTAAAAACCCTAAAAACAACAAAACCTATTTACTCATAAAACCCTTAAAAATCATAAAAACCTTAATATCTGGACAACCATAAGAAACCATAAAACATATACATTGATAAAACCCTAAACACTAATAAAAATCATAAAACTTCTAAAAACCCCAAACCCCCCCAAACCCCTAGAAACCACTATTACAATAAAACCTCTTAAAATCCTAAAACCAGTAAAATTACTGAAAAAATATAAATTAAAAAAAACCCTAATAATTTTAATAAACCCTAAAATCCTTAAAATCTTATAAAACTATAAAAACACAAAAACCAAAAAACCCCTTCAAACCCGTAAAACCCAAAAAAAATCTTAAAACCCCGAATCACTAAAAAACCCAAATAAATGACAATAAAGACCTAAAACCTCTATAAAATCCTAATAAAATCCTACAAGACTGTAAAAAAATAAAACCCCAATACAACTCTAAAGAACATAAAACCCCTTAAAACCCTTAAAATTCGAAGAAAACCCTAAAAACACCTAAAACTGCTAAAAACCCAAAAAACCACAAAAAACCCTAAAAAGACTATAAAAACCTCATGACAATAAAATACCCTAAAACCCTAAAGAACTAAATTACCATAAAAAATAGAGTCCCCAAAAACACTGAAACCCCTAAAATACCCTAAAAACACAAAAGGCCCAAAAAAACTAAAATCCCAAAAGACCATAAAATATCCTAAAACCCTAAAATAGTCATCACATAACACCCAATAGAGTTCCATCAAACCCCTAAAACCTAATAGACCCCAAAAAACTAAAAACATTAATGGGACCAAATTAAGAATTAAAACACAATAGGACCCTAAGAAAACCCAAAGGACCCTAAAACCGCAAAAGAAACAAAAATACCCCAAACCTGTAAAGGAACCTAAAAAACCCTAAGGCACCCTAAAAACCATTAAAAAAATAAAAGAAAATATAAAATCCATAGAAACAAAAAAACACCAAAATACATGAAAACCACTAAAATACCTTAAACCCCCTCCCTTGTTTGCTGTGTCTCTTTTTCTTTCCAATAAATTTGGGGAGCCGGGAATAGCCCGACCCTCACATCTTCCTTGCCCTTAAAACCATAAAAATAATAAAATACATAGAAACCCTAAAACCCCTAAAAATAAAAACACACTTAGAATAATAAAAATAAAAATACTAAAAACCCTATAATCCACTAAGAACCACAAAACCCCCCAAAACCCCTATAAACTCAAAAACCCCTAAACCCCTTAAAATGTTGAAAAATCCTTAAAACATTAAAACTAAAAAAACTGTTAAGGCCCTAAAACCCTTGAAAACACTAAAAGAAAATAAAAGACCCTATAAGAACTCTTAAACACATTAAAAGCCTAAAAATAATAAAAAACTGTAAAACCCACAAAAACCTAAAAAACAAAAAAAAACCAAAAACCTAGAAAACATATAAAATACCATAAAACCCTAAAACACATAAAATAATAAAATCCCAAATTAACCAAAAAACCCTAAAATCCTCTAAACCCCCTCTAAAAATATGGCGAAAACCCATAAAAACTCTAAAAACCTTTAAAAGGCCTAATCCCACTAAAACCCATAAACCCCCCCTCCCCGTAAAATCCAAAAATCAATAAAAATTATTAAAACCTTAAAACCCCTAAAACACTAAAAGACCTTAAATCCTAGAAAATTCCTAGAAAACCTATGAAGCACCAAAATTGAAAAACCCCTTACAAAACCATAAAAACTCTAACCCCCCCAAAACCCTAAAAAACTTTGAAAAACTATAAAAATAATAAAACCATAAAAAAAACCCAAAAACCAAAAAAAACCCACTAAACCCCTAAAAAATCCATACAATCCAAAACCATCAGGTCCGTAAAAATCCAAAAAAGACATAAAAAATGAAACCCCTAAAACCCTAAAAAAATCTAACAAACCTCTACAATACCCTAAAACTCATAAAAATCCTAAAAATTCCTATAAAAGGTAAACCAATTTTGAAATCCTAAAAAAATACCTAGAACGCCAAACCACTCTAAAAACCTTGAAAACCCTATGAAAATCCAAATTACCCGTAAAACCCATAAAATCTCAAAGAAATATCAAATATCATAAAAACCATGAAATACATAAAACTCTAAAAATAATTAAAAACAATAAAACCTTAAAACCCCTAAAAACTTATAAAAACTCCTATAAACCATAAAAACCTAAGACCAAAAAACCCTAAAAAACATGAAAACCCAAAAAAGCATAAAAACCTCAAAAAGAACCTAAAACCATAAAATACCTATAAACCCTTTAAAATACTAAAACACCTCAAATGATCAGACAAAACTTTAAAACCCCTAATGAAACTAAAAAACAGTATAAAAACCCTAAAATCCGTAAAAAACCTAAAAAACCAAAAATCCCTAAAAAAATTTAAACTCTAAAAAAACACAAATATCCAAGAAAACCCCTAGAAAATAAATGAATAACCCTAAAACACATAAAATCACTAAAAACCCTAAAACCTTTATAAAACACTAAAAATAGTACAAACACTAAAAAACTATGAAGACCTTAAACAACCTAAAAACCCCTAAAAACCAAAAAAACCTCTAAAATCCTTAAAAAATAAGAAACTAAAACCCTAAAAATAGTAAAAAACCTAATAACCCTAAAAACAAATAAAAACACTAAATAAATTTAAAACCCTAAAAATAATACAAAACACTAAAACCCCCACTGAACCTAAAAATCGTAAAAACCATAAAAATCCCAAAATCCCCAGGAAACCCTAAAACATCTAAAAACCAAAAAAACACTGAAAATCCCTAAAAACCAGCCAAAAATTGATAAACCATAAAACCCTAAGAAATATTAAAAATTCAAAAAACTCCAAAATCCTCTAAAACTGCAAAAAACAATAAACCCCAATAAGATCCAATTAGCATGTAACCAAGTGGTAAAGACTCCTCCTTGGCATCCAAAAGACCCAGGATCAAATATGGGAATTGAAGAATTTCCGAGTACTATATCATTGGTGGAAATGAAGTAGCAAAGACACTATAATGACAGAGGAACTTTAGCAGTAACTGTAGCGGAGGTGCTACTATAGCATGACTGTAGCAGCCAAGGTACTTTAGCAGTACTATTCACTGAAGGGCCCTTTGGGTCAAAAATTGGTCTGCCATGCCTTGTATTGAGGCCACTTATCCTTGGGCCTTCATGCTCTATAATGGGTCTCCCTCTACCCATATAAAAATAGGTCTTTAATTTAATAATAAAATGAGGGTTCGACCCCATCATTTTCAAAAAACCCCTGAAGTACCCAAAAAAAGCCCAAAAACCAAAAAAAAACATGAAGGCCTAAAAGTCCATAAAATCCCCAAAAATTCAAAAATCAAAAATACCCCAAAAAAACCTAGAAAACCAAAAAAAACATCAAAGGACACTAAATCCCTAAAAAATGAAACCCCCTAAAACCCCTAAAAGGTTCTAGAAAATAATAAAAATTCTAAATGTACCTAAAAACCCAAAAAATTTCCCGAAAGCACTAAATCCCTAAAAAATCCCTAAACCCCTAACAACTGTAAAAGTCCGAAAAAACCAGAAAAAATTTAAAAGTCCATAAAATCCCTTAAAACCCCAAAAATACCTAAAAACCTAAAAAACCATAAACTATGGAAATCCATAAAAACCACTAAACTAAATTATCATAAAAACACAAAAATCCCAAATGCCTAAAAAAACTAGAAAACCCTTAAAGACCATAAAAATCATAAAACCCAAAAAAACCTGAAGACCCTAAAAACTCTTAAAAACACTTAGCCCCTTAAAAACCTGAAGAATTATAAATTCTCAAAAACACCTAAAGGACTGAAAAACTTATGAAGGAACCTAAAAACCCCTAAAGGACCCTAAAAACAATAAATGCCCTTACAAACTCTATAAAAGACCTTAAAAACTGTAATATCCCATGAAACCCCTAAATTACCCTTGTAATTTGAAAAATCATAAAAACCAAAAAAACACTAAATAACACAAAAACCCATAAGTAACAATAGAAAACCTTTTTAGATACTTGATAAACACAAAAACCTTTTTAAAATCCCTAAAAACCTAAAAACACTGAAAATACTAAAATAGAAAAAACTCTTATTGACCCCTAAAAATCCTAAAAACAGATAAATGCCAAAAAACCACAAAAACCTAGAAAAAACTCCTGAAAAGCATAAAAATAACAAAACCACTAACCCCCCCTAAAAAACCCCTCAACCCCCTAAAAACACTAAAACATAAAAACACTAAAAACCCACAAAACTGATAAAAACCTTTAATAAACCTTTAAACCATAAATAATCATAAAAAACACTAATATCCAAAATAACCCTTAAACCCGAAAACCCCTGAAAACCCTTAAAACTAGAAAAGGCCCTAAAACTCCAAAGCACCATCAAAATCCTTAAAACACCATAAAATAAAAATAAAAACCCTAAATAACACTAAAATTCATAAAATCCCCTAGAAAACACAGAAAACACTAAAAATACTAAATGGCCATAAAGTCCTTTAAAAACCTCAAATGAACTAACAAATCCTACAACATCTTTAAATCCTAAAAAATCCTAAAACCCCTAAAAACAATAAAACATCCAAAAACACAAAAATCATTTATAAGATCCTAAATAACAATAAAAATAATTGGAACCATAAAAGAGACTAAAAATCCTAAAAACCTTTAAAACCATCTAAAATATCTAAACAATTCTAAATCCATAAAAACCATAAAACCCTAAAAACCCAAAAAACCATAAAAACCTAAAAACCCCATAAGACCCTAAACAAAGAAACAATAAACTCATAATCACATTTAGAACTCCCAAAAAACTCTGAAACCCCCTAAAACCCCAAAAAACACTAACAACCCTAAAACCTAAAAACCCCTATAAATCCCAAAATACGCTAAAAACCCAAAAAAATCAATAAAAATTAATAAAACTATAAAATAAAATAAAATAAACATTTAAACCACTTAAATAACATTAAAGACCCAAAAAAGTGTTAAAAATTTAAAAAAATCTCTAAATCCCCTAGAAACCTCTAAAACCATTAAACCCCTAAAATGCTTCTCAAACCCTAAAAATCCTAGAGCTCTTAAAAAATCCAAAAATCCAATAAAAACGCTAGAAAAAACAAAAATCCATAAAAAACCAAAAAACCCAAAAAATAAAACAATAAGTAGAACCCCTAATAACCCTAAAACCCCTATAATCCTAAATCCCCTAAAACATAAAAAGATCCTAAAACCCATAAAAACCCTATAATCCTCTATATAACCCCAGATGATCCATTAAAAAAAATTAAATGCCCAAAAACACTAAATCGTATAAAAAACCTAAAACCAATAAACCCCATAAAACCCGGAAACCCAAAAAACAAAAATAATCCCTAAAATTCATTAAATCCATAAAAACCACAAAAAATATAAAAATCAAAAATAATAAATGTACCCCAAAATCCAAAAAAAACTCCAAAACACAAAAAAAATCTTGAAAAATGTGAGAAAACCAAAGAAACCATAAAAATTCTATAAAAACCATAAATCCTTAAAAACCCCATAAAACCCCAAAAAAACTGAAAATCCTCAAAATCACAAAAAAAACTATATCCCTATAAACCTAAAAATCATAACTAACAATAAACCAAAAATAAAAACATTAAAACCATAGAAACAAATGAATCACCTTTAAACCCCCCAAAAATATGAAAAACCATAAAAAACTTGAAAATCCAAAAAACATGGAAGAAAACCTAAACCCCTTAAAAACCCTCAAAAACCTAAACTATACACCCTATTCCATAAACCCTACTCTATAAATCCAAAACTTAAATCCTAATCCCTATACCCTACATCCTAAGCCCTATACACTCCACCCAAAACCTTACTCCATACCCCTAACCACTATAACCTACACCATAAACCCAAAACCCTAAACCATAAACCCTATACCATGCACCCTAAACCCTACACCCTTAACCATATACCCTATACCGGAAACCTAGAAACTATACCCTAAAACTTATACCCTACACCCAAAACCCAAAAACATACACCTTAGATCCTATACTCTACACCCTAAACACTGAACCGTATACCTTAAACTCTATACCCTACACCATAAACCTAAAAAACAACACCCTAAACCCAATACCCTAGACCCTAAACCCATATCACTACACCATAAAACATATACCCTTAACCACGTACCCTAAACCATACACCATAAACCCTAAACAATACACCATAAGCCCTATACCCTATTCCCTACACCCTATACCGTACACCCTAAAACCTAAACCCTACACCCTAAACAATATACCCCAAACCGTATAACCTATACCCTATACCATAAACCATATACCTTACAACCTAACCCCTATAACCTACACCCTAAACCCTACACCCCAAACCCCAAACCAAACACTATACCAATCACCCAAAAACTTTACACTTCACATTATACACCACACCATAAACCATGAACCACAAAACCCTAAAAATGACTAATCCCCAAAAAATTCCAAAAAATACCTAAAAAACCTACACACCCCCTACCACCACCACCAAAAAAACCGTAAAAAACACTAAAACCTCATTTATAACCTAAAAAACATAAAACCCCAAAACCCAATAAAATCCTCTAAAAACAAAAATTCCGTAAACCCCTTAAAATCCAAAAAAGGATAAAATCTAAAATTATAAAACACAGTAAAACCCCTAAAATTTTATGTAAAGAATAAAAATTCTAATTAAACAATAAAACCCATAAACCACTCAAAACACTAAAAATTAATAAAATCCATAAAAACGATTATAACTTATAAAAACCTAAAAACATAAAAAACCCAAAATCCCCCTAAAACTAGACAAATCATTAAAAACTATAGAGTCACTTAAATCCTGAAAAAAATATTAAAATCTTAAAAACAATAAAAAACCAAAAAACCCAATGAAACCCTAAAACCTTTAAAAACCATAAAAATCTTTAAAACCCCCAAACACCATGTTGGTACGATGTTGATAGGCAGATGTGATGGAAATCCCAACGTCTTAGTGGTGCATTTTCTTAGCCTTCGGCGATGTGGTACCTTCCAGATATGGTTTTGGAAGGATTTTGGTGTCGGATTCACGATGGAGTGATGCAGGTTCATGGGACTAGATCTTCATCCTTGGCCGTGTTTCTCAATGGTTTTTCATATCTTTGTATGTTGTGATTTGATATTGGTTCTTTGTTCATATACAGATTTCTGAGATGTCAAAGATGGATCGTTTTGCATCTAGGGATTGATAGTTCACAATGTCTGGTTGCTTCATGGTTGCAATTTGTTCATCTCACTGACTATGGATGGTTTTGCTGGGGCTCAGTGTTGGTGATGGTGGACGGTTTTTCTATGATGTGTTGGGTGGTTTTTGGTCATGCTTTTTATTTTATGGGTTGGCAGAGGGGGGATTTGAATCTGGGTCTGATCGAGATGGTTGGGGAATGACATAATGGTGCAAGGATTTGGTACTGGTGGTCCTACATTGCTGTCTATGATGATGGGTGTGGTATGTCATGCGCTAAATGGATATGAGGTAGAGGTTTCTCATATTGGAGCTGTTGTGTGCTGGTTACTACTTGGATGGGAACAACTGAAGGTGGCGTTGGCTATTGGAAGATGATGTGCTGGATGCTGGTTGTTTCTCGAACGAGATGTGATGAAGTGGACGTTTATGATTTTGGTATTGGTTTCTTTGTGTTTATGGTGGTTAAATTTCATGGGGATATGGTTTGGGATGCTAGAAACTGTGATGTCGGATGCTGTTTGCTTCTTAGCTTGGAGGTGTTGAAGGAGAGTGTCCGGTTTTTTGTGAGCTATTTTGGTGCTTCGATTGCATGTCTTATAGGTGATGAGGTTGCTTCTTATGGTAATGGTGCGGCTGGATGCAGGATTTTTATTGGATTGGAGGTGATAAAAGTGATGATGATGCTTGCTGATAGATTATGTGATGGTGATTGGAATTGGGGATGCTGGATGTTGGTGTTTGTGGATTCGTGGTGCTGAAGCTAGTTTTGTGTTTCGGTTTGTTGTGTCCTTTTCATTATTGGGTTTCCTTTTTTGGGATTTTATTTGTGTACTCTTTGGTTTTTTGGGTTTTTTGGGTTTTTTGGGTTTGTGGTTGTTAAGGGTTTTTCAGGGTGTGGGTCATTTGACCCCCCCTCCCTTGCCTGCTGCGTCTTTTTTTTTTCTAATAAATGTGTGTGTGTGGGGGGGGGGGGGGGCAGAGCCTGACCCCTGCATCTTCTTTTCCCTAAAGGATTAGAAAACTACTAAACATTATAGAGACCCTAAATGACAATAAAAATATATATAATAGTAAAATAACCTAAAGAATCATATAAAACTCCAAAAGATACAAAAAAAAGTAAACAAAAAAACCCAAAAATTCCTAAATCGATATGAATCCCTAAAAATGATAAAATTTATAAAACCACTAATACCGTAAAAAATTGAACACCCCTAAAAACCAAAAAACATAAAAACCCTAAAAATAATAAAAACCCTAAAAATCCTAAAATAGAAAATACCCTTTGAAAACACAAAATAACCTAAATACCAAAAAACCCTAAAACCACCTAAAAAGTCACAAAAACTCTAAAACCTGTAAAACACCTAAAACACCATAAAAACTCTTGAAAATTAATAAAAACCCTAAATAACCCTAAATACCATAAAATTTCCGAAAAACCATTAAAAATATAAAAACCCCTTAAACCAAAACACATTAAAATACCCTAAAAACACAAAAACAAATATAAAAACCTCCTAACCCCTTTATAACCATAAGAAACCTTGAAACCCCTAAACCCTCACCCCACATAAACCCCTAAAACCCAATAAATAACATAAAAGACCTAAAAACTATTAAAACCCCTGAAATCCCTAAAAACACCTAATTACCATAAAATATCTTAAAAACCTAAAAACCCTAAAAATCATAAAACCCTAAAAATGCTAAAAACCCTAAAATTGCCCTAAAACCCTAAAACATTAAAACCACTAAAATCCTAAACACATGAAAATCCCTAGAACCCCTAAAATCATGATAGTGAAAAAATTATCTAAAAGTCCTAAAGCACCACGAAACGCAATAAAATCCCATAAAACCCCTAGAATATCCTAAAACCCATAAATCCCCTAAAAACTCAAAACCCTTAAAAATCCTAAAACCCCCCTAAAAGAAAATAAAACCACTAATAAAACCCTTAAATCCCCTAAACCCATAAAGGGTATAAAATACTATAAAAACACTAAATACTCTAAAAATCTCGTTAAATCCTAAGTGAAACTAAAAAACCCTAGAAAACATAAATCCCATAAATTGCACAAAAAAACCCTACGAAATCCAAAATAACCATAAACACCCCAAATGACCCTAAAAACCCAAAAACACCCTAAGGGACCTTGAAAACCCTACAAACCCAAGAGAAACCAAAAAATCATAAAAAACATAATGGATCCTAAAACCCTACAAACTGTAATATACCTTGGAAAAGTGTATTTCATACATATATTTTATAGTGCTTAATGTTTGGATTTTTTTATTTTAGTGAATAATATATCAAATTTTGGAATGATTATACTTTTTATATATTTTATGGAAATATTGAATGAATATTTGAAAAACGAATGAACAGATGTGGAAATAAGATCTTAAAGACACTATGTGCGATGAGCCTAGTGAAGCAGTGCGACCCCAGATTTTTGAAGATAAAGAAGGATTGAATACTAGATAAAGACCTATTACACACCTTGCAATACAATTACATTTTGTTGAAAAGTTGAATAAAGTTACCACCACTATAACAACTCGTGATAATGATGACATGTTGGGAAAGATCATTACACATCATGTGACTACATTACACGACAAGCCTTTTTTCAAGAAATGATTTTAGAGAAGAAATACGTCGAGAATTGTAGGATCTAAAGATTTAAAGGTTATAAATAATGAGTCCCGATTAAAAATCATGAAAGTAGTCAATGTTTTAAATCTGCACATGAGATTTTTGTAGATTCCAAATATGTGTTAGAAAAAATGGATTGGGTATAGATGACATGTGATCACATTACATGGCGAAAAATTTGCTGGGAAGAACCAATTTGAAACCTATAAATAGAGGAGATGGCCATAACTTTGTTGAGAATTCAAGATGGAGCCTCAACATGGGATGACCCTAGATTAAGGTGCACCTACTTCATTTCATACATCACCACATTCTTTAGGATTTTTATTTATTATTTTTCTTCACCCACTCATGGATAGCATGAGACGGTGATTCCTTTGTGATGGTGTATTCATGATGATGGGGAATTGAATATATGGGGTATTTTATATTTTAATTCAATTCATGTTCGGATACCATATTCATTATTTTATTCTATCATTTTCCTATTTTCTTCTTGCATGACCATAGTGACCAGGGTCTGGGATTGGGTTTTATTTCTTTCTTTATTTGTTCATGACAATTTCCAAAGATTGGTCGAATATATTTGTTTAATTTGAGATCTTGGATTTAGACTTCTACCTATACCATTGGGTTTATCAAATTCCTATGTTTAAATTAGGTTTCATGTTACCCATTCCTTGAAATATGAAGTACATGGATATGAGAAAATGAGAGTTGGGATGAAGTGAATTTATCATGACCACTGGATTCGCAAGGACCTGATTTATTAGACTGCATAATTTTTATTTGATTATATCATCCCTTGTCATCCCATAAGCCTTGAATAATTCTTTCCCAACACCATTTTATATTTTATTCTACCAATTATTTCACCAATCCAATGCTTAATATATTATATTAAATATTTTTGAAATAGAAATTAGAGTCGGTTTAATTTAATTAATTAAATTTTTTTCCAAACGTGTCTATATAGGTTTGACCTCAGACTTGCATATCCTATAATACCCCATAGTTTATTGTTTATTTCATGTTTATAAATTTCTGAATTCGGTATCCCAGTTGGAATTAAAGATTCTCGTTTGGCTATCAACCGCAAAACCCTCAAATAATCCTATAAGACCCTAAAAACCTAAGAAAACCCAAAAAAATCCTAAATATTAAACCAACATAAAATAACCTAAAAGAACATAAAATCCCCTAAAAAAATAAAATATATTAAAAATGCTAAAAACCTGGAAACCCCTAATAGACATTAAAATAAATAAAAATACTAAAACCCCATAAAAGTCCATAATAATCCTTGAAAACCCGTAAAAATTGAAGGAAAACCTAAAAGAACCTAGAAAGCATAAAAAACTCAAAATTTTTTACTATATAAAAAATCAGTTAAAAACATTATCAAACACAAAAGAATCATAAAAGTCCTAAAAACCATAAAAACATTAAAACTATAAAAAACACCAAAACACCCCTAAATCAAAAAACTCCCCAAAAACTATAGAAATCCCTAAAAAACAAAAAACTAAAAAATCCCAAAAAAACATAAAAATACCAACAACCCATAAAAAACAAAAAACCAAAAAACACTAAAAACATTGAAATCCATAAGAACCTTAAAAACATTAAATCCCTAAAATATTTTGAAACCCCTAAAACTTATAAAAAACCATTAAAACACTAAAAAATGTAAAAACCCATAAAAACCTGGAAATAAACTAAAAAAACACTAAACATCCTAAAAAACCTAAAGCCCTGGAAAACCTTAAAATGATTAAAACACTAACAAATCTCAAAAAACCTCAGAAAAATTTAGAAAACTCCAAAAAAACCCAAAAAAACACTTAAAATCTCTAAGAATCCCTAAAAACAATGAATTTCCATAAAATCCCCGAAAATAGTAAATACCCTGAAAACCCCTAAAATCCCTGAAAACATTAAAAACCCAAAAAAACCTTATGAAAACCCATAACACCCTTATAATTTACCAAAATCCCTAAAAACACTAAAATCCAAAAAAAACCAAAAAACCTCCAAAAGAATTGAAGCCCCTGGAAAAATATAAAAACCACTAAAAATCCTAAGACCCATACAAACAACAAAAAGCATAGAAATCCTAAAAACTCGTATAAACCCTTAAATACAAAAAAAAATTTAAAAACTAAAAAAAAAACAAAAAACCTGAAAACCCCTAAAACCATTAAAAACCCTAAATCCCTAATACCATAAACCCTAAAAACTATCAAAACCCACTAAAATCTTAAAAAACCATAAACCCCCTATAACAATAAAAATATAAAAACACTAATAACCGTAAACACCTCTTATAATCACATAAAAATCCTAAAACCCCTCATAAAATCATGAAAATCCCAAAAAACCCTAGACATCATCAAAACTGAAAATAACTCTAAACCCCAAAAAAAATTAAAATACCCTAAATATCCCTAAAAATCCATATGAACCATTAAAACCCTAAAAACAAAAATCCATTAAAGAACCCTCATAACCCTAGAAACCCTAAATACTCCAATAAATATAAAGGACCTAAAAAACTAAAATGCCCCTAATAGACCCTAAATAACCTTATAAAAACCCAAAGAGGCTGTAAAAAACCCTTAAACACCATAAATCCCTAAAATCCTAAAACCCCAAAAAACCCAAATACTAAAGAAGCCAAAGAATCAAAAAGAACCCTAAAACCCCTAAAACCAACTAATTTCTTAAAACCCCCAAAACCTAACAAAACACCAAAAATTCCAAAAATTATTAAAATAATAAAAACACTAAAACCCTATAACACCCCGAAATCCATTAAACCACCAAAACACATGTTAATCCTAAAAAACCCGAATAACCACTAAAAACAATAAAAACCCTTAAAACCATTATAAATCCATGACACCCCAAAAAAAATTATATAAAACCCAAATAAACATAAAACCCCCTAAAACCCCCTAAAACGAAAAAACCAAAAACCAAAAACCCACAAAACCATAAAAACCTAAAAAAATCTAAAAAACCCTTAAAACACAAAAAATATTAAATCAAAAAAAAACACTAATAACCTAAAGACATCTAAAAGTCAATTTAAAATCCCTAAAAACCATAAAACCCAATTAAAAATAAATAACTACCAAAAAATTCTTAAAAATATACGAATATAATAAAATCCCCAAAAACAATAAAAACCCTAAGAATCCTAAAAAACCCATAGAGTCCCCTAAAAATTCAAAAATCCATAAAAAACCTAAAAACCCTAAAATCTACGAATCCCTTAAAACAACTAAGTCTATGAAACAACCTTAAAATCCATAAAAACCAAAAAAACCCTAAAACACCTAAAAACATAAAAACCAAAACCCTAAAAAAGGATGAAAATTTTTAAAATACCCAAAAACCCGAAAATACCTATAAACTAAAAATACCTAAAACCCAAAAAAATCTTTAATCCACTAAAAGACCCTAAAAACCCCTAAACGCCCTACAAAACCCATTAACCCATAAAAGACCCTTAAATCCATAAACACTCTAAAAGACCCTAAAAACCCTAAATCTAAAAAAGACACTAGATATCCATAAAAATCCAAAAACTGGATAAAATAAGAAAAAATTAACTAAGATCACAAAAAGAATCTAAAAATACTTACAAAAGACAAAACCTACTAAAATCCATAAAATACCATAAAAATCTTAAAACCAAAAAAGAACCTAAAATACTCAAAAACCAGTAAAACCCTCAATAGAACTGAAACCCAATTAAAGACCCTAAAAAAATAAAAATCTAAAAATCCCAAAAATCCCTTAAAACCCTAAAAATCCAAAAGTACCACCAAACAATTAAAACGCTAAAAACCTAAAATCCCTTAGAAATGCCAACAAAACCCAATAAACCCCTAAAATCTATAAAAATATTAAAACCCTAAAACCCATTAAGAACCTCATAAAACCCTCAAATCCCTCAAATCCCATAAAAAAATAATACCCTAAAAACACCCCTGATACAGTAAAAACCCTAAAATCTTCTAATAACCCAACCACCCCCAACCACCCCCAACCTTAAAACCCTAAAAACACATAAACCCAAAAAAACATGAAAAATACATAGAAAGAATATGAAATATAAAAAATAATAACACCACAAAAAATATCTATGAACCCCTAAAAACCATTTAAAACCCTAAAAACCTGAATAATCCAATATAACCAAAAAACCAAAAAAATTCCTAAGAACCATAAAAACACTAAAACCCCTAAAACAACCCAATTCCCTAAAAACCCATAAACCCATAAAAATAGATCCCAAACCAAAAATGTAAAAACCCTAAAAACACTCAAAATCCCAAAAATAACCTAAAAATACCTAAAATCAACTAAAAGGCCCTAAAACCCATAAAATTAAAAAAGACCCTAAACCCCTTAAAAATGATATAATTACCATAAACACCGTAAGGCATGAAAAAAGCCATAAAAGCACTTCAACGCCCACAAAATCCTAATGAAAAATAAAAACCGTTAAAACCCCTAAAAACCCAAAAAACCTCTAAAAGGTCCTAACAATATTCAAAAAAATAATGAATATAGACAAATCTTATAAAACAAAAAAAACATGAAAATATGAAATAAACCCAAAATAATTGAGAAAACCCAAAAAAATAAAAAATCCTAAAAAACACAAATGTACCCTAAAAATTCATGAAGACAACAAAGAACTCTAAAATAAATTTAACTACTATAAATCCCAAAATTTAAATTAAAAACCTAATACCCCTAAAACCCTAAGATATCCCTAAAAATATAAAAAACTCAATGAAATTCCTGCAAAACCCTATGAAACCCCCAAAACCTAAAATATATGAAAATAAAAAAAATAAAATAATATATAAAATCCCAAAAATAGACCCATAAACACCCTAAAAACAATAAAATACTTTAAACAATAAAATATACTAAAAACATCAAAAACCAAAAAATCCTTAATAACCCAAAAAAACATAAATCCTTGAAAACCCTAAATTCCCTAAAACCCATAAATAATTTAGAAAATCGAAGAAACCTTAGTAAAAATCAAAATATAATAAACCCCGTAAAATCCCTAAAATCCCAACTACCACTAGAAATATTTGAAAAACCACAAACCCCTAAAAACCCAAAAAACCAGAAAAGCCCAAAAAATACCTAAACCAATACTCCACTCATTAAAACCTAAACCAAGAACCATAAAAAATATATTCTGGACTGAGAATCCAAAAAACCACACCCAAAACCCTATACCCAAGATCTTAAACCCTAAACCGTACAATATACACCCAAAATACTAAACCTGAAACCATACACCCCAAACCCTAAACCATAAACAAAAAACCCTAACACTACACCCTAAACTATATATCCTCCATAGAAAAAACTAAACCCTACACCATAAACCCTATACCATACACCCTATTCCATAAACTCAAAACTAATACCCTAAATCCTATACCCTACACCCTAAACCCTAAACCTTGGACCAGAAACATTATACTACACAACCTAAAGCCTATATCCCGCTACCTAAACCCCATAACCTAAACCATAAACCCAAAACCCCAGTCCCTAAACCCTACACCCTAAACCAAATACCCTATCCCCTTAACCTCATACCCTACACCCTAAACCTGGAACCCTACACCATAAACCCTAGAACATGCACCCTAAACTATATACTCCAGTCTCTAAACCCTAAACCCCACACCCTAAACCCTATACCCTGCACATAAAACCTGAAACCTTACATCCTAAACCAAATACTGTACACCCAAAACCCTACAACCTGAACCATATACCTAACAAACAAAACCCAAATCCCTACACCCAAAACCCTATACCCACACCCTAAACCCAATAATCCACACCCTAAACACTAAAACCTAAAACCTGAACCCAAAACCCTACACCTTAAACCCTAAACCCTATACCCAAAACCCTATACCTTACACCCAAAACCTAAAACCCTACACCCTAAACCATATAACCTAAATGAAAATCCCTAAACCATACACACAAATCCTAATGCCCTCCACTCCAAAACCTAAACCACACACCCTAAAGTCGGTACACTACACCCTAAACCATAAACATTATATCCAAAACCAAATACCCCACACACTAAACACTACCCCTTAAACCATATACCCTACACCCAAAACCCAATCCCCACACTATAAACCTAATATCCTATTCCATAAAATCCATAAAACAATCCACAATACCCTAAAACCACTTAGAAACCTTATAATCACCAAAGAACCCCTAAAAACCATGAAACACCATAAAAAACTAAAAAAACCTAAAAACATAAAAATACCTAAAAACCATGAAAACCCATACCCCCCAAACCCCAAGAATCCCTTAAAACCCTACAAACAAAAACAAATCCCTAAAAACCAAGAAAACCCAAAAACCAATAAAAATATCAAAAAACATAAAATCTTAAAAACAATAAACACCATAAAATTACTAAAACCCCTTAAACCCCTAAAAATTGTAAAACCATAAAAATAAAAAAAACCTTTAAACACTAAAAATCCTAATAAAACTTAAAACCCAAATAGTCCTAGAATCCCAAAAAATTCCAAAAACACTAAAACACTAAAACACTAAAAAACCTAAAAACCCTTAAACCCCTTAAAACACCAAAATACCGTAAAATAGTAAAAACTATAAAATCCCTAAAAAAACATAAAAACAAAAAACCCCTAAAAACACTTAGAACTCATAAAACCCTAATAAAACAATAAAAAACCTAAAATAAAAAAAACCATATAAACATTTAAAATCCTGAATCTCCCTAAACACCCTAGAAACGTTACAAAAATCTAAATCCCCTTAAATCCTATGAAACCAAAAAAACCCAAAATAACCACTGAAAGATCGTAATTTTCCTTAAAATACGTTAAAACCCAATCACCCATAGAATACCCAAAAACATTGAAAACCACTAAAAGATCCAAAAACAACTAAATGGTTAAAAAAATCCCTTAACAACCCTATAACCCCTAAAAATATACAGGATTTTAAAAATACATGAAGACCATAAAATCTCAAAACATCCTTTGAGGAACCTAATAAACACTAAATACTCTATATAACCCAAAATTCAAAAAACACCCTAAAAGGACCGAAAAACCTAAAACCCATAAACAAACCTAAAAATCCTAAAAAGAGGAAAACAGAATACTCCCAAAATACATATAAAATACATCAAAAACTCCACACCCTATACATGACTCCCTAAAAAATACACCCTAAATCTTATTCCAGAAACATTAAACAATACACCTTAGACCCTTAACCCTAAAAATAAAACCGAAAAAAACTCCCAAAAACCCCTAATAAATGTAATAACCCTAAAAATAATAATACAGTAGAACCCAAAAATATCGTAAAACCCTAAAAAACATAAAACCATAAAATATCCTAAAATCAACAAAAAAATTTATAAACTATAAAAGACCCTAAACAACCTTAAGATACTCTAAACCCCTTTAAAAATCAAAAACTCTAAAATCTCTAAAAAACTATAAAAATTCTGAAAAAACCCTCAAAATCCTAAAACACCTAAAAACCATAAAATCCAATAATATAATAAAAACAATAAAACAAATTAAAAGACCCTAAACCCCTAAAAGACCTTAAAACATCTAAAAACCCTAAAAACATAAAAACCCAAATACATGCATAAAAATACTAAAATCCAAAGAAACTAAAAAACACCAAAAACCCCTAAAATCCCTAAGAACCACTAAAGCACTAAAAACACCTAAATCCCAATAGAACTAAATACCCACAAACCCCCCAAAAAACACCAAATAATCCTTAAAAACTCTAAATACCATAAAAATTCTATAATCTTTTTATGACCCTAAAAATCATTAAAAATACATAAAAATTGTAATAATTCTAAAAACCCAAAAAAGCATAAACAACCCAGAAAACAGAAAAAGACCCTAATACCATAAAAGACCCTAAAACCCCATAAACCCTTAAAAGAAATTAAACCCCCAAAACACCCTAAAAACATAAAAATCCCTAAGAGACCCTAAAATCCAAAATGACCAAAAAAACTAAAAACCTGAAACCCCACTACAAACCATAAAATCATAAAAACCCAAAAAATCACAATAGAACCAATAAAAAACATGAAACACACTAAAACTCATCTAAAGAACATAAAAACCACATAATTTCCTAAAAACCCTAAAATCCTAAACACTCTAAAAAACAAAAAAACATTGACCCCCAAAATAAACACTAAAACATCTGAAAACCCCCAAAATTGTTAACAACAACTAAAAACCCCACAAAATCAAACAACCTTTAAAAACTCTAAAAAACTCATTAAAACATTAAAACTCTAAAAACCCTAGAAACTCCTAAAAATCCAAAAAACATTATAAAGATGTGAAAAATAAAAAAACCCAAAATCCCTGAAAATCCATTAAAACCCAAACAAACTCCTATAACCCCTAAGAACCGCAAAACCCTTAAAACCCTAAAACCCCCAAAACAACATAAAATCATAAAACCCACCAAAAATATATAAAAACTATTAAAAATACTTAACATCCCTATAAACCTAAACACCATAATAACACTAAAAAACACAAAAAACATAAAAAAAACCAAAACCTCTGAATGATATATAGGGCCCTAAAACTCATCATCAACAATAAAGGACCCTAAAATCCCCTAGAACCCCTGAAAAACCTTAAAACCTAAAAACTGTAAAAACATTAAAAATTTTAAACCATCATAAAAGGATACAAAAGAATAAAAACTTAGGAAAAAATAAAACCTACTAAATTCCCACAAATAAAAAATGTTAAAAACTATAAACTACCCCAAAATCCCAAAATGACTCTAAAGTACCGTAAACACGATAAAACACTTAAAACCCTAAAACCCCATATAAGAATTCTTAAAAGTACCAAATACCCTAAAATTTTAAAAAAGACCATAAAATCCCCAAAACCATTAAAAACTATAAAATATCATAAAACCATAAAAAAACCTAAAACATTACCCCCAATCATAAAACCCCTAAAACCCTAAAAAAAAACAAAAAAATAAAATAAAAAACATAGATAAATCACAAAAAAAACAAAAAAAATCGTAAAACCAAAAAGCCACTAAAATCATTTAAAAACAATGAACACCTCCAAAAACAAATAAACACCTAAAACCCAAAAGACCCTAAAATCCATAAACTATAAAAACCATAAAGCCTTAAAAAATCAAGAAAACCCCTCAAATACCCTAAAACCGTAGAAACACATGAAACAACCTAAGACACCTAAAAAAAATATATATATATATATATCCCCCAAAAATCTCTAAGAACCATAAAATGTAAAAAAACAATACCAAATCCTAAAACCCCAATAAAACCCCCAAAAATCAAAAAATCCCTAAAACATTATAAAAACAAAAAATACCGTAAAAACATGAGAACCGAAAATCAAGCTAAAAACAGAAAACCCATTGGAAACATTAAAAACTAAAACCCCTAAAATATCTAAAACCTAAAAAACCAAAAAAAACCCAAAAACTCAAAAAAACATAAAAATAGTAAAAACCCAAAAACCATAAAATCGTTAAAAAACTATAAAAAATAATAACCTATAATCCACTAAAAACTCTAAAATTCCAAAAAAAATTAAATTTCCCTAAAATACTAAAAGTCGTAAAACCCTCATAAAACCAAAACAAACCTTAAAACAATAAATCTTTTGAAAACCCTAAAAACCAAAAACACCTTAAAACCCTAAAGGACCCTAAAAACTATAAAAAATCCTAAAAGACTCTAAAGCCCCTAAACCCCTAAAGGATCCTAAAAACCATAAAACCCCTAAACAAACATAGAAACATAAAAACAACCTACCCTTGGTGAACTTGAAAACCCTAAGTCACCCTAAAACACCAAAAACTATAAAACTAAAAAATTATAAAAACATCAAACCCCTAAAAACCATAATAACCATATGAAAAATTTAATGACCTTAAAAATCCTAAAAACCTAAAAACCATAAAACAACCTGAAACAACAAAAAAACAATAAAATCCTTAAATACCCATAAAACACCTAAAACCCTAAAAAATATTTAAAAATCATAAAACCCAAAAAAACATAAATACCCCTTAAAATCCAAAAAAATCCCCAAGCCCCTCAAAACCATTAAAAACAATAAAACCCCCATAAACCCTAAAAACCAAAAATAAACTAAATATATATTTATAAATAAATATATATATATATATATGTACAAAAAACCCTAAAAATTTTAAAACCCATAAAAACCATAAACAACCTGAAAACTATAAAAAACCAAAACACAACTAACAACTATTAACATTGAATCCCCACACCCAAAGTACCTATGAATCACTAAAACCCCTGAAAACATAGAAAATTCCAACAATAATAACCCCCACCCCAACCATGAAAAACCAGAAAAATCTCCTAGAAACCCTAAAAGGACTAAAAGAACCCTAAAAAAATAAAAACACATAAAACCCATAATCTTCCTAAAAAACCTAAAACATTAAAAAATCACTAAAAAGGTAAAAAATTATTTAAAACAAAAGAAAATAAAAAACCCTAAAAATCCTAAAAACCCAAAAAACATTAAAATTCCCAAAAACACATAAAACCTATAAAACACTAAAAACAAAAACCCTAAAAAAACCAAAAACCCTAGAAACCCATTAAAACTATTAAAATTATAAAAAACTGGAACACCAAGAAACCCCTAAAACTCTTAAAATCCATAAAACACTTAAAACCATAGAAATCCTAATCCCCTATAATTTTCAAAAAACCCTAAAACCCCTAAAATGAATAAATGATCCAAAAAACCCTAACAACAAAAAAATGATATATATGACCAAATAGTAGGTAAAATACTCTAAAACCTTGAAAGTACCATAAAAACCAATAACCAACCAAAAAAATCTAACCCAATAAAACCCTAAATAAACCTACAAACCAAAAAAACTCATAAAACCCCTAAAAACCCTAAAAACACTAAAACACCATAGAAACTCTAAGGATCCTGAAAACCATTAAAATATTAAAAAATTAAAATAACCTTAAAACCCAGAATAAATTTGAAAAAATCAATAAAACCATTAATACCATAAAACCCCTAAATACCCATAAAACCCTAAAAAAGTTTAAAAACCCTAGAAATCCCTAGGGTACTCTAAACTACCAAAAAAATTCCCCAAAACACCCAACCAACCAAAAACACATAATAAAACCATAAAAACCCCTTAACCCCTATGAAAAATGCAAAAACCCTTTAAAACCCCCAAAAAAACTAAAACCATAAAAACCATAAAAACCATAAAAACCGTCACACCATGAAAAAACCCAAAATACATTAAAAATTCTCAAGAAAACAAATAACCCAAATAAAACTTCAAAATCAAAAATACATCCAAAATAAAACTTAGATCCCCTAAAAACAAATAAAATCTAATATCCCTTAAAACCCCCAAACCCCCACCCCCAAAAAACTGCAAAAAATCAAAAAATATTAAATCCATGAAAACCCATAAAACATTATAAATTAATCTAAAGCACGTAAACCACTAAAAAAATCCCAAAACCCCAAAAATAACCTTAAATCCCCTAATACATCCCTATAAAATCCTAAGATCCTAAAAAACATAAAACACCTAAAACCCTAAAGAACCCAAATCCCCAATAAACCCAAAAATCCATAAAATCCCTAAATCCCCTAAGGAGAGAAAGATGTCGCCGCTCTCTCCTGGACTCTCCCTCCTGCCGCGGGGATTTTCAGGGTTTCATCTTGGAATCCTTTCCGGGAGCTGCTTTTTCCGGATTAGTGTTAAATATGGAGTTCTGGTTGAGTGATATTCTTCCCTGTGCTTGTGGGAGATTAGGCTGCTGCTTCTTGGTGTCGGGATCTGGAGGTTCTTTGCGTAAAAAGGAGAAGACAATCTGGAATGGATCTTGCGGCGATTTTTCTCGGCATCGGTTTTTCCAGATCTGGAATGTGGCGAAGTCGGAGACTCCTTGGAGGCCAGGAAGCCCCATGGAGTTCAGACTTTCGAAGATGATTTTTCAGATATGGGTTTTCCACAGACGAGTCAATGAAGTCAAGGGATTCGGTCTGCGCGAATCTTCCAGAGGGATGTTCGACGGATTTGTGTTGGTGCAGTCAACTCCTTTGAGAAGGACCTTCGGAGGATGCAATGGTACCATGAGCTTTATGCTTCGGCTAGGTCTTGGTCGTCGGGCGATTGTGTTTCTTCCTCGGACCAGATCTCTATTTCCTGTTCTTGCGATGCTGATGAAGGTTAGGTTTTTTCTCTAGCTTTCCCTAGCTCTCGATTTGCGATGCTGATGCAGGTGCGTGCTCAACCCGTTCCCTTGGTTCTATATCTGTTTCACACTATTGATGTGAGCTTGGGTCGGATTTCTTGGATCTTCATGTTCTTATGTTTACTAGTTGCAGTTACGGGTGTGAGTAAATGTTAGTTCTGGTTTTTGTATCTGCTGAGAGGTGCTAGGCATGGCTTGGTGATGCTCCACAATTTTTCTCTTTCCAAAGAATTCTGGATGCTGTGGTTTGGTACTGGTTATGGTTGCTGGTGGTGTGCTGTTAGTTTTACTGTGAGGTGTGGATTGCTGCAAGCTGTTTGGGTTGAAGGATTTGGCTGCTGGTTGTTTGATGGGTTTGGAGGTTGTTGCTGGTTTCTTGGGCAGATGGGACTGGCAAGGCATGATCTACTTCATGCTATTGATGAAGGGTTTGTTATGTTGTGATGTACTATGGATGATGTGCTGGACCATGGTCAACTATGTTATGGTTGTCGTGGTTGTGAATTGATGCAAGTGATGCTTCTTGACTGGCTGAGAGGTGGTGATGATGAAAGATGCTGGTGCTTGGTGATGGTTGCGGTTTTGCTGAGGGGAGACGAAGGATGCTGGTTGGTGATGGTTGTTGTTTTGCTGAGAGGTGACGAAGGATGCTGGTTGGTGATGATTATATGCTACCAGATGCTGGTTGGCTGGTTGTTGCTGCTGGATGTTGTTTGTTGCTGTAGTCGGAATGCTAGTTATTGGTTAGCTGTGAGCTGCTGGATGCTGGTTAACGCTAGATGTAGTGCTATTGGATGCTGGTACTGGCTGGATGTGACGTGATGATGCTGCGGTTTTGTCTATTTTTGTGTCTTTTTCTTTCTTTGTTTTTCTTTCTTTGGCGTGGGTTGTAAGGGTTTTTGGGTGTGGGTCGTTCGACCCCTCCCCTCCCTTGTCTGCATTGTTTGTGTCTTTTTGTTTAATAAATTTTGGGGGGTGCCAGGAATATCCTGGACCCGAACCCTCTTTGCCCTAAATCCCCTAATTCCCCTAAAAACATGAAAACCTTAAAACCCATAAAAATAATAAAACCCCAAAAAACCGAAATAACGCTAAAAACCCTAGATTTCTCTAAAATCATTAAAAAAACAAAAAAAAACAAAAAAAAAATATCTCAAAAGTACTAAAACTCCTTAACGACCTTGAAAAACCATGAAAAATCATAAAATCCCAGAAATCTATTAGAAACCATAAAGAATCCTAAAAACCAAAAAAAACCATTGAATACTAGAAACACTCCTGCCTGAACACCCGAAGGATTATATATTTTTATTAATTTGTGAGGATCCCCTTCTACAGGTTGGGAGGTAACCTTTACCTAGTTCATAGACCTAGATGCACTAAGCCTTAAAACAAGGTCATTTCAGGCTCAAGGACCAAACACCCAACTGCAATCCCCACCATAGATGATGCTAGTTTTTTTGAACCATTGAAATAGACCGACAAATTTTCTCTTCTAGAAAATCCCAATGCATGAATGCATGGAACTAGTACTTTTGGAAAATCCATAAACTCTCAAAAATCAAAATATGAGAGAATTACTGGTGGTTGCTCCTCCTTGCTCTAACATCAACTGGGACTGAATCTTGGTATCTGATCCAAATTATTTTTTGTTGAACTCAATCTATCCATTGAAGCACTTTCAAGATTCACTCACTATAGTGTAGTCCTCTGGGAACACCACATCCACCTACCCACAATTGTTTCCTCATTTCCCAACCGCCAAATACCAGAGTCTACCTCTATCACTGATCGGATCGGCACCCCCCATCCAAGACGTTTGTGTCCACCATTTGAGCCCTATTGTTAGTGATTTTCGACAAATATTTCTCCCTCATCACTACCAGGAATACCAAATGTGATTCCATAATCAACCAAGAAGCACCATCGGTCATCATCTGATGGATCCACCTAGCCTCAGACCCCTATCGTCGACCCCTATAATCCTATGACATGTCTCCTGATTGAGTTTCCCTTCTTTACACCCCTTTCATTTTCACCTACTGTCGTACATTTCATATCTTCTACAACTAGTTGAGTGGAACATACATCCACCACTTAATTCAGATCCCTAAATTTTTTTGGTTTTTTGGATTTTATCCCAGGTTGCTGCAAAACTAGAAAACCCCATGAAAATCAAAGAAACATCTAAATAGCCTAAAAACCTAAAACAGTAATAACTATAAATCCCTAAAAACACTAAAAACCCTAAAACCCCTAAAAATACCTAAATACCTTTTGATTCCACTAATGTCCCTAAAATAAAAAAACCATTAAACATAAGAAAACCAGAAACCATAAAAACCCTAAAAATTTTAAAACCTAAAAAACCCTAAAAACACAAAAACACCCTAAAAACCATAAAAACCCTAAATACCCTCAAAACCCCAAAAACATAACATATCTAAAAAACTAAAAAATAAAAAAAATAAAGAACCTCAACAATCCAAAAAAAACAAAAAACAATAAAACCCCTAAATCCCCTAAAGCCCCTAAAATCCAAAAAACAACCTTAAACTCATTGAATCCTTAAAAACCATAAAACCCCAGTAAAAGAATAATAAAACTATAAAACAGATATATGAACCTAAAAACTCTATAAACCAATAGAATATCGTAAAAACCCATGAAATCCCAAAAAAACAATAAAAACCTAAAATCACAAAAAAGACATAAAAGATCCTAAAAAGTCATATAAGCCCCTAAAACCCCTAGAACTCTCTATAACTCTAAAAACCATAAAATTACATTAAAAATGGTAAACCCACCCAAAAATACTAAATACAAATAAAAGGATATAAAATCTATAAAAACATTAAAAGACTATAAATACCTTACACCCCTAAATGACTCTAAAAGTGAATAAAATCCCTAAAGGATAATAAATCCCATAAAAAATGAAAGAAATTAAAACCTATAAAACTATAAAGGAACATAAAACCCTAAAACACATAATGGAACCTAAAAATCACAAAAACCCTAAATGATTCTAAAACCAAAAATAACCATAAAAACCTAAAACCCTAAAGGAATCTAAAAGAATTGAAAAAACCAAAAAAACCTCAAAACCCAAAAAAAACCCATAAAGGCTCTAATAACTCATAAAATCCCCTTAAAAAGCTAAAAAAACTAAATAATAAAAAAAATATAAAACACCTAAAACCCTTAAATTCACTTAAAAATCCTAAAAACCCTCAAATACCCACAAAAACATAAAAAAAATAAAATATCATAAAAACAGGAAAACATTAAAAGCACATAAAAACTGTCAAAACAACTCAAAAAAAATCGTGAACACCCTTAAAATTCCATATAAACCATAAATCCCTAAAAAATATACAACCCTAAAAAAACATTATACCCTGAAAGCTCATATAATTCCCTAATAACCATAAAAAACCCTAAAACACATAAAAATCTCTAAAATCCTAAGAACTCTTTAAACAAACTAAAACCGCCTAAAAGATGCTTAAAATTCTAAAACATTATAGATACCCTAAAACACATAGAACAACTAAAAGTCCCTAAAATTCTATCAAAAAACCCATACATTCCCAAAAACCTATAAAAACCCCTAAAAATAATAAAACTCTTAAGGGTATAAAAAAGCCATAAAATAATGAAAAACCATAAAAACCCTAAAAACCATAAAAAACCAAAACCATAGTAACCATAAAAATATGAACACCTAACACTCTTAAAACCCCCAAAACCCTAAAAATTCCTATAAACCCAAAAAATCCCTAAAACCCCTAACAACCCAAAAACCAAAAAAACCCATAATCCCAATGAAAACCCAAAAAACACAAATAAAAACCTTAAGAAAACCCTTTTGAATCCTAGAAAACCCTTGAAACCATAAAACCCTAAATCTCTAATGACCCTGAGGGGGTAGTAAAAATCCAAAAAACCTAAAAAACTAAAAAAACATGGAAACCATAAAAACCATAAAACTATTAAAAGGAATTAATTATTCAGAAACCCTCCAAAACCAAAAAAACCCCTAAAATCCCCAAAAAACATTAAAACTCCTAAATCATGTAAAAACACTATAAACCATAAAAACCCTAAAGCCCCAATGAAATACTAGAAATCCCCCAAAAAAATTTAGATGCCTTAAGAAAAATAAAAACCCTAAAAGCCCAAAGAAAAACCTTAATCCCCTTAAATCATTAAAACCAAATAAAAAACACGAAAACACTAAAAACCCTAAAAGCCTAAAAATACTAACTCCCTAGACACCCATAAAATGATATATACAAATAAAACCCCTTGACCCCCCATAAAAACCTACAACCCAAAAAATCACTAAAAGAACCTAAAATCCTAAAAATCCTTAAAACCCAAAAACGCCCTAAAAACCATAAAGCCCCTAAAAGACCCTAAATATATCGATAAAAACCCTAAAAGACCCAAAATATCTATTAAATACCATAAAACCCCATATACATCTCAAAAACATTAAAAACTCCTAAAACCCTAAAAACCCCTAAATGTCTATGAAAAAACCTAAAACCCCCCAAAACTCTAAAAACCCTGAAACAACTAAAAACCTTATAAAATCCTTAAAAACACATAGAATAAATAGAAATCCATAAAAACATTAAAAACACTAAAAACCCATAGAACCCCTATAACACTTAAAACACTAAATACACAAAAACAAAAACTAAAAATCCCTAAAATCCCAAAACCCTTATACCCACTAAAGGCAATAAAAACGAAAAAACACTAAAAAACCAAGAAAAAATTAATAAAAATAAAAACACTAATAACCATAAATACACTAACACTTGGAAAAAGATTAATAACCATAAAAACCATAAAAACCATATAAACCCATAAAAACACTAAAAAAATAAAAAAAACCTAAAACACAAAAATACTGAAAATGATTAAAAACTATAAAAAAATTAAAACCTAAAAATCCTAAAACCCTAAAAAATTCTAAAAACCATAAATGTCCATAAATGACCCTAAAACCCACGGAAAATCTATAACAACCATAAGAGACCGTATATAACTATAAATGAACCTAAAAAATCTAAAAGGACTGTAAAAACGATAAAGACCCTAAAAATCCTAAAAACATAAAAATACACTAAAACCCGATAAACCCCTAAAAACCATAGAAACCCTAAAAACACTAAAACCCTCAAAATGCATAAAAACCTAAACCCTAAAAACTATATAGCCCGTAAAAATATTAAAAACTTTTATATGTCCAAAACTATATGAAACCCTAAAACCCCCAAAATATCCTTAAAACACTAGAAACCCTAAAAATCTCAAATACTTACAAAACTAAAAAAAATATAAATGACCCCCGAAATCCTAAAACCCCCGAAAAAACCAAAAACTATATAAAACCCTAAAAGAACCATTAAAATCAAGATGATCATAAAATCCCATTAACCCTACTAAAAACTCTCAATGAACAAAAACATTTGTATCAAATCCCAAAAAGAAACTAAAACCCCTTATATACCCCAACACTGCACGAACCCTAAAAAACACAAAAACCCAAAAGACCCTAAAACCCCTAAAAATCATTATATGACCACCAAAACCATAAAACCCATAAAAACCCAAAAATACCCGAAAACCCAAAAAACCCCTAAAATCCATAACAACCCAAAAAACTGGAAAACAAAAAACCCTAAAACCCTGTAAAACCCAGTAAAACCATAAAAATCCATTAGAAACACCAAAAAACTATAAATCCCTTAAAACACCAAAACCATTTAAAATCATATAGAACCATTAAAACAGTAAAATCCATAAAAAAATAGAAAACCTAGAATCCCAAAAGAACCATAAACACTAATAAACCCTAAAACCTTGAAAACGCTTGAAAACCCCAAAATTCACTAAAACACCAAAGACCCTAAAAACTCATAACACCCCAATAACGCTAAAAATCCCTAAAACCCTTAAAACCCCCAAAAAATACGAACACCACCAAAACACTAAAACCCATAAAACACTGAAAGAATAAAAACCATTAAAATCGTGAAAACAATAAAATAATAAAAACCCAAAAAAAATCATTGAATCCTAAAAAGTGTAAAAACTACTATAACCACTAAAAAACCTAAAAAACATAAAATCCCTAAAACAATACATTTATAAACACCCTAAAATCCTTAAAGGACTGAAAATCCATAAAACCCCTAAATGAACATAACTATCATGAAAAAACCTAATGGATACTGAAAGTACAAAATACCCCAAAACCCAAATAACCCCCTAAAACCACAAAACATCCTAAAATACCAAAAAAACCCAAAAAAGCATAAATGAACAATAAAAACCTAAAGCAACTAAAAAATACATGAAACCCATAATAACATAAAAACCCCTAAATGTCCCAAAAACATGTATAAAATTATAATGGCCCTAAAAAATTGTGAAAACCACTTAAATGACATAAAACCCCTAAAATCTCTAAAAACTCTAAAAACACAAAAACCATAATGACCATTTAAAAACCCTAAAAATCCAAAATACCCAAAAAAACCCCTGACAACCCATAAAATAATGAATAAACCCTAATAACCAAAGAAATACTAAAATCCATTAATACAAAAAACCCTAAAACCCAAAATAAATCAGAATGGAAACACAAAACCCCATAAAAATCCTAAAAAACATAAAAATATAAAAAATCTAGAAAAAAATAAATAACCTAAACTACTAAAAATCCCAAAAATATATATAAAATATAAAAACCCTAAAACTGTAAAAAAATCCTAAAAACTCAAATAATACCACCTAAAAACCCTAAATACACTAAAAACCCTAAAAATCCCAGAGACCCAAAAAAACCATATAAAACAAAATAACCATAGAACAACTCAAACCCTAAAAATGATTTTAAACCCCTAAAATTCTAGTAATACCTAATAACCCATTAAAAGACTAAAAACCCCAAAACTCTAAAAAAACCACCCAAAACTCCTAAAACCCCATTAAAATCATTAAAAAATAAAAACACTAGAAACCTATAAAACTGTGAATGTCGTAAAAACCCTAAAACCTAGGAATTTATAAAAACCCTAAATACCCTAAAAACCTAAAAAACTAAATATAATCTACAAACCCTCATACCATAAATCCCATAAAAACCATAAAATCGATAAAATATATAAAACCTCTAAAACCCATAAAAATATATATCCCCCAAAAAACTCTTAAAAACCTTAAAAACATGAAAACACTAAATAAATAAATAAATACCTAAAAACATAAATGAAAAAACATCTAGAAAACATCTAAAAACACTCAAAAAAATAAAAACATAAAAATCCTAAAAAACCATTAACCCTATATCCAACATAAAAAACCCTTAAACCCTCCAAACAAAACCCTCTACCCGACGAGATAAACCCTAAACCCTACACCAGAAACAGATTACCCAACACCCTAACCACAAAACTCTACACACAAAACCAAATTATATACACACTAAACCCTAAACCCTACACCCTAAAACACAAACCCTACACCCTAAAACCCAAATTCAACACCATAATCCCTTTACCTTACACCCTAAACCCCAAAAACTACACCTTAAACACTAAAGCCAAAACCATGTAGCCTAAATTCTAAATCCTACACCTTACACCTTAAATATTATACCCTACACCCTAAACAATACATCCTACTCCCTAAACCCAATACCCCTCACCCTAAACCCTAAACCATACACACTAAACTTGAAACCATTCACCATAAACCCTATACCATGCACTATAAGCCCTAAACCCAACACCCTATACCCTTAAACCTAAACCTTAAAACCTACTTCGTAAACCATAAGACCTAAACCCTGAACCCAAAACCCTAAACCAAAAACCCTACACTATACACCCTAAACCATACATTGTAGGCCTTATAGTCTACACCTAAACCAAAAGACATACACCCTAAACCCAATACCCTACACACTAAACCCTAAACAATACACCCGAAACTATATACCCAACACCCTAAACTAAAAACCCTACATCATAAACATTATATACTACACAAAAAATCCTATACTCTAAACCATACACCCTACACTCTAAACTATAAACCCTAAAGACTATACCTAACAAACTACACCTTAATCACTTAAATCTATAACTAAATCCTTATACCCTCCACCCAAAAACCAAAACCCAAAACCAAAAACCTTATACCCTACACCCTATAACCTACACCCTATACACTACACCCTAAACCATAAACCCTAGACCCTATATATTAAACCCTAAACCATATACCAAACACCATAAACGCTTCAATCTCCACCATAAATACCATAAACAACATCCTAAACCCTATGCCCTACACCCAAAACCTAACACCCTAAAACCAATACCCAAAACCCTAATTCCTATAGCCTACACCCTACACCAAAAACCCAAAACTCTAAAACCCTAAAATAACTCTAAAACCCATAAAATTAAAAAAAACATAAAAAACACTAAAACCCCAACCCAGAACCATTAAAACCATTAAAACCCTAAAACCCTAAAACCCCATAAAAAACATAAAAAACAAAAAAACATTTAAAAAACCTAAATTTCCTAAAACCCCTACAATACTATAAACTCTTAATAGACCCACAAAACCATAAACATCTATAAAACTAGTAAAAACCTTTTGAAATTTGTAAAACCCCTAGAAAAAATAATAAAACCCACAAACCTTTAAAAACCCCAAACCCCTAAAAACATCCACACCCCAAAACCCCATTGAAACTACTAAAAACTAAAAAAACCTAAAAAAACTAAAACCCTAAAAAAGATAAAGAGCATTAAAACCCCTAGAAAACCCCAAATCCATAAAATACACAAATCACACTAGAAATAAAAAAAACGAAAAACCATTGAAAACCCTAAAGCCCCTAAAAATCCTAATAACCATAAAACCCATAAAAACATAAAACCCCATGAAAACCTCTAAAAACCCCAAAAACCACTTTGAAAACATAAAATACAATGAAATAAATATAAATATACAATATAACCTGAAACCCCCTTTAAAACCTTATAAAACCCCTAAAAATAATAAAACCCTACAAGCCATAAAAACCCCTAAAAATCCTAAGAAAAGAAGGAAGTAAAAAATTTCACCACTCTCTTAACGGTTATCCTGCCCGAGATTATGATCTCCATGGATTCCTCTTGGAACCCCCCTCAGTGGCTTCATTTATTTCTTCCAGTTTTATCATGGTGATGAAAATAGGATCTTTATCACGCGGTCATTCCCCTCGTTCCATGCTTGTGGGTGATGATACAGATGATTCGTTGCGAAGGGTGCTGGAGGTTCTGTTTGGGAATGGGAGCGATGGTTTGGAATGAATCTTTCAGTGGAAGGGCTCCTCCTCGCCGAATCTAGATACATATCTTCTTCGGGTGTTTTCACGTTTGTGGTGGTCCCTTCTTCATCATGGAAATGTATTTTTTCAACTCTCTGGGCAGTGCGGTTCTTGAGAAAGGTGGATCCAAGTTTTTGGGAAGATTCATGGAGAGACAAGGCTTCATGGTAGCCAGATTGACGTGGCCCTACCCTTTCCAGATCTGGGGTTGGTAGTTTTTTATGGTCTTCCTTGCTTAGTGACAGAATATGGAGTTCAGTGCCAAATTATGCTTTGGAGGTCTTCAGATTTGTTCCCTGGCTTAGGTAGTTGGGTGATGTTGCTAGTTTCTTAGCTCAGACCTCAGTTTCCAGGACTCGCTTAGGGTAAAAATTTTTGTTTTATGCTCTAGTTTGGTCCTATTTTAGGCACTGTCTTGTGGTGCTGTGCACATTTGTTGGGTTGGATTACTGGATATGGGTTCTGTACAAGGGGTGTTTGGTGCTGTGGTTGGGTCCTGGGTATGGGCGTGGGTGGTGCATTGTAGACTCTATTGTGGGGTGTCGTATACTGAGAGTTGTTCGATCTGGAGGGTTTGGGTGCTATTGTTTGGGCTGAAAACTCTTAGCAATGAATGGTGTTGGATGGAATCTAAGATGTAAACTGTTGAGAGAAGGTTGGTTAGGCAGTGGTGAACGATGTAATATGAGTAGTTCGGTATAGAGGGCTTGTTGGTTACTATTGGTGTGGCTTTTTGGATTTGATGTGAGGATATTATTAACTCTAGGCCAGATCATGGAGTTATTTTTGCTCCGATTTGTCTCTCGTCATCGGTGCTGGTGGTCTTGCACTGCTATCGGGAGGGGAGCTATTGAAGGAGATGCTGGTTGTTGGCAACTGAAGAGCTAGATATTGGTTACTGGTTGGATGAGTTTTGATGAAATGGAGGTTGATGATTTTGGTGCTGGTGGTATGAGATTGCTGGTGGTGAACTTTTTGGGTGAGGAGTCGTCAGATGTTGGTAGGTGTGTTGGTGGACAATTGTTTGAAATTGGTGTTGCGGGATTTCGGTCTCTATTTGCCTAGGAGATGCTATTGGATATGCTTCTGATTTTATGTTTCTGGTTTTGTGTTTCTTTTGGGTTTTCTGGGGCCATTTGGGTTCTGTGGGGTGTCTTGGGTTTTTGGGTGTGGGTTGATTGACCCTACCACTCCCTTTTCTATTTTGACTTTTTTCTAATAAAATTGTGGGGGGGGGGGGGGCGTGAGGAATATCCTGTCCCTACACCTACCTTGCCCTAAACAATCATAGAAAACCTTTAAACCCCAAAAAATAAAAAAACCCTTTTATTAACTATAAAAACACTAAAATTCCCTAAAAATACTAAAATACCTAGCCCACAAACCCTATAATACCCAATAACCACAAAAATTCCCTAAAACCCCATATAAAACTGCTAA
Source organism: Viscum album (assembly GCA_963277665.1). Lineage (NCBI taxonomy): Eukaryota > Viridiplantae > Streptophyta > Magnoliopsida > Santalales > Viscaceae > Viscum > Viscum album. The sequence goes on along the minus strand of OY728152.1, from coordinate 871,199,263 downwards.
AAGATATCCCAAACACCTAAAAACCAAAAAAACCAAAAAAAAACCCCATAAAAAACCTAAAACCATAAAACCCCCAATATCCGAAAAAACCCTCTAGACACTAATATTCATGAAATCCCCTAAAATCATAAAACACCCTAAAAACCTAAAACCCCAAAAAACCCTAAAACCTCCAAACCCAAAAAACACATATGAATCCATGGGAAACCATAACCCCAACAAACCCTAAAAATACACACAACCCATAAAATTCATAAAAAACCCTATAGTAGGAAAATTGTCTAAAATCACTAGAAAATATCAAAAAATCCTAAAAACAAAAAACCTTAAATCCCTAGAAACCACTAAAAAACTCCAAATCCATAAAAAATTTAAAATACCCTAAAAACACAAAAACCCAAAAACCCATTAAAACCCCTCAAATCCCTAATAATCTTTAAAAAAACTCAAAAAATATTAAAAAATATAAATACGTTAAAACCCCTAATAGCTCTAAAATACACCAAAAATAATAAATCCACTTTGAAACCCTAATCAATCCTACAAGTCCATAAAACCCATAAAAAACTAATACCCCTAAAAAAATAAAAACCAAGAAACACTAAAGAACATAAAATACATTGAAAATCATAGAAACCCAAAAAAAACCATAAAACCGATTAAAATCAAAAAACCCCTGAAATCCATAATAACCCAGAAAATCATAAAACCCCTTAAAACCATAAAAACAATAAAACCTATAAAACCCCTTAAAACCCGAAAAAGTGAAAAAAATACATACAAAACACAAAAGACCCTCCCCCCCACCATAAATGGAACTATAAACCCTAAAAGAACCCATAAAGATCACAAAAATCTGGAAAACCCTAAAAACCCTAAAAAATATAAAAACACTAAAATACCATAAACCCAAAAAAGACACTAAAAACCCCTAATCTCTAAACGACACTAAAAACCCAAAAAAAAATCTAAAATTCCATAAAACATAAATGTCCCTAAAAAACTCAAAGGACCCTAAAACCCACTAAAAACCACCATGGACCTTGGAAAACCTAAAAACCCTATAGGGCCATAAATACCATAAAAGTCATAGAGGACCCTAAAAACCATAAATCCCCTAAAGGACCATAATGACACTAAAAACCCTAAAGGGCCCTAAAACTCAGAAAAAACAAAAAAGACACTAAAAACCTAAAAAATAACCCCCTGAAACACTAAAAGACCCTAAAACACTGTAAAAGAACCCTAAAATACCCTAAAACCGTAAACCCCCGAAAATAACCTAAAAACATTAAAACCCCTAAAAATCCTAACAACCCAAAAAGACCCAAAAACCATTAAAAGATTTAAAGAGCATAAATACAATAAAAACCCTAAGAACACTAAAAAAATTTTAAGGACCCCAAAAAAATAAAAAATCCCTAACAAAACCCTAAAACCCAAGAAAAACCAAAACACCCATAAACCCCCCAAAAAAATAAAACCTATAGAAAACTAAAAACCCAAAAAATCTCTAATCCCACTAAAATCCATAAAAACCCTAAAAGCCTAAAAAAACATAAACCACTAAAAACCCATAATAAAAGAACCATAAATCATCCAAAAGCACAAAAACCCATAATTCCCATGAAAAACCATAATAACTCTAAAAACCTAAAGACCCTGAAAACATAAGAACCACTAAAAACCCATAATATGATAAAAAAACAGAACCCATAAACCCATAAAAACTATAAATCAAATAAAACCATAAAATCATTAAAAATAATAAAATACCATAAAACCCTCAAATATAATAAAATTCCATAAAAAACCTAAAAAACATAAAAATCCTAAAAATCTATATACCCAAAACACCTTTACAAAACACTAAATCCCTAAAAACCCTTAGAAACCCCCCAAAACCCTTAATTGTTTAAAAACCCAATAAAACCCAAAAACCATTAAAACCATGAAACCCATAAAACCCTTATGAAACATAAAAACAAAACCCTAAGAAACAGAATAATAACACCAAAACCCCATAAACAACAAAAACATATAAATCCTTTAAAACCCAAAAAACAACTAAAGACCCAAAAAAACAACTAAAACCATAAAAACCATAAATTCCTAGTAATCCATAAAATGAACTAAAAAACATTAAACACATAAAACATAATAAAATACAAAAAACCCTAAAACCCTAAAAACCTTGAAATACCCTAATAACCCAAAAACCTATAAAAATTCTAAAAATGTACTAAAAGCAATTAAAATCCTAAAACACTAAAAAGGCCATTGAGAATCCCATAAACCCATATGAAACCCTAAAAAACAAAAAAAAAACACTAAAATCCACTAAATATGCTAAAACCCATAAAAAAATAAAACCTTAAATCCATAAAACACTAAAAACCCAAAAATCCCCTTAAATGGCATAAAAACACCAATACCCATAAAAAAATAAAACACCATAGAAATCCTAATAATATAAAAACCCATAAATAACCTAAAAACTCTTAAAAACACATAATACCTCAAATATCCTATAACCACATAAAACCCTAAAAATGTTAAAGGCATAATTACCCTAAAATCACTAAAAACCCTAAAACAAATTAAAAACCCTAAAACCATAAAAACCCTAAAATCCAACATGAAAACCCCCAAAAGACCCAAAAAACATGAATCCCCCAAAACACCAAAAAACCTGAACCCCCTAAACGATCCTAAAAACCCTAAAACCATTAAAAGACCATAAATAAGCCTTTTAAAAACCATAAATACCCTAAAACATTAAAATCCATAAAGACACTAAAAACTCTTAAGCACCTTAAAATCATACAAAATAAAAAAAACTATAAAAGACCCTATAAAACCCCAAAAACCAACTTAAACACCTTTAAACACCCTAAAAACAAAAAAATTAATAACCTAATAAAAACATGAAACAACAATAAAAATCCCTAAAATGCTAAAAAAATCTCCAACATCCCCTTAAAACACTAAAATCCCCTTAAAACCCTAAAACACTAAATGCCCCAAATGACTAAAAACCTGAATAAACACTAATTATTCTAAAAACTCCAAAACCCTAAAAACTATTAATAACCCTAAAAAACAATAAAAACCATAAAAAATAAGAACACAAACAAATTAAAACCCTAAAAAAAAATTAAAGTAAAATACTAATAATCCAAATACCTCTAAAAATACTTAAACCTAAAAACTATAAAAACTACTAATTTTTTTAAAACCCAACCCCCCCCCCCCCCCCCCCCCAAAAAAAACCCTCAAATCCCCCAAAAATTACCTAAAACCCTAAAACCCCTAAAAATCCATTAAAACCCCTCGAGACCTAAAACATACTGGAATCCATAAAAAACCCTAAAACGTGTAAATGACATTGAAACCCCTAAAAACAATTAAAAATTACTAAATCCCCTAAAACCCTTAAAACCCTAAAAAACAAACCCCCCCAAGACCTTAAAAACATTAATATAACCTCGAAGACCTCAAAAATCCACCAAAAACCCAAAAAACCCATAATAATCATGCACACCCTAGAGACATTAAAAGAAACTATAAATTGTATAGGACCATAAAATACCCAAAAACACTAAAAGATTCTAAAATGATGAAAACACCTAAAAGGAATTAAAAACAATAATGGAAACTAAAAAACAATAAAAAACCTAAAGAAACCAAAAAACACTAAAGGATCTTAAAAAACCTAAAACCCTAAAAGGAACATAAAAACCATAAACACCCTAAAAGAACCTAAAAACACCAAAAAAACCTAAAGGATCCTACTAACCCTGAAACCCATAATAGTAACAAAAAATTCCTTAAAACTACTATAATTCCCTAAAACCACAATAAAAAAACTAAAATGCTCTTAACACCCTAAATGTCTCTCAAAACTTTAATCCTGTTAAAGACCCTATAACCCCTCTAAGGGACACTAAAAACCCATAAAACAACAAACAAAACCCTGAAAATCCTAAAAAATCTAAAAGACTCAAAATGATAAAAAATGTTCTACAACCTTAAAAATCTTAGAAGACCATACAAAACCCTAATGGTCCTAAAAACCAAAAAACAATTAAAAATACAAAAAATGAAAAAACACTAAAACTCCTAAAAACCCAAAAAATACTAAAAGCCCCCAAACCCCTTTAAGCCTCAAAAAAACCAAGAATTCCTCTCAAAACCCCCAAAAGATGAAAAACACGATATACCCCTAAACCCCCTAAAACCCCTAAAAACCTTAAAATCACGAAAACCACCAAAAATAATAAATGCCCAAGTCCCCTAAAAATCATAAACCCCTAAAAAAACTAAAACCACTAAAAACCATAAAACCCCTAACATACCCATAAAACCCAAAAATAGTTATAACCCAAACAAAAAACCTAAAAACACTAAAACCCCAACAGCAATAAAAAGCCTGATAATACCATAAAATAGCGTCAAACCCTAAAAGACCCAAAAAGACCTTAAAACTCTAAAAGGCCCTTAAAATTTTAAAACCCCTAAATGACCCTAAAATCCTATAAATATACTATAAGAAACTTATAAGCCCTTAGACTCTAAAAAATTATAAAAACCTAAATACTGTAAAACAATCTATAACCCCTAAAAATACCCTAAAACCGAATAAAACCGTAAAAATATCAAAGGCGCCAAAAACTTCTCAAAACCATTAAAATTCTAAAATCCATAAAAACCATAATACAATACAAAAACTGGAAATTAGGAAAACATACCTAAAAACCAAAAAACCCCAAAAACAAAAAAAACTATAAAACCCAAAAACCAAAAAAGCAGTAGGAATAGTAAAACACGTAAACCCTTATAAACCAATAAAATCTTAAAAACAAATAAACCCCATAAAACCTTAAACCCCAAAAAAACACCTAAAACCCTTAAAACCATTAAAACCCCAAAAAAACTAAAAAAAAATCCCTAATAACCCTATAACTCTAAAAACCCTAAATAACCTAAACCCCCATAAATAATCCCTAAAATATCAAAAAACCATAATAACTCCAAAAAATCCGTAAAACCAGAAATAATAAAAAATAAAAATCTCCTACATACCCAAAAAACCACAATGATATACCCTACACCCTAAACCCGAATACCTACACCCTAAACCCTAGACCATACAACCTAAACCCTAATCCATGCTCCCTAAATTCTATTCACTACCACATAAACGCTACACACTACTCCCTAATAACTAAAACCCCAAAACAACACTAAAAAACAATAAAAAATAAAAAAAATATGGACCTGATAACATACAAAAACCCCAAAAACATACACTCTCAATCATATAACCTACACCCAAAACCCAAAACCCTAAATCCTATGTCATGCACTCTAAACCCAAAAACCTACACTCAAAACTATATAATCTAGACCCTAAACCCTAATCCCAATTTCATGCACCATAAACCCAAAAACCTACACCCAAAACTCTATAATCTACACTCTAAACCCTAAACCCTATTCCCAAAACCCTAGACCATACACACTAACCCCTACCCCATCAACATATCTCATACACCATTAATCCTAAGGAATACACCTTAAACCCTATACCCTACACCCCAAAACCAAAGACCCGCACCCTAAAAACCATAAACTACACCCTAAACCCTAAACCCTATACCATAAACAAAATACCCTACTCCCAAAACCCCATACCTACACCCAATACACAACACTCAATACCCTAAACTATAGAACCTACACATCAAACCCTATACTATATACCCAAAAACCAATACCCTAAAATATAAACCCTATACAATACACCCTAACCATTATAACCAATAACCTAAACCCTAAACCCTACACCATAAACCCAATAATTTATACCCTAAACCCTAAACCATACACCCGAAACCCTATACCCTACACCCTAAACCCTAAACCCTGCACCAGTAAACCCAATACCAAAAAACCTAAACATAAAACCATACACATGAAAACTATACCCTACACCCTAAACCCTAAACCCTATTCTATAAATTCTAAACACCATATCCTACACCATAAACCCCAAAACCTGTACACTAAATATTAAACCCAACACCCTAAACTGTAGACCCTAAAACCTAAATTCAAAACTCTATTCCCTAAACCCTAAACCATACACACTATGTCCTAAAACCTACCCCCTAACCCATATACCCAACTCCCTGAACACTAAACCATAAACCCTAAGCCCAATACCCAATACCATACACACCAAACCCAAAACCCTACACCCTATGCCATATACCATACACCATAAACCCAAAACCAAAATCCCCCAACCAAAACCATATACCGTGCACCCTAAACCCAATAACCAATTACATAAACCCTACGCCCTACACTATAAACCCTATACTATAAACTCTATACCCACACCATAAACCCTTTACCATACACCATAAGCCCAATACCCTTCACCCTCCACTATAAAACCCTAGACTGAAAACCCTATACCCTCCACCCTAATACTAAACACATACCACAAAACCCTTATATCATAGATCCTAAAGCAAAAACCAGACACCCTAAACCCTATACCCAATGCGGAAAACCATAAACCAGACACATTCAACCATATACACTACATCTTAAACCCTACAACCTAAACCCCAATCCCCAAACCCTATACCCTAAACCCTGCGCCATAAACCCTACACGAGAAACCATAAACCCCATACCCTAAACGTTATATGTTACACCCTTAACTTAATACCTCAAAAACCAAACACTATACCCTACTCCCTAAACCCTAAACCCTACACCCAAAACCCTATACTGTATATGATAAAACCTATAACTGAAACACAAAACCCTATACCCTAGAAACCGTAATATAACTCTAAAAACCCTTAAAACCAATAAAAATTAGAAAAACTAAAAACACGATAAAATCCAAAAACCCCTAAAAACATTAAATCCTTTATAAACTATAAAAATCCATTAAAAACAAGAAAACCCCTATGAAAATATTAAACCCAAAAAACCCCTTAAATACATAAAAACCATAAAAATTACAAATTTCCCAAAAACCCAAAGAAATCCAAAAAACCCCTTAGAAAACTATCAAAACCCTAAAACCCAAAAAACTGTAAAGAATCAAAATATTCCTAAAAACCATTAAAACCATATGAAAACATATAGAACCCTAAAAACACTAATATAAAATTAATACACTAAAAAACATATAAATCCTGACATACCATAAAAACCTTAAAGAACCCTAGTAACCCTAAAACCCCTATAAAATACTTTAGACCCCTTAAAAACCACAAAAACACTAAAAAAACTAAAAACCAAACAAAACATATAAACCCTAAAAACACTAATACCCTAAAACCCCAAAAAATATATAAAACCACAAAAACACTAATAGACCCTAAAAACGTGAAAATAACTAAAAACCCCTAAGACCCCAAAATAACTATAAAAACTGACAAAGGGTCCTAAAACCCCTAAAAGCCCTAAAATGCCATGAAGACCTTAAATGATCTAAAAAACGTAATGGACCCTCCCAAAACACAAAAAAAAAATCAAATGGGCCGTAAAATCCCTTAATGACCCTAATAATCCATAAAACCCTGAAGGACCCTAAAAACAATAGAACTATAAAGGATCCTAAAAAACCTTAACGGTCCTTAGAAACCCTAACAATCCCTAAAAGATGATAAAAAACCCTAGAAACCAAAAAATAACCTTAAACCATAAAAACCATACACCCCATAAAACCAAAATATACTATAGAGGATTGTAAAACCCCCAAAATAACCCTAAAACCCTAATAACCTTAAAAACACAAAAAATACCCTAAAAACCTATAAACTCCAAAACCCCTTAACAACCATAAAAGTAATTTAAATTTCATAAAAATTGTAAAAAATATAAAAAACCTTAAGAAACCTAAATCCATAAATCCCGAAAAACCTTTAAAAAATAAAAATTCCTAAAAACACCAAACCCCATAAAAACCTTAGAAACCATAAAACCAACTAAAAACTCAAAAACCTTAAAAACCCAAAATGACCTTAAAAACAAAAAATCCACCTAAAGGGACCTAATAAAATAAAGACACAAAGAGAAAAAAATCCCCTAAAACCATAAAAGACCCAAAAAAAACAAAATCTCCTAAGATATATAAAATGCCATAAACACTAAAAATCCATAAAACCCTAAAGAACCTAAAAACCCTAAAATAAAAAAGACCCCAAAAAACCTAGGAAACCATAAAACACAAAAATCCCCCCAAAACCCTAAAATACCATAAAACCCTAAAAATCCCTAAATTTCCTAAAAACTACTCATAATCATTAAAAGACCCTAAAACACCTAAATAATCTAAAAACCCAAAAATGATTCTAATTTTCGTTGTGTGTTGGGGATTTTGGGTGTCAGTGGTTTGGCCCTTCCCCTCCTTTTTTTGTGTGGCCTATTTTATTTTTATAAATTTTGAGGGGTCCCAAGATAGCCTGGCCCTGCATCTTCCTTGCCCAAAAATGATTCTAAAAATCATGAATACATTAAAAACCGTAAAAATGGTAAAAACTATAAAAACCTTAAAACAACATAAAAGAACATAATAACCTTAAAAACCCAAACAAACCTAAAAACCCAAATAAATCTAAGATAACAGAAAAAATACGACATTTCAAAACCCTAAAAACACAAAAAATCATATAAAACCTTAAAACCCTAAGAACAAAAGAAACCTAAAAACCCAAGAAGCCTAAAAAACCTAAAGAACAAAAAACTCTAAAACAAGTTAAAAACTAAAAATCCAAAAATCTGATCAATGCCCATGTAACCACCTAAATTACCGTAGAAAAAAAAACCCTAAAAGACCCTAAAAACTAAAACCCCTTAAATACCTAAAAAAAACTAAAACCCTAACCCCCATAAACCCCTTAAAGTCCATAAAAACCATAAAATTTCTAGAAACCCTAAATCATTTTAAATCCAAAAGCACCATAACCCTCCTAAAAAACCTAAATAAACAAAAAATATATAAATCCCAAAAAAAAAACTAAAAAAATCATAAATGACTATAAAAACCCAAAAAATATTAAAAGAACCAAAAATCTGTGAAAACCATAAATACCCTTTATAACCGTAAAACCCTAAAAACCCTAACCCCATAAGAAACCCCAAAACTGATAAAATCATTTAAAATCCCTCAAATCCCTAAAATTATTTATACACTTAAAACCCCAAAAAACTAGAAACATTAAAAACCTATAAAACCGACTAATATCCCTAAAAACTAAGAAAACCTTAAAACCTTAAAAGATGAAAAAAACACCCAAACTCCAATAGACATAAATACCTATTAAATAGTACCCCCTCCATCCTAAGGGCAATAAACATCATAAAAAACAAAAAACAAAATAAAACACATAAAAACAAAAAAAAACGCTAAAAAATAAAATCAGAAAACCCCTAAAACCATTAAGAAACATAATAACATTAAACAAACCCTAAAAACACAAAAAACCCCTAAAACTCCTAAAACTATTAAAAACCTAAAAACTGAAAACTCTAAAAACATCACTATAAACCATAAACCCTACACCCAAAACCCAATCCCCAAAACTCTAAACCCAGCACCATAAACCCTAAACCCTAACCCTATACCATAAACCCTACACCATAAACCCAATACAATACACCCTAAACCCTAAACCATGCACCCTAAACCCAACACCATACACACAACATCCAACACCATAAACTATAAACCTTATATACTACACCCTTAACCCAATACCTTTTAGTCCTAATCCCTAAATGGTACATCCTAAATGGTACACCCTAAACACTATACCCTACACCCTAGACACCAAACCCTACACCCTAAACCATATACCCTACTCCCTATGACACAAAACCACACCCTAAACCATATACCCTAATCCCCAAGACATAAAACCTACACCCTAAACCATATATCTTGCAACATAAAGCATATACACTACTCCCAAAACCCTATACACTACACCCTAAATGCTAAACCCTGAATCCTACACCCTAAACCCTAAACCCAACACCCTATACCCTATATGCTAAATCCTAACCCCTAAACCCTAAAACCCAAACAATATACTATATACCATAAAACCACAACCACAACCATAATCCCTATACCCAACACCCTAAACCCGATAATCTCAACCCTACCCTAATAACTCTCACCCTAAACCCTACACCCAAACTCTATAACCTAAACCCAAAAAATCCTAATAGAATCCAAAACATAGAAAACCCCCTAAAAATAAAAAACCATTAATACATTTAAAAATACTAAAAATGATAAAAAACCAGTAAAAACATATTAACACTAAAAATTATTAAAACTAATAAAACCCTAAACACTCTAAATCCCCTAAAAATATTAAACGCCCTATAACCCCCTAACCCCCCTAAAACATAAAAAATCCTCAAATCCACTAAAAACCCTAAAACCCTAAAAAACAAAGACACCTAATACCCATAATAACCCTAAAAATAAAACAAATGAATCTAAAACACTCTAAACACAATAAGAAATAAAAAACCCCCAAAACCCCAAAAAACAAAAAATCCCCTATAACCCAAAAACCCTAAAAAACCTTCAAAAACATAAAAACACTAAAACCCCAAAAAAATTAAAAATCCCTTAGATTCCATAAATTCCCTAAATCCAATAATAAAATATAAACCACAAAAAACCATTAGAAACCTAAAACCCCTTAAAAATATAAAAACATTTAAAATGCAAAAGAACAAATTAAACCCCTTTAACACAAAATAACCCTAAATATAGAAAAAATAAAAAACCCTAAAAACATGAAAACCCTTTAAGACCTTAAAAACCATTAAAACCCCTAAAAACACTAAGAACCCCAAAACCCTAATAAAACCTAAAAAACTTCAAACCCTAAAATACCAAAAACAACACTAAATACCATAAAACCAAAAACCATAAAATACCTAAACTCACCTAGAAACAATAAAACCATAAAATCCCTAAAACCCCTAAACCAATAAAAAGCCAAAAACCCATAAAAGAAACTAAAACCCCTCAAAACCCTAAATAATCTTAAAAATTATAAAAACCCTTTAATACTAAAAAAACCAAATAACAAAATAACAAAATTCATAAAATCCCTAAAAGACCATCAAATACCCTAAACCCCAAAAATCCTAGACCCCTAAAAACCCTAAAACCCTCTTATTAACACTAAATACCCTAGAACCTTAAAATCATAAAACCCAAAGAAACCCTAAAACCCATAATACCCTAAAAAACATTAAAATCCATAAAAACAAAAAACCCCCTAAAAACCATTTAAATCCAAAAAACCTCTAAAATACATAAACCCCTAAAAACCATTTCAATCCATAAAACCATAAAAACCCAAATAACACATCCAACACAACCATAAAACCCCTAAAACCATAAAGATATTAGAAACCCCTAAAACCCAAAAAAACTCTAAAACCCAAAAAACCTAAAAACCGCTAAATTTCTCTAAAAACCCTGAAATCATAAATAATACAAAAAACCCTGAAAACATTAAAAACCCATAAAACCCCCCAAAAACCCTAAAAACCATTAAACTCTCTAAAACCCTAAAAACACTGAAAAACTATACAGTATCCTAAAATAACATAAAAACATAAAATACCCTAAATACAATAAAATACCATAAATAACCTAATAACCCGAAAAGAATCTAGAAAATTCATGAAAACCATTAATGGAAAAAAATACCGTAAAATTCCTAGATGACTCTATAACCTATAAAGGAGACTAAAACCCAATAAAACCCCTAAAAGACACTAAAACCCATAAAAGACACTAAACCCCTAGAAACCCCTTATTTACCATAAAAACCATAAAGGAGCATAAAAACCATAAAAATAAAGAGGCTGGTAAAAAAAAGAAACCATCAATTTCCCTAAAAACCGCTAAAAGTCTATAAAACACAAAACCCATAAATTACCCAAATAATAATAAAAATCCCAAAAACTCTATAACCTCTTAAATAAATTATAATCCCAAAAAAAACATAAAACTATTAAATCCTCTTTAATAACTTAAATACACTAAATCCACAAAACCCCAAAATGATACTAAAAAACATAAAACACATCAAATATCCTAAAAACACAAAAAATAAACAAAAGAACCTAAATCCCTTTAAACACCTAAAACAACTAAAACCCCCTAGAAAAAAATAAAACCAATGAAACCCTAAAAATACTAAAAACCCATTACAACCCTAAAACCCCTTATAATAAACTATTAAAATCAGAGTCCTTAAAAACCTAAAAATACCTGAAAACCCTATAACCCCTAAAAACCATAAAACCCCTTAAACCCATTATAGACGCTAAAAGACCAAAAAAACATAAAAATCCTAAAAAAAACTAAAACCTCAAAGATCCCTAAAACCACTAAAAGGCCTTAAAAATTAAAAACCCTAAAAACTCCAAACTAATTAAAGTAAAAAAACAAAACCCCTAAAAACTATTAAAAGACAATAAAATTCCAATAAATGAAAAAAACCCTAAAACACAAAATGATCCTAAACAACCAAAAAATACCAAAACCCTAGAAAAACCAAAGACATTAAAAACACTAAAAACCCTTAAGATCCTTAAAAACCTTATGTAACTCTAAAAACAATAAAAACCCATGAATATTTTAAATAAACAAAACACATGAAAATCCCTAAAATCATAAAAAAAACTTAAAAGAACCTAAAGAAATAAATAAAAATTTAAACCCCTAAACACTCTTAAATACCTAAAAGCCTAAAAGTAACTAAAGTCCCCAAAATAGTCCTAAAACCCATTAACCACACAATAAATAAACTAAAATTAAAAAAAACCACTAAAAGACTCCAAAATACAATAAAATCATAAAAGAATCTAAAAACAATAATTGGTCATAAAACCCCTAAAATCCATAATGTACCATAAAACCCTAAAGTACTTTAAAACAAAAAAAACCGATTTGACACCCTAGAAACCCATAAAACCATAGTGGTCCCTAAGACCCCAAAAATCCACAAAATGGATGTAAAAAATCTTAAGACCCATAAAATACCCTAAGAACCATAAAACACACAAAAAGACCCTAAAACCCTATGAAACCCCTAAGAGTCCTTGAAAACCATTCAAAACCCAAACAATTCATTAAAAACCATAAACCCCCAAAAACCATAAAATAAACTAAAAACCCAAAAGAACCCCTTAAATACCTTTAAACCCTAAAAATCCTAAAATACATAAAAACCCTAGAAACCCCAAAATCCTAAGAAACTCTAAAACCCTAAACCACTAAAAACTCGTAAACCCCCTCAAGAAATTAAAATAATAAAAAACCCAAAAAACCAAAAACCCCTAAAACTGTGAAAATTATAAAACCCCTACAAAACCCTAAAACCCCTAAGAGATCCAAAATATCTTGAAAGACCCTAAAACACACTAAAAGACCATAAAATACGATAAAACCTATAACCAATTTATTAAAAACATTAAACACCATAACCCCCACCCTCAAACCAAGAAAAATAAAAAAAACAACTAAATCCCCCCAAAACCCCCAAAAACCCCAGAAAACCATAAAACCCCTAAAATATTAAAATTATAAAAACCCTAAAAAACCCCACAACCTGAAAAACCAAAAAACATAAAAAACACTAAAGCCTAAATATATGAAAACCCAATAAAACACTAAAAACCCTAATTAACACTAAAACCCTACAAACCCTTATAAAACCCTAAAAACCCATGGAAATCCCTTAAAACCCATAAAACACTAAAACCCATTAATCCCTAAAACCTAGGAAAACAAAGAAAAATATATAAAGCCTAGGAACTCTAAAAAAATACCAAAATAACCCAAATATACTATTAAAACCCCACGAAACACCCTATGAACCATAAATAAACCATAAATAACTCTAATACCCAAAAAACCTCCAAAAACCCCAACAACCCAAAAAAACTACAATGAACCCCAAAACACCCTAATGACCTTAAAAGACCCAAAAGATACCCCTAAAACAATAAAACCCCTAAAATCCCTAGAAAGTAATTTATACCCTAAAACCCTAAATAAACTTAAAAACCGGAAATTCCCAAAAATACACAAAAAAACTAACAACCAAAAAAAAGCCCTGAAAAACATAAAACATCCAAAAAAACCATTAAACACAAAAAACCCTAAAAATCTAAAAAAAAACCCCTCCAATAACAGTAAAAAATCCTAAAAAACCTATAACTGTAAAAACCCAAAATACCCAAAAACCATAAATACCCCTATAACATAAAAAAATCATAAATAATCCATAAAAGCACAAAAACTACCTAAAACACCAAGAAAACCCTAAAACCCCTAAAAACTAAAAAAAAACATAGATAATACATAAACTCAAAACAAAAATAAGAAAACTCTAAACACCATGAAGAAAAAAAACCATAATAACCCTAAAAACAATTAAAAAACATAAAACCACTAGAAAACCACACAATAATAAAATACCATAAAAACCCTAAAAGAACATAGATCCCATAAAATCCCTTCAAACCCTAAAAATAGTAAATACAATAATATACCCTAAAAGCCCTAAAAATCATAACATACACTAAATAACCCTATAAACCCCCTAAATGACCATAAAACCTTAAATACCCTATAAACCTTAAAAACATAAAAACCCCTAAAAAATAAAAGAAATAAAAAAACAGCTCTAAACCTAAAAACCATAAAAAAATACTAAAAGCTGTAAAAAACCCTAAAAACCATAAAACCTTGTAAAAATGAAAAAACCCAAAAAAAAACTCAAAACACTAAAATCTAAAAAAATGATTAAAAGTCATGAAAATAATTAAAACCCCAAAGAACCCATAAAATACCTTAGAACCACTAAAACACCCTAAAACCCAAAATCCCCTAAATAACCCTAATCCCCCAAAAATTTATTATGAACCCCAATCCAATAAAAACTATTAAAAACATAAAAACACATAAAAACATAAGAACCTAACCCACCCTAAAACCCCAAGAACCCTTAAAATCCATTAAATAATTAAAAACCCCTAAACACCATTAATACCCAAAAAACACTAAAAACCAAAAAACCAAAAAGACACTAATAACACTCAAAACTGCTAAAAGCCATAAACACCCTAAAACCACAATGGCCATAAAAATCCTAAAAACCATCAAAAACGTAAAAACCATCAAAACCCAATACCCCCCCCCCCCCCAATCCAAAAAACCATCAAAAACCATAAAACACTATAAAGCCATTATAATCCCCAAAATAATAAAAACAAACAACCACAAAACACCTAAAATTCATAAACCCTAGAACCCTAAAAAATTTAAATCACAATCGAAAATAAATTTCCAAAAACCATAAACACTCATAAGAATACAAGAACCCATTAATTGATAAAAATCCCAAAAAATCATTAAAACCAGAAAACCCCTAAACCATGTTCCTTAAACAGTAAACCCTAAAACCGACACCCTAAAACCCATATCCAACAACATAAATAGAAAAACCTAAACCCTATATGCGAGACCGCGTACCCTATACCCTAATCCCTAAATCCAACACCCTACACTCAAATCATTTAATCCTACACCCTAAACACTAGACGCTACACCGTAGAACCAAATCCCCAAACCCCAAACCCTACATATGGATCCATTGCACAATAAAACCTAAACCCAACACCATAAACCATAGTCCCAAAATACTTTACTCCAAACACTGTATTGTTCACCCTAAACCCAAAACCCGACATCCAAAACCCTATATACTACACCCTAAACCCTAAACCCTATACCCCACAAACTAACCCCTAAACTCAACTCCATAAAAAATATACAGTACACCCTAAACCATATCCCCTACACCACAAACCCAATACCCTACACCGTAAACCCCAAACCATACTCCCTAAACCCTATACCCTATACACTGAGATCAATACACTATACCCTAAACCCCATATCCTAAACCCTAAACCTAAACACTAAAACATAAACGATAAACCCAACATCCAAAACACTATTCCCTAAACCCAAAATAGAAAATCCTACACCCTATGCCATATACCCTATACCTGATACCCTAAACCCTATAGCCTAAACCATTTACCCTATACACTAAACCTTATACCATGCACCTGAAACCCTGCACATTACTCCATGACCCCTAAACCATACACATTAAACCATAAACCATACACCATATACCCTATACCCAAAACCTTATACCCTAATCCATAGACCTGAAACCCTACAACCAATACCCTACAACCACAACACAAAACCATAGACCCTAAAACCTATACCCTACACACTAAACCCTAAACCTTCCATCCTAAACCCTATACCCTACAACATAAACCCAAAACACTAAACCCAATATCTTATACCATATAAAAGATAAATGAATCCAAAAAACCAAAAAAATTCCCTAAAAACCCCATAAAACCCAAAAAACAATAAAAAACACTTAAACCCTAATAAATGTTAAGAACACTATGAAACTATAAAAACACTTAGAACCCATAAAACCATTAGAAATTCTAAAAAACCAAAAACACCTAAAAACACTAAAAATGCCAAAAATATATTAAAAAACCTAAAATCCGTAAAATCTAAAAAAGTCCTAAAAATCCAAAAAATATGAATAAAAAACATTAAAAATCTCAAAAAAACTAAAAAAACCCTAGAACACACAAAAACTCTAACAAATATAACAACCCTATAAAACATTTAAAACCCTAAATCAATAAAAACCGAAACCCCTAAAAACAGAAAAAACCATTAAAACGAAAAAAATCATAAAAACCATAAAATCCAAAAAAAACATTAAAACCCCTAAAATCCCATAAAACCCATTAAAACCCTTAAAGACCCCCCAAAAAAAAATCCATTAAAGCCGTTAAAACCCATAAAAACTATTAAAAACCAATAAAATATTAAAACATTAAAACCCATAAAGTATTCAGACCCCAATAAAACTATAAAAACCCCAAAAAACGTAAAAACCCCAAAAAACATTAAAAATCTAAAAAATCCTAAAAAACATAATAACCTTTTAAATAAAAAAACATAAAAACAATAAGAATTAAAAAACTTTAAAACCCCCTAAAAGAAATAAAAATACTTAAAATATCTACCCCCAAACCATAAAAGAGCTTAAAACCCTAAAAACCGTAAAACCCTAAAAACGTAAAGAATCAATAAAAAACATTAAAACTCCCTAAAAACCTATAAGACCCTAAAACCCCAAAAAACCATAAAAACACTCAAGTAACATAAAAACCATTTAAACCCACAAAAATACTAAAAACCAAAAAATACAGTAAAACCTCTAAAAGATATTAAAAATCCAAAAAACCCCAAGGAAAATAAAATACCCTAAAACCTGTAAAAACAAAACAAATCAAAAAACACATAAAACTATGAAAACTCTAAAAACCCTAAAAAATAATAAAATCATTAATGTGACTAAAGAACCTATAAATCATAAAATCCCATAGAAACACTAAAAATCATTAAAAAAGACCCCAAAACACCATAAAACCCTAAAGCCTAAATACCCTAAAATATCATCAAACCCCTAAAAACCATTAAAACCCTAATAAAAAATTGAAACAATAAAAACCACTTAAAAATTTAAAAACAAAAATGCCTAAAAAATATTATAAACATTGAAAAAACATAAAAACACCAAAACCCATTTAAAAACCTAAAAACCCAAAATGAATAAAAAACCTAAAAATCCCTAAAAACACTAACCCCCCCCCCCCCCAAATACCTTTTGGACCAAAAAACACAAAACAAATCCTAAAACCATCCAAAATAACTAAAAACCATAAGAACTGTAAACCCCTAAAACCATAAAACACCTAAAATCACCAAAATTTGTAAAAATCCTAAAAAACCCACTAATAGTCAGTGAAGCCCTAAAAGTTTCTAAAACCCCTGAATGAAACTAAAAATGAAAAAACCCCATAAAATATAATAATATATGATAAACCCCCTAAAATAATATAAAAACCTTAAAGGACCCTAAGAACCCTAAATTCCATAAATTACCTTTAAAACCCCAAAACCCATAAAGGATCCAAAAAACATTAAAGGACCAAAAAACCCTAAAGGACCATAAAAGGATAAAAACCATAAATGATCCTAAAAACCATTAAAACCCTAGAGGACCATAAAACCCTAAACGACCCTAAAAACAAAAAAAACTTACGAAATCCTAGAAACACTATAATCCCTAAATGGGACCCAAACAACCAAAAAAATCCCAAAAATACCAACCCCCCCCCCTTAAAACCATAAATTCCCCTAAACCTCTAAACCATATATGTAACACCGTAAACCCTAAACCCTACAACATATACCCTATACCTAGCACCCTAAACCATAAACTGTGTACCTTAAACCATAAAACTGATAGTTTAAACTGTAAACCCTACACCTTAAACAACAAACATATAACATAAATCCCAAACACTTATATAACCCTAAAAAAATAAAATAAAAAACCCATTTAATGACCCTAAAAACCCTAAAAATCCTAAAATACCCCAACACCCCATATAAGCCTAATGACCCTAAAATTCTAAAAAACCCTAAAATATCATTAAAATGGTAAAACCCATTAAATACTTTTAAAACCATGAAAAACATAAACTTCACTAAAACCCTAAAAACCCTAAAACCTCTAAAATCCATTAAAATACCTTAAACACCATATTCCCCCTTTAAAACCTGTAAAAGCCATAAAACCATAAAACCATAAAACCATAAAAACCCTAAATGAACCTTAAAATCCAAAAAAAAATACAAATCACCCCCATGAACCCCCAAAACCACAAAAAATCCTAAAAACTAAAGACTTTTAAAACCCCCCACAACCATTAAAAACCTAAAAACCCTAAAACTATTAAAATAACATTTAAAACCAAATCCCAAAATACAAAAAGATTCCTGAAAACACCTAAAGGACTCTAAAAACCAAAGAAACCGAAAAACCAAAAACAAACAAAAAAAACACCAATGAAATACATTAAAATGCTATAAAACCATATAAGCCCAAAAACCCATAAAAAACATTAAAACACAAAAATATACCAAAAAACTCTAGAAGACAAAAAACCATGAAAACCCATAAAGACCCTAAAAACCATAAAACCCTTAAATGATCCCAAAATCCCTGAAAACCCATAAAAGTACCAATTCATTTAAAACAAACAAAAAACCCCTAAAATATATAAATACAATAAAAACCCCTAAAAGAAACAAAAAACATAAAAAAAACAATAAAAACCCTAATATACACTAAAACCCCTAACAGACTATAAAAACACTAAAAAACCTAAATGTCCTAAAGAAACCTAAAAAATCTTCAAGGACTCGAAAACCACTATACAAACTAATGGTCACTAAAAACCCAAATACCCTTAGTGATTCCTAAAACCACTAAATCTATAAAGGAATCTTAACCATAAAAACCCACAAGAAACTTAAAAATAGAAAAAACCCTAAATGACCCTAAAACCCTTGAATAACCTATTAAACCTAAAAATTGAAAAATAATACAAAACCCTAACACCCCCCCCCCCAAAATAAATTTACAATTCCTGAAAACATTAAGAAAACTAAAACCCAAAAAGAAACCCACAAGACAATAAAAACACTAAAACCCATAAAATTCATTAAAAATGGTAAAATACCCTTAAGGATCCTAAAATAACTAGATGTCCTTAATAATTTGAAAAAAATAAAACATTAAGAGACCCTAAAAACCTAAAAACCAATAAAACACATAAAACCATTAAAAAATAAAAGGGATCATAAAACCCTAAAACCCCTTAAAAATGAATAAACAAAAAAAATCCATAAAAACAAAAGGCATTAAAAAACATTAAAAACAATTAAAACCATTAACAATCCCAAGAACCTAAAAAACCTAGAAAACTGAAAAAATCCTAACAAACTAAAATAATTAAAAACACCAAAAAACCTAAAAATACCCAAAAACTATAAAAACCCCAAAACTGAAAATAAATTTAAATTCTAAAAATATCTATAAAAATATTATACCCTAGACACCCTCAAAACCTTAAAAACCAAAGAAACCCCTAAAAACCATGAACGACCCTAAAAACCCAAAAAAACAAAATAAAACACAATAAACAAAAAGTACCAAAAAGAACCCCAAAAACAATAATAGCCGTAAAATGATAAAGAATCTGAAAACCCCTAAAACCTCTTATAACCTCTAAAACCCCCATAAAACCCAAAAAACTCTAAAAACCATTTAAATCCTAAAACCCATAAATAACCCTAAATCCACTGAAAAACCCAAAACCCAAAACCTTAAACCCCATAAAAATGAAAAATCCTATAAACCCCTAAGTCATTAAGATCCCTTAAAACCATTTAACAGACTAAAAAATATAACATCCATGAAACCCTAGAGAAACATAAAAAGCCTGTAAAAGTACTAAAACTCTATTATCCATAAAAACCCCAAAAGTACCCTAAAACTCTAAAAACACTAAAAATTTAAAAATACAAAAACCCCTTAAAACATAAAAACCCATAAAAACACCCCAAAAATACCCCTAAAATACCCAGAAACCCGTTAAAACTCATAAATAACTCTAAAAACCCAAAATACCATAAAAACCTATAAAACACATAAAACACATTGAAAAATATTAAACATGTTCAAAAACAATAGAACCCAAAATAAACCATGAAAATAATTATAAAAATAAAAACCCTTTAAAACCCCTAAATACACTAAAACACCCTAAAATCCATAAAAACCCTAACATTCTTCTAAGACCTTATAAACCCCAAAAAACACAAAAATAAATTAAAAAATTTAAAATAAAAACCCTAAAACCCCTAAAAAACTAAAAAAAACCTAAAAAACATTTGAAACCCTCAAACCCATATAAATACTAAAATATCAAATAAAATTAAAAACCCTACAAAACAAAAAATCCCTAGCAATCTGTAAAAAAATCCTAGAAAACATTAAAACCCAAAGAAAGCCTAAGAAAACACTAAAACCCCAATAGATCCCTAAAACCCATAAAAACCATAAACCCCATAAAAATAATAAATCCTAAATATACCAAAATAGAAAGATAATATTCTAAAAAGCCCAAAAAATCTAAAAAAACACTAAAACCCTTTAAAAACCTAAAAACCCCTAAAAATACAAACACCCATAAAAACCATTAAAAATCATAAAAACCACTAATTAACCTATAATGAAATTAAACCCCCCTCCAAAACCCATAGAAACCAAAATAACCCACAAAACCACTAAATAAATTCTAAAACCCCTAAAATCTCTAGAAACACTAAACCCTTGAAAAACCTAACCTCCCAAAAAAATCCCTAAAAGACCCCAAAACCCACTAAAATCACTCAAAAACACCTAAAAATCATAAAATCGACTAAAAACATAAAATAATATAAAAACCCCAAAGAATTCCTAAAAAATAAAAAAACCAAAAAATCCCCGAAAGGCCCCTAACAACCCTAAAGTCCCCTAAAAACGCAATAAAAACTCAATGTCCTTAAAAAACACCTAAAAACAATAGAACCCCTTTAAAACCCTAAAACATCTAAAAACTCATAAAAACCCATAAAACATTAAAAACACAAAAAACCATAATAATATGAAAAACCCAAAAATACCATGAAAACCTAAAAACCCCTAAAACCACATAACCCTTAATAGTCCTAAATAACATGAAAATCCATAAAAACCCAGAAAACATTTTTGACCCCTATGAAACCCCTAAACTCTATAAAATCCCTTAAATCCCCAAAAAAAACACCTCATAACCATTCAAAACACTAAAATCCCGAAAAAATAATAGTACCTTAGAAACCATAAAATCTATAAAAATTATAAAAACATTAAAAAAACCAAAAACCCCCTAGAAACCCTAAAAACCCTAAAAAACGCTAGTACCCCTGTAAACCCCAAAACACCTAAAAAATCATAGAACACGTAAAACCATAGAAATAAAAAAAACACTAAACATTTTCCCACCTAAACCCCCGAAAAACCCTAAAATCTATAAATGACACATAAAATCCCATAATTAAAATAACACTAAAACCCCTAAAATAATCAATATGATATCGAAAAACCCCTAGAAACTCATAAAACCCAAAAACCCCTAGAAACATTAAAACCCCAAAACCCCATAAAAATCCATGAAAACCCATAAAACCAATAAAACCCCAAAACAAGATAAAATCCCTATAGCCCACTAAAAATCGTAAAAATCCCTTAAAATTATAAAACCCCTAAAAACCACTGAAATAGCATAAAACCCCATAAAACCAAAAATCCCAAAAAGCATTGCATCCCTAAAAATCCTTTAAAATGCTAAATAGATTAAAAAATATAAAATATAAAAAAAAATACAATAATCATTGAAAATCTTTAATAAAACCCAAAAAACAAAAAAACACCAAAAAACCCCCAAAACCCAAAATATACTAAAATTCCTAAGAAAAATAAACACCCCTAAAACCCATTAAAACCCTAAAAATCACTAAAAACCAAATAAAAATTGAAAAAATTTATAAAACACATTAAAAACATGAAAAACATAAAAAACACTAAAAACCATAAAAATCTAAATACCATTAAAATCCATAAGACTATCATAAAAACCCTAAAACCATAAAAACATTAAAGCCCTCAAAAACACAAAATCTCCTTAGCAAACCTAAATCACTAATATCCCATAAAACCAATCAAAATCCTAAAACCCCATTAAATTCCATGAACACCCTAAACAGTCATGAAATCCCTAAAAATGAAAAAACCCCAAAAATCCAAGAAAAAACCCAAAACGCCAAAAACCTATAAAATACATAAAAACCCTAAAAATATTAAAAACACTAAAAACCATAAAGACCCCTAAAACTTTTTAAATTAATAATATCCACAAAACCCCTAAAAACCCTAAACGACACTAAAAAACCTTTAAAACCTTAACAACCATTAAAACTCTAAAACCCTCTAAAAATGATAAACACCCTCTTAAAACCATAAAAACCCCAAAAACCAAAAAAACTAACAAACCCTAAAAAAACATAGTACCCCTAAATACCCTAAACTCCTTAAAAATCCAATAACCCCCAAAAAAACCATACTCCCCTTAAACACCATAAAAATCCTAGAACCCCTAAAAACCTAACGGACCCTAAAAACCCTAAACCCCCTAAAACCACTTAAAACCACTTAAAACCCTAAAAACGCTAAAAACCCTTAAAATCCCAAACCCCCCAAAGCACTATAAAAACCTAAATCATACTTGAAGTCCCTAAAAAACCCAAAACCATAAAATACTCTAAAATCTCGGAAAATCATAAAAGGCCCACCAATACTGTAAAATCCCCGTAAAGACCCTGAAAATTTTAAAAACACTAAAAGCAACATAATATCCAAAAAACATTAAAGACACAAAAGACCCTAAAAACAAAATGGGAACTAAAATCTGAAAAACCCCAGTACCCAATAAACCCTTAAAATATTGTTAGAACCCTTAAAATGTTTAAAACCCAAAAGGACCATCAGACCCCTAAAAACCCTAAATGAGCATAAACCCCTAAAACACTAAAGGATTCCAAACCCCCCAAAACACTATTGAATCTAAAAAAATATAAAACCCCAATAATTCTTTAAAAACATTAAATAACTTGAAAGAAAAAACACTAAAAAATAAAAACACATAACATTACCAAAAAACACTAAAATACCTTCGACACGCCTAAAAAATTAAATAATCCTAAAACCACTAAACATATAATGACCCTAAAAGAACACCAAAACCCTTAGAAACCGAAAAGGTAGTCAAGATCATTAAAAGACCCAAAAAATCGTAATAAAACACTACAACCTCTGTTAAAAACACACAAAACACTAAAACCGCCACAAATAACTAAAACACACTAAAACCCCTAAAACATCCAAATACCCAAAGAAACACTAAAACTGAATAAAAAACTAAAAACCCTAAAAATAATAATATCCTTTATAAACCATAAAACACCCAAAAACCTAAAATCCCCATGAAATACCCCTAAACCCCTTGAAACCTCCAAAACAACCCCGAATAACAATAAAGACCCAAAAATCCTTCTAATATCCCCCCCAACACTAAAGGACCCTAATACACCCCCAAAATACTAAAGGATCATAAAAAATTAAATATTCTAATAGACTCAATAATCCTAAAAACACATAAACCCTAAAAATCGTCAAATATCAAAAAGACTAACAAAACACTAGACTACACAAAATATTCTAAAACACCTAGATGATCCTAAAAACCCTAAAACCCATAAATTAAAAAAAACACCCCAAAACCTAAAAGGACATAAAACCCTGAAAACTAAAATGAACTAAAACCATAAAATCCCAAAACCACCTTAAAAACAAAAAATACCAAAAAAACCTCTAAAAATTCTAAAAAACACAAAAACCCTTAATCCCCCTAAAAATATTATAAATCCTAAAAACATAAAAAACCAAATAAACCCCTAAAATATATAAAAAATAAAAACCTTTTAAAAAAATTAGAAACCATAATACCCTAGAAACCCATGAAACCCATAAAACCCTAAAAACATAAAATTCACTAAAACAACATCAAAATAATAAAAAAATAAAAACCTTAAAATCACCCAAATTTATAAAAAACCAAAAAACTTGAAACAATTAAAAATATAAAAACCCTTAAAATCCCTAAAACCCCTATGAACCTAAAGACTCACCTAAAAACGCTAAAAACCCACTCAAAAACCCAAACGCACTGAAAAAACCCTAAAATCCTAAAAGCCATAAAAAAATAAAATGCCTAAAAACAATAAAAAAACTAAAAAACTAAAACCCTAAAAAACTATAAAAACCCAACAAACATCCACGTACCCTAAAACACTTAAATATCATAAAAATCCTAAGGACCCTAAACCGCATAAATGTCTTTAAAACCATCCAAAATCTGTAAAAGGCCACTAAAAATAAGAAACCCATAAATGACTCTAAGAAAACCTAAAAAACAAAAATACTACAAAATTCACAAAAACCCTAAACTCCTCAAAAGCCCTCGAAGACACTAAAATCCAAAAAAAAAGTCCTTATAACCCTATAAATTTAGAAACCTTAAATCCTATAACACCCTATAAAATATCAAAAACCTTAAAAACTATGAAAACACAAGAAAATCATAAAACATTAAAACCCCTTGGTAACAAAAAATAATTTTTAAAACCTAAAGAAACATAAAAACCTAAAACCCTAAAAAACCCAAAAAACCCAAAAAAACCAAAAAAAACCATTAAAATAACAAAAAACCCTGATGAACCAAATAACTATAATAACCCTAAACCTTAAAAGCTAAAAAATACCCTATGAACACATAATAACCATTAAATTGTAAAATTATAGAAAATCATAAATCCCTAATAACCCCTAAAACATTGAAAACCCATAAAACCCCTAAAACCATAAAAACCTGAAAAACCAAAAAAAACCCTCCATAAAAACCTAAAAATTCAAAAAAAAACCCTCAAACCCCATAAAGATTCTTAAAACAGTTAATATTTTAATAACCTATAAAAAATCCTAAAAAACTCAAAATCCCTATGAAACAAAAAAAACACTAAAAAATAATAAACAAAAAAACAAAAATCCCTAAAAACCCTAAATATAATAGAATGAATAATAAACCGAAAATCCTACTAATCCATTAAAGACTCTAAAATCCCATAAAATCCCTAAAAATATTAAAAACCATAAAACCCATAAAAATCATTAAAAACATAAAACACCAAATAATACCTTAGAAGAAAAAAAATATAATGACCGTAAAACCCATAGAAGACCACAAAACCCAAAAAACATTAATTACAAAAAAAAGTTTAAAAACGCTAAGAACCCCAAACCCTTAAATCTCTAAAAACCCAAAAAAATCGTAAACCCAATAAATACACTAAAACCATTAAAATACATGTAACCCTCAAACCCTTAAACCCTAAAAATCATAAAAACCCATAATATCAATGAAATCATCAAAAATCAAAAAAACCTCTAATGGATCCTAAAACCCTAAACAACCCTAGCCGACCCCAAAATCCTAATAAAAACTAAATACCATATAACCAATAAAAACCATAAAATATCCATAAGAACCCTTAAACCCACAAGAAACACCAAACCCCCCTAAAATAGTAAAACCCCAAAAACCCATAAAAGCACAACAACCCTAAAAACACAAAAAACTATAAAAAACCATAAATGTCTAAAACCCCTTAAAATATAACAACCTTAAAAATAATAATACTCATAAAAACCATAGAAAATCATAAAAAATCCAAAAAACCATAAAATACCTGATATCTGACCCATAAACTCCAACTAAAATCTCTTATAAAACCAAAAACCCTTATAAACTGCAAGACCGCTAAAAACCTTAAAAAATGTAAATACATTATAGAAAGCCTATGAAATCCATAAAATCCCTAAAAAGACATAAGAAGGCCATAAAACCCCTAAAATCTCTAAAAAATCTATAAAACCCAATATCCCCAAAAAACCCCAAAACCCCTAAAACATTTTATACCCCTAAAACCCCTAAAAACCAATAAAACAATACAAAACCCAAAAAACCAAAAAACCCTAAAAAGAACCTAACTACACAATAATACCCCTAAAATACCTAAAAATACCAAAACACTAAAACCATAAAAAACATTAAGATCCCTTAAAAATAATAAAAACAATGAGTGTAACACCCCAAGAATTCATAATGTGTTATTTCTTCAAAATAATTCAATAACTTGTACTACACGCAACACCGAGTTCAATCACACCTTGAATTACAAAAAAAGGCCATTAAAAGAGGTCATGAATAGTATTAACTAAATTTTAAACTTTATATAATCCTTATAATTTTAGAATCCACATTATGAGTTTCTTAGTCATAATGCAAGAACAGATTCATTTTCAGTATTGCACTTTTATCAACATTTAATAGTGAAACCTTTTTAAATACAATATTTTAAACTTTTTGACTAAATGGGGACATCAAAAAAATTTAAAATGAAACATCCCAAGCTTCCACGGTACGCTTTCCTTTGAATAAAACAGTAGCGTGTGTTGTACGCAACTTCGTGTTTTAACACGTGCCACAACCGATCAAACTTGCCGTTATGAATAGTAATACCTAATTTTTGAAATTATATATATTTTATTTTTAAAAATGGACTTCATTTTTGGATTCGGAATATCAAATTTAGCCTAAGGTGAAATTTTGGTACTTTTCGGATAACTTTAATATTTTGATGAATAGTGAAAATTACTAAATTTTAATTAAAAACAACTTTTTTAATCAAAATAATTAATAGTGATAATTTATTAATTTGAGTGGTTTTAAAGTATATTTAGAATATATTTTTACCACTTAATATAATGTTGGTCATTGGACATAATTTTACAATTAAACCGAACATAAACAAGTGTCAATCTTTTGATAGTTATTATCTCTTAAAAACACGCTTTTTGTTTTGACAGCGGGAATTAATTTTAAATTAATTTCTGCCACTTATGTGTTTTGAATTTAGAAAATTGGATTCCATATTTGGAATCAGGATGTTCAAATTCTGTAAATAGGTAACTTTTATTTTTAGACATTTTGAATAATTACTGCGGTAAATATTTTATTTACCATGGTTAAGGGTAAATCCGGTAAATAAGGGTAAAACAAATAATATTATAATAATACTAAATTACCCTAAAACGTGTCTTAACCGTATTGGTTGATACATGGTCGACCATGGGCATCTTTGGGTATATTTTGGGAGCCCATGGATCCACTTGTGAGTGATAATGACACTTTATTTTAATTAAGTTAAAATGAATACAAAAATGGCATAAGCTTACATCTTTTAAAAGAACAATTTTTACATAGGGTTATACATGTTGTATTTTCGATTATAAATATTCATTAGAAAGATAAAAATATTTCCTACATTATGATATTTTATTTATAATTTTTAGACATCAAATAAGTTAAATTATTAATGACACAATGATGATGCAGTAATTAATATAATAGTGAAAAATTAAAATAAGTGATATTATAAATACCCAAATAAATATAATATGAAACTTTTAATGAATTAAAATAATTTTATAGGATAATATGATATATTAGGATTGATTTAATTGACTTTGTTTGAAGAAATCAATCTGTTATGAGTTTCACAAAAATCAACTAATGAATAGTGTCAAAATTGACATAAAAGAGTTCTTAAAACAAATATTATATTATTAATTGATATTAAATTCCTAAAAATCTAAGGTTCGGCCAAGAGACTTATATCATGATAGGTTAATCATTAATGGACCACTTGGGGGTCGCTTGGATGTATATGGTATGTTTATTAACCATATAACATAAAAATACAAAGAGACATTGTAAAAGTGAAACTAATTAACTTAGAGTTAATACTTAAAAATAAGGTTAATATAAGTACCCAAACCTGTCTAAATTCTATTGGATGAGTTGTTTTCGACCTATCCCCACCTCATCCTTTGAATAGTCAACTTTGGAGCCTTTGAAAACCGAATATGAATTTATTATAAATTAATATTTCTAGCTTTTCCAAAGGTGCCCCTCACCCCTCTTATAAAAGGGCACTCCTCCTTCTCATTTCTTCACACCTCTCAAGCCACTTGGCTCGTCCAAACTCTTCCAAACTAAGCTCCCCACATCCCTCTCCTCCTCCTTGAAGCTTCCCCTTAGGCAGAAAGCATTTCAAGAAGTCCTTTGGTTCCAACCAAAGTGAGTTACCTAGATTAAAGGTAACGATTTCTCTTAAATTATTTTCATTTATTTTGCTTCTCCAACCCCCAAACTCTTTTTATTTCCTTTCTTTTGTAACAACACCAGTATCCAAAATATACTAGGATGTTGTTATAAGAAGGATTCAAACTACACATACACACAACTCCATCTAATGGATGATGAACATAATGTTTCTGTGGATGGCAAACTAACGCCTCACGAAACGATGATTGTTCAAATACATCTTACCACCTCTCATGGTGGCCATTATGATGGCACTGTAATTAAATATGATATTAATGATATATATTTTATATATAAGCTTCTGTAATTCCATTTTATTTCATACCATTATTCGTTTCATGTTGTATATACATACGATAATTTCATTTGAGGAAGTGCGGACTACCGCCCCCTTAAAATGATATGACTCGTTCATACCACACATGGAACGTATAAAGGATGGTGTTAATGAACTTAAGTAACATATATACAATATTATATTATACTGGAATAGTAATATACCTATGTATCATTTGGATTCGATTCTTTTAAAATAAAAATTAAATGGAAGTAGCGTTCGTGCGTACGTACGGACTACCGTCTCCACGAACGCGATGAGATTCATTCTCCATCGTATCCATTCAAGTATAATTATCATTTAATGATTTAAAAATGATGTTTAAGGACTTTATATCATTCTGGATATGAATAAGATACAACAAACATGACTTATGTAACAAAACATATAAAAGAAAATGAGTAAGTTAACACCCGAAACGACGATAATTCTAAGATATTATTAACAAATCAATGTTAAAAGATCATATATGATATCATATTAATATATATGATTCTTGTATAATTTAATAACAATTATTTCACCATTATACAGGAGGTTAACCTACCCCAACCAAGGAAAAGTACAAGGTAAGGGTTATTTCACAATCTCTTCATTATTCGAGGTTGTTTATACATAATAATCTACTGGGATCTCTTTATCATCCACATCCATGTTTCTTCGAAATGTATTTCAAAACATTTTTACTATTTACAAGAATATGGGTTAAGGTCATTTATACCCTTGTTTGAATTTTTATAAGAGGTTTATAAAGGAATCTTTCCGTCATTTTCAAAACAAGGTCCTTTTTAACCTTTTCGACGGAATTGAGGTAAGAATGTTTTTTTTAACTTATACGGCGGGTGCGGTTATTTTCCACCGTTATAAAGTCGTTGAAGCTTTCCATACAAGCTTATAAGAATATTTTCAAAGAAAATGTTTTATTTTATATGCATCTTAAATGATTTCAAAATAAAAGGAGATACTTCTTTAAAAAGAATTTTGATTTCATCTATGTCAACATCCTTTGATGGATTTTAAGATTATTTGAAGTTGATTTATTATGATACAAAACTTCTATATTGTATTGAAGGTTTTGTGATATGTTTGACTGTGGATGTCCTATTTTATACCATTCATAGTTTATGGTGAAACTATTGACATTTCGTATTCTAGTTTTAATCCGAATGTTTATGTTATATTTCAAACTTTTCTTCAGATGAATGTGCTAAACAAGTATGTTCCGGGTTGGGGACCGGTAAAAGTAAGCCCTCCAGGTTGGGGACTGGTTAAAGTAAGCCCTCCAGGTTAGGGACTGGTAAAAGTATGCCCTCCGGGTTGGTGTCCGGTTATTAGAGGCACTCCGGGTTGTGTTCCGGTTAGAAGTAACCCCTAGGTCTTGGGATGAGGCCTAGACAAAGAAATTAACGTTTAGCATTATGCATTACAACATTATGAAAGTGGTTATTGATTTTTGCATGTGATTATTCGATTAGTAGAATATCCATGTGAACAAGTAAATGGCATTATTTCATTTTATTTATGCCATACTATGTTGAAGTTCAATTTTAAAAGGCTTTTGTTTTAGTAATTCATTGCCTTAAATGTTTATGCTTATTTTGAATGTTCCGCTTTATTGTTATCCTTACTGGGCATTTGAGCTCAACCCTTTTCTATGTTTTATTTTTCCCAGGATGTGAAGAAGTAAGTTATGAATGACATGCAGGGATAGTATGTGGGGATATGAGTGTGAATTATGAAGACTTTGTTGTTGTAGTAGTTTTTCACTTTAAAATGTAATGTAAAACTTTATGAATATATCTAGTGTTTCCAAGGCTACTAAACCAATCAGTCTTTCGAGATTTGATCTTCTTGTGATCATGCCAATGTTACGAAGTAATGCACCGACTCTGGGTAGCTGGGGTCGGGGCGTTACAGTTGGTATCAGAGGAAGTTTAGTACAAACCTTGGAAGCTAGATTTAGATAAACTCTGATTAGAGCACGTAGACCTAAGATGAACTTTGAGGATTAGTATAGAAGAACTTCCTAGAATTTTGGTACTGTAGAGATTTTGTGAGTTTTCCGAGCAATACATCCCTGTCTGGATACGAGCAGGTAGAGGCGGCTCTGGCACAGATGTACATAGGGGTAAAACCCGAAAACACCGCTTTGATCTAGACTCGAACGGGAACTGGTGCACGACAACGGGCCTTGCTGCACTCTTGGTTACAACACTCCCGGGGGATATGCTTAGGATAACTCTCATTTTCTTTACAAATCATTATGAAGGGTTTATGAGTATATACTTCCTCAAAGGAGGCATTTTTATGATTATGGATTATATCCCTAAATAGTTCAATTTATGTTAAGTGTTTTATAAGTATGGGATTATGTATTTTGATTCATAAACTGATCTAGTGTATGCCATTGTTTAGAAATGGCGCCCAGTAGAAGGAATGAGAACTCTAACAATGAACATGATCCAAAGAGAAGGAAGGATCATATCTTTCATGGTCTTAAGCTAGAATTTATAAGAGAAATAGTCTCCCATGTATTATCATCATATGAAGAAATAATATCATGTGTTGATAAGATAAGTAAAGAGTTTACTGAGTCTTATGGCTTTGAAGGGAAGCAAGAGAAGAAAAGGATGGAAGAGAGAAAAATGGATAAAGGGAAGAGGGAAAAGAAGAATTTTCCCATATGTGGTAACTGTGGGAAGAAACACCCTGGAACTTGCCTGAAAGGAATGGGAGTTTGTTATAAGTGTGGAGGAAAAGGGCACAAAGTACATGACTGCAAGGGTGATAAAATGGTTTCAAATGTACAATGCTTCATTTGCAGGGAGTTTGGACACTACGCGAACCTATGCCCCAGTCATCAGACTATGCCTCAAATGATGCTATTGGATAATAATCAAGTTATGATACTACCACAGATGAAGAGGAATGATTAGAGTTCTTATGTTGATTATGTCAATTGAGTGTTGTATCAACAATGTACTTGTTATAATAATTATGGAGTATATAAGGATTGTACTGTAGTACTATTTCATTAAGGACTTGAGATTGTGTGGAACAAAGAAAAGTGACTCAATAGCAGGATAAATTTTTGGAAAATATATGGTTGAGAGAATGATAAACCATAATATAGTTCTGATACCGAGTTAGTGATTTTGGAATAATACATGATTGTTTTGGATAAATTATATTGGATATTCTTGACTACCTTGGAACTGATTAATGATCTGTATATTCCATTATTGTTGGGGTTTAAAACATTTTTGGATTGATGAGGTATATCCAGCATTCTATATGGAATAAGGGAGCATGAATGTAATCAATAAGGAATATGGTAATTCAGGATGTTTCAGTGTATTAAAAGAATACATG
Source organism: Viscum album (assembly GCA_963277665.1). Lineage (NCBI taxonomy): Eukaryota > Viridiplantae > Streptophyta > Magnoliopsida > Santalales > Viscaceae > Viscum > Viscum album. The sequence goes on along the minus strand of OY728152.1, from coordinate 871,166,583 downwards.
ATGAAGGTATTCATATGCTATTACGTGGTAAAAAGGATCTACATTATTTTTAACTTCCTTATAAATGTTGGACTGTGAGTTTGGTCAGAAATATTTTGGATAAATTCTAGTTTGAAATTAATTTTGGATGGCCATAAAAGGACAACCCGGAGGTCGGGCGGCAACCCGTCGCGTCCGGCAAGGCCGTGAGACTTGAACCCGCAACCGAAGGGCGACAAGGGTGTATCACCTACCACTGGCCCACGAGATGTCCTGGATTAAATAATGCATTTTTTATTAAAAGATCTTGTAGATGAATTATAAATTCTTTTATTTTGTAACCCTATACGAATAGTGTAAATAGATTTTTTTTTACATTCTATTATCTTTTAGAGTGAAAGATGAGTTTGTGGTAGAAATTTATTAATGGATAAAACTATAATTATAAAGTATGTATACCTCCTTATGATCTTAGCCAATCTAATAAATAAATTCCACAACGTTAAGAAAAGGAACTTAGAACAAAAATGTTGTCCTAGATGGTACCTTAAATCATCACTAATTTATTGCTTTGGGATTGTTGGCCCTTTCATAGCCATGTTCTCTACCACTCTCCATCAGATAATTGATGGTTAGATTTCTCCTCCATATCCATATTTACCTACATGGAACCCTAGTATGTGTTATTTTCGGTAATCTTCATACTTTCCACTCTTTATTTTAAACAGAGGCCTCATTAATTCATTTTTCGATGTGGGATTTCAACTAAGATATTTTGAAACGTCAAAAATGTGTCATCCCAATATTCTATGTTTTGTTGAACCAATGGTATTTCAAATCATCATAAATTGATGAGTTTAAGGACCTAAATTTTATACTTGTTTGTGATTGATGACCTCAATCACTACCTATAAATATTTACGTTTTTCCTCCAATTATATGTCTCTAATTTCCACCAATGTTCTCCTAATCGAGATCATAATTTGGTGGTGACCCTTTCATTTCTCTTTTCCTCATATTAAGACTAAATTTTAGTAACCCAATTTCCGATGTGGGTTTTCCCACAAATATATTTTCTATTTTCAACCTTTTATTTTCTAAGAACAATTTCAAATTGCGAGGACGCAATTTATTGAAGGGGGGAGAATGTAACACCCCAAGAATTCATAATGTGTTATTTCTTCAAAATAATTCAATAACTTGTACTACACGCAACACCGAGTTCAATCACACCTTGACTTACAAAAAAAGGCCATTAAAAGAGGTCATGAATAGTATTAACTAAATTTTAAACTTTATATAATCCTTATAATTTTAGAATCCACATTATGAGTTTCTTAGTCATAATACAAGAACAGATTCATTTTCAGTATTGCACTTTTATCAACATTTAATAGTGAAACCTTTTTAAATACAATATTTTAAACTTTTTGACTAAATGGGGACATCAAAAAAATTTAAAATGAAACATCCCAAGCTTCCACGGTACGCTTTCCTTTGAATAAAACAGTAGCGTGTGTTGTACGCAACTTCGTGTTTTAACACGTGCCACAACCGATCAAACTTGCCGTTATGAATAGTAATACCTAATTTTTGAAATTATATATATTTTATTTTTAAAAATGGACTTCATTTTTGGATTCGGAATATCAAATTTAGCCTAAGGTGAAATTTTGGTACTTTTCGGATAACTTTAATATTTTGATGAATAGTGAAAATTACTAAATTTTAATTAAAAACAACTTTTTTAATCAAAATAATTAATAGTGATAAATTATTAATTTGAGTGGTTTTAAAGTATATTTAGAATATATTTTTACCACTTAATATAATGTTGGTCATTGGACATAATTTTACAATTAAACCGAACATAAACAAGTGTCAATCTTTTGATAATTATTATCTCTTAAAAACACGTTTTTTGTTTTGACAGCGGGAATTAATTTTAAATTAATTTCTGCCACTTCTGTGTTTTGAATTTAGAAAAATGGATTCCATATTTGGAATCAGGATGTTCAAATTGTGTAAATAGGTAACTTTTATTTTTAGACATTTTGAATAATTACTGCGGTAAATATTTTATTTACCATGGTTAAGGGTAAATCCGGTAAATAAGGGTAAACAAAATAATATTATAATAATACTAAATTACCCTAAAACGTGTCTTAACCCTATTGGTTGATACATGGTCGACCATGGGAATCTTTGGGTCTATTTTTGGACCCCATGGATCCACTTGTGAGTGATAATGACACTTTATTTTAATTAAGTTAAAATGAATACAAAAATGGCATAAGCTTACATCTTTTAAAAGAACAATTTTTACATAGGGTTATACATGTTTTATTTTCGATTATAAATATTAATTAGAAAGATAAAAAGATTTCCTACATTATGATATTTTATTTATAATTTTTAGACATCAAATAAGTTAAATTATTAATGAAACAATGATGATGCAGTAATTAATATAATAGTGAAAAATTAAAATAAGTGATATTATAAATACCCAAATAAATATAATATGAAACTTTTAATGAATTAAACTAATTTTATAGGATAATATGATATATTAGGATTGATTTAATTGACTTTGTTTGAAGAAATCAATCTGTTATGAGTTTCACAAAAATCAACTAATGAATAGTGTCAAAATTGACATAAAAGAGTTCTTAAAACAAATATTATATTATTAATTGATATTAAATTCCTAAAAATCTAAGGTTCGGCCAAGAGACTTATATCATGATAGGTTAATCATTAATGGACCACTTGGGGGTCGCTTGGATGTATATGGTAAGTTTATTAACCATATAATATAAAAATACAAAGAGACATTGTAAAAGTGAAACTAATTAACTTAGAGTTAATACTTAAAGATAAGGTTAATATAAGTACCCAAACCTGTCTAAATTCTATTGGATGAGTTGTTTTCGACCTATCCCCACCTCATCCTTTGAATAGTCAACTTTGGAGCCTTTTAAAACCGAATATGAATTTATTATAAATTAATATTTCTAGCTTTTCCAAAGGTGCCCCTCACCCCTCTTATAAAAGGGCACTCCTCCTTCTCATTTCTTCACACCTCTCAAGCCACTTGGCTCGTCCAAACTCTGCCAAAATAATCTCCCCACATCCCTCTCCTCCTCCTTGAAGCTTCCCCTTAGGCAGAAAGCATTTCAAGAAGTCCTTTGGTTCCAACCAAAGTGAGTTACCTAGATTAAAGGTAACGATTTCTCTTAAATTATTTTCATTTATTTTGCTTCTCCAACCCCCAAACTCTTTTTATTTCCTTTCTTTTGTAACAACAACAGTATCCACAATATACTAGGATGTTGTTATAAGAAGGATTCAAACTAAACATACACACAACTCCATCTAATGGATGATGAACATAATGTTTCTGTGGATGGCAAACTAACGCCTCACGAAACGATGATTGTTCAAATACATCTTACCACCTCTCATGGTGGCCATTATGATGGAACTGTAATTAAATATGATATTAATGATATATATTTTATATATAAGCTTCTGTAATTCCATTTTATTTCATACCATTATTCGTTTCATGTTGTATATACATACGATAATTTCATTTGAGGAAGTGCGGACTACCGCCCCCTTAAAATGATATGACTCGTTCATACCACACATGGAACGTATAAAGGATGGTGTTAATGAACTTAAGTAACATATATAAAATATTATATTATACTGGAATAGTAATATACCTATATATCATTTGGATTCGATTCTTTTAAAATAAAAATTAAATGGAAGTAGCGTTCGTGCGTACGTACGGACTACCGTCTCCACGAACGCGATGAGATTAATTCTCCATCGTATCCATTCAAGTATAATTATCATTTAATGATTTAAAAATGATGTTTAAGGACTTTATATCATTCTGGATATGAATAATATACAACAAACATGACTTATGTAACAAAACATATAAAAGAAAATGAGTAAGTTAACACCCGAAACGACGATAATTCTAAGATATTATTAACAAATCAATGTTAAAAGATCATATATGATATCATATTAATATATATGATTCTTGTATAATTTAATAACAATTATTTCACCATTATACAGGAGGTTAGCCTACCCCAACCAAGGAAAAGTACAAGGTAAGGGTTATTTCACAATCTCTTCATTATTCGAGGTTGTTTATACGTAATAATCTACTGGGATCTCTTTATCATCCACATCCATGTTTCTTCGAAATGTATTTCAAAACATTTTTACTATTTACAAGAATATGGGTTAAGGTCATTTATACCCTTGTTTGACTTTTTATAAGAGGTTTATAAAGGAATCTTTCCGTCGTTTTCAAAACAAGGTCCTTTTTAACCTTTTCAACGGAATTGAGGTAATAATGTTTTTTTTAACTTATACGGCGGGTGCGGTTATTTTCCACCGTTATAAAGTCGTTGAAGCTTTCCATACAAGCTTATAAGAATATTTTCAAAGAAAATGTTTTATTTTATATGCATCTTAAATGATTTCAAAATAAAAGGAGATACTTCTTTAAAAAGAATTTTGATTTCATCTATGTCAACATCCTTTGATGGATTTTAAGATTATTTGAAGTTGATTTATTATGATACAAAACTTCTATATTGTATTGAAGGTTTTGTGATATGTTTGACTGTGGATGTGCTATTTTATACCATTCATAGTTTATGGTGAAACTATTGACATTTCGTATGCTAGTTTTAATCCGAATGTTTATGTTATATTTCAAACTTTTCTTCAGATGAATGTGCTAAACAAGTATGTTCCGGGTTGGGGACCGGTAAAAGTAAGCCCTCCAGGTTGGGGACTGGTTAAAGTAAGCCCTCCAGGTTAGGGACTGGTAAAAGTATGCCCTCCGGGTTGGTGTCCGGTTATTAGAGGCACTCCGGGTTGGTGTCCGGTTATTAGAGGCACTCCGGGTTGGTGTCCGGTTATTAGAGGCACTCCGGGTTGGGTTCCGGTTAGAAGTAACCCCTAGGTCTTGGGATGAGGCCTAGACAAAGAAATTAACGTTTAGCATTATGCATTCCAACATTATGAAAGTGGTTATTGATTTTTGCATGTGATTATTCGATTAGTAGAATATCCATGTGAACAAGTAAATGGCATTATTTCATTTTATTTATGCCATACTATGTTGAAGTTCAATTTTAAAAGGCTTTTGTTTTAGTAATTCATTGCCTTAAATGTTTATGCTTATTTTGAATGTTCCGCTTTATTGTTATCCTTACTGGGCATTTGAGCTCACCCCTTTTCTATGTTTTATTTTTCCCAGGATGTGAAGAAGTAAGTTATGAATGACATGCAGGGATAGTATGTGGGGATATGAGTGTGAATTATGAAGACTTTGTTGTTGTAGTAGTTTTTCACTTTAAAATGTAATGTAAAACTTTATGAATATATCTAGTGTTTCCAAGGCTACTAAACCAATCGGTCTTTCGAGATTTGATCTTCTTGTGATCATGCCAATGTTACGAAGTAATGCACCGACTCTGGGTAGCTGGGGTCGGGGTGTTACAATGAGAAGACAATAAAAACAAAAAAACTAAAAACCCTAAAAAATCATAAACCCCTAAAGAAAACCTAAAAAGCATAAAACCATTAAATAATCCATAATAAAACCTAAAACCACATAAAAAATTAAAACACCATAAAATCCCTAATACCCATAAACCACTAAAATACCCTAATGAAAACCATAAAGACCATAAACCCCCCTATAACCACTTAAAACCCATAAAACCCTATAATGCACTAAAATCCCTAAAATTTCATTGAAATCCCACAAAAACCACAAAATCCAAAAAACTCTACAAAACCCTAAAAACCTACAAAGACCATAAAAGACCCCAAAAAACTAAACCCCCTAAAAAATAAAAACACCTTAAAACCATTTAAAAACCCTTAGATCCCCATGAAAAACATTAAAGCCCAAATAAATCTAAAAACTCTAAAAAAACCCTAAAGAAACTAAAATGACAATAAAAATTTAAAACTACAAAACCCAAAACCCCCTCAAAATCCCTTGAAACCATAAATCCATGATAAATAAAATAACTCTATACACAATAAAAATTATTTAAAATCCCCAAAAATCCTAATAACACAAAAAAACCAGAAAAATAGCATAAAATCCGTAAAAACACTAAAAAAACCCAAAAAACCCATAAAAACCACTAAAAACCACTAAAACCCATAAAATCCATAAAAACATAGAAACACTATAAACACTAATATACACTAAAAACAAAAAAAAAACATTTAAAACCATTACGACCCCAAACCATAAACAAACCCTAAAACCATAAAACCCACTAAAAGACACTAAAAGACCCTAAAACCTATATAAAACCATATAAAACCTGAGAAGGTAATAATATTTATTAATGTCCCTAAAATCCTAAAACAAAAAACAACCCTAAAAAAATAAAACTCTAAAAAATAAAAATTAAAAAAATAACCTAAAACCTTAAAACCCACTAAAAACCCGTAGGATGGCAGTGCACTCCCCCAGCTCTCTCTCCCGCTTGACAAAAATTCAAGGATTACCTTTGTGTTCTTCTTAGGGAATTGGTCATAGATCTTCTCCCCTTCATTGTTCATGGAGACGATGTGCCCTGTAAGTGATCTACAAATCCTAGGTGGTGGTGGTTCTATTCTTTTGGCCACATCAAATTTCAAGATAGATGTTTTTCGTGGGCCTTCAACTTCCAATTCAAGAAGATCTTGGATTAATTTCCCATGAGCATGAGAATAAGCGATTATAGAGGTTTCAAGGCTCGTTGTTGTTTTGGATTTGATCGTTTTGGAAATAGTTGAAGCAGATGACAATTTGGAGACTGGGAAACCTAATGGACTTTAGACTAGGATCAGGATCTCATTTGTAGAGATGTGGCCTCCACAGTTTGGTCAACAGCATCAATGTTCTCAGTGGGGTAGGGGGATTCATGGGCATCGTGAGTTTTAGCCTCATAGATGTTTTCTCGCCTCTTTTTTTTCTTCCTCGATTCTTTTTAGTGGATACTTCATTGATTTTTCTTCAATGAAGTTCAACGGTTTTTATCTGTGATGGTGATGACTAGGAATTTGTGTGTTGTGCCTTTCTTCTTCAGCTTCTTTGTATATGCAGCGTGATGGACTAGTATTCATGGTCATTGGTGATGTGATATTCCCATCCTCTTACAGAGATGAGCTAGGGAGGATTACGGTGGCTTCTCTAGCGATGCAATGATTTTTTGATGATGTGGAAGGAATGGCACCGGTTTGATGGTGATGTGCTTGATCCAGTTTTGTGGGTTGTAAGATCTGCTTGTTATCGGTCTGCGCACGAAGCTAAAAGTTTGTTCCTTGGCCCAGTCTTTGATTGATACTACTATTCTAGGTCTATTTGTGTTTTGCTGTGATCTGGTCTTGGTCTACACTTTCATGTGGTGCCAAAGCAATCTTCCTGGTCCCACGTATCTTGCAGAAGGTTTTGGTTGGATCTTTATTTTATGGATATATTGTGGAGGGGGATATTTTGCCTGTAAGTCGATGCTGGTGCTGTTTTCTAGCATTGATATGATGTGATACATGCTTGGTATGCGTTGCGGTTTATGGGTTGCTGGAGGGGCTGTTTGGGCTATAATCAGGTTCTTCTCTTGGATGATGGTGCTACAATGCCCCTGGTTGTGCTGCATGGAATGATATGCTGCAAGGTTTATTGTTACTTGGTTGGGATATGATGAGGATGATGTTTTTGCTTCTGGTGCGGGTGGTTCTGTGCTGCTGGTGATGGACCTGCCTGGCATGGTGGTGTTGGATGACATGGAAGTTCGTGATTTTGGTGCCAGAAGATCGATGTTGCTGGTGGTGAGTCTTTTTGGTGAGAAGCCGATGGCTGCTGGAAGGTGTGTTGCTGGTCTTTGGTTACTTCTTAGCTGGGAGGTGTGAAAGCGATGTTGTGGCTTCGATGACAGGGTCTGATGCTGCTAGATGTTGGTGTCAATTGGACGGGTTCTATGCTATTGTTGTGTCTTGTTTTTTTAGTCTTATTTGTTCCTTTATTTCCTTGTTTTCTTTAATGAGGCTCTTTTTGGGTTTTTTGGGTTTGGGGGTGTTAAGGGTTTTTGGGTGTGTGTCGTTAGACCCCTCCCCTCCCTTCTTTGCTACGTCTTTTTTCTAATAAATTTATGTGGTGTCGCGAATAGCCTGACCTTGTACTTTCCTTCCCAAAAAAACCCCTAAAAAATCCAAAAAATCATAAATTATCCTAAATCTTCTAAAATCTTATTGTACCCCTATAACCTGAAAAACACCTAAAAACATTAAAAACCCTGTAACCACCTAAAAAACCATGAAATATGCTAATCAAACCCCATACCCCGTAAAAATACTACAAATTCCATAAAATCATTAAAAATCACTAAAAATCCATAAAATACCAAAACCCCTAAAATCCATAAAAACTCTAATAAAACTAAAACCCCTAAAACCCCTAAAAATACTAAAAACCACTAAAACCCTAAAAAACTGAAAAACCCCTCTAAAAATCATAAAAACGAAAAAACCCCATAAATATCTTAAAAATGCTAAAACCCCTTAAAATCCACCAAGATCCTAAATACCCCACAAAACCCCAAATAATAATTAAAACCCAAAACTCCTTAAAATGACTAAAAATGCCTTTAAGACCTTAAAACATAAAATCAACTAAAAACAAAAAAAAACATTTAAAACCCTAAAAGCACTAAAAACCCTAAAAATCCGTAAATACCATTACTTTTTATAAAAACTAAAAGAAGTATAAAAAACCTAAAAATCCTAAAAATCCGTAACAAATACTAAAAATCCTAAAAATCGTTCCATCCCTAAAAAATCTCTAAAAACAAAATAACCCTAAAACCCATAAAACCATAAAACCATAAAACCCCTAATATCGTTAAAACCCCCTAAAACATTCCTAAACCCCCATAAAACCTACAACCCTGGAATCCCAAAAACTGCTAAAAATGAAAAGTCCCCCAAAAAACATAAAAATCAAAATACCAGAAACCACAAAAAAATCCATGAAAAAACCCTAAAGGCTTTAACACCCCTAAAAAATAAAACCCTCAAAAAACCCTAAAAATAATAAAAACCCCGAAATCATTAAAAATGTCAAAATATTAAAAAAAACCCTTAAACCCCATAAAGAACTATAAAACCAAAAAACTCCAATACAAAAATAATGACCAAAAAATATTAAAACCCCTTAAAACCCAAAGTCCACTGAAACCCTAAAAACATTAAAAACCATAAAAACCATAAAAACAAAAAAATACCTTTTAAACACCTAAAAACTGAACAAAAAATAACACTAAAAGAAACTAAATATCTTTTATGCCCTAAAACTCCTATAAATTCTAAACACCCATAAAAACCCTATAATCCCCTAAAATCATAAAATAATTAGAAACCATAAAAACCCCTAAAACCACCAAAAACACCATATACCTTAAAACACCAAAAAACAATGAAAACCCCCTAAAGTGTACTAAATGTCTAAAACCCAGTAAAGGACCCCAAGACGACCCAAAACCCCTAAAAGACACTAAATACCATAAAACCAATAAAATACCATAAAATACCCAGAAAACCCATAAAAGACTAAAAATCCTAAAAACCATACTACACTATAAAAAACCTAAAAACCCAAAAAAATTACTAAAATTCCCTAATCCTAAATCAAAAATTAATGCAACGTAAAACTCTAAAGGGAAATAAAAAAACATAGAACACCCAAGAAACCCAAAAACCCATAAAGGACTCCAACACCCATAAATGACCTTAAACCCATTAAATTCCAGAAAACCCCTAAAACACTAAACAAACAGGAAAACCCAAACCCCCCCCCCCAAAACAAAAAAGACCCTAGAAACTATAAAAACCCTAAACCATAGAAAACCCCCTAAAATGCACTGACAAACCCAAAGAAAAATAAAAAATCCCTTAAATACCCTAAAAACATAAAATATATAAATGGCCCCATGAAACCGTAAAATCGAAAATGACGAGAAAATAACCTAAAAATACTAAAACCCACAAATATATTACATATTCTAAAACCCTGAAAACTCTAAAAAAACCCAAAAACAAAAACCACTAATAGACAAGAAAAACCATAAAAACCCTTAAAATCCTTAAAAGCACGAAAACACCTAAAACACAAAAAATATTTAAAATGACTAAAAATAGTAAAATCACAAAAAACATGCAACATCAAACAAAAAACCCAGAAAACCCCCTTAAGAACCCTAATATCCTAAAACCCCTAAATGATTGTGAAAACCCTAAAACCCTAAAACCCTAAAACATCATAAAATCCATGAAAGACCCTAAAACACTAAAAACACAAAAACGCTTCAAAGACCCAGAAAACCATAAATACCATAAAATACCCAAAACCCCTAAAAAACTAAAAACCTACAAATCCATAAAATCCCAGAAAGACCATAAACTCCCACAAATCATAAAAAACCATTAAATACCAAAAAATCCTAAAAATTTGAAAGGCATAAAACAAAAAAATCTCCAAAAACAATAAAAAACATTAAAACCATCGATAAAAAGTAAAAACACTAAAATCCCATGAAACTTAAAAAACACTAAAAATCCTAAGAACCATAAAAACCCCATAATCCCAAAAGAAACTAAAAACCATAAAAAACCTAAAACCCTAGAAACATAAAAAAACCAAAACCCCTAAAGGTACATAACATATTATAATCCCTAAAATCCCTAAGAAAACCCTAAAACCACTAAAAACCCATAAAAACTTGAAAGCCCCTAAAAACAAACAAAACAAAAATCCATTAAACCCTTAAAAACCGCAACATACCTGAAAACCCTAAAACCTCTAAATATGCTAATAACCCTAAAGGGCCCTAAAACACCCTAAAGAACTATAAAATCCCAAAAATATCTAAAGGACACCAAAATTTTCATTAAATTTCTAAAGGACCATAAAAAGAATAGAAAACCCAAAATGTCCTAAAACCCCTAAACCCCTCAAAATCTAAAACACTATCACCCTAAAAACCAAAAAAACCCTTAAAACACTAAATCCATATAACCGCTGAAAACCCAAAATACCCCAAAAAACCTGTTAAACTCAAAAAATCATTATAAGATCATAATAACCATAAAAACAATGAATACCCCTAACAACCCTTAAAAGAAGCTAACCCTTACAACATTTAAAGTCCAAAAACACCGTAAAAACCCTGAAAACCCAATAAAACCCTAAAAAAATAAAAAATTAAAACCCAAAATACCATAAAACACCACAAAAATATAGAAAATTTTTAAATATCAAAAAAACAAAAACAACATTTAAAAATCTTAAAAACCCATAAAACAGTAAAACACTAAAAATCCAAATATGTGCTAAAAACTAAAAACCCCCTAAAATCCTCAAAAACACTAAACCACCCTAAAACCCATAAAACCCCCAAAACCATAAAAACCATTAAAAACCAAAAATACCCTAAACCCCTAAAATACTAAAACCCCATTAAAACTGAAAACCACATAATACTCGAAAAAACCCCAAAACCATTGAAAGCCTAAAGCCTCCAAAAACCATAAAAACCCGTAAAAACCTAAATCACTAAAAAACACTAAAATTAAAAAAAAAACAATAAAATAACCAAATACATAATAAACTAAAAACCCTAAAATCACTATGAAATAATAAGACCCAAAAACCCAAAAAAAGACTATAGATACTAAATAATCCATAAAACTCCAAGAAACACTAAAAATCATAAAACCCTAAGAATTCCTTAATCCCCAAAAAACAATAAATTACATAATGTACCTAAAAACCCTTAAAATACTAAATATCCTAAATATGCTAAAAATCCTAAAACCCCTAATATCCCTTAAAAATTGAAGAGAACCCTAAATACCCTTAAAACCTTTAAACCCCTTAAAACTTATACAAACCCAAAAATACTAGAACCCATAAGAAAAACCTAGGAAGCCATAATAAACCCTAACCTCCTCCCCCAAAATATAAAAACATTAGAAACCCATAAAAAACTAAAACCCCAAAAAATTCCTAAATGACCTAAAAATCCAAAAAAAAGAAAAATCCCTAAAAAACCAAAAAACCCTAAAATACAAAAAATCCCTTTAAACCCTACAACAGTCATAAAAACCTAGAAACCATAGAAACATCTAAAAATCCCTAAAATCAAAAATATACAAAAAACCTAAAAAACTAACATCCCATAAAAAACAAAAGATCCCTAATAACCTAAAATAATACTAAAAACCGTAAAACAATAAAAAATTCTAAAAACCCAAAAACTCCTTAAAACCCATAAAACCCTAAAATACAAAAAATACCATAAAAAACCTAAAACCCCTAAAAACGTATAATAGATCCTAAAACCAAAAAAACGTCAAATACCATAAATCCGCCTAAAATCTATTGAAGACTCTAAAACCCTAAAAAACTAAAGACCCTAAAAACACCTAAAACACCATAAAACCCTTAAAAGGGAAAAAATAAATACCATAAAACTATTAAACACCCTGAAAATGTAAAAACTCTTAACAAACTCTAAAATCTCTTACTAATCCCTAACCGCCCAGAAAAACATTAAGAACCCCTAAATAAACCCTCTAGACCCCGAAAACCCCCTAAAATCCTTAAAATATCTAAAAACAATGAAAACCCATAAAAACTAAAAAACCTTAAAATCCCATAAAACCTCAAAAACACTAAAAATCCTAAAAGATGTTCAAATCCCAAAAGAATCCACGTAAAGACCTCAAATAACCATAAAACGAAAAGACCATAAAATCCCAATAAAACCCTAAACCCCTTAAAACCCTAAAAACCTAAAAACCCTAAAAACCCAAATAAACACTTAAAACCCAAAAAACACTTAAAACACAAAAAAATCCCTAAAATACAGTAACACCCTAAAAATAATCTAAATCCCTAAAAATCCTAAAAATTATAAAAACACCTTTTAAAACCCAAAAAAAAACCAATTAAAACATTAAAACCCCTATAAGATCTTAAAAATTTAAACACCCCCAATTTTTTTAAAAAAACCCCTAAAAAACCCTAAAAACAATTAATATCAAACAATCACCTTCAAACACTAAAAAACCTATAAAACCCAAAAAAAACAGAAAAACCATAATAATATATAGAAACCCTAAAACCCCTAAATTCCCTAACACCCCTAAAAGAACATAGAAGATCCTAAACCGCTTAATAACTGTAAAACCTACTAAAAACCTTAGAACGGTCTTAAAAACCCTAAAACCGCTAAAACCATATAAAACCTCGGAAAACCATAAAAATATAATTTCTATAAAACCCCCAATTACCCTAAAAGGACTAAAAATCCTTTAAAAAATATAAAAAAACCCTAAAAACATATGAAACTCTTGAAAACCTAAAAACCCGTCAAAACTCCTTAATAACCCTAAAAATTCATAAAAACTGTAAAAATAAGAAATACAAATATTTTCATAAAAACCCTAAAAGATCATAAAAAACCTAAAAAACCTTATTCCCCTAAAAAACTAATAATAACAAAAAAGACCCAGAAAACATAAAACCATTAATGGAATGAAAAAATACCTAAAATACCATTAAATACCCTAATACTATAAAATCCCCAAAATACCATAAACCTCATTAAGGTCCCTAAAAACAGCAAAACCCTAAAAGACCCTAAAAACCTAAATGACACTAAAAACCATAAAATACATTCAACCCATAAAAAAGAGAAATCCTAAAAACCAAAAACCATTTAAAACCCATAAAAAGAATAACCCTACCCTAAAACCCCAAACCCCCTAAAACTCCTAAAGCCCCTATAAATCCATTCAAACCCTCAAATATCTTAATAACCCTAAAATATCTTAATAACCCTAAAACACTGAAAAATACCGTAAAATTCATAATAATCCCTAAAAACTCTAAAAACCATATCAAATCATACAAAACCCAAAAAAACCCCCAAAAATATAAATAACATAAAACCCCTACAGAACCATAAAAACCAAAAAAACCATGGAAAGAACCATAAAAACCCTAAAATCCCAAAAAAACCTAAATACCCCCAATATAATTGTAAAACCCTTTAAAACCCTAAAAATAGAAAATAATAATACAAAGATTATAAATCCCAAAAATCACTCAAACCATCATATTTCCCCTAAAAAATCATTAAAACCAAAAAATCTTTAAAAACCTAGACCCCTTAAAATTATAAAACTAGAAATCCCACTAAAAAAAATAAAACCCTAACAACTCTAAAAATACATAGAAAATCCTAAAAACCCCAAAATACATTAAAAGGCCCTGAAACCTACTAAAACCCTAAAAGACCCTAAAAACCATAAAGTACTGTAAAACCCTAAAAATACTTATAAAACCATAAAAACCATTAAACTCCAAAAACACAAAAAAATATAAAATCTGTAAAAACCAAAATATCCAAAAAACAATAAAAAAACTAATACCTTAAAGAACCCTAACAAAGTGCCCCCCAAAACTAATAAAACATTAAAAACCCGCAAACCCTAAGAACAATCTAAAACATGAAATAAAAACCTAAAACAATTCCATCAAAACTTGAACACATAAAACCTAGAAAAATCCTAAGAACACTATAAAACATTGAAAAACCCATTTAAACCATAAACCCCTAAATACACTAAAACCACTAAAAATACCAAAGATCCGAAAAACACTAAAAACCATTAAATTCCTAAAAACCCTAAAGCCCATAAAACCCCTAAAACCCCAAACCCCCCCCCCCACTAGTACAAAACCTAAACCACTAAAACCCCTAAAACCACTAAAACCCCCTAAAAACCATAAATGCTATAGTGTACTAAAAACACTTAAAAACCAAACCCCCCCAAACATAAAACCCAACTAAAAACCTTAAAACCCCAAAACAACTCTAAAAACATTAAATACCATCAAACCCTATGAAATATGAAAATCCCTTAAACCTTTAAAATAACAAAATAACCTTAAAAACTATAAAAATGCTAAAAACCATAGAACCCCCAAAAACTATAAATAAAAATAAAACACTAAAAACTCTAAAAAATAATTAATATAGTCATATAAAACCTTTAAAATCTTGTAAAACTGTTAATATCCCTAAAACCCATAATATCCATATAACCACAGAAAATTGGTAAAACCCCTAAAGAGACCATGAAATCCCTAAACACCCTTAAACACGAAAAATCCAAAGAACCGTAAAAATCATAAAATATAATAAAATCTATAAAAACTATAAAACCAGAAATCCCCATAATGATTCTAAAACACCTTAAAACCATTTAAACCACTAAAAATCAAAAAAACCATGAAAATTCCCTAAAACCATAAAAACCCCTAAAAGCCCCATAAAACACTAAAAACTATTAGAAAACTTCAAAAGTACCCAAAACCAATAAAGAACCTAATACCCCAAAAAACTGCAAAAACCCTAAAAACCATAAAACAATTGTCAGAACCACACCAGAATACCATAAAAATTAGAAAATACACTAAACCCCTCAAAAAAACCTAAAAACACTTTAAATACCCTAAAATACTATAAAACACTCTAAAGCCCTAAAAACAATAGGACCCCATAAAAAAGTAAAAAAACCCCCAAATAGACCCAAAAGATCTTGAAAATCTCTAAAAGATACTAAAAACCCTAAAACAACCTAAAAGTCCTGAACAAATCCTATAAAACCCTAAAAACTATAAAACCATTAAACACCCTAAAACCCAAAAACCAACATTAAAGAACCCAAAAATCTCTTAAATCCCTAAAGATCCTAAATACACATAAAAATCATTAATGAATCTTAAAACCCAATAAAACCTAAATACACTAAAATAACCCAAAAAAATACCTAAAACTATAAAAATCGCTAAAAGACTAAAGGTCTTTGAAAACCCAAAAAACATTAAAAGAACCCAAAAACCATAAAAACCATAAAACTCAAAAAACCTAAAAACACTAAGAATACAAAAGAAAGAAAACCCCCTAAAAACTGTAAAAACAAAAAAAATAATTCTGTCAAAAATCTCCCAAAAACAATAAAACCCACTAAAAAAATTAAAACCCAAAAACCCTAAAATATAATAAAACCCTAACAATCCTAAAAACCCTAAAATAACCTATACTGGATAAAATACCTTAAAAACATAAAAACTCCTTGAAACCCTAAAAAATATAAACACTCTTAAACAACCCTAAAAATCTAATATCATTAAAAGACCATTAAAAACCGTCAAAAATCCTAAATACCTGAAAAAACTAAAACCCCCCAAAAACATATAAACAAAATAACAATAAAACCCAAAAATTCCCTAAAACCCATAAAACCCTAAAAACATTAAAACCCCTAAACCTTTAAAAATACATACACACCCATGAAAATCGATAAACCCATCAAAACCATAAAAGTCTTTAAATTTATAAAACCCTAAAAACCCATAAAAACCATATAAAACACTAAAAATGACCTAAAACCCCCCATAACCATAAATAAACCATAAAAATATTAAAAAACCCCAAAAACCATAAACATCCCCAATAACCCTAAAACCCACCTAAGAGTACCAAAAAATATAAAAAGTCCTAAGAGAACCTATAAACATTAGAAAACCTTAACAGGAGAAATAACCCTAAAACCATAATTGACACTGAAACTATTATAAAATCCATAAAAGATACTAATAAGCCATAATTATCCTAAAAACTATGAGAACCCCTTAAACCCCTGCAAAACCCGTATAAAGACTTAAAATCCTACCAATACTAAAAACCCTAAAACATAGTTAAAACCCCTTAAACACCCTAAAAAGATTCAATCACATTAAATACCTTCCAAAACCAATAAATCCCAATAAATTATCTTATAAAACCTAAAAACCTTTAAAACCCATAAAAATCATAAAAATATAAAACCCCCCTAAAAACCCTATAGACCACTAATAAACCTAATCACCCAAAAATACAAAAAAAACCAAGAAATAAAAATCCAAAGTCGAACCTATAAAACCCTAAAACCCCATAAAACCCCTAAGGAAACCCAAAATTCCCTATAAATACCAAAAATTTATAAAAACTCAAAACCCCTAAAATCCCAAAAACCCCTAAATATCCCTAATACCCCTAACAATATCTTAAAACCGCTCAAAAATCCGGAAAACACTATAGGAACCTAAAACCCTAAAATCCCTTTAAACCAAAAAACCCTAAATGAATTATATAAACCGTAAAATAAACCTAAAAACAATAAAATAACTCAAAACCCTTAAAACCCTAAAAACCGTAAAACACTAAAAATTAAAATAAAACCCTAAAAACACTAAAAATCTTAAAATATAAATATAACTCTAAGAATTTATAAAAATTAATAACCCTAAATAAAACCCAAAAAATCATTAGAAACCAAAAAAAATCTAAAAACCATAAAACCCCTAAAAATAATAAATACATAGAAATCCCTAAAAACCTTGAAAAATACAAATAACTTAGTAAAACAACCAAAAAAACTATAAAACACTTAAAACACCCCAAAACCCTATCCCCCCAGACCATAACACATAATAAAATAAACCCCTAAAAAACGTCAAACCCCCTTAAAATCCAAAAAATATCAGTTTAAACGCCTCAAAATCGAAAAATCCATAAACCCCAAAAAACACAAAACACCCAAAAATCATGAAAAAAACAGAAAATCCAAATTAAATCATTAAAACCCAGAAAAACCCTAAAAAACATAAAAACAAAAAAAACCATAAAACCTCAAGAATTCCATCAAAACCTATAATCCATAAAAACCATTACAACCCTTACCACCATAAGAACCATAAAACACCATTGAAACACTCAATATCCTATAAAAGAATAAAAACTCTACAACACTGTAAACACTAAAAATAACACTAGAAGACCATAAAATTCCAAAAAAACATAAAAGATATTATATAATCCCAATAACATGAAAAAATCTAAAATCCCTAAGAATAATAAAAACCTAAAACCACAAAATAAACTAAACACCCTAAGAAATCATAAAAAGTACTAAACCCAAAAATCCTTAAAATGCTAAAAACCACTAAAACCCCTTGAAACCCTTGAAACACCTAAACCCTATAAAATTCAAGAAAATAATAAAATCCCAAAACCCCCAGAAAACCTAAAATCACCAACACCCCCCACCTTAAAACACCCTAAAAACACTAAACCCCCCCCCTAAATATCCCTAATGCCCACTAAAAATGCCTAAAAATATACAAAAAACCTAAAAAAACTAAAAATACAAAAAACTATAAGAAACCACAAATATCTAAAAACACAAAAATCGTAAAACCACTAAATACCCTAAATACCATAAAAATCACAAAACCCTAAAATAAATCTATTATCCTTAAAACCCAATAAAATCATAAAAAACCATAAAACTCTAAAAACCCATTAAAACCGTAAAAACCTTAAATACACCTAAGACCCCTAAAACTCACGAAAACTATAAAACCATAAAACCCCTCAAGAAAATATAATATTTAAAACCCATAATATCCATTTCAAACCCCTAAAACCCCCTAAATATATGAGAACCCCTTAAATCCCAAAAAACCCTAAATCCCCCTAAAATTCCTAAAAACCTAAAAAAATCATAAAACTCTTATAAACCGTAAAACCCGTGAAAACCCTAAAACACCATAAAATCCCAGAAAAACACGAAAATCCAAAAAAATACTAAAACCCCAAAAACATAAAAACCACTAAAATTCCATGAAAACCAAAAAAACCCCTTAAACATATAAAAACCTAAAAACCCACTAAATCCCAAAAATTCATTGAAATCTATTAAACCCCAAATGATCTTAAAAAACCTAAAAATCCCAAAACCCAAAGAACTCAAAAAATCCCATAAACCCCTCATGAACTATAAAAAAAATTTAAATCCCCTAAAACCTTTAAAAATTATGGAACCCCAAAAACATAAAATATTAAAAACCTTAAATTCACTACAATAATTCTTAAACCCCTAAAAATGCTAAAACCCTAAAAACATTAAAATCCTCTATAAAACCATAGAAACCCAACTAACAATAAAGTACCCTAAAAAACCCTAAAACCCCTAAATCCCCTAAAACCCCTAAAACCCCCTTAAAAATCATAAAAACAATTAAAACCCCAAAAAACCCAAAAACACTAAATATTCTAAAAACCCTAAAACCCCGAAAACCCTAAAACCCCATGAAGCTCTAAAACCCCGAAACAACCCTAAAATACACAAAAAAATAAAAACCCCTAAAACCTATAAAAACATAAAATCCCTAAAAACCCTAAAAGACTCTAATATTTTTAAAACACCCAAAAAAACGAACACCCTTAAGCCCCAAGAAAACATGGATACACATTAAGAATCCCAAAAGTCCCACAAACCCTAAAGGATCTTAAAAACCCTAAATACCATAAGTGACCTTAAAACATTTAAAATACCAAAAAGAACCTAAATCACCCTAAAAATCCATTAGACCATAAAAAATATTGATAATCACCAAAACACCAAAAACATGTAAAATACCTAAAAAACTATAAACCATAAAGGACCCTTAATCCTCTAAAACCCTAAACATAGTAAAAAAGCTAAAACTACTAAAAATCACAAAAAGACCTAAAATGCCATATAAATACTTAAAAAATTAATTGATCCTAAAACCTATAAATCCCCTAAGTGACTTTAATAACCCTTAAACCAGAAAAAACCATAAAAACATTAAGAAAACTAAATACCCAAAAAACAAAAAAAACTCCTAAAATCCCTAACCCCCCTACCCCTAAAAAAATTAAAAACCAAGGTAAAAAATAAAAGAATTTAAAACATTAAAAGCACAAATAAACCTAAAAATCACAAATACCCATAAAAACCCAAAATCCCTAAAATCCTTAAAAACATTTGAACCCCGCAAAAATTAATCATATACGTAAAATATCTAAAAATACCTAAAACACCTAAAAACCCAAAAAAATATGTGATATATATAAAAACGCATAAACCCCCTAGAAAACTAGAAAACAATCTCTTGAAACACTAAAACCCACTATATAACCTAACCCCACAAAAAACACTAACCCTAAAAATACCTTTAAACCCCCAAAAACCGTCAAAACCCTAAAAAACCTAAAACCTGTAAAAAATGATAAAACCTAAAAATCTGTAAAAACTCTATAATGAATAAAAAAACTAATATCCTTAAAAAACCCTAGAACAATTAAATACCTAAACCAATATAAAACCACAAAAACATTAAATGACCCTACACTATGCTAAAAAGTCAAGCAGACCCTAAAAAACCCAAATCCCAAAAGGCCCTAAAAATCTGTAAAAAAACTCTAAGGGAGCCTATAAAATTGTAAAACCACTAAAATAACCTAAAACCACTAAAACAATATAAAACCCAGACCCCTAAAACCATAAAAGACACTAAAAACCTTATAAACCCTGAATTACCCTAAAAACATTAAAAAGAATAGAAATCCTAAAAACCCAAAACCCCTCCAAAAATCTAAGAGTCACTAAAATCATGAAAAGTCACTAAAACCCCTAAAATTCATAAAACACTCTAAAAATCCCTATAAAACCATAATCCTTAAAAAACCAAAAAATCTCTTATGAAATCCTAAATCCCTAAAAATCTCTTAAAACATTTAAAAAACCACCAGAACCCAAAAACCTATAAAACCGCTAAAACACCTGAAAAATCCAAAAATCTAAAAAACACTAAATAGATAAAAAACATAAATCCATAAAACTCTTAAAAAATTTAGAACACCAATAGTTATTGAAAAATCCAGAGGAATACAAAAAACCCCTAAAACCCAAAAACCCCCAAAATCACAAAAATTCCAAACAATCCTAGAAAACACTAAAATCCGAAGAACACTAAAAACCTCAAAACATATAAAATACTGAAAATGATAAAACACTAACAGTCGAAAAAACACGTAAACACTAGAAAAAACATGATATACAATAAAACCTTTAAAAACCCAAAAAATCCAGAAAAATCCTTAAACCCCTAAAAGATCTAAAAGTACATAAACCCTAGAAATTCCCTAAAAACCCTAAGAAACCATAAAAACAAAAAACCTTAAAAACCCTAAATTCCAGTAAACAATCATAAAACCCTAAAACCATAAAAACCCATGAACACTAAAACCCCTAAAATACCTAAAAACACTAAAACCCCTAAAACCACCAAAAGACTATAAGACTCCTAAAAACCCATAAAAAAACCCTTAATCCCTATGAAACCCCCTATAAACCCAAAAAAACATAAAAAACCTAGAAAGGTAAAATTATCAAGAACCATAAAAAACAAAATAAATCCCAGAATAACCAAAACAAGGGACCACTAAAAACAAGTAAAACAGCTATAAACCCTAAAATTATGAAAAAACCCGAAAACCCTTAAGAACTATAAAACCTCTAAAAATTTAAAAAACAAATAAAACACTAAAACCCTGAA
This sequence comes from Viscum album, assembly GCA_963277665.1. Lineage (NCBI taxonomy): Eukaryota > Viridiplantae > Streptophyta > Magnoliopsida > Santalales > Viscaceae > Viscum > Viscum album. Next base: position 871,145,018 of record OY728152.1, on the reverse strand, counting down.
AACCCAAAACCCCCTAAAACTCTTAAAACCTTAACGGACCATTAAAAACCTTAAAACCCTAAATGAACCTAAATTCCCTAAAAATATTAAAGAAACCTAAAACGAACATAAAACCCCTTAAGGACCCTAAACACACTAACAATCCAAATGACCGTGAAACCATAAAACTCTTACCTACACTAAAATCCAAAAAAAAAAACAATCAAAGATGCTACAAACCCCAAAAAATACCCTAAAAACCTAAAACACATAAAATCTTTAAAAGCCCTAAAATCCCTAAAATACCCCAAAAAAAACTACAGACCTATAAAATCCAAAATACTTAAAATTACCATAAAAATAGAAATAACAAAAAACACATCAAAAAATAAAAACCATTAAACCCATTAAAATCTCTGAAAACCCCTAAAACCAAAAAAACCCTAAAAATGATAAAAACCATGAAAACCCCCACATACCAAAAAAACTCTAATAACTCTAAATAAACTTAAATTATAAAAAACATTGAAAATATTAAAAACCCAAAACCCACCAAAACCCCAAAACCCCAAAACCCCTCAAAACACTAAAAACCCTAAAAATCAAAAAGAACTCTAAATCGATCTATTACCCTAAAACCATCAAAACCATAAAATCCCCAAAAATCCCCTTAAACCCCCACAACCCTAAAATTCCAAAAAAATCATATAGACACCAAACCCCATAAAAACATAAAAAATCCCAAAAATAATTAAAACCCTAAAAATAACAAAAAACACCTAAAACCCCCAAAAACCTAAAATCCCTTATGAAAACCAAAAAACTCTAAAAACCTTAAAAACTCTAAAAACATAAAATCCCTAAAAAATCTAAAATGTCCAAAAATAACTATAAATCCCCTTAACAAACATTGAGGCCCATAAAATCCCATAAAATACATAAAAATCATAAAACCCCTATAAACATAAAAACCCTAAAAACAAAAAAAAAAAACATAAAATCCATAAAACCGTAATAACTGTAAAAAAATCTTAAATCCATAAAAACCTAACATACCCTAAAAACACATAAAATCTAAAAAACCCTAAAACCCTAAAATCCCTGAAAACCCTAAAAACCCTTAATACCATAAATCACCCTAAAATCCTTAAACATCATAAGAAACCTAAAACTCCAAAAAACCCCTAAAACACTAAAAACACTAAAAACCCTAAAAAATATACAAACCCTTAAAAACCAAAAAAAATTAAAAACACTGAAAATACATAAAATAACAATGAAACCAAAACACCCCGAAATACAGTAAAAATCCAAAAAACTCTACATGAATCTAAACACCTATAAAAATCCAAAAAGACCCATAAAACCATTAAACACACTAAAATTACTAAAGAAACCCTAAAAATAATAAGACCATGAAATCTCTAAAAACCCTAAACCCCATAAAAAAATTATAATTCCCTAAAATCCTAAAAACCATATAAAAACCATTAAAATGATAAAAATCCAAAAAAACCAAAAAAACCCCAAAAAAATAAAAATATGAAAAACACCAAAAACTGCTAAAACCTCTAAAATCCCTAAAAAACCTAAAAACCAATAAAATTAAAAAAAAAATCCATGGAACAATATAAAATTATTAAAAAACCAAATGCGCATGAAACCCCATAAAACCCTAGAAGAACCTGAAATCCATAAAAACCCAAAAAACCCAAAAAATACCCAAAAATCCCAAATAACCCTTAGAAAGTATAAACCCCAAAAAAACCATAAATAATTAAAATATTATAAAAACAAATTAGAACCCTAAGAAATCCAAAATAATCCAAAAATCGTAAAATCCCTTAAAACCATTAAACCACTTAACCCCCCCCCCCCCCAAATCAAAAGATCCCTAAAAATCCATAAGAACCCCTAGAAACACTAAAAAACCCAAACAAATCCCCAAAAAACATAAAGACCATAAAAACAATAAAACCTTAAAATCCATAATAACACTAAAACCCTCAAAATCCATTAAAACCATTAAAATACAAAAAACCTAAAAAAACCTTAAAACCATAAAAAACCTAATAACCAAAATAACATAAAAAATCAAATAAAATAAATATAAACATTAAAATCCATGAATTTCTAAACCATAAATACCATTAAAACACTAAATCCCCTTAAAAACACTAAAACCTAAAAACCCTAAAAGACCCTAAAACCCTAAATACCACCAAACCGCTGAAACCCTAAAAACGCTAAAACCATAAAAATCCTAAAACCCTCTAAAAACCAAAAAAAAACCTAAAAACCCTAAACCCCCTAAAAACCCTAAAATATCGAAAAACCCTATAACCCCTTCAAATACCCTAAAATCACTTAAAACCATAAAACATAACAAAAAAAATAAAAACCCTCAATGTTCCAAAAAAACAAAAAAAGAATATAAAACCCTTAAAAACACTGAATGATATTATAAACCATAAAATACCAAAAGCCCATAAAATCCATAAAATATTTCAATGGTTCTAAAAACCACTAAATCCCATAAGGGACACTAAAAATACCAAAAACCACTAAGAACCTTAAAGCCCCTAACCAAACCTGAAGGAACCTAATAGCCTTAAAAAATCCAATGGAAAATAAAAACCCTTAAACTAAAATAAAAAAGTATAAAATCCAAAAACAATCCTAAACCCATAAAAATACCCTAAAATAAATAAAAACCACTAAAATTACTAAGAGGCCATAAAACACCCAAAAACAATAAATGACATAAAAAAATTAAGAAACCTAAAAACCCTTAAATACCATAAATTTTGACAAAAAATGCTAAATATATTGGACGACCCTAATAACCATAAAACCCCCCCTACCCCAAAAAACCAAGAAAAACACAAAAAATCACAAAAACCCTAAAAACCGAAACAACCCTAACAAACTAAAAACCTTTAAAAATCCTAAGACACCCACAAATCAAACACTCAACAACCAAAACCCTATAGCCAACACCCTAATCCCTAAACCCTAAAACCAACTCTATAAACCCTAAATCCCACAACCTAAACCCATAACACTAAACCCTATGACATAAACCCTAAACCCCAAACCCTAAACCCTAAACCCTAAACCCTAAACCCTTCACCCTAAACCCTACACCATAAACCCTAAACCTGATAACCTCCACCCTAATCCCAAAACCCTAAGCCCTCCACCTAAAATAATATACCCTCCACTCTAAACCCTAAAAATTACACCATAAACACTATACCGTACACCCTATAAAACCGTTAAATGATAAAAAACCTAAAAATCCCCCAAAAACCTAAAATCCCTAAAACCCCCTAAACCCACTAAAAATTTATAAAAAACTCTAAAACCCAAAAAAACATAGTGAAAAAATAAAAAACCTTAAAACAACTAAAATGTAGTTAAAAACCCAAAATCCCCCCAAAATCCTTAAAAATCCCTAAAACCCCTAAAACCTAAAAAACCATAATAACCCAAAAATCCCTGAGAACCCAAATTTATAAAACCATAAAACCCCATATAAATACCAAAAAAACCACAAAACCCAAAAAAACATAAATCCCTTAGAAACACTAAAATCCCAAAGACTTCCCAAAAAACAAAAAAAATACTACCCCCCCCCACATCTTAAAACACTAAAACCACAAAATTCTTTAAAAAGTTTAAAACCATAAAAAACCCTATAGAACCCTAAAAACCCTAAAACCCCAAAACCCCCCAAAACCCTTAAAATCCCCCAAATAACCATTAAAACCGAAAAACCCATAAAAATAGTTAATCCCCCCTAAAACACTGAAAATAATTAGAAACCCTTAACAATATCTAATAACTATAAAAATTCCTAAAACCCCAAGTAACCCTAAAAACAATTTAAAAACTCTAAGAACCCCCAAAAACCTAAAACACCCTAAAAAGGAAACAATAACTATTAAAACCCTAAAAACCTGAAACCCCATAGACTCCTAAATGACACCAAACTCTTTCAATGGCCATGAAAACACCAAAATCCATCAAACCACAAAAAAAACCATAAAACAACAGAAATCCCCTAAATTCACAAAAAACTAGAAAATACCATAAAACCCATAAAACCCAAAAATATTTTAAAACCCCTAAATGACCCAAAAAACCCCATAAAGACCCTAATTGGTTGTGATTAACTAAAAACACACAAAGAAAATAACAATCTTAAAAAACCAAAAATACCATAAAATGCCCTAAAACAATAAAATACACGAAAAACCCTAAAAATCATAAAGAACCATAAAAACCTAAAATCCCTAAAAGACACCAAACACCCCTAAAAGACCCTAAAAAACTTTGTGGTCCAAAACCCCCTAAAAACATAAAGGACATTAAAACCCCCTAAAAAACTAGAGGATCCTAAAACCCCTAAAACCCCTAGAGGGCCCTTAAATACATATATAACCCTAAAGGACCCTAAAAACCTTAAACAAACCTATAAATCCAAAAACCAATAAACAACCAAAAAAACCCTTAAAACCACTAAATGGATTTAAAAACAATATAAATACCACAAAAAACCATAAAACCAACAAAATAATAAACAAAATTACAAACCATAAGCAATATACCCTACAAATTAAACATTAAATCCTACACCATAAACCCTATACAATGCACCCTAAACCATAAACCACATAACATAAACCCAAAACAATAAAACATAATCTTTAAACACTACACCATGAAAACTAAAACTTAATCCATGAACCAAAAAAACCATAAAAACTATAAAAGAACCTAAAAACACTAAAAGACCCCAAAAAACATTTAAAACCACCTTGAAGCCTAAAATACCCAAAAAGACCCCTAAAACTGTAAGAATACGAAAAAAACAAAAAATCATTAAAACCATAAAGACACTAAAACACTATATACCCCAAAAAAGAACCTAAAACCCTTAAAAATACCCCAAATCCCTAAAAACCCAAAATATTCAAAAAATACAAAAATTGTGAATACCCTAAATGACCCAAAAAACTAAAAAACCCCAAAATACCATAAACCCCTAACACCCCCCCCCCAAATAAAACTACCAAGATCCCTAACCCCCCACCCCCCCAAACCCAAAACACACTAAACCACCCTAAAAACCCCAAAAAAATCTTTAATCCGCCAAAATCCCAAAAAACTATAAAAACAAAAAAACCTAAAAAACCTATAAACCAAAAAATACCTAAAATAATAAAAACTTCTAAAAATTATTAAAACCTGTAGGACCCCCAAAATTTATTTTAATCTCTATAACCTCTATATAACACTAAAACCCATAAAAACACTAAAAACCCATAAAAAACTAGAAAATACTAAACCTTAAAAATCCTAAAACCCTGAATACCACATAAAACCTAAAGAAAACCCTAAAAATCATAAAACTCATAAAAATAAAAATAAAATCTTATACTCCATAATAAACACTAAAAACCAATAAACTAAAACCCCCTAAAACACCCAAAACACCCAAAACCCTAAAAACATTAAAAAAACTAATAAAATACCCCAAATGATATAAATATATTAATGACTTGAGGAACCCCAAACACCACCAGAAGATACTAAAAACCCTATAAGATACTAAATTATCCTAAAAAAATAAACAATCTACGAACCCTAAAAACCAATAAACCAATAATCCATAAAAACCGAAAAAACCCTAAACCCCATAAAACACTAAAAATCCAAAAACCCTAAAAACACTAAATATGCTAAAAAAATAGAAAAACCCCCAAAACCCAAAAACAAAATACAGACAATATAAACCCCCAAAATACCCTACACCCCCTAAAACACTAAAAACCCTAAAAATAAGTAAACCCCCTAAAACTGATCAAAACCCAAACACCCCTTAAAATCACTAAAATTACCCAAAATTCCAAAAAATCCTAAAAATAACGACACACCAAAAAACTAAAAAATACTAAAAACCCTTAAAATATTAAAAGAACCTTGAAACATAAAAAACCTAACAACTCTAAATGACCAAAAAATTGCTATAAAACCACTAAAAGACTCTAACAACCCTTAAATATATTAATATAACTAAAACCCTAAAACCCTAAAAATATTAAAATTCCTAAAATCCCTAAAACCGTCTAAAACCACTTAAAACTCTCCAAAAACCCTAAAAACAATAAAATATATAAAACCATAAAAAACCCAAAAACAATCCCGAACACCCTAAAAACCATAAAAACCCAAAAAAAACAAAAAACGCTAAAACCCCTAGAAATCACTGACACATCTAAAATTCCTAAGAGTCCAAGAAAACCCTAATAAACACTAAAACCTCATAAAAACCCTAAAAACTATAAAAACCTTAAAATTCAAAAAATCCTCAAAAATAAAAATACCCCTTCAAACAAAAAAAAACTATAAACACTATAAAAATCCGAAAAAAATCCAAAAAATCCCATAAAAACTATTAATTTTCCACAAAACCATATTAATCATAAAAGAAACTGACCCCCTTAAAACCATAAAAAATTAAACCCCCCAAAACCCTTAAAATCCCTAAAACTCTAAATGCTACTAAAACCTATAAAACCCCACGAAACACTAAAAACCCCTTACAGCATAAAAACTCTAAAACCCAAAAAATATTTTAAAGGACATTAAACCATAAAATCCCTAAATTTCTTAAAAATTCATAAAACCATAAAAACAAAAAACCCTAAAATCCCCAAAAAAGACCATAAAAACAGAAAATACCCTAACACCCCAAATAAACAAAAAGCGCCTAGTGGCATCATGTTCTTCGGTAGTTTGGGTGTGGTCTCGGTAGATCATTTGGCTTGGTGTTAGATGTAGATGCTCTCATTGGTGAGATTGTGGGATGGTCCGGAGGGTTTGATCTGTCCCTTCTCTGTCAGTGGTGAAGTGACTCTCAATGTTGGCTCCATATCTGAGGGAGCCGTGGTCTCTCTGGTCTCACGATGGGGAAATAAGGGTTCGACGTGTATCTCGACATTTGGGAAGTGGCGTGCTTGTCCTAGAAATCAGATCTGTTTGTCAGATCAGGGTTTGGTCTTGGATGTTTGGCTCTCATGGAGTTTGGTGCTTTGGCTCACGTCGATGGTTTGGCGAGACAATCAGGCGGGTTCAGATGGGCCCATATCTGTCACCTACGGGGTGGCCTGTTCCATATTTGGTAGGGATCAGGTTTCGCATTGGTGATAGGTGGGTGTGATGGGCTATGCGACTTCTTGGCAGTGGTGTGTGCGGTGATGCACTCAGATCTGTGCTTCTTGATCCAAGTCGTGAAGGGGATTTGTGGTTCTTAGGGATTCACAACAGGTTATGGTGGTCCCTAAGGGTGAAGATGCAGAAGGCATCACAACTTCTTGGGTGGCTCAGATTCAGGTGGCTTGTGAGAAGTCAAGGAGAGGCTTTCAGATATAACCAGAGGCTACTGGAGGTGCGGATGAGATCGCCTTGGAATTGTTTTGTCCAGAAGATTCCAGTTCAAATTTCTAGATTCCCTCTTTTAGATCTGTTTCTTTAATTTTCTGAAGTGCTCATTACACTCTGTTTCATTATGGATTCTATTCTAGACAGTGGTCATTTTTTATGGCTTGGTTGGTTGTGAATCATTGTGGATGCTGGATTTTGGCTCTGTTGAGTGGTGCAGGATGCTGATTTGGGTGTTGCGGTTGGGTTCTGGGAATGGGTGATGGTTGCTTCTCATGTTTCCGATGAAGGTCATGTTATGTTGTGCTGCATTATGGATGCTACATTGTACTGTAGTATTCTATGTTTTAGCTAGTTTGGTTGTGAATCGATGAGGATAATGGACAATGGTTTTGTTGAGTGGTGTTGTATGTTGTACTACCTTTGGGTGAAATAGATGTGTTCCTAGGTGTGCGACTAGGTGTGAGTTATTGGAAGCTGATTGTATTGTAGGGGGTGGGGGGTGTTGGAATCTATGTTTCTAGTTTATGGATGATTCTTGGCTAGGATGTGATGATAGATGCTTGTGTTTGGTGATGGTTGTTACTTCACTCTGAGGTGGTAAATGTGAGACTTATAAGTTTGCTACTGGTGGATCAGTGATGCTGGTCGAGGATATGCTTGGAAAGGGCATGATGATTGATGAAAATAGTTATGTGGGATGCTTCTTGTAGTTTAGCTGGGAGATGTTGTTGGAAATGCTTCAGATATTCTGCATTTTTTGGTTTTTGTGTCTTTTGGGTTTTTTGGGGACTTTTGAGTTTTGTGGGGGTGTCCAGGGTTTTTGGGTGTGGTTTTATTGACCCCTCTCCTCCCTTGTCTAGAATTTATTTTTTCTAATAAATTTTTGGGGCTATGAATTTCCTGGACTCACATATTCCTTGCCCTAAATACCCATAAAACCCCCAAAACCCTAAAACAAAATAAAATTCCTAAAATTCCTTATAATACTAAAACAATCCATAAAGGAATCTACCCCCAACCTCTAAAGGACCATAAAACCCCTTAAATACCCTAAAAACCCAAAAAAACCATCTAAATGTTAAAAAAACCCTAAAACCCAAAAGGGCCTTAAAACCCTAAAAAATAATTGACTAACCTATAAACCCTAAATACCCTATTGGACCCAAAACCCCCAAAAATCCTCTAAAACCCTAAAACTTTTAAAAAACATAAAGCAACCATAAAACCCTTAAAAACACCAAAAAACCCAAAAAAAAACATAAAAACATAAAAACAATAAATCCCTAAACTCCACTAGAAACATAAAAACATAAAAACACACTAAAACCATTAAAACACCTTACACCCTTAAAAACATTAAAATACCTAAAACCCTAAAACCTATAAAAACTGATAATAAATGCTATAAACAAAAACAACCTAGAAAACCATAAAAACCCAAAAAACCATTAAAACCCCCTGAAACCCTAAAATCTGCCAAAAAACCTAAAATCCCTAAAAGCCTATAAAACCCCAAAAAACCCCCAAAACCCTGAAAATCCTTAAATAACAAAATAATACCCTAAACATCCTAAAAACCATGAAAACCCTAAAATCCCTAAATGAACCATAAAACTCCCAAAAACCATAAATGACCCTTAAAATCCTAAAAACTAATAAAACCCAAAAAACTATTAAAAACATAAAATACCTAAAGAATCATAAAAGCTATTAAAAAACCCTAAAACCCTAAAAATGCCTAAAACTCTAAAACTCCCTAAAAACACTTACAACCAATTAAAAAAATCATTGAAACCCTAAAAACCCAAAAAACCCAAAAAATACTAATACAAGAAAAACATAAAAAATACCTAAAATCGTAAAAACTCTATAATCCCTAAAAAACCAGATAACCCATAAAAACATAAATACCCTAAAATAATAGAAAATCAAAAAAAAAACCTTAAAACCCTAAAGAATAATAAAAACCCCCAAAACCCCCTATAACCCTAAAAAACCTAAATTATAAAATCCATTGAATCATCAAAACCCATAAAAACCCTAAAAGACCATAAAAGCATAAAAACCCGAAAAGACCCTAAAAACCATTAAACTCCAAAATACCATAAAAATCTTCAAACCCGTAAAAAATCCAAAAACACCCCAAATACCCTATAAAACCATAAATGACACATAAACCCCTTAAAATCCTAACGATCATAAAAATATCAAAAACCATAGAAAACCATAGAACCCTCAAAACCCCTAAGACACACTAAATTTCTTAGTCCCTAAAACCCTAAAAATGAAAAAACCCAAAAAACCCAATAAAACCATAAAAAACTCAACAACCCATTAAAAACCAAATAAAACCAACAAATTAAAAAACCCCCTCAAACCATAAAAACCCAAAAAACATTAAAATAATAAAAACCCCTATGAAAAACTGAAAACCCTAAAATCATAATAAAACACATAAAAACACTAAAATCCTAATATGCCTAAAAACCCCTAAAACCCAAAAGAACCCTAAAACCCCTAATAACCCTAAAAACCTTTAAAACCTTAAAAAACAGATAAAATCCATAAATAATCTAAAAACACATATCGGAACCTAAAATCCCAAAAATAGTACTTAAATCCTAGAAATGCAAAAAAAATCCATAGAACCCCAAAAAACTCCAAAAACCATAGACCCCTTAAAATATAAAAACACTAAAAAACAAAATAATCCAAAAACCTATACACAAAATCACACACCATAAATAATGCACCATAAACCCTATACCCTACACCCTAAACACTAAACACTACTCCTTAAACTTACACCATACACTCTAATCTTGAAACTCTATGCCCTAAACCTAAGACCCTACACCTTAAACAATAAGAACAACACCCTAAACCATCACCACACACTATAAACCCTTGACCATTTACCCTAAACCCCATAACCTACACCATAAATCCTAAACCCTACACCCTAAACACTAAAACATATATCCAAACCCCTATAACCTACCCCCTAAACCACAAACTCTATACCCTACACCCCAAACCCTTTAACCTACACCCTAAACCAAAAACCCTACACCCTAAACCATAATTCATATACCCCGAACTCGATACAGTAAACCCTAAGCCAAAAAAAGACACTACACCCTATACCCCACAACATAAACTCTCTAAATGTTTCCCAAAATCTTATGCACCACATCCTAAACCCTATACCCTACCTCACGAACCCTATACCTTAAATCCAAAAACTGAAACCCAACATCCTAAACCCTAAACCCTATACCGTAAACTGTATACTATAAAACCAAAACCATATACCCTATACATTATAACCTACACCATAAACAACAAACACAACACAATAAACCCTAAACCAAATACCCTGATCCCTAAACCCTACACCCCAAAACCTAAAATCTACACCATAAACCCTAAATCTTACACCCTAAACCATATTACCAACTCACTAAACCATAAACCCTACACCACAAACCCTATACCATATATCATAAAACCAAAAACATAAACTCCAAACCCAATACCATGCATCCTGAACCCCAAACCCAACACCCCAAAACCTAAATCCACTACCCTAGACCTAAAACCCTAATCACCCACTGTAAACCCTATACCCTACACCCTAAACCTAAATCCTATACCCTAAACATTATATCGTACACCCAAATCCAAAAACCCTAAATCATATACCTAACACCCTATAACCTAAACCCTAAAACCTACAGCCTAAACCCTGTACTCCACCATTGTCCCTAAAAATTATAGACTAAATCATACACCATACACCCTAAGCCATAATACCCGCACCCCACACCCTATACCCTACACCATGGAACCTAAATCCTAAATCCTACACCCTTAACCTAATACCCTACACTCTGAACCTTATACCCAAAACCCTAAACCAAACATGATACACCTTCAACCCTATACCCAACACACTAACCTCTAAAACATAAAAACCCTAAATCAACCCCAAAACTCTAAAAAACCATTAAAACCCTAAGAATATGAAGACCCTAAAAACTGTAAAATTATTAAAACTCCTAAAATCCTAAAAACCCTAAGAAACTATAAACACAATTAAAAACCTTAAAAATCCTAAAAAATGAAAGAAAACATAAAAAGGCATAAAACCCCTCAAAAACCAAAAAACCCAAAAAAACCCAAAAAATCCTAAAAAACCCCACAAAACCCTAATAATCCATAGAAATATTAAAACCCTAATAAACACTTAAACATACTACCAAACTCTATAAACCCTAAAAATCCAATAAATACCTAAAAACACTAAAAACCCTAAAAACCCCTAAAAAATAAAACAACCCTAAAACCCTAATAGAACCCTGAAACCCTAAAATTCCAAAAAGAATCTAGAAATCAAAGACCATAAAATAACTCTACAACCATAAAAACCAAAAATTACATTAAAACCCGAATAATCCTAAAACCTTGAAAACCTTGGAATCCCTAAAAACCTATAAAAACACGAAAATATTTAAAAACCCTATATTACATAAAAACATCTAAAAAAACACTAATGTCCCTAAAATCCATAAAAACCACATAACCCCAAAAATCCAAAAACTCAAAAACCGCTAAAACCCAACAACCCTTATATGACCCCTAAAATACCATAAAACCATAAAACCCTGAAAGGACACTAAACCCAAAAAACCACTAAAACTCCCCAAAAACCCTAAAAACTAAAAAAACCATGAAACCCCATAATAAGTAACTAAAACCCGTTAAAATGATAAAAAGAACCTAAAACCAACAAAAACTCTTAAAACACTTAAATATAAAAATACCATAAAACCCAAAAAACACCTAAAACCCAAAAAATAGCAAAACCCGCTAAAAAATAAAAATACTAAAACTAATAAAAACACAAAGAAAGCATAAAAATTCTAAAAATCCTAAAAAATTCAAAATACTCAAAAATACTCTAAACAAACCTAAAACCCCCTAAAATCTATGAAAATCCATAAAAATTGGAAGAAACCACAAAATCACCAAGAAACCTTAAAACCCCATAAACCACCAAATAACACCAGAGCCCCAAAAAATCCTAAAAACCCAAAAAACCTCCAAATATCCTAAAAAACAGTAATCCCCTTAAAAACCCAAAAAAAACCCGAAAACCAGAAAAGACCCAAAAAATGAAAAAAGAGGTTAAAATTCCTTAGAAACCTAAAAACCCTAAACCCCATAAAGTCCCTAAAACCCCTAAAACCCTTAAAACAACTAAAAATACCTACACCAATTATACCCCCTAAAAACCCCTAAAACCTAAAAACCCTAAAAATCCAATTTTTTTTTGATAAAGACCAAATAAATCAGAATCAATCCTATAAATGAAAAAAACCATTAAACCCCTTAAAAAATCAAAAATCCCAAAACCCTAAAAAACAAAAAAAACCCAAAACCCCCTAAAAATGCTAAACCCCACTAAAAAACTAAAAAAACCCCCAAAACCCACATAAATCACCGTAAACCCCAAAAAATCCCTAAAAATAATATTGAACCCTTAAAATCCTAGAAACCAAAATACCCTAAAAACACAAAAAAAACCCAAATAATATTAAAGAATCGTAAGAACCCAAAGCATCCTAAACCAGTATAAAATCTAAATCACACTAAAAAGCCCCAATCCCCTTGAAAACCCTAAAACCCTAAAAATGGTAATAACCCTAAAACACTTAAATATCATAAAACCGTAAAAATCCATAAAACCCAAAATACCCTAAAAATCCTAAAAACCCTAGAGGGCCCCAAAACCCCTTAAAAGCACTATAAATCCCTCAAAAACTAAACACACTAAAAACCCCTAGACACCCCCCTAAAATAACATAAAATACCATGAATACTCAAAAAGGCTCTAAAGCCTGAAAAATTCATAAGGGTCTCTAAATACCATAAAAAACTAAATGACCCTAAAAACCCTAAAAATCCTAAAGGACCCTAAAACCCATAAAACAATGAGAAGTCACTAAAGACAATAAAAACATTAAAATACTTTGAACTCTTAAAACCCCATAAACCCCAAAAAACCCCTAAAAACATAAATCCTATAAAAACCCAAAAACATTAAAAAAACCATAAAAACCATAAAACTAGAGACACCATAAAACTGCTAAACACAATAAAAACCCAAAATCACACTAAAAACCTAATTTTGATTAAAAATCCTAAAAGAACCTAAAAGACGCAAAAAATTCCAATACCCCCTAACACCCATAAATGATAAAAAAATTAAAAAACCTAGAGAACATTAAAAACCCAAAATATACTAAAAACCCTAACCCCTCCCCAACCAAAAAAACAAAAAACCCTATAAACAATAAAAACCTAAAAACAATTAGAACACCTTAAACCATAAAAACAAAAAACCCTAAAAACCTAAAATAACATATATCCTTAAAACACAAAACACCCAAAAATAGAACAAACCATAACATCTATAAAAAAACCTAAAACACCGATAAACCCTAAAAACCCAAAAATAAAAGAACTCTAAACCCCCCTAAAATCCTTAAAAACACCTAAAATCCCTATAAACCCCTAAAAACCAAAAATATATAAAACACCAAGCACCAGTTAAACCATTAAAATAATAAATTCAATAAAAACCACAATAGCCCTAAAAATGCTAAAACCGCACAATAACCCCTAAAATCCATAAAAACACTACAATCACTTCAAAACCCAAAAGGCTAAAAAACACCCTAAAACACTAAAGCATATACTCTACACCTTAATCCATAAACTCAACTCACTAAAACCAACAACCTACATCCTAAACCATACATATGAAACCATATAACCCACACCATGAATCCAAAACCCATCTCCTTAAACCCCATACCCTACACCCTAATCCCAACACACTAAACCCTATACCTTATGCCAAAAACCTTAAACCCAACACTCAAAACCTTAAAACCTACATCTTTAACATTGAACACTATACATTAAACCGTGAAACCTATACCCAAAACCCTTAGTGACCATAAAAATCCATAAAATTAAATTAAAAAAACATTAAACCCTTACAAACATTATAAAACAACAAAATATCCTAAATCCACTAAACCCCTAAAGGCCCTAAAAACATAAAAATCTTTAAAACCCAATGGAATCCATAAAAGACCCTAATAAACTAAAAACACTAAAACTACCTAAAACTCCATAAGAATCATAAAAAATTCAAAAACAACAAAAACCCCAAAAATTCCTAAATCCCCCTAAAAAGAAGAAACTCCTCAAAAAACATAAAATCCACAGAAAAGTTTTAAAACCTCAAAAATATTAAAAATACTAAAACCTAGAAAAACCCTAAAACTGTAATAAAACCCTAAAACCCCTTCAAATACCCTAAAACCCTAAAAACTACCAAGGAACCCTAAAAGTTCCTAAAATCCTAAAAGACCAAAAAACCCCATAAAACTCTACAAGACCCTAAAAATTATATAAAACCCTAAAACACCCAAAACCCATCTTAAACACTAAAAATACTAAAATCCTTGAATCACCTAAAACCCCATTAAAGATACTAAAGACATTAAAATTCCTTAAAACAGATAAAAAATATCCAAAAAAACATAACAATCCAAAAAACCACTAAAAAATGAAAATCCCAAAAAACCCAGAAAAACCCTAAAACTATAAAGAACACAAAAAAGAAAAAAATATAAAAAAACTAAAAATACACCTAAATATCCTAAAATGCCAAAAAAATACATAAAAAACAAAACACCTTAAAACACTAAATCCTTTAAAAACAAAAAACACACAAAAGGCCCTAAAAGCCCTAAAATTCCCTAAAATTCCCTAAAAATCAAAAAACTCTATAAAAAGGATAAAACCCCCTAAAAACAAATAACACCCTCAAAACATTAAAACCCATAAAATTACATAAAAACAAATAAAACCATAATAATTTATATTAAACAAAATAAACCCAAAAAGTGTAAAACCCAAAAAAACTAAACCCTAAAAAACCTTAAAACCCATAAAAACATCTAAAAGACCCTAAAACCACTAAAAATACTCTGAAACACTAAAATCCCTAAAAGTCCCCAAAATTCGTAAAAATAATCAAAAAACCCAAAACCCCAAAAACCTCCATTAAAGACACTAAAAACCATAAAAGAAACATAAACTCGTAAAAACCCTAAAACCCCTAAATATATGAAAAACCCTCATTCTCAAGACATGCCTTCTCTAGATCCTGGATTGGGACCAAAAGTTTGACCTTTTAGTGTGAAAAACACCATCACAAAGGTATGGATTCAGATTTGTTAATTAAATTGTTTCTTCTGAGTCCCTTGAATCTTATGGGATATTGCCTCTTCAGTTGGCAATCCAATCATAATTTATAAGAAAGAAGAAAACCCAAGGTATGGGAACTATGAAAGAGTGCTTTTATAAGTTGATATAGTGAGAAAACTGGTTTAGGAGGTTGTCTTCAATACCCTAGAGGACAGCCTTACCATAGATATTTAGTATGAGAGAAGGCCCAAATTCTTCTATACCTGCAATTTTTTTTGGTCACACTCTCTCAAAATATAGGTGATTTAAGTCCTATTATTTGTTCAACCTATAGTTCATGATGCATGTATCAGAAGGATGGGTTGTGTGGTGGGTAAAAAGAATCACAGGTCCAATGAGCACCCCTTATCTTCAATGGGAGTGGTGAGTAAATTGGTGGGAAGCATCCGAGAGGCCTATATTCCTACAGTCCATGACCCCGATCCCCTCATTTTGGATGATGACACTATTTAAAAGGTTGATATAGTGGCTGTTAAGCCATTTTTAGATGACTCTAATTCAGTGGACCTGGAGCTGAAGCAGGTTCAAGATCTGGCCAGCTCAGTTGGGGAAAATGAACTGGTGGAGCCAACACTGGTCTCCATAGTATAGGTTCCCATGGTTTCACACACCACAGAAGCCTCATACTCTCAAAGAAATATTGGGTGTGATTACCCAAAATCACAAGCCAACACGATGGTCACCCATGATGCTGCTTCACCCAATGGTTGGTTGGACACACTAGATGGACCCTCCAATATTTTTCCAACCTCTTTAGCTCTGACCCCCCTATTAATACACTTGGGGTACCAACTAGGATGGGCTGGGATACTGGCCCTTTCACGGTTGTCTCCTCAGGATAGGCAGCAAGGAAGCATATTTGTGTTCTTTTGGAGTATGTTGTCTGCACACAAATCAAATTTAACCCATTGAGTAGAGGTTTTTGGAGTGACATGGCTAAGGACCCCAGGCCCATGACGATAGTCCAATCATTAGTCCTACCATAGAGTATAATTTGGAAAGAAATAATTTGGCGGAAAAATATCTCGCTCCAGAAATGACCAAGCAATCTTCTAGAAACACCATGAAAATGGAAATAAAGGCAAGGAAAAGGGCAACACACCCTCCCCCACCAATATCCCCCAATGTAGATAATATTATAGAACATCCAAAGGCTCTGGAATGTTCCTA
The DNA here is from genome assembly GCA_963277665.1 of Viscum album. Lineage (NCBI taxonomy): Eukaryota > Viridiplantae > Streptophyta > Magnoliopsida > Santalales > Viscaceae > Viscum > Viscum album. Next base: position 871,128,068 of record OY728152.1, on the reverse strand, counting down.
AAACTATAGCCCTTAGACACTTTATTTCTCATAAGACATTGATAATAGGGTTAGATGATCCCATGATAAAAATTGAATGATAGAAGGGATTTAAGTGGAGCAGCATTGGTTACTACCTCATTTATACTAATGGTGATTACATCGGGACATTATGGGTTCTGAAGCACAATGATGTTTAGGTTATTGTAGTTGAAGTGAGGCCTCTAGTGATCTTTATTAACATTTGTTTCAATTTTTCCACCCTTACCCCCTCTATTGTGTATACATCTTGTTCATACCTAAAAATGAGGGATATCTGGAGGGATTTTGTTTATATGAATAAGTACATGTCCAATAATTGGACCGTCATTGGCGACTTTAATGTTGTCCTAATTCCAGTGGAAATGATTAGCCCTAACTTTTCCTGCATTATAGTAGTGGAATTTTCCTCATGCATGGATTGGGGTGACCCACTTGAGCTATCCATAGCTTTATCATACTTTACATGGGGAAGTTATTAAATCAATGGTATATAATCTAGTAATATGAACATGTGTTTCTCACGAATCAGCAATGGGAGCTTCCCCATGACCATCTCTGGGTTCACACATCCCAAATTTATCTTGCACCACAATCCCATGGTTTTTTTGTGTTAAGAGAGGGTAACCCCATGTCTCTCCCCATTCCCATTAAATTTAAAAATGCTTGTATAACAATCCCTAGGTGTAGGGAATAAGTCATTATAGGGTGAAACAATACCTTTGTTGGTAGCTCCTATTTTGATGTGGTTTCTAAGCTCAGAGAAGTGAAGCCCCTCCTGACGGAATGGAGAAGGATGTCCTTTTTATGACTGGAAGATGACATCAAGACTATTGAATCATAGCTTTCCACTGCCAAATTGAAAACTCGCAATAGCACACCCCCTCCCAGAAGAGCTGTAGCTCCTCTCCAAGATGGATGTGTTATTGGATCTGAAGGAGAGGCATGTAAAGGCGTTGTTCAATGTGCAATGGTTGTAGGATGGGAATAGAAACTCCATGTTCTTTCATCCCCTTCACAGAGATAAACTAGTTGGAAATAATTTTAATGAAGTTTGGGTTGGGTGCTCGACCTTTTCCATGATGGAAGTAATTTACAAGGCTATTGTGGAGAACTTCCAGGGGTTGTAGCTGGATGATGGTGATGAACCCTTCATCCTCTCAGATTCCATCACTCCAAGCATATTTTAATTTCTAAATGAGGCTCTAATGGTGGAGCCCGTTGGAGAGAAGTTGAATCATGCACTCGTCTCATTGAACATGGATAGTGTTATGGGACCAGATGGGCTTAGCAATAAATTATTTATGTTTTATTGGGATATTCTGTATGAGGATGTTACCAAGGTTGTCGAGTAAGTATCTCTCTTTGTCTCTATTATTTATGATGCAGATTCCAATTTTATATCTCTGATTCCAATGAAAGAAAATGGTATTGATATTGGTGACTTATCCTCAGTATCCATGGGAAATACCATTCCCAATATTTTAAGAAAAATTCTGATCATTAGGTTGGGTAGGATTTTGAGGGACATTATTACTCCAAACTACTTTAGGTTCATTCCTAGGAGGAACATTCAAACGTTCTTCTTCACTACCTCGGTGGGTATCAACATTATGAAGAAGTAAACATTACAGGGGATCTTTGAACATTAATATGATATCTCAATTGATTTTGACACCAAGAAGGGGATAATTATCATTAAAATCCTTATTAAGTACGGTTTATCTATCAATTTTATCAAGATGATTAATACTATCCACAATAATCCCATAATTTTTTATCTTATCAACAGTTCCCCAAAGGGGTTCTTCAAATGCTCCCATGGTATCCGGCAAGGGGAAACTCTCTCTGGATTTCTATTAATAATTTTTTAGGACTATAAGAGCTCGTGCATTATCGACATGGTGCATAATGTACTTTAATCAACAATAAAGGTTGGCCGGAACCTTCTTCTTCCCTCCAATATACTCTATGTGGATGACATTCTTCTGTTCTAGTTGGTAGATAAGAAAACACTATCCTCCTTGAAAATTATCTTTCATCACCAGGAGACAATCTCAAGGAAAACTATTAGTTGGAGGAAATCCTCAATTTTCATTGTCAATGGAGTATCCCCATCAAGGCATCTCTGAATTGTTGGCTCGCTTGTAGTGATGAGAGGCTCACACCACTTCACCTACCTGGGGGTCCCCCTATTCTTGGGAAAGGATAAAGATGCTACTTTGAGGGAATATCATCCAAAATTAACCATCAACATTCCAAATGGATGGTAAAATTCCACTCTGACGATGGAAGATTATATCTGATTAATTTGGTAATAACCTCCAAGTTTTTACGCACCATTCCTATCTATAGATGTCCACTTAGTCTAGTTAAACACTTGAATGCAAGGATCATGATCTTTTCCTAGAGGGGATTCATCATCAAAAGGAAGTTGATATTTTTTTCCTAGATGAAATGTACAATTCTGGTTGAGATTGGTGGACTTGGTTTTGAAGACCATAGAAGATTTAATGATTCCCTATTGGGGATGTTCACTTGGAGATTCCTTGACCCACTAGATGATGGCCTAGACTTTCTCACCGAGAGGTTAAAACATTTGATTTGTGACAGTTTCACTGGATACCTATCCACCTCGGTATGGCATGTTCTAAGATCCTCATACAAGGATATAATTTCTCATTCAAAGTGGATTCGGTAAAAGTCCTCGAATCTGAATTCCTGGACAACTCCATGGCTTGAGAAAACACTTTTTTATGTTGTGACACCTCCCCATAATAGGTGGGAATTGTCGATTTCTTCCCTTGTTCAGTATAGAGGGGACCACCTAGTGGGGTTCCATGATCATATGATTTTACATATTCAGAGATAAGTTTTCATTGACAAGGACACCCTCGTTTGGAGGCCCATTATTGTTGGAAAGTTTAATACCCAGGATTACTACCCGCTAAAATTCCCTTAAAGACTCACCTCATCATAATGGCTGCTAAAGTACAGAACACATTTCATCTTGTTGTATAACTATGTACTGATCTAGAAAATTTGGATAAATAGAATCCACCTCCAATAACAACTGAAGATGACTGGATGGAAACTTTCCTCAGCTTTTTTTTCTACAAGTGGACCGAGGAGAACTGCCCACATGTTCTACTCCACCATAATTTGTTATTGAACAATAGAGAAACCTGCTATAATGTTTTGTATTGCAGCGTGGAATTCAAGGGTAAATATGTGATTTTATTTGTGGCATGGTGAAGCTAAAATGTATGGACCATGTACAAAACCTGCTGCTTGAAGGCGTTTCGGTGACCATCGACTATATCTATGCTGCCCGAAATGCAGTGGACTTTAATCGACAAACTATTTCAGTTCATGGTGGAGTGGTGATGATCCAAAAGGAAATCCATGTGGTGTCACATCTTCAAAAAATCTTTGATGGAAAATAATGTTAATGATCAGACTCTTTTGCATTCACTTGGGGTTGCTGGTAGGGGGATAAAGCCACATGTGCAGACATAATTCTGGTGGATTCCCCCAATCCCACCATGGATAAAGGTTAATGTGGATGGTATGACATTGGGAGCACCCATCCCCTGTAGGGGATTTTTAAAGGCTATTTTTACCATTTTATGGAAATGGATGTGTTTATGAAGTGGATCTATGGGTGATAGTGAAGGTAGTTGAGTTATCTTCCCAATTTAAGTGGAATTCTCTTTGGATTGAGTCTGAATCGATGCTCGCGGCCGATTCCCTCAAAAATAAATCTATGGAAGTCCCATGGAGAATTATCCCACAATGGATTGAGTGTCTCACCATCTCTCAGACTCTCAGCCTATGGGTCACTCATGTATATAGAGACGCCAACTCTATGGCAGATACACTATCCAACAAGGTAATTGAGGAATCGTGGTTCTTGTGTTTTTTTGTTGCACTATCTTTTTGTATGTCATATTTGGACTTTGATATGAATGGTGAGGCCATCTCCTATATTTTTAAACATTCCTGGTAGATTTTATTTTTAGTTCATTAATGTTTGGTGGGAGGATATTGGCCCCGAACCATTTTAAACCTAAAATATCCAAAAACAATCCTAAAACCCTAAAAACATTTTAAACACTAAATTCCAAAAGACCCGAGAACCCCTAAAAACCCTTAAACCGCTAAAAAATCTAAAAATACATGAATAACAGAAACAAACCCTAAAGAAACAAAAACACTAAAGACCTAGAAATCCCCAAAAACCATAACACCACCTAAAAACCCTATGAAACAAAACCAAATCCTAAAATTACAAAAAAAATGATACTCTAATAATTCCTAATAACCATTAAACCCTTTAAAACCGTAAATACCATAAAACCCCCTTAAAACCATACAAAACACTAAAACCCCAATAAAACCACAAAGAACCAAAAAAATCATTAAATTCCCCAAAACCCTAAGAATCCATAAAAACCCAAAAGGCCCCTCATAACATGAAAACCAGAAAAATACTAAGCACCCTAAAAACTAAAAAAAACCATGAAACCTCTATAGGGACCTAAGAAACCATAATGATCCTAAATTCACCTAAAAACGATAAAAACCATAAAACCCTAAAAAAATAATAAAATTCCTAAGACACTAAAAAAACACAACAAAATCTTCAAAAGACCCTGCAAACCTTAAAGACTCTAAAATCCATAAAAACCCAATAAAGACCATAAAACCATAAATACTATAAAATACCCTAAAACCATAAAATTCACTAAAAAACATAAAACCCTAAAATAAACTAAAATCCCTAAATGACTGTAAGATACTTAATGAAATCCTAAAAGACTCTAAAAACCCCCAAAACCCCTAAATACCATAATACCCAAGAAATACCATAAAACCCTAAAACCCCTAAAGGATCCTAAAGGACCCTAAAAATCCTAAAGGATCATCAAAAACCTAAAAACCAAAAAGGATCATAAAATCCATTAAAACCCCTTAAGGAACCTTAACAATCATAATGACAATAAAAGTCCCTAAAAACAATAAAAACATTAAAAACACAAAAGACCCTAAATACCATAAAACCCTAAATCATCCTCAAACACTTAAAAAGCCAAAAAAAATCATAAAACCCACCAATAGACCCTAAAATACAATAAAGGCATGAAAACATTAAAAGTACCTAAAAAACTTTATAATCCCTAAAATCTATAAAAACCTTACAAGACATAAAACCCATAAATACCCAAATTCCATGAAAAATTATATAACCATAAAACCCTTAGAAAACCTTAAAACCCATAAAATCCTTTTAAAGCCCCCTAAAAACTAAAAAACCACTCAAAAACATAAAAAACCCCTACAATACCTAAAACCACTAAAACCACCCTAAACAACCAAAAACAATAATATCGAAAAAATACACTAAAGAACCCTGAAAATCCCAAAAAACACCAAAAATCCACAACCTCCTAAAAACCCTAAAGACCATAAAACCCCAAAATGACCATTTAAACCAGAAAAACCCTAAAAGTCCCTAAAAACCCTAAATGACCTTAATAACCCAAAGACATTAAAAAAATCATAAAACCATTAAACCCCACCTCCCCCGAACCCTTAAAATGCGTAAAAATCCCTACATCCCTAAAACCCCAAAAAACCATAACACCCACCAAAATTCCTAAAAACCCTGAAACACCTAAAAACTATAAAAATAGTTGAAACTCTAAAACCACTAAAATAGTAAAAAATCATAAAAACCATAAAACCCATAAAACCATAAAGACCCCTAAACACCTAAAAACTGGGTAAAACCACAATAATTAATAAAAGACACTAAAAACTTTGAAAACCCTAAAAACCCTAAAACCCCTAAAAAACCTAAAAATAATAAAAAAACTAAAACTCCTAAAAATCTAAAAAAGACCTTAAAACCCTAAAAATTACATAAATCACACTAAATCCCTATACAAAATAGGAGACCCTTAAAACACCTACAATAACATGAAAATCCAAAAAACCCTAAAACCCCTACAAAAACTAAAAACCCCTAAAAACCCAAAAAACTATAAACCACCAAGTATCCATAAAAATCATAAAAACATTAAATAACCCAAAAACATTTAAAATAACTAAAAACCATAAAAATATGTAAAATTCCAAAAAACCCAAAAAAACATGGAAAACTGATAAAACCACTAAAACCCCTAAAAATCAAAAAACACCCAGAAAAGAATGAAAAATCCTAAAACCCCCCAAATCGATAAAAACCCCTTAAAACCCTATAAACATCAAAAATCTATTTGAAACATGATAAAAACAATAAAATCCTTAAAACCCTATAAGCCCTTAAAAACAAAAAAAGGACCCCAAAACCCTAAAAATCTAAAAACACCTAAAACCCTAAAATCCATATTGCCCAGAAAATTCCAAGTATCCCCTTAAACCACCTAAATATCCTAAAAACCCATAAAAACACTAAAAACAATAAAAAAACCTAATATCCACTAAAAATCCCTGGAATGAAAAAAATCCATTAAAACCTAAAAAAATAAAACCACTATACCCAAACCATATACACTAAAACCTGCACCATAAAACCTATACCCAACACCCTAACCCCTAAACCCTAAACTATAAACCTTAAACCTTAAACCCTACACCTCCCATAACCTACACCCCAAACCCAAAACCGTATACCCTAAACCTTATACCCTATACCATAGACCTGATACCCTACACCATAAACCTTAAACTCTACACCATAAACCTTAAACCCTTCACACTAAACCATAAAAACCCTAAAAACCACTAAAAACCAAAAAGTAGTAAAATACCTAAAACTCCTAAAAACTACTAAAACTCTTAGAAATACATAAAATTATCATACCCTAAAAACCATATAAACCCCTAAAAAACCAAACAAACTAAAAATTCTGAAAATATCTAAAAACACTAAAAATCTAAAAACCCTAAAAACCAAAAATAACCAAAAATCCATAAAACCATAAAATCATAAAAAACATAAAAAATAAAAAAAAACTAAAACAAATAAAAAGAACAAAAAAATCTAAGAATCCAATGAGACACAAAAACCCTAAAATACCCTAAGATACACTAAAAATCCTTAAAAGACTGAATAAACAAAAAACCCCAAAACACCGTAAAAACCACTAAAACCCTAAAAGTCATTTAAATCAAAACATAATGCTCAAAACACAAATTCTGATAAAAGACCATATAACCCATAAAAACAATAAAATTTACCAAAAACCAAAAAAATCACAAAATAACCCAATAAACATAAATGACTCTAAATGTAATGAAAAACCCTAAAAACCTAAAAACCATAAAAATCCTAAAACAATTAAAAATCATAATAAAACCTAAAAACCCTAATAACCTAAAAATCTCTACAAACCCTTAAAAACATAAAACACCTAAAACCGGTACCCCCCCCAGCCAAAAAACTCTAAAAACCATTAAAACCCCCAAAAGAGATTAAAAATCCCTAAAATCCTAAAATTCCTAAAAATACAAAAACAAATAAATCCCCAAAACCGTAAAAATACATAAATACCAAAAACAAAAAAACCTGAAAACCTGAAAACCACCACAAAAACCCATAAACCCCCCTAAAACCCCTAGACCATAAAAAAACAAAAGAACACCACAACCAAAAAAAACCGTAAAAAACCTTATGACCCCTAAAAATACAAAAAAATCCCTAAATAAAAAAAACATAAAACACCTTACCCTTCATACAAAATCCTAGTCTATATTACTTAAAGACCATACCCTACACCCTCAACCCTAAACCCTATATCATGCATCCCAAACCCTAAAAAAACCCCAAAAACCCAAAAAAACTGAAAGAAACCTAAAAATACTAAACACCCTCAAGGAACTAGAAAAACCCTCAAACTTATAAAAACCCTTAAAACCCATTAAAACCATTAACAGCCCTAAAAACCCAAAACACCAAAAAAAACCATCAAAAATGCTCCAAAAATCCATAAAACTCTAAAAAATAAAAATAAACCATAAACCCATTAAAAATATTAAAATATTAAGAAACCTTAAAAATAAAAAAACCTAATAATACCCCCAAACCTCTAAAACCCCTAGAATCCATAAAAACCTGTAAAACATTAAAAACCACCATAAAACACCCTAAAACCACTAAAATTTCAAAAACCCTAAAACATTTAAAAACTATAAAACACTAAAACCCCCTAAAAACCCTAAATTCCCTATAAATAATAAAACCCAAAAAATCTAAAAACCATACAATCCCCTAAAACCCTAAAAACCCAAAACCACCAAAAAAACCCAGTAACCCATAAAACCCCTAAAAACTATGAAACAAATTACCCTATACCATAAACCGTAATTACTTTACCCAAAACCCTATAACCTAAACCCTAAACCCTAAACCCTAAAATAGAAACCCTATACCCTACTCATAAACCCTAAACATTACTCCCCGAAAACTATGTCCTACTCCACAAACCCTATACCCAACACGATAATCCCTATACCCTATACCCAACACCATAAACACAACACCTTAAACCCTATACCCTAAACACTAAACCCAAAACCCAAAACTATATACCCTAAACCCTAAAGAATTCACCAAAACCCTAGAAGTCATTAAAAACTCTAAAAAACTATAAATGAACTTAAAAAATATTAAAAACATAAAACTGTAAAAATCCAGAAAACCCTAAAAAAACTAAATGCCTAAAATTACAAAAACACTCTAAAATCCCTAAAAGATCCAAATAAACCCTTAAAACATAATAGACCCTAAACACCCATTAAAACCAATTAAAACCCTAAAACACCCTAAAACCAATAAAATTAAAAAAAACAATAAAAAAACCTAAAAACCATATGCACCCTAAATTTCCTAAAAATCATAGAACACCAAAAACACCAAAAAAATCCAAAAAACTTTTTTAAACCCCTAAACACCTTAGAATGGTAGAAATCCCTATAATCCTTAAAAAACCAGAGCATCTAGAAAAAAATAAATCCTCTTAAACACCTAAAAAATTTTGAAACCTAAAATAAACTATGAAATTCTTAAAACCCCCAAAAAACTCCCTAATATCCAAAAATCCCCTAAAACCCCTAAAAAGAGCCCAAAACACAAAAAACCTCTAAAAAGTATGAAAAAACCAAAAAACCCATAAGGAGACCCTAAAACCATTATAAAAGCATAAAAACACTAAAACCCCTATAAAATATCAAAAACACTAAAACCCTAAAAAAACCCTAATAACCCTAAAAAATAATGAACTGTTAAAAGCCCATAAAACACCCAAAAAACTACCTTAAAACCTAAAAACATAATGTTACCCTAAAACTCCCAAAAAACCCTAAAAACTAAAAACCCCTGAAATCCTAAAAACCCCTAAAAACCATTAAAATTCAAAATAAACCAAAAAACATTGAAACCATAATAACTCTAAAATGCTAAAAATCATTAAAAAACCTAAATATCCCTAAATCCCCTAAAAAATCTTAAACCCCTTAAAATGTAAAAACCCATTAAAACCCTAAAAACCATAAACCCCTAAAGTCTCTAAAAATCCCTAAAATCCCAAAATACCCTAAAATGGATTAAAGAACCTACATAACCAAAAAAACTAAAAATAAAAAACCCTAAAATCCCTAAAAGCCTAAAACATTAAAACAATCATAAAACCTTAACACCCCATTTAAACCATATAAAACCCATGAAACCATAAAACCCCACAAAAACCATCAAAATCCCTAAAATCACTAAAAAACTAAAACTCTAAAAATTCCAAAAATCCCATAAAACCCATAAAAAAGTAACAATCCCTTAAAATAATAAAAATCAATAAAATTAACTAAAGACACTTGAAATCATAAAAAATAAAATAACCCTAAAAATGAACAACACATTTAAAAATAATAAAAACCCATAAAATAAAAAACCGTAAAAAATCAATAGAATGATTACAACCATAAAAACCCATAAAAGATCATAAAAACCCGAAGAACCCTAAGAAACCTAAACCCTATGACATTCACACAAAATCCTAAACCCTACACCATAAAACCTATAGCCCACACCTTAAACCCTATGCCCTACACCAAAAATCCTAAACCATGTATCTTAAACCCAAAATTACACAACCTAAACCCTACACACAAAACCCAAAACCCTACAACCTAAACCTGATACCCCAATCCCTAAATCTTAAGCCCTATACCATGTAACCTACACCCTAAATCTTTAACCCTAAACCCTAAGCCCTTATCAATATGCCCAATAAACTAAACCCTACACCTTGTGAACCAAACCTTATATACAAAACCCTAAAAACCCAAAATACCCAAAAATACTAAAAACACAATAATAACCTTAAAACCCCAAAATGTCCATAAAACCCATAAAATCCAATTAAACCGCCAAAATTCCCCAAATTTTATAAAACCCCTAAAATACATCCATAATTATAAAAATACTAAGCGGACCTAAAAATTATAAAATCCCTAAAAGATCCTAAAACCCCTAAAATCATAAAATACCATAAAAATCCCTAAAACCCTAAAATACACTAAAATTCCTAACACACCCCCAAAAAACCCATTGAAACATAAAAAACCCCAAATACCTAAAATCCATAAAAACAAAATAATATTAAAGACCCCTAAAACAATAAAAAGACATGAAAACCATAAAACCCTAAAAACACCTAAATCCCAAAAACCAATAAAAATGCCAAAAGAAACACAAAAACAAAAAAAAACCCTAAAAAGGATTGAACCCCTTAAATTCCCTAAACGACCCTAAAACCCCAAAGAATTCCTAATGAACAAAAAAATACAAAAACCCAAAAATAAGAAAAACCAAATAAAAGGAACATAAAAGGAACATAAAATTCAATGAAACACGAAAAAGACCGTAAAGAGATTTAAATGTCTAAAAACTCCTAAGACCATAATACCCCTAAAAATACATAAATACACTATAAGAATCCCAAATACCTAAAATACCAAACACCACACAAAAAATAACCAAAACGCCAAAAAAATCCTAAAACCCCTAAAAACAATAAAAACCCTAAACACACATAAAAACACAAATAAAACCCAAAAAAATCAAAAAAATCTATAAACCCCATAAAATACAATAAAACCATAAAAGAACCTTGGAACCTATAAAAGACTTAATAACCCTCAAAATACCTTTAAACACCATCAAAACCCCTAAATATCCAAAAAAACTAAAACATGCCTAAACCCTTAAGATACCTAAAACCCTTAAAACCCCTAAAAACCATGAACCCCTAAAACCCAGGAAAAAAATAAAACCCCTAAGAAGCACAAAATAACACTAAAATAATCCAAAACCTCTAAAAACCATAAAATACATAAAAACTATAAAACCCTAAAAACCCATTATAATGCTAAAAGGCCTAAAAATTCCATCAAACCACTAAATTGACCATAAAACCCTTTTAAACCGAATAAACATTAAAAGAACCTAAAACCCTTATATATATACACCCAAAAAGATCCTAAATCTATAAACCCTAAAAAATAAAACTGTAAAAAACCCTAAACACACTCAAAACAATAAAACCCCTAAAACACGTAAAACACCAAAAAAGAACCTAAGACACCTTAAAACACCTACAAGAATAAAAAATATCTAAAACCCCTGAAAATAAAAAAACCTAAAAATCAAAAATGGTCCAAAAATTCTAATATTCCCTTAAAATAAAAAAACCTCAAGAAATCTTTAAAACCCACTAAAAACCCATAAACACCCCAAAACCCTAAAACCCCCAAAACACTAAAACACATAAGAAATCATTAAACCCAAAAACCCCTATAAAACCTCAAAGAACATGAAGAACCCTAAGAAGAACTAAAAATCCATAAAACAACAAAAATCCAAAATCCATAAAACCCATGAAAAACATTGAAATCCCTTAAGAAAAACCTATAAAACTAAAAACCAAAAAACACCCCTAAGGACCCAAAATCTCTAAAAACCCCAACAATCAATAAAATAGAAAAAACACACTTTAAATTCCTGAAAACAATAATTCCCTAAAAAACCCCATAAAAGAGCTAAAACCCCTAAAAAATCGGAAAAACGTAAAAAACCATAAAGACCCTTAAAAACTAAAAGAATATAAAAATTTAAAAACCCCTAAAATTCAATAAAACCCGTAAAAGACCATAAAATACCCAAATATCCCAAAAATATATTAAAAAACTAAAAACCTTAAACGTTCCAAAAACCGTACGGACCCTAAATGGACATAAAACCCCTAAAACAGTAATAGACCCCTAGAAACTACTAAATAAACCTAAATCCCCGAAAGAAAAATAAAAAAAGAAAACCCCCTAAAAAGGAACTTGAAACCCCAAAAATTACTAAAGGACCCTAAAACCCCAAAAAACCATAAATACCCAAAAAAACCCTAAAGGCCCTAAAGACCCTAATACCACAAAATACCGGAAATAAACCCTAAAATCACATAAAAAGAAAAACCCCCCGGAAAACCATTAAATGTCCCTAAAATGATAATAAATCCTAAAAGACTCTCAAATCCCCCAAAAAACTAAAAGACACTAAAAATCCCAAATAAACCCTAAAAACTCTTTAGAGAAACTAAAACCTCAGAAAAACAATAAAAGACCCTAAAAATATTTTTTGAAAAACCTATAAACCCTAAAAATCATAAAAAACAATAAAATCCATTAAACACTTAAAATCCAATGAAACCTCCTAATACCCCTAAACTCATAAAAACCCTAACAAAACCCAAAAAACACTAAAAAACTATAAAAAAATAAAAAAAAATTGAATACTAAAAAACTATGAAGGAACAAAAAACCCCATAAAACCCAAAAAGGCCACTAAAAACACTAAAACCCTAATAAAACTAAAAGTAAATAGAAAACCTTAAAACTCTAAAGGACCGTATAACCCCTAAATCCCCTAAAATACCATAAAACCACTAAAATCCATAAAATACTCAAACAACCCTAAAATTTCCCAAACCCCCTTAAAGTACATCTAAACCACAAAAAAATTAAAAATGCCCTAAAAAATTAGAAAAATCCCAAAAAACCGAAATGATACTAAAAGACCCAAAAATACTAAAAAAACTAAATCATATAAAATCAATAAAAATTAAAAAATTAAAAAAAAATCATAAAAACCCTAAAATCCATAAAAATCATAAAAAACATTTAAAAAAATAATCATTATAAAACTACAAACTATATAAATTATAAAAACATTGATAACCCCTAAAAACCCCTAAAAACACTAAAAAAACTTGAGACTAAAAAAACCCCCAAACCCACAAAAAATTAGACGCCATAAACAGTTCTATAAATTTAACTTTTTCAAACCACCATCTCACCACTTTTGAAAATATTGATTTCCCCATTGCTAAAGAGATATAAAGACAACCAAATGTGGGCATTATAGGGGTCCTAAAATAATAATTGGGAAATGATATAGTGACTGCCTATAGTGGTCACTAATGCTTCCATGATCAAACATATTGGAGACTCCCAACGACGGTTACTAGACTGTAAATTGATTTGAAAAAATTATATAATTAATTACATTCTAAATAAAAAAACCAAAACATATAAACATAACATTATAACCCAGTATATAATATAAAAAATATTTACGTAAACATGATTTTTCCAATTTTGATAAAATATATTGGTGGAAGATATATGTGAATTAGACATGTGTCCATATTTCCCAACATTGTTTGAAAACAGAATTTCCTTCTCATTTGATGTTGGTGCTACCAAATGAATTATTTCTATAAATTTATTTATTAAAGTGAACTTCTCATCATTATAATGCTAGTAATTTTTGTGATCATGATATTAATTAATGATAAAAGTTGGAATTTCTCATCCAAATAATTGATCATAACCCAAAAAACCGCTTAAAAAAAATTAAAAAAATGAAGTACCAAGGAAATGGTAAGATGATGAATCAGTAGAACTTATGAACAAATATGTTTCTGAATAAAAGAAAAATTAAATATTTAAAAAAAATGAAACGGATAAAAACCTAAAAACAATAATTAAAATTTTCTAAAAACATTATGAAATATGTTTCATACAAATTCTATGTTAGCTTCAATAAAACAACATGAAATATTTTTAAAATCATATAAATACCTGAAATTGGACCCTATACTTCTCTATATTAATGACTTCATTCAAAGAAATTCAAATGTATTTTCAGTAATTGATGATATTTAATAGTGCAATACAACTTAACATTGGAGATATAATTGTGATATAATTATATTTGATTCACTTATCATGTGGTCCAAAAAATTTAAGGTGTAAAATGTAAGAAGGAAAAAACATAATTAAACATTCATGTGTAGTTACAAACAATTTTTAACAATAACCACCAAAACACATAAATGTTGGTTTCACCTTTTTGAAATATTCTATATTGCCAAAAATAATATCAATGGGAATTTATCCAAGATAGGGGAACTCGATACACTGATTCTATTAGCCACTATCAAAATTTCATCTTCCTCCAACATCCTATAGATCTTATTGCATTACCCTACACTAATATAACAAAGAATGGGGTAAAAAATACCAACCTCATCACCACCCAAAAGTGCACCGTGAAGAAGAGTAACCTCATTAGAATGTTTATATGAATCAAAGATATGAAACAGTGACATATTTCCTAGCTTAAAAATATCAATGATGATAGGCTCATCCACCTTATGAAGGTTGATATTACTGATGAACTACCTCGATCAGATAAAAGCATGGAAGAATGTTGAATTATTGTCAACTTCCTTGATCTAGTGATCCCTTTACATTTCCCTTCTGATGCTTCCACTAGTGGTAAAACATATTTTAATTCAAAATTTCTTAAAACCCCACAATTCAAAATTTTGAGGTTCCCACACCTCCAATAACACCACATCTAGAACACCAATTTCTTTTATCATTATTCCCTACCCCTCACCTGTTGCAAAAATTCATTCATAATATTTGATTACCTTTCATGAAAATTATAAATATGAGGGAATGCGATGTCTATATGATAAGTATCTTGATTAATAAAAAAATTCATCATCCATGATCCATTAGAAGATGAAAAGAAAACCACTGGGGACTATAGAAGCACTACTCACCTACAATGAAAGTACAAAGTGATTAGAGAAAACACATGAATAGAAAATAAAATTAACCATAGAAACCAGATTATCACCGTGAATTTTAGAGATGAAATTATCAATTCAATTCCAAACATGCTTCCATTTCTCTTGGTTATTACCCCAAGAAAATCTTCAAACTAAAAACCTCAGTTCCAAAAAAGAATCCTCTCCCAAATACCATTGAAATAATTCGATTTTTCCTCGATAAATAATTTACATCCCACTTCTCCATGTGATCTGAAGTTTAATTAAAATCCTTATCCACCAAATATGTAATGATACCCAGATTAAATAAAGAAATGATCATCTCAAAGGTCACTCGTAGCCTCTATATCACACTTCACATATATGGTAGTAAAATAAAACATGGAACCATTATGATGGTCCTTGATAGTGATGTGAGGATATGAATAGGAGACAAGGGACATCAAGATATTTTCATTATGCAGAAAAAAAATATGCTTGGGTTTTTTGAAATCTATAAAATTATGAAAAATAATATCTAAATAAAATCCATGAAGAGTTTGTATCCATGTTTTTAATGCCAAAATAAACGGGATATCTGACGTGGAATAACCCACCACCTTACACGCTATAAGAGGATATGTTTACAAATATGTCCCTATACAATATCCAATAACTACTAATATAGTTTTTTAGATTATGGAGTGAATTAGATAAATTTTATTATAGAAAAATAGTACCAGAATTGATGATGTGAAATCATGATGAGCATATCAAAAGAAATAAAAATCATGAAATAAAATTAACACAGAGTTATAATGTTATTCAGTCTACTTCGGTCCTTTCTAAATGGTAATAACACCACACATAAATATATATTACTAAAACCCAACAACAATAATTCAAGAATCGAAAAATATTCACTACCTTAACCAAAGAAAATCTATTCCACCAAAGAAAAGGCCAGATGAAACATAACAACTCAAAGCACTAAAAGAAACACTATAGAAACCAATGAAAATATATTCTACATATAGAGAGGCATATGATATAAAAAATTATAATTATAATGAGGAAAAATATACATTATAATGTAAACTAGAATCTTTCTATGAATATTGAAATTTTATTTTCCATTGGTAAATTAATGCCCTTCAGTTTTCAATTACTTTTTTTAATTAATCCTCTAAAATTGTTTATAATTTGTTCAAGGATGTGATGAGAACAAATCCATATAAGATTATGGTGTCTGAATGATTTAACAAATATACCATGAACTAAGATGAAATAGATTCATCATTCACATTAATATTTTATAAAAAATATCCTTAATCCAAAAACATACTTGAATTTTTTATTTATATTTCTCTTATATTTGTAGTTAGTGTTGTACGGAAAGAATATAACAGAACTCAAATTAACATGCTACACTATCCAAATTTAGATGGTATGATAAAGGGCCCATAATAGTGGCCTTGAACAAAACAATCAACTAATAGAAAATCACTATAAAAAGATAACAATTTGTATGATTTTATAAATAAATATAATAAAAAATAAGTCACATCCTGGGGAATCTAACAAACAATTATTTATGGAATAATTAAACCATAATAATTATATAAAACAAATAATTTATATAATATAAATTTTTTTCTAACATATAAAATTAAATTAAATTATAAAAATTCATGATTACTAATAAAGAATTTTGATTTGGTTTTAACTAAATATTTTTTATTTTGAAATTAATTTTTTTAGCTAAGCCATTAAAACATTACATTCTTGTATAATTTAAGCCAATTCTTCATACATCCTAAAAAAATTTGTGTCACAATATTTTAAAATTGTAAAATTCAAAATATATAGCTTGTAAAAAATAAAATACAGTGTAAAATTAAATGTGAAGAAATAAAAAATGTTACTTGAAGCCCATATATGATTATACACATCATAAAGACAATTACATAAAATGGAAAATTATGTCAGTATAAAATCCCAAAAAATTGAATTGTATTTATGAAGCATTTCATATAGTTCTCTAAAATATCTTCTCAAAAAATTTAATGGAATAATTAACTCTCTGTCCAAAAATCATATCATGAGTATCACAAATCAACAAACTAGATTTTTTTGAACATAAAATATTATTTTTATACATCATAGGTAAAACATTGATAACACTTTCTAGGTTGTGATTACCTATAATTGTGATATTTTTCTCTTCAATAAATCTAGGATGTAGGTTCATTGTATTTATAATGAATATAAAGATAATGGATATAAGGAATAAGTAGATAGAAAACATAGGTTCTTAAGGGAGCATTAGATCACAACACGTACATAACTTCATTGGAATTAGATTGGGATGGTGGGAGATCCAAACATGAGTAATGATAATGTATTCTAGTTCTGTGGATAGAAATTATAATTCTCTAACACATTCATAAAAAGTATGTATGCAAGTGAGATAAGATTCTAATTAAAGAAACATTTTAGGAAAATCATATAAAAGGTTTGATATCGGAATAACTAAGTGGTGTAGAATGTACCTAATGTAATTGAAGCTGAAAATATAATTAAAATAATTGTAATTTTAGTTGTTCAATATTTAATATGACATATATTAAAAATACATCATTAAACTAAAAATAATTAAAGAAACAATAATAATTAACATATAGATGGTATAATATAAAACCATTTTAAAAATATGAAGATTCTCATTAATAATAGGTATTTTGGGAGAATAATATACTGAAGAGGGTGTACTAAATACAAAAAAATATAATTATAAAATAAAAATTTTAAAAGTATTTAGAGACCGTTGAGTCAAATAAATAACAAGAAATGATTTTTAAAAATTCAAAAAGAATGAAATTAGAACACCAATATATGTGGAGGTCATTGTTACATGATTTCATAAATATAAATTGGTTATTAGGCAACAATAGATGGAAGAAATTTTTTTAAAAAATTAAATGAGAAAAAATGAAAAATAAATAACCCACAAAAGAATTTTTTCCTGAATATCTAACTCTAAACATCTATATAGAAGCATAATCAACTTCGATAGAAACTCCCACAACCATGACACTTGGAATGAAGGATTTTTATTTAACATTAATGATAAAAATAAAGACCAAAACCAAATCCAATAGAAAATTCAATGTATGAAGCAATGAAATAAAATTAGATATACTATTATACTTTTAACTCCCCAAGAATATAAATAAAAAAACTCTGAATTAAATGTTTCATCCTGTTTTCTTACACCATACCTAAATGATTGTTAATTATAAATATAAGACACTAAATGGTATCTTTATGTTACTTTATAATAAGGGTGGGGATATATTAGGAAGAAGAATAAAAATTTAAGATAATGCACATAAACAAATTACTATAGGAGTTGGAATCCCAATACCAAAAGGATATTTTGCTGTGATAAATTAAGATGTTCTTGTGTTATAAGAAACTAAGAAGAAAGTAATAAAAATAATTCATCTAGTGAAAATTAAATATTCTAGTGTATATCAAGTATGATTAAACCAAAATATGTGAAGGAAAATATATAAACATTTATATGATGAATTCATATTCTAAGATAAAACAAATAAACATCTTTTCGAATATGGATTTATCAAAATTTACCTTTTGGCGATCATTCCATTATATTACTTCTTCACCAAGTTCGGATCACCACATCTCACTACGTAAATATGAATATTTATTAAGGAATCATTTAGAATGAAGTGTCCAACATATAAGCTACTCCAACACCATCTCATTTTAGAATCATGGATCTACTGATAGAAGAATTTAAGTATTTACCAAAATTAATCCCCAATACATATCCAACTGAAACTGCATTAGAGAATATGAGAACTGATGTTGCTAACCTCATTGGTAGAGGTAATCAATTGAAAATTGAATGTAATATTAAAAACTAGTTTGGTTCCACAAACATGTTCAATTGTCATAGATGAAAGACAAAAAATCCAGCAACTCAAAACTATATATGTAAATTAATTGAAATAAAACATTGATTGGATCTTAAAGAATAACACCCCTGTATTTTGGCTCTCTGAAAAAGTTGATAATGCTGGTGATTAGTGAAGGGATGATGCCAGATTTAGGATCTGAATAGGGTGTACTAAATTTATTGAATGGATCGGGTGGGAATCATGTTTTGTGGTGGATAGGCGATTCAGGGAGGGTGGGAGAGAGAGGAGGTTGATGTAGGTAAAGGTGAAGGCATAGGTGGAGGCAGAGGATATAACAGAGGTGGTGGCGGCGGGGGGAGTCAGAGAGGGAGAGGGATAAAAACCCAGAGCTATAGGTAGAAGCAGAGTCTGAGTTGGAGTCTAAGGTGGTGGTGGAAAGCGGTGTTGGAGAGGGGGAGGATGAGCATGATGGGAGAGAGGACATGCGATAGTGGTACTGAATGTTGGGTTTTTTCAAGTGTTAGGGGGAGGGGGAGAGGTAGGGGTTGATTGGTAGAAAATATTTTTGGGATATGATCTCTTCTCGTAACCATATGCGACCAGCCATGGCCATTTCCCATTTCAAGGGGTAAAGATGCTACTATTTCTAGTAGTGAAAAAACCCGGAAATCCCTAAAATTAATAAAAATTCTTAAAACCCTAAAATACCATAAATAAAAAAATCCTAATAACTTGAAAAAACCCCAGAACACTGAAAACCTAAAACCTCCAAAAAAACCCCTAAAACCCTAAAAAACCTTTAAAAACATAATAACCCTAAATCTCGTAATATTTCCTTCCACCTAACAACCCTAAAAGACCCTAAAAAGTCAAAAAACCCCAGAAGACCCTAAATAACCATAAAAACACTAAACACCACCCTAAAATAACCCAAAACCCCAATAAAATCCTGAAATACCCATTAAACACATAATGATCTTAAAAATTTATGAAAACCCAGAAAACCAAAAAACACAAAATACACTGTAATCCCCAAAAAATGCCTAAAACCAAAAAATTCCTAAATTTATAGTAAAAACAAGAAATACACAAAGGACCCTAAAAACCCAAAAAATAAAAACAACTCGATAAAGGATGAAAAACTATAAAACCTCTATAAAACATAAAACCCTAAAAATTATAAAAACCTAAATCATCCCTAACAAACTCTAAAAATTGTAGAAATCAAAGGAAATCCATACCAATTCCTAGAAACCCTAAATAACCTTAAAAGAAATAAAAAACTTGAAAGGATCCTAAAAGCCTAAAAAATCCATCAAAACCCAAAATAATAATAACAATTCCATAAAAACTCTAAAAATTACAGTAATAAAATCAAAAAACAAAAAAAACCATAAAATTCAAGAAACCCCCAAAACCCCATAAAACACCTAAAACCCCTAAAACCCTTAAAACCATAACCACACAAAATAACCTTAGTGCCCAAAAAACTATAAAAATAAAAATAATAAAAAAAAACCCTATACCCTATACCCAAAACCCAAAACGCGACACCCAATAACCTAGACCATAAACCCTAAACTCTATAGCCTAAACATATACCATTAACCCTACACCCTACACCCTAAACCATAATCCAATAACATACACCCTAAACCTGATTCCCTACACCCTAAACACTATACCCTACACCTTAAACATCTATACAATAAACTCTAATCTTAAACCCTACACCCTAAATGTTATACCATACACACTAAAACCAGTACCCTCGACCCTAAACCATATACCATGCACCATATGCCCAATACTATATATCTGAAACCCAATACCCTACTCTCAAAACCTAAAACCCAAAACCCAAACACCAAAACCCAAAACCCAAAACGCAAAACCCAAAACCCAAAACCCAAAACTGAAAACCCAAAACCCAAAACCCAAAACCCTATGCCCTAAATAACATACACTACACCCTGAACACTAAACCCAACACTATAAACCCTATTCCCTACTCAATATACCCTATACCCTATACCATAAACTATATAACCCACCCCCAAAACCCTATACTTGACACCACAAACCCAATACCCTATATGTAAAACCTTAACTCCTACACACTAAACACTATAACCTAAACATTAAACTCTAAGACACACACTCTAAACCTCGTACCCTCCACCCTAAACACTATAAAATACAACCTAAACCCCAATCCCTAAACACTAAAACATATACCCTTCACCCTAAACCCTAAACCATTTTCCCTAAACCATTACCCTATCCCAAAACCCAAAACCCTACACAATAAATCATATACCCTACATCATAAACCAAAAACCCTACACCCTAAACCCTTTACCATACACCCAAAACCCTAAACCCTAAACCCTAAACCATATACACTAAACCATTAAACCCGTAACTTACATTGTAAAACCTATTCCCTACACCCTATACCATATAGATGAAACCCTTAACCCTATACCAAACACGCTAAACCCCATACCCAATAAACTAAACCTCAAACTATAAATCTTAAATCCTAAACCCTAAACCCAAAACCCCAAAACCCTATAGCCTATACCCAACACCCAAAACCCAAAACCCAAAACCCCAAAACCCTAAATCATATACACTACACCATAAAACCTATACTTGGCACACTAAATGCTAAACCATACACCTTAAACACTATAGCTTACACTATAAAACCCAACCCCTACACCCTAAACATTAAACCATATACCCTAAACCCTAATCCCTACACCTAAAAACCATACACACTATACCCTAAACTTTAAACCCTACTCTCTAATCCTTATACCCTGTATCCAAACCCCAATACAATACACCCTAAACAATATACCTCACACCCTAAACCATATAACCTACACCATAAAACCAATGCCCCACAGCCTATACTGTAAAACATACACCCTAAACACTGTATCCTACACACTAAACCCTAATCCTTATACCCTTAACATTATACAATACACTCTAAACCCCAAACCCTAGAACCTAAACCCTACACCTTAAGTGTTAAACGACAAACCTTACATTGTAAACCCCATACCCTTTACCCTAAATCCTAAATAATATACTCTAAAAAATATATAGTACACCTAAAATAGAAACCCAACACCCTTCACCCTAAACCATAAACTATACACTCTAAAACCTATAAGCTACACCAGAAACCATATACCCCACTCCCAACAACCAATGCCCAACTCCCTATTCCAGAAACCAAAAACCCTAAACAATAAAAACCATAAAATAACCCTAAAAATCCCTATAAAACACTAAAAGGAAAAAAAATAAAAAAATAACTAAAACCCCTAAAATCCCAAAAAACCCCTAAAAAGCCAAAATAACACAAAAAACACTAAAATCACTAAAACCCTAAAACCCTAAATACGCTAACAGAGCTTAGAAAACCCTAAATACACAATAAATAACATAGGAAAACCATCACAACCCTAAAAAATCTAGAATCCTTTAAACCACTAGGAAACCATGAAAATCCTTTAAACCCCCTAAAGATTATTAAAAACCCATAACAAACCCAAAAACATTGATAATCTTAAAAAAGACTAAACAACACTAAAAACACCTACAAGACATAAAACCCTACAAAACCCTAAAACCCCTAAAACCCTAAAAGAAACCCAAAACACTAAAATAACCCTAAGAACCCAAAAAATACAAAAAACCCCTAAAACACTAAAACAACTATAAAACCCCTGAAACTCAAAAAACATCTAAAAACACTAAAACATACCATTAATACACTTGAAACCCTTAAAGATCATTAAAAACATTAAAAACACACTAAAATACATAAAAACCTAAAAAAGAAACCTAAAAACCTAAAAACCCTTGACACCTGAGAACTCCTAAATCTATGAAACCCCAAAAAGCCTCTAAAACCCAAAATAACCACCAAGTTGACCCTAAAACCCCCTAAACCATAAAATAATAGAAAAACCGTTCAAAAAATCCTAAAAAACATAAAACCATATATGAACTTAAAATACATAAAAACGTTAGAACCACAAAAACCCCATAAAACCTCTAAAACCCTAAAAACCCTAAAAAACCCTATAACCACCTAAAATCCGTAAAACCCATAGAAAACTCCTAAAACACTAAAAAACCTTAATACCTATTTACTAAAAAACTCAAAAAACCATAAATCCTCAATATCCTTAAAAATATTTAAAGACACGAAGATATCCAAAAAATCCCTAAAAAGAACAGAAAACTTTAGAACCCAAAAAACCCATAAAAACCCTAAAATCCCTAAAATACCATACCCTCCCACCCCCAAAACCCAATAACAATTAAAGTTCATAAAAATGACAAAAAACCCCAAAAATTCCCTAAAATGATCCGGAGAAACTAAAAATGATTTAAAAACACTAGATACATTAAAACTACACTAAAAAATAAAAACCCTCAAAGAAAAGAAAACCCCAAATACCCTAAAAGTCCCTAAAAAAAGAAAAAAAACAAGATCATAAAATCCCCTTAACCTTAAACACCTAAAAAAACCAAAAAACTAAACACATAAGACCCATAGAAATCTGATACCCTTAAAATTCCCTATGACCAAAAGAAAAATTCAAAAACCCTTAAAACAACCATAAAATCCTTAATACCATAAAAAATAAAAATCCAAAAAACCCCGGAAATCCATTAAAACAATAAAATAAATAACACCCCTTTTAAAAACCTAAAAACCCTAAACCATACTAACAAGACCTAAAACCATTAAATACATAAAATCCCTATAACCCCTAAAAAGCCTTACAACCCCTAAAAAATTTCAAACCCAAACAAAATAATAAAACCCATAAAATACTAAGACAAAACCATTAAACCCTTAAAACCCCTAACAAACCATAAAAACCCCTATAACCCAAAAAACCCTTGCATGAATCCTAATCCTTAAAATGTGCAAAAAACATAAAAACTCTAAAAAAACATTAAAACCCCTTACAAACTCTTAAAAATCCTAAAAAATCTAAAAGAATATTAAACCACCCCATAATACACTTAAACACTTAGAAACTACTAAAATCCCCTAAAACCCAAAAGAGCCTCAAAACCCACTAAAAACAGAAAGCCCCCAAAATGGAAAAAAGAAAAAAACCTATAATAACATAAAAACCCCAAAACCCCAAAAAACACCTATAACCTATACCCAACACCCAAAACCATAAACCATACACCAAAAACAAAATAAACTACACCCTAAACCCTATACCTATATAATAAAACCTATTCCCATAAGACTAAATCCAAAACAGTACATCAAAAACCCTAAACCCAACACCCAACACCCTAAACCCTAAATCCAAAACCCAAAACCCTATACCAAAAACCCTACACCCTAGACCCTACATTAATGACCTTACACATATGCCAGAATCCCTACACCGTATAACCTAAACCCCATAACCTACACCATAAACCCTAAAACCTACACTTGAATCCAGATTTCCTACAACCTAAAACCTAAACCCGTCACCTAAAACCCTAAGCCTTGCATCCTATACTATATACCCAACACCCAAAACCATAAATCCTAGACCCAAAACCCTATACACTACACCCTAAGAAGTACACTCTACATCATAAGCACTAAACCCTAATCCTTAAACCCTATAGCCTACACCATGCACCTTATACCATACACCTTTAACTCTATAACCTACCCTATAATCCCTAATCCATATAACAGAAACCCCATACGCTACACCCAAAACACTAATCCCTGAATGCTAAAATCTATACCATACACCCATTAATCCTAAGACCTACACCATAAACACTATATCCTATAACCAAAACCTTATACCCTACACCCTATACCCTATACCCTACATCCTAAAGCATGTACTTTGTGCCCTAAACCCTAAACCCTGAACCCCAAACCCTAAATCCTAAAACCTATAACCTCAACCCTAAAACATACATCTTAAACTCTAAACCCAACATCATAAACATAGAAACATACACCTGAAGCACGACACCGTAAAACCAAAAGCCTAAACTCATGACCTGAAACATTATACCCTACACCCTAAACCTAATTCCTATACACTATACCCTAAACCATACACCTGGAAACATATACTATATTTCCAAAACCCTAATCCCTACATCCTAAACTATAAACCCTACCCCTGAAACCCTACACCCAAAACACTATATCATAAACCCCATAACCTAAACCCTCAACACAAAAAACAAACACTGTAAACTCTATACCCATCGCCCAAAACCAAAAAACCTAAAGCATATACCCTGCACTGTAAATCGCAAATCCTACACCCTAAGCAATATAGCCTACATCTTAATTCCTAAAGCCTACACCCTAAACCCTAAACCCAATAAAATAAACCCAATACTCAATACACTAAATCCTAAACCCTACACTGTAAATCCTATAGACAACACCCAAAACCCAAAACCCTACATCCTAGACCCTTTACCCTTTACATTAAACCTTAAACAATAAACACTATACTCTACACCCTAGGCCATATACCAAACAGCTTAAACCCAATAAAATGTACCCTAAAACCTATAACCAAAACCCGAAATCAAAAACTATATACCCTACACACTAAACCCTAAATCATAATCCACAAACCCTATACCCTACACCCTAAACCCTAAACCCTACACCAAAAACCCTAAACCCCCACCCTAAACACTACACTCAATACCAGATCCATTACTCCATAAACACTAAACACAACACCCTATACCCTATACCCCAATAACTACGGAATAAAATATACACCCTATACCCTATACCCTTCACCCAAAACCCTAAACTATACACCCTATACCCGATAAGCTATACCCTAAACCCAATACCATTATCCCAACACCCGAATCCTTTTACAATATAACCTACTCACTAAACCCTAAAGCCTAAAACCTTCACCTAATCCCTATAAACTACATAATGATCCTTAAATACTATTACTTGAACACAAAACACTTTAACTTCAAAATACCTAAACCCTATACCGTACAACATAAACAGTATACCCAAAACCATAAACAAAATACACTACAACCTAAAACATATACCCTAAACCCTATACTTACACCCTAAGCTCTATACTAAACACGTTAAAACCAAAACCCCAAACCCTATACCCTACACCCTAAATCATAAACTGTAAACCTTATTCACTATACCATTCACAATAAACCCAATACCCTATACCATAAAATCAAAACCCTACACCCTAAAACCTAAACCATACACCCAAAACCCAATTCCCTACACCCCTAACCATATACCCGATACTCCATACCCTAAACCCTAAACCCTACTACCTAAAATATACACTGAATAAACTATACCCACACCCTAAACCCTAATAAACACACTCGAAACCCAATACCATTCACTATAAACCATAAAACCTACACCCAAAACCGTACGCAGTACACAAAAATCCAAAAACCATAAGACTTAAACCCGATAGACTACATCTTAAACCCTAAAACCCACAACTTAAACTCTATACCATAAACCCTAAACCCTAAAACCTACACCCTAAAACCTATTCCCTAATCCTTAAAGCCTAAAACCCAAAATATATACCCAAAACCCTACACCCAACACCGAGAAACTGACACCCTAAACCATATATCCAATGCACTAAACCCTAAACCCTAAATCCTACACCCTAATCCCTAAACCCTACCCCTTAAATCCTATAACTAGCACCCAACACCCTAAACCCAACACCCCAAACCCAATACCCTACATCATACCCAATAGATAATCTAGTTTAAACCCTATACCTTACACCCCAAAGCCCCAAATCTACACCCTAACCCCTATAGTCTATAATATAAACCATAAATCTTATATCCTAAACCTTTTACCATACACCAGAAACCATGAACCCTGCACTATTAATCATTTACCCTAATCCTAAACCCCAAACCATAATCCCTAAATCATACAAGAAAAACCCTATACCTTACACCCTCAACCTTTAACCCTACACCCTAAACCCTATACCCTACAACCTAAACCCTAAATTGTACACCATAAACATTATAACCTTTACCCTAAACCGTATATCATACACCTTAATCCATATACTCTACACCCTAATCCCTATACCCTAAATACCATAAAAAATACAAAAACCCCTAATAACCTTAAAAAAATTTTGAAAACCTTAAAATATGGTAAATACTTGAAAATCCAAAAAAAAACCAAACCCCTTAAAACTATAAAAAACTCTAAAAACCATTAAAACCCATAAAAACCATAGAAATAAACAAGAAATCCTAAAATCCCCAAGTGGACCTTAAAAAGAACTAAAATCTAGGAAAACCCCTAATATACTAAAAACCCTAAAAACACCATAAACCCCAAAAAAACACTAAAAACATTAAAACCACTAAAACCTCTTAGAAACCCAAAAAACCCTAGAAATCCCAAAACCCCTAAAAATCCTATAAAACCCTCAAAAACCATACATACTCCAAAAAAACATTAAAATGTTTCATACCCTAAAAACCCATAAAAACCCTTAAAGAAAACTAAAACCCCTTAAAGAACCCAAAAACACTTTATTCCCTTAAAAGTATCCTAAAACTAAAATAATATTTTAGAAACACAAAACCCCTAAAACAATAAAGCCCTTGAAAATCCATAAAGGTATTTAAACCCTTAAAAACCTTAAAACCCCTAGAACCCCTAAAAAACAAGAAAAATCTAAAAACCATTAAAAACAATAAATTCCCTAAATGAACATAAAGGCCCTAAAATCCTAAAATTCCAAGAAAAATCTCTAAAAGACCCAAAAAATGAAAAATCCCCTAGATGACAAAAAACACAATAAACCCCCTAGAATAGACTTATAAGTAATTAATCTCCCAAAACCCCTAACAAAACTAGAAACAATAAAACCCTAAAATCCCTAAAAAAAAAACTAAATACCCTAAAAATGTTAAAAAAAATCCTAAAACCCTAAAACAACCCTAATTTTTTTTCAAAAACCATAAAAACTATAAACAAAATTTAAAAGTGAAAAAAATCTCCAAATATCCCTAAAACCCTAAAACCATTAAAAACTCTATAAAACCTAATATAATTAAAAATTCCAAAATAGCCCTTTAAACTCTTGAATCCCATAAAACCCTAAAAACAACGAATCGTCTAAAACCCTAAAAAACCCAAAAAAACTAAAAAAACATAATAGTTCTAAACCCAATGCCCTAAAACATAAACCCAATACCCTACACCCTACCACCTAAACCCTACAACCAGAACCACAAATTGTATACCCTATATCATACACCATCAACCATAAACCATACACCCTAAACCCTATATGCTACACCAAATACCCCATCCATACACGCATAAACCTATACACTAAACACTAATTCGAAAAAACACTCTAAATCCTAAACAAAAAGCCATAACACCTAAACCATAAATCCATTATCAAATAACATACATCCTACACCTAGACTCTACCCCATAGACCCTACACCTATTCCCTGAACCTAAACCCTACAACTTAAACACAATACCCTAAACCCTAAACCTTAAACCCTACACCTAATGCCTTATACCCAAAAACCTAAACCCTAAACCTACACCCAATTTCCTAAACCATACACCATAAATTGTTTACCCAATACCCAAAACCATACCCATTGCACCCAAAAACGTATACACTACACCCTAAACCATTAAATCTATAACCTAAACCCTATTCCATATACCAAAAATCCTATGTCCTACATCCTAAAACCCATACCCTACACCCTAAACTCAATAACCTACCACCTAAACCCTAATCCCTACACCCAAAACCCCAAAACCCCATACCCAACTCCCAAAACTCTAAACACTACACATTAAACATTATACCATACACCTTAAACCCTAACCCCTCCACCCTAAACACTATACCCTACACCCAAATCCCAATACATTAAACCCAAAACCATTTCCCATACATCGTAAAACCTATATCATGTACCCTCAACCCTAAAACCAGTACCCTAAACATTAAGCCTAACACCCTAAAACCAGAATCCATACACCTGAAGCCCAACACCCTAAAACCAAAACCCTAAAATCTACACTTGAAAACTTATAACTTATACCCTAAACCCTAATCCCAACAACTATACACTACATACTAAGATATAGACACTAAAATTTATACCATAATCACGAAACCGTAAACCCACCACCCTAAACTACATACCCATAAACTGAAACCCTAAACCCTATACCCTAAACCCTATATCTGAAACCCTATAACCTACACCCTAAAATTAAAATCCAACACCCTAAACACTATACACAAAACCCAAAACCAAACACCCTAATGCCTATACCCTACACCATAAACCCTAAATCCTACACCCAAAACATTATACCCTAGATCTTAAACCCTACACCCTACAATTTAAACCCTATACCCTACAACCTATACCCTATACCCAATATAGTAAACCGTAAACACTATACCCAACACCTAAACCAATAATCCCTACACATATACCCTATACCATTCTATAACCCCTAAACCCTAAACTTTAAATAATATACCCTACATCCTATGCCATATACCAAACACCTTAACCCCTATACACTGCACCCAAAACCCCATACACAATACCCTAAACCCTAAACCCTATACCCTACACATTAAACCCTAAATCCTACACCCTAACCTTATACCATACTCCATAAACCCTATATCCTAAACCATACAAGATATACAGTAAACCCCAAACCAAAAACCCAATAGACTACAGGAAAAACCCAAAAAAACTCCCTAAACCCTATACCCAAATCCCAATGAATAATCCATACACCCTAAACTATATACCCAAAACCCAAACACAAAACTATACACACTAAACCCTATACTTGAAACCCTCAACCGAATACCCTAAACCCCACTACAACATAACCCTTAAACCCTATACACTCTAACCCTAAAAACCATTAACCCTATAACCTACACCCTAAAACCTATACCCAAATCCCTAAACCATATACTCTATACCCTAAAACCTTTACCATACACCTTAAACCGTATACCACACACCCTAAACCCTAAACTCTATACCCGATACCCTACACCCTAAATCCTAAACCCTACAACCTATATCCGATTCGTTATACATTAAATCATATACCCCATACCCTAAAACCAATTCCCAACACCATAAAACTGATACCCTACACCATAAAACCAATTCCCTACACCCCAAATCCTATACCCTATACCCCATACCCTAATCCACTCACCCTGCATTGTAAACCATAAACCCTAAACCCAAATACTGATACCATACACCCTAGACCATACTCCTTAAACCATATACACTACACCATAATCCCTAAACCCTGAACTCTAAACCCTAAACCAAGTACATTAAACCTTAAACCAATGTCCTATAATCAAACCCTTTACCCAAAATCCTAATACCTATACCATACACCCACTACCATGATCCCTAAAACCCAAACCCTGCACCCTAAATAATATAACCTACATAGAAAACCCTAAACCCTACACACTAAACTATATATACTACACCGTAAATCATACATCCTACAACCTAAACCCTATAACCAATACCCAAAAAACCATACCCAACACCCTGAACCCTATACACTACCCCAATACCCTATATGCTAAACCATAAACAATATACCTCACACCATAATCCTTATACCTTATACCCTATACCCTATACCCTACACTATAAACCCTAAATCCTAAAACATACACCCTGTACCCTACACGCTATACCCTAAACCAAGAACCTAAACCCTATTCCCTAAACATTAAACCCTAAACACAACACCCTAAAACCTATACCATACACCCTAAACATTTTACTCAACAACCTAAATCATAATCCTTACACCCAAAACCATATACAGAACACCATAAACCCTAAAACTGACACCCTCAACCCTATAACGACACCCTCAACCCTAAACCCTACAACCTAAACCCTAAACCCTACACCATAACCCCTAAAACCTAACCCCAACCCCTATACCTAGCACCCTACACCTAAACCCTACACCATAAACCATATACCCTACACCCAAAACTCTAAACCCTACTCACTAAACCATATAACCTAAACACTTAACCCTAATCCCTACACCCTATAACATATACCCTACATCCTAAACCTCAAACCCTACAGCCTTAACCCTATACCCTACATCCTAAACATTAAAAGGTAAACCCTATACTCTATACCATAAGCCCTAAAACCTACACCCTAATCCTTGATCCCTAAAACTTATACTCAACTCTCTAAACACTATACCCTACACCCCAATACCAATACCCTACACCCTATACCCAATGCCCTAAAACCTAACCCCCAAACACTAAACACTCTTAAAATAATAAAATAGACAAAAAATTTGAAAACATCCTAAAAAAAATAAAATTCATAAAAAACTCTAAGACCCATTAAACCCTAAAAAATATAAAATCCCAATGAAATAATTAAATCACCTAACAACCCTATGAAAACAACAAAACCCCCAAAACCCATCAAAACCCTAAAAACCCTAAAACCCCATAAAACCCCTACTAATCTCTAAAAAGGAAAAAACCCAAAACCCTAAAATCATACAAAAAATAAATATCTTGAAAACTCTTAATAGGCCATAAAAACCCAAAACTACTTAAAATACCAAAAAAAACCCCGCTTTTAAAAACAATAAAATCCTAAAAACCCATAATAACCCTCTAAAACAATAAAATCCTTAAAAAACCTAAAATAGAAATTGAAACCCTTAAAAATCCTAAAAACTAAAAGAACAATAAAACCATAAAAAACTATAAACCCAAAATCTTTAAAACTGATGAAACCCCCCAGAGAACCCCCAAGAACTATAAACACCATAATTTTTTAAAAAAGCTTTAAAACCCATAAATGACCCCAAGAACCCTAAAAACCATAAAACCAATAAAACCATAGAAAACCAAAAAAACCACAAAACTCTTATAACACCCTAAAATCCCTAAAACCCATAAAAACAATAAAAACCCCTAAAACCCCTAAACACCATAAAAACACTAAAACCCCAAAAAAACCACAAAAAGAATAAAATATTTAAAACACCATTGAAAAAACCATAAAAAAATATAGACCCTAAAACTCCTAAAAAGACTAAAAAAGTAACTAAAATTCCTAAAGACCCCAAAAAATCCCCCAAAAGCCTGGAACTTAAAAAAAACAATGGAAACGGCAAAATCCCTAAAAATAATAAAAACCCTAAACCCTAAAACACCCCAAAAACCTATAAACACTAAAAATAATCTAATACCCCTATTATACATTAAAACCATAATTATATTAAATGTCCTTAAAACATTAAATTCCACGAAAAGTCACAAAAAAACTATAAAACCAAAATAAAATCTATATTCTCTTAAACACCCAAAAAACCAAAAAACACTAAAACACTAAAAAACATATAAATTCCTTTAAAACTTGAATAAACATAAAATCCCTAAAAATCCCAAAATACCCTTGAACCCTAAAAACCATAGATAAATAAAAAACACAATACAAATATATTAAAATCCCAGAAAACAATACAAACCCTAAAACCAAAAAACATTAGAAAATCCTAAAATCAATGACAATTCCTAAAACCATAAAAATCCAACAACCCTAAAACTCTTAAAAAACCATTAAACCCCAAATTTCATTAAAAACTTCTATTATTTTAAATACCCCAACCTCCTTCCAAAATAACCATAAAAGCCAAAAATCCCAAAATACACTAGAAAAAGCCCAGAAAACCCTAAAAAATCCATTAAAATCCAAAAAACCCTTAAAACCCTTAAAAATTAAAAAAACACTAAATCCTTTTAAACCCCTATAAATCCCTAAAAACACTAAAAAACCTAATATCCCACCCCCCAAACTCTAAAACCCCTAAATAATACAATAAACCTAAAGTACCCTAAAATCCTAAAAAACATAAAAACCCCTAAAACCCGTAAACCCTACAAACCAAAAAATTAGTAAAAGAACCCTAAATTACCCAAAAAGAATCCCAATTACCATAAAAGTACTAAAAACCATAAATAACATAAAAATAAACAAAAAAATACTAAAAAATATAAAATATACTAAAATCCAAAAAACCCTAAAATTCCAAAAATCAAGTAAAACACAAGTAAACATAAAAACTCTAATAACCCAAAAACACCTACAACCCTAATAACCCTAAAAACCCTAAAAGTCCTTAAAAACTTATAAAATACACTAAATCATCCTTAAAACCCATGGAAACCCATAACCCTCCCCCCATAAGAATATGAAATATTTAAAAAACCTAAAACCCCTAAAACCATAAAAACAATTAAAGAACCAAAAATTCTAAAAAACCATTAAACCCCCCCAAACACTATAGATGCCCTGAAATCCCCTAAAAACCCTAAAAACCCTAAAAACCCTAAAAATCAATAAATTGATTAAAAACCAATAAAATAATTAAAAACCATAAAGATCCTAAAAACAAAAAAAAAGAAAAACAGAAAAACCATTAAAAATCCTCAAAAACCCAAAAAAACCCCTAGAAACCCATTAAATCCCCAATCCCCTAAAAATACATAAAACTAAAAAACCCCTAAGAATAATTAAAAACATAAAAATTCTAAAAACTTTTCATATCCCTCAATAACTTAAAAAACCATAAGAATCCCTTAAAACACTCCAAAACCTAAAACCCTAAAATCATAAAAAAACAAAAAAACCCCAAAACCCTTAAAAATCGTAAATTCCTAAAAATCCTAAAACCACTATAAATCTATAAACTCCAAAAATCCCTAGACACACTAAAATTTCTAAAAACCTAAAAACCTATAAAACCAATATAACCCCTAAAATCCATAAATTCCATAAAACCCCTAAAAGACATTAAAATTACTAAAAACCTAACACCAATATAAAAATAATAAAAGATCAGTAAAAACATAAACACCATAAAATTCTAAAAACCCTAAAATCATAAAACCCTTAAAAACCAAAAATCCCAAAAAAAACACTAAAAACCACAAAAATTGATAAAATACCTAAAAATACAGAAAACTCATAAAAACCATAAAACAAAACTAACCCACCCCCACACACTATGAATAAAAACATTAAAAACCTTGAAAGCCCATAAAAACACTAAAATAATTAAAACCCTAGAAAACCCTATGTCCATCATCCCAAAAATCCCTTAAATACCATAAAACTCCCACAACCCATTAAAACCCAAACATCCCAAAAAAACATTAAAACCCACAAACCATTAAGAAACCCCTTTAAACACATTAAAACCCCTAAAAACCATAAATCCTAAAAATCCATAAAATTCTCTTAACATCCCTGAAATACCCTAAAACACCTAAAAACCATAAATCCCCTAAATCCCACTAAAACCCCCTAAAACCCTAAATAACCCTAATACCACAAAAAACTCTAAACCCCTAAATCTCTAAAAACCCTAAACCCCAAAACAACCAAAAATACATAAATCCCTAAAAACCCATAAAAACATTTAAAACCCATTAAAACCCAAAAAATCATTAAAATCCCAAAAAACGATAGAACCCTTAAAACCCCTAAAATTCATTAAAAACCATAAGACACAAAAAAATCCCCCTAAAAACTCAAAAAATATTAAAACCCCCTAAGAATCATGAATACAACAAATTAAACACCAAAACATACAACCTAAACCATATACAGTACACCCTAAACCAAAAACCAACACCCAAAATCCTATACCGTACACCCTAACCCCTTATATGTATATCCTATACCGTAAATCCTAAACCCTACTGTAAGACCAAATTACCTATCTATCAAATATGTTCAATAACATTACTTTGGTTTTCCTTTTTCATTGGTCTGGTAAGGCCAATAAAGAATTGGAAGGATACCAATAATTGGAAAGTCAGATATTTGTGGAATTTTTTTGTATAAAACCTACATTTTATAGTATTTGGGGATTTACAATCTATTTAATTGGTTTACACAATGCGTAATATTTCTTAGTAATATGACATCAAATTGGTACACAACATGAAATGTCATACTCTGTGTACAGTTTACATGCCATGTAAATTTTAAAAATCATATTGTTCCTAAAATGTGAAGGGTTTTCGGCATATCCAGGAGTATAAAATTGAAGGATGAGTAATTGGGTTGAACGCCATAAAAAACATGGGTGTTAGTTTTAAGTTGGCATATCTACTGAAATTCGTATTTCCTTCATCTTTGTATCCTTACTCTCGACCTCTAGGCTCTTCCATGGAGATTTTGGTAAACTAAAATCCAACCAGATCATCTGTAAAATTGTTGATCTTTATGTTGGTTATGATTCATCTCTCCGAGTAAGTGGTCTTATTGTCTCTTCTACCTCTCTCTATTTTCCACAAGGATTCTGAAAGTTTATCTTGGTATTGAAGGATATAAACTCCATGTTTTTGAATCTTGATTATTGGTTGAGTTCCTACATCTTCTCCACCTTCTTTATTAATTGAATAGTCCCATTACAGAAAATCATTTTTCCTTAAAAATGTAGTTGGTTCTATTTAATATTGGAAAATTGGTTGAAAATTGAATTTCTTATGTTTGATAGTTCATTGAATTGGTTTTCTAAAAACCAATTTGTTGTAAATTGGAACTTGGATTTTACTTGACAAGGAAATCCGTGGAAATGAACCTAATTTTGATGGAATTTGTATTTTGGGTGTAATTTTAAATTATTAGAATTTGTAAATTGATTTTATAATTGATTTTGGAAAATGGGTTGAATTAATTCAATAAAAATTGATGATTTTTCTGAATTTAAAAGGCATGAAATGATGAAAAAACTGTGTTTTGGTTTGGATGGTGAATTGGTATCTTCAAAAGGAAAAGTGGGTGAATTGGTATTTTGATTTTTATTTTGATTGATTGAGCACATGTGATAATGGAATGCGACTGGGTTATTTGGGACAAACACAAAAGATGGTAATTCCAAAGTGACACATTTAAAAGTTACAACTCTTACAGAAACTGACTTTATAATATATAAATTGTTTATTTAACCCATATTTGAAATGGTTACCATCATTTGAAATGAAAATCATGTTTTTCTTAAATATGAAAATCTATCACGATTCTTATTTTGAATAAAATTTAAAGAATTATTTGGTTTACTATTTTGGAATCATTGTATGGTAAACATAATGATACCCTAATTGGATATTTATCTCACACCCTAACTTTTCCTTTGGGAATTTGTATAATTTATTCTTATAGTTTAGAGTAATGTGAAATCAACTCTTCGAGGAGGTGGGTGTTATTGATTCCTTGGGGCTTAGGGTGATGTGTACATTGGGGTATTGGGTTATCTTGTCTATTATATATTACTTTAATGGTGTAATACTTGGGTTTTTGATATACCTGTTGTTTTTTTGGTACTGTAATCCTTTGTAGTTTTTATAATACTGATATGTATCTGTTTATTCTTCTAAATTTGTGGAAACATCCATCGTATGTTTTTTTTGTGGTGTCTGGTGCTAGTCATTAATCATTGGGGATGAAGAACACCATTCAGGTGATATTAATGTCATCTTTGGTATCTATGTATCAGGGTATCTTGGATGTTTCATGAAAAATTGGTATCAAAGGTACAAGTTAATAATCTTTCCTTGATGTCAGTATGCAGTTTGTAAATATTTTTAGGACATACGAGGTAGTTTCAAGTGAGTTCCTAGACTACTCCCAGCATAATAATACTTCATTTACCATTGGTGGTGTGGGAATGATGTCTTGAGGATTATTTATAGTATTTTCACTATTTTATATTTGGATTGGTTGAAATCAAAAATATTTTTTATCTATCTTACGGTATTAATTTCTCTAACTACTCTAGTTTGAGTGTTAATCTAAGTAATATTCTGATGTCTACATTATTGTTTACTGATTTTTTATAGCATAATGACTCAAATAAGATGTTTGAATAGGATCTAAGAGGAAGATTTTAATGAACCAAAATGATCCATTCATCTTGTGGACCAAAATCTAGTTAAGGTTGTTGTGCATGTTTTCCATGATCTGGGATAGGTACCTACACCCAAATCTGCTCAGGCACCATGTTTGGAACCGTAGAGGGTTGAATCATTGAATAATTATCAGGGGTTCCTTTCTTATAAACCACAATATTTATAAGGATATAATGATCATCAAGAGGCTGAGTATTTATTGAGAAATATTGAACTTCTCTATGATTTTCTTGAAACTCCTGAAACTATTATGGTAAAGTGTGAAAAATTTATGCTTGAGGGACCTAGTGGGTGATGGCGGGATTCCATGGTTATAATGAAAAAGCCTCAGGGTTTATAGTGGAAGGACATTAAAGATATTTTCAACAACCACATCTATCCAGATACTATTTTTTGACAAGGCTATGTATTTTCTCAAACTCTAGAAGGACGATATGAACATGGAGGAATAAGAGAAATGATTCACAAATATTGTATAATTTTCACCTCAGATTGTATTAAATGACAAAATTACGACTCAAAGGTTCGAGTTGGGACTTCATTATGATATTAATTCTTAGTTTTTCTCACTAAATATAAATTCTTATCATGATGTCCTGGATAAGGAACTAATGGTTTAACATGATATGGTTGGTAATTCAGGGTTGATAGGAGTTCATTTTCCACCTAGTGACAATTTTTTTAGTTCTTATATAGTGAAGAGGAAGTGTAATAAGTCTACTAGTTCATTTTAATAGAAGGGTTCTTCTAGACCTCCTGTAGTGACGGAAAATGAACCTTTTAATTTCTATTTCTGTGAAAACCCCATGAATTTGTAATGGGTATTCAATGAGGCTCCAAATATATGTGGTTCATATGGTCATCAAGGACACCTATAGAAATTCGTTTTTTTCTTTTGTTTACCACATTGTGGAATGAGATCATCGACACCAAAATGTTATATGATGCAATCATTATCTTCAAGATATTATTGGTTTCATCCATAAGAATCTAAATAAAATAATCTTCACATAATGGAAGAGTCTCTTGTGGAAAAATATATAGATCTTGTAACCTTGAGAGGTATCATCACTATAGATTTATCTTTAGTGATGAATTTAGTTAGTACTGGTGCATCTCACCTTTTCATATCAACTCGTATTATGAATCCCCTAAGTCTTATCATGGAGATTTTATCTTATGTGATGGATATTACTACACCCCTAAGAATAATTTCATGATAGGATATTCATTATGCTTCTTGTGTTTTCTCATTATGAAATTTCGAGATGACCTGGGATTTTTGGGTTCTTGACATTGCACATATTGATTTCATTTTCTAGATGGATCATCTAAATGATAATAAATACCAAATTCATTGTTATCTTAATGTGGTATACTTTATGAAACTTTATGGGGTGTGTCATGTATTTTAGTAAATATGGGAGTCAAGGTCAATTAGATTCAAACCATCATATATAGAGTCGGGGAAATTGATATCAAGTTTACTGTTTATCTAGGGAGGGAATCCTTGATTGGTGATAATATCTCTAGTTTTCATTGAGTTTCCTAATGTTTTTCCTTCTGGATTATCTACTTTTCTATAATGGAGTTAGGTAGTGTTTTTTATTGATTTTGTTCTTGGTACTCAACTAATATCTCAAACCTCCAAAAAAATTGAAACCAATTGAAATAAATTGGTTGAATATTTGATTACATGATTTTATAGGGAAAGGATTTTTATGAACGAGTGTCACACATTGGGTGGATCATATAATATTTTCTA
Source organism: Viscum album (assembly GCA_963277665.1). NCBI lineage: Eukaryota > Viridiplantae > Streptophyta > Magnoliopsida > Santalales > Viscaceae > Viscum > Viscum album. The sequence goes on along the minus strand of OY728152.1, from coordinate 871,089,046 downwards.
TGAAATTTTATGGGGTACTTATACTCTGTGTTGATTACTAGAAGATCAATTGATTCAAATTAATGAAAAGGTATATGTTACAATGGATTTATGATATATTTGACTAGTTGAAAGGGGAGATGTTTTTTATAAGATTGATCATCGATCTAGATGTCACAAGTTGTAAATAAAATAATATGAAATTCATAAAAATTCCTTCCATATTAGTTATGGCCATTTTTAATATTTTTCATTCTGTTTAGTCTATCCAATGCTAATTTAGCTTATTTTTGATTGATTAATTGGATTTTCCACAAGTATGTTGATATGTTCGTGGTGGTCATTGTGGATAAAAGTCATATTTACTCTTTGTATAAGATGGATCGTATATGTCATTTGAGGTCATTTCTAGAATTAATGAAAAATCACCATATTTATTCCATGCTATAGAAATGTTACTTCTTGATTCATGAAGTGAATTTCTTGGGGAACAACTTCTAAAAAAATGGGAATTCAGTTGATCCTAAGAATGTAAAATCTGTTATGACATGGGAAAAATTCCTAATGTTTTCTAGATTCAGATATTCTTGGGTTTAGTGGGATCTTATCACTCGTTTTTAACAGATTTCTTGAAGTTGGCTTCCCTGATAACCTCTATAACTCATAAGGGAGTGAATTTTTATTGGGATGAGAAATGTAAGTGATTTTTTTGTCGATAAAAAATATATTTTTATTTTTGTGTTGGTGTTCACTATTCTAGAGGTCGGGTAAGTCTATGTTGTATTTTGTGATACAACAGGTTTGGGTTTTGAATGTGTTCTTATGTAGTGTGATCAAGTAGCTGCCTATGAATATAAACATATTAGGGCACATGGGAAGAATTATCCAACAAATTTCCTTGAACATATAGTAGTTATTCATGCACCTAAGAGATGGTGGAATTCATATTTTAGAGAATTGTTAACTGAGTATTCCAACTATAATATCTTGAGTTATATCTTATCTCAAAATGATTTGAATCTCTTCCATATGAATTGAGTGGAGTATATGAAACATTTCGATATTGATATTTCCTATAACCTAGGGAAATGGAATGTCATTGATTATATGTTTAAAGGTAATCCTCTAACCAAAGATATGAAATAATCATTAGAAGAGTGGAACATGAAGGATATTTTTGCATAGTTCCATATTAGTGTTCGATAAAGAGGGTATGAGGTTATCTTGGATAATGTTCAATTAAAACCCTCTATTCTCAAGATGTATATTCAGGAACAAATCCTTGATGATGAATTCTATATAGTTGTAAACTCTCTTTCTGGTGTGGGAGACCATTGCTAAGTGGTTGTTCTCTTTTGATGGTATCCCAAGTTTCCCGAACTAGAACATTGTACCATTCCTAGTTTGTAAAGCTATTATGGGGGATTTCTATAATTCCTCATGGTATGTGTACCTAGGAAACACAAATATTCTCTATGAATTTTATATATGATTCTGGTGGTATGCTATGATACGATATATCAGTTACTTTTTTCCGTAGTGCTATACTTTCCCATTTGTCAAGTGAGAGCATCATAGACCATTGGGTTTGCTTCATCCACATTAATTAAAACGTTGTAGTGGTATGATATTAATATGGATTTTTGGGTTGGTATGTAACATACCTAGAGATAAATGAATGTGATATGGGTTAGGATCGATAGGCTGACCAAATCAGGTCACATTATACCCATTCATGACACAACTAAATATGACGAGCTGGGAAATCTCGATATGAGAGATTTTTTTTCAATTTACATAGAGTTCCTAATGATACATTCTCTAATTGAAATCCTCATTTTACTTTTATCTTTTATAGTGACCTTTAGGAGAAATTGAGATCTTAGGTTTGTTTGACTATAGATTACCATCTACATATGGATGACCAGATAGAGTGGACTATACAGATTCTTGGCGATATGATTCATCCCTAAATCCCCAATTTTGGTGGATATTTGGATGAAAATTTTTTATTGGTTGAGTTTTCTTATAGCAATATTTACTATTTTGTGATCATAATGGAACTATTTGTGGCATTTTATGGTTGACCATGTAAATCATTATTGTGTTGGTCAAAGATTGGTTAAAGTTCCTTGGTTAGACTGATCTTGGTTCAAGAGAATGAATAAACAATTCAAATGATTCATCAGAGGTTGTTGATAGTATAGATTCAGTATGAATCTTATAAAGTGTGTTGTAGTAGATCATTGGAATTCTCATTTTTTGATCAGGTGTTCCTAAAAGTTTTAACTCTTTTGGTTGATCGATCACTTTAGAGGAAACCGAATATTTCCCCTAATTTCATGGGATATTTTTAGGCTGTTGACAAGGCGGGGACAGTGGTTTATAGTTAATCACTTTCAACCTAGTTTAGGTGGATTCATAACATATTTTATATATCATAGTTACGAATGAATATTTATAATCCATCTCATTCTTTAAGATGGAGTGATCTTGATGATGATCCTAATTTATCCATGACTGAGAATCCAATCAATATTATTGATTCCAACACCATGTTAATATATTAGAGGATGATACCTTTGGTCAAAGTTATATGGTAGGATTTTTCTAATTCCCCTGAGACTTTCAAGCCTTAGGAAATGATTAGAGATCAACGACCTCAAATTTTTTATATAGAAGCATTATTCTAGGATTTATTGGGGAAAAAATTATTGTTGGGTGGTTTTAACACTACATTACCATTATTTTAGGTATGTTATAAAAAATTTATTTGGATTTCCTTTTTAAATAACTGGGTAATTCCAATAATGAATTGGTCAGATACTTATAATGGTGATGACAGGGATTTTCTAAATTTTACACCATAAAACATACATTTTCTAATGTATGCTAGGGATTTACACATAATGTAATGGTTTTACATGATGTGTAATCATCACCTGGATGGTTACATGAAATTATTTAATAGTGTGAAATTATTCATGATGTGGATAGTTTTCAAACTATGTAAACATTAAAAATCATATTCCTTTTAAAGGAAATGTCGTTTTTAGCATATATGGGAATCAACCATTAAACGACATGTAATTGGGTTACTACTGTGTAAAATCCCAAGTGTTAGTTTTAGGAAGGTGTATAGAGAGAAATTTTTATTTCCCTACTCTAGGTTTCCTTTATCTCAACCTATATTATCTTCCAATGTTATTTTTGTGATCTCCAATCCCTCTAGATCATCTGTTTGGTGATTGAACCTTGTGTTCAGTATAGTTTCTCTCTCTGGGATTGTGGTATCCTTGTGTGTTTTTTATCTCCCTATTTTCCTAATTGAGGCTGATACTTCATCCTTGGAGTAATGGATCTAAGTATCATTATATTAAATCTTGATTCCAGTTTGAGTTCATTGATCTTCTTCATGTTTGTTTTCCATTAACGAGTCTCATTGTGGGCATTGTTTCTTCATTGAAAAATTAGGTGGTTCCATTTCTGATTGTCCAATTAATTCAACATTAAATTGATTATATTTGAAATTACTTTCAATTTATTTGTGAAAAACTAATTTGATGTTAATTGGAATTTGGATTTTACTTAACATGGATATTTGGGAATGAAAACCACAATTATGATGGAATTGGAATTTGGGGTTTAATTTGAAATTTATTAAATTTGTAAATTGATTTGAGAATAACTTTTGGAAAATTTCATGAATTGATTTTATTAAAACATATTATTGGTTTTAAATTGAAAAATAATTAATTGGTTAAAAATCTGTGTTTTGGTATTGAATGTTAATTGGAATTTTGAAAAGGAAATGTGGGTGATTGTGAATTATTCTGAAATGTAATGATTTTCCAGTTTTTCTATTGACTGATTGAGAACATGTGAGATGGGGTAGTTAGTGGTTTGTTTGAAAAAACACACTATGATTTTAATTCCCTAGAAACATATTGATGATTAAAAAACTGTAAAAAATCCTTTTTTGGTATAACTTATCCTTGATGGGATGGTGATGGTCCCTATTTGCTATGTGATTGAGGGAGATGTCTCTGCATACTTTTTGTGATCACTGATATGAGATGTGTGAGAATCCCATAACTTGAAAGTATTATAGAACATGAAATATAACCATGGTTCTTATTGGTATTACTTTTACGTATATTCCATCTATTGTGAAACTATTTTACTCAATCCTAATGACTTATATAAAGTTATTATTTTAGCAATGATTGAAATTCTATCTAGAATTTTAAATGAAAAACATATTTTATTTTAAATAAAAAAGTGTACTGCAATGACTATTTTGATTAAAATTGATATCATGATTTGGTTGATTATTACATAATCATATTATGGAACACCTGGTGTGACTGTACTTGGTTTTTTATATCACACCCTACCTTTTGCTTGAGTCTTTTATCGATTTTCTACTACCAGGTCTTAGTAAAGGGGATTTTCCTCTTAGAGGAAGTGGATTATGTTGATCCCTTGGGACTTGGAGTAATCTCTTTTTTTTGTAAGATGGGTTATCTTGTATATTTTGTGGTACTTGTATGATGTATTATTTGGGTTTTCGATATACCTATTGTTTTTTAGTACTATCTCCCTTTGGAGTTTTGGAACATAATATTATGTATATTATTCTATCACTGTTCTTGTGTATTAGAGTACTAGGGTAACCGAGCTTGTTTGTTGCACCTACACCCTAAACCCTAAACCCAAAACCCTACTCCCTAGAACCTAAAACCTAAACCCTACACCCTAAACCTTATACCAAAAACCCTAAACTATACACCAGAAACCGTATACCCACAACCCTAAACCATAAAAAACCCTAAACCCTAAAAAATCTATAAAACCCTAAAAAACATTTTAAACACGAAAAACCCTAAAACCCAAAAAACCATAATAACCTGTAACACAAAAAATACCTTTAAACACCAAAAAACCTAGAAAAATTATTAAAACCCTTAAAACGTGTTGAAAAACATTTTAAAACCCATAAACACACATTCAAAAACACAAATAACCATAAAAAAACCAAAAAAAACATTAAAAACCCTTAAAAATCCGAAAATCCCTTACAGAAATAGAAAACCCTTAATCCCAAAACCCCATAAAACCCTAAAAACCCCTAATCCCTAAAAAATACACAAAACCCTTAATATTCAAAAAATGCATGAAAACCATATAACCCCTAAAAATTCATACACCACTAGGAATCCAAAAAAATCATAGAACCCCTAAAACAAAAAAAATCCTAAAATCCTGAAAAAAATCTAAAAATCCTACGAACCCTAAAATAATCAAAAGGGATGAAATCACCTAAAAACCCACAAACCCATAAAATCACCTAAAAATCTTTAAAAACAGGAAAACCAACAAAAATTGTAAAAAACCCTGAAACCCTAAATCCACATAAATCCCCATAAACCCCAAAAACCATAAAACCCTAAAAACTCCTAAAAACACAAAATACCCTATAAAACGATAAAAATCCAAAGGCACCTGAAAAAACCTATAAAACACTAATTATAAAAAAATCCATTAAAACAATAAAAGACACTAAAACCACAAAAAAATACATACAAATAAATAATGTACCTTAATGTACCTTTAAAACCAAAAAAACACAAAGACACTGAAAATAATAGATGACTAAGAAATACCTTAAACCCCCATAAAGACGCTTGAAACCCTGACACCCAAAAGGACCATGAAAGTTCCAAAATACCCAAAAAACCAAAAAACACTAATTGACCCCAAAAGACCATAAAAACTAATGTAAATTTAAAACCCTATATTTCCTAAGAATACCTAAAATCCCGTAAAGACCATAGACACCTGAAAACTCCAAAAATACCCTAAAACCCATTAAAACCTGACCCCCAACCCCTAAAAGACACTATAAACCCCTAGAAAAACTATAAACAACCATAAAACCCCAAATAACACCTAATAGACACTAAAACCCCAAAAAATATAAAAACCCCTAAAACCCCTATTAACCTATAATCCATTAAGTCCCCAATAAAACATAAAACCCTCTAAACCCCTTAAAATCACAAAAAAAAAAACAAAACCCCCCCTGAACAACCCTTAATAATTGTAAACCCCCTTAAAAACCCTATAATGTAATAAGAACTAGTAAAAACCCAAAACCCCAAAAAAAAATACATAAACCCCTAAAACAACTAAAAACATTGTAGGATCATAAAAACTCTAAAAACCCTAAAAACCTATACAAGACCCAAAAAATCCATAAAAACCAACTAATTACCTCTTGAAGGCCCAAAACCCAAAAAACCCCCAAAAGTCCCTAAATCCTAAAATAAATTAATAGACCAAAAGTACCCCCAAAACATGAAAAGACGTTAACAACAATAAAAACTCCTAACAAATACTAAAAATTTAAAACCCTCGAACCCTAACCAACCTAAAAAAACCCACCCCCACCCCCAAACACTAAAAGTTATAAAAAGACCATTAAAAACTAATATAAATCCCAAAACTATTAAAACCTTAAAATATCATAAATACCCCTAAACCCCATAAAAACCTAAAAACTATAAAAACCAATAAAAACCAAAAAACTCTAAAAACACTTAAAACCAATAAAAACCATATAGAACCTAACAACTCATAAAAACCATAAAACCCATAAAACCACTAGAAAATAAAAATACCTAAAAAACCCCTAAAAACAAAAAAACCCATAAACCCCTAAAAATAAAACCAAAGGGTTAAAAACCTCAATACCCAAAAAACCCAAGAAACAATAAAAAGACAAAAAACCCTAGAACACTAAAAATCCCTCAAAATATGAAAAACCCTAAAATTCCTAAAATCCCTAAAACGATAAATCCCTTAAAACCATAAAAAACTAAAATCCTTGGAAAACAATAAAAACCCATAAACTGCTAAAAACCTAAATCCCCGAAGAACCCTAAAGGGACCCAAAAACACTAAACCCCCCAAGGGATCCTAAAAACCCTAAGAACAATCATGGAAACGAAAAACCCTAAACAACCCTAAAAATGTAAAACCAAATAAAACCCAAAAATACCTAAAACCCCCTAAAAACATTAAAAGTCCCTAAAAATTGCAAAAAACATAAACCCCTAAAAACCCTAAATTACCCCAAAAACCCAAAAAATTCTAGAACACCCTAAAACCCCTAAACACCTAAAAATAATTAAAACCATAAAAAAAGCCTTCAAAATAAACCGATAAACCATACGAAACCTAGAAAACCCTAATGCCCCTTTAATATCCCTAAAAACCGTAACAACCCTAAAATTGTAAAAACCCTAAAACCCTAAAAACCCCAAAGACCCAAAAAAATCCTGAAAATCCTAAAACCTTAAAAACCCACAAAAAAGAAAAAAGTACCCATAAAAATCCTGAAACCCCAAAAACCTGAAAGACTTCAAAACCCCAAACAACCCAAAAAACCCCCAATAAAATTGTAAAACCACCCAAAAAATCCATAAAACCCAAAAAACCCAAAAAACCCTAAAACCCTAATAAAAACCCTAAAAAATACTAAAATCCCTATAAAAAGGATAAACGCTCTAAAATTATTAAAATCACTCAAACCCCTAAAAATGCCTTAAAAATCCCCAAAACCATAAAAACCACTAAAAACATCTCAAACCCGATTGATTTAAAATAAAACAAAAACCACTAATGACCTTATAAAACCCTAAAATCCCATAGCACCCTAAAAATTATCAATCTTCTAAAAAACATAAAAACCCTTAAAAATCCTAACAACCCTAAATCAAAAAAAAATCCAATCAGAAACCAAAGATATCCCTAATACCCTAAAAACTGTATGACCCTAAAACTTGTAAAAACACTTAAGCCCCATAAAAACCAAAAAACCTAAAAAATCCCCATAAAACACTAAAAACACTAAAAACCCTAAAAACAAATAATTATCCTTAAAAACCTCTAAAAACCCTACCAACCATAATAACCCTTACACCCCTAAAAGTTGTTAAAATCACTAAAAAACCTAAAAACCATTGAAACCATAACAACACTAAATATCCCCAAACCCATAAAAACCATAAAAATCATAAAAAGTCTGAAAAGATGAAAAAAAAAATCATAAAACCCCTAAAAACTCCAAATACCAAAAAACCTCTAAAAGTCCCTAAAACCCTAACAAACCAAAATAGCTGTAAAAACTATAAAAAGTCCTAGAAGACTCTCAAAATCCTAAAATACCGCCCAAAACCCCTAAAAGAACTAAAATAACCCAAAACCCAATGAATACCATAAAATACCAACAAAACCCCTTAAAACCCTAAAATCCACAAAAAACCATAAATCCCTAAAAAGCGTACAATCATAAAAGCCACCAAAACACTAAAACTCTAAAAACCCTAAAACCCCTAAAACACTAAAAACACTAAAATTTCATTAAACACCATAAAACCCCATAAATCCACTAAAATCCTTGAAAAGATAAAATCCCAAAAACAAACATAAAATCCCCAAAAACCCTGAAACAGTAAAAAACTGCAAAATCCCTAAAATCCCTAAAAACAAAAATCCCCTAAAAACCAATGAAAACCACAAAATCCATAAGAAACGGATAAAAACAAAGAAACACTAAAACTAGTAAAAACCCTAAACCCTAAAAAATCCTACAATCATAGAAAAACCTAAAAATTCCCAAAAAACCCTAAAAAAACCTAAACCACCACAGAACCAAAAACCCCAAAAAACCCATACAAACACCTAAAATAAACATAAAATCCATAATATCCCCCAAACCCTAACAATGAAAAAAAACATCAAAATTTCGTAATGCCCCTTGAAAATCATAAACCCTAAAATAAATAAAAACACAAAAACCATATAAAACCATAAACCATAAACCCTAAAAAATCATAAAATACATAGAAAAAATGAGGATGTTTAAAAATACTAAAACCCAAAAAGACCTTAAAAACCCGTAAAATCTCTAAATATCATAAAAACCCAAAACACCTAAAACCCTAAAAAATATCAAAACCCTAAAAAACATGAAAACTCCCAAAAACCAAAAACCCTATAACACCCTAAAAATAGAAAAAATAAAACTCAAAAAACCACTCAAAAAATTCTGAAAAACCGTAAAAACCCAATACCCCAGAAAAAGTTTAAAAACCATTAAAAAAAGACCCCCCCAGAAAGCCCAAAAAAACATCGAAACCCTTGAAAATCATCAGAAAACATTATAAAATAAAAAAATGCAAAAAAACACTAAAATACCAAAAAAATAATAATAACAAAAAAACCCATAATATAGTAGATACTCTAAAACCCTAAAACCCTTATAATAATAATAATACCTAAAACCCTTAAAATCCTTTAACCCCTAAAAACCCGTAATAACCAAAAATCTCTAAATCTTTGTTAAAATCCCCCAAATCCTAAAAATTCTAAAAGGGTAAAAAACCCTAATACCCTAAAAGCCCTAAAAGACCATAAAAATCCTAAATACCGTAAATAACACTATAAACCCCTCAAATAACCAAACCCATTAAACACACAAAAAACTGTAAAAACATAACCCCTAAAACACATAAAACATTTGAAAACCCCAAAAAATAAAGAAACCTAAAACCCTTAATCTTCATAAAAATACTATAATAACCCTAAAACTCTACAATATCCTAAAACCCTAAAAACATAAAACACTAAAAACCCTAAAAACACCAAAATTTCATAAAGACCCCTAAAACCTACAAATAACTAAACATCTCTTAAAACCAATAAAATTCCTAAAACCTTTATAAACATTTATACCCTAAAACACTAAAAACAATAAAAACATTAAAATCCAAAAACCACTTACACCCCATAAAAACTCGTAAAACAATAAATACTCCTAAAAACACTAAAATTCCTAAAACACCAAAAAACAATAAAAACCCTAAAACCCCTCAATACCTATTGATCCCCTAAAAACACGAAAAACACAAAAAAACCTAAAACACTTAAACCCCATAAAACCATAAAAACCATAGTAACCCTAAAAACCCTTAATCTCTAAAACACTAAAAAAATTAAAAACCCGAAAAACATTTAAAACCATAAAACCCAAAATACCCCAAAACCATAATACCCCTTAAAACCCATAAATAGAAAAACTAAGAACAAATTACAAAATAGTTCTTAAAAACTTAAAAACCACAAAATACCCTTAAAACCATTAAAACTAATAAAATGCTCTAAAATATATAAAAACCATAAAAGAACTTAATACCCCCAAAACCCATAAATACCCTAAAAGGCCTTAAAATCCTAAAATCACTAAAAACCTAAAAATTCTAAATGGGTATAAAATATCATAATACATGGAATACTATAAAAATCCTAAAGGACTCAACAAACCAAAGAAAAACTCTAAAAATTATAAATGACCATAGAAGATCTTAGAAACCCTAAAAATGCCTAAATGACTAAGAATCCGACAAGGATCCTAAAAACCCTATAAAAACCTAATGAACCAAAAAACCCCAAATGAAACCTAAAACCCCTAGAAACACCTACAAGACCCTAAAATCTCTAAAGGAACCTAATAACCATAAGACACACAAAAACCCCTAAAAAATAGTAATGAAACCAAAAAACCTGAAAACCCTAATGGACGTTAAAAAACCCTATAAGAACCTAAAAGCACTAAAGACTATAAATGTCCATTAAACCTATAAAAAACCCAAAACCCAAAACCACTTTAAAAATCCAAAAATTATCTAAATACCATAAAACCCATAAAATAACCTAAACCCCTAAAAACCCCTAAAAGAGCCTAAAACCCTATAAAAACCTTAAAAAAACTTAAACCAAAAAAATATCTAAAACCCTAAAAATGTTAAAAGACCCTAAAAACCATGAAAACCCCAAAAACCCCAAAACCCCCAAAAAGTCCTTGAAAACCCTAAAAATCATAAAAATGTTAAAAGTGAAAAAATCCCTAAAATACGCTGACAATCATAAAAATTTTAAAATCCTAAAACCCTTAAATCCATAAAATCCCCATAAAACCCAAAAACACATAAACCCACAAAAAACCCCTACCACCACAAACCCCAAAAAACCTAAAACCTAAAAAACTAAAAACCCTGAAAAACCAAAAAATATAATAATACCTTAATGATATAAAAAAATAAAACCATGAATAATTCCTTAATAAATAAAAAATACTAAGAACCATAAAGATCTAGAACCCCATAAAAAATACGTATCACTAAAACCCTAAAATCCATAAACCCTTAAAAACAAAAAAAACCCGAAACCCCCCGAAAAAGAACATTAAATCCCTAAAACCCTAAAAACGCAACAAATACCCTTACATTTTATAAAAAACTATAAAAACTCTAAAAGACCCTAAAACATCTATTCACACTAAACCCCCTAAAACCCTACAAAACCCTAAAACGCAAAAAAACTTAAAAACCCTAAAAACCCCAAAAACATATAAAACACCTGAAAACCCCAAAAAACACAAAAACCCCCTAAAAGCCCAATAATCCGAAAATCCCCAAAAAACACATAAAATTCAGAAAACCCAAAAAAACGTAAAAATTGATCAAAACCCGAAAACTATAAAAATAAATAAAACTTCATTAAACCCATAATCAACCCTAAAAACTCTAAAACCTAAATAAATATTAAAACACTTAAAAAATTCAAAAAATCCAAAAAACCTATAATAAATCCCATAAAAACAAAAAAAAATAATTCTTTAAAAACACAAAAAAATATAAAAACTATAAAAAAACCCCTAAAACCCACCAAAATAAAATACCAAAATATTATAAACACAAACTACCCCCAAACCCCTAAATAAATCTCAAAACTAAATAAAAACATTAAAAAATGAAATAATATTTTAAAAATATTTAAAACCATGAAGAACCATAAAGACCCTAAAATACCATAAAACAACAAGAACCCCTAAAAACCCTAAGAAACCTAAAAAACCAAAAATAATATTAAATAAAATAAAAACCATAAAACACCCTAAAACCTAAAACCCTACACAATACACACAAAATCCAACACCCTAAACCCTACGGCTTAAACCTGATACACCAAACCCTAAACCCTAAACCCTTCACTCAAAACCCTATGCACAAAACCCTAGACCCTAGATCCTAAACCCTTCACCCTACAAACTTATCTATATACCCCCATTCCATAAACCCCAAACCATTCACCATAAACCCTGTACCCTACACCCCAAGCCCTAAACCCTACATCATATACCTTATACCCAACAACCAAAACCAAATTCATTGTACCATAAACCCTATACCCTACACCATAAACCCCATACCCCACACACTAAACACTTTATCCAACTCCCAAAGCACTAAACCCTATACCGTAAACCCAGGACCCTATAACAGAAACCCTAAACCCCACACCATAAATCCTAAAACCCAAAACCTATACCATACCTTATATCCTAAACCCTATACCCTACGCCATAAATCATATAACCAAAACCCTAAAACATAAACTGAAAACCCAAAACCCTACACCCTAAACCCTATACCTTACACCCTAGACCCTAAACTATGCACCCTAAACCCAATACACTAAACCCAAGACCCCAATACTGACACCATAAATGACATACCCAACACCCTAATCCCTAAAACCTATACCATATATGATAAACCATTTAACCTCTACCACAAAATCAAAACACCACATACTAAAACCTATACCAATCCCCTAAAACTGGAACCTTACAACCTAATACCATTACCAAACACCCTACACCCTAAACCATATACCCTACACCCTAAACCTTATACACTACACACTAAACCCTAAACCTATACCATAAACCCCAAACCCAACACCTTAAACAATAAATCCATGAAGCTAAAAACAATACCATACACTTTAAAACCTTAACCATACACTATAAACCCCATACCATCCACCGTAAACCCTAAAATCTACACCCTAAACACAACACCCAACACCCTACAACATAAATCGTAAATCCTAAACCCTATACCGTACACCCTAATCCCTAGACCCTAGATACTAATATCCATACCCACACCCTAAACCCAATACCATACACCTTAAACCCTATACCCTACACCCTAAACCCTAAACCCTAAACCCTAAACCCTATACCTGACACCCTAAGCCCTATTCACTAATCCTTATACCCTAATCCATGTATCCTACAACCTAAACCAAATAACCTACACCCTATACCACATAACTTATAGCTTAACCCCTATACACTAAAAAACTAAAACTACCCTAAATCCCCCCAAAACATAAAAAAACACAAAAACACAAAAACCACTATAACACATAAAAACATTAAAAAACCTAAAACACATAATGTCCCTATAAACCCTGAAAACCCTGAAAACCCCTAAAAACACTAAAAACCATAAAACACTAAAAACCTAAAAAATGTAAAACCATTATAATTCCCATAAAACCTGTTAAAAACCCTAAATCCCCTAAAAGAACCTAAAAAATCTCTCAAACCCATTAAAATGATTAAAAAAAAATTTAACATTAAAACACTAAAAACCCATTAAAAACCCTAAAATAACCCAATATTCATAAAATCCCTTCAAAACAATTAATGCTTCTAAACCCCATAAAAACCCATGAATTTATGAAAAACATGAAATTTCTAAAAACACTAAAAAATATTAAAAATCCCTTAAAACCCTAAATTACATAAAAACCATAAAAACCCTGAAAGAAATGAAAACATTAAGAAAAAAAATAAAAACTATGAAAAATCCTAAAAACACCAATAAATATAAAAACCCTAAAAAACCAAAAAACCCATAAAATCGTAGAAATCTTCAACTCTTAAAGAACACTAAAAACCATAAAAAATCCCAAATGACCCAAAAAACCCCTATAAGGCCATAAATACCCTAAAAACATTAAAATACCACTAATAACCTAAAAAACTCTAAAAAAATCCCAAAATGCTAATAACCATAAAAAATCCACGAAACCATAAAACCCCCTAAAACCCTCTTAACTCCTAAATATAATAAAAATTCATAAAAAATTCTAAGATTCCTAGAAAACCCGAAAATCCACCTAAAACCCATTAATACCTTTAAATTAACCAATAAAAATCCTAAACGACTCTAAAACCCATTAAACATTCCAAAAAACCAAATAAATCCCTAAAACAATTAAAAAAATTTAAAATAACTAAAAAGCCCAAAAAAAATAAGACACTTAAAAAACATAAAAACAACAAAACCCCCAAAAATACTAAAAACCCTAAAAGCATAAAAACCCCTAAAAACCATAAACGACTAAACACCCCTAAAAACAAATAATTCTTTAAAAACCCTAAATTTTCCAAAAAAATACCTAATAACATAAAAATCATTAAAACTGTAAAAAAATTTAAAACACAAAGAATACAAAAAAACCCCTAAAAGCCAAAAAAAATCAAAAACACTAGAAACAATTAAAAACTATAAAAACCTAAAAAACCATATAAATCATTAAAACCCCTAAAACCCTGAAACCTGTTAAAACCCTACCACCATAAAACCCTAAAAACCCTAATAACACTAAAATCCATTAAAACATCAAAAACCAAAAAATCCCCAAAAAATATCCTAAATTTATTAAAACCACTATAATTTCCCTAAAAATATTTCAACACCATAACAACCCCTAAAAAACCTAAAACCCCAAAACCCCAAAAGGAACCAAAAAGCGAAAAACCAAAATCCCCTGAAAACTATAAAAACCATAAAACCCCATAAAACCATAAACCCCACATAAAGATCCTAAAAATAAATAAAAACATAAAATGAGTAAAAACCATCAAACACCCTAAAAGACCCTAAAAACCTTTAAATAATAATAAAATACTGTAAAATTCCATAAAATAACCTAAACAAGTCTCAAAAAACTGTACAAAATGCTAACAGTTCCTAAAACCCCAAAAATACCCAAAAACCCTAAATGACCCGAAAAACAATAAAAACACCTAAAGGATGCTAAATAATAATAAAAAATATTCATGTATACCAAAACACTAATTGTAAAAAAATATCATAAGAACCATAATGGAAAAATAATTGAAAAACCCAAAGGACACTAAAAACACTTAAAATCCCTAAAAGACCCAAAAAAACCTAAAAAACCTAAATCTCCATAAAACCATAAAAGAAACTAACAACAAAAAAAACCAAAATGTCCAAAAAACCATAAGAAACACTAAAAGAAACTAAAACACTGGATCCCCCAAAATACCTAAAAATCATAAAAGATCTGAAAACCATTAAAAATTATATTACTGTAAAAACCTATAAAAAACACCAAAACCCTTAGAAACGCAAAAGGACCCAAAAATCAAAAAAAAATAACTAAATACCCTGAAAATCCCAAAATACTATAAAAATCATAAAAAACTAATAAAACCCAAAACTGAAAAATACCAAAATACCAATAAGAACATTAAAATCATTTAAAAAGCACAAAACTCACTAAAAACCATAAGCCAATAAAAACATTAGATACCCTAAAAAACCATGAAAAAACAACTAAAATATCAAAAAACAATAAAAACTCAAAGAAACCCAAAACCCTAAAGACACCCAAAAACCCCAACAAAAAGAAAACCCCTTAAAACCCCATAACAACATTAAATCCCAAAAAACCAAAAAACCCATAAAAAACAAAAAAAAACTGAAAAAATACACTAAAATGATTAAAAATCATAAAACCATATAAAACCCTAAAAACCTACAGGGAAGCTAAAACATTAAAAAAACAAAAAAAGACCCTAAAATCCCCAAAATACCCTAAATGACCATAAAAACACTATAGATACGATAAAAACCGTTAAATACACCAATATCCTCTTAAAATCACTATAACCCTAGAAAACTCAAAAATCCTAAAATTTCCCAAAAAAACTAAAACCCCTCTAAAAACATTAAAAACCCTTAAAATTCCTAAAACATGCTAAAACCCCTAAAACCCCAAAAAAACCTTATAACAACCAAAAAACCCTAAAACCCCATAAAAGCCCTTAAAAATATAAAAAACCCATAAACCCCCTAAAATACCTTAAAAATAATAAAAGACCCTAATAAAACCTAAAAACCAAAAAAACCCCTAAACAACCCTATAGAAACCTAAAAATAAAAAAACCTAAAATCCCTAAAAATAATAAAGCACACGAAAAATTGCAAAACCCACCAAAAATTCCCAATAACCTAAAAACCAAAAATCAACCCTAAAAACATAAAAACCCTAATAAAACCCTTAAAAATCCTAAAAACCATAATAAACATTAAAAAGACTCAAAACACTAATAAAACATAATAACCCTATGGAAACCAAAAAAACCACCTAATACCCTTATGCACCAATTAAAACTGAAATGAACCCTGAAAATCCAAAAAAAAAACAATAAAACCCCTAAAACCTTAAAAACCTTAAAAAATCCAAAAAAACAATTAAACCAAAAAATAAACCTAAAAACATCATAAATAGTGTAAAAAACCTAAATACCCTTAAAACCCCAAAAAACACTTAAAACCCATAAAACATAAAAACCAAAAAACCCCCCTAAAACACTTAAAACCCTAAAAACACTTAAAGACCTTTAAAACCCTAACAACACTAAAAAACCATAAAAACCTAAAAACCCAAAAATCCATAAATTCCTATAAAAACTATAAAACCATTAAAAACCTATAAAAACCCAATAAACCATATACCCAGCCTCTTAAACCCTATAATAAACACCTCAAAAAAAATACCCATCACCCAAAACCAAAATCCCTAAACCTTAAACCATATACACTACACCCTAAACCCAAAACCCTACACCCAAGACCTTATACACCATACCCCAAACAATAAACCATACACCCTAAACCTCATACATTACACCTCAAACCGTAAACCCTACACCCGAAATCATATACCCAACACTATAAACCCTAAACCCCAAATCTGAAACCGTGCAGCCTATACCCAAACCCAAAACTCTATACACTACACTCTAAAAACTATTCAACACACCCTAAACTCATTACCCCAGACTGTAAACATTATACCCTACACACTAAACCCTATACCCTACACCTTAAACCCAAACACCTTCACTATAATCCAAAAACCTCAAACCATACACCCAAAACCCTAAAACCTAAAACCTAAACCTGAAACTCTACACCCAAACCCATAGACCATACACCCAAAGCCCAAAACCTTACAACCTAAAGACTAAAAAATAAACAATAAACCCTATACCCTAACCCCTAAATCCTATAACCTACACCCTAAATCATATACCCTACACCCTAAACCCTAAACCCTAAACCCTAAACCCTAAACCCTAAACCCTAAACACTACACCCTAAAGCCTATACCCTACACCCTAAACCCAAGACACTACACCCAATACCTTATATTGTAAACCATATACACTAAACCATACACACTAAATGTCTCTAATCTCCCAAACCCTTAAAAACCCTAAAACATTAAAACCTGTAAAATGCCCTAAAGCCCTAAAAACAATAAATCACCATAAAAAACTATAACAACACTTACATTCCAATGAACTATAAAATAACTAAATTAATCTATAAACCTTTAAAACATTAAAAAACCCTAAATGTCTCTAAAACCCTTAAACCACAAAATGAAAATAAAAACCCTAAAAACCCATAGAAGACACTAAAAACCTTAAAAATCAAAAACCCACTAAATGATCATTAAAAAACATAAAAACCATGAAAGATGATGAAAACCCCTAAAAAAGTTAAATTCCTTAACACCCCATATAAAACCTAAATAACCTAAAAACCCTAAAAACTCTAAATGATCCTAAAAACCCAAAAAAACCCAAAAAACACTTAAACGTCAAATACACTAAACCCGCTAAAAGATATAAAAAATATATTTAAAAGGTCCTTAAAACATTAAAAAACCTAAAACCCTTAATAACCATAAAAGAAAAAAAAACTATACAAACCTACAAAACACTAAAACCCCCAGAAAACCCTAAAACCCATAAAAACCATTTAAAATCCTAGAAAAACATAAAAACCCTAAATTTCCCAAAAAAATTACCGAAAACCCCCCAAAAATCCCTTAAAGACCTAAAAACAAAAAACCCCTTAAAACCTAGAAACCCTTAAAGCCCCCAAAAAATGGTATACGACCATAAAACCCCAAAATATCAGTAAAAAATCTAAAAGGCCCAAAAAACCCATGAAAATTCCTAAAACCCCTTAATCCTCAAAAACCCCAAAGAGAAACTAAAATAAGAAAAATATTTTAAAGGCCCTAAAAATTCTAACGAACCCTAAAAAACCAAATGATCCCTGAGGAGCCTAAAGAACCTAAAACCTCGCCCCAAATAAGAAACCATAAATACCCTCAAAACACCTAATCCCATAAAAAATCTTAAAACAAATTAAATAATAAAAAACCCTAAAATCAATGAAATTAAAAAAACCTTACCAATCCAAACATCCATAAAAAACCATAAAAACATTAAAAACCCTAAAAACCACAAAAACCTAAAAACAAATTAAACCCCTGCAACCCTAAAAATCCCTTTAAAACCATAATGAACCCTTAAATAACCTATAAGATATAAAATCCCCTAAAACACCCTAAGACACATTAAAACCCCTTGAAACCACTAAAAACCTATAAAAAGCCTCTAAAACCCAAAAAAATCTAAAAATACCCTAAAACACTAAGAATAAAAAATCCCTAAAACCATAACCAAACATAAAAACCATAAAACCACTTAAATCCTTAAAACCAATAAATCACTAAAAGTAACAAAAACGCTAAAACCATAAAACCCCTAAAAATAAAAAACAACATAAACCCCAAAAAAACAACATAAACCCCAAAAAACAATTAAATCCCAAAAAACACAAAAACCTAGAAAATAATAAATTCCCATAAAACCATAAAAACACTAAAACCCTAAAAAACACAAAAAAAACCTTAAATACCATAAAAACCCTAAAGAACCCATAAAACCCTAAAAAAATAAAAACCTACAAAAACCCTGAACCCTTAAATACCTCAGAAAACCCTAAAACCCCAAAACACTAAAAACCCAATAAAAACTCTATAAACACTAAATACTCCCAAGAACACTAAAAAACCTAAAAACCCTAATACCCATAATGAAAAAAAAACTAAAACCCCAAAACACTAAAATGCTCAAAACCGAAAAAATACAAAACCCCTAAATCACCCAAAAAAACTAAAACCCTAAAAACACGAAAATCCTAAAAACCCAAAAATCATTAAATCAATAAAAAGATTCCCAAAACCTAAAATATCATAAAAGAATACCTAAAACCACTAAAAAACTAAAACCCCTACCCCCCCTTTGAACCCTAAAAAACCTTAAAACCCTAAAACCAAATTAAAACCCTAAAACAACTAAAATCCATAAAAATAAAAAACCCTAAAAATAATAAAACTCCTCTAAAATACCATAAAAAAAATAAAAACCATAAAATAACATAAACCCATAAAAGACCGTAAAAACCATAAAAGACCCTAAAAACTCTATTAAAACCATAAAAAACCATAAAACCCATAAAACCCATCAAAATGCTAAAAATACTAAAAACTAAAAAACAACCTAAAACCCTCAAAGGCATAAAAACCCAAAAATCAATAAAAATATGGGAATCTCCTAAAACCGAAAAAAAAAGAAAAACAATAAAATTTATTTAGAATTAATAAACCCTAAAAATCCTAAAAATATAAAACAACCTGGAATCCAAAAAAAACAATAAAAACCCAGAAACACTAAAAACCATAAAAACTATATGGAAATCCTAATCTTTTAAATCCTTGAAAAAGATTAAAATCCAATACATACCATAAATTGAACCTAAAAACCTAAATAAATTCGAAAACCCCATTGAAATCCTAAAAAAAAAACTAAAAATGAAATGGCCGTAAAAATACACCGAAAACACCAAAACCCGTAAAAAGCCTAAATACAAAAATAAATAATAAAAAATATAAACAACCTGAATAATATGAAAATTGTAAAAAAACTAAAAAGTCCTTCAAAACTGTAAAACACATTAAAACCATCAAACCACTAAAAACCTTAAGACACCAAAAATCCCAAAAAAGAGTTAAATAACCTAAAAACCATAAAACCCCTAAAAATTGTAAAAATGCTAAAAACTATAAAAACTCTAAAACCCCTAAAAATCCCAAAATACCTAATAAACCCTAAAAATCAAAAAACACTAAAAAACTTGAAAAATAATGCTTAAAACATTACAAAAGCAACATAACAAAAATCTGTAAGACTCAAAATACACTAAAATCCATAAAACACTAAGAAATCTATAAACCCGATAATAAAAATTAAAACCCAAAAAACTATAAAACCCCTAAAATCCTAAAACCCTAAAAAAATATAATTTCCAAAAAAACATAAAAATCCCTAAAAACCCCTAAAGACCCATAAAACACCTAAAATCCAAAAAAACCACAAAACCAAAAAAAACATAAAAAACCCTTCAAACACCTTAAAAGAATGAAATTATAAAAAAACCTAAAACCCCATAAACACCATAAAAACCTAAAAAACAAAATAAAGACCCTAAAATACCGAAGAAAACACCAAATAACCTTTAAACCCTAAAATCTGAAAAACCTGAAAAACACTAAAACTCATGAAACACCTAAAACATCCCAAAATCCGTAAAAATCCTAAAAACCCCAAAATCTATCTGGAATGATCTAAAAGCCTTTATACCTTAAAAATAATAAAACACCGAATCCCTAAAACCCAGAAAATTAATGAGAACCCTAGAAACCCCTAAAAACCTCTACAATCCCAAAAAATTCTAAAATCCTAAAAACCCCAGAGAACCCACGTAAACCCCCAAAAACCTAAATAATATAAAGGCAAAAAAAAACACCCAAAACCCCAAAATCCAAAATATAAAAATACCTAAAACAACTAAAAACCATAAAAAACCCTAAAACCCTAAAAATTTAAAAGCCCCAAAAGATACTAAAAGACACTAAAAATCCTTAAAATCATAAAAGACACTACAACCATTAAACAGCCTAAAAACCCTAAAACCCACTAAAACCCTAAAACACCTAAAAATCAAAAACCATAAAAATCCTAAAAAACATAAAACCCGAAACCCCACTAAAACCACTAAAACTCATAAAAATCCTAAAAAATTGAAAACCAAAAAAAATATAAAACACATAAACCTACTAAATCATTCAAAAAATACCCTAAAAACACAAAAAACCCTAAACACGCCTAAAAACCAATGAAACCTAGAACGTAAAAAATTCATAAAAACCTTAGAAACCCCTAAAACCCATAAATCATGAAACCCTTAAAAAACATAAATTTAAAAAAAACTGTAAAACCCCTATAAACTTTGAAAAACCACAAAACACTAATATAATATTTTATCCATTAAAACCCCATAAAATATCACGTTAAAACTTAAACCCCTAAAATCATAATAAAATTAAAAAAATATTATAACTCCAAAAAACCCTAAAAATCCCAAAAACCCAAAAAATATATACAAGAACCTAAAAACAAAACAAAAACACTATAAAATACCAGAAATTTATGAAAAACACTTAAAACCCCCCAAAACATCTAAAAACCCTAAAAATACAAAAATCCATAAAACACCGAAATAACCCTAGAATCCTAAAAACCCAAAAATCCTTTGAAACACTAATAATCATAAAAACAATAAATCCCATAAACAACAAAAAAATCCAAAAAACTTATAAAATATATAAAACCATAAAAATCATAAAAAAAATCTAAAACCCAAAAAAATCCTAAAAAATCATAAATCCCATTAAAATCCTAAAAAACAACCCCCCATAAAATCATGAAAACTATAAAAGCTTATAAAAACCCCTAAACCCCCTTAAAATTCCGAAAACCCCTAACAACCGTAAAAACCACATAAAAACAAAAAAAATCCCCCCCAAACCATAGAAATCCAAAAAAACCATAAAACCACCAAAATGTGAAAAAATATAAAACACCAAAAACAACTAAAATACCATAAAATAATTAAAATCATAAAACACTAAAAACATGTAAAACTAAAAAAATAAATTAGAATACCTAATACCCTATAAAACAAAAAAACCCATAAAAATACTAAAACCAATATAAAATTACAAAAACACTAAAGCACCCAAAAAATGCCTAAAAATATCGAAAGGAACTAAAAATACTAAAAAATCCTAAAGGACCCAAAAAATCCCAAAGCCCCTAAAAGAACCTTAAATTCTAAGAAAACACTTTAAACCCCCCTAAAAATAATAAAAACCTCCGAAAAATTATAAAACAACTAAAAAATACAAAAAATTATAAAAACCAAAAAACCTATAAAAATATCAAAATACAATAAATCCTATAAACACCCTAAACCCCCCCCCCAAAGACCAAAAAACGCAATAATAACCTTAAAACCCAATAAAAACCCATGAAAATCCTGATAAATGGAAAAAAATTCAAAAAACCTAGAAAAAACTTAAAACTAAAAAACCATACAAAACACTTAAAACCCTAAACCCCTAAAACCACCATAAAAAAAACTCCAAGATCCCCAAAAAACATTGGAATTCCAAATAAAACCCTAACACCCACTAATCCCCTTCAAACCGTAAAAAATTAAACACACAAAAAATATAAATCCCCCCCCGACCTAAAACCCCTAAAAACAAAAAAACCCCCCCAATACCCCTAAAATACCATAAACCACCAAAAAATGATAAAACATGTTAAAATACAATAAAAACACTTTGAAACCCAATAATGCACTATGAGGCTTGGAATGATGAAAGTTGTTTGGTTCGAAGACCATGACTGCTGGTTGCTGAGCTGCGATTCCCTTTTGGATGATGGGTTAGGATGTTCTGGTTGTTTCTTTTTGAGCTGTATGTCGATTGGATCTGGTTGGCATGGAGGCGTGGATCCTCATGGGGAGGAAAAGCGTGTTGCTGGAAATGGTGTGAATGGAGTTTCTATTCATTGTTTTCTAGGTGTTGGCTGCTGGGGCTGGTTGGTTTGGACGTGCTGTTGCTACTGTGTTGCTTTGATGACTGGATGTGGTGCTGCTGGATGTTGGAATGTGTTGGATGATGGAAATTTTGATTCTTTATGTTGGTTTTTGCCAATCTGGGAGTTCATGAAGCTATGGTTTATGATCGTGTTGCTGCTGGATGTTGGCTGCTCGTTGGGTTTGAGTGCTGGTCTTTGGTTAGCTATGAGCTGCTGGATACTAGTTGATGCTGGATGATGGTGGTGGTTTCTTGGATTTTCTTGTTTTTATTTTTTTTTCTTTTTAATTTTCTTTCTTGGGGTTTTTTTTGCGTCTTGGGTTGTAAGGGGTTTTTGGGTGTGGGTCGTTTGACTCCCCCCTCCCTTGTCTGCTGTGTCTCTTTTTTCTTTCTAATAAATTTGGGGGGTCTGGAATAGCCCGACCCTCGCATCTTCCTTGCCTAAAAACCATAAATAACCAAAATCCATAAAAATGAACACCCCCTAAAAAATGATAAAACCCCTAAGAAACACTTAAAATCACTAAAACCCCTAAAACCCCTTAAATCCCCTAAAATAACTAAAACCCTAAAAACCCTAAAAACCTAAAAGACCCAAATAACCCAAAATACAGAAAAACAACTAAAACAGAAAAAAACCTAAAACCCCCCTAAAACCCTAAAAACACTGTAAACCCTAAAATTCCCTAAAAATGATAAAGTAACATAAAATCCTCTAAAAACACTAATGGACCATAGAAACCTAAAAAAGGCCTAAAGGAAAAAAACATAAAATCACCCTAAAATACCCTAATAAAAAAACTCTAAACCCTAGGAAAACTCCAAATAACCAATAAAATTCCATAAAAAACCTTTTAATAACATTAAACCCCTAAAAAACAAAAAAAAACCAGAAAACCCCAAAATCCATAAAACACCCTAAAACACTAAAATTTTAAAAGACCCAAATCCATAAATAACTTAAAAACCTCAATGACCCAAAAACCACTAGAAACCCATAAAATCCCTAAATACCTTAAAAATATAATAGGCCCTCATAAACACTAGATTCCTGAAAACCATTAAAATAAAAACCATAAAAACCATTTAAAAACCATAAAAACCCAAAAAAACACTAACCCCAAAAAACCCTAAACCAAACTAAAACAATAAATCCCCTGAAAACATTACAATACGAAAAACCACATAAAAACCCTAAAATCATCTAAAAACCTAAAAACACGAAAAACCCTAAAAACTATTACAATAGTTAAAAAACACAAAAACCCAAAAAACCCTAAAAGCATTAAAATCCTCAAAAAACCACTATAACCCCTCCAAATCATAAAAACCCTAAAAAAATTTAAAACCTAAAAATCATAAAACCCTTTGAAACCATGAAAACCCTAAAAACCATAAATGCCCTAAAAGACCAAACCCTCCAAAAAACAATAAAATCCCTAAATCCATAAAAATCCCAGAATTCCCTAAAAACCCTAAAACCTATAAAATCCCTAAAAACATAAAACACTAAAAAGAATAAAAACCCCTAAAAGAAACCTAAGAAACCAGAAACCCCATAACATCCAAAATAATACTAAGAACCCCAAAAACCAAAATAATCCAATAAAAACCCAAAAAGAGAAAAAAACAATAGGGATATAAAAACCCTAATGACTTGTAAAAACCCAAACCCCCCCCCCCCAAAAAAAACCAATTAAAAACCTAAAAACCCCAAAATCTCAAAAAACCTCAAAAAACCTATAAAAACACATAGAACCCTTAAAATCCATAAAAACCTTAGAACCACTAAAAACCATAGATCCTATCAAAACATTAATGAATAATTGAAACTAATAATGTCTTATAAAAACTCTATAACACCTAAAAAACCTAAAATCCCTAAGGCCCCCCCAAAAAATTAAAAATTAAAAATCCAAAACCACCTAAAGTGTGAATAACCGGAAACCCCTAAAAACCACTAAACACCCTTAAATCCCAAAAAGACCCAAAAAACCCAGTAAAACTATAAAAACCATAAAACCCTATAAAAAAACCTTAAATCCCTAAAATACTCTAAAACCCAAAACCCCCTAAAATTTATTAATAACCCTTAAAACCTAAAAAGATAAAAGAAGCAGTATAAAAACCAGAAAAGAACCAGAAACACATAAAACCCATAAAAATACGAAATACCATTAGATTCCCTAAAATCCCTTAAAACACTAAAATCCTAAGATGACCATAAATACCCTAAGAACCCCATAACACCAAAAAATAATAAAAATCCAAAACTGTCATAGAAACATCAAAAACTCTTAAAACCATTAAAAACCATAAAACATTAAATATACATAAATAACCAAAAATACCAAACAACCCAAAATGATAAAAATTGTACGAAAAACACTTAATCTCTAATAAAACCACAAACCCCACAAAACCCCAGTAAATCCCTAGAACCTATAAAAACCCTCAAAACCAAAAAAAAAAACAATTAACACCTCAAAACCTAGTAATAATCATAAAAACCCTAATAAAACCCTAAAAGAACTAAATACACCTAAAAAATAAAAACACTAAAACAATAAAAATCAAAAAATAAAAATACACTTAAAATACCATTAAACACATAAAAACCCTAAATACCCAAAATCCCCCAAAAAACTTAACCCACAAAACTCCGAACACAATAAAATCCTAAAAATCCAAAAACCCTAAGAACACTCTAAAATACCCAAAACTCCCATAAAAAACTAAATCCCATAAAAACTCTAAAATCCATAAAAATTATAAGAACCCATAAAAAAACTAGAAAACCCCTAAAATCCCTAAAATCCAAAACCCCCAAAACCCTTAAAAAACATAAACTCCCTAAGAACCCTACGAACTCCTAAAAACCCCATCCCATTAAAAACAATAAAACCCCCCTAAAATAAATAAAAATCTCTAAAAACTCTAATACCACTAAAAGCCTCTAAAACCTCTTTAAAACATTAAAAACCCTAAAACCCTACAAAAATCATAAACCATAAAAACCCATAAATAAAATTTAATATCCTAAAAATCCCGAACCTCCCCCACCCAAAAAACCCATAAAACATATGAAACACCCATGAAACCCCAAAAGCTGGAAAAAACTATAAAACCCCTACAAATCTAAATACCCAACAACTATAAAAACCCCTAAATCACCCTAAAAACATTTAAATAGAATAAAATCTATAAAAACCCTAAAACGCCCTAAATTTTCCTAAATATCCTAATAACATAAAAAACCCAAAACCCCTCTAAAGGCCTATAAAAGACCCAAAAAAACATAAAATTCTATAACACCATAATTAACCCCATAAAACCCTATGAAGACACCCAAACCCCTCAAACACGCTAAAAACCTTAAAACCCCTAAAACTCCAAAAGATCATAAAATCCCTGAAAACCCCACCTAATAAATAAAAAACATTGAAACTTGTAAAACACACTTGTATAATCCTAAAAACATAAAACTCCTAAAAACCTAAAATACATAACAACCCAAAAAACCATTAAAACCCTAAAACCCCTAAAAACATTGAAAATGCTAAAACCCCCTAATTAAAATAAAATCCCAAACAAACTAAAAACCATAAACCCACTAAAAACTATAAAAATCAATAAAAATCCTAAAAATCCATAAAACCGTTAAAATGCCTAAAATTATTTTAGACCCGAAAACCACAATAAAATCTAAGACCCCTAAAGAACCTGTGAAATTCATAAAACCCCGACAATCATAAAAACCCTAAAAACATAATAAAATATTTAAAATGCATAAAAACCCTAAAAACCCTAAAAAAAATAAAAAACCCATATAAATGTAAAAAAACCCCTTAAAAACCGTAATAACCCTTAAAAACCCAAAAATCCTAAAAACTATAAAAACCCCAAACCCCCAAAACCCATTATGAAAACAAAAAAAATTCAAAGCCATAAAAAAAATAAACAAGATAACCCCTAAAAACCAAATAAAACATAAAAACCCTAGGAAACCCCTGAAAAAACTAAATAAAATATAAAATATAAAAACCCTAAAACACTAAGAACCA
Source organism: Viscum album (assembly GCA_963277665.1). Taxonomy (NCBI): domain Eukaryota; kingdom Viridiplantae; phylum Streptophyta; class Magnoliopsida; order Santalales; family Viscaceae; genus Viscum; species Viscum album. Next base: position 871,061,891 of record OY728152.1, on the reverse strand, counting down.
TAAAATATAAAAACCCTTAAAATACCCTGAAACACATAATAACCCTAAAAACCCTACCCCCCCCCCCCCCCAAAAAAAACCTAACCCACCAAACTCCAAACACGCTAAAACCCTAAAAATCCCTAAACCCTAAAAACACTCTAAAATACCCTAAACACCCATAAATCACTAAAACCAATAAAAACTCTAATATACATAAAAATTATAAGAACCCATAATAAACTAGAAAACACATAAAATACCTAAAACCCAAAATACCCAAAAAACCCCTAAAAACGCAAAACCCCTAAGAATCTTACAACCCCCCTAAAATACCAAAAGTCTCTAAAAACCATAAGACCCTGAAAATCCCCTAAAACATCTTAAAAACCATAAAAAACCCTCCAAAACTGTAAAACCATAAATACCCATAAATTGCCTTAAATACCCTAAAAATCTCTATCCCCCCACCCAAAAACACCAAAACCCCAAAGAAAACCCAAAAAACTGAAAAAATAACTCTAAAAACCCCTAAAAACACTCAAAACCCATAAACTATAAAAACCCCTAAATCACCATAAAACATTTTAAGAAACTAAAATCAATAGAACCCATGAAACCCCTAAATGTCCTTAAACACCCTAGAAACCCAAAAATAAATAATGACCCACAAAAGACCATAAAAACTCCTAAAAAATCCTAAAGATACTAAAATTAACCCCATTAAACCCTTTGAAGACCCTAAAACCCCTCAAGAACTCTAGATACCCTAAAACTCTAGAACACAATAAAACCTCCCAAAACCCCTTAAAATCAATATAAAACACTTAAACTCGAAAAACACACTAATATAATCCAAAATACATAAAACCCCTAAAACACTAAAATACCTTACAACCCTAAAAACCAAAAATTCCTAAAACACTAAAAATCCTAATACCCGCTAATAAATATAAAAATCCCAAACCCCCTAAAAACTCTAACCCCCCTAAAAACTCTAAAAATCTCTATAAAGACTCAAAATTCATTAAATGCTTAAAACACCAAACAATATCTTAGACCCTAAAACCCAAAACAACTCTAAAAACCCAAAATAATCCATAAAATCCATAAAACCATGAAAACCATAAAAGCCTAAAAAATATAAAAAATCATTAAAACCCCTAAAAAACACTAAAAACAATAAAAATATCATATAACTCTAAAAAACCTAAAATCCTAAAAATTCTTAATATCCCACAAAAACCCCAAAACCCCAAAACCTTTAAAAATCATAAAAACCCCCAAACCTAGAAAACAAGAAAAAATCTAAAAAACCTAATAACCAAAAAGGACTCTAAAAACCCTAAAGCCCACAGAAATCTAAAAACCCAAAAAAACCCAAAAAACCATAAAATACACTTAAAAATATTAAAAACCCCTCAATGACCCTCAAAAAACAAAACATCTAAAAGGATGTAAACTCCCTAAAATAGAAAAATAGAAAAAAGAACCCAAAACCCCTAAAATCAAAATAATACCCAAAGAACCATAACAGAATATAAAAACACTATGAAACCCAAAAGGACCATAAATCCTTTAAAGAGACTAAAAACCATAAAACCCACTAAAACCCTAAAGGACCTTAAAGGGACCTAAAACCCCTTAAAAACCTAAACAACTATAAACAATCCTAAAAACCACATAAGCCCCTTGAAAATCCTAAGGGAACATAAAAAACCCAAAAAAACACCAAAGGATCATGAAACATTAAAAGAACCCTAAAAGAGGGTAAAACCCCAAAAAAGCTTAAAACCCCAATATAACCCCAAACCCCCTAAAATCCCCTAAAACACTAAAATACCATAGAAAACCTTAAAACACTAAAAAAATAAAACCCTTAACATCATAAAAGGCCATACAGACATTAAATACTTGAAAACCCCTTAAAATCCAAAAAATTAAAATAACCTATAAAACGTCTAAGACCCTAAAAAACAGAAAAAATCCAAAAACACTTAGAATTTTTAAAAATCCTTAAAACCATAATAAATACTAAAAACCAGAAGAAAAATAGAAACCATAAAAATCCCAAACCCATTAAAAAACCAAAAACTCTCGAGAATCACTAAAAACAATAAAAACATTTAATAAAATATAAAACCAAAACAAAAACCCAAACCCCTAAAAATATCAAAAGCCCATGAAAAATATTAAAAACATAACCCCCATAAATACCACTAAAATTCCCTTAAAATCCCAAAAATACCTAAAAGACATGAAACCCATAAAAATTCCAAAAGTCCCTAAAACCCTAAATGTCCTTTATAATAACTAAAGCATCCTAGAATCCCCAAAACCCCAAAAAAACAAAAAACCCTAAAAATCAGCAGAAAAAACATAAAACCCAAAGTCAATTTAAAACCCATAAAATCCCCTTAAATATTTAATAGCTTTGACAAACAAATAAAAACCAAACCCCTAAATATCCATATAAACATATAAACCCCCTTAAAAGCCTAAAACCCCTAAATCACCTAAAACAATAAAACCCTAAATATCCAAAAATAATAATGAAAACCCAAAAGTCCCTGAAAACACAAATCTTTATACCCTACACCCTAAACCATCCCCATAAATACTAGTTGTTAAACCCTATATCATACACCCTAAACCCTGTACCCTAAACCATATACCATACACACAAAACCCTAAAACTGAAACCCTATACCACACAAGCCAAACCATTAACTCTGCACCCTAGACCAATGCCATACAACCTAAACCCTAGCTAGTAAAAACAATACCCAAAACCCAAAACCCTAAACCATACACACTAAACCCTGGACCATACAATCTGAAAACTAAAGCCTCTTGTTAATCCCTACACCCTACAACCTAAAACATATAACCTACTCCCTCAACCAAATATCATACACCCTAAACCCTATACCCTGCACCCAATACCCTATAACTTGCACCATACACCCTAAACCCAAAACCCCACACCCAAAAAATACCGTACACCCAAAACCATAAACCTTACACAATAAATCATATACCCTACTCCAGAAAACCTATACCCTATACCATAAACCCTATCTCCTAGATCTTAAACCGTATACCATGCACCCTGAACCCAATACACTAGACCCTAAACCCTATACCCCAGACCCTAATTCGTATAAATTAAACTATATACCCTTCGCAAAAAACCCCAAACCCTAGACCCTATATCGTATACCCTACACCCTATATCGTAATCCATACACAAAATACCGTAAACCCTCCACCTTAAACCCTACACCCTACAACCAATACCCTAAACCCTACACACTAAACCCTAAACCCTAAACCCTAAACCCAATACCCGAAACACTACACCCAACAATCTAGAACCTATACACTAAATCCTAAAATCTACACCTTTACCCAAAAACCATACACCCTAAATCGTATACCAAACACCCCAAACCATATACGCTACTCCCAAAATACTGCACCATACATACTAAACATTATATCCCACACCCTAAACCCAATACCCTACCCAGTATACCCCATACCATATACCTATACCCTTATATCATACACCCATAACCATATACTATACACCCTAAACCCTGAAACCCTAAATCCTTAAAACAACCCTAAAACCCATAAAACTGTATAAAATACAAGAAAATCATAAAAAATTCAAAAAATACTAAAAACCATAAAAATACCATTATACCCCACAAAACCCATAAAAACATTAAAACCCATAAATACCATAAATAAAAATTAAATCCAATAAAGATCCCTAAATTAACTAATCCCCAAAAAATGAAAACCTTTAAACCATAAAAAATCCTTAAAACCCAAAATATGCCTGAAAACCCAGAGTAAAACCTAAAAAATGACAAATCCTAAAAAAAACTCAAAACATAAAAACAACTAAAACCATAGAAACCCTAAAACCCATTAAAAACATAAAAACCATAAAAATCATAAAACCCCTCCAACCCCTAAAACCCTAAAAACCCTAAAAACCGTAAAAGACATCAAAAACAATGAAAATACCTAATACCCTAAAATGTACTAAAATACATAGAAACCCTAAAGACCCTATAAAAACAAAAAAATGACCCAAAAGACCTTAAACCCACTAAATACAATAAAAACCATGAAAAACCTTGAAACCACTAACAAAATCATAAAACCATAAAACCCCTAAAACCCGAAAAACCCTAAAAAACTTAAGAAAACCCCAAAAAATATAAAAAACCCAAATATATTAAAATCCCTAAAAACCATAAATACTGTTAAAACCCTATAAGATACTAAAAACCATAAAAAACCCAAAATGGATATAAGATCCTTAGATCCATAAAAATCATAAGAATTTTTAAAACCCCCTAACAGACCCTAAAACCCCGAAAACCCTAAAAACACCCTAAGTAACCCTATAAAACCCTCAAATACCCTAACACCCTTAAAAACCATAAAAAACCCAAATCTCATAAAACCTCCAAAACAACCCAAAGCCCCCAAACCCTAAAAATTATAAAAACCCCTAATAATATAAAACATATAAAACACTAAAAAAACATGAAAAATCATTAATCCCAAATATACTCTTAAAACATTTAAAAATACCCTAAAATCCCATAAAACCCCCCAAAATCACAAAAACCATAAAACACCATAAAAATATAAACAACCTAATAACACTAAAACCCATTAAAATCCCCTAAAAATCCCTAAAAACCCATGAACCCCTAAAAGTCATAAAATCCAATAAAACCCCTAAAAACACGTACAAGCCCTAATCCATCTTATATTTCATAAAACCCCTAAAAACCAATAAAAACCATAAAAAACAGAAAATCCTAAAAATCCATAACCCCCACCCCCCCAAATAAAATTCACTATAAACCCCTAAAACAATCAAACCATAAAATTACTAAAAAATAAAATCCATAAAAATCCTTAACACCCCTTCAAACCTGAAAACCCTAAAAACCCTTAAAAACCTTAAAACCTCCTTAAAAAACAAAAATCACCTAAAAAAAATTAAAATTCCCCAAAAAAATGAACCTAAAATCCCCTAAAATTCATAAAATCCCTAAAGGACCATAAAAACCAAAAAAAACCTCAAAATCATAAAAAAACTAGAAACCCAAAAAACCCAAAAAACCCCTATAAAACCCAAAAACACATAATATCATTTAAAACCTAAGAAACCATAAATAAACCCTATAATCCCAAACCCCCCTAAAAATGTCTAAAACACACTAATAATAAAAAAACATAAAAACGCCTAGAAGGCCCTAAAAATCATAAAAACATAAAATGACATAAAAGAAAAAAACCACTATACCCCCTTAAAAACCCTAAATTCCTTTAAAATAGTAAAAATCCCTAAAATATTATAAAAAACATAAAAATACTTAAAGAAAATAAAACATGAAAGACCCATAAAAACCCTATAGAGTGTAAGAGCATTTAAGAAAACAAAAAATCCTAACGGAGCATAAAAACTCTGAAACACCTAAGGATCTTAAAAACCATAAAGGGTCGTAAAAACCCAAAATTTTCCTAGGAACCATAGAAACCCCAAAAGGGACCTAAAAATCCTAAAACCCCTTAATGCCCACTAAAAACCATAAATACCCATAAAATATTTATACATTAAAACCCCACTGAACTCCCTAAAAACCAAAAGGTCCTTAAACTGCTAAAACCCTGATAAGATAACAAAAACCCTAAACTCCATTAAAATTAGAAAAACCCCTAACAATTTAAACCTCTAAAAACATTATAAGGAACCAAAAACCAAAAAACTCGTAAAACCCATAAACAACATAAAAACCATTAAACCCCCAAAAAACCATTAAAAATATAAAATAGCATAAAAGAAATAAAAACTATAAATAATCTTTAAATCTGTAAATACCTAAAACCCATAAAACCCCCAAAAGACCTTAAAACCGTTAAAACACTAATACCCTGAAAAAACAAAAAAAATCCATAAAATACCTAATAATCTATTAACCATATAAACCCTTAAAACACCAAAAATGTCCTTAAAAGACCGAATAACATTAATAACCCTAATAAACTAAAAGGACATCAAGAAAATAAAAACACCAAAACCCTAAAATAATATAAAATCCTGAAACCCACTAAAAACACTTGAAAAATGTAAATAACCCTAAAACCACTAAAAACAGAAAATACAAGAAATTAATCCCCCCCAACCCTAAAGCGATCCAAAACACTAAATATCCATAAAAAAGCATCACACCCTAACAACTCTCAAGAACCGTTAAAACCATTAAAACCAAAAAATCTGCTAAAAAACCAAAAAACACCAAAACCCCCTTAAACCCTAAAACCCCCTAAATACTCTTTAAACCCCTAAAAACCACAGAAACATATCAAAAATCTAAAAACCATAAACCCCAAAAATACTTAAACACTATAAAACCCCTAAAAACCGATAACTAAATCCCTAAACCCTCGAAAACCTTAAAAAGTCTGAAAAGACTAAAACTATAACTATGAAAAAAATAGCATTCCCTAAAACAACCATAACTCTTCGAGAATACTAAAAACTATAAAAAACCATACAACCCTAAAACCACTAAACCTCGTAAACTCCCTAAAACCACCAGAAAACCACTAAATCCCATAAATTCCTCTAAAACCATTTAATCCTTCTAAACATCCCTAAAAATACATTAAAACCCTTAAAAGAACCTAAAAAACTACGAAACCTAAAAGAAGAATAGAAAAAACCTAAACCCTAAAAGACATTAAAACCGAAATTAAAACACTAAAAATCATGAAACCCCTTAAAATTCATAAAAATATAAAAACTCTAAAATTCATTAGGAAACCATGAAAACCCTCGAATGCCTCTAAAACCCACAAAACCCCTAAAACCCCTAAAGCTCATAAAAACACCTAAATGTCCCTAAACACCCGAAAAATATAAAATCCATAAAAAGAGAAAAAATATCTTAAAAAACAAAAAAAAACTCTATAAACCCTAAAAACATAACAAAGACACCAAAACCCATAAAATACCTAACAAACCCTAAAAACCTAAAATCCTTAAAAATATAAAATCCCTAAAAACAAAAAATCTTATAGCCCTTAAAACCCCTAAAAGCCTAAAAACACTAAAACACCCAACAAAATCACAAAAAACACTTAAAAACTATAAAACACCTGAAACAACTAAAAACTGAAAAACCCAAAAAAAACAACAAAACCCTAAGCACCCTACAAAACCCTAAAACCCTATAAAACCATAAAACCTCTAGAACACCTAAAACCTGAAAAGCTCTACAATAACCTGAAAAATTTAAATACCTAAATAATAATAAAAACCATAATAGTTCTAAAAACATAAAAAATGTTAGAAATCCATAAGAACATAAGAACCAGTAAAACCCCCAAAGATCCAAAAAATCTCTAAAACCCCAACAAACCCAAAAAAAACCCAAAAACCCTCTAAAAACCATAAATCATAGAAATCCAAAAATACTAATACTCCCTAACCCCTTAAACATGAAATAATCAATTAAAATACCCTAAAAAATTAAAAATCCCCTAAAAGTCCCTAAAACCCCTAATTTCCATTAAAAACCCAAAAAACTAAAAAATCCCAAAAAAACAAAAAAAAACCCTGAAAACCATTAAAAAGGCTAAATCCCCCAAAAATTTCACAAAACCGAAAAACCAAATAAAAACAACCTAAAACCCCGCAAAATGATAAAATCCATAAAACTCCGAAAACACCTAAAACCTGTTGAATCACATGAAACCCATTTAAAACACTAAACCCCCTAAAACCATGAACACCCTATCAAAACACTAATAACTATTTATAAACATAAAAATTATAATAAAAAGAAAATACCCCTCAGAACCCAAAAACCCTCAAAACCCTCAAATCCATAAAAATTGAAAAAAAACCCAAATAACCTAAAATACATTAAAAACCCATAAAAAATTGAAAGCCCCAAAACCCCAAAACACCGTAAAAACCCAAAGAAAACTCTAGGGAAACCAAAAAACCCTTAAAAATACTTATACCCTAAAAACCCTGAACCCCGAAAACCCCTAAAAACTATAGAACCGATAAAACCCTCTAAAAAGCTAAGACCCCTAATGACCTCAAAATACCCTAATATACCATAAAAATTAAATTCCCTTAAATCCCTAAAACTGTAAATACGCCACCAAACCCTAAAAACTCCAAATATCCATAAAAACCACAAAACCCCAAAATACCCTAAAACCGCTATGTGCCAATAAAAACCCTATAAATTCTTTAATGTCCCTAAGAAATATTATAATACCCAAGAACCAAAAAATTATAAAAACATAAATATAATAAAACCATAAAATTTGAAAAAAAAACTCAAAAGACACATTAAAATCTGTAAAACCCCTAAAAATTACAAAACCCCCAAAACCCCTAAAAACCCATAATAAAACACTGGGAAACTCATAAAAACCCTGAAAATCCTTTATCAACACAAATACCCAAACACCCCCCAAAACCAGAACAATTAAAAAAACCCCTAAAAAGCCAGGAAAACATCTAAAACACTAAAAAACCTAAAAAACCAAAAAAATAACTAAAGACACAAAATATTCCCAAAACCCCTAAAACATAAAAAAACCCAAAAATCCCTAATACTATAAAAAACAAGAAAATAATACTTAAAACCCCCTAAAAACCAACAAACCACTAAATACCTTAAAACTGTAAAATACTAAAAAAACTCTAAATACTCTAAAAACTGATAAACCCCCTAGAACACCTAGAATTCCCAAACAATTCCTAATAATAATAAAATTTGTTAAAACCATACGAATACTAAAAATCCCTAAAAACCATAAACCCCAAAAAACCCTAAAAAATCCTAAATCCCTCAAAACCCTAAAAACAGTAAATCACCTAAACATCATAAAAACTCTAAAAATCCATAATAATGCATGAAAACCCCTAAAGCCCTATAAATCCTTCATACCCTAAAAACCCAAAAAAAAAAACCAAAACCCCCCTAAAAACCTAGAAAACATGAAACCCATAAAATCCTAAAGCCACTAAATACCCTAATACCCTAAAAACCCTAAGAACCCTAAAAATTCTAAAAACCCATAAAACCATAAAAACACTAAAACTATAAAAACCATAAAAATCTATAAAACCTTAAAAAGCCCTAAAACAATAATTAAATCCTAAAAACTCTTAACACCTAAAAACCCTAATACCATTAAAAAACCAAAAAACCCTAAAATTCATAAAAACATGGTGAGTCCCTAAAAACCATAACACCATAAAAAACCTCTAAAACCCCCAAACACTCTGAAACCCTAAAACTCTTAAAACCCTAAAAAATCATTAAAACCCTAAAAGGCACTAAAACGACCAAAATAGCCTAAGATCCCCTAAAATATCTTAAAAGACCCGAAAAACCCTAAATGACCCTAAAACCCAAAAAACCCAAAAGAACCTAAAACCCATAAAAATACAGCAATTCTTAAAGACAATGAAACTGCTATAAAACACAAAACAACAAAAATGTAATAAACATCATAAAATCCAATAAATCCTAAAAATCTCATAAAACTTGAAAAATAATAATGCTCCCTAAAAACCCAAAAAATCCAAAAAACATTAAAAATTAATAAAACTGTAAAAGACCCTAAACATCATTAAAAACACTAAATGTCCCAAAAAACCTTAGAAAACCCCAAAACAACCCTTAAACCCCTAGGGGATCCTAAAAACAATTAAACACCCCAAACCCCTAAAAACCCTAAAAATCCTAAAAGACCCTAAAAAACCAAAAAACACTAAAAATCCCAAAGGCCCTAAAAACAATAAAAACATAAAAAAACCTAAAACCCCAAAAAGATCGTAGAAAACTATAAAAACCCTAAATGTTCATAAAACCCCTAAAATACCCAAAACACCCAAAAAATAACCCGATAAGACCCTAAAACCCTAGAAACATTAAAAGACCCAAAAACCCTTTGAAAATCCAAAAAACCCAAAAAAGAATCTAAAAACCTCAAAAACCCAAAACATCTAATAAACCCTAATTATTGCTAAAACCCCAAAAATGTTGTTAAACGATAAACAATCATAAAACCTTTTTAACCACTAAAAATACATAAAAATCATAATAACCTAAATCCCCTAAAAACACAAAACTACCAACAACCCCAAAAACCCTAATAACCCTATAAACATAAAAAATGACAAACCCCCTAAAACCTTAAAGGGCCCGATAAAGCCTAAAATCCCCAAAGAGACCCTAATATACTTAAAGGAAACTAAAAACCAAAAACCCATACAAATTGTAAAAGTCCCTAAAACACTACAAAAATATTAAAATCCCTAAAACCAAATAAAATAATCAAATACTAAAAAACCACTAAAAACCATAAATGACACTAAACCCCCTAAAAGGCCATATAACCAGTAAAAACCTAAAAACCCCAAGACACCCAAAAACCCATAAAGGATCCTAAAAATTATAAAAAAATAATAAATTTCTTTAAACCCCCATAGAAACCATAAAACAAAATAAAATACCCTAACATCGCTAAAAACAATAAAAACTGATAAAATGCATAAACACCCAAAAAATTGCTAAAACCCGTTAAAACTTTTAAACCCCTAATAAACTCTAAAACCCCTAAACGTCAAAAAACCCCTACAATCTAAAAATACTAAAACATCTAAATCCTCTAAAAACTGTAAAAACAATAAAAACCATCAAAACATTGAAAATATCTTAAACCCCTAAAAACACTAAAAACACAAACAAAAAAAATCCTAATGTCCTAAAACCCCATAAAATAAAAAAACAACTAAAAACTAAAAACCCCAAAAAACCATAAAGATGACTTCAAACCCCTAAAACCATAAAATCCTCAAAAACACTAAACCCCCCAAAACTCGAAGGAAACACTAAAACCCCAAAAACTCAATCCACTAAAAACCATAAATATCCTAAAACTCCTTAAACACATAAAAACCCTAAAATCTAAAAACTCCAAACCCCCCTAAAACCCCATAAATTCTGTAAAACCAAAAAAAAAAAAAATAATACACCAAAGAGGCTAAAAAACCAAAAACCAAAAACCCCCTAAAAATAATAAAGGATCCTAGATACCCTTTAAAGCCCGAAGTTCCTTTAAACCCCTATTATCTTGAAGGGCCCCCATACCCCAAAAACCTCTAAAAGACAATAAAAACCCCCAAATCCCCTAAAACCCATCAAAATAAATCAAACCCCCCAAAAGCTAAAATAACCTAAAACCCTATAAACAAAAAACACAAGAAAATAGTGAAAGACCAAAAATCCCTAAAAACATTAAAGGATAATAAAATCATGTAAACAATTTACTAAAACCCATAAATACCATAATACCACTTAAACCCCTAAAAATCCATAAAAACCCAACACCATAAAAAATTCTTAAAACCCTCAATAATATTAAAACCCAAAAAAAACATCAAACCCCATTTAAAAAATTGACACCACCATAAACCCTAGAAACAAAAAATATTACTAACCCCACCCAAAAAACTCTAAAAAACATTTAGTATTCCAAATATCCCGAAAAGACACCTAGACCCCTGAAACCCTAAAAACTATATAAAACTTATAAAAACACCAAAAAAAACCTTAAAAACACATGTTGTCCAAAAAAACCTTATAAACCCCTAAAAACAAAAAATACCCTAAAATACCCTAAAACCCTAAAAACCATTAAAAACCTAAACCAGTAAAACCCAAAAATCCCTAAACCCCTTAAAAAAAACACCTAAACCCCTAAAGAACCAAAAACCCCTAAAAATGCCTAATCATCCCTAATAATCCTTATAAACCATAAAAATCATAAAACCCCTAATGAAATACTAAGAAACCATAAAAACACCAATAAATGGGGAAAACCCCAAAAAACATCCCTAATATTTCCCTAAAACCCATGATAAACTGAAAACACTAAAATCCCTAAAACCCTAAAATCCTCAAAGACTATGAATTTTGAAAAACAATAAAAAACTGAAAAACACTAAAAACTATAAAAATTCCCTTAACACCATATTGACCACAATATCCCTAACATCAACAAAAACCTTTTAAAACCGTAAATCCCCTAAAAACCAAATACTAAATACCCTAAAAACACTAAATAACCAAAAAACAATAAAACGATGAAAAACCCTAGAAACCCTAAAAACCACTATGTATCCCCAAAAACCCTAAAAACCACTATAACCCCCTAAAAACCATAAAACCATAAATAACCAAAAACACAAAAAGACCATAAATACCATAAAATCCTAAAAATACCAAAAAATACCCTAAAGAAAAAACAAAAAAAAACTAAAAGACCCATTAAAACCCTAAAACACCGTGAAAATTTTAAACAACATTAAAACCAAAAAAACACTAAAACCCCAAAAAAACTAAAACTGTAATAAAATATAAAACCCTAAAAGTTTTAAATATCTAAAAACCATAAAACAACCCTAAAACAAATATATGAAAAAACATATTAAACACCTAAAATATTCATAAATCTCTAAAAAACCTTTTAAAACTCCAACAACCTTAAAAACCCAGAAAACCCAATGAAAATCCTAAACACTCCAAAAACTCTAAAACCCCCTAAAAACTCTAAAAACCATAAAAGCCTAAAAAGCTGAAAAACCATAAAAACAATAAGAGAACCCTAAAATCTGAAAACCCACTGAAAACATAAAAATTCTCAAAAACCCTACGAGCCCAGAAACACAAAAATAAAACAAAAAATCCTTTAAACCTTTAAAACCCTAAAAACCTCATAAAAATCCAAAACCCAAAAAACCTGAAAAATCCTAAACACTATAAAAACCTAAAAACCCATCATGATTCCCCTAAACCCCCTAAAATCCGTAAAACCCCTAAAAACCCAAAACCCATAAATAACACTAAAAATTCTGATAAACCACTTAAAACCTAAAACCCTTCAAACCAAAAAAGTCCCTAAAACTCCTCAAAACCATAAATACTCCAAAACCCCTTAAACCCAAAAAACCTCTATAACACTTAAAAATACTAAAAACCCAAAAACAATAAAAACAATAAAGAAATATAAAAAATACCTAAGACCATAAAAACCCTAAAACAACTAAACTCCTTAGCAAATCCTAAAAATTTATCGACATTAAAAATCATAAAACCCTAAAAACATAAAATAACCTAAAAACAACAATATAACCTAAAACGTTAAAAATATTAAAACCACTATAAAATGAATTAAGACATGAAAAGTCCCTAAAATTACTTACCCACCCCCAAACTGTAAAACACTAAAGAACCCTGAAACCCCTGAAAAGATTAAAACCCATAAAAGTCCCAAAAACAAAAAAAACACCCCCAAACCCTGAAAATACAAGACAATCATAGAAACCCTAAAACCCCTATGCATCCTAAAGGGCCATAATAACATTAAAATAAAATAAAAAATCTATAAAAATCACTAAAATATCATAAAATTCCCAAAACCCCTAAAATATTCAAAAACCCTAAATAGCCCTAAAAACATACAAAGCCCAAAAGACCCTAAAACCCCTAAAGGACACAAATAACCAAAAAACCCCATGAAGGAAACTAAAAATCATAAGACACCACAAATAAACACTAAAACCAAAATACCCCTAAAGGACACTAAAACCCCCTCAAATCCATAAATGGTCCAAAAAAACTTAAATCCAAAAGGACTCAAAACATCCTTAAAATACCAAAAGAAACTAAAACCCCAAAAAACTATGAAACTTCTTAAACCCTCTCAAACCCTTGAAATACCCTAGAAATAAAAAATGAGCATTAAGACCATAAAACCATCCAACGCAACCAAAAAACGATAAAACCCCCAAACCCTTAAATACATTAAAACACTTTAAGAGTCACTAAAAACTATAAAAACACTAAAAACATAAAAACCAAAAAGCAGAAAACCCCAAAAGGAATAAAATACTCAAAATCCTAAAAAGCAATAAATATCCATAAAAACCATAAAACACCCAAAAATTCCTAAAAACCTAAAAACCGTATAAAACATAACACCCTTAAAAACATAAAATCTATATCCCCTAAGGATCCATAAAAACCATAAAGATCCTAAAGGACCCAAAAATCCAAAAAAATTCTTAAAGGGCCTTAAAAATCCCAAAAATTTGAAGGACCCCGAAACCCTAAAATGCCAAAAATATTCTAAAAACCTAAAGATGTAAAAGCCCATAAACCCTTTAAGGGCCTAAAAACCCAATAAAAAACCCTAAAATATCAAATCAAACCACAGAAAATACAAAAGGATGAAAAAAAAACCTCAAAAATTCCTAAAATTTTAAATACCCTAAAATACACTAAAAACATCTAATTTTTTTAGATTACACTAGAAATCCATAAAAACACATAAAACAATAAAACATCATAAAATACCCTATAAATCCATAAAATTGTTCAACCAAATATATAACTGGAAAAACCTTGATAAACTATAAAAATTTTAAAAAAATATAACACCTATAATACCCCTAAATACCCTAAAATCTTGAAAACCCCATAAAAACCCCAAAACCAACCCAAAAATTATAAAAAACCCAAAAAACTAAAAGTAATAAATCCCCAAACTCTCTAAAAACCCTAAAAACCCATAAAACTCTGAAAACCCAAAATCCCAAAAATCACATAACACCCTAAAACCCCAAAAAACATGAAGACACATAAAAACGCTTAGAAACGCTAAAAACCATATACACCTAAAGGACCCTAAAATACCTATGTTACCCTGAAAACCATAAAGGACAGTAAAACCCCTAAAAACTAACTAAATGACCCCATTACCTCTAAAATCACGAATGGACCTAAAATCTCATAAGAACCCTATGAAACCTATAACCCCCCAAATACATAAAACACCCTAAGACCCTTAAAAACTATAAATGAAAATTAAAACTCCGAAATAAAATAAAACTAGAAAACCCTAAAAATCCAAAAAAGCATAAACCCTGGAAATCCATTAAAGTCCATAAAACGTAAAATATATTTAAGGACCCTAAAACCCCTAAAAGACCCTTTAAACCAAGAAAACCCAATAAAACATAAAAACCTAAAATTTAATAAAATTCTTAAAAACAATATAAAACAGAAAACACCTATAAACCACAAAATACATAGAAAACCTTTAAAACCCAAAAACCCAAAAACCCAAAAAACCGTCAAAACCTAAAAGCCCATAAAAATACTAAAAACACATAAATATTTTAAAACCCCCCAAAAATTATAAAACATCAAAATTGCCTAAAATCCCTGAAACACTAAAAACCCATAAAACCCAAAAAAATCAAAACCCCAAAAAACCCTAAAATACCTTAAACCCATAAAACTAATTAGAGACCCCAAATACTTTTAAAATCCCTAGAAAACCAAAAACCCATAACACCCTAAAAACATTAAAAATATTATAAACCCCTAAAAACCTCAAATCCCTAAAACCCTCAACACCATAAAAACCCTTTAACCCCATGAAACATTAAAATTGATAAAACCATAAAAAATATCCAAAATAAATTAAATCATTAAAACCCCTAAAAATATCTAAAAATACCTAATGGTCATAAAAATATAAAAACCCTGAAAGGAACCCTAATAAACCCTTAACCCCATAATAACCCCAAAAAACCCAAAAACCCATAAAAGTCCTTAATAGTCCTAAAACCCACAAAATATCCATATATAACCCTAAAATATCTTAAAATCCATTCAATACCACAAAAATCCAAAAAACCCAAGAACCATAATAACCCAAAAATCCCAAAAATTATTAAAACCCATTAAAAACCATAAAAACACTATTAGAAATGAATACTATATCAACGGTTTTACTCCATTTTAATAGGCTAGGGAACCATTGGTATAGACCAAACCAATAATTACCAAAACTATTAGGTATCTTGGTTTAGGGATAGTCCTACTAATAGTTTCACGAAAATGATTTGTATATGCGGCCTAAATATACCTCTGGACAATGGTTTCTTTAAACCATTAGTATTCATCTATACGAATTTTTTGTAGAACCATTGGAATATCCTTATATAACTAATGAAACCAATATCACCTACTATCCACTCCTTGAACCAACACACACCTCGATCACCAGCCCCCAGTACCCCAAACAACGGACAACCAAAATAGAAAAATTGGGAAAAATAATTATGGCATTAAACCGGTTAAAATATACATTTAAAACAACATATATATGCAATTAAATGTAGTCATAAAACATTATATGTTATAAATATCAATAAAAAATTAAGAGGATCAATCTCTCTCTCATCACAACTGCTATCATCACCGTCATAACCAATGCACTTGTTACCATTATCATTAATATCCTCTTCATCATCACGCTCACCACCATCACCATCACCATCACCATCACCATCACAATCACAGTCACTATCATCATCATTACCATCTCCAAAGCTATTGTCAAAAAATTCATCATCCTAACCACCAGTTAGGCCATAATCACCATCAACCGATGCATCATATAACAAATGCATCATCAAAATACATTTATCAGAAACAATATAAGTGTCTACTAGATGTGATGGGAATAATGCTACCATAAATTTCATAAATTTAATTTTATCCTTTTGACTTTTTTTCATAACACTTCGTGGTTATTTTCTTTTGGAATCTAATACCTATGTAAATTTTTTTGAACCTCAGCCGGAGTCACTTCCAACTTGTTGCTAGAAAAATTGTTTGAGGAACCTAAAGTGGTCCACTACATATTGGGTAAATTATGCTTCCCGAGTTAACAAAATACTCTCCCATGGTTCTCATCTCCTAATATCTGGTGAAAATGATTATTTTTTCCAAATATCACAATTTTTGGCACATCAAGGGCCTCAAAAGTAATCATGATAAGGATATTACTGATGAAAAACTTATTAAAGCTATATTTGAGGATAATAAAATCATAACAATCTTATGAAAAATAATCTCACCCATATAGTGTGACTAATTTATAAAAAACATGGTGTAACTATGTTTGATCACTTAATGTGAAAACAACCTCTGGAATTTAGTGGAACTACTAATACATTAGTATTTGAAAAAGGGATAAAGTCCCTAGAGAAGATCATTATTTCTATAGGAGGTAGTGAAAATGATTAATTAATCATTGTGGTTTGTCCTCTCAAGTGATATGTGGTCTAATGGTGGTTTCTAATTCATTACACTAAAGATGGAAATGTGATAATGAACATAAAATAGAGAACTATTATGGAGGTATTATATGAAAATTAATTTCCTCACAGAAAAAGATAAAAAATATAACATAAATCCTCAGTATTAGACAAAAGGAGACATAAAATATTTTTGAGTACAACCCTAACATACCGGGTTTTCTAGACATTCTACAGAGAGTGTATATTGATTCAAATAAATGATTTATCATTTATTTTATTGGTTAATGTTGAGACCTTGAAGGTTGTTGGACTCTCAAACCATTTTATCTTATGATGATATAGTCTCAAGGACCATTTAGATAGAAAATATACTCTCCAGAAGTATTTATTCAACAAAAATCATGAGAAGAATAAGTCTGTTAAAAATCATGGGAATATAAATGTACAAAATGGGATGAAAGGATGGATGGGATTTCCCATATGTGATAATTGTGGGAAGCAACGCCTTCGGGACTATAGGAAGGGAATATTAGTTTTTTATATGTTTGGAGTAAAATTACATTAATCAAAAAAAAATACATGGGTATGCCCAAAAAAGTTGATATTCATTGATTTAAACATAATGAGGATGAAAATTATGAAAAAAAATCCCAAATTTCAATGGAATTTACAATGAAAATGTTAAGGGAAAAAGGTGAAGCTTATAAGTCTACCACAACTGAAGTCAAATTTCTTAATGATGTGGTGGAAGGTAATTTAATCATATCCTAAATATTAGAAAAAATTTTATTTGATTCTATTTATTCACACTCTTTTATGTATTAATTTTTTTAAAAATGTATTAGATATCTCCCTATAACACTATAAAGGGAAATATAAATTATGAAACTGAGTGGGAATATTATTTCAATATGGGTAATTCAGGCATTTTTAGTTATTATTCATGGAAGTACCATGTTATCAAATTTGGTTAATATATATATGGTTAACTTTTATATGTTACATGGTATGTATTATATTTAAAATTATAATGCCAAAAAATTTTCCTAGCGAATGATTATGATTCATGAAGGTGAATTGGAATCAATTATCCTCATAGGGGAAGCGTCATCATTTAAATCAAGTTTGTATCCTCCCCTAGTAGCTCCCCTTATTGAAATTATAGTGATAAATTAAGATCAAGGTTGATATGTGGATATTTAAGATATCATATGAATATAGGATATACCTATGGTTCAAAAAAAATCCCAGAATAATTACCTAGTCACCCACCAGATCATGAAGCTGTGTTCGTTATTAAACTCATTATTGATGTAAGGCTTTTAATACGAAATGGTCATACTGGGGTTGGATGTGCCACGACCTTGTGGGTTTGATCCCACATGGGATTATCCAAAAATGAAACATATAATGTGAAAAAAACTTTTCAAGACTAACCCACTCCGCATAAGACCACATATATCCCACGAGATTTCCTGTATTAAAAAAACAATATACTATTTATAATCATTTAAATATTGTATTTTTTCTAATTTTAAATTATAGTTGTAGAGAGAAATATGGATCCACTATATCTTGTTTTCTAAGGAATGTGATGGAACATTTTTGGATTTGTTAATAGTGGAATGAAATTATTTCAATGTGTTGATGAACATTTGTAATGAAATGTAGGTGAGTGATTAGTGTGGGGAGATGAATGATGATGTTGGTTGTACAATTATACAATTGAATAGACCTTCAAATAATGATGACTCTCTAAGTAATGACCAGTTTAAGAAGAGGATATTAGGGTTCCCATGAGGTCCTTTACAATTATCATAATAAAAAAATAAAATATAATAATAATAATAATAAATCAACCCAAAATATATTATGTTTATAATAATTCATTTAAAATTTGAACCATGTACATGGGAGATGGGTTCTATTTTTTTAAGGTCATATAACACACTCGGATAATATGATTAATAATTAATATATAAATATTATAAAAGAATCTTAAAAAATAAATTTTTACATAATTAAAATTCTCATTTAAATTAATGTTAAAATAGTATGACCATTAAACAAATATGAATGACATGGTTTAATCATGATTTTATATTAAAAAAATAAATTTTAGGGTAGCCTATATTGAAATAATAATAATAATACTAAAAATTAGTTCTGTGGGTAAGACCGCAATAGTACATGATCATCCAACCTTTTTTCGGAACTGTGTGGGCTCAACCTGCATTGGCTCGCTCTTTTAATGGTCAAAATTTATTGGCTCTCCCCAAACTACATGTAATCCACATATGTAAATCACATGGGCCACTGGCCCATTTATTATTACTACACAATGACAATATTTAAGACACCTAATAGTAATAATCTATTTGAGTTGGTGGAGTTAAAAAAATTACAATATTTTTGTGACAACTGATTTATATGCCCAATTTTTTTTGTGGGACCCCCTATTTTATTCATGAAAAATAAGGATGATTAGATGAGATTTCATATCAATTATAGGGAGATAAATTCCATTACTATAAATATTATGTATCCTTTTCCATGTATTGATGACTTTTTTATCGACTTCATGGATCCCACTTATTTTTAGAGTTCGATCTTTTCTCCAGTTAACATCAGCTAAGGGTAAGGAATTAAGATATAAAAAAGATGACATTTCAAGAAAATTATAATCATTAAGAGGTTATGGTAATTCTTTGGGATTGACTAATTCACCTTAGGTTTTAATGAATATGATGAATAAAATATTCAAGGATTACATTGATAACATTATGATGGTATTAATTGATAATATCTTCATATACTCTATGATCTATGAAGAGTATGGGAATTATCTACAAATATTTATCGATACCTTTTGAAAAAATGAATTATACCAAAAATATAGAAAGTGTGAATTTTTCCTCAATTTATTTCATTTTCTTGGACATATTTTCTCTAAGGATGGAGTATCTTTTAATCCTTAAAATAAAAATGCTGTCAAATAACAACAAAAACTAAGAAACATAACTGAAATCTGATTTTTTTTGGGTTTATTAAGTTCCTGTCGAAATTTTTTAAATCATTTTTTAGTTTTCTAACCCATTAACCATGATAACACGTAAGGGGGTTAAATTCACATGGTAGAGGGAATGTGTGGTAATTATTGAAGATATCGTTAGATTACTGATTAATTCCCTTGTTTTAACTCTACCATATAGTAAGGTTAAATTTTACTATATATTGATGCATAATTGAAATTATATGGTTTTCTCCATGTGCATAATGATTGGGTGATTGTCGATGTACCAAGAAAATTTACATTCTGTGAATAGAACAATGAAAATCATTCCCTTAAGCTAACATACACGATCATTTCTTGGTAAATATTGAGACGCTACCTCTATGTTGAATGGTTTTATATATATTCAAACCAAAAGTTTTTAAATTATATCATATCTCAAAAGGACCAAAACATGAGGAAAATAAAATGGTTGAAACTACAAAAATACTTTTATTGCTCGATACACTACTACCCTTTCAAGGGATACAAGGTAGATGACGCATTGAGTATGAGGCACCATGGAGTTTTTTCCATTATGTGGATTTACAATAATCCAATATTCAATTATCTATGAAGGATGGATATGGTGGTATTTTTGAAAGGGGAACTATAATTCATTTTTAAATAAATTTCTAAGTAATACTTATTAGAAGAGATGTTTAAATCCTAGTAGGATTTAGAGAACCTAAAAAATAAGATTACAATAGTAAATTACATAAAATTGATAGATTTCATATATATAGATAGGGTTTCGATGTTTGGGAAGAGGTTATATGTTCTATCCATACCCGAGTCTAAATGGGAACAACAAGATGAAACATAGAGCTCAAATTTCACTATACACCCTAGAAGCATAAATATGTAAAGGTATTTAAGAGAACATTTCTGATTTGATGTTATGGTTTGTGAAATTTTAGACAATTTGTCTAGATTATTAGTATTCTAGTATTTAATTATTTGAATAAAATATTATAAGGGAGTCAAGAAACCCCTACCAATAACTATATAGAATTGGGACAATGATACAATGGAATTTGTCACTATAATCCTAAATACTCAAAGGAATAAAATTTTTACATGATTCATCATTGATTATCTTACTATGTTTTCTCATTTTATAGAAATAAGAGATGATCTACCCCTTGAGTTCCTTTTATTATAATAAATTAATGTAATCATAAGTCTTCACGGGTAACCTCTACTAATTATATCGAATCATGAGCATTAGTTAACATTGAAATTTTAGAAGTGACTTCAAAGGGATTTCAATATAGATAAATATATAACCATATCATATCATGCAAAAATTGATATGCATTCTAAAAGGACATTCCAAACATAAAAATACATATAGAGGTCATGTTCTCATGACTTCCTAAGTATATGGTATCAGTAACTACAAGTGGTGGAATTTACCTACAATTATAGATTTTATTCAAGAATCTATATAGAACCATATAAATAATTATATAGTAAGATATATCATTTATAGACTTGTGGGGAGAAATTTGGATAAAAAATTATTTTACCTAGATCTGGTAGGGGATATGAATTTTAATGTATAAACTATTCAAAATCATAATAAAGTAACACAAAGCATACAAAAGTGTTATATTGATAATCAAAGGAAATTCTTGTAACTTAAATTTCGGGAACATATATTCTTAAAGTATTAACCATGGAATGGAGTTATAAAATTTGGTAAAAAGAGAATGTCGATCCTTAGGTACAATGCAACTTTGAAAATACATAAAAAATTTCAATTTATAGCTTACTGATTGGATATTACACCAAACCATTCTAAATCATATGATGTATTATGTGTTTAATTAATAAGGAAATACATATTGGATCCTACATTAATGCTCAAAAATGAGAAAATATAGTTAATTGATGACTTGTATTATAATGAAGAACATATCCAAATTCGAGACACCTATTAGAATGTGTCATGGAATAAGAAATCTTGACTTGTGATTGCACTTTGTAGAAATCAAAAACAATAAGAGGAAATGTAGGGTCATAAATAATATATGAGGAAATAATATTCACATTTTTTACAAACTGATACACACCTTGAATTTTAGGTTGATATTTTTTATGTGGGATAATGTAATACCTAAGACCCTATTATAGTAGGTAACATATCCTGAACAATACTTTGAACACTTTAAAGTTCCGTTATTCATAATTATATTTAAATGTTTAATTTTTTAATTTTAAAATTTGATTGTAAAAAATAAACTTTATATTTATAATTCATCATAATGTTATTAGCTTATGATAATTTTTTGGATTTATCTATCAAATGGGGTTTATACACATAAATGTTAAAATTAATTTTCCCTATACATATTAATTTTATTTGATAAAAAGAATATATATTTATAATCAGTATATCAAAAATATTTAACTATTATAAAATTATATTTATTCATCAAAAAACATTACATATGATATATCTCAATTACAATAGCAAAAGTAAAATGGTTGTCTTTAATGAATTAATTTTATAATAGTTATATAAAATTTAAATAAATAAATTTGACTAATATACTTAAATGTTGTGATGTAATATGATTTAAAATATATATATATATATATATATATATATATAACCACTTATTAATCTAATAATTAATGTGTTTTAATAATAAAACATTAATATAAAAAAATTATATAAAAATAGATTTTCTTATATATTAGGGTTTAATTTAAAAGATAATTTTCTCTTATTTTAAAATTTAATGAGGTAAAATGGATCCAAAATTTTGATTCAAGGATTTTTATAATTTGTTAAGAAGGATCATATTATATTTTTAGTATGAAAATAATTATTATTTTTAAATTTTAATCATGATTAATAGAGGTAAAATGGGTTAATGAGGTGTTATTAATTTTTAATAATTAAGAGGTCACATAAAGATTTTATCTCAAATTTTTATTTATGAATGTTATACCAACATTTATATCCTACTATTTCTACACCTAACTCAAAAAAATACCTAACAACCATGTGATTCCATTCCTACCCCTTACCAAACTTTAGTTTCTAACCCCCCCCATCCCCCTACAAAAGGGGCCTCTCACCACCCCTTTAATTACACTCTAAAAATTATGTTTTATCATTAAAATATTCCGTAAAACCTCCCCTTATAATCTAATTTCATTATCATATTCTTATAGTAAAATTTCATATTCCCAAACCCTAAATTTCTAAATAATTCAACAAGTGAAATGAAAAGTTCTCAGTGTAAATTTAATCATTTTAATAAAATGTTTCCCATTCATTTATTATTTTAAAATTTATTTTTACCAATAATAAATAATGAATTAATTATTTATAGTTTTTTAGTGTTTTTATATGATTTAAAGAAACATTTTCTTTATTTTCCCATTCCCTTAATAAAAAACGAAACTGTTATTCATGCATTGGGTAGACTACCACCTCCATGACGCACTGTGTATCATTTTCCATCACCACCATAAAAGGATGGATAATAGTGTGGGATTAAAGGATAAATATAATTTTCGTGATATCATTATAGTTTTTTGTGAAGAATTTGTAACCAATTAATGATATGATCATTAAATGATCACATTTAACATATTCATTTAAAGTAAGTGTACAATGAGTATAATATTTTATTCATGTTCTATAATATTTTTATTTCCAATAGTTCTTATTATAATTCCATTCAATTTTATGTATCTAAATAATAAAAACTAAAAATATGACTATGTTTTTGGTATAATTATATATCAACAAATCCACCTTATAATCATTCATTAAATTTCGGTATGTCCATGTACGGTCGCTGTAACCACCTACTTGAAAAATATTTTGAATTTATATAATAAATTACTATGGAAACATAATTAATTTTATAATTTTATATAAATGTGTCAATAAATTTTTTTTAATGGATATGTTATATCATTATTTAATTACTTAATTAATAAAACACACTATCGTTGTCAATAATCACTGAAACATGTCTATTGTAGATTTCATATTGAAGGATAAAGACTAAAAATAATAGGAATGGAATTTGAAAAATCATAAATAATTATAAATAATCTCTAATAGTCACTTAAATGATATAGTAATGATGAAAATTAGGATAATAATGAATACAGAAAGCTGTATTATGAAACCAGTACAAATGATCAATGTTATAAACACCGTAAGTGTAAAATCATTAGAATTAATGTAGATGACAATTATTTATGAAATATATGAATTAGAATGCATTTGAATATGGTTAATAATTATGTAATTAAGAAAAATATGTTTGGTATATTGGTGGTTAAAGTATATTCAGGGATTTTAGTATAATATTTAAGGGTTTTTATCTCAAATTCAATTCATTAGGAAAGGTTTTGTAATAAGAACCTAAATTACATTATATGGTGTATTTATTTCTAATTTGAGATGTTATATCATGAAATAACATTATTAGTTGAATTTAAAATCAATTTCTATCCATCAATTTAAACGTGATTTTACTGAATTTCTACCTAATCCATATTTTGGGTTTTTCTATGTTTTTTTATTCATTGTTAATCATGTTATATTCACCGCCTATTTTACTTTTTTTGTTGAATAAACTAACATGATATAATTTTTTCCATATTTATCCTGAAATTTATGGGATATTTATATCTATATTTTTATCCCTATCTCATATTCTTTTGATTCAAGAATTAATTTTTTTTTGTTAAACTCAATATTTTCCAAGGTGGAAATTCTATCATAATTATTTTTAAGTAAAAGTTGTTGTAATTTCATAGAAAATAAATCCCTATTTCTATATTGGAAATTAGATGCTACTATGTAGTGGATATAACTATGCGTGATCACTATAGAAAGGTTTTTCTCAAAATTGAATTAATCATCACCCTGATGCACGATGAGTGGGCCTAAGACTACACACCTAACTAGACACTCTAAGGGAATATGATTTGGAATATTCATATGATCTTTATGAAACATGATGATAGATTTTTCATACCATTTCCTTTTAATACTACCAATTCATACTGCTGAATACAATTTGAATCTTTTAAAGATAACCCAATACATTGAACATACCCTCTCTATTATATTTCATTGATAAGCTTACATTATGTTAATTTTGATAAATCCTTATATTCACTATGTTTATTAAGGTATGATATCATATTCATCCAAATTATTCTATTGAATTGGGAAATATTTTTTTCCATATATATCATTATAAGCATAGCTATGTTTTTTGTTCATCCAAGATGTTTATTATGGAATGGTATGAAAGTAATTTATGTATCCTAGAGTGAAAGCATTGAACATAATCAGACAGTGGGTGTGGAATATAATTATATATAAACTTGATACATCAATAGGTATCATTAGACAAAAGAGATTGAGTTTTGGTGTTTACCTCTTCCAATAATGGGATAATGTCTCGGATAAATGCCTTGAAATTATGTTTTCATGTCTGAAATTATACATTCCTACAGTATATGATCAATTATTATTATTCTACGTGTTTTCATTTATTATCACAGATAATGAATTCCATTAGTTCTAGTTAATTAAGAATTCTTGTTATCCATTTATTCCTATCGTATAACTTATTCTATTTTTTATGTAATTTTCCATTGAATGATACTCCTTATTGAGCATCTGATCTCGCCATTATTTTTTACCTTTAAATACGAAACCTAGAGAAGGATTATGTGAAATATTTATGGATTTAATATAAGGGATAATAATGTTATAATAATGATTTCACATTGTATATTATGTTTTTAAATGTAATGAATGTATGTATCTAGTATTCCATGACTTCTAAACTCTTGGATCCTTCTGAAACTGTTTTATTATATATCGATATTTTAATATTAAAAAATAAATTGTTCTTTGGGAATCTAATATGTAAATTTTTTAATTTAATAGATAATAAATATGGGATGAATTTCATGGGAGAGATTATGTTCTTTCTAAAATATAAAATTTCAATGATAGATGATGGAAATTTTCTAAATATAAGAAATTATTTGAAGATATTGTAATGATATTTTTTTAGATGGTTAGAGAATTATCTCACCTATGAGTATATTATTTCATTCGAAGAAGATAATTTTGGTAAATCAATTGATCACAAGACCTTTAGAGGAATGATAAGGATTTTACTATATTTAAGAGAAAGCAAATCTGATCTTTTGTATATTGTGTTCTTGTGTCCAAAATTTCCACTATAAACCAATGAAACAAATTTTATAATAGAAAAATTGATTTCCATGTATATGAAATGCATAATTAATATTGATTAATTCAATCTTAGAAAGACATAATTTGAGTTAATAAGTTATTTAGATTAAAATATCATTGGATTTAATACCAATAAAAAAATAACTAGTGGAATATTGCATTTTCTTATAAATTATTAATTAATAGAGTCTTAATTATCATAATTCATTTTCATTATTAATAATAGAGGTTGAGTATGTGGAAACATTAGATTTTGTTCTTAGAATCTTTGGATAAGAAAAATAATTCTCAGTTTGGTATCAACAATAACAGAATTAATATAACTTGTGATAATTCATCATCTATATAAATTTTAAAATGTATATTTTTGTTTTTAAGGATTAAACATATTGAATTGGAATATTATTTTATATGGGATCTTTTAAATAATGGAGATGTAAAATTATTATTTTTTCCCACTAATGAAAATTCTGTGGATATCATTACCAATCCACTATATATAACAATGTTTAAATCTATTAAAATAAATCATGGAATGATAGTTTTATAAACGTTTTTTGGATCTATTTAATGGATTATGATAATTTCAATGATTGTGATATTTCAATTTTTCTAGTGTTAGAAGAACAATGTTGTCTATTGTTTACATTTAGAACAAATTATCTTGATTATGATGGACACATAAGAACTTAAGTGTATGTTTATTTAAAACTTAAAATAATCATCACTCAAGTATATGTAATATATTCCAATGGAATCCACATTAATTATAAGGTATTTCTTGATACTCAATATTATCATAATATTTTACATGATAATACATTGGTACTTTGTCGTTATCTGTGGATCTAGGATGATATTATTCTAGGTTGTAAATTATTTATTAAAACGTGATGTGGTATTATTTAACTTCTATTATCATTCCTTATACACCTACACACATTATTTTATTATTTCAATGTAGTCTTATATTTAAATTATATCATGAAAAATTTCCATTTTATCTATATATGGTATTCATCAGTTTGATATGTTAGTATTTTTTCAATTTAAATTTTTATTATACCATTTTATAATATTTTTCATAACAATATTTTTTATCAAAAAACATTTTGAAAATATAGTATAGATTGTTAATTTTATCTCATGTTCTAATTCATCAAACTCCAATACACATAAGTTAGATTTTATGTGTTGTTGTTTTTGATTTATTCATAAATTTTTATCTGATAAAAAGTAGTGGAAAATCATTTAATATCAGATAAGAAGTTAATGAATCTTAATTGGAAGAATCATATATTACACCTATTTGGAAACAAATGGATATGTATTATGTTTATTCATCAATGAAGATTTGATTTTCTAGAAATAATTAATATTCTAAATCCCTAAAAAAGTGTTTTTTTGTCCAGTTGTATTTTGATGAGAATGAATAAAAAATGAGTTTTATATTTGAATAAATGAATTACATGAGCTATCTTGATGACTTAAGACTAGATTAGTGGGATTCAATATCACTTCCTTATTGGATTTGAATTTTTAACTGTATGGACAATGACTTAGTAATCAATAGAATTATAAGATAGTATTATTATAAATTAAAAATAATCGTTAAATAAAATTTTTATTTTATTACATTAAGGGATAATAGAACTAGAATTAATCTAGTATTATATTATATTGTATAGCTGTTCCATTTTAACTTTACTGATTTTTCCATATTTTCTAAATATTTTCATCAATATATTGAATTTTCAATCGATGGATCTCAAAATAATTTAGTTAGTAAATATTAATTTCATAGATTGAGGATATTTTATATATATTATTAGAATATATTCCCTGATATTTTTATTCATGGGACTATTTCTCTTAGGCTTGTAGATTATTATTCTGTAATATTTTAGAATATTAACATCCTTTATTTCTAAATTTTCAAGAATCAATTGAGTTTATTTTGAATGATAAATATTATGGTCAATTAAATTTCAATATAGAGGAGTACAGTCAATCCAAGAATAATATTTTTATGATTTATCTAAAATATACATAACAAAATTGGACGTTTTAATATATTAAAGAACAAGGAAGTTACCCATATAATCATTTTCATAGGTGAGTGTTTTTTAGTAAATGCCAATATTTAATGGGTACACTATAAAAATACATATTCTCATGCGATTTTAGTGATATGGAAGGATTAAAATCCTCTAGATAATTTTTAAGTATACAAAGAAGAGTCTAGATAAATGTTTTCACCTAGTTAAGCACAATGGTAGTTTAAGTTTCATCAATTACTATATAAAGTGATGTGTCAAGGAAGATGTAGAATAATGATGAAGCTGAGGTTCCTAGTAATTTTTTCTAGAAAATTACGTTGAAAAAAGGACTTCTTAGGTGAAATAGGAATTGATTAGTTTATGTATTAGGACTATGAAAATTTGATTAGTTTAATAATTTTTATAAAGTAGTCTAAAAAAATTCCTATAATAGATTAAATCATTTAGAATTTAATTTAGTTGAATAGTTTAATAACATTTCCCAATTTAATTAATCTATGAATCATATTAGAAACATTATCAATTCAAAAAATGAGTTTGAAAAAACTAGTGTATCCCTAACATCTTTTAGATATGAGTGAATGAGAGTTAAGGTATATTATCCTCTATATCTAGATTAATTGTATTCAAGGATTTAGGCTATGGATTTTAAGAAATATCAACGTATGGTGTGAAATAGTGAATCCTAATCACAAATAAAACCCATTGAATCTCAGAGGCAACAAGAGTCCAGTAATAAGTTTGATTTTTATCATATAAGAAATTCCCCTCAAAAATCCCATTATAAACCTACAGATGATGTGTAAGTTACTAAATAAATAATTATAGGTGGAGAAACAATAATTTAAATTGTAGAGAAAGAGAAGAACTATATTTTAAATGGTTAAAAGATAATATTTTAGAGGAATAATCTCAATATAATAATGTTTTTAATCAATCGGCTAACACAAACATTTAAATTACATTCAAGTAAAAAGGGAGAAATTGTATACATTATTCACCAGAATTGTGAAACTAAAAAAGATGTTAGTTATAGTAAACCAATTAATTTTGTAAATTTGAATTTTAATCCACCATCATAAGAATAATATAGACGGTTAGCTAATGATATATTTCTTACTATAACTTATATAAATCAACATGTAGTGTCTATATTCTATATTTCACAACATAGATCAATATTAAATGAATTGAATCATCAATCCATAGAGATTCCTAATTTTTTTAATTTTGGATATTTCCTTATAATAAGTAGATATACCTATTTAGAGTTCACTAAAATATATCTTGATTCCATGGAAATAAGTGTAACTAGTTATGGAATATTTTAAATATTTAGTTGCATATATGGAAATTGAATTTTTTTCATATAACTTAGGAATTGGAAAAAATCATAGAGGCATGGTTAATGGTGGATGAATTTTCAAT
Organism: Viscum album; assembly: GCA_963277665.1. Classification (NCBI taxonomy): domain Eukaryota; kingdom Viridiplantae; phylum Streptophyta; class Magnoliopsida; order Santalales; family Viscaceae; genus Viscum; species Viscum album. The sequence goes on along the minus strand of OY728152.1, from coordinate 871,031,865 downwards.
TTTAGTTTTTGATACAGTAACTGGAAGTGAAAATAATGGTTGTAATAAATCAAAAAATCTAAGGTAATTGAGGAAAAAATTCAGGAAGTATGATTTTGTTTCCCCTTGATTTTCAATTATATTTATCCATTAAATTTTTATAATAAATTTTATATCTAATATGAATATATCATATGGTTCCCCTTCATTAATTGTTTTCATAAGTACATAGTGGGAGAAGCTTAATGAGGAGAATTAGTGCATGTATGATGGGGGAGATTTTTTTTTAATTTCATCTTCAATTAATTTTGAAAATTTAATATAATATTTTTAGTGATTAATTTTATATTTTCGTCCCTAAATAAAGGGAATAAAGTTTGATCTATCATCTAATAATATATTTATTTGGAAAAGTAAGAAAATGTAATGTATAATTTTCACAATAACTTGTTTTTTGAGGTTTTAATTATTTAAGTTTTATATTAAAGAGATAATTTTATACAATGTTGTGAGTTTTGACTAATAGGGGTGAAATAATTATATATTTGAGGCATATACTATGGTAAAACAAATATATTGTTCATTTGTGGTTAATAATATGAACTCAATTTTGGGACCATTATTGCATTTGTTTTCAATGATTTATCAGAATGTATTCATTGACTTTAAGATAATGTGGATATGATTTGAGAGTTCTGATGGATTCATATAGTGGAATTGTATGACATGATTGAGGAATTTTCCAAATAAATGTTACAATTGTTAGACAAATCTTAAATTTCAATGAAATGTTCTATGGAAGGATCATTTTTACAACATAAAGTAGAAGAATATTTTAATATGTCTCTAAAATATTAAATTTATTACATGATGTGTTTTAAAGAAGTTAATACCATAAAAATAATGCCTTACAAGAAGAAGAGTTTTGAAGAAGAAGAATTAATATAAGACCATGAAAAAGTATATTTTTTATAAGGAGTTCAGAATGGATTTGTTTTATTTATTATATACATGTAATTAGTCAATGTATTTTTGAAAGGACATACATAAACAAATATGGTCAACCATGGAATCCATATGACCCAACTCAATCACACACATGTGGGAGTAATACTCCACCACATATGAGAGTCAGTTTACTAATCCCACATGGCAGTAGGTTTGTAATAGTGCTTCCAATAATTTTAATTGGATGTGTACGTCGGAGAATGCATGTGGATGGACTGAGTGGGTAGGAGGTCCAATATAGGTGAGGCGTGGCTTGTGTGTCCCAAGTTGTGTACATAATTTTAGTTGTCAAACCCATCTATTGGCTCAATGGTGTCATGACACAAAAAGGTTTATACAGAAGCACTCAAAAAATTTGATATTTAATGTGGTTGAGTAACATAGACATACTGTTTGTTCATTTAAAAATATTTCAAAGGAATAAATTCCATCAAATCACGTGGTTATGGACCATCTGATTATCCTTAGTGATATATATCAACTTTCCAGCAATGTATAGTTCCAGTATCCCTAGAGTCTTCACTTTCTAAAATTACAATTTTTTAGCTAAGATTGAATGGATGATATTTTGATAAAATGAGGCTTAATAGATCCATTCGTTCAATATATATCTTCAAATAATTCATATATTCAAAAAATATTTTTCCTTTGAACTCAACTACGGTTTCATAAGGACATTTTAATACATTAATTAGTTTGATCGTGGAAAATTTGGAGAAGAATGTGATTTTCATCATATAAATATATGTCTATGATGGAATTTACATTATAAAGTCCCCATGAATATTAGTGTAAGAATTTTTTAGACTCAGTAAAAGATTCAGTGAATTTAAATTTGGAGGACACTTTTTATTTTTTGATCTTTAAAGACATAAATGATAGGGTATATTTCTTAGATATGAGGTGGTGTAAATATTCTGAAAAAGGAAGCACCTTGGTAAGAGAATATTTACTTCTATATTAAGAGATATCTAATTTTTCAAAAGAAAAACATCACATTGTGAACTTGTATTTCAAGAATAGATTCCATGATCCATATAGGTCATGAACACTATAGAGATCACACAATCATTTATCTTTAGTTTACCACACTAGAAGTGTTCTACGAGTAACTAGTAGAATTAATCCCTTTCAGTTTTCATTAACTCATTGATATACTGCACATTTTTTTTGAAAAAACTACTCATCACCATTTCCGAAGAATATAGATTCTTGATTCATGCTAGAGAAAATATAAAAACCCAATGTTTACAAATGAAATTAGTCTCTTGAAATAATTTTTTTATAATATACTATATAGTAATATACACATAAAGAAATTTACCAAAAAATTAATTCATTAACAAATACTTTTACATTAATCCAAAAAATAAATTTAAAATTCCCAACATTACAATTGGACAAAAAAATATAAAATAGAAAATCTAAAATTCAATGTTATCAATCACCCTAATCTACTAAAATCATCACACCTATTTTCAGCACTATAGGAAAGAAAAAAAATATTTTTTAACCAATCAATATTATAGAAAATGAAATTATAGAACCTTCTGGGGAATATAGATGAATAATTAATTAATGAATATAAATGTATTTATATAAGTCAATGTTATTGTTTTAATATCAATGTTACCATTAGAATAGTAACTTACCATTTGGAATTGCCATCTAAACACTTGGAATAGTACTCTAATCATTAGAATAACAATTTTTCTTGAAATAAAAAATTTTGAAATAAAAAATATTTATCATGATTAATTTAAGAAAATTTAAATAATATTATTCAGAAAAATACATATCATGATTTAAAACCTCAAAATAAAATATAACAAAATTTTCAACAAACACTATTTTAAAGTATTTCTTCAAAATCATAATTTTTATATTAAAAATTAAAATTAATTATTTTTGAAATTTATGTTTTTAAAAAGAATATATTGTTTGGAAATATAATTTTATGATTTTCTAATGGTTATTTTTTTGTTAATTTTTAAATATACTTCATTTCCATGTGAATATTAAAAATTTAGTTTTCACATATCTGGTGTATCTTAAATTAAATAATTCATATTGTAATAGTTAAATAATCCTTTATGTAAAATTCTATTCAGCCCTGGTATATTTAATTTTTTTAATGATTCATTAAAAAAATAAACTTAAATTTCAAGGGAAAGAATCATTTTCCAAAACCTAAATTTAAAAGTGATCACATAAAATAACATTTTTTATTTATTTCCACAATCTTTTTAATAAAAAAAGAATTATAATTATAAAGAGATTTAATGTCTTAAAACCCATTATATAATATTTATATATGATTTTTATTGTAAATAATTCATTATTACTAGTTTCACTTTTGATATATTATTTTATTTTATATTTTATTCTGAATATACCCCTCTCCTCAAGTATAAATAACTCCACTACCTCCCCTTGGAAAACCACTCATCCCCCAATTTCAAAAGCCTATCATCTTCCAATATCCTTCCTATAATCCCCTTATAATCATTTGGATTTTTCTATAGTAATACAACACCAAACATCAAGGGATTTTTAGTGTTATACAAGAGTAGCTACACCAAGGATTAAGTATGCATCAATTAAATATTCTCATTTTCTTCTTCTTCTCATTTTTTTCACAACCCATTTCACCCCCAAACCATATAATATTAATTAGGTAGTAAGTTGAAATTATATTACTTATGTTAACCCACTATAATTATTATATTTACAATATATATAAATTTTCAAATTCACATTCCTGATCCTTTCATAGTGTTCAGTCAAAGGTTAGTTAACCACCTTCAAAGACAATATCAAGTAAATTCGTATAACCCCCTTCATGTATGGAAATTATGAATTATATATAATATAAATTTTTTTAAGTAAACATATTCTAATATCATGGTGTTCATTATACTAATGTACAAATGACTTTGACCAAAATAAAAAAATCAAAGAAAAACAAGAAGTTATTTAAGTAAAACATGATATCAAAATGACTACCTTATAACCAAAGAAATTAAGAAATAAAATAAAATAAATATAATTCATAAACAGTGATAAAAACTAAAATAATTCTCTTCTATATAAATTTATTAATAAATCTATTTATATTATTTAGGAGTTGTAAAACATATGAAATAGAAATGAATTACGGTAAGGGGATTCTCAAAACCAAGTCCCATTATTTGGATTTTCCCTCATTCACACCAGTTATATTATAGATATTACTTTTATAATCCGTAAATATTAATTAATTATGAAAATATTTTTCTTCTTTGTATATAATTTTTACACCATTATTTATAATCCAAAAACAATGATTTTCTGAGAAGTCATTTCCTTCAAAAACCCACCTTTTACTTATCTTGAATTTTTTATTATTCACCAAGGATAATAATCGTTAAGACAAATATATTTTTAATTTTTAATTTGGTAATTGCAAATCTTATTCATTAATGTATAGATGACGAATAAAATTTGAAACTATTTCTCTTCCTTGGGTTAATTTCATTACTATGATTGTTATATACTCAAGGTGGCATGCATGATTATGTAAATAGTATGATGTGATGGGTGGGCCTGAAATTATATAATCCACTAATGCATTGGTGAATGGGATGTCTCTCATTATATAATGTGTAACATTAATTAAAATTTTCTACATTTATTCATAATGATTGTGTTATGATTACACACATTTGTTATCCATGAACCTGATGCTAGATTGTTTCACAAAATTGACTGGTATTTGATCGCAATGACATGATGTTTATTTTTTATGAATAATCATATTACATTCTATACTCACATGTTTCCCCCATAGATTTATAAAGACTCCATTATTATGATATATTGATTTTGATTATTCTCAATCATGTTATACTGATTCATGTCCCTTAATCTTTCTTTTACTATGATTTTGGCACATCCCTTTCATTGATCTATATCCTTAGGTTATTACATGTACTAAAGAGAACGTGAGATTTTATAAGGATAAAGAATAAGGATTTAATCAAATTTTTATGTTTTATTTGTAGAAGTTATGTATTAGTTTTCTTTACCAAATATATTAAACCTTTTGATACAATATTTGTATCTCAATTATGTTATTTATCTTAAAAATAATTTAATAGTCATTTAGAAATTTTAGCGTCTCTATAGTTTGAATCAGAGTTTTGGTTTGGTTAATTTGGTAATTAGGATATGAAAAAATTAGTGAAACCACTTAGGAATATACTATGTATGTGTAAACATTAAAGAAAATTTGTTTTAGAAAAAATATAAACATAGATATCCCATAAGATATTACTATATAGTTAATTTCACACAAAAAATTAATAATTAATTCTTGATTTTGTTGACTTGTGTTTTGTTCAAACATTTTATTTTTGTGATAGTGGTGGGAATCAGTTGAAACTAGAACAAAAACCCATATGAGGGTCAATAAAATGATTTCAGGAATGACATACCCATTTCCATGGGTGGTGGAGACTAAAACAACATTGCAATTCTTACCCAGTTCTCTCAGACTATGAATAATAACCCAAATTATGTGGAATATCCATGTTCACTTAAGAACGACCAACTAGCCATTGAGTCTTTTATATAAAAATGACCACCATCATTTGGTGGATCATCTGATCCACTATCCATGGATCAATGGGTTAACTTAATGGAGAATATATTTTTTGATATTCACATTTCTATGAAGGAGAAAGCTAATCTTTTCATTTATCATTTTTATGGTAAAACCTATCGATGGTGGGAATCTATAATGAAAACCAAGCCAATGGATGAAATATAACAGATGAAATGGGTAGGATTTAACAAAATATTTTTTTAATAGTATTTCCCTCAAAATATTCGAATAAAGATGTAGAGGTAATTCATAGATATGATGGAAAAGAAGGCGAATCTATCATAGATTATGAGGAAAACATCACATGTATTTAAAGATATGCAACAGGTTTTTATAAATGTTGATATAGAAATAGATATATTTTTAAGTGGTTTAAAACAACACCTTATAATGTATCTAGTTATTTAAGACTTTTTGAGTCATGAATAAGTGGTTCAATGCATTATAAAAGTAGATATGGAGATGTGTATATTGGACATTTGGACATGGGGATTAGAAGAGAAGAATGGATTTATAGGATAGTGGGTCAAACAAAAAAGGAATAAAGAAGATACAACTACCCACATGTCAAAAAATTGGGAATAAATGACATGGTAATTGAAAAAAAGGAATGGGTAAATTATTTAAGTATAAGAGATAAGGCCACCAAGATCATGAATATTGAATATACATGAAGAATTTGGCGAAAATATAGGAGGAAAGGAAGCAACATCCTAATACACCACCCATGGATCAATGCTTCAGATGTAGGGAGAAAGGGAAATATGAAATCCAATTCACTAAACCATGGGTCCTTGATGGTAATTAGTGTTAGAAAACACCAAATTAATAAGAGAAAGGTAACGATTATTCCATCACTAATTATAAAGTAGAGTGTGAAAATGATGTAATATAAGGTAGACTTCCTATTCACTAAAGAATGTAAAATGTTTTATTTGATTCTGGTAATATGAATTACTTTATGTCATGAACATTTTATAGAAAATTTTAATTGATTCCCCCATACCATGAAATATATATATCTTTAAAAATACCCATGGGTGCAATCATTGCAACACATGTGTTGGACTCCTCTCATGGAAGCATCTCTTGGAACATTCTTCCAGCAAAGCTAGTAATACATTACTTGGTGGAATTCAATGCTATACTATGCATGGATTGGATATAATTATATATAGATAAAATAAATAGTCATGAAAGTATATATCTTTTCATATTTCAAACCATCCAATGATCATATACAAATGCAAGGAAGATCATGAATCTCCATTAGAAAATCCCACAATGGTGTGGGTGTTGATACCCTGTGAAGAAGCATGTATTTCCCACATGGTTGAGCCAAAGGAAGGTATCAACCTAGAGTAAATTTCCATTACCAAGTAATTTGATAATTTATTCCCCATAGATTTTCCCTAACATCCCCAAATTGCGAGGTAGAGTTATTAATAGAGCTCATACCCAGCTCCCCTCTTATCTCAATATTCTACTATAAGATATCCCCAATCGAATTGAAAGAGTTAAATAATCTTCTTCAAGATCATTTGAATAGAGGGTTCATATGCAGAGTTAAATCACCTTGGTATGAGGTAGTTCTATTTGTAAACCAAAACATTTGATTAATGCAGCTGGGTATTGATTACTAAGAGCTCAATAAGATCACTGTAAAGAAAAAGTATCACATAACAAGGAATGATGACTTATTTGATCAAAACTAAGGATCTTAGTACTTCTCAAAGGTTGATCTTTATTCTATATATCATCAAATAAAGGTGAGGAAGGATGATATTAAGAAGAAAACATTCCATACAAGGTATGGGAAATATGATACCACTGTGATTCCATTCGGACATACTAATGCTCCTTTATTATTCATGGATTTAATGAATAGATTTATTAAAAACTGACTCAAAAAACCTAAATTAGTGTACATTGATGATATTTTTATTTAATAAAAGAGATGGGAAGAACATTAATATCATATAATGATTGTTATTGAGACATTAAGTAAGGGAAAAATGTAGGCTAATTATAGAATGTGTGAGTTTTGCATGAAGCAAGTCAAATTTTTGGGAACATCATCATAATTGAGGGAATATTTGTGGACCCTTTCAGGACAAAGGAAATTGAGTAATAGACCCAATACACTAGTGTCACAAAAGTATATTGTTATCTTGGATTTGAAGTGTACTACATATGTTTTGTGAAAACATTATTATAATTATTTATCCGACGAACTAAGTTAACATGGAGAGGGGTAAAGTATGTGAGGATAGAAGAATGTGTGAAAATATTTGAGGTTATCAAGAATAGGCTAATCACTACACCGGTAATCACACTACCAACAAGTATATATGGTTTTGTGATATGAATTTATTATTTAAATTAAGGATTGAGTTTCCTACAAATGAAAAATGATAAATTTATAGCCTATACTTTATGATAGTTTAAGATCCATGAGAAAAACAACCTGATGCAAGATCCATAATTATCATCTATGATATTCACTCTCAAGAATTGGTGGCACTAACTCTATGGTGAAAATTGTGATATATTTGAAAATCATAGGATTATAAAGTATATATTCATAGAGGATGAGATCAATGTGAATCAATAATGATGGTTAGAGATTATCAAAACAACAATGTGTCAATTCACCACCATCTTAGAAAGGATAATAAAGTATCTAATTCTATTAGAAGAAAACAATCTTCTACTTTATCCATGATGCATATTAGGAGAGACCCAATATTCATGGAAATGATATGGATAGATTTTTAAATAGTTGTGGTTGGGAATACATATTATATTTCAAAACTTTCTAAAAAACTATCCATCCAAGAGAAGAACAACGAGGCAAAAATTTATGATTTAAAGCTACAAAAGAAGGTGAAATATGTAAATTAAGGGAGCTACATGTGTTCCACATAGATTATGATCTTGCAATTCAGTTTTAATGAGTTTTTTGTGCCTAAATCATTTGAGATAAAGAAGTATCTATTATATAATGCACATTTCTCGTCTTTCTCTATCCTTCATGGAAGTGCATTGATGTACAGTGATCTTCGAGAGAAATTTTTTTGGTAAAATATGAAGAAATATATTTTAGGGTATATCTCATGGTGTTTGGTATGTTATAAATTTGAAAAAGGAAAAAATAAGTCTAAAGGTATGATGAAAACATTACATATACCAACATTAAAATAGGATAATTTCACTATGTACATTTTCACTCGTCACCCGAAGACATCCAAATAAAACAATGCAATATCATTTGTGGTTGATCAACTCACCAAGACTATCTAATTAATCACTATTTATGAATGTTTCTTACTTGAAATAGATTCCATGATATATTGGATAAAAGTGTTGAGGTTTTATGTGGTTCCTTTTTCAATCATATACAATCATGATCCAAGGTTCACATATTAATTTTGTATAAGTCTTCATCATTATTTGAGTACTGAATTAAATTACAGCATGGTCTACCACCCCAAATAGTTGACCATGATAAAAGGAACATTAATATTCTTTAGGAAATTCAATGATCCTACTTAATGTAATTCAAAGGTGTATGGGATCAACATATTCAATTGGTTGAGTTATCATATAAAAATTTCTTCCACTCAAGTATTCAAATGGATCCATATAAAGATCTATATGGGAAGTGATGTAGAACTATTTTTTTGATGATGTATGTGAATGAAAGACACTAAGACCTAACATTGTGTAAGATATTTAAGATAATATTGAATCCATCCAATAATAAAAGCTTCTCATAGTCTAAAAAGATCTGTTGTGACTACCATCGAAGGGACATGGAGTTTATCATTGAAAAAAAGTTTTCCATTAAATACAACAAGTAAGAGAGTCATGTAGTTTGTAAATAAGGGGAAGATTAGGCCTAGGTACATTGGAACCTTTGAAATAATTGATCATATAAGAGTAGTGTCCTATTGAATTTAACTTCCACCATGTATGGATCAAGTTCATGATGTGTTCCACATATCAATTCAGAGGAAGTACATACCTGATCACTCACATGTAGAAAATAAGAATTTGGTACAACTAGAGATTGACCTCTAATAAAAAGTTTAACTGGTGAAGATCATGGACCATAGAGACAATATTCTATATAATAAGACAAATCATCATGTAAAAGTATTATTGAGGAACCATAAGTATAAAGAGGTGACATGGGAACTAGAGGAAACAATTAAAGAGATGTATCATTGCCTATTCTCAATCAAGAATATGATTTGAAATTTCAGGGATGATATTTCTTAAGGGGGGAAGAATGTAACAACCCTAAGTTTATAAATGATATTTATCACTTGAAACAAATGTGTCCTCTAATATATTATATTTTATTATACAAATAATGGAATATAAAAATTATTTTATTAATAAATACTATTATAATAAAAAAACTAAAATCCCCAAAATTATAGTTGACAAAAAGGTAAAATAAAAAATCTAAAATGGGAATATATGGATTGCACCAATCTACTAGAATCAATGCCCCCACGTCCAACACAATAAAAAATAAACAAAATATTAGTTAACCAATAAAAATTATAGAAAATGGAAATATTTAACATTTAGATAAATTTATATGAATAATGAGTGAAGGAAATTATAGATATTTATAAGAGGTAATGTTGTTGTAGGAAAAGTAATGTTACTATTGGATGTGTGGCACGACCATTGGGAGTAGTAAACTGATTGAATAGAATGGTAACATTACATTTGGAATACTAATTATACCTAAAATAATAAATTTTTATATAACATGATCAATTTATGTAAATATAAATATTGTAATTTCTAAAAATTATTATCATTATTAAAAACTCAAAGAAAATAAAAGTACATTTAAAAAAAAATTAATTTATCATATTTCATAAAATTTATAATTTATTTATATAAAATTAAAATGACATATTTTATAAATTTACATTGATAAAATGAATATCATTTTTTAAAATCTTCATATCAAATTTTTAAATGTATAATTTTTCAGTAATTTTCTAAAATACTACATTTTTACATGAATAGTAAAAATACAGTATTCACATTACTTGTATGTCTTAAATTACATAATTCACAATGTAATAAGGACATAATACTACATATAAATTGATATTAGTTCATGGAATGATTAATTTCACAAATTATCATTACAATAAAATAATCATTATTTCTTTAACAAAAAATAATTTTCAATAACCTAAAGTAAAATAATGATCCATTAAAATAACAATTTTTCTTTATTTCCATATTCCTTTTTAAAATAATTAATAAATTATAATTATAAATAGGTTTAAATAATTAAAAAAATTATATTATATTTTGATATGATTTATTTTATCAAAAATTCACTACTAATAGTTTTTACATTTGATATATTATTTTATTTAATATTTTATTCTAAAAATACCTCTCTCCTCAATAATAAATAACCCCACTCACTCCCCTTGGAAACCAAGTCATCCCATTTATAGTAAATCCTGTCCTAAACCAATATCCTTCCTCAAAATCCCCTAATAATCCTTCAGGATTTTGGGGATTTATCCAACTCCAAACATAAAGGGTTTTTAGTGTCTTACATGATAATTTACAAAAAGGATTAAGTAAGATTCGATCAACACTTATATTTTTCTTCTTATTATAACTATTTTTTCACCAAAAATATCACAAAAAGACATTATAAGAATTATTAGGAAGCATGTTAAAATTATGTTAATTACATTAACCTAATACAAGTACCACATTTATGATATATATAAATTTCAATATTCCATTTCCCTCTATTTCAACAATTTCCAATCAAAGGTTAGTTAACCACCTACTGAAACTTTTAGAAGTCTATTCCAAACACCTTCATGGATGGAAAGTATTAATTATATATAATATATAAATATTTAATTAAATTTAATCTATGATTCCAGAGTTAATTATAATTTTTTATAAATGAATTTTAATAAAATAGAGAAACTGAAGAAAAACATAAAACTTTTAAGAAAAAAAGTTATCAAATTGATAGCCGTATAACCAAGGAAATTTAGAAATTTAATCCAATGAGTATATTTAATAATTAATGGTAATTTTTTTAATAATTTTATTCTATATAAATGTTTTAATAAATTTTTATTATTATTTATTAGGCATAAAAACTACAAAATAATGCAGGAATTAAGGTAAGGGGATTCTCGAACCCAACTTTATTTCTTTTGGGATTCCCCCTTTCGCACCAATTCTAGAATTGATATTCCATTAATTTTTCTAAAACAATATTTAATTATTCTTACCTTTTTCATCCAGGGATATACATGTTACCACCTTGACTTATAATCCAAAACAAAATGATTTTACAAAAATAATTTTCTTTCCAAAACTCAATTTTACACCACTTGAGTTATTACTTATTAAATCAAGAATGATGATTTTTATGCCAAATATGTTTCCCCCTTTTCATTTGGGAACCCCAAATTTTATTCTTGAATATATTCTTTATTAAATTCTTATGAAACCTTTTTTATTCCTTGGTTTTATTTCAAGACAATTATTTTTATACATTATATATGGTATACATGATTATGTAAATATTAAGATGTGACAGGTGGTACTGGAATTAAATATCCCTCTAATTAATTATGTAATGTGATGTATCTGATGAGATTATGTGTAATATAGGTGAATATGATGCTATATTTGTTCATAGTGATGATTTGATGATTATGCACATATGATGTGCATGATCATGACACTAGCTTTGTTCACAACTATTTTTGGTAGTCGACCACAATGACATGATAATTCATTTTTATCCATTGACACATTAAATTCATTAACCACATGTTTATTTAATTATGTTATTGATGATATGATTCTTATTATATGAGTATGGTGATTATGCTCACCCATGCTATGTTGATTCATATCCCTTATTCATCATCTTAATAGTCTTTAAGATCTCCCATTTAATTGATGTATATCCTCAAGTGATTACAAGTACTATGTATAATTCAATATTTTATAAAGAGAAAGTATAAGGATTTAAATAAAATTTTATTTTTTATTACATACAAGTTATGTATTATACTAATTTTCTATAACAACAGAAATTTTCCCCATATGTATTCTCTTAAATTAATTCTTTTCATTCGATAGAATACATTTCACACAAAATAATTTCATATATTTTAAATCATATAAAATCACATAAAGATCAGAAAACAAACATTATAAATAAATAATGATTGAAATAAGTGGGTTTTTCTAGAAATTATGGAACATATAACAATGAAATAGTAACTTGACATTTAGAATAGTAATACGACCATTATGAATGGAAATGAATCCAATAGGATTGTAGCATCACCTATGAATTTATAAGTAAAATGTATGCATCTTATAAATGGTAATATGATATAATTATATCATATTACAATTAAATAAATTTTTTTGAAATTATTAATTAATTGCTATTTTTTTATAAACATAAATGTTTTTTATTTTATAATAAATATAATAATTTAAAAGATATTTTATCTCCAAATATGTGTTCATAAATTAATATTTTTTATTGTTTTGATGTTAATATATACTTTTATGAGACCTTAATTAATTTCTCCAAGTGTTATAAAATTAGTTATAATTTTAAATTTTTTATTTTTCAAGTAAAAGATGATTTTAATTGAAAATTAGATTTCTCAAATTTAAAAATTTATTTTCCTAAAATGGAGTTAATTTTTGAATTGTAAAAGTTGATAGATAGTTATGGTGAAATTCAGGGATTTTTCTAAAATTGTTAAATTTTTGTGATTAGTGAAATATGGTAATTTACAATATAAGATAAATTAAATAATTATTGAGTCATATATGATTTGTGGATTATGTAAGCTTGTAATATATTACTATAATCTATTATCTTAATATATTTAGTGGAATTTCTCAAACTATTAATTGTCTTTATTCGAAAATAATAAACAAAAGAATAAAATAATCAAAAAACACACCTCTCCTCCAGTATAAATATCACCCCTAAACACTTCTATATTAATGAGGTTGTAAGACATCATGGTGAACCCTTATCAATTTTTTCTAATTGAGATCCTCATTTTACATCAACATTTTGTGATTGTTTCCAAAAGCATTTGGATACTGATCTTCATTTGAGTATTTCTTATCACCCTCAAACTGGCAGATAGTCAAAGTGGACTATACAAATATTTTAAGACATGTATCACACTCAGTTGACATTAAATTCATCTTGCATTAGTATTTACCTTTGTTAGAATTTTTTTACAATAATTTTTTCCATTAAAGTATTCAAATGGAGTCATATGATGCATTATATGGAATGAGATATCTAACTCTAACTTGTTGGGATGAAGTTGGTGAGAGGAAAGTTATAGGACCATAAATTATTTAGGAGACAATGACAAAGGTAAATACTATTCAGGATAATATTTAAGCAAATTGAAGTAGAAAAAAGAGTTATGATGAAAAAAAAGATAAATGAATTGCAATTTCATGTTGGAGATATTGTCTTTATGATTTTATCTCAATGGAATGATGTCTTAAGGTTCGTTTAGAACTGGAAACTAATCCCCAGGTACATCTCACCATTTGAAATTCTAGATTTAATTAGATCTATAGTGTACTAATTAGAAATTCCTCCAAGTCTCTTCAAAGTTCATGATGTGTTACATATATCATTATCAAATAAGTACATTCCAAAACCAACACATGTACTCACCTTTAAAGAAATAGAACTGCAACCTGGTTTGTCTTGCAGTGATGAGCCAATCGAGATTCTTAAAAAAAGAGGAATGATTTGATAAATCCTGTGACTCAACTGTTAAATCATATTTGTAGAAACCATAAAATCGATGAAGCAATGTGGGAACCTGATTTTATTATGAATAATGACCACCAACATTTGTTTATAGGGAAATAGTCATTAAAAATTTAGAGGAAAAATTTTCTGAAGGAGTGAAGAATATAATATCCTAATATTTTTTGATATGTATCGTATTAAATAAATTGAATTCATTCAATAGCTTACATTTCACACAAAATTATTTACAATATTATAACTAAAATAAAATCACATAGAGAACACAAAAAAAACATAACAAATAAAGAATGTATGAAATATGATGTTTTTTTCTAGAAATTATGGAACATATATCAATGACATAGTAACTAGACCATGGGAATAGTAATGTAACCCTTAGGAATAATAATTCAGGGAATTGAAAAGTAACCGTAACTAGGAAATTATAAATAAAATTTATGCATCTTATAAATGGTAATATGATATTACTATATTCATGTACAAGTAAATAAATTTTTTTGAAATTATTAATTAAATATTGATATTTTTTATAGACATAAATATTTATTTTCAATTTTATTATTAATATAATAATTTAATTGAAAATTTATTTTCAAAAAAATTATTAAAAAATTAATATTTTCGTGTATTTTGATTATAAGATAATTTTATGATACCATAATTATTTTTTCAAAGTGTTATAAAGTCTTTATCAATTTTAAAATTTGAAATTTTTGAGTAAATGGTTATTTTATTTAAAAATAAAATTTCTCATATTTAGAAAATGAAATTCCTAAAATGATTTTAATTTTTTATTTCTACATGATGAAAATGGTTAGGGTTACATTCTGGGTTTTTTTTCAAAAATCGCTAACTTTTTAGTAAATTGTTAAATACAGCAATTTACGGTATAGTATAAATACATGAATTATTCAGTCATAGATGATGTATAACTGATTTAACCCCATAATATCTTACTATAATCCATTATTTAAATATATTTAGATGTAATTTTAAAAATATTCTTACTCTTGAGCCAAAAATAATAAACAAATGAATAAAATTATCAACAAACACCCCTCTCTTGCACTATAAATACCACCTCTTCTTTTCACACCTCCAAAGCCTTGAAGCTTGTCCAATTTCTATGGAATAATATCCCCATTTATCCCCCACCGCCCACTTCCAAGATCCATTGATATCACCCAAATTCCCATTCCAATCCCCTTATGGAGGTTCTCTAGGAGAATAAATTCAATGGGAAAATCCTATTTCGTTTTCCGTTATTTTCATTTCAATTTCATTTATTTTCTTATCATTCACTCACCTAATCTATAAAAACACAAATGATAAACAAATTTTATTATATATATTTTAATTATATTATGTTAGTGAAAAATCCTTCATCAATCCCATTCTCCTCTCCCATTTATTCTGAAAAAGAAAATATCATTTTTGATGTGCCGATTTACCACTATCATTGATGATGCAATTTCATTTTCCATACCCACCTAAAAGGATGGACATAAAAATGTTATTATTGTTAAATAATATTTTATTATACATATAATGTGTCATATAATATTTTCTAACATTAATATATATATAGTACTAATTAAAAACAATATATTTCCGGATAATAAACAAATTCATCAAAAAAATCTAACGTTCATCATTAACATTATTTCAAATGAATAATACTAAAATCTAGAAAAAATGATATATAATACCATTATATATTATTTAATATCATTAATATCATATAATATCAATTCTGGAAAATTAAACCCATTTTGATATGAACTTTCATACAAGTATTTAAGCGAACCAATCAAGAAATCCAAGGAAAAACCACTCTTATATGACGAAAATGAATCTTATAAATCATCAAAATGGCCATAAATGAACATAATAAAATTTTAAAAAATAAAATACATGTTTAATAGGTTTTTAATTAAATTATTAATGAATCTAATTTCATTATCCAATTAATTAAGTTCAATTTAAAAACACTTTCATGCATTTGGTAAGGGATTCCCCCCAAACATCCATTTTTTATACGGGTTACACTTTCTCTCTCTTTAACCCAATTTAATTATTCATTATTTATATAAAATCTGTATAAATTATTTTTCTAGGTTCCAAAATCATGTATCTATATTATTTCAACTTCATTTTATGGGGAAACACATGTTTTATATGGTTTCCTTTTCAATTCTTCCTGATAAGCGAGCCCAATAAAAGGCAAATTCCGAATATTCTTACCCATTTTCAAGTACGATCCATAATCTATTTTAAGATACCAAATTTTTTGAAAAAATCCCTAATTTTATCATGAAAAATAAAATTTTAATTTCTGGTTTTATACAAACGATTATTCCTTTTTCTATTTTAAATTCTATTTTATATTTTCTTTAAAGCACACTAAAGGGTCTCATTTCTAATGTTTCTTAAAAACTCCTTTTTTATTTTTCACTTAAATTGGAAATAATTTATCAGAATTTATGCCTATTTTCCATTATTAATTTTAAATTATGATTTAAATATATTCTTTTCTGGTCCCTTTTATGAAATTCCCTTTGGTAATGCCTTATTCGCCAGTAATTCCTAGTGTGTGGTGTATGTGTTCTTCCCTTTCATTTTTCATCATTGTTCATTGAATATTTCATTAAATATACTTATTTCTTGTATCATGGTTATTATTATTTTCCATATCCATATACGATTTATATATGTGTTGTTTTCTTTGAATGATGTTTTAATTTGGGAAATATTGGTGAATTTTAATCTTATAATCAATATAGATATTTTGATAATTCATATTGTTCATGAATTGAATATATGTATGATGAATGATTTGGAATTGTAGTGAATGGTGGTTCAAGGATATAGATAGCCCCTTGAAACATTAATAGGTCTTGTGAGATAAAAAAATTGGCAACAAAAAGTTCATGTTTATTTCAAAATAAAATTTTATGGGTTTTTACCCACACACATAAACTGTCTTGATGGTATAATGGTTCATGTGGTACATACATTACATCCAATGAATTGGAATATTATTTATTCAATATTCATTTATTATATTCCATGAGGTTTTCACTATAACAAAATATTTGTATTTATTTTAATTCTCAGTGAATTGTAGGTATGTATCTTTAGATTATTTTTCTTTCCCTAATTTATATTCCTTATATAATTTGCTTTATTAATTATTATCTCATATAACCCTTACTGAGAATTTGATCGTTCCATTTTATTTTTTTCCCTTCACTAGGATGTGAATATGAAATCATTGAATAAGTAGAAAAGATTCATTTTATTTTCTTTTGTTATGTTCTATGTTTTATTAACAATGTAATATTTGAACCACGTATATGTATAGTAATTCAATATTGCTAAAATGATTTATCCTTCACTATGTGATCTCTTATATCTATTCCATTTTTAGAAAATGACTACCTACTATCAAATACTAGGGTCAGGGTTGTATCATTTTTCCAAGACACTAAACTAATTTTTCTATCCTTGATTTCTATCTCAATTAGGTTGTAATATAAAAAACTATCTAATAATCATATAAGAAAAAATATGGTCTCTATAAAAAAATAAAATAAACTTGAATGTAGGACATGAGGATATATCTTTACTATTGTGTAATTGAGTGGATAACATGAGTTAAAATAATTGTATACACCCTTTTTTTGAGAAATATAAGATTCCATGAATACACATGCACAAATGAATTCATAAAAAACAGAGATACCAAAAAAATACAAGAAGATAGAACATAAAATAATAATTAAAATAAATGAATTTTATAGGGTATCACAGACTAAGAACCATACTTGTAGTGAATATGATGAAATTAGGATAAGATTCCTAGAAGAAGTGGATTGAGATTTTTCAAGTTATTCTTGGATAATATAATATGTGAAGAAGGTGTGTTAAACACATTAAAACATTTATTTGAGGTTGAGACTTCATAAATAAAAAGGATGAATTGCATGATAATTGTTTCACTAAAAAAATTGATCATATACAGGTGATCACAATTATTATGAAATATTGAAAGACCTAATCAGTGGTTGTTGAAGTCACATACATTGTACATGAAAGAATGTGATTTATAAATATCTTCTAGTATTATAAAATGATAATTCAGTAGTGGATCAAATATTGAAGAAATTATTATGTTTTACTTTTATTGATTAGAGTATAGGATGTTTTATAAGTGGAGTTAGATATAAAAGAAGTCTCTCAGTTGAATTTGGGAGGTGGTGAAGACTCTAGTTGGACTCTAGAGTTGGCTAGTGTGGATTTGGCTAACACTTTGTGATGCACTATAAAGAACCTCATGTGAGGATTCATGAGTTTTGATGTGATGTGATTCTTCATTGACGATTGTAATTTATAGTAACATTATATTTTAAAATCCATGTTGGGAGGTATAAACAACATGGAAAAGAGTATGTCTTTATACCAAACCATGTATATACTATGTTATTTTCTCTCTCTTATCATTTCATCAAATAAGGTGAGACTGTGGGAATTAATATGTGGATCAAGAACCTTAACAAGTTAAATATGTTAAATTAAAAAGAAAGGAAATCATAAAACTAGTCTACCACTAATTCACCCCCTCGTAGAGGCACTAGTTAGGACTAGGGCTCTATAAGTGGTATTAGAATATAAGTTCCCGATAAACATCCAAATGTGTTATTTAAGAAGTGAAAAGTCTAGTAAATTAGTGATCTATATCAAATATTGAAAAAGGATGTTATTTAAGAGGATACAAATCTATATATTTATGCCATGACAAGGAAAATATGAAAGTGAATTTATGCAAGGAATATGATTAAGAACCATATAGTAAAGGTAGATACATCATAAAATAATGGAAATTAAAGTAGTATATATTACAATACATCTATTGATTATGATTCTTATGATAAAAAAATATATAGTATTAATGATGTTGTATCCATTTTTATATTCCTTTTTAATTAAAAGAAAATTTGAAAAGTTTTCCCAAAGTGGTTGAAAATTTTATTATTGAAGGTATAAAGGGACTTATTTTTTAATAAATCTATGAAATAAGAATAATTCCAAGAATTACTGGATGAACTAAGTAAGAATTTAAAAACGTGAGTCCCTATCATAGACCTTCTATAAGAAAGGCAACAATCCATTCTTGATGATGAATACAAAACTACAAATTTATTTATATGAGAAATTTTTTTCGTGGATAGTTTTTGTTGAAGCATTCCATGAATTTGAAAAATAGCTCAAATTTTGTATTTTTTCAATGATTCTCAACTAAAGCATAATACAAATAAGGTCAATGAGCTTGAAAATACTATACAAGAATCATGAAAAATTAAATAAGAACAAATGAAGAAGTTTAAGTAGATTTGGGAATATAGGATGAGAATTGTTGGGATTGAGAAGAAATCACTCAACATGAAATGTTCGGAGCTGTAGGTGAAATTGAAGAATCAAGAATCACCCTAAGATGAAACTTACTATATTTCTAGAAAAAGAGATTTTTTTTAAAAAAATTTGTGTTAAGGATCATGAGACTAAGAATATCATGAGATCAACTTATAATGAAATGGAAACATTCACGAAGAAGATGGTATCCCATGACCTAGAAACTTTTTTATGTTAAACTGTGGTTCTAGATGAAGGAAATGTTTTAAAACAAACTATAGGAATGTATGGATTGTGAGAAATATTGATAAACCAACAACAATAAGTTTGGATTAGAAAATATTTATTTATATATTTTCCCCAAGATGTGTTCAAATGATTTTCGGTTGTAAGCAAAAATATGATGTTCCCCAATCTGTGAAATCCAATGAGACTACCCCAGAAGTGAAGAGAAGCAGATTCATAAGCTATTGTTCATATTGTTGGAAGTTTGTGCATAATGTTTTATAATTTTATAATAACATTAAAATTCATTAAAATAATAAATGTTTGGAATTTATTTAGATTAAAGATAATGAAAAGATAATTCCTTCCCTCGAGAAAAGAAATTAACAAAAAAAGAATCTTTCAAAATATAATAGAATTGGAAGCTTCAAATATTTCCATTAGTATTACAATATATGTGTTCTCTATTTTGATGGGTTTTGGTATATACCATTCCTAATAAATCCACAATTAAATTTATCATAAGACCACAACAAAAGGGGAAGTATATAATAAAGGAATCTCAAAATTCATTCATGAGATATGAACAGAAGAAAAAGACTATTAAAAACTATCAAAAAATTTTAAAATATTTCTTACCAAAAATCTAACCAATATTTCAATTTAGTACAAATTTAAATTATTGGAAGATGATTGTGGGTGATATGATCATAAGGGGCATAATGTTTTGAAATTCAAGAAAAGGATACCAAGAGATATTCTCTATGTGAAGTAGAATATTGTTCCATTGAGAACTTGTTGTAAGTCACATATGGATTCATAAAAGACATATAGTTTGAATAATCAGTGTATAGTTGTTGGTAAAAATAATCTAAAATTGGCTAATGAATTAGATGAAGCTAAAAAACCTTTTAAATCCAAAGGAAATAAAGTGGCTTCAGATGTTAAAGAGTAAAAGCCTATTCCGCACATAGATGTTGACTCTTGTAAAAGGTGTGGTAAATATAGATATGGTCTAGAAAACTATATGGAGATTATAAGTAATTATTGGGAGATTATTAAAATTAGAATTAAATATCCTAAGGCTTTATGTACTCAAATGACTACTATGGGAGTGAAGATAACTAATAAATGAGATATTGAGATTGGGAGAAAATAATGGCTTATATTTTGTGATAGTTTTATCATGAATGTTAATCTTAAATAATAAGTGATTCCTTTCTTATTTAGCTATATATATATATTATTTTAATTACATGTATGGAAGTTAAGGTGATAGATGAGTCCCTTGAGGCGGAGAATTGATGAGATGAATCTGTTATATATTCACTACATAGTGAATGTGGAACTTCAAACCATATTTATAAAATTAGAATATGGGGTATGTGAATATCAATTTCATCCCCCATTATTAATTGTATAGTACAAGAAATTGTGGATATCCCCATACATCTATACCCATGGTTTTCTTAAACCGTGGGCATATAGTTTCTGGAAAATGCTATACCCATGGTTTTTAAAAAACCATTAGAATAGGTTGAGCTATAAAAATTATTTTTCATAACCTGTGAGTATAGATGATTAAAATAATCCTCAGCCTACCCAATACCCTACTCATTCTTAATCCATTGTCTCACCCTCACTATATTTAGTAGTGAAATATTCTTCTCCTCTAGTGTTCTCCTACCCTAATTTGTGGATTTGTTTTATTTTCATCTTCTTTGACATCAGATTAATGAGTTCTGAATACCTATTATATTATGTTGATAGTTATTTTCATTTTTATCTATGTATGTGATTATACTAAATCATATTATAATCACTTCTAATCATCTTTTTATTTAATTTATATTCTAATAGAGATCAAATATTTTTTTATTAAATTCCTATAAGTTCTTTTTAATTATTATTTCTTCATTTTGATAATTATACTAGGGATTATTATGAATTTAACTTAAATTTTAGATAATTTTTGTATAATATTTTATGGATTTAGATATTTTTAGTGTTACGAATAATATTTAACTTAACTGCAACAGTTTATGTTTATTTTTATTATCATCGTGTTATTGGATTTAATTATTTACTTTTAATTTTTTATAAAATTTTAGTTTTTTCAGTTTCATAATTTTATTTGATGGTCACTATAATTTTTTGGAGTTAAATAATGTATAAAATTGGTAAATGGTGTCAAAAATCCTTACCACATTACTTCACTTAGGCATGGAATGTTTTTATTGATGGAAATAAAAAATCATAATAAAATTTAAATATTTATTTTTGTAAATTGAAAGAGGAGTATTCATGAAATAGTTAATAAGGTAATTTAAAAATGTTTTCCATGAATGTATTAGGTATATTTTACAATATTTCTTGTTTTATACATTTTTATTACTATAAACATCATTCCATATGAATTTTATTTATTGGAAATATTTTTGTTACTTTTTAATACATTATATTTGGAGGTTTTATTTTGAATTTATATATTTTTTATCAAACATGTTAAATTATATCATTTATATTATTACTTGGAGGTATTTGGTTATTCTTTTAATATATTTTCTGTTATTTTGTTTCTATTGTATAAACTATTTCATTATTTTTTCTATATGATTAATCTATTATTAATAAAATCTATACCATGAACCATGGATAAAATATTTATTGTATTGTTTTAACCTGAAATTAAATAATTGGATGATTATGTACATTATTATACTATTTTATGTAAATCTAGAGTATAGTTTTATCTATAATGGATCAATTTTTAGGAATTCTCTATTTTATTTATAGTAATTTTCATGCATGTTTCTTAGAATCCATTATTTTCATTTAGACCAGAATAAATGATAAAAGATTCTTTAAAGTAATTAAATATTTAGATTTCAAATTTTAAGTATTGCAAAAAAATTATTATATATGAATATTTATATAAGACTTTGGTAAATGTCATCATGTAATTATATAAGTTAAAATTGAATGCTTTTGGATAATATTGATTTTATGAAACTTGACTTCCATTGATAAGTTTTACACAAGAATTTAGTTCTTAAAGAAAACAATAATGGTGTAAATCTTAGTTTCACCTATTTTGATTAAGTATTCTGTATATATTATTTATTTATTATGAATGCTTTTTTAGTTCATTTATCATGTATTGAGTAATAATCCATTTATTTCCACTACATGTTAAGTGAATTGAAACACATTTAACCACACCTCCCCTTAATTAAGAGGTTTCGTTAGTGGTGTAGTAATTGATTGGTTTTGTAATGTGTGATGGAATAGATTAATTATTTAGTCTGATGGATCTTCCCCAAATTAAATTCTTCTAAAATTGAAATAAAACATGTAGTAAAATCAATTTTCCTTATGTGTTAATTATATAAGTAATACTAACCATAAATAAAATAATTTCATGAATAAATTTTATCCTCTATTATGTTATGAATTAGAATACCTATCTGGATAATAAATTCACCTTTTTTTCAAGCATTCCTCATTTTTTATTTATTCCAATATATGCACCATGTTTGAATTTATATTAGTATGCCTCGGTTTTCTTATGATATTACTTATTATTTTTTTGGATGGATAGTTTTATTATATAATGGTCACTTTTATCATGAATTGTATTCAATTTGGCTTCCTATTAGTGCTCTTTAATTTCCCATAAACTATACATTTAATTTGTATTTGAATTCAGATATCATTTTAGAATTATAGTCAATGTAGTGGAAATTTTATTTTTTATTTCCCTATTATTAATAATTTAAATGTGGATATATTTTTCTGATAGATCCCCTAATATGGTATCATAGTCAATGAAAAATACGTATTTAACGAACGGATTGGTATTTGGATATGATGACTCTATACTGGATAAGATCATGGTGTGCTGACTTGGTGCAATTTACCCTTTCCCAATATGATCGGATTAATGGTGTCTAAAATCCATAAACACATACTCTTTTCATATATCATATAGATTTATGCTTCTATATCCTTTATTAAATTTTGGATATATTTTTCATATTTTTTAAATCTCAGTTTCTATGATATTATGATTGGGTGATTATTTATATTTATATCAATTATGGTATAATTTCTATGATATTATTTTAATATGTTTTGCGATTTTTAGTTTTTATGACATATTGTTGTTATTCTGCAGAAACATTTTTCTGTTATAATGAAAATTGTATTCAATTGGATTAATTTCATATTCAAAACATGTGTTTTTTTTAAATATTGTTTGAAAAATACATATATTTTTTTTGTATTGTGTAGTAGTCGATTCTCATTTTATGTATTATACTTTTTTTGGTTCGTTATTTATTGGAATCACTTATTGAACATATTGTTTCTCTTATTCTTTATTTTCACATCATATAGCATGATTTGATGACTTTAATCTTAAAATTGGTTGTGATGAATTTTGTAATTATTGTTTAAATTTTTTATTTTCATATAGATTTTTTCCTTATAATTGAATGGATAGAAGTTGTACATATCATACTGATCATATTTCTAGTGAGTTTTAAAGGAATTTAGGATTTTTTTTATTTTTCATTTAACAATGCTTCAAATAAAGGTTTTATAAATTGTCTATGATATAATTATTTAGTATGACCTTGGTTTTTTTAAGAAGAAGTTATTTACAAAATAATAAATGTCAAATTTTAAAAAAACTATTATGTTGGGTATTATAATGTCAATATGAGAAAATATTCTACTTTTCATGAATAGAAAGAATGAAGTGGTATATATAAATTGATATTTGATTAGTTTCAATTTGTATGTCATTATGAGGGAGATTGTAATTCATTGAAAGAAGATAATGATATCAATACACATGAGGAAATTAATAAAAATCATGATGTTGATAGAGTATAAAAATTAATGGTTCATGCTAGAACTCCTATATATCGATTTATATGAAAATTAAAAAAAATTAAAATTCTAATGTGGTTATATCATTGATGAACCATGTATGGAATTTCTAATACCACGAATGATTATATTCTTACCTTTTTGAACTAATTTTTTCTTCAGGTTGTCGATATTCTCTTTAATAATATAAGGCATTGAATTTAATTTCGCATCTCATATACTCTAGTAATAAAATAAATTTTTCCCAGATGATTGAAATTTATTTTTAGAAGAAACACCATAACTTAATGAGTGTAAAAAATGTGGTACATCTCAATGGGATACATATACATATGGAACACCATCTAGTGCGCTACATAATTTCATGAAACAATTTCTAGTCATAAAAATCTATTCATGTCTATAGAAATATAATCTAATATGTGATGGATTGATCCTAAGAGAATTAAAGATAATGTTGAGTTGGTTTATCCTCCTGATGGATTATTATGTCGTTCATTTGATGCATAAAATCTTAATTATACATCTTATGTGTGTAATGTCATGTTGGGTCTATCATATTATGGTTTTAATATATTGTTTCAAATTATTACTACTCACATAATGTAGAAAATTACTATTCACATTTATATTCTTTCTTTGTGGATGTGTATGAATTTTTTTTAATTTCTTGAGAAAACTAATTTTTGGACCTTCTGATCCTATAAATGATATAGAAATCCACTTGAAACCTTTAATAATAGTGCTAATGTAGCATTGAGAAATGGGTGTGTGAATATTCTATGCTTCTTGAAAAAATATTTCATTTGTGTGCTTCCCTTCCATGGACTATAAATGATTTCCATTATTATTCTTTGATTTTTTGTGTTGAATGAATAGAAAACTATCATTTTCTTTTTTTATTAAGAATACATGATTGATAAGATATAATATCTTTATATTTTCCATTTATTCTGAAATTGATGATTATTTATAATATATCATAAATAGAGGAATAATCGATGGAGGATAGATAATACAATTCACACTAAAAATCCACCTCATTGAATGTCGTATATAGATTTTTTAATAAATTTAATGATTTCCATTTTCATTAGGGAATGGTCATATTAAATCTAAAAAGAGTAATAATGTTAAAATTGAGTCCAATTTTTTTAAATGAAAATTTCCTTTTTTAGTTTCCATATTGGTCTACCAATATGTGATGTCATTTTTTATAGGTAATTAACATTGGAAAAAATATATGTGAAATATTTATTTCAATTCTTTTAAATATCAAGGGGACCAACAAAGATGGATTATGATCTCATAGGGACAATTTGGATTGGGGTATTCAACCATAACTAAATACTATGTGTTTTTAAAAAAAAATAATTTTCCTTATTCATATTATTTGATGAAACCATTAGAAAAAAACCAATTTATAAAAGTATTGTATAATATCAAGGTTCCTGATAGATTATCTCAGAACATATCTAAATGACCCAGTATAAGAATGATGAAACTAAATACCTAAATTATAATGTTTATCACATCCTTCTCTATCAATTAATTCCAATATAAATCTGAAATTTAGTATCTAATAAGGTAAGGGTGATTGTGATTTTATTGTTCAAATTTTTAGATAACTTTATGCCAAAAGGTTATCCATGTATTTCTTGATAAAATGAAGAAAGAGGCACTATTAATTTTGAGTGATTTTTAAAAAAAATCCACCATCATTTTTCAATATCATGTTGAATTTAACAGTTCAAATTCTAATAGAAACAGTTCTTGGGAGACCTGTTACTTTTCGGTTGATGTATCCAACTAAAATAAATGTGTTTGTAATGAAATTTTATGTCTTAAATAAGAATCATCTGGAATTTTCCACTGTGAAAGGTTATATGTCTAATGAATATATGGATTTTTGTTCAATGTATTTGTATAATGGGTACACAACACATAAATGGACAATAAGAAATGAAGATGATAAGTATGGTGAAATTGAGCCTTCATTTCCATTTTTTCCTCAAACAGTATGAATTCATGGGTTATATACATTGGCTACAATGATATTTGAAGAGAGGGATATAGAACATAACATAGTCTTGTTTAACAATGTTTAGTTCTATGAATATATCAATTAATTTTGATATTTAAATGTTACTTTATAATATATCATTTCACATATACATTTAAATTTTATTATAATTTTATATAGGGGATGTAAAAATATTATAATTAGACTTCATTGAACTTTTCATTTAATATGGACAGAGAATTTTCATAGCAAAGAGTTTCTTTTTTGGATGAGATAAAAGGTACGAACATTAATTTAATTAAATTTAAATATATATATTCAATTAATTTTATTCTTCCTATATATTTCATGTATTTATTTTCCATATTAACTTCATCTCTCAAGAATTGGGAGTGTTGGATTTTGGTCCCAATTCATTGGTTCATGAATGAAAATATTTCATAATAAATTTGTATAAATTTGATACAACAGATCAAGTGGTGAAAATTATAAAACAAAAAAGATGGAGTTATGTTCACTACAACAACAGACTATTTATCTAGTGCATCAGATTTTATGCCTCTATATTAAAATGTGTATTATTATTGACTTGTTGAGAAAATATTATTATAGTATTACTACCCTAATGGTCGAGTCACTATGAATGAATGTAAATGGTTAGATTCAATTACACGACTTGGTATATTTATTGATGATTATGGATTCCGTGTTGTTGACATCACTTGATTCATATCTACCGATGAACCCTATATTTTGGAATTAATGGAAAATTTAGTTTTTTATGAGAAATATCATCTAAGACCTGATTATTATGTCATTATTGATGTAATACCAAGAAATATTATTCATGGTGGTGAGGAAAAATTGATACCATGGACACCCCAATTGGTGTTGACCAAAATATAATATTTTAGGACTCAAATTGTCACATTGTTGGAGTTGATTTTGAATCTGATGTATTAGTGGATAATATATAGAAGCAAGCATATATATTCATAGTTCATTCAGTTTACCATGATGTGGGTTTATTAGGATGGTAATATTCTAATTACTTTAATTTAGTTTCAGTTCAAAATGATATTTTTTATTAGAATTTTATTTTTTATTTGACTTATTTAAATTTATTTCAATTCATTGAACCTTGTTAAAAATAGGTTTTTAAAAAAGGTATAACTTGGTTATAAATTTTTGTTTCTATAACATGTTATGACATTTTTATAACATTTTTTAATTCTATGTTGTATGTGGAATTTTTAAAAACTATTTCTAAAAAATGTACATTTTTTTCTTATGTAGAATTTGAATGTCGTTGATGATGTTCAAAGGAAGTGATTATTTGATAATGATATATGGTTGTGGGAGCTTGGGGTTCCTCATATGTTTCACCTAGTTAGTATAATATTGGTAATATTTTATTTATTCACTTCATTTCATGTTCTTAATATTTATCATAATTTTTTAGGTACATATATTGGAATCAAAGTGGACTTCTGCTTGTCCTACTAGAATGGGTTTGAGAATAGGTTCTCCAAATGCTATATGGATCACCCATAAAACTCATTCACACCCTAACACACCAACGGAAACCCCATCCACCACACCCTTTCATCCTCCACTTGAGCCTCTATGGATATTCTCTTCCATTCCTCAATCATCATTTAATTTAGTGTATTCTTCCCATATAATGTCTGCATCGCCTATAAGGATGTTCCCAACAATAAAATATTCATATCTTATGATGAATCACAAAACCATATATCATTATAGAATTATTTCTACTCCACCTACATTTCCTTCTATCCATCCATGATATGATGATTTTGGTCTTTCAATTTCCACTTTAGTGCTTGAAAATCCCCCAGTGAATGAATTGGAACAACCACACTCATCGAAGGGTACCGATTCATGATTGCCTACACATCCATTAGAGCCTAATGAGAATCCCACATCATGTTTTTTATTATAATTGTATCAAATTATATGACATCATTTTCCGCTATTTTATTAATAATTAATTATTCTTTTTCCATTTAATATTTTTTTAGTGAGATATTATAATAGGCGGCATGGGATAACCCATATGAATGCATACTGGAATCACCAAACACAAATAAAAGTGGATTATAATTCATTAAATTAGATTATAGGTAAATATTATAGGTTTTGTAGAAGTTTTATGGGAACTTTATACAAGTACGACGATATCATTTTGGTGAAACTAGTCTCATGGAGCTATATTGGTAATGAGATCATAGGGAATGCATGGGTGAATATATGGATAAGAAAATTTGTTAAATTGAAATTTATATTTTGTTTTATTTATATAAATTAAATTGTTTATCACATATTTCGTTTTAAATTTCCTGATGGTCAATCTGCTAAGGTTTCATTGTTGAAGGATCTTAGGGTGTTGTGGTGATCATATAATCATGAGTTATATATTGGTTGAAAGAGTTGAGTTGGATTACATTTAGAGGTTGTACTAATGTTATGAGACTGTGAAATAACAAAATATCAAGAAATGATCACATATTAGAAGACTAATGATTTTAGGGTATTCCTAATATTTAATAATTTTCATTTATTAGTTCATTTATTTTAATTATATTGAATTTTGGTTTTTGAGGATTCATTGGAAAAAAACATGATGTGGCATATTTTCACACTATGAGGCAAACTATAATTCCTGATTTTGAGAGGTATGGGTTATTTTAATATAAATATAAATAATATCTTAATTTATTTTGTTAATTAAGTATAACGGAATTATTTGATCAAATGACCAAATTGCCAAATTTCCAAATGAAACAATAGCTAAATGGATAAATGGCCAAATGAGAAAAATTTTCAAATGGTTAAATTTCCAAATATTCAAATGACCAAATGACTAAATTCCCAAATTCCAAAATGCAAAAAAATTCCAATTTCCTAATTTCTCAATTTCTCAATTTCCCAATTTCCCAATTTCCCAATTTTCCAATTTATCACATGGCCAATTGGACATTTGGATATTAAATGTGGCCAAGTTGTCAAGTGTTCAAATGTCCATCTTTCCCAATTGCCAAATTCTTTTTTCATAATTTCTCATTTCCACATTTTCTAATTTCAAAATTTTCTGATTGACCAACTTCCCAAATTTCTAATTGTCTAAACAACTGAATAGCTAAACAAACAATTTCCCAATTTCCATATTACCTTATTGTCCATCTTTTGAACTCCCTAATTTCTCAAATTGTCATTTGGAAATTTGACCATCTAATGTGGCCAAGTGGATAAGTGTCTACGTGGCAAAGTGGAAAAACGGGAAAATCAAATAATTTCCCAACATCCCAATTTCCCAATTAGAAAAATTACCAAATTTTCAAATAGATAAATGGACAAGTTACCAAAAGACCAATTTCCCAATTTCCCAAATAACCAATTTCCCAATTTCCCAATTTTA
Organism: Viscum album; assembly: GCA_963277665.1. Lineage (NCBI taxonomy): Eukaryota > Viridiplantae > Streptophyta > Magnoliopsida > Santalales > Viscaceae > Viscum > Viscum album. The sequence continues at coordinate 871,001,372 of OY728152.1, read as the reverse complement.
CAAATGGAAAAAGGGCATTTATTCGTTTAAAGTTGTTAGGTGTCTAATTGGGAAACTATCTTTGTATCCAAGTGGCCAAGTGGAAATGTGGAAAAGTGGATAAGTGGACAAGTGGTAAAGTTGATATATGGACAAATTTCCAAATCACAAAATGTAGGATTTCCACATTTTCCAATGTACCATTTTCCAAAATGTTAAAATTCCCAAATGGAAAAATGCCCAAATGGACAAATGGGAAAATAGGATATTAGCCAATTGGAAAAATACACAAATTTCTATATGAAAAAATGGACAAATGGAAAATTTGATAAATTTAAAATTTCCTGATTGGCCTAATTCCCAATTGTATTGTACATAATAGTCAAATTTCTAAATGGACAAATAGACAATTGGATAAATAAAAAATTATAAAATTTCTAAATGAAAAAATTCCCAAATTGCCAAATGCCAAACTGGCCAAATGGCCAAATGGAAAATTGGACAAATGACTAAATTACAAAAAAAAAACTACCAAAAAAGAACTAATTATCAAATTATCAAACATACCAAGTGACCAAATAACCAAATAATACAACATAAATAAAATTGGACTGAAATGAACATACAATAAGAGTCCATATCATATCCATTTTTAGCATGCTAATTTGAATGTATTGATTATTTTATTACACTATTATTAAATTTCTAATTAAAATTATATTTAGATGCTTCTTTGTTTTTTGGATTTCTTCAACAGCTAAAATTTTAATTCATTACCAGTTTATCAATTTTATTTTATTCAATAATATATTTTGATACGAATAAATTTCATTTGTAGTATGGGAATTTGTTAATCAAAGGCCATGTGGATTAAGAATTTTTTTCCATGAGATGGAAGAAAATTGATGGACGTGCTATTAATTCATAAACACCAGAAAATATTGTAAGCGATTTTATTTATTTTTTCAAATTTTTATGCCTAACTAAAATTTTATTTTTTTATGTTTTTAATATTATGCCCTAGAGTCCCTCAGTGAGAAAGAAGATGACTAATTTGGTCTAAATGATCATTTTAAACAATTATTAGTTGAGGATCACCATTGGAGAGTCTAATGTCGACCATGGAAATAAAATTGTCCCTACTAGGTATTGACCCTCATCAAGAACCTCTCAAACCTAAGACACCACTATGACTCAAAATGCTCCTATTGAAGCAGATGATGAAAAAATATTCTTTTTAAGAGTGTTAAATAGGTTAACTGGTATCCAAACACTTCTTAAAAGTTATGAATGATATATTTCTATCACTTCCTCTAGCTGATGTTGTGATTTTTTATTCATTAATGGAATCAAATTTCTATTTATATGATTCAATGAGTTCTGTCAATGAGTATAATAGTGGCGGTCGAGCTGATGGTGTAGGTGGTGGAGCGGGTGGTGGTGGTGATGATGATGATGATGATGCGGTTGATGATGATACTGGTTCTTGAGGCCCTGAATCTGGTGATGATTATGAAGGAACTAGTGGTGATGAGGTAGATATTTATCCCCTTAATTTTTTATTTTAGGTAACGATACATGTGTGGATGGCTAAAACTAATTGATGTTGTGGGTTGTATATATATATTAAATTATTTTTAATGGTTTGAAAACTACTTATAACATGATGGTTGAATGCTAAATGTATTATATGTTTAACAAAACATATGTGTGCCACGCTTTGTAATTTATTTGCATGTTCTATAAGGGGTGTTAGATTGTGTTACTGTTGTCCAATGGGGGTATGTATCTATACCAGCGGTTCAAAAAACTGTGGATATATATGAATTTCGGACACCCATCTATTCCTATGGTTTTGGTAACTATGGATATTGAAATATAATCATAGATTCAAGTTAACATTGTGTATTAATAAATCCTAATAAGCTATACTGGTATCTTAAGGTCCCAAAATTCTATCAACTTTGAGTATAGCCAATACTAATGGTTTTATGGGTTATACTCACATTTTAGAATCACGGGTATTAGGTAATTTTCAAGTAGTGGTATTAATCATATCAATTTAGGGGTAGTTCATGGTTAATGAAAAGATGCAAGAATAGGGGATTTTTGTTTTTACACATAAACATTTTGATATGTGTGTTATGGTTTGTATAATATTCTTAATTCAATTTAAAACTCTAATTATTGGAAATCCCTTAAATGAGGATTGATAATTTCATAGAATGATTTCACATGCATGGTATTTTATAAACAACATGGAAAAACATTATTAGTATCACTCTAGTTTTCTATACAAGGTTAACACATATTGATGTAGATTGAATTATCTATGGTATTTATTCATATTTGAACCATCCGATATCACCCCAATCTTATAAATGTTTAAGAAAAAATCTTTTAAGGGAGAAAAAAAAATTTAGGGAAAATTCATAAGATGGAAATACTCCCACTCATCCTTTTCATTTGATTTACAATAAGGGGGTAAGGTTTTGGTCACACATATTTACTTTTAAATATATGATGATATATTGAAAAATAAAATAAAAAGGGTTATATTTTTGGGACTGACATTGCATTTATTTTCAATGATGTTTCAATATTTGTTTTGTGAGTTGAAGAAGATTCGGTGATTCTTGGAGAATTTTTATGGATTCATAGAATTAAATTTCATGTCATTACTAAGAAATCCTCATTTTATATTTGATGATTATTATATGGATCTCAAATTTAAAAGACATGTTATAAGGTAGAAATATTTTTTAAAATAAGAAAATGAACAATATTTTAAGAAGGTATAAAATATAAACATTATTTCTAGAGGAGTTAGGATTATGTTACGATGATACAAATATTTATTTTCAATGAACAAGCTTTTAGAAAAAGAGTAATTAAAATAAGACCATGTAAAAAAAAAATTATGTAGATTAGAGATATGATTTGTTTTATCATTTCAATATTTGGAATTATTCTATATATTTTTGGTATGAAATACATAAAAAATATGTCATTCCTTGGAATCTACATGGACCAACTCAATCCCACACATTTGGGAGGAAACCTCTCACTTGTCGTGGAGTTAATCTACTAATCTTGTATTGTGTAAGGGGTGTTATTAGTATTTCATTAATCCCACTAGGATTCATAGTTGAGAAACCACATGCGGATTAAATATATTGGAAGGTGGTCCAGTGTAGTAGTGGTGTGTTCCATGAAGCCCATTGTTTACGTAGATTTGTGGGTGTCAAACATCATTTCCATTTTTTGGGGGTTGTGACATAGAAATGTTAATACAGAACTGCTAAATAGCATTATTATTCTAGTTGGGATGAGTAATGTGCATGTATTGTTCATCTATTTAAAAATATATAGGTAGAATGAGTGACAAATGATAATATGGATCTATACCGTCTTATAATCTATAGAGATACCCATTAACCTCCCAATATCAAAAAGATCTAGTATCACTAGAGTCTATGCGTGATGTTACTTCCATGATCGATTGAATCTTGAATGGATGATATTTTATGATCATGAGGTTTCAAACATCCATGCCTGAAATATCTATCTTTTATGCATGTTTATATTAAAATAATATTGTTTGGATGAATGAAAATGACGTTTTATAAGGAGAATTAGATAGCTGGATGAGTTTAATCGTTAAAAAATGTTGATATTAATGTTATTATAATCTCTTGTGTGTTAGACTATGAAAGAGGTTACATCGAGAAGTTCTATGAATTTCGATGTAAGAATATTTGAGACTCACCAAATTATAATTTGAAAATAAATGTGGAGTGCACTAACTTTTTTTTATCATTAATTATATACACAAAATTTTATATTTCTCAATGTTGAGATAGTGGAACGTAGCTATAAATTGTAGCAAACATCTAATAGAAAGTTTTCTTTCATATTGAGTGATCTATCATTATTTCAATGAAAACTAAGGACCATGAACATCTATTTCATGAAGAGGTTCCATGATCCCCATCGGTAGAAAAGATTATAGATATCCCAGATGCCTATGACTTGTGTTAATCACACATGAAGGGAATAATGAAGAACTAGATCGGTGAATCCATTTAGGATTCTACAAAAACAGTGATATACTCCACACATGGGTTGGTAACCTAATCATCACCTTGTGTGAAGAATGAAAATTCATTATTCCTTCTTTAATAATGAAATATATTTTCATGAAGTACTTGGTGATCAATATTTATTATTTTTGTGATTATGAAGCGCACACGAGGAAGAATAATAGTATACACCCATTTGAGTTTATACAAAGGTGATTAGTACATTCATTACCATGCATGCACGAATTGATAAAAATTGAGATTAATAAAATAAAATATGTTATAGAACATTAACTAATAAAAAAACTAAAAGAATTTTTAAGTTTTTAACATTTTATGCACTATGAATGATGTTCATATGATCTAATATAGTTGAGAATTCATGAATATTTGGATTGATATTTTTCTTGTTATTCTTACATTAAATAATTTATTAAGAAAGTGCTTGCACTACATTCACACATTTATTTTAGGTAAGTACCTCATAAATTAGAAGTAAGAAATTTTTTTCCATTGTTTTAATGAGGAAGCATATCATATAGAGATAATCTTAATTATTGGACATGACCTACATTACAAAAAAGTGGCTATTGAAATTACATTAAGTGTACATGAGAAATTGTGATTCAAAAAGATCATAGAGTAATATAAAAGGATCATTATATAGTTGATAAAGGCTTCAAGAAATCTAGAAGTTTCTCAGTTATATTTTGATGCAAAGGAAGTCTTTCAATTGGAGCTGCAAGTGGAACAAGTCTCTTAAATGGAGATAGAAGTAGGAGAAGACTATTGTGGGGACTTGGAATAGGCCAGTGTTGATTTTGGTAACATTGTGCGATTCAGTTTAAAGAACCTCTTATGTTGATTATAGAGTTAAGATATGTTGTGATTCTATATTAACTATTGTAATTGATAATAATATTATAATGGGGAATCCATGTTGGGGAATAACCAATATGGAAAGTAGTAGGTCTTTGTAACAAACCATGTTAATACTATATGTTGTGCTCTCCCTTATAATTTTGCCATATAAGGTGAGATTGTGAGATTCATCAAGTGGATCAAGAATCTGGACATGTTCAAGATTTTGTATTCAAATGAAAATCTATTGTACCAAAAATTCACCCCCAGTGGATCTTAATCAATCATGGGGACCTACACTCAACTGGAAATAATTGTCATTATGATCCAATATTAATTCCAATATTTGGTATAATTTTTATATTTATTTTATTTCTAGGTTAACCATAATTATTATCATATTATTATTTTTATATAAATGTTATTTTATGGTTTTAATTTACAAATGGGGTGGAATATTTATGAAATCAATTATTTTTGGATTTAAGTGAAGAAAATTATGAATCATGTGGTAGGGGCTATTTTATAATCTAATTCCTTCCCAAGATATTTCATATGACTTTTTCAACGCAATAAAATTAATATTTTTATTATGGGAGGCAAGGGAACACTATGTTAAAAGGATAGAGGAACTAATGGGTTAATACAAGAAATCATACATGTGGATATAGAAAAACAATTGGTGCATCTTATATTGAAAAAAAAATTAATTAACCATGAGGAAATTTCTACGATAACCCTACAACAATGAAAAAACCATGGATAACTAATTTGGTATTATGATGTTGATCCAATGATGTATTAGTATTATCAATATGTAAATAATTATATTCGTAATGTATTCATACGGATTATTGAGAGACTATATGAAGTGGGGAACACATTACTAGTAAGTGAACACATACTACAATTTAAAAAATAATGTACTTTAAGTAACTAATGTATTATTAAGTTCATACTAGAATAATGTTTAATTTATCAATAGGACTAAATATTTTATAAATCAGTTTCATGGTTAAAGTGTTCACCAATGGTTACGTCAATATTTTGAATAACTAAGGGATTGAAATACTGTTCAATAATATAGAACCATTTTGAATTAAGCAATATGTTGATTATATATTCTTATACAAAAGATATCGATGGGAACTAGAACAAACAAGCATGATAGAAAAAATAATGATAAAATATGTTTCCCTACTAATATTTATTTTCTACTTAACCATTCTAAAAAACTATTCTAAAGAAATTATTCTATTGAAAACGATTTGGATAAAATTATTCTGATATGGTTTCAAAATTTTGTGTTGTATTTTATTATGTATTTCTTACGAGCCTAAAAATTAATCTATTTTATAATTTTACATCAAAATCAAGGCATAAACTGGTTGTACACCTGTAATGGTTATTCCTTGTAAATTCAATTCATATACCAAAACAAATGAAGAAGGTTATACTAGTAATTCCCCAATTAGAAATGTAATTTTATAATAAGGTTGTGATAACCCATGAAAATTATTTTGGTATTCTCACCTAGACCTCTCAAGATGTAGAGGGGTTTTGTATAGTTGGAATGATTAAAAATAATTTAAAAAACTCAATGTTTATAATTTACTATTTAATATAACTAATCTTTGAATTATTTTAATTTATCCTCGATTGAAATCTATCTATAGAATTATTATGGAAAATATATTATGAAGGTATAATAACCCATGTGATTTTATCTTAACCTTTAAATTAGTTGGTAGCCTATATTATTTTGTGTGGAATTCCTGAAATCATGTAGTAACCCATGTTAGTGACTGTTTATGTTTGTTAACATGAGGGTGTTACAAAGTGTTATTAGTGCCTTATATCTGTTTTTCATACCATTTTAGATCCAGTGGTTTGAGATTGTATTAGTTGGGAATTAGGAAGGATGTCATAATTTTTCTTGAACAACACAAGTAGAGAATAAAATCAAAGTTAGGTTGGATGTAATTTTTATTCTTTCCTTTCACTATTATGGTTGAGATATTTTTAAAAAGGTTAAGGTTTACATGTTGTGGTTTATATTATTCTCTAATTACATAGTGGAAAGATACTTTAATACATAAATTTTCCTCGAGACATAGTATCACAAGTATAAATCCTAGTCTAGCTTCATTTTCTTAACTAAGAGGTAAATCCCTACATAGATTACATTCCTTGAAATGGTTCTCATTCCTCTTTCTAGGAGTCATTTATATATAATGTAATGCACTATATTATATCATAACACTATTAAACATAATGTATAATTCCAAAACCATTAAAACACCTAACATAATTTAAAAAAATTATGCATAGATAATATCATAATCATAAACAGCCTTTATTTTGTAAAGTTATTGAAATCACAAAAATATTTTAAAATACTTCATAATTATTTTTATTGATAATGTTAATTAACCTAATCATATCTCATGAGAGTGTCAAAACCATGTGCTAAGTAAAGGTACAACCGCAGTTCACTTGAATAATGGCGAAGATATACTCAAACCATTTACTTTTTGGGATATTACCCCTCTATGAATCTATTCCACAACCATATCCACATATAGTATCTAGATCGGGACATATTACTAGGGAAAAACATAATCTATACCTTAATAAAATCATAGGTTGTCAACCAATACATAGACTTATCCTCAAATTTAATCATAGGGTTATATTCCTTAATCTATGTTTTCATAACTTTAGTTACCAAGGTTTCAAAAAAAACATTCACTGATACCAACTATAATGAGTCTAAATATGTTAGCCTACAGTCAGTGGTTAATTTAATACATAGGCACTAGATATATGTAATATCATCCCAAAAGACTAAATATTTTAGTTTTTCTAAAAAAACAAACTACATACTTGAACCCCATGTTACAAATGAAAACATAAGATACAACATTGTATTTTATTTGAGAACACCAATATAACATTTAATATATACACTTATATACATCATAGTTCATTTTCTAGAAACCTAGGGAAAGTAAAAATAATAATGGGGTGATATAAGATGCTCAGTAAGGGTATGTGTATAGTATAATCTATCATCAAGTAAATAAAATATGAATTATATTGATGATATAATAATCGAATATGCGGCATGACTAATACTATAAAAGTCTAATAAATCCATATATAAGAAAAAAAATATAAATATAGAATCCTTATATTTTCATAAATATATATTATATGTTTTTTATGAATATTTAAAACATAACATTACAATTTATCTTGAATCATATAGGTCTAGTGATTTTGAAACTCAGATACATAAAAAACATGTTCAAATGAGTTCTAAAAAATCTCAGACTGTGTTCTTCATAACTAGAACCCTTATTAGACCTATCATACTTAAATACTCTCTTCAAAACCTTTGTAATTGAAAAATAATTCATTGTTAAATTAGATTCTCATTAAGGGTAAATAAGGGAGATATCTATGATCACATAAATATAGTACAACCATAAGGGTATGAGATCACGAGCATAACATTTCATAATTCATACCCAGTATATCCTATACCATAATATTTAATCACAATATGATTTATAGATGTTCATAAGATATGAATCATTAAGTAATAAAATAATATGTACCATGATAGTATAACATATATATAATATTGTGGTAAAAACATAATTTTATAAAATTTTGATCATGTATAATTAGAAACAGGTTTCAGTCATTAAGTAAAATACCTAAAATTAGACCCCCGTATAAACTTATGGACATTAAAAGAGGTCTGTGAAAAATAGTATGGACATGAAAACCTATATCATGTATAAACATATGGAAAAGAAACTAGGTTTATGCATAATCTTATAGATAGGAATTCTTAATCTATGCAGAAACTTGTGCATATGAAAATCAAGTCCACGCATAATCTTATGGACATGAAATCCAAGTACAACCATAAAATTATGAACATGAACTTAGGTTCACACATAACTTGTTTTAATATTGGTTTTCCAATTTAAACCTGATGCATTGAAGTCTTTAATAGACCAAGCATTCATATTATCATAATAAATTCATATAAATTCCACAAGATCATAAATCATAACATTAAACCTTGGAAAATAAATGGGTTTCAAAAATATATACTCTTGATAAACATAAAACAACTAGATAAATAAAATGTAAATTACAGTTAGATCAAATTCCTAGTAAAGAATAAGTATAATCAATGGTTATTATCATTGATGAAAAAAAATCCTTTCAGGGGTTACTAGAAAATTTCTTTAGTAAAGTGTCATTTTCACTTCTAAATAACATTTTAAAAAACATAATGATTCCCAAAATATTAAGGAAAAAGTATTCATTGAAAATAATCTTGGAAACTTTTAATTTAATCTTCAAATCATTGATTGTTCATGATGGTGTGAAAATCCATTCATGTTTTAAAATTTATGACAAAAAATTACATTCATACTTTTCTAAAAATTAAAAAAGTAATTCATTTAGAAAACAACAATACTATTAAATTAAACAAAATAAAAACTAAAAAAATCATAAATAATATATTAATAAATAATTGGATAACACTAAATAAATTCATGATTACATTTTTATACAACATGTTTATAGAATAAAAATAATTTTCGGCCGAAGAGGGAAATGCAATCAGTTTTCATTAACATGATATGTTAAGTATCATGAATAATTAGAGATAGTAAAATGAAAGTAAAGAATGTAATTTCTATAGATAAACATAATATAATTAAATTCAATAGTTTTTCAAGGGTAAATCATAAAATTTCATCATTATAAACATAATCCTAAACAATCCCGATAAACAATGAGATGGTGACAGAAAAACCGCATCACTTTAGTAACATGTGACTCATAAAAATCATGAAATAAATAAACATATATAGATATTAAAATCCCCATAAAATTTATAATAATCATCATAAAATACATTCATGTTTATTATATACAACATATAAAATAAACAAGTGGTGAATTTTCATATATGTCACACAAAAATAATGGTTAGGCGAAAATCTATTACCATATGCCGAACTTCATTCGTACTCATTCTATCCTCTTGTATAATAAAAATTTATTTATTATAAATATATTATATAACTATAATAATTTAAATCAAAACATATATTATTTAATTATAACCTTATATCACATGTGTTTTAATAAATCATTATTAAAATCTTTATTTTGGGTGATATCTACTTCGTTTTTTCATGTATGATTTGGTTCGGAAGTTCTATCAATTTTATTTTGATCATAATTAAATAATATTAAAAAAATTAAGAAATAATTAAATATCAAAAATATTCATGTTTATATTCATCCATTAAACTATAAATAGAATAATTAATTACACAGTTCATTGTGATGGTTGATCATATGTATGCATAAACATAGATTTCATTTTGTTTATAGTTGGAAGAAAATAATGCTAAATCATAATTAACCTTTATCGAATCATTATTATGTAATATACATTAATTATATTAACTAAATAGATACTTATTACCATATATTTAAAGAATAAATGAATAAATATCACATCTCTTCCAAGTGGTGGTAGTCCAAACGTACGCATGGGAAACATTATTGTTTTAAAAATGATTTGAATGTAAGAAGGTATATGTGATAAAATGATTAAATAAGTTCAATTATCTTTTACATAATATATAGAATCATTAAACACATCATAATAACCATCCAAAAAAAATTTTGATAGAAAAATAATTGCATCATTATGTGGAAATGGTAAGACTTATATACACATGAGTGATACTCCCATTTGATGGAAATAGAGTGAATATTTTTGGATTAAAAGTAATAATAATAATTACATATATATAGTATATATAATTTAATATTCCATGAGGATTATAATATATTTTTATGATTTAAAAGAATAATTGAAAATAAACTGATCGTTTAAGGCGATTATATCTTCTTTGAAATAAATCCATTAGATATTCTCTTAATGACCCTAGGGTTCATCTTTTGGGAATACAAAAACCTCTATAATGTTGCTATGCAAGTGTAGAAAGTATTTTTTATATGGGATATTTTATCTTAAATGCTAAAAAAGTTTGAATAAGTGAGGGTAGTAGGTGACCTTTTATAATTGAGGTTAGGGGTACTTTTGGAATGTTATAAAAGATAAAATTTTAGTAAAGTCATTTTGAATAAAAATTATTCCAAATAGAAATTTATAAAATTATAATTCTTATTGGGGATGGAATACTATTAACCATTTAATTTATTTCTAGTTTATGTGGTGATTTAAACCGTGAATTTTGGATAAACCCATTAGTTAATCTATTTTAAACTTAACCATGGTAACGTCTTTTTCAATTTTAATAGATTATAATTTTACTAATAAGGATAAAATTGGCTCATAAATAGAAATGGTTTTAAATATAAGGCCATATGTTATCCATCATGTCCTCTTTAAAAAACTATGACTTTAAATAATTTTTATAATATCATTTTCAGAAATTATTATTAATGTAATTCTTGGTAGTATTCATTTCATATAACATTAAATACTGCAAGAAAAAAATGAATTAAATTATAATATATTAAAATTTCTTTAATAATTCATATTTATTTAAAAAATTCATGGAAAACACTAATTGTTTCAAATTACATTACTTTTAACAATTTGTAAATAATTTCCTTTATTTTTCTGTTAATTGATTAAATATTGTATTAGCTAATAAATATTATAAATAAATTATCATGATAGAAAATAGTTTATAACCAAAATACCCATTTATGTCCAAAATTGTACTCTTTTTCCCTTATTTAATGATTTAATTATCGTTAAATTCAGGATAATGACATTTTTGAATTTATATTTGAATTAAATTTTATAAATGTAATTATCAAAGTAAAATTGAACCAAAATGCCATATATTTGAGTATTATAAGATATTTTATTTTATAAAATCATGAAATAGGATAAAGGAATGTTTTGGGTTGATTTTTAGACCATATGTTTTTTATTTTATTTCTAATTAACTCATTTTTTCTTTATAATGATAATGAAAAGTTACCATGGTAATTACTCATTATAACCAAAATCAAAAGATACATATTTACCATATTTGGATATCCTAATTTTAAATATGTAATCCATTTTTGACAATTCAATTTCAAGATATTTTATAATGAAATTTAACTTAAAAAAAATCAAGAGGAAATTATTTTTTGGAAAAAAATTATTTTAAGTATATTAATGTTTTTATATCAATATCAAGAACAAAATTCATTAAATATAATATAATTATATTTTTTTAATAAAATCAAAAGGATTATATTTTATAACTAATTCAAAATTTAATTTTAATTTTTTAATAATTTATTATAAAATATAGTTTAAAAAATAGTATTTCCCTTATTCATTGAAAAATCCAACATTTCTAAAAAATATCCAAATTTCACCATAATATTATTTTGATAGGATTATTTCAAAATTTATACCATTTTTATAAAATATTGTTTAAAATAATATTATATCATAAAAATAAATAAAATCATTTTTGAAGACAATATATTTTTTAAATTAAAATGACTTTGCTGAAAAATGAATGATTATTCCTTAAGCATGAATCAATAAATTTTTATTGATTAGAGAATTAATATATAAATATATATATATTTAATATTGTTTTTAATCCTATTAATAACCTCAAAATCAACAACTAGGTTATAATGGTCACATTTTAATAATTATATTTGATATTTCGTTTTGCTCAGTGTTGTCTGTGGAATATGTTATTGAACATAGTTTCATTCATTAGGAATATTATGGTGTTACATTAACCCACCCCCTCTAATAAATTTCATCCTCCGAATTTGAACATGAACTCAATAATCCAAATTGTCCCATTTGAAAATAAGTTCTTTAAAATCCAATATTGAGAGAATGTTTAATAAAATTCCTATTTAAATGAGGGGAAAGAAAATATGAAGGTCTTCTGAAATAATACGTAAATTGGTTTCCTAATAAGAAAAAATTAGCAGAAGTGAAAATATAAACATGTATAAGAATTATAAAGACCAATGATTAGTATATTGTGATAGATAACATGGTCAAGAGAATGTAAACCACCACAAAATCAATAATCTATGATATGTTAAAAGACCATTGATTCATTGGAAATGGTAGTAAATGGAAAACATTTTTATTTCAAATTAATTTTTCCATAGTTATATTATTCAATTAATATTAAGATAAAGTACTCAAAAAATTATACATACATGTTTTCATTCCATTTTATAATAACAATTACATACTTTTTTAGTGAATAAACCAATTTCCATTTCATCTCATCTCTTACGCCGAGAAATGGATATTCAAGATGAAATTTTCATGAAATAAGAAATAATGTTAACTTTTAATGAATCATAACATCCATAATTCTTTCATTAAGACTCTAAATATTTACAAAAACCAAAATTGATAACACATGTAATACAATAACATTCAAATATCAACATTATCCATTCCATAAATAGTTAACCCTAAGGCTCCTCCAAAATATGTCTAACCAAAATTAAATCCCAATGAATGGAATGTTCGAATATCATATCCTTTTGTGATCAACACAAAAATAACTTTAATATTACATAATTCATTATACCAAAAACGTATATACTCAAATAATTTCGCAACAATAATTTCATAATAAAACCATATATTATTTCAGAAGACAAGTCACCTTAAATAAGAACATATCTTGTCCAAAAACGTTTTCATCAGAAGTCCAGGATTATCCTTTCACTGACAGATGATCATAAGTTTATTCACAATATCAAATATGATTTCCTTATTATAGAATATACATTGATACTGAAAGTAGATGACTAGAATCACCTCAATTTCACTAAAGGATGAACAATAATATTTTCATAGATCTCATTCATTCAAAATCAAATATGGAATTCCCAAATGTACAGTATTATATAAGTGTTCCCTAATTATCATGATTCACTTTAGAATTTATTAATTAATAGTCATTCCCTTTTTCCTTTGTATTCAATGGATTTTGTGGCTTATTATCCCTGTTATCCCTTGGATTAGGTCTTTGATTTTCCTAATGACCAAACTACTTACATCTATATCATCATAGTGTGGGTGGTGTATTTTTTTGAACAATATCTTCATTACTTTAATTAAATGTCTTGTTCACATTACATAGATTTTATTTTTATCAACGACGAAGTTTCCCACACTTGTAAAAATATCACTATTATTTTATAGAATTCGACTAAGTATTAAATCCCACAATTTTGGGAAAGTATAAGGGTGAAATTAATTCTTCCTTCCATGTGATATGCCATTGTAGAATCAATGAAACTCTTTATTCCTATTCATATCACTAAAACTATGACGGTTTCTATATTACATTTCTACTTTTAGTAGACATCAAAAAATATCATTGTAGCTTCAAAAGTCCCTTATAGATAATTAATTTTTAATAATTTGTTTCAAAACACTAAAAAAATGATCAATTTTTATTTTAAGGTTGATAATTAATACAGAAGAATTACTTTAACATCTTGTAATATTTTCCTTATAGGCACCAATGTTTTTATCATAATTTTTCTTATAATCAACGAATTCCTTCTCTATATCTAAATATCTATACCAAAAAGTTAGGGCATTGCCCTTTTAAATAATAAGAAAGGAAAAATAAATAGATGATGTATGGAGTCATACAATCTATCTATATCTAAACATAAAATATGATGTATGTAAATTTTGAAAAATATCATCTTAAAATCATCACATTACATGGAGTTAATTTCATCCTTTTCCTTATTATTGTTAATAATATTGAACCATTGATCTTATTCTCCTTTCAAATGATGAATGTATTTGATAACATTTTCATGGTCGTAGCACTAAAGAATGGAAAATATATTATCCATAATATTGATCCTTTACTTAGAAACCTTTGGACCATAAGTCTCATAGAACGATGGTAGATGTTGTCACAAAAAATATTTAGTGCCCTATTTCTCCCTATATGGTAAATTAAGAAGTTATAAATGGCCTATGTTACCACTTATAGATTAATAATGTTTAGTTATCATAATCATAAAATATTACATCTCAAATTCTAAAACATTTTATTTCACATGAGTATGGTTGTTGGATTTGTCATCACATTCATTTTCACTAGATTTATTTATGTTCCATCGATTTAATAAGCACAAAAAAATGGTTTAAGAATTGAAAATATCAAAATTAGATATAATAATCATATATTCATGAAATTAATTACCAAGATACCCTAAAGTATGGCACCTATGTCATTAATGGTCATCATCTATTCAATTCCATCATTATGGTTCATAAAGAAAATTAGAATTAACCCAAGCATATCCCAGGTGATTGTAAAACCTGGTGACCAATAGGGGTATAATCACCATACACTTGAATGATGGTTGAGATATACTCAACCAACTATTTGTTTGGTTATTACCCCTTGATGAATCTCTTTCAAAACCCCTTCCACTTATAGTATCTAGAGAGGGATGTTTTGTAGAAAACGGAAATCCTTTCTATAATATAACCTAGAAATTTATAATAAAAATATGATTACCCATAGGGTTATTAATAATGTTTTAAAATAAATTTATCCAATGGTAAACTAGACATTTCTCATATACCATCTATAGAAACCCAATCATTTCATATATAGATATTACATGTTTTATATGAAAATTCATTACATAAAATTATGATATATTCCAAATCATATAGTTATAATATATTTTTAACATGTATACATAAATAACTTTTTGATATGAGATCTATATAATCTCCCACTATGGTATTCATAACTAAAAACCATATTATATTTATCTTACATAAAACATCTTTTCAAAACCTGTTGAAAGGAAACATAAAAAAGGGTGAGATCATATGCTCAGTAAGGATAATCATGGGAGATTTCAATTATACCTTAAACATAATATGATCATAAGTGTATTATAACATGACCAAAACATTTTAAAATACATAACCTACATATAACATATCATACTCTTCAATCGTGGTATAGAACATGGTAGTTCATAAGACATGAATCAGGGGGGAATGGAATAATATTTTCTATGAAATCATAAAATAGACATAAGAATAAGGGAAAAATATAATCTTATATCTTTGTGAATTTTTATAAATAGAAAAAGGTTAAATCATAAGTTAAAGACATTACATTAGGCCCTATAATAAATTTATAGATATGAAACAAGGTCCAAACTTAATCTTATGGACACGAAATCTAGTCCACTCATACTATTATATATATTAAAGCTAGGTCCACATATAAACATATATAAATTTAAACCATGTGAATGTATAATATCCTGGACATGAAAGATAGGTCCACCAATAAAATTTTGAACAAAAAATCTAGTTAAAACGTAACATATTTAACTACAAATTTATAAATATTTACCCAAATAATTTTAAGTATATAACAGACCCAACCATCACATAATCATAATTTCTTCATACGAATTCCACTAGATCAAAAAATAGACCATTATAACATAACCCATAGAAAATAAATTGTGTTCATAAACATGAAATAATCATAGTTATAAACCACACATTTAAATAATAAGTATAATATCATTGGATAATATCCCTATAAAATCATATTAAACATCAAAAGATGTTATTATAGATGAAATAAAAATATTTAAAGGATTCCAGAAAAATTTCTTGAGGAAAGTATCCTTTTCGCATTGAAGAAAAATTATCAAAATAAAATAATTTCCAAAATATTAAGTAGAAAATTTCCTTTGAAAAGAACCTTGGAAATTTGTGATGAAACATTCAAATCTTTGATCAACTATTATGTACGTAAATTTCATTCATTACATACTAGTTAAAAGAAAACATTTCATTCATACTTTTGTAAATTTTCAAAAAGTAACACATTGAAAAAACTACATCAGGATTCATTTTTAATTTTTGTGTAAATATTCAATCATAAGTTATAATAACCTTAAATAATAATTTTTTAATATTAAAAACATTTCTAAAAACATTTTTAAAAACAAGGATAAAGAGAAAATCATTTTTGACCAAAGAGATAAATGAATTCATTTTTCCTCAAAATAATTCTTTTGATATATAGAGTAATTAAATAGATTTAAATGAAAATTAAATTTGTAAATTAAATAAATAACTATATGATAACTAAATTCATGACATTATTTAGTGGTAGATCATAATATTTCATCATCGTAATCTTAATCACAAAAATTTCTGATAAGTAATGAGATTATGAAACCAAACCATTATAGCTTTGGTAACATTCAAATCGTAAGCCTCACGAAAGAAAGAAACTTACATAGATACCAAAATAACAATAGATTTTATAATAATAATAAAATTAATTCATGGATATTATATAAAGCACATAAAATAAGAAATTGTTCAATATGGTATGTGTCTCAGTGAAATTAAAGTGAGACAAAAATCCCTTACCTCTTGTCCGACTTCCTTCATACACATTCAAATGTATGATATAATAAATATATATTTATTATTAATAAATTTAAAAACCTAAAAATATATATAATACCATATATTATTTACTTATAACCTTTGATCACCTATTTATTAACTTTTATTTAATGAAATCATTATTCCGGGTGATATCTACTTCATTTTCAATTAAGTTTTCATTTAGTGGTTTAAGTCCTTGTTTTTTATCATGAACCCCTAATATACAAAATATTAATAATTATATAATTTTAATAATTTTTTATAATTAGAGTCATCCATTAATGTAGATATTGAAAAATTAATGACATTATTCATGGTGATGGTTGGTTATACGTACACATGTCCTTTGTTTTCATTTTTTGATGGTTGGAATGAAATAAAGGTAAATAATACATAAAATTATATAATAATTATTATATAATATATTTCATGTATATTAAATAAACCTTTCCCTATTATTATACAAGTAAAAAAATTAATAAAAAACACATCACTTTGTGGAGGTGTTAGTCCGCTTGTACGCACAACCAACATTATTATTTTCCAATGAAATGGAATGTAAGAATAATGATTTGATAATATTCTCCCATAAGTATAATTATTTCAAAAAAATCATATATAAATATAAAACCCATAATACTAAAAATCCATTAAATATGGTGATGGAAAATGATTTGGGTCACTACGTCGAGATAAAAATATGTATGTACGCATAGGTGATACTTTCACTTACCATTTGATGTAAAGAGGGTGAATAAAGGTTGTTTAATAACCCTAAGAACATTTATATATATTTAAGATACATGATTTATTATTTTATGGATAATTCTCTTTATTTATAGGAGGTAAAATAAAAAAATTAAAAGAATATTATCGGTTAATGAAATTTCCTCTTTTTTTAAATGACGCATTTAGATCTTCATTTAAAGATCCTAAGGATGGTATTTTGGGAAGTCCATCACCTATATATTGTGGGTAATAACTATTATAAGGTACCTATTCATTGTATGGTTTACCAAGAGGGCTTAAATGTTTTGAATAAGTGAGTTTAGTAGGTTCTGATTTATATTTGAGGTGATGGGAACTTTGGAAATTTCATAACATATTAAATCAAAATCAATTCATTCTTAATAAAAATTTTCTAAATGGATAGTTATTCAAATATATGGTAGTATTTGGTTGAAATGAAATCAAAAAATTAAAATTTGTACAAGTCTATGGGGTGTTTTAAACCTTATCTTTTAGCCTAACACCTTAGTTAACATGTTTTAAACACAATATTTATAACATCTTTTCTAATTCTATGGGGTTGTAATTTTACATATAAGGAGTAAATTGCATCAGAAATAGACAAGTGATGAAATTTTAGAAATAATGGAATTTGAATATAATAATTTACAATATCAATAATAGGCCATATTTATATAAATATCATGGGGGAAATAAATATTTCCTAATTACATCACATTTAAAATTTTCAAAATCATTTAAATTTTTTTAAATTGAATAAAAAAAATATTTTCATTGAGTAATCATTTAAAGTAATTATTTCATTACAATTAATTATAAATAAATTTACATCATAAAAAAATTATCCTTAAAATATCCATTCATAAACCAACTTAAACTCTCTATTGTCTCATGTAATTATTTAAGAGATATTAAAGTCAAGAAAATAATATTTTTTTAACATTATCTTTTAGTTAAATATTATAAATATAATTATTAAGGGAATATGGTACCAAAATGATATATATTATTTATTTGGATATAATTGGAGGAGATAAAAACAAAAATTATAATAAAGGAATGTTTTTACCTCATTTTAAAACTATATTATATTATTGTTAACCATAATTAACCCACTTAACATTTTTCATGATAATGAAAATTTACTGTGGTTACTATTCATTGTGACCCAATTAAAAAGTGATTAATTTAGAAAATTTGGACCTACTAATTCTAAATGTTGAATAAATTATTCTAGATTAAATTCTTAGATGTTTCAACAATTAATAAAAAAATGAAAAACTCAACAAAAAATAGTTTCTTTCACGAAAATTTCATTTTATATGTAAAAACATGTTTTTATCAAATTCATGTTTAAAAATAATTCCTATGAAATTAATTACAATTTTATTAATAAAATGACCTAATTATATTTTAAATATAATTCAATAAATAATTTTAATTTATAAATAGTTTAATAGTAAATATAGTATTTAAAAAATAGTATTTCTCACTATTCATTAGAAACCAAATTTTTTTAGAAAAATATAATAATTTCAACAGAAGATAATTTTGATATGATTATTTTAGAAATTATATCCTTTTAATAAAATATATTTTTCGAAATTAATATCCTCACCAAAAAATAATAAAACTAATTTTGAATAAAATGTATTCTGGAAGCATAAAACGGATTTACTAAAAATAGAGCAATTCTTCCTTAAGCATTAATAAATACATTTATATTGATTAGAAACCCTATATATATATATATATATTTAAGATAGTTTTTCATCATATTCATACCTTTCAATTAAATGGATATGTTATGGTCCTAAAATTTAAATAATAATATTTTTTGGTTCATTTAAGCATTTTATTATGTCTCGTATATGTTCTCAAACATAATTTCATTATTTAAAAATATCGAGGAGTTAAAATAAATAATCACTTGGTTAATAATAACATGTTACATAATGAATGAATTCATAATGTTGGATATCATAAAATTACTATCATGGACTTATTACATGATATTATATATAAATGGGTAAACCATTATCCAAATACCTATACTATTTTGTCTCGTGATACCTATCTATGTATAGAGGAGCTATAGTGGGACCCAAAGATCATTTATTTAATCTAATTCATTCATCATATGAAATGGGCCAAACGTAATCAACATAAATATTCATATTAATAAATAATCAACCAAAATATTAATTATTTCTTCTATCAAAAAATATAATAACAAACTATCCAAAGTATTATGAAAGATTTTATAAATATAACATCTATATTCAATCATAATATTAACTAAATAATGTTGAAAAATATGAATAAAATTTAAAAAGTTAACTATAAAATTTAGTTTGAAAAGTATCATTTCCACCTTCAAATCAGTTATTTAATGTCAGAAATACTTACCAAATATTAAGAAAAACCATTATTTTAAAATTTAAATGTGATATTATAAATTAATCCTTAATATGATGAGTGGTCATTATGGCGGGTAATTCTATACATGCTGATAAAAAACATTTCTTTCACATTATTATTAGATGTTGAAAAGTAACCTCACTCAAGAAATAATAAGAATATTCCTTTTAGACAAATTATATAGTCAAACATATGAAAACATGTATTTAATAAATCATTGGATAGTGATAAAAACATCATTTTATAAATTTTATGTGAAATATCAACACAAAGAGAAATATTCCTAACTAGGTAGACAAAAAAATTTGGGTTTCCGTAAAATTATTGTTTTGGTATCTTGAGTACATAAAGAGAATAAATTTAAATAAAAACATATAATTTACATAAGAAAACCAAGATGAATAAAATAGAATGTGTTTAAGATATAAATATAAAATAATTTTCCAGTGGATACATAATTATAAAAATCCCAAATAATAATGATATTGGGAAATAAACCCTTACATTTGGTTTGAATTTCTTTATATGTGGATGGACCTCCTACGTAAAAAATATAGATTTATTATAAATATTTTTCAAAAAAATAATAATATATATCATACCATATATGATTTAATTATAATCTTTTACCACCCATGTTTTATGAATTATTTGTTAAAATTACTATTTTGTGTAATAAATACTTTTTTTCATGTATGTTTGGGTTAAATAGTTTCATTAAATGTATTTTAATCATGGATCTATCATCTATATAATTATTATCAAGATATAAAATTAATATATATTAATTATATATGTATTTAGAGTAATCTGTAAAAGTTAGAGATAGAAAATTGAGTTACACCGTTCATGGAGATCGTAGGTCGAACGTACGCATGAGAACTATTTCCATTTTTTAAATGAATACAATAAAATAATGGTAAATATCAATTTTCCTTTCCATAATAATAATTATTTCAAATATATTCATTAAATTTATCCTTATTACTATCTATGTCAAAATAAAATTAAAAACATTTCAATTCATTTCATGGATGAGGTAGTCTTGATATATACATGAGAGATGTTATCATTTTCGTAAATATTTTAAGGTAAGAAGGTATATGTGATATTATAACTTCAGATGAATAATTATTTCTTATATATCATAGATATACTTTAAATCCATCATTATATCCATCTTTTAGAGGTGGTTATGGAAAACAATTACATCTGTTTTGGAGACGAAAGTCTCCCCGCCCACACGATCGATGGTTCAATGAATGAATTTGAACATGTATTTTATCAACCAAAAGGATCATTAAGTGTGGGTATTAGAGGATATTATTTTTCCTTTTATAAGTTAGTGAGGTGAACAACTTTGATTTTTTTAAAATAAAACAAAATGATAAATTCATTACAAACAAAAATTCTTCAAAATTACAATACATTAGAATTTTGGATACGGTATGGTCCAAATATGTCTATCCAATAGTATTTAGGAATCCTTAATTGTAAAAAATACCCTTATATTTTGTTTTAATCCTAGGTAAACTAATTTTTTCATTAACCAGGGTAATTATTTTTCAACTGTTTTACTATTCATTATGATAAAAAAATAATTTGAGATTCTAAATAATATTAATTATTCTTATTCCAAATATTTAAACCATTTTATCAAATTTAATTAATTAAGGTAGAATTTTTTTAAATCAAACTCGTAAGCTTAATGAAAATCAGTTTCCAGAGTAAATGTTTCCTTAAGAAAAAAGATTCTATATAGAAAATTTATCATAAAAATGATTAAAATTAATTCATTTGGATTAATAATAATATAATTTTTCTAATTTTAATTTTAGAAATTATTTAATATAATGTTAATCTTATTAAATGCATTAAATGAATATACAATTTTTAATAAAAGGAAGTATTTACACTATTCATTGAAAACATTAATCTTTTAAAATAATTATCAAAAATTCACTATAAGAAACATTTTAGATAATTATTTCAAAATTGAAATTTATTTTTTGAAATAAATTTGTAAAAAGTTGATAAAATGAATTTTAAAATAAGTGTACAAAATGAAATAGAACTGCTACATAGAAAAGTAGAGTTTTTATGCAAAAAACTAGATTTTTTCTAATTCAATTCTTAGAAAAAAAAAATATATTAGATAAATGATAAAAATATTATTGAATATAAAATATATAATTTTTGTTCAAATAATTTACTAATATTGATTAATTAAATATATTAACATTAAACACAATGTGCTCATAAAAACATATCTTTTACATTCAAATGATTTTATTTTTTTCTTTTTTTAACAAGTGAATTTATTTAAAACTTGTGTAAACCATAAAATTTTCACAATTTAGTTACTACTATTTATAATATCCAATTTTAAAGATCTATTATACCATAATATAGTATTATAGTTTATTTTTACTCATGCTTTAATGTATCAAAAGATATAAATGAGATTAAATTTAAGGAAATATATCATATAATTCCTAGGTGTTTCATTCGTCCCCCCTTCCAAAACATTTAACATAAAAATTTCTATAATTTCATATCATGAAAATATTTGGGAGATTCTTCATCATAATTTCTTTAGGATCCCATGTCACATCTTCTATCTTATGATCTTTCCATTTTACCTTTAATATATGAATTGTATAATTTATAAACACTTGTTCACTAGTTTCTATAATATGGATAGGATTTTCAAAGTAAGATAGATCAGGTTCCAATTAAATTTCATCAAAGATGAGAACATGTGTTGGGTATGGTATATACTTTTTTAATAATGATATTTTAAACACATCATGTACTTTACAGAGACTTAGTGTCATTACCAAAAGGTAAGCCATGACTCCAATTATTTCTTGGCTTTTGAATGGCCCAATTTACCTAGGTATTAGTTACTCTTTCGTACCAGACCTTATAACACTCTTATAGGGAGATACTTTCAGGAAAATGTGTTCCCCCACTTTAAATTCAAAAATAATTCCTCCGCTTATATGTATAGATATTATTCATCCTCTGAGATTATTTTATATGGGTTTTATTAGTATTTTCCTTTTTCATTCTCTCCTATAAAAGTTTTGGGCCTACAATATTCCTTTGATCAACTTCTCTCAGAATAGTGAGTTATGACATATCATTCCATATAATTACTCATATGGATCCATTTTTATACTATAATTTATGTTAAATTTTAATTAAAACTCTAATAAATGTATATACTTATCCCAAAAACCCTTAATTTCAAGAGATAATGTCCTTAATATTTCTCATTATGTTTGAATATCCATTTCAGACTATCCATTTGTTTGAGGGTGATAAGAGGTGATCAAATGAATCTAGGTATCAATAACCTTCAAAATACATTTCAAGAATTATTATGTAAATTATGGATCATGATTAGACTCAATTTAAATGATTTCACTATGAAGTCTTTTAGCTTTTTCAATATAGAAATATTAAAGGTTTTAAAGAGGTTAATATTCTCTTATATAGGGGAAATGTGTATATTTGTGGAGGTGATCAACAATAACCCATATTGCATCATTTTTTCCATCATTCATTGGTAATGTAGTGAAAATGTATATAGTAATGTCATCCCATTTCCACATAAGAGTACGTAGAGGTTTCATGACTCATCTAGGATGATGTATCTCATCCACAACCTATTGAAAAACAAAACATAATCACACATAATCATAAATTTCTCACATTATATTATGCCACCAAGAATGTCCCATAAAATATATATAGAACATAGAGCTATGAGGATTTATAGGTAAATTTTATTTATGAGCAACATCCCCCAATTACCTCATCAACACCAGTATATATAAAACACAAACTCTCATTCCAAATTTTAGAATTCCATATTCACAAACAATGTTATCCAATTTTCCATCATTCACTTCATTACTTTTCTTTTAAAAATTGACATACATAGATTAATAACATTTTATATTTTCCATCAAAGATAGTCTTGCAATAATTATAAAAATGGGTGATGAATCCCCTTATTTAATAATTCTCACATACTTCATTACGAGATCGATGAACCTAGGATCCCTATTGATCCTAATTTTGTGCATAACTCTATGATCGTTCCAATTGAATGAATGTTTAACATAATTTCCTTTCCTGTTCCATAGTGTATTGAGAAATCGTAATCCTTTAGTATCTCGGTCGATCACATATTCCTTGTGTTGATCTCTTTATATGAAATCATATATTTAAGACTCTTATTATCCTTATATATTTCACATATTTTTCTATAAAGATATTTTCTCTGTATAATAAAAGAAAAGAATATAACTAAAAACAAAAGATCATGGGTTGGTTAGTTTTTTTAATCATTAACTTCCTATATTCATAGGTAATAACTTTAACATTATCTATAAAGACACACCCCAGTCCATTCCTTGATGAATCACTATATATCATAAATCTATAATTTCTTGATGGTAAAGTCGAAATTTTTGAATTCACCAATCTCTTATTCAATTATTTAAAAACATCTTTGAATTTTATTTTCCTTCCAAACATAACCCCTTTACAAGTATACTTGGTTACTAATTTTCCCAATTGGGATTTTTTGACCAAATCGGTGATAGTAACATGTAAAACCAATGAAAATTTATACGTCATTGATGTTCATTAGTGAATGAAATTATTGGAATACATTTTCCATTATAGGATCAATGGAGATTTCATCCTTTGAGATAATATGGTTAAGAAAATAAATATTTGAAGACATATTTAAAACTCTAAAAATTTACCATATATCTCTTTTATTCTAAGATCCTCTCGAATGATATGAATGTTATTATCATTATCCTCATTGATTTTAAAATGTACTAATATATCATCATTAAATACCACAAAAAAATAAACATGATATTCCTTGAATAATCTATTAATTGTATCTATAAAAATATAGTGTTCATTAGTCATTCAAAATAGAATTATTAAAATCTTGTAATGTGAATACCTCATTTGAAATGTTTTTTTAAATATCATCCTTATTTAATCGCTATTGATGATAATGTTAATCTAGGAAAATATTAGAAAATATTTATATATATGATGTTGATTGAAAAATTCATCAATGTGAGGTAGGGGATAATTTTCTTTATAATAATAGAATTTATTTCCATATAATAAATTCAAAACCTCATCTATCCATCTTTATTCATAATGAAAATAAGAAGGTTTCCCCAATGTGAAACATAGGGAATATAAATCCCTTATTACAAAACTCATCCAGTTATTTCTTAAATTACTCCAATTCCATAGTGTCCATTCTACAAGGATTCTTGGATATTGGACATGCATCGTGGATTAAATCAATGGAAAAATAAACTTCACACTCTGGTATATTTTCATGTAATTTATTAGGAAATAAATCAATTTATTCGTGTACAATAGTTACATCCTAAATACGAAGACCACCTTCTCCATCCGTATATTATGTATTCTTTTCTTCTGAAAGGATCTCATTTAGAATAGCTACTTGGGGTTACTCTTCTCATGACTTTCATGATTATACCTCCCCTTAAATGATAGGGAATTACACATGTTCATCAAAGAACCCTAATTTCAATCTTTTTAAAATTTATTTTTTCACCATATTTTAAAATATAGTTCATACAAAGTATTATAAAATAAACAACCATAAATATAATAATATGTTCTAAAAATTGGGCATGTTTATGTTTCATAATGGGAACTAAATTGAATATCATTATTGTAGTTAGATCGACACTATGATACTTGACTAATAACTCCCTTGTTAAGATGATACAAAAATGTAATTTTTCATCCAAAAATGAAAGATATAAAAAAGTGAGACGATCAAAAATCAAATAAATAATTAGACAAATTTTTGGATATGATAAAAGTAAATGCCACCACATCATTAAGTACTTCAACATCAATTATTATGATCACATGAGCCTATCCTTGATCTATTGTCCTTTTTTGGGGGAAATTCCCTTCATAATTGGGGAAATAATTTTCGAAGTTCCCCATATCCATATAGTTGAATCTTTGTACCATGGTAGTTAGTTATTACCTATAAAATCTTGATCTGTGTGGCCTTTCTCAACAAAATTAATGAAAACTCTCACTCCTAGTAAACATATTCCTTGAGGTTTCATTACACATTTATTAAAAGGTATAAATTCAACATTCCCTTATTCCCTTTATCTATATTTCATTTTCCAGAGTTCTTAACTACCCATTTATTATCTTTATTTCCAATTAAGTCATAATACATGTAAAATTATTTATACGCCTTGATAGTACATAATATTATGTCATTTTGTTATGAGAAGGTTTGAGAGACTAGTTCCTTTCAAAGGATTCACTTTAACCCATCAATGAAATGGTCATTCATACTATTTGGATTATGTATATAGTCTGTATTATGATTTAAAAATCCTGTAAAGTTGGATTCATACATACTAACATTTTCATCTTCATTTTTTTCTAGATGTAGGAATTATCCCTCTGTATCTTCTCATTAATCACATGGAAAATATTTTTCCCAGAAAAGTACCAAAAAAACATCTATTAGATGATTTCTATTTCCTCCTAATTATTTATATTTGGAATAAATGACCACCAATGATATTTATCTACTAAGGGATGATAATCTACCATGATAACCTTATCTACTTAATTACTTCCCTAAGTGAGAAATATATTTTCTAAAGAACTTATCCATTTCTAAGATAAAATTTAATTTTTAGTCACATTTAATGATTGAGGATGTTGATGCATGAAATTTTATAAAAATTCTAAATTGTGTTTTTTATTATTTGGATACTCCATATGGGAATGTTTATTGGTTATATCTTGAGTTTACTGGCCCAATATAGTAATAATATTATCAACTCCAGCTACTTCTCTAGCTCAAGCTTTATTGTTTTTCCTATGAGGGAAATCCCTACATGGATTATGTTAATTCATATAGTTCTTATTCCTTCTATAATATTCCCTTTGTAAAAAATAAAATAAACTATATTATATCATAACATTATGAAACATAATGTATCATTTCAATAATAGTGAAACACTAAACATAAATCAATAAAATTAAGCATAGATAATCACAAAATCATAAACATGTTTTCTTTGGGAAAATTTTCAAATTAGAAAAATATTTTCATATCCTTCATAATTTTTTGTAATCAAAATTTGAAATAACCTAAAAATATCCCTCGAGAGTGTAAACTAGGTACACATAAAGTTTATCCTCACCATATACTATAATGAAGGCTAAAAAATACCCCACCCAACTCTTTCCATGGATATTTATTCTATATTCATTTTTTCTAAAAAAAATACACTTTTATTACCTAGAGAAGAATGTATTTCACGTAAAACCACATAATATCTACCTTAAAAAAACATCATATGTTATCTTATACTTAGAAATATTTTCAATGTTAGTCATAGTGATATATTCCATAATCTACAGTTTCCTAAATATTATTCCCAAGGCTTTGACTAAAATTTCTTTAATACCAACTGTAATGACCTCGACCCTTGCAGCTCAATGATTATGGTAACATTATAAATTTGTCCCTAGATATAATTAATCTCATCCTGAATGACCGAATAGTTTAATTTTCCTAGAAAAAATGATTCATACTTGAATCCCACATTATAAATTAAAACATAATATACAAAATATTATTTTAATTAAGAATACCATTATTCCCTTCGAAATATCCATACATATAATTATAATAAACTTCCTAGAATCTTAGGGAATGGAAATATAAGAAATGGAGTGATCCCTGATTCTTAGTAAGGGTATTTATACAAAGGAATCTATCATAAGTTAAATGTAACATGAATAATATTCATGAGATAATAATCAAATATTTCACATTTAATAATTCCATAAAATAGGGGACTAAAACCTTGTATTACATAAATACATAAAAAATCAAATTGATAATAATAACTAGTTTCATAATGATTAAATTCCTGATATACAACATAAAAAAAAATTTAATGAATCATACCAATAATTTATATATTAAAGGGTAATCCCTCATTCAAAAACCCGAACTATTTTTTATGATAAGACATACCAATGTATTAAGGGGAAATATGAAGCACTGGCCATTACTTTATAAGTCCAATGAATTCATCATATGTAATGGGTGTAACATAATCAACATAAACAATCATATTGAAGAAATATATTATGAAATGCTAATAATTTCCTCAATCCATAAACATAATAATAAACCATCTGGAGTAATATGGATCAAAGAATCAAATAGAGTATCCTCAGAAAATCATAATATTCACCAAAAATTTTGGCAATAATGAATATACTTTAAAAAGTGAACTTAAAAATGTCATGAGAAAAATAACATTTTCAATTTAAAATAACTTATTTAACATATAATATAATTCCCAAAATTTAAAGAAAAATGTTTCTTTCAAAACATTCTTTTAATATTCTAATAGAATACTCACTGATTTTTTTTTCATGATGGTGGTTAAATCAATAAATTCCATTATGAATAAATTCTTTTCACAATGTTGTAATAATATCAAAAATCATAACATTTTAAATTTTATAAGAAGATACATTTAAAAAAAATCAAACTTCTGAAAAAATTTATTTGATACAAAATTGAATAATGATAACAATATCTTATATAATTTTATTGAAAATATGGACATGGAAGAGAAATATTCTTGACCAATTAGAAAAATAATGTGTATTTTTCTTAAAAACCTTATTTTGGTATTTAGAATATATAAAGAGACTAAATTTACGAGAAAAAATTTAATTTAAAGAATTAAAAATATATGGTTGAAATATATTATTTTTAATATATAAATAATAAATAATTTCCCCAATGAAGTGATAAACATAAAGAATTCATAATAATGATGATATTGTGAAATAAACCCTTACCTCTGGTTTGACATCCTTCATATGTCTCCAAGCCTATTGTAAAAAAACAGATAGATTTTTTATATATTATATAAAATTACTCAAATATATTATACCACATATGATTTAGTTATAATTGATTATATCCTGTTTATTAGAAAATCTTTTTTAAAATTACTGTTCTGAGTAATAACTGCTTCATTTTTCTTGTATGTTTTAGTTAAGTAGTTTTAGTACTTTTATTTTGATCAGGGATAAATAATCAATAGATTTATAATCATGGTATAATTATTTTATAAAAATTAATTATTATTAATCCATAAAATTTATATATAGAAAAATAAATTACAATGTTCATAGAGATATTCAGTTGTACATACGCCAGAACATTGTTTACATTTTTTTTCAAAGGATGGAACAAAAGAAAAATAAATAATAATTAACATTCATATAATCATTATAATATCATTTATTTCATATAAATTCATTATATATCTTCTTTCTACCATCCAGTTCAAAATTATATTAAAAACATATCACATTTCGTATGGGTGGCGGTAATCCACACGTATGCATGAGCGACATTATCATTTTCAAATATATTGGAAAGTATGATGGAAGATTTGATATTATAACTCTAGAAGTTTAATTATTTAATTAATATTATAAATAAATATATATATATACATATATATTAAATCTATAATTATATCCAACCATGATAGGCGGTGATGGAAAATGTATTAAATTAGTTCGTGAGGCGACAGTCTTCCGTACACACGATCAATAGTTTTGTTTTTTATTCTATAGAAGAGTCGATGTGTATAGATTATGAAATAAAAATAATAAAATCTGATTGTATGAAATCAAATATTTTTAATATATTATAATAGTTTTAGAATTTTTTTATAAGTTATAAAATGAAATAAAATTAAGGCGTATGGTTTAGAACGATATATCTTCTTCAAAGAACCTATTTAGTTTTATACATAAAGCCTTCATACGATAGTTTTTTGATCAAAAAAAGAATACAGATCATGGGTAGGGATATAAGGAATGGATTTGATCAATCCTTGGATGAAAAAAAATTCTCTTGAAGTTTGGAGAAGATATAAGAATAGGATTTCTTTTATAATTGGGGGGCCAACATAGAAATTTAATAAAAAAATAAAAAATGATAACATTATTCCCATAAAAAAGAATCAAAATGGACATAAAGTAAATGGTGGGAATGAATAAGGTCTAAATATGGCTAGAAAAGAGTATTTTATTCAGTTTAATTTGTAGACATACCAAAAATATTTTATTTACCCATGGTAAACGCGTTTTAAAATTAACTGGGGTTATCAATTTTAAGAGGTTTTTACAATTCATTATCACGAAATATTAAGTTGAAATTTATAAATGATATTATTTTTGAAGATTAAAAAATATTTAATCCATTTTACCAAATTATGTTCACATAAGTGAAAAAATTTAATTCAAAATCAAACCCATAGGCGTAATGAAACAAAGATTTCCCAAGAAAGAGTTTCCTTGAGTATAAAATGTTTTTATATAAAAAATGGTAACAAAACTGATTCAAATGGCCAAAATTGGATTTTTAATATTATTATTTTATTTATTTTACTATTATTATAAAATTAAACTTAAAAATTTAGATTATTTAAATGAAAAGGCGTCTTTTAATAAAAATATATACTTTTAACTATTCATTTAAAAATTTAAGGCTCTGATAAAATATTCAAAAAGTCACTCTAAGATAATTTTTAAACTATGATTTCAAAATAAATTTTATTTTTTCAAATTAAATTTATATAATTGGAAAAAAATTTAAAATATGTCTGAAAAATGTGACATGACTACTTTTTAGAAAAATATAGTTTTTTATAATTAAACTAGATTTATTTTTATTCCATGCATAGAAAAAAATAGTAGGTGAATGATAAAAAATAATATTTAACGTGTAATATTTATTTTTCATTAAAAGATTTTACCAATAGTGAATAATTTAATTTATTAAGATAAAAACTTATTGTGCACAGAAAAACATTTTTTTTTTACTTTAAAATTGATTTTTATTTTTTTTAAATTGTCAGGTAATAAATTTTTTTATACATTCATAATCCATATAATTTTAATAATTTATTTATTCCTATTAAAACCCACAAATTAGATGGATATTTTTTAATGATATAGTTTCTTAAGGTTCATTTAGGCTTGAGGTTGTGTGTATCCCATGTTGTCAAAGAGATTAAATTTAAATAAATATATAGTTAAATATCATGGAGTTACAATGAAGGTGTTCATAAATGGTACCATAGGTATGACTTAATTTTTGATTTCCCATGAATTTTTAATTACTTCAGCCTCATTGAGCCTCAACTAATTAAAATGTCAATAGAGTTACCACAACCCTCTCGTCACCCAAAAAAAGTTAAACCTCATACTATGAAAGAAATATTTTCTCAATATAATGAAATGATAAATGAGTTAAAAAAACTAAAAACAAAACTACTATAGTGAAATATTACCATCGATTACGTCCTCTAGGAAGATATGTACATTTCTCCTTCTAAAAATTTCCCTCAACAAAGAGAAGTTAATCTAACAATGAGATAAAAATTCCGTCATCTGACTAACTTAGGACCTAAAAAAACAATCTATATCGACCTAATGGATATGATGTATAAGCAGATACCTCTATAGAGGTGCTTTCTAGAACCATTCTAGATGATATTTCCTTGAATAACCCATACCATTCATCAATAAAAACACAGTTAGTCCTATAATATCATGTTTTATCATGCACCTCCGCACAAGTGTAGGAATAACTAACCATTACACCAGAATATATTGACTCTATTGACTCTATCGAATCTACAATGTAGTCTAAAAAAATTAATTTTACATTAGTGAAAACAAAGAGGATATTTTTTCTATGGTGTGTGTACTCAACTCCCCTACCACCAAACTTTTATAATCTGAAAGTCCCAATTTTCAACATCATTGGAGACTCAGAGAAAAATTAGATGCTCTTTATATATTCATGTATCCCAATAATGGGAGAACTAAATATGTAAGAGATATCCATGATTATATGTTTTGTGTAGACTCTAGAAGTAATAATTGTTTTATGGTATAGCTTCTTACCAGCTGGGTCCATTACGGATTAAAAAAAATTTCACCAATAGTTTCTATACCATGTCAACTCAATTTTGAGAAATAAAAGTGTTCTTTACCTTTAAAATTATAATAAGAATGAGAATGAGAGGGTCCTAAACTTAATTTCCAGATAGAAAAGTCTAACCTACTCATTATATATGTAACTCCCATATGATAATCTACTAGAAATATGAATTTGTAATTTTCCTAATGAGTTGCAGACACCATTGACCCAAATCAAACACCCTGATCGATTCCATGAGTTCACCATAGCAGTGAAATGGTTGGAATAATCTATTCTATGTACCATAGACAATTCCTAGAGAAACAAAATCACAAAGGATAAAGATTGTAAAAGTAGAAATGATAACTATTACACATATACAATCTCTGATTCAATATCATGTTCATAAATTATGCAATATCACATGTAACATCCTCCAAAATAGAAACAACAATAGGAGTCTCCTCATCATGAAGGGGTAAATTAATTGAGAAACTCATTATATTATCATAAAATTATTAATTACTACTCTGTCAATAAATAAAATTTTCTTGGTTACTTCATTATAGTATTGTATAAAAATTTATAGAAGATACTATAGCATAGAATTCCCAATAAAGTTGGCCTCCACAACCACACCAATAATTTTCCCTAATAAAAAATGTTAACTAACACCATGAATGGATTATTTTTATTCAAATATATCCTCTAAATGATATTGGATTCATGGGAATTCATGTTGGAAAGTCTAATGGCACAAATGGATTATATTTCTACTATACCATTATAATAGGAATGAGTGTGGTTTAAATCCTCAAGAAATGGAACACATATTTTTTATGCTTAGATGACTAGAAATATGATCAAAAATGCTCCTTTAATACTTAATTCATAGCTAAGTCAACCAATTATGACCATATTTTCCTCTAGGAATATTTATCCAACCCCTTTAATACAAAACACTCTACGATATGGTATTCTATAAACCAATATAACATGAGTAAGGTAAAAGAATCAGAACTCATGCTAATTCAAAAATTGTTTTGTAATATTTTTGATTTCATACCCTTAAAATCAAGAAAATGGGAACCACCCCTCAAAATTGTCCAATGTGAACATACCATTTAAACATAAGCCTATTCAGATGAGTAATACCAATATAACTGTGTCTCCAAGATTCACTTATGATATCCATTAACTGAGGAGAAATATGTATATAACCCAAATTTCTCCACACAAAATCAAAGAGAAGGAGGGAGAGTTCATCATGAAGATGCGATCATTGTGGATCTATAAATTCAATTCATAACCCCACTGAATCCATATATATAGAAACGACCGACGGATAAGAACTCCAGATAGCTTAGCAATAACAACAATTTTCCCTTAAACATTTAGGATTATTTTAGGAAAAATAATACTATAGGACCTATTATTGAAACATAATCTACCTAGTTTATGTCAAACTGTGGTAAGTCCAACTTGTTCTAACCCACTAAAGAAAAATATACAATTAAATTATTATAAGGGAAAATAGCCTCTAATACAGATAAATCTATAATTCAATCCATGGACTAAGGAGAAACCTCATAAAGGGAAGTGTAGGCCTCTATCTTAAAAGTACGATGTTTTGAAATATTTATATATTTTTATAGATAATCTTTCAAATCTTGATTACCTATACCATTTTAATGAATCTCATGGAATCTCTTATTGAGTAACTTTTATTCCCTCAAGAGTTAAAATATAAGTTCATTTATGCCAATGTGTATCATGTAGACAGTAAAATTATTGAGGGGTAAATAGTCATCTACTTCACATTGAAATTTAATAGATACCTTCATACAGGTATATATCAGGCTCTTTCACATATCTTCTATGTTGGATAACAATGACATTCATTGATCCCCTATTTGATAACAAATCTAAAGTCAATATCATTTTTTTTCTTGAACCATCAGTGATTAGGTTATAGAAAATCCAACGTGTATCAGTCTTCATTTAAAATCCACGGGTATGACATGAGTGAGAAAAATCCTTTTGTCCAGATCAATCTCATAGACTAATTTTTATATCTTGTCTCTAATTCTATGTTTATGGTTTTTTTACAAGAGATGTATTTTGATGCTCAATTAGAAGGACCACAGTTGATGTCCCATACAACATTTCATTCATCATATCACCAATGTCTTATGTACTCCATAAATGTGTAGGCACCAAGTTTGATGGATGTTTTTTTGGATATTGAAATATGAATGTGTTGCTTTTTTTATTTTTTTCATTATTAAAATTAAATTCAATTTGTATGTTTGGATGATACTAAAGAATAATTATTGTAATCAGACAATCAGATGCATGTCTGATAAGAAAATTCATCAGATTCGGTTTTCTGGTCTGAAGATGATTTTTGGGTGATGTTTTTTTGGAATCATATCATGTCTGAAAATAATGTTTCAATTAATATGAGTAAGAGTATCAGAGTCTGAATTTATCCATAATAATATGAAGGTTATTTACTAATTTTTATGTTATCAATATCATGAGTTATCTGACAACCCTGTTATCCAGAAATTGATAAAGAAAAGGGGAAAAAATTTGGTACATTATATTAGATGATGATATACAGATCCTAATATTCTAAATTTCAAGGATTCATCATGATAAAAGAAAATTTTTCTGGATGAAGAAATGTAGGGATGCTTTAAGTAATTCTAAAGTGTTGATTGACTAATCCAATAGACTGTTTAATCCATTAGACCACATGATCCATAGGAAGATCTTTTTCAAAGTATTAATAATCATGTAATAAATTATTCTCTCCAAACAACATTCTATAAAATTTATTGTTAGAAAAATATATTCGAGTAATTATGACATCGATCCATCAGACACAATGTTGGTAAAAAAATAGAATTGTATACAGAGTTCTATCAGAGGTATAGTTTTTTTTTGAAAATTAGTAAGTGGTTATTGTTTAGACTAATGCATGAGGAGCTTTCATAACCGATTAAACAAGATAATCTAAATAACGTTTTCAACTATTTTCTAATAATATTATTTATTTTGAATTTGGTGAAGAGAAAGAGAATTCAGGTTGATTTTTAGTGGGTCATGAGTAAAATAACAAAATATTTCTTTGGCTCTATTGGGTCGAGAGTTAAAGAAAAATAATGTTTTTTTATAATTGGGTCATGAGTCATCGGAAAATTCATGACACTAATCCATCAGTAAAAAATAGTGAAAAACCCCATTATATTCATGCTGACACAAATATGTCATTAGATGATGGATATCAATGGATGCATGATTATTGGTCTGAGGACTTGTTGGAGAAAACTAGAATCATTTGGAAGTGTTTCTTTAGAGTGTTGTCAAGGGGGTTTTTGAATGATTCAGAAGTCATGAAAATATTTATGGTTTTACGGTTTCAATGTTTTATGTATTTTAGTTTATATGAAGCATCAGAATAAGAATTAATTCATTTCGATTCAAATGGTGTGGATATATGGAATGGGAGTTTTCAGTCTTATATATGTTTCATGGTAATGAATAAAATCAGAATAAAATATGTATCAGACTAATGAATGTTAAGAAATTATACTTCTGAAAAAATTTGTGATAAGATTCAATAATGATTGAGAAGAATAAAAAAGGATTTATAAGCACTAAAAGAGTAAAAAATAAAGTTGAAATGGCTATTATATTCAACATTCCTAAAATTTGGTAAACTAGGAAATCATTTACGGATTCCATCCAATGCCACTTTTATCTCTCTTGTAAATAAAAGGAAGTAAATTTTACTTTCTAAAGAATGCACTATTCATATGAGGAGAGAAAGTGAGATCATTGAAGTTATTTTTATAGAAAATAAGTTTCCAGTGAGAGTTTTACTAAGTATATTTTCTGGATAGAATAAGAAAAAATAATAGATGAACTATTACCATATTGGATTGATTCATCGGTCGTAGGTTTATAGGGAACGATTGTAGTGGTTATAATTGTTTCCAAATTATTATTTCTTATATGTTATTGGAATGATATATCAAATATAATTACTAGATTGAACCATCAGACTATGTT
Source organism: Viscum album (assembly GCA_963277665.1). NCBI lineage: Eukaryota > Viridiplantae > Streptophyta > Magnoliopsida > Santalales > Viscaceae > Viscum > Viscum album. Next base: position 870,964,551 of record OY728152.1, on the reverse strand, counting down.
TTTTCTGATGTCCAAAAAGGATGTTTCTACCTACTGATTGGTAGGAAAGTAAAGATTTCTGTTTTGAAGAATCTCATAAGTGAAAGTTGACAAGGAATCACAGTAACATGATTTTAACCAACCGGGGAAGGTTTCATAACTTATTACACGAACTTGTTTTACATCATTCTTTCTAAGAAGAATTACATGAACTATTATGTTGATTATAGTGTTTCATAAGTGTAAAGGATTATCATACTTGTTTTATCAACAAATAAGTATTTTTTTCTAGTTGATTGTGCGGTATTGGATTATTTATAAACCACACCAAGGACTAGATACTCTTATTGAGTACTGAACCATTTAAACACTTAGGTTCATGTTGATGTTTTAATTTTTTTTCTTTTAAAAAATTGATAGATCTTTAACAGGAAGGTTTTTATAAAAGGAATATATCATATAAAAAAACGATATAACTGATTCTACTCTACCTCTCTCGGTGATACATTCAACCTGGTTGGGACATTTTAATTTTTATTATAGGTAAGGTTCCCAAATTTTAATAATTGATATTTTTTGAAGAGAATTTTTTATGGATACTCTGAATTGTGTGAACTATAAGGGGATCCCGGTATTTTATTGTTATTACTATAATATCTAGGAAGATAGAATGTTATCATATCTTATATCTCGAGGGTATGATATTTTGGAAGCCTCTAAAGATAAATTACATGTTTTTGATGAATAAGATCATTTATCATTTGTAGAAAAGAGGAATATGGAGAATGATGGAAGAGATAAGAGTTATTTACTTTCATCACTTTTTGAAAGTGAGTTTCCAAGAGTAAAGAGATTTTTTACTACTAAATGTATCTTAAAAAAGTTGAAGGAAATTTATGAATCTAATAAAAATGGGAATAAATAGAAGTTAAAAATATTTAGGATGAAGTATGAATATCATAAAATGGGTGAGTATGAATATTTTTGTGACTTCTTTATGAGGGTGAATGATATTTTTATCTCCATAAAATTCATGGTGAGAATATAGAAGAATAAAATATTGTTGAAAAGATCTTGATAATTATTTTTGATAATTTTGATTCCAAAGTTTCATATTTAGAAGTCAGATACCATGGAACTCTATCGTTGGATGAGTTTTATAGTACTCTCACTACTTATGAAATGTGAATGTATAAATTTATTAGAGGTAAAAAAAATTTGTTTTAGAAATTACCTTCAGCGATTCCAAACAAGGAATGATAAGAATATTCATAAAGATGACGAATGTTGTGATTATGAATCCAAATTTGAGTTATGCGACAGTTTTAATGAATTTTTATCCTTATTTTCAATAAATATGAAAGTAGTTATAGGAATGTATAATGGAAAACATCCCATTAAATGTTTTGAATGTAGATCCATTGGGAACTTTTCTTTCAATTAACCTCAAAAAAGGAATGAAGAATTAAGTGATGAAGATGAAAGAATGCCAATGCGATTTGGGAAGAAACATGATGATAAGTATAAATCCCTTTTAAAGGGAAAGGATAAGATGTTATTAAATCCAAAAGGAAATAATTTTTTTCTAGAGATGCTGAAGTGGAAGACAGTGAATTTGAGTCCAAAAAAGTTTACTAAAGTGGCTGGATAATATAATTCCCTTATAACAAATAATGATAAAGAGTTTAGAATAAGTATTTTATAAAATGAATAAGAGAAGGACTTACAATTTTATATAAAAATAAAATAAAATTAAATATTTGATAAATAATGTAAGGTTTTATAGTTAGATCATGAAGTTAATAAATGAATTTTCTATAATAAATAATCAAGAATGTCTTATAAGAGGGAAATTTATGTTTCTAGATTAAGTTTATTATCTGAAGAATTATCTTCTAAAAGTTCATAATTGAAATAATAATCATGAAGTTAAGATAATGGAAATGGAATAATAGTTGGAAATATTTTTTACAAATGTTTTCCAAGTATGTGTAGGGAGTTACAAGTTTCCATAACTCCATCTATGATGTTGGTGAATGTTATGGAATATAAGAAATGGAGAAGGATATAATGTTACCTTCAAAGGTTGGAAGTAAATCTGAAATTTTACCTAAGAATAAAAAAGTTTATAAAATCTTGTATATGTCCAATGTAAATAAAAATGGAAGTTTATAAGTTTCTAAAAATTCTGAGTTTGAATCTGAGGTTCCTACAACTTATGATTCTGATAAGGTGGGAATGAAATATCAAATTAAGAAGAATATTTTAGGTGATTATGCAATTTTTGGGACTCAAAAATGTTATGATGTGAAAGATAATAATGTTTATGATAAACATGTTCACAATTTTAGACATTATAGAAGTTATAGAGTAAATTATTTCGTCTATGGTTTCTATTGATATTCTGGTGTATATGGGCATACAAAAATATGTTTTGGTTAATCCACAATATTACAATTTTTCTATGATTCCTAGAAGGAAAATATAAAGGGGGTCAATCGTATCACAGTAATAAATCTAATAAAGTTGTTTTAAAAGATAAAAATTGGATCCTACAATTGGACACTATTTTCAAAAGATTTGAACACTTGGAAATGTTGAAAAAGGGTGTCTTGTTTTGTTTCCAACACAACAACGTGTTTATAACAATTATCAGAAGGTATATATAATGAAATATAAAGGGAAGGAAAGATATTTTATTCTATAAACGACTCTCAAATATAAAAAAATGAGAATGACCCTTGATCATGGATAGTTGGCTTTCTTCTCACAAGATAGTAGATTTGAAATTGTTGGAGAATGTGAAAGACTTCAAAGTAGTAATAGTGATGTTTGGAAATGAGGAATCCATTATAATCAAAGTAGATTCATCCTATATTATAGGGGAATAAAATTTTAAATATAAAAATGATTTGATTTTTGATGGTTTGAAATACAAAATTTTCAATATTTATCAAATTGATTATGGCTATAAATTTTTTTTCAGAAAAGATGTTTTTTTGTAAAAATATAGGAATATTGAAAATTTGTTACAAAAGACCAGCATTCCAATGGAAACATGTTCCAACTTAGTGGTGTTCATAATTATATTTAATAAATCATTGTGGATGAAAACCCATTGTGGAATAAAATTTTGGGACATATGTGTTAATGAAACATGAGAAATTTATCAAAGAGAGGTAGTGTTCATTGTATTCCAGATGTTTTAAGAAGAATATATTGGTGTTGCACAATTTTTTTGATGGTAAAGATTATAAACTATGTGCATAAGAATGTTGATATTTTTTCAACTCAACCCCTATAACATATTCATTCTAATATCATTATTCTAATGAGAAAACAATAAACTCTCTGAGATAAGTAATTCATTTATTTAATTCCTGATTTTACTCATATTACTTGTGTTATGTACTTTAAATATAAGTAAGTTGCTCTGAATATGTTTAAAATATTTTGGAGAATAGATGACAAGGAGTGTGGGTATTCGGTGAGGACATTGAGAACTAATAACAGTTGTGAATATAATAATTAATAGTTTAAAGGATTCCTTAAAAAATGGAATTTGGTATGAGTTCAGTCCACCATACAAAAATCATGAAAATGGTTTTTCTGAAAAGATTAATATAAGTTTTCTTTAAATGGATCATTCAATGTTACTTGAAAATGATGTTTCTAATTACTTATAGATGAAATCTATAGGCATAGTTCTACTTATTCATAACAATTTTTTCTTAAGGCCATGTTCCTAAATAACAATTTATGAAATGGTCCATGAAAAAAATCTATGTTTGAAACACATAATAGTTTTTGGGATTCCAAAAATCCCAAATAAAAAAGGTGGAAACTTTGGAAAGTTTAATTAGAGAGATTAATATGGAACCTTTCTTTTCTATACTCTAGATGGAAGAGGATATATAGGCTTTAACAAAGAAATTGCTAAATAGTTTGAGTCTATAGATGTAAAATTGCTTGAAATAGATGACGATAATAATATAAAAACTTATTCATATGTGGAAGAATAATTGGATGAAATAATAGTTATTAAAAATCATGAGAAGGATTCCTGAAATTGAGACATTAGACATGTGTACAAATCCGACTCATCTATTTCTAGTCATGAGGAATAATTTCATTAATATCATCCTAATATGTTAAAATATGTGGAAGCTCAAAATTTTATTGGTGACTAACATTAAGAGGTTCATATAGGAAGAACATCAAAATTTATTACACATACTTATTTTCATTTAATGGTTGAGCTGAAATATGTCAGAAAAGCCTTTGAGAATACGAAATGGGTTCATGTTATGAATGAAGATTTAAGTTAGATTGAGAAGAATGGAAACTAAGAACACATAGCAAAACCAAATTTAAAAAATATATTATTGTTACAAAGTGGGTATTCTTAAACAAGTTAAATCTGGAGGATGAAGTAAGAATAGACAATGAAATATTAGTGTTCCATAGTTACTCAAAAATTGAAGATATTGATTTTGAAAAAATGTTTTCTCTAGTTTCAAGGTTATAAACCATTAAAATATTTGTTGTTATTTATGCACAAATAAGATATAAATTTTTTAAATGGATTTGAATTCATCCTTTTAAATTGGATAACCATATGAAGAATTTTATTTTCAAAAATCATGTGGGTTTTCTATTATGAGGGATGAAATTTATATGTGTAATATGAATAAAGACTTGTATGGTATAAAGAAGTCTCAGATAAAATATTATTCCAAATTGAATAGCTACTTAAGGTTGTTTTATTTTATTGAATAAAGGGTTGATAGTAATATATTCATCAATGAAAGTATGGATATTCCCCTCTTTATTATTGATAATGTTGATTAAATTATCTTTTTTGGGAATTATGAAAGTACATGAGAACGATTTTGTAAAAAAAATATTTTTTTTGATATTTCCATGATTGGAGAAATTAAATACACTCTTGGGTTACAATTCTGAAAAATGAAGGAACAGATATTTCATTCTCAAGAAAACTATTCAATGGAACTTCTTAATAAGTTCATAATGAAAAAATATAAACCTATTTAAACAAAAAAAATTAGTTAGATCCTAGTTTACTAAAGATGGATAAGGTAAGGAAGTTGACTCAAAATAGTTTTCAAAGCTGGTTGATTTTTTTTTGTATCTCAATGCCTGGAGACTAGATAATGTCTATATTGTTTCCTTATGTAAAATATTTAAAAGTGATCCCAAATAATCAAATCTATTTTATACAAAAATAATTCTTATATATATCAAAGGCATGAGATATTTTGGAATCATGTGTAATATCATAGAATAATTGATTTTTTCGGTTATAAAGATACTTATTTGGAAGAAACTATTGATGATAGAAAATCCACATCAGGTCGAGTTTTCTTTTTAGGGAAAGTTGAATAATTCATTATTAAAATAAAAAAAATTCAGTAATTTTTATCATGGTTAAATATAAGTATATTACTTACACTCAAGCTATAACACAACTAATATGGATGAATAATCAGTTGGATTACATACTTGTTGAAGTGAAGTAACCTATACTCTTGAGTTTTGATAGTTTGGGTGATATTAAGCTTATAATAAATCCATAGAACATTATATTTCAAAACATAATGATATAAAATATCATTTCATCCAAGATCATATTGAGAAGAATTAATTTAGGCTAGAGTATGTTACTACATCAGAACAAGTAGGTGACATATTCACCAAACCTTTACCAAATGAATCATTTTTCAAACTGAGGTTGAATATGGGTGTCCAACCTCTTTCTCTCTAAGTTTGAGGTGTGAATTTTTATCCCCTATATCATATATTATTTTGATATTTCTTTCAAATGAGGGGAGAAATTATGTTTCATAAATCTATCCATTTATATATTCTAACCCATTTACGGAAGAATTTATGTAGAGGAAGTTGTTAGTAAGATGTGAACATAACATGTCTATGTGTGAAACATTCTATCAGATTGTTGGGATTATTGTAGGAAACTTTTTTGTCTTATAGGAACAAATAAAGAAATAATTCTTAAAGAAATGGAATTTTTAAAAAATGAAGAAGTTTTGTAAGTCACTACTTTGGAAAACATGGATTTTCTACCAATGATTATTTTCTTATAAAATGCGTTAGCTCAAGTATGCATAGAATTGTTGATTGATGATATATTTATTTAAGTGACTATGATAAGTGGTTTATTAACCTTAGTGGAAAAAAATATATAATGGTGGTGATTTTTGGGACTATGTTTTATAGAAGTTTTTTTTTGGATGCTGAAATTCAAATGTGTTGATTGTTTTGTATTTTGTTGTCTTTACGAAAAATAATTTCACATTTTATGTTTGGATGACTGGATTAAAGGATTATAGTAATTCTAAAATTAGATGCATTTTTGATAAGAAAATTCACCGTCTTCAGTTTTCTGGTCTGGAGAATTTCTTTGGGTGATGTGTTTTTGGACTCCCATTATGTCCAAAAAGATGGTTTCTATATGTATAAGGAAATGTATCTGAGTATGAACATCAAAATACTATATCTGATGAAACTTTTCTAATTTCTATGTTTTCAAAATAATAAGTTTTCTGAGAAACTTCTTATCCAAGTGTTGTGAAATAAAAGGGGAAATATCTGTTTGGTATATTAAGTCTGAGGAATCTATGACAATACTAATGTTATCAATGTCATAGAGTCATCATGATACAAGAAGGAGTCTTTGGAAGAAGAAATTATGGAAAAATTGATGTGCTAATGATATGCTGATTGAAAAATACATTTGATTATATGATGCATCTGATAGTTGATCCACTAAAAATACGTTTCCATAGGATAAAACATCTGTTAATAAAGGAGTCATTGCTGACACTGATTGATCAGACGAGGCCTGCCACCAATCCACCTATGGAATTACTACACCGGTCCACCAGACACAATGTTGGTATAAAAAGAGAATCACATACATATTTCTATTAGAATTAAATATGTTTTTTGATAATAATTTGAATGTTGAAATTTTTGGGACCAATATATAAGAATATTCATAGACCAATCAAAAAAATGATGCTCAATAATGTAGTAAATGATTTTTAAACACTATAAATTATTTTGAATTGTGTTAACAGAAATATGATTCGGGTTTATTTTTTCCTGTTGTCAAGAGAAAAATATTAAATGTGTTGTTTCTTTTCTTCAATTGGGTCAAGGGTAAAATAAATCTATTTTTTTCTAAGTGGGTCAAGAGTACTCGTATATTTCATGAAATCGATCCATCAGATGGAATCATAGACCAATCCATCAGACTCATGATGATACCAATAGGTCATCAATTTCTATATATCATCAAATGTAATATCATGAGTCTATGTAATTTTTGAAGAAAATAATATCTATTTTGAGGAAATTTTCTAGATTGTTGTCAAGGGGATTTTTTAATTCTTCCTAATTTGAAACTATGTTTATGGAATAATGCTTTTGAAGTTTTATTTCATTCATTTGATACGGGGAATCAAAATGATAAGTCATTAATTGCTTTCAAAAGGTGTGGATAAATGGAATGGGAGTTTAAAATCTTACATATATTTCATTGTTATGAATAAAATCAGAATGATATATGTATCAAACTAAATAATGGATAGAATTTATGCTTCATATTGACGTTGTGAGAAGATTCAAGAGGGTTAGAGAAGAATCAAGAACTGTAGATAATCTTTAAAAGGGTCAATAACAAAGTTGAAATGGAAATAAAATTAATGATTCATTAAATTTGGTTAATATAAAAAACATTTTTATATTCCATTAAATTCCAATTTTAGATCCCCTATAAATATAAGGAAGTGTATAATACTTTTTAATGCTTGTATTATTAATGTGTTAAGAGAAAGATAGAACACTGATGGTTTGTGTATAGAAAAGATGTCTCTTGATAGTGTATTCCTGAGGTTGTTTTCTTGAAATAAGAAAAAACAAAGAGTTACTGGATCAGACTGAGCCATAGGACATAGTTTTTCAGGGAATGTTTGAATTGGTTTAAAATTGGTTTCAAATTATTATTCATTATCTGTTTTATAGAGTGATGTATTGGATTGAGGAACCGGACAGAGCCATTGGACTAATCTTTTAATGAATTCCAAAAAGTTTGTTTATAACATCTTATAGGTAGGAATGTGGAGATTTATGTTTTTAATAATCTCATAAGTTGATGTTTATAAGGTATCATAGTAACATATTTGGAACAAACTAGTGAAGGTTTATTTACTAGTTACCCAAACTTCTTTTATATCATTCATGCTAACAAGAAGCACTAACATTGTTGCATTTATCATATTGTTACCAAGATTAACAATATATCCTACTTTTTGTGTCCACAAAAAGGATTTTGTTCTAGTGGATTGTATGGAATTTTATTTTTTCCAAACCATACCAAGGACTAGATATTCTTGTTGATTTATAAACCTTATAAATACCTCTACTCTAATGTATGTGTGGATGTTTTGTTCTTACAAATGTGATTGATGTTAAATTGGACGAGAAGGTTTTAATAAAATAAATATAACATAAAATAAAAAATATATCACTGATTAACCCATCCCACTATCAATGACACACCCATCCTAGTTTTCCTTTAGATAATGAAAGTGTAATAAATATTAATGGTGATGTTCCACCTTTTGTATCCATAAAATATCAATACATATATGTGGGATTCAATCATTAGGAATTAAAATAGATAGGGATTGGTTATGTAAAATGAAACACTGGCACAAATTGTCTGGAAAGGTCCCAAGTCAACTCATTCCATGGAAATGGTGAATATTAGGTATATACCATCAATCGAATTAGGTAATTCACTCTAGATTTGGGAATTCATTGAGTGATGTGATCCCCATATGAGAGGATGAAGAATCTATTTTCCTTTTTTATATAATGGCTAAGATAAAGCTCCCCCAAAATAATTACCATTAGTATAGATAAAAAATACCATACCATCCATGCAGATCAATATCAATCATTAGTGTATCTTTGAGAAGGATTTCATGTAGGATTTGTATCCCTAGACAACAAAACCAGGTCTCTTTGATCAAGAGGATATAAATATTATGGGATGAAGGATGGCTCAAGGTTTGGGTTCATTTCCTTATATTTATGATATTTTTCACATCAATTATATCAAATATATGTATATAAGGGTGAGATATCAATAAAAATGATAATTACCTATATTATAATAATTCATCTTCATAATAAATGTCGTAAGTAGTCCTCATACCACCATAAGGATTTTACAAAACTCCACACCACTAGAATAAATAACAATTTCTCCTATGGTATCTCTAGAATATCATGATTAGCATCATGTGTTAGAACTATTGTTGTTTGGAAATGTATCCTCTTCATTAATGGAATATAAAAAATCTCTTATATTTCCATGCAGTCTAAAAAATTTCTTTTTTTAATTATCTTCTATTAATATTGAGCCTTTAGATAAATGGAAGAAGAAGAAGAAAGTATTAAAGATTCCCATCCAACATTTGAGCATGTCGTCTCTACCAATATTGAAAAACACAATTAGGTTGATCTAGGTATAGAGGGAGATCCAGGACCCACATTAATCAGTTAGTAGTGCAAAAAAAATTACGGTGGTTATTTTTTATTTTTAACGTTATTTTTTTGCCGACTTAATTACATGATACATTATAAATATAGTTTTTTACATTGATTATTTTACAACTGATGTAAAAAACACAAACCTGGTGTGTTTTACACATCAGTTGATAAAAACCTGACGTGAAAAATGCTTCGGAGTTTTGGTTTATTACATCAGTTATTTAATAACCGACGTGGTATATACCCTTTTACATCAGTTATTAAATTACCGATGTCATAAATCACTCCTCTGAAGCATTTATCACATCAGTTATTTTTATAACCAATGTGAAAACATATTTATGACATCAGTTTTAAAATAACCAATGTCAAAAACTAACCATTTCCATTTAGTATGTCGGTAATGAAACAACCGACCTAAAAACTATTTCTCATGAATTTATTACATCAGTTTCCAAATAACCGACATTAAAACAAATCCCAATGCATTTTTTACGTCGGTTATGAAATAACTGACTTAAATACAATGTTTTTATATAAAACCGAACCACTGCTATGCCCAACCAAATTACCTAAAACGGACCAAAAGGATACCAAAACAGACCAGCACCCCACCCCACCCCACTGTACAACCCCCACCACACCCATGGACACCCTTGGACAGCCCCCCCCCCCCCCCCACCCCTTGGACAACCCCCACACCCATAGACAACCCCCACCCACCCACCTCCGGGACCCCCCCCCCCCCACCCCCACACCCCTGGACTGCCCCACCACCCGTTGGACAGTCCCCCAAACCCCTAAACATCCTCTCACCCTTCTGTATACCTCCCACCCCATGGAAAACACTCTCACACCCTTGGACAGCCCTCCCACACCCCTGAATCAGAAAAAAAGTTACCAAAAACAGACCAGAACCCCACCCCTCCCCCCACTGGAAAACCCCCACCACACCCCTAGACACCCCCACCCTAGACTCCCCCACCCATGGACATCCCCCCACCCCTAGACAACCCCCACCCTCTTGGACACCCCCACACCCCTAGACTACCACCCCTAGACATCCCCCCAAACCCCTGGACAACCCCCCACACTCCTGGACCCCCTCCCCTCAACACCCCTGGACTGCACCCCCACCCCCACCCCCAGTACATCCCTGCACACCCCTGGCCAACCCCCCCACCCAAATGTATTCCCCCACCCCCTGAACAGCACTCCCACACCCCTGGACAGCCCACCCACACCAATGAAACAGACCAAAAAATTACCACAAACAGACCAAAACAAACAAGTACCCCCCCCCCCACCCCACTAGACTGTCCCCACCACACCCCTGGACAGCCATGGACTTCCCCCACCCCCTGGATATCCCCCACACCCATGGACAACCCCCCACCCTCCTAGACACCCCCACCCCTAGACTACCCCACCACCCCTGGATAGCCCCCCCCCCCCCCCCACACCCCTGGACATCCCCCACCCTCCTGTATACCCCCCACCTCCTGGATAGCACTCCAACACCCTAGGACAACCCTCCCACACCCCTAAAACATACCAAAAATTTACCAAAAACAGACCAACCCCCCTCCCCACTGGACATCCCCCACCACACCCCTGAACACCACCAAACCCCTAGACTACCCCCACCCCTGGACATCCCCCACACCCCTGGAAAACCCCACACCCTCCTAAACACCCCCACACCCCTGGACTCCCCCCTGGACAACCCCCGCACCCATGGACCACCCCCCCCCCCCCCCCGCCTCACGGACCCCCCACCACCACCCCAGGACTACCCCCACCCCCTGGATAGCCCCCCACACCCCGGGATAACCCCCCACCCTCCTATATACCCCCCACCCTTGGATAGCACTCCCACACCCCGGGACAGCCCTCACACACCCCTGAAACAGACCAAAAAGTTACCAAAAATAGACCAAAACAGACTAGAACCCCCCCCCCCACTGGATATCCCCCATCACACCCCTAGACCCCCCCCCCACACACACACACACCCTAGACTGCCCCCTGGATAGCCCACACACCCTTGGACAACCCCCCCCCCCCCATGGACATCCCCCATAGCCCTGGACTGCCCCCACCCCCGAGACAACCCCCCCAGACCTCTGGACAACCCCCACCCTCCTAGACACCCCACCACCTAGACAGCACTCCTACAGCCCTAGACAACCCTCCCACACCCCTAGAACCCCCCCCCCCTCCTGGACACCCCCACCCCACTGGACAACCCCCCCCCCCCCCCCCCCTGTACAGCCCTCCCACACCCCTAGAACCCCCCCCCCCCCACCCCCACCACATTGGACTGCCCCACACACCTCTGGAAACCCTTTAGACATCCCCCACTCACCTGGAAATCCCTCCCACCCTCTTGGACACCCTCTCACCCAACTAGATGGGCCCCACCACACCCCTGGACCCCCCCCCCCCACCTCACTGGACACCCCTAGACCAGAAACAGACCAAACCAAACAAAAACAAGACCAGAACCCACCCACCCCCACTGGAAGGCCCCCACCACACCCCTGGACACCCCCAACACCCCTGGACTGCCCCCATCCCTTAGAAAACCCCTAGACAGCTGGTTTTGGGAGAGGAGGTTCTGCCATCCCTCGTGGGGCTGAATGTTACAGGAAGGTACTCATCACTCCCACATGCGAAGCGTGAGCTGTCAAAATGATTCCATAATTCTTTCTTCCCCTGTAAACATTATTCATTCTATCACATTGATGCCAGCATAACCAGGGTAAAACACCATCAAACATGATGGAATTTCCCCTGGTTATACTGGCATCAATGTGATAGAATGAATGGTTTTTACCGGGGAAGAAAGAATTGGTGAAACATTTTGAGAGATCAAGCATCACTTGTGCGAGTGATGAGTACCTTCCAGTGGTGTTTAGGACCCTAAGGGGTGGAGGAGCCTCCTCTCCCACCCCCTGGACTACCCCCCCCCCAATCTGCATGGACACCCTGGACACCCCCACCCCACTGGAAAGCCCTCCCACACACCTGGAAACCTCCCTCACCCCACAGGACACCCCCACACCCCTGGAAACCACCTGGATAGCCCCCACTCCACTGGACATCCCTCCCACCCTCCTGGAAACTCTCCCACCTCCTGGACTCCCCCCCCCCCACTCTCATCGACACACAGGACACCCCCACCCCTCTGAAAAACACTCCCACACCTCTGGATACCCCCCCTCCCAACTAGACAACCCCCACACCCTTGGAACCCCTCCCCCCCGACCAGAATCTATACCAGAAAAACCATCATAACTAGACCAACACAAGAGTAGATCAAAATTAATCATTCACATATATAACATTTAAAACATAAAATTTCAACATAAGAAAAACTAAATCCATCCTAAACGACTACCAAATACACAATAACAATGAAAATATTCAAAATTACATTTTACACTATAAACAACTAAAATTCAGTCAAACCTGTAAAATAATTTGACGATTCCACTTGTAAGTGTTTGAAGTCATGAGCACTATAAGGTTGGGGGGTTATCAAATAGGTACAAATTAAAAGGATAGTATTTAACGTGTATAATGAAAAAATCAAATGAAATATTATGGAAAAGTTTAAAAGGAAATCTTACCAGGTCAAAGTTTACAACTGTTCCGGTTGTTATTATTTCATACATAAATCTTAACATATAATATCTGCATTCGATGACACCTTGTTGTTCATAAGAATTCTGTTTGAATGAGTGTCAATTCAATATATTATTTTTATGAAATAAATTAAAACGTACAAATTATAAATGGATATATACCTTTACATTTACATATTTGATCTTCGCACTCCTTTTCTTTGTGTTTTTTCAAAAGTAGACCCATCCCCTGTTATAAGATAATACAAATGCGATAAATTTAAATTAATTATAATATATAAAACTATTGAGAAATCAAAAAATACATTTCCAACATTTTCTTAAAACATCCCCGCACATCACCATGGACAGAGCATATCTAACAAAGTGTTTTCTCCCTTGGGAAAAAACCCCTAACATCCAATGATCACTGATAAAAGAAAATTTAAGGTTAATGGTTTTTTATGTTCAAAAATAATAAACTCTTTGAGAGATATGTGTTTCATACCTCTCAAAAAAAGGCATCATCCAACATTATGTGACTATATTTTGTTCAAGTCATTCAGCAATATAAAGTTTTCATTGTTCCTAATCCAACACTCATGATTCAGGGGAAATCAAATGTGGGTCCATGAATCCATATACATTTGTCCGCTCATTCTTTTCACAAATTTTATAAAGATACCTAATACAAAAAAGACATAAGAATACATTTTTAATAAATATAACGTAGGGAAAAGGTGTTAAGACTTACATGGAAAAAAATTTCACCATGTTGATTCCCAACTTATCTCCAGTAAAAATCTCCATGATATCAGTTTTCACAATCCCCAAAGTTGTTGCACGTCCACAAACACAAGCTTCCATTGAAAACTCATAATGATCCACCAAAAAATTTGAATATCTTGACAATATTTCAAGAATACTATAATTTGTGTTTGATTTCATACAGATTTGTCTTTGTTGTTGTCTATACAGTATTTCTTTACCTTTGTTGTAATCCTGTAAAAATAAATAGAAAAATATATTAGTTTTCTAATGATAATAAAAATTTAACAAAAAAATTAAATAGAAGATATAACATACATACCTCTATAGTAATGAGTCAATGAAGTCTGAATGGGAAAATTAAAAAATGGTTGATACTCTATCCAACTATCATCACCTCATTTGTAAGTAATGTTACTCGAGCTGATCTATCTATAATATCCTATACAATGACCCTCTGATTCCCTACCTCTAATTGTTTGTGATGAACTATATCTCTTATACAATATACCAACCCATATGAAACTATATTATTTTGAGGATCATCAACATACAACTCGAAATAAGTATAAAGCTGTGGTGGAGGAGTTGGATAAAAAATGTGGTCCGTAGGCTGAGGTGGGGGAGTGGGAGATACTGGCAGAGGTGGAGAATAAATAATGGGGTCTGTAGGGGGAGGTGGAGGAGTGGGAGCTATAGTCTAAAATTGTCTTTGCATGTCTGCAAACATAGACTGTACCATCACTCTAATCTTTTCCTCCATTATTGCATTAATATTACAAACTTCATCCTCCAAGGATTGTATTTTTTATAAACACCATCACCGTAAGAAGATGAAGAAAATGGAAAAACATTTCTTACTGATACACCTGTTGGATATCCTCAAACACGACCAATATGTTCGGGCTTTCCCAATGATGCAGAAAAAATATCTAGCCTCCCAGCAGCTGTAAATACCCCCTGTGAGCTCTACTCCTCAAGATAATCTTGTATTAAATAATTTTACATTTCTGTAATGATTGAAATTAGATGAATACAATAGTTAAATTAAATTAAAAAAATAGATATCTTACAATCCTATCAGCTACGATTCTCGAATCTTCCGATAGATATTTCCCATTTTCCTATCTGAGATCTCTTCCATTTTTCATGTCTAGATGTAGGGGATAGAGGGGCCACATATTCAGAGCTTGAAGAATCAGCCTTTAGTTTTTGTAATTTTTCTGCCATCACTTATTCTTCCAATAATGTATACCCTCCCAAAGAAAAACTATGAGGGTATACATTTTTATATTGGATCTCCTCCTGAAATTTCCTTGTTTGTTGTAAATTAAGAATAAGAAATCATTAACAAAACATTAATAAGATCATTTATATAAGAAAGATTATAAAAGTTCACATTCCCCTTACCAAAAATGAATCCTTTCTTCTACTTTCATCAAATTATCTCCATGTGTCTTCATCTATGAAAGGATATATACGACATGGATTGTCATGACTCCTATGACCAAAAATGAAATTAGATGAGAGGTTTTATTTGAAATCCATCCATCTCTTGGCAGCCATCGATAAGCATTTCTTCATAACTCTTCCAGTGTCAAGAATATCAATTGTCATCTGATAAAGAAGAGGTTAAACATATTATATATAATAGAAACATTTAAAGAATAGGAAAACAATATCAAAAGATCTTACCAAAATCGTCACCCACAACTGAGAGATTATCTATTTGTCCACACTTCTCCAGTCATCATACAAAATGCTTACATTGCTCTTACCCTGATTCGATACAAATCTCTTAAAACTGTTTGAATTTGGAACTCTAGGAATATCATCCCCATCAAACTCAATGAGTATATGGCATCCCGCCTTTATAAAACATAACTTTTCATTTCATTTTACAAAACCGAGGCACTTTAAGGTTTATTGTCTTGGAAACTAGGAACTTAAAATATGAAAACATAAAACATCCTTCTTAAACATTTGAAAGGCTTCTCCTTATGTTCATCCTAGGTTCATTACTGGATCTCATAACCTGGGGACATATATTAAAATAAAGTGTGAGCAGAAGGCCCAGTATGGGAAACAAGGGAAACATTTAACATGTGAAATTGAGATACATCAACAATGTCATGAAAAAGAACATTAAGGCATGAGAAAGAAATAATGAGGAATATCATAATAAAAATAATTTATTTCATAACTTGAAGCTGTGGCTACAAAATTTAACATTGACAATCATTTTCATCTCACCAAGGTCCATCCCCAAGGTGTCATTAAAAATTACCAAGGTTATTCACCAAGGCGTCGTTAAAAATGGTCATCCCTAAAGATTAAGTATTTACCCAATGCATTGGAGTGCTATCAGGGAGAACCCTTAAATTTTTGTTTATTATCATGTGATCCAGATATATCATCATCAAAAATTTCATAAACAACCCATATAGCATAAAATAAAGGGGTTTCCTTTCATAATCGTAACTTTTTAAAAACTACTTTAAAGACATGATATTTATGTCACTTTAAACCCACGAAAAAGGAAAGAAGGTTTCATGTATGTAAATCCCATAATTAAAATAGAACATTTTGATATATATGGGAATACCCTTGTAGAAAAAGATATTTGAGTATTCACATAATAAATTAAAATAATTTTAGAAAAAGAGAGAGACATTTTGAGACGAAAATTATGCAGCATAACGACTATGTTACAGGGTTTTAGAAAATATTGAAAAGAGAGGGGACATGAGTCACCCACTCATAAATGATTCATAACACAGTAGAGGGACAGAATATAATCGATATAAGAACATGGTAATGAAATTTGAAATACATACCATATTAATTGAAAAACATTGAAGGAAGACAAAAATAAGACTTCTCTTCTGAAAATTCGGTAGCCTAACGGCGTCACTTAAAACATCAAAAAAATGAATTGTTGAGGTCAAATAGGGTCCCTAATCATATGAAAATAAAAGACCAGTATGAAATATATAGATATCATACCCCAAAATAATAAAAAGTAACATGAAATACTTGACATGAAAATAGATCTCAAAAACGAGAAGGGTGAAAGAATCCCTTAAAAATTCGGCAGCCTAACGACGCCACTTAAAACATCAAAATACTGAATTGAAGAGATCAAATAGGGTCTCTTCTCATATGAAAATAAAAGATCAGTATGACAGATATAGAGGTCATACCCCAACATAATAAAAAGGAAAATGAATGACTTGACATGAAAATAGATCTTGAAAACGAGAAGGGTGAAAGAATCCCATAAAAATTCGGCAGCCTAATGGCGCCACTTAAAACCTTACAATACTTAATTGAAGAGATAAAATACGGTCTCTCATCATATGAACATAAAAGATAAGTATTATAGATATAGAGATCATACCCCAACATAATAAAAAGGAACATGAAATACTTGACATGAAAATAGATCATGAAAATGAGAAGGGTGGAAGAATCCCTTAAAATTCGGCAGCCTAATATCGCCACATAAAACTTAAAAATAATGAATTGAAGAGATATAATAAGGTCTCTCATAATATGAACATAAATGATCAGTATTATAGATATAGAGATCATACCCAAACCTAATAAAAAGTAACATGAAAGACTTGACATGAAAATAGATCTTGAAAACGAGAAGGGTGAAAGAATCCCTTAAAATTTGGCAGCCTAACGGCGCCACTTAAAACTTAAAAATATTGAATTGAAGAGATAAAATAGGGTCTCTCATCATATGAACATAAAAGATAATTATGATAGATATATAGATAATACCCCAACATAATAAAAAGGAACATGAAAGACTTTACATGAAAATAGATCTTGAAAAAAAGAAGGGTGAAAGAATCCCTTAAAATTTGGCAGCCTAACGGCGCCACTTAAAACTTCAAAATACTGAATTGAAGAGATAAAATAGGGTCTCTCATCATATGAACATAAAAGATCAGTATGATAGATATATAGATCATACCCCAACATAATAAAAAGGAACATGAAAGACTTGACATGAAAATAGATCTTGAAAACAAGAAGGGTGAAAGAATCCCTTAAAATTCGGCAGCCTAACGACGCCACTTAAAACTTAAAAATACTGAATTGAAGAGATAAAATAGGGTCTCTCATCATATGAAAATAAAAGATCAGTATGATAGATATATAGATGATACACAAACATAATAAAACAGAACTTGAACGACTTGACATGAAAGTAGAACTTTAAAAAATGAGAAAGGTTAAAGAATCCCTTAAAAAATTCGGTATCCTAACGGCGTCACATAAACATTATTAAAATGAATTGATGAGAGAAATATGGGTTCTCTCATCATATTAACATGAAAAGGGAAGTAAGAGGAATATAAAAGATCATCCTCCAACATAAGAGCATGGAGCATAAAAGAAATGACATAAAAGAGATTACATGAAAAGAAAGAGGGAGGTAGGATCCCTTACCTTAAAACGTATAACTTAAAACTCAAAGGTTGGGAGTGAAAACTAAAGAAGGAATGGGTGGGTATTTATAGGCAATGTGTGGGGACAAGGAATTAATGGCCAAGGGACACCTCACAAGTGGTTTTCTCAAAACCATGGTCTCTCCCATGGTAATTCCCGTGGAGTTAGGCAACATGGGGCCCCCCATACAATAATTCATCACCTTTGGTTGGCCAAACCTTAAAATATCTCATGACATCATCATGACATGGTTATGATGTCATTAAACATACTGAAACCCTAAAACTGTATTTTTACTATTCACTGAAAATTCAACTTTCTCAGAAAAATCCCAAAATTTCACCTTAACCAAATTTTAATGCTCTGATTTCAAAAATAAACTCCATTTTATAAAAATTATTTTCTAAATATTTTTAATTTAATTTTTAAATAAATACACTATTCACCGAAAATTCATTTTTTCAGAAAAATACCCAAAAATTACCTTAACATAATATCGATGCTCTATGTTCAAAAATGAAATCCATTTTATAAAAATAATTTTCTAAATATTTATAATTTAATTTTTAATTAAAAAAACTATTCACCCGAAAAAACTAATACTTGACTAATAATTTATGAAACCGTTATTTAACCATATTATTGAATCACATTAATTAATCAAGGTGCCTAGATTATATTAATAATTTCTTTATGTGAGATTACTAATCCATTTGGTCACATTACTAATCCTAAGCATAAAATCACTATTCATAACTTACTATTCATCAAAAATTAAGTTGATCTTATTAAAATCTAAATTTCGAACTAAACATAATTGTAGAAGACCATTTTTTGAAAATCATTACACATTTTTAATTATTTAAGGTTTAAATAAACATTTTTAAAATATCTTTTATCTAAAATTCTCCAAAAATATGCATACTATATTTATCCGGACATTTGAAAATTCATAAACTTCATCATAAGAAGAAATCAAAAAATTTATTTAAAACAAAGGATTACACAAGGCAGTTACGGTCTCCTAACATAACCCCTTATAACCCCAGCATAGGACCTAAGTGTAAGGTGTGCTATGGTGAGAGAATTTAAGGGCGGCTTGGCCAACATCGCACGAGTAGTAATTTCTATCAGTTTGAACTTCTCGCGAAGGAGATTCCGTTCTAGCTTCACACGATGAAGTTCGGCTTGGGTGTGGTCCAGAGCAAAGCCCAGTGGTGCTACCTCCTTCCCATGTTCTGTTAGATGGGATTCGATCGGCCCAAGACTACTGTATGAGGCCATCAAATCTTCTTTCTATATTAATTAACCAAGATCACTTGTATTTAGAGACAATAATTGAAACGTTTAGTTCCAGTGGTCATATTGATTAATGGTCATATAACAGTCAAAACCCAATGGTCTCATTTTAATTATACTCATGTTATCAAATGAAACAGTTTTGTTGAGTATAAAAATAAAATAACACAAAAAATTAGGAAACAATATTTATTCAAAATTTCGGGTCGTTATAGAGTATCCTCTGATCCAGCATATGGGAAAGTGATAATTTTTATAAACATGTGCACCCATATTTACCAACTCTTGAAATCTTTATAGTAATGGGAGCACATGAGGAAGATTGGGGAACATCAAGAAGAGGATGTGAAAGTTCCTCCCTAGAGGTATGACCAATATGCTCATCTGTAGAATCATGTGGTTGATCAACTAATTGATCTGTCATTATCCTTAAAATCAAAAAACAAACATTAGTTAACAAATATAAAAATTCAAATATTACAATACTAATTTAAATAGAAAATATAAAATTGAACTAAGTTATGTAATAGTAAACATGGTTAATATGGTAAGCATGTTAAACAATCTTAAAGATAGTAAAGATGGTAAAGATGGTAAACATGTTAAACATTTTAAATATGGTAAACCTGGTAAACATGGAAAATTAATTATCACTGAACAAAAATAATAGATATATAATTTATGTAATGGTAAACATTTTAAAGTAAACTAAATAAAATTAAAACAAACAAAAGCTTATACTTATTTATTTTAATACATCTATTAATAAAGAAAAAACTTCCAAAATCTAACATTTTATGAAAATAATGAATGTATAAAAGAAATAAACAAATGTTACCTTTAATTTTAGGAATGTAAAAATGGATGGTTTTCCCAAATTCCTTCGTCGTGATCGTTCCGTATGGGAAAAACTATAAGGATCCAGCCTTAAACATTATATAATATTGAATTAAATGAATAATTCACATTGAGGATCTTTTCTAGTTTATAGTTTTAGATAATTAGGCCATAACTATTACATTACATCATGAATATTACAAGCAGACACTACTACTCAGTATCCATTTTTTTCATAAAATAAAAACTCTTAAAAAGAAACATGTCATGTTCCATGTTTTAGATAGCATGACTTTTCCTTGATCCCATACTTGACCCTATTCATCTTTAATTCCTATGGAAAAAATTTCAAAAACTTGGTATGAGTAGAGAAAACTCAGTAAGGGTTATAAAATAAGGAAGGAAATCATTATCCCATCAATAAATACAAATCAATGAAACCATACTTTTCAATCATAACATACCTTATGCAATCATGAGATTTATGAATAACACACACAAATCATAAATCATAATGTTTACTTATGGCATCCATATCAAACTTAAATTGTAGCTATCATATCTACATAGGGAGTTACACTCGGAATACCCATCACGGTATATTCTCTAAATCTCGTAGGAGAAACATCACGTTCACCTCTATCACGTTACCCAATGCATTGGAGAGCTATATCGGGCTCACACGCCCTAGGTTTATCAAAGAACCACTCGTATACGTAAACAATTCCCAATAACCATAAAATAATCATAAAATATAACACATGTATAATGGAAAGATAACATTTCCACATTCCAATATATCAAATCAAGACAATGTTTTATCAAATCATTTTCTAAACCATTTAAAAAGAGATTTTTGAATCAATGTGTATCCTACCACATTGAAGATTTTAAATGAATTATAATTTGAAAACATTAATGTATATATAAATAAATCCTAAAACCCATTTTGAAAACATGTGAATTAATAAGAAATATTTAGAAGAATAAATCTTTAAAACATTTAAAACACTATTTTTTAAAATATTTTTTTTAACAATAAGAGAGACGCTTGAATATAAATGATTGAGGAATAACATTTAATCATAAATTTATAATATCATGAGAATAAAGGGATTCATGATATAATATCTCAAAGGACAATATATACACCATATAAGAGTGAATTGGTGCATAACAATAATGAAGTCTCAGTGGAAATGTAAATTGAGATGAAATCCCTTATAAAGATGGTAACCTTAAATTAAGGATAAATAAATCACATAAATATGTGTGAAAAATATAAATACACACAATATAAGTGGATATTAATTTTAAAACAATCAGAGGTCATTCAGACATATTCATAGGATGACATATTCAAGAAGTAAAAGTTGAACCCGAAGAATTGAAATTGTTTTATGAGGTTCCCTTGTAAAAATTCGACAGCCTAACAGCGTTACTTTAAAATACAGAAAATGATTTGATGAGATAAAAAAGGGAATCTGATCACTTGGATATAAATTTTACATCAATAAGTATATATAATAACATATCCCATCATAATAATATTTAAATTAAAAGATATAACAAAAATAAGTCTTTTATAAAGAGGAGGGTGAATGGTTCCCTTACCGATTTGGTGATTTACAAAAACATACGCCACATGAAAGAAGGATCATACAATGATAATTTAAAAACTCATAAATGAAAGTATATTAAATAAATAGTACAATAATGGGTAGTATATACAACACACAAAAGGAAATAGTGGCAAATATAGCATGAATCTCACGGGAATAAAAAGTGACATGAAACCATGTACCACGTTTTAATCAACAGAGTCATATGACCAAAAGTTAATAACCAAAAAATGAATCACAAAATACCATGAATATAATGAGAATAATGATAATATATTTCAAATGTCTGTACACAATACACCACATTCAATGAATTAGTGGCGAACAATGGAAATCTCAAAAAATTAAAAGTGCGATAAGAAAATCCCTTACCTCATGTCCGACTTAACCCATTCGTTCTTTAATATCCTGAATAATAAAGTAAAGCTAATTTATAATTTCTTAAGAAACTTTTTAATGTTAATTATTCATTTTATATAACTTTTTACCATGTTAGAAACATTATTTAATCATTTAAGTTAATAACGTCCATTTTGTCGATATTTGGTACTGGAGTCAGAAATGGACATATTATAATCACATGTTGTTCATGTGGTCAATGGTTCATTATATCTAGAATTATATTCATGATTTGGATATCATATATATCATATATATCCATTATATACATTTATTTATAATAGTACATAACATTTAGAGGTATGAAATGAAATGCACCGTTCATGGAGACAGTAAACCGTACATACGCATCAAAGCTACTTTCATTTCTATTTTTTATTTTAATGGAAATAAAACAAAAATATACATAGTTATTTTATAATTACAGTATAATATCATATAAAATATCATTAACTAAATCCTTTATACTTCACACATAAGGCATTAATGAATCAAATCACTTTGAGAGGGCGGTAGTCCGCACTTCCTCAAATGAGATTATCGTATTTACCCACTATGGAAACCATAAAGGCGTGATATAAATTAAAAATACCGAAGAATAAAGAAAAAATAAACCTAATATATATCATATATAAATAAAGTTCAATCATAATGGCAACCATGAGAGGCAGTTGGAGATATTTGAACAATCCTCATTTCGTGAGGCGTTAGTTTGCAATCCACAGAAACATTATGTTCTTCATCCATTAGATGGAGGTGTGTGTAAGTGAAACTCAAATACTTCTCATAAAAACATCCTAGTATATTTAGGATACATATTTTGTTAAAAAATAAAGGAATAAAAAGATTTTAGTGGTTGGAGAATTAAAATAAAAAAATCAATTTAAGAGAAACGGTTCCCTTTAATTTGGGTAACTTCCTTTGGTTTGAACCAAATGGACTTCTTGAAGTGCCTTTTGCCTAAGGTAAGGCTTCTGTGGGGAGGAGAGGGATTTATGGTTCTTAATTGGTCAGAGTTTGGACGATCCAAATGGCTTGAGAGGTGTCAAGAATTGGTTAGAAGTGGTCTCCTTTTATAAGGGGGGCTCTTTAGGAAAGTGTGAAATTATTATTTTATTATATAAATATATTCGGTTTCTAATTGTCCAAAAATCATTAAATATGACGATAAGATGACTAATGGTCAAAATAAAATCATCCAATCATAATTTGACATGTTTTTGATATTATTTTAATCATTACAATCTTATGTATTTAAATGATATATTAATGAGGTAAATACTGCATCATTAATATGTCATAAATAATTTAATTTTTTTGTTTTCTAAAAATTATAAAAACAATCCCAGTGATGTTGGACATATTTTTATCTTTCCAGTTAATTTTTATAGTCGAACATATGACTTATAAAACACCGTTAAAATAATTATTTACTAAAAGATTTTTGTTAATGTCAATTTTGTCTTTACATTAAATTAATTAATCTAAATTTTCATTATCACACCGAAGTGGCTCAATGGTGTCCCAAAATCGACCCAAATAATCTCATGGTCGTTAATGACTCAACCAATAAGTTTTGGACAAGTGTTAAGGTAATTTTGAATTATTATAATATTCTTTTTACCTTGAATTAACCTATTTACCTTTAACTGCGGTAAATGAAAGTCAAAAGTTACTATACACCAAAAATTATTCTCATCTTAATGAACCACATTTTACTTCTTGATAACAACCATGTATCTCAGATTTTTGAAATTCAATTCACAGAAGTGGTAAAATTTCATTTAAATGAAAATGTCAATTTTTATAACTACCACTAAGTGGTTTCACTATTCATCAAAAATTGATGTTTTCCAGAAAAATACAAGAATTCAGCCCAACCTATATTTGATATTCTGATTTCAAAAATGATGTCAATATTTTCAAATTAAAAAAATAGAACTGGAATTAATTAATTTTAAAATTAATTTTCATATTCAAAACAAATAGCGTGTTTTTAAGAAACAATAACTATAAAAAAATTAATACTTTTTTATGTCCATTTTGAGAGTGAAATTAATTCCAATGGACAAAATTGGATTAAATGGTATAAATATATTCTAATTACACTTTAGAACAAATTAAAAAGATAATCTAACCATATAAATAAATTAGATTAAAACACAATTTTGAATTAAAATACAATATTTTTCACTATTCATTAGAAAATGAACTTTATCAAAAAAATTCAAAAATTTACACATAGTAAATTTGGATGTTCCCATTCTAAAGAAAGATTTTATTTGTTCAAATAGAATATATTAAAGTGACCAAAATTATATTTAATGAGGGTTCACCATTAAAAGGCGGTAAATCGGCCTTTTAAGGTAAATTATGCTTAAAATTAGATTCATTCACATATTAAGCCTCTAACATTTATTGCATAAATGTAAATACATTTAACAAACATGTATAATAATATTCTAGTTAGTTTTATTCATTCTTGGAAATACAAGATCTAGGATTTATCTACCATTTAAAATAATAATATTATATTATTAGTGTGCACCGTAAGATTTCAAAGAAACCTGTTGTAGCGTATCAGGTACGTGATCGAACATAGCAACCCATTTAAAGTAAAATTAATCTTTAATTCAAAAATATTAATAAATATGAAAATTTAATATTCTTCATTTTTCTGGGATGTTACATCCTTTCCCCTTTTGAGAATTGCATACTCGCAATTTAAAAATTGGGCTCCGGAACTTCATTGAAAGCCCCATATCGAAAAACGAGTCAATAAAACTATCACTTTAAAATAAAGGAAGAGAAATAAAAAGGTTACCCTAGTAAAAAGATACTAGGATTCCGTGAAAACATGGATATAGAAGAGAAAACAAACATTCAAGTTTTGATGCAGATTGATAGAAAACATGTTTAGGATAAAGTTAACCACCAGAAATTCACAAACATGTGATGGGTTAAAAAGACTTTGATTCCCTAGTAGGAAAAGTTAATAGACAAGGTTTTTTGTTTTAAGTTACTTTTCATTGAGTAATTTATTTATGAGCTTAACCAAAAACATAAAAAAAATATACGTAATTTTCATGTAGACATTCATCTTTAACTAGATTTCTAACACAAACTCATATTTTCTCCAAACGATGAATATTCATGATGACTTTTTTCACATAAAGAGCACTATAATCAACATCGAGAGAATAACATAATCCAAAAAAGATAAACTATATATTTCTCATGCCATTAGATATTAACTAAAACCAAAATGTTTAGTACAAGATCAGATAATTACCAAAAGGATAATCCTTTTTAAAAATAAATACTACTCTTAATCTCCAAAATTCAACAAAAATAACCCAAGGTTAAAGAAAGACCATTAAATAAATAGTTATCTTTAAAATTCTTTAATGTAATACAAACTAAGATTTAAACCCAAATCTCTGAATAATTTAATCACATCGTCTTCCAAGGTAAATCTTTACATTCATCTCCAAATAACAATAGTTACTCTTAAAATATCATACAGAAAAGTAATTAACCTAATCACATATCCTCCATGATAGGTTAATCATTTCCATAGATAACATAATATCAACTTATTCCTGATTTATAAGATCATATAACTAAAAATAATTAGTCATACTAACCAGGGACTTCACGTTGTTCAGTGGTAGGTGATAAATACCAGTCGCACTTTGGTTGTGTGTTCGATTCTCACAGCTTCATCCGACGGGACGGGTTGCCACACGGTTTGTGTGTTTTCCCTTTTCAAAAAATACATAATTTTATAACATTCCCAAAAGAGATAAATTCATCAAAAATAACCATAAGATATTTTAACCACAAAGGTTATCTAATAACTTTCATTTTGAATCCCTAAATGTATTAACCGGTAATTGCCTTAAATTCAAGGATCATATAAACCCAAATGGTTCTTTATAACTATATCCACAAAATAGAAGATAATTATTCCTTGAATAAAATTTTCATATATCAAACATTAGGGTTACACATACTATAAAAAGTATTCTAATGTAATCCCATCATCAAAAGAGCCTTAATACTTTTAAGCATTTCACCATCCTGAAATCTACCTTAACTCTTGAATCCCTTATATGTTGTCCTCTTACTCATTAAATGTTATTCATGGTCCATTAACCATTATTTACCAACATATTATGAAATACCTATTTCCTACATACAATATCATGAATCATATCCAATGATTTCTATAATAGGAAAACATATGTCAAGAAATAATCCATACCTTTCCTTGGTCATTGTCAGTTTCTTTATCCTCAAAAGGAATGACTTTAGGTATTGGTAAATGAATATTTTTATGATCCTGGTTATCCCATTCCCAAAAATTCTTTATAGGAAATGTGTTTTCATAATGACCATTCACACCACATTTGAAACATTCAATTGATCCCTCAGAAAGGACTTCTTTCCCTTTCTTAGAGTCAACTAGATGCTTCCTTTTTTCATGGAAGGTTCTTGCTTTATGACCTTAATTTACATATCTATAGCATCTTCTCATCTGTTTAAATCATTTTCCTAGGTGTTTATTTCCACATATTTGACACATAGGTTTTTGAACATACATACATTTATGATTATTACCTGAACTTCCGTGGGGATTTGTTTTTCGCATATACGATGCCTTATAAAAATCACTAAGGTTTTAGTGGTCAATCATGACTCCGGATAGTTGGTTGAGAATAACCACAAGATTTCTCATAGAAGTTCCCATTTCATTCAATTTCACATTCAGAAAACCGTCATAGTTTTATTCACATCCATGGTTACTTTGATTCCTTCTAGATCCAACCATTGACTAAAACCAGAAAGGTAAGTGTGAGTATATCAGTAAAATCATCATATAATATCTTATGAGGAGGTTAAATACTAAGATACAATTATTCATGTTATCTTATACTCATTCACCTTATCTAAAAAATCTACGAATCTTTCTAAAATCCTAACCATTATGGTAATGTCACTTATGCTTAAAGAATTCCCTAACCTCTAAAGTTATCTAAACTGACCTCTGACACCAACTATAAGGGCCCAGCCTTAAACATTACATAATATTGAATTAAATGAATAATTTACATTGAGGATATTTTCTCGTTTAGAGTTTTAGAAAATTAGGCCATAACTATTACATTTCATCTTGAATATTAAAAGTAGACACTACTACTTAGTATCCATTTTTTCATAAAATAAAAACTCTTAAAAAGAAAGATGTCTAGTTCAATGTTTTTTATAACATGACTTTTACTTGATCCCACCCTGACCCTATTAATCTTTATGTCCTATGGAAAACCTTTCAAAAACATGATATTAGCATAAAAAGCTCAGTAAGGGTTATAAAATAAGGAAGGAAAACATTATCCCATCAATAAATAAAAATCAATGAAACCATAATTTTCAATCATAACATTCCTTATGCAATAATGAGATTTATGAATAACTCACACAAATAATAAATCATAATTGTTACTTATGGAATCCATATAAAACATACATTGTAGCTATCACAACTACATAGGGAGTTACACTTGGAATACCATCACTGTATATTCACTAAATCTCTTAGGAGAAACATCACGATCACCTCTGTCACGTTACCCAATGTATTGGAGAGCTATCTCGGGCTCACCTGCTCTAGGTTTATCACGGAACCACCCATATACGGAAACAATGCCCAATAACAAAAACATAATCATAAAATAGAACACATTTATAAAGGAAAGATAAAATTTCCACATTCGAATATATCAAATCAAGACAATGTTTTATCAAATAATTTTCAAAACCATTTAAAAAGATATTTTTGAATCAAAGTGTCCCATAACAATTTGAAGATTTTAAATGAATTATCATTTGAAAACATTAATTTAGATATAAATAAATCCTAAACCCCATGTTGAAAACAAGGAAATTAATGAGAAATATTTAGAAGAATAAACATTTAAAACATTTAAAACGATATTTTTATTAAAGAGTTATTTTTTACAAAAAGAGAGACGCTTAAATAAAAATAATTGAGGAATAACATTTAATCAGAAATTTATAATATCATGAGAATAAAGGTATTCATGATATAATATGTCAAATGACAATATATACACCATATAAGAGTGAATTGGTGCATAACAACAATGAAGTCTCAATAGAAATGTAAATTGAGAAGAAATCCCTTATAAAGATGGTATCCTTAAATTAAGGATAAATCAATCACATAATTATGTGTTACAAATATAAATACTCCCAATATAAGTGGATATTAAGTGTAAAACAATCATAGTTCATTCACACATATTCAAAGGATGACATATTCAAGAAGTACAAGTTGAACATGAAGAATTGAAATTGGGTTAAGAGGTTCCCTTGTAAAAATTTGACAGCCTAACGGCGTCACTTTAAAATTTAGAAATCGAGTTGATGAGATAAAAAAGAGGATATCATCACTTGGATATAAATTTTACATCAATAAGGATATATAAGAACATATCCCAACATAATAAACTATAAATTAAAATACATAACAAAAATAAGTCTTTTATAAAGAGGAGGGTGAATGGTTCCCTTCCCGATTTAGTAATTTACAAAACATACACCACATGAAAGAAGGATCATAAAATGAAGATGTAAATAATCATAAATTAAAGTATATTACATAAATATTACAATCATTGTAAGTACATACACCACACAAAAAAATAGTGTAAAATATAGCATAAATCTCATGGGAATAAAAAGTGAGACGAAACCTTTTACCATGTTGTAATCAATTGAGTCATATGACCAAATGTTAATAACCACCAAATTAATAACATAATACCATGAATATAATGATAATAATTATAATATATATTATATGTCAGTACAAAATACACCACATGCATTTAATAAGTGGCGAACAATGGAAATCTCACGGAATTAAATGTGAGATAAGAAAATCCCTTACCTCGTGTATGACTTGACCCATTTGTTCTTTAATATCCTGAATAATAATGTAAAGTTAATTTATACTTGCATAAGAACCTTTTTCTAGTTTATTATTCCTTTTATATCACTTATTACCATGTTATGAACATTATGTAATCATTTAAGTTAATAATGTCCATTTTGTCGATATTTGGTACTGGAGTCAAAAATGGTCTTCTTATAATCACATATTGTTCATGTGG
This sequence comes from Viscum album, assembly GCA_963277665.1. Classification (NCBI taxonomy): domain Eukaryota; kingdom Viridiplantae; phylum Streptophyta; class Magnoliopsida; order Santalales; family Viscaceae; genus Viscum; species Viscum album. The sequence continues at coordinate 870,934,749 of OY728152.1, read as the reverse complement.
TCAATGATTCATTATATATAGATTTATATTCATGATTTATATATCATATATATCATATATATCCAGTATATACATGTATTTATAATAGTACATAACATTTAGAGGTAAGAAATGAAATGCACCGTTCATGGAGACGGTAAGCTGTACGTACGCATGAATGCTACTTTCATTTCTATTTCTTATTTTAATTGAAATAAAAAATAATGATACATATGTATATTATAATTCCAGTATAATATAATATATAATATCAATAACTCCATCCTTTATACATCCCACATAAGGCATTAACAAATCAAATCACTTTGAGGGGGCAGTAGTCCGCATTTCCTCAAATGAGATTATCGTATTTACCCACTATGGAAACCATAAAGGTGTGCTATAAATGGAAAATACATAGGCAGAAAGAAAAAATAAACATAATATATATCATATATAAATACAGTGCCATCATAATGTTCACCATGAGAGGCAGTTGGAGATATTTGAACAATCATCATTTCGTGAGGCGTTAGTTTTCCATCCACAGAAACATTATGTTCTTCATCCATTAGATGGAGGTGTTTGTAATTGAAGCTCGAATCCTTATCATAATAACATCCAAGTATATTGAGGATACTTATTTTGTTACAAAATAAAGGAATAAAAAGATTTTAGGTGTTAGAGAAGTAAAATAAAAGAAAACAATTTGAGAGAAAATGTTACCTTTAATTTGGGTAACTTCCTTTGGTATGAACCAAATGGACCACTTGAAGTGATTTATGCCTATGGTATGGCTTCTAGGGGGAGGAGAGGGATGTAGGTATATTAATTGAGAAGAGGTTTGATGATCAAAATTGCTTGATAGGTGTTAGGAATTAGTTATAAGTGGTCTCCTTTTATAAGGGGGAGGAGGGTTTCTTTATGAAAGTGTGAAACTATTATTTTATTATATAATTATATTCAGTTTATAATGGCCCCAAAATCATTAAAGATGAATATAAGATGACTCCTGGTCGAAATAATATCATCCAATCATAATTTTACATGTTTTGGATATTAGTTTAATCATTATAATCTTATTTATTTAAATCATTTATTAATGACGTAAATATTGCATCATTATTATGTCATAAATAATTTAATTTATTTGTTGTAAAAAATTATAAAACAAATACCATGGTCGTTAATGACTCAACCAATAAGGTTTTAACAAGTGTTAAATTAATTTTGAATTATTATAATATTTCTTTTACCTTGAATTAACCTATTTACCTTTAACTATGGTAAATAAAAGTCAGAAGTTACAATTCACCAAAAATTATTTTAATCTTAATGAACCACATTTTACATGTTGATAAAAACCATGTATGTCGGAATTTTGAAATTAAATTCACAGAAGTGGTAAAATATCATTTAAATGAAAATGTCAGTTTTTTTAACAGCCACTAATTGGTTTCACTATTCATCAAAAATTGAAGTTTTTCAGAAAAATACCAAAAATTCAGGCTAACATATATTTGATATTCTGATTTCAAAAATGTTTTCTATTTTTTCAAATTAAAAACATATAAGTGGAATTAATTAATTTTAAAATTAATTCCCGTTATCAAAAAAATAGTGTGTTTTTAAGAAACGATAACAATCAAAAGATTGATACTTGTTTATGTCCAATTTCAAAGTGAAATTAATTCCAATGAACAAAATTGGAGGAAATGGTAAAAATAGATTATAATTACACCTTAAACCCAATTACAAAGACAATATAACCATGTAACTAAATTATATTAAAACACAATTTTGAATTAAAATACAATATTTTGCACTATTCATTAGAAAATGAACTTTATAAGAAAAATTCCAAAAATTTACAAAATGTAAATTTTGATGTCCCCATTCTAAAGAAAGATTTTATTTGGTCAAATAAAACGTATTAAAGTGACCAAAATTATATTTAATTAGGGTTCACCATTAAAAGGCGGTAAATCGGCCTTTTAAGGTAAATTATGCTTAAATTTAGATTAATTCACATTTTAAGCCTCTAACTTTTATTGGATAAATGTAAATACATTTAACAATCAAGTATAATAATATTGTAGTTATTTTTATTCCTTCCTTCCAATACAATAGCTAGGAGTAAACTACCATCTAAAATAATAATATTATATTATTAGTGTGCAATGTAAGATTTCAAAGAAACCCATTGTTGCGTATCAGGTACGCAATCGAACATAGCAACCCATTTAAGGTAAAATTAATATTTAAGTCATAAATATTAATAAATATGAAAATTTCATATTCTTCATTTATCCGGGATGTTACACAAACCATGTCTTCTACATGCTCATCATTATGTTCTATTAATCTTTTCATGGAATTAGGGATCTCACATAAATCGGCATCTTCATCAAGTTTATACTGACCAACATATTGTTCATTCCCTTGTAAAACAACATCCAAATACACATGTGATTGATCTACTACATAGAAAATTTGTTTTCCATGTGTTTCTATTTTAAATGAATCAGTTCTATCTTCCAATCTATTCAGACTAACAATTGTCATTCCAAATTCATCATGTCTGGCACTATTGTTACCGATAAACCATTTAAAGTTAAAAACATGTACATTAATTTTAAAGTAATCAACCACACATATATCTTCAATCAATCCATAATATGCACTTGATGCAGAAACTAGATTTTTGTCATTAGCACTCGAAAAATGCATTGCTTCTGCAAACACCAATACACCACTATTTTGAACTGCACTTATATTGTCATGATCTTTCGTATGATATGTATAGCCATTAATGTCATAACCGGACCTTGTTATCACATTTAAACATGGACCACCCACTACCCATTTTAATGTCTCTGATACATCTGATCTACCAAGAATGGTCTTCTTAAACCATGACAAAAATGTTTTGTTGTACTCATTCAAAATCCCCATTTCTTTCTTCATTAGATGACATTGTTTCAACTCATTAATTTGTAATGTGATATACGGTTGAGCATCATCTATATTATTCAAGATGTATGATTATAACTTCTCCATCTGTTTAACTGACAACAATTTGACTTTCAAGCCACGAATCCCCTTTCCATCATTATTAACTCATTCATGGTGACATGGAGGCAAACCTATGTATTGCGCCGTAGACAAGTAGCTTGTACAATATTCTGAAACCTCCTCAGAAATATACTTTTCAATAATTGAGGATTTAAGTCTAAATGGATTTTTAACATACCCCTTTAATATTTTTATATACCTTTCAAAAGGATACATCCAACGAAGATATACTGGTCCACAAAGCTTTATTTCTTGAACCAGGTGAATCATTAAAAGCACCATTATATCAAAAATTTGGAGGAAAATACATTTCCAATTGACAAAGTATAAATATTTAATCATTTTCCAAAATGTTCTAAACATTCACATGAATCACCTTATTTGAAATTGAATTGAAAAAATAACACAACTTCATTATAGTCTTTCTAACACAGATGGGAAATATTCCACACAATTCAACTGGTAGAAGTTGTTGAATCATGATGTGAAAATCATGAGATTTCATACCTATCAACTTCAAGTCCATCAATGAGATTTTTTTTACATTTTATGAATAACCATGAGGCACTTTGATATCATGAAGACACTAAGAAAAGTTAATTTTCTCCCTTTTGGATAATGTATGACAAGCCGGGGGAAGAAATTTTCGTCTTCCAATAGGAGTGGGAGCTAACTCCAAACGTATTAGCCTTGATAGTAAGTCTACTCTTGCATTCAACCCATCTTTTTTCTTTCCTTTAATATCTAACAATGTTCCAATCCAACTATCAAAAATATTCTTCCCTACATGCATGCCATCAATATTATGTTTAACTTAATGATATCTCCAATATGGTAGCTAAAAAAATGTTGACCTTTTCTTATAAATAAGTCTATCATTACCAGATTTATGTGTCTTTCCCAATGTCACGTCAAGGTTTTCCACCCTCCCAAAATACAGATCAGGGGATAAAGGTTTTTGAGCAATATCAAATTCTTGTGAGCTGTTGAATGCCTTTTTTACTCTTCTATAATAGTGATACATATGCAATAACTTTCGATTACCCATGTACATTGTTTTCCTCCCATGATGAAATTGACAATATGAAGTCTATTGTTCACAAATTGGACACGCTTTATGCCCTTTAACACTATATCTAGACAAATTTCCATATGCTGGGAAGTCATTTACAGTGAACAGAAGCACCGCATGTAGTTTAAAATATTCCATTTTATAAGAATCGTACCCCCTAATACCATCCTCCCATAAAAGATTCAAATCATCAATAAATGTTGACAAGAAAACATCAATATAATTTCCAGGTTGCTTCAAATCATATATCATTATACTCAACATGACATATTTGTGCATCCAACAAACTTCGGGAGAGAGGATGCAAATTACCAATAAAATAGGCCATGAACTATGTGTGCTACTGGGGGTTCGGTATGGATTCATTACTTATGTGAACAACCCTAGTCTGAAATTTCAAATTTCTCTTCAAAATGTAGGATATTTCTCATCAATTTCATTCCATTGTGGACAATCAACTGGATGATGAATTTTTCCACCACATAACTGCTCATCAGCATGACATCATAACCTTTTTGCATCATGTGAATTAGAAAATAAATGTTTGGAATGATGAATTATAGGAAAACACCAAAATACATTTGAATGGATCTTTTTAATCTCTACATCATCCTGTGATTTTTCTTTCACCTTATACCATGATGTCTGAGATTTAGGACACTCTGACAGAAATTCATATTCCATCATATATATCATATAGTCATTCGGACATGCATGTATTTTCTTGTATCCCATTTCCATCAGGCATAATATTTTCTTGGCCATATAATGTGAATCTAGATCATCGTTATATTTAGGAAGAATGTCTTTCATCAATTGTAGCATCTCTGTAAAACATCTGTCACTCCATCCATGTTTCTCCTTCCGGTTAATCAATCATAAAACTGCCGACAAAACCATAAAATCTTTACAACAAGGATAAAATGGTTTTTCAGCATCACCATATAGACATGAAACTATCGGTTCTATCCCAATTTGTTCAACTAAAATATCGTGAATCGTTCCTTCAATTCCATCCAAGTTACCTTCTTGCGAATCATGATCAATAGTAACATTCTGTCTAGTTTCACCATGCCAAATCAAAGGTTTTTAACTCAGATTAAAACCATTACAAATCAGATGATATTTTATCTCTCTACTGTTCATCTTCTTCATATTCAAACATTTCAGGCATGGACAGAAAAAAATATCGATAATTAGAACACTTCGTTTAGAAAATTCCAGAAAGGCATCAACACCTTCCTCATATTCATTGCTCATTCGATGTGACACAATCCAACTTCGACTCATTAATACCTATAAAAAATATCAAAATTATACATCTTTTTAAGATAAGACAAATATAAGTTCATATGAAAAAAATCATAATTTTAATGTAAAACATTTTTGAAATGTAAAACAAATCAATGAGTATTTAAAAACATATGCTTGAATATGATTTTAAAAAGAAAATATAGTTAGATATAACAATTTTAAATTCATCATGGATCCTTTTTTGTTAAGGTTCACAAAGAATACATCCCGTTGCAACTGTATACAAATTCAACCTTCCGTAAAAAATAATTATGAAGTATAAATATTTAAATATGTATACATTCACTACTGAATATTACACAGATCGTAACGATTTAAAACCTCTAGATACCCCCACCCCTAGGGACAACCCCCCCTCGGACACCACCCCCACCCCCTAGACATCACCCCACCACCTTGGACATCATCCCCACCCCATGTACGCCCCTACCCCATTGGAAAACACCCCCACACCCTTAGACACCACCCCACACCCCCTGGGACACCACCCCCACCACCTTGGACACCACCGGGACACCACCACCCCCTTGGACAACACCCCCCCGGACACCACCCCCACCCCCTTGGACACCCCCTGGACACCACCACACCGTTGGATAGCTTGCACCCCTCTGGACTGCACCCCCACCCCCTGGATAGCCCCCACACCTCTGGACACCCCCACCCCTTGGACGCCCCCCCCCCACCCCTCCCACCCCTCCTGACCCCCCCCCCCAAACCTTGGACACCCCCCTGATCACCCCCCAACCCCCTGGACAACCCCACCCCCTTGGACACCACCCCCACCCCCTTAGACACCCCCTGGACACCACCACCCCTTGGACAACACCCCCCCCCCACCCCACCCCTCTAGACAGCCCCCCCTAGACAGCATTCCACCCCTCTCGACAGCCCCCACCCCCTTGGACACCCCCACCCCTCCTAATAACCCACGAACACATTGATTACCATTAAACCACCAATTTAAAAATGACGAAACATCCCTAATAATAGAATTAATGAAGGAGAAGAATAAGTGGATGAAGAAGAAAAAATAAACAATGAAAAAAGGATGAAGAACATGGAATAAGTAACATATTTTAGGAAATTCCATGGAATCCAAGAAAACCATGGGGCCTCCAATGGTTGATAAAAAATTAGAGAAAATTGAGTAATCTTGAGGATCAAATCAAATTTAAAATAAAAACTCGGATAGATAAAATCACATTGTAATGAATATCATTAAGGCACAATGGGGAGTAGATAACTACGCATCTTTGAAAACCAGGACATGGTCTCCCACATAACCCATAATTTTCTCATAGTCAATGACTGGTCAAAATCTATATAACAAAATATAATCATATTTCAACACCCATCATCTTTTCATAATCCTTGAATCCCTAAAAATCATAGTGGAAACCACAAACATAGACTGTACGAACCCCCTTGGACACCAACCCCACCCCCTTGGACACCACCACCACCCCATTAAACAATACTTATACATTATAGCCTAATATCCATGAAACAATAAAATAATCATGTCATAATCTCACAAACCACGGAGCAATAGTCAATCCCAACTGACAGTTATTCTCTACCCCTTGGTCACCACCCCCACCCCCTTGGACACCCCATCGACATAACCACCCCCTTGGAAAGCCCCCCCCCCCACCCCTTGGACAACCCCCCCCTCTGGATAGCCCCCACCCCCTGGAAAACCCCACACCCCTCCTCACAACCCCCCTGGGCACCCCTACCCTTCCTGGACACCGCCCTCCTACCCCCTCGGAAACCACCCTAGACACCCCCCAACCCTATAGAAAACCCCCCAGGAAACTCCCCAAACCCTCTGGACAGGCCCCCACCCCCTTGTACATCCCCCACCCACCCACCCCCTTGGCTAGCCCCCACCCCCTTGGACCCCCCCCCCCACCTCTATAGACACCCTGGACACCCCCCCCACCCTCTAGAAATCCCCCCGAACCCTCTGGACACCATCCCCACCACCTTGGACACCTCTAGTACAACACCACCCCCTTGGACAGCCCTCCCCCTCCCACCCCTCTGGATAGCCCCCACCCCCTGGACAGTCCCCACCCCGCTGGACAGCCCCCCCTGGACACCCCCACCCCACCTGGACACCACACACACACCGTACCCCCTTGGACACCCCCCTGAACACCCCCAACCCTATGGACAGCCCCCCCGGACAACACCCCAAAGCCTCTGGACATGCCCCCACATCCTTAGATAGCCCCACCCCACCCACCCACCCCCTTCGACACCCCACCCCCTTGGACCCCCCCACACACACACCCTGAGACTCCCCCTACCACCGCCATGGACTCCCTGGACACCCCCAACCCTCTAGACATGTAACGCCCCGACCCCAGCTACCCAGAGTCGGTGCATTACTTCGTAACATTGGCATGATCACAAGAAGATCAAATCTAGAAAGACCGATTGGTTTAGTAGCCTTGGAAACACTAGATATATTCATAAGTTTTACATTACATCATAAAATGAAAAACTAATACAACAACATAATGTTTCCACAATCCACACTATTAACCCCTCATAAAACCCCTGCAGGTCATTCATAACTTACTTCTTCACATCCTGGGAAAAATAAAACATAAAAAAAAGGGGTGAGATCAAATGCCCAGTAAGGATAACAATATAGCAGAAACTTTCATAAATAAGAATAAACTTTTAAGGCAATGTATAACTAAAACAAAATCCTTTCAAACATGAACTTTCAACATGGTATGGCATAAATAAAATGAAATAATGCCATTTACTTATTCACATGGATATTATACTAATCGAATAATCACATGAAAAAATCAATAACCACTTTCATAATGTTGGAATGCATAATGCTAAACGTTAATTTCTTTGTCTAGGCCTCATCCCAAGACCTAGGGGTTACTTCTAACCGGAACCCAACCCGGAGTGCCTCTAATAACCGGACACCAACCCGGAGTGCCTCTAATAACCGGACACCAACCCGGAGTGCCTCTAATAACCGGACACCAACCCGGAGGGCATACTTTTACCAGTCCCTAACCTGGAGGGCTTACTTTAACCAGTCCCCAACCTGGAGGGCTTACTTTTACCGGTCCCCAACCCGGAACATACTTGTTTAGCACATTCATCTGAAGAAAAGTTTGAAATATAACATAAACATTCGGATTAAAACTAGCATACGAAATGTCAATAGTTTCACCATAAACTATGAATGGTATAAAATAGCACATCCACAGTCAAACATATCACAAAACCTTCAATACAATATAGAAGTTTTGTATCATAATAAATCAACTTCAAATAATCTTAAAATCCATCAAAGGATGTTGACATAGATGAAATCAAAATTCTTTTTAAAGAAGTATCTCCTTTTATTTTGAAATCATTTAAGATGCATATAAAATAAAACATTTTCTTTGAAAATATTCTTATAAGCTTGTATGGAAAGCTTCAACGACTTTATAACGGTGGAAAATAACCGCACCCGCCGTATAAGTTAAAAAAAACATTCTTACCTCAATTCCGTCGAAAAGGTTAAAAAGGACCTTGTTTTGAAAACGACGGAAAGATTCCTTTATAAACCTCTTATAAAAAGTCAAACAAGGGTATAAATGACCTTAACCCATATTCTTGTAAATAGTAAAAATGTTTTGAAATACATTTCGAAGAAACATGGATGTGGATGATAAAGAGATCCCAGTAGATTATTACGTATAAACAACCTCGAATAATGAAGAGATTGTGAAATAACCCTTACCTTGTACTTTTCCTTGGTTGGGGTAGGTTAACCTCATGTATAATGGTGAAATAATTGTTATTAAATTATACAAGAATCATATATATTAATATGATATCATATATGATCTTTTAACATTGATTTGTTAATAATATCTTAGAATTATCGTCGTTTCGGGTGTTAACTTACTCATTTTCTTTTATATGTTTTGTTACCTAAGCCATGTTTTTTGTATATTATTCATATCCAGAATGATATAAAGTCCTTAAACATCATTTTTAAATCATCAAATGATAATTATACTTGAATGGATACGATGGAGAATGAATCTCATCGCGTTCGTGGAGACGGTAGTCCGTACGTACGCACGAGCGACAATATCATTCTTTTGATATTAAAATTATATATAAATGGATGTTATATCATATATACAGAATCATTATCATGTTATATTTATTATTTACATGAGTTACACATCATTATTATACCCATCCAAATAATAATATATTGAATAACAATTACACCACGACGTGGAGACGGTAAGCCGTTCGTACGCACGTATGGTGACATGTTATTCAAAGGGTGGATAGAATACTGAATATTGTTGTACCATATTTATAATAACATCACAGTATATGTAAGATACTGGAGTTATTATTTTAGAATGGTAAGAACAAAGAAAGAGGAAGTGGAAGAAGAAAGGAACTTAGAAAAGGGTGGTGAAATCATTACCTCTTCTTCGGGTTCTTCCTTTTGATTTGATCAAAAGAGCTCCATAGGTTGGCTTTCTGATCAAACTAAGGCCTCTAGGTTGTAGTTAGGGATGTTGGGAGAGTATTTGGGCAGAGTTTGGCCGAACCAAAAGGCTTTGAATGTGTTAATAATTGAGAAGGAGGAGTGCCCTTTTATAAGAGGGGTGAGGGGCACCTTTGGAAAAGCTAGAAATATTAATTTATAATAAATTCATATTCGGTTTCCAATGGATCCAAAGTTTACTATTAAAAGGATAAGGTGGGGATAGGTCGAAAACCACTCAACCAATAGAATTTAGACAGGTTTGGGTACTTATATTAACCTTATCATTAAGTATTAACTCTAAGTTAATTAGTTTCACTTTTACAATGTCTCTTTGTATTTTTATATAATATGGTTAACAAACTTACTATATACATCCAAGCGACCCCCAAGTGGTCCATTAATGATGAAACTATCATGATATAAGTCTCTTGGCCGACCCTTAGATTTTTTTGGAATTTAATATCAATTAATAATATAATATTTGTTTTAAGAACTCTTTTATGTCAATTTTGACACTATTCAATAGTTGATTTTTGTGAAACTCATAACAGATTTATTACTTCGAAAAAAGTCAATTAAATCAATCCTAATATATCATATTATCCTATAAAATTAGTTTAATTCATTAAAAGTTTCATATTATATTTATTTGGGTATTTATAATATCACTTATTTTAATTTTTCACTATTATATTAATTACTGCATCATCATTGTGTCATTAATAATTTAACTTATATGATGTCTAAAAATTATAAATAAAATATCATAATGTAGGAAATCGTTTTATCTTTCTAATGAATATTTATAATCGAAAATAAAACATGTATAACCCTATGTAAAAATTGTTCTTTTAAAAGATGTAAGCTTATGCCATTTTTGTATTCATTTTAACTTAATTAAAATAAAGTGTCATTATCACTCACAAGTGGATCCATGGGGTCCCAAAATAGACCCAAAGATGCCCATGGTCGACCATGTATCAACCAATAGGGTTAAGACACGTTTTAGGGTAATTTAGTATTATTATAACATTATTTTTTAACCCTTATTTACCGGATTTACCCTTAACCATGGTAAATAAAATATTTACCGCAGTAATTATTCAAAATGTCTAAAAATAAAAGTTACCTATTTACACAATTTGAACATCCTGATTCCAAATATGGAATCCATTTTTCTAAATTCAAAACACAGAAGTGGCAGAAATTAATTTAAAATTATTTCCCGCTGTCAAAACAAAAAGCGTGTTTTTAAGAGATAATAACTATCAAAAGATTGACACTTGTTTATGTTCGGTTTAATTGTAAAATTATGTCTAATGACCAGAATTATATTAAATTGTAAAAATATATTCTAAATATACTTTAAAACCACTCAAATTCATAATTTATCACTATTAATTATTTTGATTAAAAAAGTTGTTTTTAATTAAAATTTAGTAATTTTCACTATTCATCAAAATATGAAAGTTATCCGAAAAGTACCAAAATTTCACCTTAGGCTAAATTCGATATTCCGAATCCAAAAATGAAGTCCATTTTGAAATATAAAATATATATATTTTCAAAAAGTAGATATTACTATTTATAACGGCTAGTTTGATTGGTTATGGTGTGTTAGAACTCGGTGTTGCGTACAACACACGCTATCACATTATTCAAAGGGAAACGTACCGTGGAAGCTTGGGGTGTTTCATTTTAAATTTTTGATGTCCCCATTTAGTCAAAAAGTTTAAAATATTGTATTTAAAAAGGTTTCACTATTAGAAGTTGATAAAAGTGAAATACTGAAAATGGATCTGTTCTTGCATTATGACTAAGAAACTCATAATAGGGATTCTAAAATTATAAGGATTATATAAAGTTCAAAATGTAGTTAATACTATTCATGACCTCTTTTAATGGTGTGATTGAACTCGGTGTTGCGTGTAGTGCAAGTTATTGAATTATTTTGAAGAAATAACACACTATGAAATCTTGGGGTGTTACATTCTCCCCTCCTTCAATAAATTGCGTCCTCGCAATTTGAAATTGTTCTTCGAAAATAAAAGGTTGAAAATAAAAAATATATTTATGGGATAACCCACATCGGAAATTGGGTTACTAAAATTTATTCTTAATATGAGGAAAAGAGAAATGAAAGGGTCACCACCAAATTATGATCTCGATTAGGAGAACATTGGTGGAAATTAGAGACATATAATTGGAGGAAAAACGTAAATATTTATAGGTAGTGATTGAGGTCATCAATCACAAACAAGTATAAAATTGAGGTCCTTAAACTCATCAATTTATGATGATTTGAAATACCATTGGTTCAACAAAACATAGAATATTGGGATGACACATTTTTGACGTTTCAAAATATCTTAGTTGAAATCCCACATCGAAAAATGAATTAATGAGGCCTCTGTTTAAAATAAAGAGTGGAAAGTATGAAGATTACCGAAAATAACACATACTAGGGTTCCATGTAGGTAAATATGGATATGGAGGAGAAATCTAACCATCAATTATCTGATGGAGAGTGGTAGAGAACATGGCTATGAAAGGGCCAACAATCCCAAAGCCATAAATTAGTGATGATTTAAGGTACCATCTAGGACAACATTTTTGTTCTAAGTTCCTTTTCTTAACGTTGTGGAATTTATTTATTAGATTGGCTAAGATCATAAGGAGGTATACATACTTTATAATTAGAGTTTTATCCATTAATAAATTTCTACCACAAACTCATCTTTCACTCTAAAAGATAATAGAATGTAAAAAAAAATCTATTTACACTATTCGTATAGGGTTACAAAATAAACGAATTTATAATTCATCTACAAGATCTTTTAATAAAAACTGCATTATTTAATCCAGGACATCTCGTGGGACAGTGGTAGGTGATACACCCTTGTCGCCCTTCGGTTGCGGGTTCAAGTCTCACGGCCTTGCCGGACGCGACGAGTTGCCGCCCGACCTCCGGGTTGTCCTTTTATGGCCATCCAAAATTAATCTCAAACTAGAATTTATCCAAAATATTTCTGACCAAACTCACAGTCCAACATTTATAAGGAAGTTAAAAATAATGTAGATCCTTTTTACCACATAATAGCATATGAATACCTTCATCATGTATTCTTTTAATACACTGAAACATCCTGAATTACCATATTCCTTATTGATTACATTCATGCTCCCTTATTCCATATAGAATGCTGGATATACCTCATCAATCCAAAAATGTTTTAAACCCCAAAAATGATGGAATATACAAATCATTAATCAGTTTCAAGGTAGTCAAGAATATCCAATATAATTTATCCAAATCAATCATGTATTATTCTAAAATCACTACCTCAGTATCAGAACTATATTATGATTTATCATTCTCTCAACCATATATTTTCCAAAAATTTATCCTGCTATTGAGTCACTTTTCTTTGTTCCACACAATCTCAAGTCCTTAATGAAATAGTACTGCAGTACAATCCTTATATACTCCATGATTATTGTAACAAGTACATTGTTGATACAACACTCAATTGACATAATCAACATAAGAACTCTAATCATCCCTCTTCATCTGTGGTAGTATCATAACATGATTATTATCCAATAACATCATTTGCGGCATAGTCTGATGACTGGGACATAGGTTCGCATAGTGTCCAAACTCCTTGCAAATGAAGCATTGTACATTTGAAACCATTTTCTTACCCTTGCAGTCACGTACTTTGTGCCCTTTTCCTCCACACTTATAACAAACTCCCATTCCTTTCAGGCAAGTTCCAGGGTGTTTCTTTCCACAGTTACCACATATGGGAAAATTCTTCTTTTCCCTCTTCCCTTTATCCATCTTTCTCTCTTCCATCCTTTTCTTCTCTTGCTTCCCTTCAAATCCATAGGACTCAGTAAACTCTTTACTTATCTTATCAACACATGATATTATTTCTTCATATGATGATAATACATGGGAGACTATTTCTCTTATAAATTCTAGATTAAGACCATGAAAGATATGATCCTTCCTTCTCTTTGGATCATGTGCATTTCTGGAGTTCTCATTCCTTCTACTGGGCGCCATTTCTAAACAATGGAATACACTAGATCAGTTTATGAATCAAAATACATAATCCCATACTTATAAAACACTTAACATAAATTGAACTATTTATGGATATAATCCATAATCATAAAAATGTTTTCTTTGAGGAAGTATATACTCATAAACCCTTCATAATGATTTGTAAATAAAATGAGAGTTATCCTAAGCATATCCCCCGGGAGTGTCGTAACCAAGAGTGCAGCAAGGCCCGTTGTCGTGCACCAGTTCCCGTTCGAGTCTAGCTCAAAGCGGTGTTTTCAGGTTTTACCCCTAGGTACATCTGTGCCAGAGCCGCCTCTACCAGCTCGTATCCAGACAGGGATGTATTGCTCGGAAAACTCACAAAATCTCTACAGTACCAAAATTCTAGGAAGTTCTTCTATACTAATCCTCAAAGTTCATCTTAGGTCTACGTGCTCTAATCAGAGTTTATCTAAATCTAGCTTCCAAGGTTTGTACTAAACTTCCTCTGATACCAACTGTAACGCCCCGACCCCAGCTACCCAGAGTCGGTGCATTACTTCGTAACATTGGCATGATCACAAGAAGATCAAATCTCGAAAGACCGATTGGTTTAGTAGCCTTGGAAACACTAGATATATTCATAAGTTTTACATTACATCATAAAATGAAAAACTAATACAACAACATAATATTTCCACAATCCACACTATTAACCCCTCATAAAACCCCTGTAGGTCATTCATAACTTACTTCTTCACATCCTGGGAAAAATAAAACATAAAAAAAAGGGGTGAGCTCAAATGCCTAGTAAGGATAACAATATAGAGGAAACTTTCATAAATAAGAATAAACTTTTAAGGCAATGTATAACTAAAACAAAATCCTTTCAAACATGAACTTTCAACATGGTATGGCATAAATAAAATGAAATAATGCCATTTACTTATTCACATGGATATTATACTAATCGAATAATCACATGCAAAAATCAATAACCACTTTCATAATGTTGGAATGCATAATGCTAAACATTAATTTCTTTGTCTAGGCCTCATCCCAAGACCTAGGGGTTACTTCTAACTGGAACCCAACCCGGAGTGCCTCTAATAATCGGACACCAACCCGGAGTGCCTCTAATAACCGGACACCAACCCGAAGTGCCTCTAATAACCGGACACCAACCCGGAGGGAATACTTTTACCAATCCCTAACCTGGAGGGCTTACTTTAACCAGTCCCCAACCTGGAGGGCTTACTTTTACCGGTCCCCAACCCAGAACATACTTGTTTAGCACATCTATCTGAAGAAAAGTTTGAAATATAACATAAACATTCGGATTAAAACTAGCATACGAAATGTCAATAGTTTCACCATAAACTATGAATGGTATAAAATAGCACATCCACAGTCAAACATATCACAAAACCTTCAATACAATATAGAAGTTTTGTATCATAATAAATCAACTTCAAATAATCTTAAAATCCATCAAAGGATGTTGACATAGATGAAATCAAAATTCTTTTTAAAGAAGTATCTCCTTTTATTTTGAAATCATTTAAGATGCATATAAAATAAAACATTTTCTTTGAAAATATTCTTATAAGCTTGTATGGAAAGCTTCAACGACTTTATAACGGTGGAAAATAACCGCACCCGCCGTATAAGTTAAAAAAAACATTCTTACCTCAATTCCGTTGAAAAGGTTAAAAAGGACCTTGTTTTGAAAACGACGGAAAGATTCCTTTATAAACCTCTTATAAAAAGTCAAACAAGGGTATAAATGACCTTAACCCATATTCTTGTAAATAGTAAAAATGGTTTGAAATACATTTCGAAGAAACATGGATGTGGATGATAAAGAGATCCCAGTAGATTATTACGTATAAACAACCTCGAATAATGAAGAGATTGTGAAATAACCCTTACCTTGTACTTTTCCTTGGTTGGGGTAGGTTAACCTCCTGTATAATGGTGAAATAATTGTTATTAAATTATACAAGAATCATATATATTAATATGATATCATATATGATCTTTTAACATTGATTTGTTAATAATATCTTAGAATTATCGTCGTTTCGGGTGTTAACTTACTCATTTTCTTTTATATGTTTTGTTACCTAAGCCATGTTTTTTGTATATTATTCATATCCAGAATGATATCAAGTCCTTAAACATCATTTTTAAATCATCAAATGATAATTATACTTGAATGGATACGATGGAGAATGAATCTCATCGCGTTCGTGGAGACGGTAGTCCGTACGTACGCACGAGCGACAATATCATTCTTTTGATATTAAAATTATATATAAATGGATGTTATATCATATATACAGAATAATTATCATGTTATATTTATTATTTACATGAGTTACACATCATTATTATACCCATCCAAATAATAATATATTGAATAACAATTACACCACGACGTGGAGACGGTAAGCCGTTCGTACGCACGTATGGTGACATGTTATTCAAAGGGTGGATAGAATACTGAATATTGTTGTACCATATTTATAATAACATCACAGTATATGTAAGTTACTGGAGTTATTATTTTAGAATGGTAAGAACAAAGAAAGATGAAGTGGAAGAAGAAAGGAACTTAGAAAAGGGTGGTGAAATCATTACCTCTTCTTCGGGTTCTTCCTTTTGATTTGATCAAAAGAGCTCCATAGGTTGGCTTTCTGATCAAACTAAGGCCTCTAGGTTGTAGTTAGGGATGTTGGGAGAGTATTTGGGCAGAGTTTGGCCGAACCAAAAGGCTTTGAATGTGTTAAGAATTGAGAAGGAGGAGTGCCCTTTTATAAGAGGGGTGAGGGGCACCTTTGGAAAAGCTAGAAATATTAATTTATAATAAATTCATATTCGGTTTCCAATGGATCCAAAGTTTACTATTAAAAGGATAAGGTGGGGATAGGTCGAAAACCACTCAACCAATAGAATTTAGACAGGTTTGGGTACTTATATTAACCTTATCTTTAAGTATTAACTCTAAGTTAATTAGTTTCACTTTTACAATGTCTCTTTGTATTTTTATATAATATGGTTAACAAACTTACTATATACATCCAAGCGACCCCCAAGTGGTCCATTAATGATGAAACTATCATGATATAAGTCTCTTGGCCGACCCTTAGATTTTTTTTGGAATTTAATATCAATTAATAATATAATATTTGTTTTAAGAACTCTTTTATGTCAATTTTGACACTATTCAATAGTTGATTTTTGTGAAACTCATAACAGATTTATTACTTCGAACAAAGTCAATTAAATCAATAATAATATATCATATTATCCTATAAAATTAGTTTAATTCATTAAAAGTTTCATATTATATTTATTTGGGTATTTATAATATCACTTATTTTAATTTTTCACTATTATATTAATTACTGCATCATCATTGTGTCATTAATAATTTAACTTATTTGATGTCTAAAAATTATAAATAAAATATCATAATGTAGGAAATCTTTTTATCTTTCTAATGAATATTTATAATCGAAAATACAACATGTATAACCCTATGTAAAAATTGTTCTTTTAAAAGATGTAAGCTTATGCCATTTTTGTATTCATTTTAACTTAATTAAAATAAAGTGTCATTATCACTCACAAGTGGATCCATGGGGTCCCAAAATAGACCCAAAGATGCCCATGGTCGACCATGTATCAAACAATAGGGTTAAGACACGTTTTAGGGTAATTTAGTATTATTATAATATTATTTTTTAACCCTTATTTACCGGATTTACCCTTAACCATGGTAAATAAAATATTTACCGCAGTAATTATTCAAAATGTCTAAAAATAAAAGTTACCTATTTACACAATTTGAACATCCTGATTCCAAATATGGAATCCATTTTTCTAAATTCAAAAAACAGAAGTGGCAGAAATTAATTTAAAATTATTTCCCGCTGTCAAAACAAAAAGCGTGTTTTTAAGAGATAATAACTATCAAAAGATTGACACTTGTTTATGTTCGGTTTAATTGTAAAATTATGTCTAATGACCAGAATTATATTAAATTGTAAAAATATATTCTAAATATACTTTAAAACCACTCAAATTCATAATTTATCACTATTAATTATTTTGATTAAAAAAGTTGTTTTTAATTAAAATTTAGTAATTTTCACTATTCATCAAAATATGAAAGTTATCCGAAAAGTACCAAAATTTCACCTTAGGCTAAATTCGATATTCCGAATCCAAAAATGAAGTCCATTTTGAAATATAAAATATATATATTTTCAAAAAGTAGGTATTACTATTTATAACGGCTAGTTTGATTGGTTATGGTGTGTTAGAACTCGGTGTTGCGTACAACACACGCTATCACATTATTCAAAGGGAAACGTACCGTGGAAGCTTGGGGTGTTTCATTTTAAATTTTTGATGTCCCCATTTAGTCAAAAAGTTTAAAATATTGTATTTAAAAAGGTTTCACTATTAGAAGTTGATAAAAGTGAAATACTGAAAATGAATCTGTTCTTGCATTATGACTAAGAAACTCATAATAGGGATTCTAAAATTATAAGGATTATATAAAGTTCAAAATGTAGTTAATACTATTCATGACCTATTTTAATGGTGTGATTGAACTCGGTGTTGCGTGTAGTGAAAGTTATTGAATTATTTTGAAGAAATAACACACTATGAAATCTTGGGGTGTTACAAGACAGCCCCCTGAATCCTCTGGATAGCCCCCGTACCCCCTGGACACCACCCCCACCCCCTTTTACATCCCTCACACCCCCTTGGACACCCCCAACCCCCTTGGATAGCCCCCACACCCCCTGGACACAACCCCCACCTCCTTTGACACCCCCTGGACACCCCACCCCACTGGACAGCTCACCCAACCCCCCTAGACACCCCCACCCATTTGCATAGCCCCCCCACCCCCTTGGAAACCCCCTGTATGCACACACACACATGATAGAACACACAAAAATCATAAACATGCATGATATCACTTACATAGGTTCATTTTACCATAAAAGAATTTAGCATGGTATAGATTAACACTATTAAACATACCATGATAGCAAGAACAAAGAAAAATAACATCTCAAAAAATTAGTTCAGGGCATCGCGGAAAATAAAAACTGAAAAGGAGTCATGTGAGGCTTACTTGAGTGTTGTGAGTCAACACTATAGATCTGACAATAATAAATATAAATAATTATGTTGGAAAAATGAGGCTGGAGGGCACGACTTCGACGAATCATTTCAAGGTTTTCCACGCGAGAGAGACGAGTTGCAGGTTGCCTGATCGAAGAAAACATAATGACTGAATATGGGGTGCGGTAAATCATTTAAAAGATTTATCAAATCAGTTATTTAATAACTGACATTATAATCTTTTTTTTTCAATGTTAATAAGGTCGGTAATTTAATAACTAACATAGAAAAAAATTTATCACGTTGTATATAAAATAACCGACGTGATATATGTCTCTTTATACTGATGTGATAAATTGAGGACATTGGCTTTATCATGTCAGGTTTTTTATAACCAACGTGGTAAATTTTCGAGCATTACTTTATCATGTCAGTGTTTTTATAACCAACGTTATAAAGTGCACCATATTCGATTTTCAAGTCAGTTATACAATAACCGACGTAAAAAAACTAATCTCCGTATATTTTACATCAGTTATAAAATAACTGATGTAAAATATGGATCATGATGGATATATCACTTCGGTTATAAAATGACCAATGTGATATATTGATCATTAAAGCGTTGCACATCGGTTATATAGAAGCGACATGAAAAATGCATACTTTTTAAACATTTTTCCACTAGTGAGTGTCTCCATGTCTCATGAAAAAAATATCTAAATATATTTTCTACAATATCATTGAGATGTCTTCGATAGGAATTACATAAAAATTCATTTGACATGATCTTGAGGGGTTTATCCATCATTAGGCCTTCCTGAGTATCCCCGTGGCTACAAGGAATTATCCAAAAAAATGAATTCGACTCATGCTTCCAATGTGGAAGCGAAATTTGAAAATATCATCAAATCCAACTCCATTTAGGTGGTTTAGTAATCAAAATGGCTTTCCAGAATCATCATATTATTAAAAATAATGAGAATATCATGGTTTTTATCAAATTTAAGAATCTCATCAATCATTTCCCAAAGTAATATTTCCCTATTAAAATCCAATATATTTTTATTGATTTAACACCCAGTTTATTTCCTCGCCTCATGAACTTATATTCTAGATATAACCATATTTAGATATCCCGAGTAGATGAGTATGATACTTCATTAAAAGTACCATGAGGGGTGAATTTTTATCAATTCATTCCCATTGTATTGAAGAATTATTATTTTTTATATTAACATGATTTTCACCATATCTTCAATCCCATTATGTGGATAACAATGGAATGATGCATTTAAAATAAAGTGGTAACATATTATCAATTTTTTATCATATATCCAATCATGATATATTTTTATAATAATATATTGAATAAAATCATGAAGATGAGACCTTAGGAATGAACTTATTTGGTGAAATAAGGACTGTTTCCCTGATTTTGGGTATCCCATCGTGGCATCGAGGAAAAAATGAGAATAATAAGGGGATCTTAAATAAACCACATTGTTAAAATTTCAATTAGTTGAATGGGATTCAAGGAAACCTAACCTATATTATTAAATTAAAAAAAACAAAGTATGAATATTATTACCCTTCATGAAACGTAAAATTGAGGGAGTTACTTATTTATGGGTAAATATTGTTAAGAATATTTTTAAAATATCATGAAATATCCATTGATCCCATCAAAATTGATGCCAATAGTAAAGGAAAAGTCACTCATTTTTATGTTTTATAATTAGAGATATCACTATCCAACTTTCTAATGTATAATAACGATGCATGAAAGTAATATGGAATTTACCTTCACAATAAAACCATGATAGGTAATAATCCTCGATACTCTATCATCGATAATTATTTCCTTTAATTAATTTGTGTAGTTCATAAAATAGGACACTACTTTCAGAATCGAAAGGTTCACTTGGTCTCTAATATTGAGCCTCTAAAATAAATCCTCAGTTTCCCATTGTTAACTAGACATCCCAAATGGTGGTTGATCATCATACTTTAGTTTGATAACCATTTCATAAAAAAAATAAGTCAAATTTAAAGCATTTATAGACTTTCATTCATCAAATCCCACTTCCAAAAGGATATTTGTGGATAATGAAATATCATGTGAAGAAATATTCTCAATTTATGAAACTCCACAAACATAAGAGGTGTATTTTGAGGACATTTACAAAATCCCAATGTGGATAAGGATATAAATATCAAAAATCAATAATTTCATCTGGGAAATTTTCCACATCTCCCAAGCAATGGAATCCTTTCTATATTACATCATTTTGTTATAATGTTTCACCAATAATGATGAAAATATCATGTTCTTATAAAAAGATTGAAATTTTCCATACAAACAATAGTATCACTTTTTAAATAAATAGAGATTCATAGTTAGTGGTCAACAAAATCTATGGTGAGTATTCCAGGAAGAAAGTGGAAGTGATTCCCCTAATTTATTATATATTAAGGTTGACGGAATAATTCCCCTTTGAGATAATACTGTCTTGTATCATATATTTGAAAAATGTTTTTATAGATTCATCACCCAATATAGCCACATAATCATTTGATCCATATTAAGATGATACAATCCTCAACATTTCACATCATCATAAATGGGTCACTCCATTCATCAATTGTGGTATGGCATAGATAAATGAGATTAAAACTACCCTTGAACAAGATGGGTTGATATTATCTATAATTGATACCACCATTGAATGTATTTCCCTATATTAAAATACCTCCAAAAAAATTCATCCATCATATTATAAAATAAAATCATAGATATGATGGTGGTTAGTAAACTTCATCCATTAAAATGGACCAAATTCAGTGAAAGTGCATTGTAAGCAAGGCTTTAATAGATTCCTCATCAAATACATTAAAAGTGGAGAGACCATTTCTATTAGGTAAAAAATACAAACTGAAGACAATGATTCTCGTCTATTAAAAACCAATCTCTCCCCCATATCACGAGGTTAGGATTATTTTGACGATTAATGATATAAGATATTGTAGAGTTCACTAGAATATGTCATGCCTTCCAGATACAATCCGAAATTATCTATTAAACACCATAGATATTTCTCACTAAAAAATATTCTTTATCATATTCCATATTAGGTTCTGATTTCATGGGGAAATATCCCACAACAACAGTATGAAATTTCAAGTAAATTCCTACTTCCTTTGTCTTATTCTCCATGTGGGACAAGTCTATGTCCCTCATGTAATTCAAGATGTAAGATATCACCAACTTCATGTAATCAAACATCGTTACCCAATTTAGTGTCCCTCACAAATTATTTGTGGATAATAGTAGAAATTTCCTCTCTTATGAGTTAAAAAGGCTTGATCCCTGAATTTAATTTCAATCCAACAACTCATCACCCTACCATGCAGTAAAAAATGGGAATATAGAAGCTTTATATAAGACTCAGCATAACATACTCTAGAAGATGGTGTAAAAAGACATGAAATCCTAGACTAAAAAACTTATACAATATTTTTGGGATTATTACACCATAAGTAATTCTGTTATGTGTGAAGCATTATCTACACTTTAATATGATACATGGGAAGTATTATCAATGGAAGTCCAATTTTCATCACTCAGCATCAATATTCCCAATCAGCTATCTAAATATAAGAAGTCTAATAGTGGTTGGATAAGTTATAATAGATTGATGAGAAAATAGTTTCATAGATTTTATATAAGGACCCAACAATAAACATGTTATAATCTTGAATTAAGCTACTAATTCACATATAGGATCTTTTCAGGTTTGTAGTTTTAGAGAATTAGGCGATAACTATTACATTACATCTTAATTGTCTCAAAGTAGACACTTCTACTCAGTATCCATTTTTTTTATAAAATAAAAACTATTAAAAGAAAACAAGTGTTATTTTCAGGATAAAAATATTTTTTAATTCTTTATTTCTCTTACCCTCCCTTATATCATGTGAGAAACATTTCAAAAAAACATGGGATGAGCATAAAAAACTCAATAAGGGTTATTAAAATAAAAAAGATATCAGTAGGTCATAAATAAATAAAAAACATAAGCTCTTTTACATAACTCATGAAATCATAATATTTTGGAATAACACTTAAAAATCATAAATCATAAAGTTAACTTGTAGCATCCATAAGAAGCTTACATTTTAGCTTTCACAGCTATGTAGGGAGTTACATTTGGAATAACAATCACAATATATTCCTTAAATCCCTTAGAATAAACATTAAGATTTACATCCTTCACATTACCCAATGCATTAGGGAGTTATATCAGGCTCACCCACCCTAGGTTTATCATAGAACCACTCGTATATGTAAACAACGCCCAAGAACCATTACATATTCATTACACGTAACACAAGCATAAAGGAAAGATAAAATTTCCACATTGCAATCAAAATATATTATTTAAATATATGGACATAATCAATCTATTTTCAAAACCATTTTCAATACCACAATACTTAAAAGAGTATATGGTAATTATTTTACTTTTAAAAACATTACGACTTGTTAAGGAAGCATAAAATACAATAATGCTAGTGGAGTTGGAAAGGTTCTTGTCACCGCGTATATTAAAAAGAATCATTCCCTTTGTAGTTTAATAAAATGATATGTAGAAAAAAATTTCCTTTGAATGAAATTTAAATTCAATGGGGTTTATAATATCATTTATTTGAATCCTTTATTAATGAAGCAATTATTGCATTACCAATGTGTCATAATTAAATTTATTTATTTAATTTCTAAAAATTATAAATAAAATACCATGATGTAGGAAATATTTTTAGCATTCTAATACCTTTTTATAGTAGAATATATCAATTATATAACTGCACATTAAATTTTATTTCGTAAGATAATACATGTTTATGATATTTCAATTTTTACTTCAAATAAAACGTTATTAACATCATTATTTTACCCAAATGGCTTTCAAAGGCCAAAAGTATAACCCAAGGATTTTTTGGCCTTCCATTACTCATCAAAAACGGTTATGAAAAGTGTTAAAGTGATTTTATATTATTATAATATTATTTTTACCTTGAATTACCCTATTTACCTTTCATTTTAGAAAATAAAAATCAAAAGGTACTATTCACCAAAATTTATTTTTATCTTATATAACCTCATTTTATGTACAGATGACAACCATGTAGATTAAATTTTTGAAATTCAATTCATAGAAGCAGTAAAATTTAGTTTAAATGAAAAAATCGGTTTTCAACTACTATGTAGTGTTTTTTCACTATTCATCAAAAATTGAACGTTTTTAGAAAAATACCAAAAATTCACCCAAAGATAATTTTGATATTCCAAATTCAAAAATGATGTATATTTTACCAAATTCAAAACATATATGTTTCATTAATTAATTTAAAATTAATCTCTGTTATCAAAACCAAAAAACGTGTTTTTTAAGAAAGAATAACTATCAAAAGATGGACACTTGTTTATGTCCAATTTCAAAGTGAAATTACTTCTAATTACAAAAAATGGATTAAATGTTAAAAATATAATCCAATTACACTTTAAAACCAATAAAAATGACAATATAACTATATAAATAATTTATATTAAAAGCCAGTTTTAAATTAAAATGCTGTATTTTTCAATATTCATTAAAAATGCACTTTATTAGAAAAATACCAAAATTTCTTCCAAAGTAAATTTTGATGTCTCAATTCTAAAGAATAATTTATTTTGTCAAATACAACATATAAAAGTTAGAAAAACTTGATTTAAAAAGGGTTCGCCATCAAAAGGCGGTAAATCGACCATTTAATTAATATTAGAGTGTTAATTATTAAAATTGGATTCAATCACATTTTAAGATTCTAAATTTTATTGGATAAATGTAAAAACATTTAATAAACATGTATAATCATATTTAAGTCAGTTCTGTTAATTCCCACCAATACAATGGATAGGCGTTATCTACCATTTAAGATAATATTATATTATTATTTTTCAGTATTACATAGCCTGTAGTGCAACAGGAAATTTCAGAGAAAACCATTGTTTTGTGTCGGGTACTCCATCGAACATAGCATCCCCTTAAAAGTAAAATTAATATTTAATTCAAAAATATTAATAAATTTGATAATTTCTTACACTTTATTTACCTGGCATGTTACATCCTTCCCCAATTTGGAAATTGTGTTCTCGCATTTTTTTCACTTGTCAAACAAATGGGGGTATTTTCCCTCATTGCATTTTCAGATTCCCACGTTTCCTCTTCAACCATGTGGTTTATCCACAAAAACTTTATCTGAAGAATTTCTATATTCAACAACTCTTTCTCTCTTCGGTCAATAATGTGGACTGGTTGTTCTTTATAAGAGAGATTCTCTTCCAACTGAATGACCTCTGGACTAAAAATATATGATGGATCCGGCATAAACATTCTCAACATTGAAACATGAAAAACATTTTTTACCTGGGATAAACATGGAGGTAATGACACTCTATAAGAAACAAATCCAACTTTCTCTAGGATTTCATAGGGTCTAATGAACCATAGACTCAACATTCCCTTCTTGCCAAAACGCATCACACTTTTCCAGGAAGAAACTTTGAGAAAGACACGATCACCTACCTCAAAAGAAAGATACTTACTCCTGTAATCCACATAATGTTTCTGCCTACTCTAAGATGTTATCATGTGCTTCTGAATCAACTAAACTTTCTCTTCCATCTCTTATACCGATTCTGGTCCCATCAGTTTCCTTTCACCAACTTCATCCCCAAAGCTGGAGTTCGACATCTCTTTGTATAAAATGCCTCAAATGGTGTCACATATACACTAGAATAAAAAGAGTTTTTGTAAATATAAATAAACTAAATAAATATGTGGTTCCTAACTTCCCTGGTAATCCATTGAGAAAGAACGTAACATATCTTCCATCTGACTGCTCATCTGATTGAGGATGAAAAGATATACAAAAATTTAATTCAGTACCCAATTACTTCTAAAGGCCTTTCCAAAAGATTGAAGTAATCCTGGGATCATGATCAGATACAATGAATAGGTGAACTCCATGAAACCTGAATATCTCTTTAGAATATAACCATGTAAGTTTATCTAGAGGCAATGTATCCCGAATAGGGAGAAAATGAGTAGATTTATTCAATCGATCAACAATAACACAGATTGCATTGTTACCTTGAGATGTTTTCGGCAATCCCACAATACAGTCCATGGATATATTTTCCCATTTCCACTCTAGAACTGGTAAAGGCTGAAGCATCCCTTTCGGTAACTTCTGCTCTGCTTTAATCTATTAACAAGTCAAACACTTCACAGTAAAGTCTAAAAAATCTCTTTTCATTCCATACCACCACTAACACTCCCAAAGATCTCTGTACATCTCAGTAATACCTATAATGAACTGGAAACAGAGAACAATGAGCTTCACATAATAACTCTTTCTTCAACTGTGATTCACGGGGCACATATAATCTCTTCTTAAATCTCAAAATACAATCATTATCAATGTTAATATCAGGAAACAAACCCTTCTGAACCAACTCTACCTTTTTCTGCAACTCACTGTCTTCCTTCTGTGATTGCATAATTCTCTATGATGGATATCATTTCACTAACACCTGAAACAAAATAGAGTGATCTCTTGCACAAAAAACATCTATTACAAAGTTCATCAAATCGTTAATAAAAGTATCTTATTCCAAATGTAAGATGATTAATGTAGCATTACTTTTCCGACTCAAAGAAACAACCACTTTATTTTCGTTTCCCTGATTGTAATGGATCGTGCAATTATAATCCTTGATTAATTCCAGCAATCTTTTATGTCTAATTTTCAGTTCTTTCAGAGTAAATATAAACTTAAAACTTTTGTGGTCAGTATATATTTCACATTTTACTCTATACAGATGATGCCTCTAAATTTTTAAAGAAAAAACAACAAAAGATAATTCCAAATCATGTGTAGGGTAATTTAACTCATGAGGTTTCAACTAATGTGATGAATAAGAAAGTACCTGATCATTCAATATTAGGACACAACCATGTCCTTTTTTTTGCCCCAGAAGGAATTTATTAAAATCAAAATAAGATGTGTTACAAAATCGATGTGTAATGAACTTACACCAGCAGGGAGTAAGTCAGGGTACATGATAAAGGAATTCAAATGTACCAAAGAAAAGCCATCCAAAAGAAAAAATCCATAGAACTTGTCCTCCACCAAGGAATCAGCATCATCATGAGCACATGCAGAACATAGTGTAAAAACGTGAAGACAACCAGGACAGCAGCCTCCAATATGATACATCAAGCTGGAAATCAATCAATCAAAAGCCCTTCCAAACAGCATCTAGTTTAACTGCTCATTATATGAGCACAGCAGAGTTACATCCATATAGTTTAACTGCTCATTATATGAGCACAGCAGTGATACTTCCAAACAGGTGATCTCTTTGAAGGAAAAATAGAATGAGAACTCCAAAAAAAAAACCGCAACCAAAACAAGAAGATAAACATGAAAGCATGATAGGATCCTGAATCGAAATGGGTGAGATCTGCACTGAGTTGATCCAAAATCCTTAGCTCATACCCAATCAGAATACCACTGACCAGATCAGAACCAGTTCCAAGAGAGAAAATAAAATAACTCAGAAGCTCAGCAGCAAACCAGAATATAGAAGCCCAGGAAAACTAGAAAAAAACTGAAATAACAATATGAAGACCAGAGTAAAATATCCAGCAGAGAATGAACCATGTAAGTGGCCTCAAACAGACCAAAAGAGAGCAGTCTTTTACTGAAAATCCTTTGAATCAATGGAAGTCAGTAAATCTGGAGAATGGGACAGAAAACTCCAAAACAGGGTTAATCAAGACAAAAGCATCAAACAGTTCAGATTCAATTTGATTTGCTGTTCATCCTTGATTTTTCAATGGAGATGGATCTTTTAATATAAAGATATTGCTCCTTTGAAATCTTACCTTCCTGAAGCTCCTGCTGAGCAATCTGCTGTTGCGTATCCATATGCTTGATCCACTCCTGAAGATCATGTTCATCAAAATGTGGCGAAAATTAGTACAGAACAGTACTAGAAAGTGATTCTTGAGGCTTATCCTGAAGATCATTAGCAGGTTCTGATTTGGGAGTCTCAACTTGAGTCTTCTCTTGGGAAGTTTCTACTTGCTCAGCTTTAGAGATGTCCACTGATCTAGTAACAATGGTACGTTCTATGTTTGAGTAGTCTTTGCGTCTTCTAGTTTTTCTTGGATGTGGAGTGATGTATCCATCCTCATCTACCAACGGTTTTTTACCTTTTTTAGCCATATTATTTAAGAATGATTCTTCCATCTGAATAGATTGGTCAGCTTCCTCAGCAATGGAGACTAATACATCATGATCCTCTTCCCCTGAATTTTCGTTAGGTACAGCGAAATCCTTTTGTACTTGAAGGGGAAGGGGATTCTGAGGTTCAGTTTTCTTAGAAGCACTAGAGTGGTGGGATCCAATAGTTTCAATCCTAGAGGGAGTTAACTTAATCATTGGACTAGATAACCATGAAAAAAATTCCTCAAACCTCCGATAATAACCTACTAAAATAAGAAAACTATGGATCTCGGTAATATTTGTGGGTCTTGGTCATTATTCAGTAACATTTTTTTTAGTAGGATCAACTGTTATGCCATTTTTTAAAATAATGTGACCAAGGAAAGAAATTTGTTGTAACCAAAACGCACACTTTCGGAATTTCTCATACAGTTTCTTTTCGTTTAAGGTTTGAAAGACAACCATTAAATGACCTTCATGTTCCTCTTTAATTTTATAATAAACCAATATATCATCAATAAACAAAACCACAATCTTATCCAAGAACTCGTGAAAAATTCTATTCGTAAGATCCATGAATACACCAGGTGGATTGGATAACCCATAAGGCATAACTATAAATTCATAATGGCTATATCTAGTACAAAACACGGTCTTCAGAATGTCTGCTTCCTTTACTTTCAACTGATGGTATCCCAACCTCAAGTCAATCTTCGAAAAATACTGAGCTCCCCAGAGTTGATTAAACAAATCACCGATATGGGGAAAAGGATACCTGTTCTTAAGATTGATGTTATTAAATGATCTATAATCAATGAAAAGTCTTGTTTAACCATCTTTCTTTTTAACAAACAATACCGAATCACCCCATGGTGATGTGCTAGATCAAATGAAACCTTTATCTAATAACTCCTGTAATTGCTTCTATAACTCTAAATGTTCAATTTGTGCCATTCTATAAGGGGGATTTGAAATTGTCTTAACATCAGGAACTAAGTCAATAGTAAATTTGACTTCATGGTCAGGTATTATACCAGGAAACTCATCAGGAAAAACATTATATAACTCATTTACCACTGGAACATCATTAATTTGAATAGTTATTTTGTTTTCAACAATATGTGCAAGGTAACATTCATTTCATTCTTTTTCTAGTTTCTGAGTTTCCTGATTTGTTATCAAATGTAAGGGTTCATTCTTGTACACAAACTCAAATTATTTCTGAAAAGAAACCACTTTAACTCTGCAATCAATCTTAGCATGATAAACGGAATTCCAATCCATACCCAAAATAACATCAAACTACACTAGAGGCCAAAAAATAAGGTTTGTAGGTAGATTCTTTCTGTACACTAGGACATGACAGTTTTTATAATTTCTTTTGGTCTCAACATTTCCTCCCGGTGTTTTTACCATAAATTCAGGATTCATATATTTTGATTAAATTACCAATATACTTGAAAACTTCCACGAAATTAAAGAATGTTTAGACCCTGAATCAAACAACACATTGGCATAATCGGAATAAACAAACAGTGTACTTGATACTACTTCATTCGATGGCCCAATATCTGCTTACTACGGGAAAACTGGTTTTTGTGACAGGTTCTTTACGATGGGAAAATCCACCCGTCACAAATAACTAATTATTTGCGATGGGAGTAGGTTCCCTATCACAAAAACTTAAGTGCAGTTTGACGTGGTTTGAGCGCCAAACCATGTGAAAGGGTATTTGCGACCGGTTGGCACCGCCTGTTGCAACTACTGGGAGGCGGTAAACACTAGTTGTGATGGTGGATCCCCTGTCGCATCTAGTTCGAACAATGGAGGGTATTTGCGACAGGTCCCGTAAAAAATAACCAGTGGTAGTAAAAACCTATTTGTGACGAAATGATGAATCATTGAAAATAGTTTTTCGGCAAGTTACTTTTTGCGATGGGACTTGTCGCAAATAAACTTTTAACTGCTGACAGTAATTAATGTGGACGAAGGTATTTATGATGGGGCATGTCACAAAAAATACTATTTGTGACAGGAATCCCATCGCAAATAACCCCGTCGCAACTAATCTAACCTATACATACCCCCATCCGTTTTTTCCTTTCCTCATCCTCAATTCCTTCTTTCTATGCTTTTCTAAACTCTAATTTTAGAGTGAAAATTTTTCAGAGTTAGTTTTTTTACGAAGAAGTTGTGAAGCCATCTACAATTATAAGAAATCATGTTTAAAGGTATTTATGTTTTATTTAATTTAGTATTTATTTCATTTCTTTATATTAATTTTAATTATTGTTGATTTGTTGTAATTCAGTAAGATTTAAATAGTTTTTTCATCAGAATTTATTTTTAATAATAAAATTAAATTATTATTACTAATTCATAGTTATTAGTCATAATTAATATTTATTAATGATAATTAGTAATGTATATAAATAATTAGCGGTAATTTGTAATTAGTAGCTAAATTTTGCAGTAATTAATAGTAATTAACACTAATTAGTAATAACTAGAAAAATAGTAATCATTTGGAAAAATAGTAATAAATAATTACAATTATTAATAATTAGTAATAAATACTAATAATAAGTAATAAATACAGATAATTAGTAATAAATACTAATAATAAGTAATAAATCCAAACAAATTGTAATAAATAGTAATAAATAATAATAAATTGTAATAATTAGTAATAATTAGTAATAATTAGTAATAATTAGGAATAATTTGAAATAAATACTAATAATTAGTAATAATTAGTTATAATTAGTAAAAATTAGTATTAATTACTAATATTTAGTAATATTTAGTAAAAATTACTAATAATTAGTAATAAATAGTAAAAATTAGTAAAAATTAGTAATAATTAGAAATAAAAACTAATAAATACTAATAAATAATAATAAATACTAATAATTAGAAAGAATTGTTAATAATAAGTAATAATTAGTCATAAATACTAATAATTGGTAATAAATACTAACAATTAGTAATAAATACTAAAAATTAGTAATAAATACTAATAAAAAGTGTCAAATACTAAAAAAATAGTAATAAATACTAATAAGAAGTCAAAATTCTTAATAATTAGTATTAATTATATATAATTAGTAATAATTAGTAATAATTAGAAATAATTAGTAATAATTAGTAATAATTAGTAATATTTAGTTATAATTAGTTCTATTTAGTAATATGTAGTAATAATTAGTAATAATTAGAAATAAATACTAATAATTATAAATAATTAGTAAAAATTTCTAAAAATTAGTAATAATTAGTAATAATTAGTACTAATTTGTAATAATAATTAATAATTAGTAATAATTAGTAATAATTAGTAATAATTAGTAATTAATACTAATAAATAGTAATAAGTAGTACTAAATTCTAATAATTAGTAATAATTAGATATAAATACCAATAATTGGTAATAAATACTAATAATTAGTAATAAATACTAATAATTAGTAATGAATACTAATAATTAGAAATAAATACTAATAAATAGTAATAAATACTAATAATTCGTAATAATTTGTAATAATAAGAAATAACTAGTAATAATTAGTAATAATTAGTAATAATTAGTAATAAATAGTATTAAATAATAATAAATACTAATAATTAGTAATAAATACTAATAATTATTAATAAATACAAATAATTACTAATATATACTAATAATTAGAAATAAATACTAATAATTTATAATAATTAGTAATAATTAGTAATAAATAGTAATAATTAGTAATATTCAGTAATAATTAGTAATATTTAGTAATAATTAGTAATAACTAGTAATAATTAGTAATACATACTAATAAATTGTTATAAATACTAATAAATAGTAATAAATACCAATAATTAGTAATAAATACTATTAATTAGTAATAAATACTAATGATTAGTAATAAATACTAATAATTATTAATAACTTGTAATAAATACTAATAATTTTTAATAAATATTAGTAATTAGTAATAATTAGTAATAATTAACAATAATTAGTAATAAATTGTAATAAATAGTAATAAATAATAATAGTTATCATTATTTAGGATTAACTAGGAGTAATTATAAATAATTATGAATAATTAGAAATAAATATCAATAATTAGGATTAATTTGGAATAATTAGGATTAATTAAGAATAATTATCAATAATTATCAATAATTAGGATTATTTAGGATTAATCAAGATTAATTAAGATTAATTAGGATTAATTAAGATTCACAATAAAAAAATTCTTCCAATAGAACATTATTGATAGATATTATATATTGGTAAAAATGAGAAATTCCAATAGATATTAAGTTTTATTTGTATTTATTTTAAGTACCAACACTTCTTTTTACCAATAAGTACATCTGTTGGTATTGATTATTTAACACAAACATATCTTTTACCAACAATTAAACATACTGTTTTATCATTCTAATACAAAAATTATTTTACTAACACTTGAATGTGTTATTAATGACTACTATTTCCAACAATTCTTTTCCATCAATAAAATCTGTTAAAAGAAACCATTCAATGATAATATCCAATTAATAGAAACTATTTTTTCATATAAATTATTATTTTTATGACCAATGTCAATATTTACTTTTAGAGGTTTTATTGAAAATATATCATGAATATTTTTATTTTCAATTTTTTCTAACAATTAATAGTTATTATATTTTCTCATGTTTTTCAATTAATAAACATTTAAATACTTTTTATTAAAAGAAATTAAATCTTTTTGTTATTTGAAAATAATAACCATAATAAATAAAAAACATGATAATTATTAAAAAAAATTACTAATCATTATTGAAAAAGATGTTGAAATAGAGCATTCAAAAATAATAAAAAAATTTAATTTTTTTGACATCTAAATAGTTAATTCAAAAATACTTTGAAATAGATTATACTAATACCAACATTCTTTTCAAAAAATTATTAACTATACAAATTCCATCATACAAATGTACTTAAATAGATCATTAAAAAATAATACCTATTTAGTTGCTACAATTTAATTTCTTTATTAATAAAAATTTATATTTTTTACAACTAACTTATATAATTTTATTGTTGGAATTTAATCAGTACCTTGTGTCTCCCCATCCACAGTTGCATCCCGCCGCATCAACATTGCCCTCCCAACCTTTTCCCCTATACAAGGGGGATGGGATTCACTAGTCTTCTTCTAGTTCATTAGTCATCCATATCCCTTTCCACTAACACAACCTATCTTCTATTTTTTCCTCCTATCGCCCTCAGCCCAAAGTCCCTGCACTTTATTCGGGGGCTTTGATGCTTCGAATTTCGCATCCGGAATTCGTTGAGGCTACGTCTCTCAATGGCCTTTCTATGGTGGGGTGTTTTGGTTGGAGGTGTCCGTCAACTGATTCTTTTGAAAGATTTATCATTTTTAATGGGGTTTGAAGGAGTGTGTTGGGATATGGTTATTGAATACTCATAATTTTCTTATTCATCTTGTGTTTGAAGATGACCATGCCATTTCTTGGTCCCAAGGTAAACTGTTTTTCAAAGGTATTAATTTTTCTTTGTTCCAATGGATATTTTATTTCCACATGAATCGATATCTCTTAACCATGTCAATCTGGGTTGATTTCATAAGATTTTCTACTCCTTTTCAAAACCCCTCTATTCTGTGAATGCTAGGAAATTCAGTGGGTAGATTTTTGAGTTTTTATAGTCGGTCCAAGTCGATATGCCACCCTATAGATCCCCGTGTATGTGTCCAAGTGGATGTCTCTAAGGCCCCTGTTAAATATGTGTAGATCCTAGTGAGGAATTTTCCTATTTTCAGTGGGAGAACATTGAATTAGGGGGCAACTACTATTCTTCATGTAACAGACATGGCCACCTTCAGCAGCATTACGGTCCAGTTCCTGCCAAGGAGGTGCTAACTGAGGATTCCTCTAGCCCTAGTCCAAATATTTACATGTTTTTAAGGATTCTTGCATGCCATTTCTGAATGTATGATCTAAGAATGGTGGGATTTTTTGGAATTAATCAATTGGTGTTTCGTTTTATGCTCATGTTGGAAAAAGGTACCTTTAACTTATCAACGAACCTCCTCATCTGCAGCGTAGATCCGAGTATCAGAGAATTATATGTCTCCTTTGGTTGGTGAATATATTTCCATGAGTACATCCAAAATCTCGATTTTAGGTGAAACATCAATGCAAGTGGTCATAGTGGGTGGTGTGATTGAAGCTCTTTTAGCTCAAGAAAGCTCATATTTTCCTGAAGGAAATGTCCGAGTGCTGCTATCTGAAACATCCTACAAAGTACATGAGTCATGTGTAGAAGTTAGGGTGTATAAAAAGTTCATAATATTAGGTGAACATGTCATGGAAAATGAGGAATTTGAGGGATAAGAAGCTCTGAATCCATAGTGGATGTCAAAAAAGGTACTTCTACGGTTGCTCAGGACAGACACGCCATGCAAGGTCACATAGAGGTTTCCCCTGATTTTGCTAATGAATTTAAAGTGGAAGATGAAATTCCACAGGATGTGTAAGACTATGAAATAGATGAGCAGGCAACATATATTCTTCATAGATGTGGAAAATTATTAAAAAGGGAGATTTTGATCTGGGATGTTACCTGATAAATAAATGTAAGAAGACCAGAAGTTGGAAGGACTACTCTGATCTGCTCAAACCGATGCTCACCAGATCAATAAGGAAAGACCAAGGCCCAAATAAATTTGGTATATCCCACTAAAAAGGGATAGTAATACTTAAGGGAGTCTTGGACAATCATCAGCCCACACCCAAAACTGATACAGAAAATGATGAGGTTAGTACAGAGGAGGTTGAATGGTTGGCCAATCCTAGGAAGATATTTTGGAAGAAGATCTCGCCAAAGACACTTCTTTAGGCTTGGTATTTCACTCCATGGTGGATTTAAATGATGAGGTTAAGGAAATTAAGGCCCCATGGGAGGACGTCATGAAACTGATTGAAAGAGAGTTAAAATTCAGCATAAATGATATGCAAGTATTGTGGATTAAAAAACATGATCTCATTCTGATACACGACACTAATGAAGGGAAGATAAGCGTGGAAGATTATATCAAGTCCCAAGACAAGTTCTCCTTCTACTTGGAGTATTTAATAAAATACAACCAATAGACAAAGGAAATTTCAGTTAATTGGAGCTTGCATAAGGTACATGGTTCTAGTAATTTTAAATTTTCCTTCAATTGTCTAGTGATGACATATGTAGTTTAATTTGGATACATTTATTTTGTGGTGAAATATGTTATTTGAGGTGAATATTAATTAGTAAAAAAATAATAGAATATTCAAATATGAAAAAGAAGAAGTGAATATCCCTTTCCAAACCTCACTTCCCCTTACACTTTCCCTATTCCATGTATCCATCCCATGCCACCCCCACACCAGCGATTTTTTCCTACACTCGCACACCCAATTCATAGCCATCTCCCACACCCACACCCTCCTTGGTTTTTTTTTCAATCTCTTACACTCCTCACTTACAAACACTTCTTTGATTTTTTCCTCATTCAAACATAAATTTGAGACATTGGAAGCAACCTGGACGTAAACCTAATTATTTTCTAATCAGTCGAAGATTTATCCTCTTATTGTGTTTGTGTTTCTTCTATTAATGTTTTATGAACTTAAAATGTATGGTATTGCTTGAATTATTTTATGTTAGGGTTTTACATAAATTCTAATTAATTTAGTTTTTTTCATTTCTTTTTGTGATTTGATGATAATAAAACCATACTTCTCTATATTCTCTCCAATTAAATGAGTCAGGCCCCAATTCTTCTAAACAAGAATTACCAGTTAATACTTATCCATCTTATTCAAATGTATAGAAATATAGTAATTGACCAGAGAAAGAAAGTAGCGAAATCAATGAATTCATCTCACACAATGATTTATTTGATTTTACATTAAGTCGTCCTATATTTTTTGTTTTCTATTGATTCTATGTTTCATTTATAAAATCCCAATAGTGCTAAAAATATAGCTAAATGGATATATTATTTTTATATTTGGCCCACATTCAAGCATTATTATAGTATTTTCCTTACTATTTCCATATCTATAATTTAGATTGGTCGGTATGATTAATATAATTTTTTTTATAAAATCTAGTTATGTTTTTAGATGTTTTATCCATTAAGAGCATTCATTTAATAAATTATGGAAATATTAAATCATCTATTAGAAAGAACCATTCAAAGGTATACTTTTCATTTCTTTTGCTTCTATTGAAAAAACACATTTAAAAATATTATAACCATTCAAATTATTTTCCTTTATAAATTGTAAATGTTTATGTTCATGATTGTTATATTCATTATTCTCATACTTTTTTATGTGTAGAGTGATGCGTTATTTATTTTCTATGGATGAATATAATTTTTCAATTAATTTTCATATTAATTACAAGATAAAATAAGATAAAAATAAATAGGATCATTTATATTTGAATGTTTATATATATTTTTCATTGTTAATCATATTACTAAATAGAAATTTAGTTTCATTATTTTGATTTTTCATTAAACTCTTATTATCTATAATAAGCAGTTTTAAAAGACAAGTAATGTTTGTTCTATTGAAGGAAAATTGTCACACAAATTCCTAAACAAAAAACACTAAGTGAAAAAAACTATTTCCAACAAGAAATCTAGAAACACACATCCAGAATAAATAACATAAATTTTTTTGGATTTGCATTCAAATGTAAAAAAACAATATTTCGGTGGTTCAAGTGATGGTACACCAAAACATTCCACCCATTAATTAAATATAACCCATTTTGTTTACATTGATTCAGAGAATATACTTTAGCCACCACTATCCGGCAGAAAATAGTCACCCTATTTACTGTGTGATTATCTAGCAATATGTCTTTCAGTATAGACAATAATTTTCCACATATGTGAAGTACACATTTTTGCCCATGTAAAAGCTAATAGAAATTCTTTTAACCACTATACAAACACAATAACCATAGAATACAGGACTTCATATGCATATGTGATCAAAGCACACAACATACCACCTATTTCTCTATTTTGAAATTGTGCAGTGGTCATTTGTTCAGAAAATAGAGCTCTATGGTGTTTTTATGGCCCCGTCATTCTTATATGATATGAAACTAATGTAAAAATACTAATGTAATAGTTTATTAGCATGAAGAATACTCTAATGTAAAGTAAGACATCCAGAAACAAAAGCTATTACAACACTCTCGTAGAATATGATACCCCACTGGTTGTAAGTGTTTATATATTGTTGTAGCAAATGAGATCACTAATTCATAATGTATTATTTCTTCCAATACAGTATTATAGTAATTCCATCATTTCATTGTGTGACTTTCTATAATTCAATGTCTATCATCTATTTTTCTCCACACATTAGTTTGTAGCTCTTTTCCTCCAATGCATAATATGAAGTCCATATAAATAATATCCATGGAATATACCATCTTATTATATAGGTTATTCTTTTTTCATTTCATTCAATGGAGTAGACAAAAATTTTCATTTTCCAAATACGAAGTCCATGCACATCATAACTAAAGCCTACAACTATTCACTTATGATTCCCATAGTACATCGCTTACACAAGGTCATGTATGGTAGAACAAATATGCCATCATGAATGAACTGCCCTCATAGCATATTAATAAATCCTTTATAGTTTATATGTGGAGATTTCATCAGTGATTATTATAAAATTAAACATAAATGAATACAGATTTAAACCATTTAATTAATTTTCAATAATCTCAAAATAATCCACTTATCTTGTCTACAAAATTTCTATACATGCATATATTTGCCTATATTTTTATTTTAATGGAATTTGTATTATAATTCCCTCACATCACTTTATTTCCTAGCTGAATGTATATGTTATGTTTCTTTCCTCTTGTAGGATCATTTTTCATTGATGGAGCGCATTGGTAAGAGTACATGCAAGGTAATCACATCGTATGTGCCTTATATTTTTGTTAATGAAAGATTGAAAGATTATATATTTCTTTTTGTTCATATTTATGGTATGATATCTTATTATATTTTACATAAATCTCGTAAAGTAGGAATGCATAGATTTAAAATTGCATTTCTTTATAGCCATATTTGTGTGTGCTCTGATTTTTCACTAGTGTAATAGACATATTGTAGTTCCACAAGCTGTAGGTTATTCTTTGCAGTTTTATCCTCTTATTTGATGGGAATTTTTTATGTTATTCATTCTAATTGTGGTGGTTTTCATTTTTAAGACATGTGTGGATTTCTGAATTTAGTTTAGAGTAAAAAAGAAGAGTTTCACTGGCTAATCAAGTGAGAAAAATATATCTTTGATGCATTATCTATCATAGGCTATGAAACACATATTTATGGCATATGTAGTTTTGTAAATGCATTATCGATTAGTCATATTTTTTAAATGATAATTTAGGTCATCTTAAATTATAGGAAAGAACATATTTATGGTATCTGTCGCTTTCTAAAGTAATGTTTTTTCATTTGTAATTTCATTGGAGTTGGTTCATGATATTTATCCCTACCTACATACTAAAAATTATGTAATCTAGATAAATGTTCATTTACAAATATATAATTATAATGTTTCTATTTAATTGATAATACATATAATTTGAAACTTGTTAATTATCATTTCAATTTGATGAATTTCCCAAGAACATATTATTTTTATAAATGATTATTGTATTTTTTTTGTGGATAATGCATAGTAGTTATGATTTTGGACATTTTAAGGTCTTTTTATGGGGTTACTGGGCATTTGGAATGCTATTGGTTGGGAATTTGGAATGCGGGTGGTGATAGATATTTGGAGATGAGGTCTAAATTGCTAGACACCGGTATTTTTCTTTTTTACAAGCCAAAATGCTATTTTAGTCTTAGTTATTTTGGTTATTTTGGTTATTTAAATACATTTATACTATGTTTATTTTGTTTTTGGTTACATCGGTTTTGGTTTCTAAAACAGTCAGGTCGGTAATTAAAAAAATCATTGGCCTGTTATTTTAGTTTTTGAAATTTTGAATCTTTTTACTGAACCGACCATTTTCTCATCCCCACAAGCACGTGGAAGATATCTAATTTGACATTAATGATACACTCTTTGGATTTATTTTTCAAGAGATTTTAAACATAGATGAAGAGAAAATACAATCTTTCACCTTTCATACTGGAATGAATAAATACCGGAAAGAAGGTACCATTATTCCTATAATTTCCCTATGTCTTATTTCTAATTTTTTTTTTCTTATGATCATCTAAATCATATTCAAAAAACTATAGGTCTAAAATCCTCAATATTATTGGTAGCCATGTCCTGTTATGTCCAACCCCCCTTTAAAAACATTAAACTCAATGCATGTCTTCTATAATCTCCCAGTGTCAGTTCATAATAGTATTTTATATTTATCCTGGCCCAAACATTAAAATACTCCACATGAATGTTTTTAGTGATATGTTGGACAGTAAAATAGTAGCTATGCTTGAGTCGTAGCTTCTATTTTCATGCAGTATTTATACATCCAACATATTTTCTTATGTGATTCTATGTATTCATGAGAGCTTTCTCTAATCTCCAGATACTAAGAGACCTTTGTTTTGTATACTACAGACTGCATACATTGCTCACAGTAAGTCAGTAACTTTAGATTTACATAATCCTTTTTAGATATCTTTTTACCATATTATGTTCCCATTTTAGCATAGGTGATATTTGTCATTGTGACCATGTCATGTCTGAGTTGGCATGCAAGAGGAGGATTCCATGGCATCATGCATTAAGGCGACTCAAATGTAGGAGAGGAAAGTGCTTTTGGAAGTCATAAAGGTGATATAAGAAAAAATGTTTCTGTAGAGACTCATGGTGGTGTATTCACATAGAGAAGGCATTGGGAACATGTCATGGTGGAGGGGAAGATGTTTGGTTCTAGAGCTAGCTCGCTGGCATGGGTTGTGGGTGCTCGTTGATCCCTGCTGTAAGAGAAGGAGATGGCTCGTTGGCATGGATGAGCTGGTGTTGGAGTTGGATCACTAAAATGAATGAGTTGGTTCTCATGTTGACTCACTAACAAGATTAGGATGGACTGGTAATCAATCAAGCATGGATGAGCTACTGCAAGAGTTGACAAGAATGGAGCTAACATTGATGAAACTAGTTTGGTGGATGTGTGGCTCACTGGAATGGATGGCTCGTTGGATTGGGGTGGGGGTGTTGTAATGGATCTTGTGTTTATGTATCAATTTTAATTATAAATATAATTATTTTTTTATAATTTTGAACATGGGTGAAAACTAATTTTTAATTATTATATATTATATGTGATAAATTAATAAAAATAATTTGAAATTTTATTAAAAAGATAAATTTATAAATTTTATTCAAATTTAATTGATAATAATATATTATATTTTTTTACTATCATATCCAACAGAAACATTTGTCATTAGAACCTATTACTAAACGTTTTAACCAACATAAATATTATCTGTTGGTATTATTATAATTGTAACAGAACTATTTTATCTGTCACAAAAACATTTAGCGACAGAGTTTTTACCGATAGTTTAGTGACAGGGGAATATATGTTGGTAAGACGTTTTACCAAAAGAAAATGTTGTTTTACCAACAGATATTCCCCTATTGGAAAATTTGAAATAATTTTAGTGATTAATTCGGATTAATTCGGATTAATTTGTATTAATTCAGATTAATTAGGATTAGTTAGGATTAATTACGATTAATTACGATTAATTACAATTATTTATGAATAATTAGGAATAATTAGGATTAATTGGAATTAATTAAAATTAACTAAGAATATTTAGGAATAATTAGGAATAATTATGAATAATTAGGAATAATTAGTAATAATTATGATTAATTACTAATAAATAAGATTAATTTTTAATAATTATTAATAATTAGTAATAATTAGTAATAATTAGTAATAATTAGTATTAATTAGTAATAGATAGTATTAATTAAGAAAAATTAGAAATAATTAGTAATAATTAGAAATCATAAGGAATATTTAGGTAATAGATAGTATTAATTAATAAAAATTAGAAATAATTAGTAATAATTAGAAATCATTAGGAATATTTAGGAATAATTAAGAATAATTTGGAATAAAATCAATTGTAAAAAATTGTAATAACATGGAACAATTTCAATTGGATTGGAGGCACTCCTTTTTCTCAATGACTCTTCTCCATTCAACTCTCACAAACTCATAACATTATGAAAATTATGTTTCTATGTCTGTATATCCAATATTGTATGCATGAGTTTGAATATGCATTCGTAGGACCACATTTTTCATAATGTTTTCAGGTGATGATAGTTGCATGAAGATTATTCATTGATCAAAAGGGGGATCTTTTGTCCGAAGGCTCGTTTACTTCCATCTTTCTCACATTGAAATCTCAATGAAGAATATGCTTTGAGGTAAGCTTATAGATTCTCGTATGCATGAGTATGAATATGCGTACCTTCGAGAAAATTCTTCATTTTGATTTCAGTGTGAGAAAGTTGTACTTAAATGAGCCCTCAGACAAAATATTACTCGTCAATCCACTGGAAATTGAGTCACACATAATTAATGGTGATTGTTAAGAAGTTGTTTCAATTATTTATCTTCTATTTTTGGATAATGTTTTTCAAATTTCAAATTATTCAAAAGTAGTAATGATTTTATATTTTGCAGAAAAATATGAAACAAGGATGTCGACAACTATCATTATTAGATGACCACACTTGGATAAATCAACATAGAAATCTAAATGGTTCTAGTTTAAATCCTGTATATATTGAGGGTGTTGAATCTTTCTTATCATTTGCATCATCAAAACCAATTTTTTTTCAAAAGTCACAATTATGTGTCCTTGTAAAAAATGTGATCTGAGAATGTTTGATACATTTTATAAGGATGGGGGGCATCCCTATCCGTTTGGTTTTCAACAAGATTATGTTTTTGGTATCAACACAGTGAATTTAGTTCTAGAGAAGATACTAATAAATTGATTTTAGTTCCATCACGTTTTAAAATATCAGTACATGATGTTGCAGGTCCATCTGTTCAACAATCTAAAACTCAGGATGATATTGATTTAACTCCTGAGTTGTCACCATGAAAATTTTATGAGTTGGTGAGGTCTGATGAGGATTCATTATATCTTGGTTGCAAGATAAGAAAAGTAGAAGTGGTTTCACAATTTATGGCTATTAAATCAGATAATACAATGTTAAACAACTATTTTGATCATATATTTTCTTTGGTAAAAACATTGTTACCTAAATGAAATGTGTTTCATGAAAATTACTATAAAATCAAAAGGATGGTTCATAATCTAGGCCTCTGTTATCGGAAGAATAATGCATTTGAAAATGATTTCATCTTATATTCTACTAAAAATGAGTCGTTGGATAGTTGTCCCACTTGTGGAAAATCAATGTATAAAGAATCCCAACTAGTGAATTTTTGATCGATTCCTATAAAATATTTGAGATATTTGACCCTTACACCTAGGTTAAAATGTTTATTTATGACTCCGAACATAGATTCAAGGATGTCATGGCACAAAACCAAGATTTTAACTTATAAAATATTGAATCATCCATCTGATGGCATTTCATAGAAACATTTTTGACCGACTGTATCTGTCTTTTTCTTTAGAAGCCCAGAATGTATAATTGAGTCTTTCAACTAAATATTTCTGTCTGTTTGGTTCTAATGGTTGTCAGTATTCATGTTTTCCAGTCTTTATAACTCCATACAATTTACCACCATGGTTTTTTATGAAGGATCTCAATATCATTTTTACTTTATTAATCCCAGGACATCCAAAAAATAATATTGACGTTTATTTGAAACCATTAATTTATGAGTTAAATTCATTTTGATGTAATGGTGTTAGTTCATAAGATGATTCCAAAAAAATCATATTAAAAGCTACATTGATGTGGATGATTGGTGAATTCCCTGCATATGGCATGTTATCTAGAAAGAGTAAACATGTTTCAAAATCATTTCCTTACTGTATGAAAGACAACAAAGCCTTTATGATTTTTAAGGGAAAAAACATTTCCATTTTTATTGTCATTATATATTTCTTCCAACCGATCATCCTTTTTGGAGGAACAAATCTCATTTCAAAAAAGGTGCAATTGAAAGGGATGAACCTCCAAAAATTCTATCAGGTACAGAGTTAAAATCAGTTTTATTTTCATTACCTTCGATCACATTTGGGCCAACATTAATCCAATATAAAATTCATGGCTTTGGTAAAATACATAATTGGTTAAAACAGATCATTTTTTAGGATCTTCTATATTGTTTTGATTTTTTGGTCTACTACATGTTGGATGTCATGTATATTGAGAAGAACTATTTTGATAATTTATTTCATAGAGTTTTTGATAAACTAGGTAATACCAATGATAATGTAAAGGCACCATTATATCTTGACCAAATTTGCAGACGACCAAAACTTGAACTATTTCAAGATGTCAGATCCTAGATGTTAATGAAGCCAAAATCATCTTATACACTTTCTAAAGAGAGTCGCTTATTATTTTTTCATTGGATTTCAGATTTGAGACTTCATGATGGCTATGATTCCAACTTGGGAAGATTTGTTAATAATGTTCATATTACCGGATTAAAAAGTCATGATTGTCATGTTATAATAGAATGACTTATTTCGATTGGATTCAATGGTTTCTTGAATTATATGATTTGGGATTCGATAATAGACATATCATATTTTTTGAGACATTTGTGTGTTGAAAATTACTATGATGCACTAAGAAAACTAGAAGAAGATGTTGTTGTAATTATATGTAAATTGGAAAAAATAATCCTACCAGATTTCATTGACTCAATAGAAAATCTGATATTACATTTTCCACAAGAAGATAAATGTGGAGGTTTGGTACAGTATCAATGGATGTACCCATTTGAGAGATTTATATAGAAATTGCAGAAAAAAGTACGTAACAAAGAATAAGTTGAAGGCTCAATTGTTGAAGCTTATTTGCATGAGGAAATATCTTTTTTCAATTTTTTTTAATCTGAATATCACTCAAAAAATCGCATTGGATGGAATGAGGGGAATGTTGATGATGAAATAGACAATGAATTATATGGTTTTAGTCAGCCAGATCTTGGCTTCAGTGGAGTTCATGAACGTTAGATTTCATATGATGAACATCACAGAGCTCATACATATGTTCTACTTAACTGTG
Source organism: Viscum album (assembly GCA_963277665.1). NCBI lineage: Eukaryota > Viridiplantae > Streptophyta > Magnoliopsida > Santalales > Viscaceae > Viscum > Viscum album. The sequence goes on along the minus strand of OY728152.1, from coordinate 870,889,905 downwards.
AAGAAATGACATCATATGCACCATGAGTGAATATATCAGTTATTCTATAATTTATGTTATGGTATGTAAACTTATTTTAATTTTAGGTTATTTGATAATCATATCATGAAACAGCCTCCACATATTACAGCAGCTTCTCTTGAAGAACACTGACAAAAAAATTTCTCAATGGTTGCAATGAATAGTAACATAAATTATTAATGGATTAACATATCAATTAAGTTTATTATTTATTATACTGATAATTTTTATAAAAATTTTCAGGTGTCTCAACATGTAGATAAAATTGATAGGCGATTGTGTATATTAAGTAACCCACCATCCAAAATGGTTAGATCTTATAATGAATATGGGGTGAATAGTTTTTTATTTCATACAGGTGAATATGGGGAATCAAAAAAACAATTAATAGTGGAGTTTGAGTGAGAGGATCACATCATAGGGAAACTGAAGTTGACATTTAAGACATGTTGGATGAAATTATTGAACTGTGTTATCTAGGGAAAATTATATAATAATGTTTAAATATATGTGGTTGGATAATGAGAGAGTCTTTCATGTTCATCCAATTCATCGAATATTCGATATTAAATATAAAAGTCTTCTTGTAGAAAATGAACCATTTTTACTGGATCAAAAGGTACATCAAATATATTACACAAAGTACTATGCTACTTCAAGAGACCTGAGTGATTGGTGGAGCATAAAAAAAATGAAATCTCAGGAAAATTTGTTTACCCAAAATGAATGTGGTTCCCATGAAGTACAATAAATTGAAATTTTTCAAGAGACTACTCAAAATCCATCTTTTTCACAAAGAGACGTGAATATCGATAATGACACCCAACAATTAAGGGTCGATGGGGATGTTGATGTTAATGTTGTTACAAATGAATTTGAAATGGAAAGAGGTGATGAAACTGAAACTCATATGGATATTGATGATTCTGATATTGAATATGAAGACATTGACATCATTAGATATGAAGATGATGATGACGGTGAACATTGACATAGTTAAATGCAGATTATAATCATAACTAATATATATCTATATGTAATACTTATTTTCAAATATCTACTGTCAATAATGATTTTTTGTTTCAGATGAACCCTGATCTATTTCTTGAGTTGGAGGAGGCTGATCTACCTTTGAATGAGGAGTATTTGGGATCATCGGACCCTCAACCTACTGGCATTTCAGGGGGTATGCAGAGGGGGCATGTTCTTGCATGACTGATGATTCATGACCCTATCCCTGAGTGACTTCCATGAAATGTCTTCAATCCATTCATGCGGTGGTATGGTAACATGTGTATTTTAGTTAGATTTCATTATTTTATTTACATACTAATTGTTAGACTATTTTTTTACAGTTTTGCAAATGTAGCTATTTGACAAGGCTGTGCTATCTTGCGCAATTATTTTTCTCAGCCATAGATTACATGGGAACAGATTCCTATTGATGTTTAATTTGGAATGTTCAATCATTAGATGGAACGTAAATAAAATATATTTACTTAGAAATTTATTTCATTAATAACTAGATATTATAAATTATTTGTAGGGTTTACAGTAACCCATCAATGATAGAATGTTTGACGCTATCCACGAGGCATGGGAGCTATCTATGCATGATCGTTTCCATTAGTTTTGGAACAATTTGAGAAGGAAAACCATTAAAAATTTAGGAGTGATGGTATTTGATGAGTCATGTAGAGACCACCGATCAGAGTATATTTAATCTCATTTTTGGGATGGATTATGATCGTACTGGATGAGTGGTGGATTTCATTGAAGATCTTCATTGGGGCAGTAAAACCCGAGGAGACCGGAGCTGACACATCGAGCTAGTAGTCGTACATTCAGTATGAATAGATGTCATTTGGTAAGTATCTTTTTTAAATATTTAAAATAAAATTAAATATAAAAAGTTTATTTTATCTTCATATGGGCAGTAGAGTATCCTGATATTACGGAGTACGACATTTATCAGAGGATGTATAGTGATCTAGCCACTGGAAAGATTAGAGATGATCACGATCATCAGATTGTGGTCAGTACATTTTATTTTTAGTATGAAAATTAACTACATATATAATATTTTCACTATTATAATTTCAAAATGGAACTGAAGGAGTCCTATCAGGTTGGAACCTCACTGACACGGACTGAGAGTCAGGTCGAGACGGCTAATCAGACTAGTGCCCACCATTTTGATGAGGCAGTATAGATGTAGGTGACCAAATATGCCTTCGAGAAGGGCCAAGTAGTTGGTATTGACTCTCATTTGACTCTTGGGACATATTATGGTACTATTGCAATGTCATCATCCAGCTCTAGAGGAGACAGTGTAGAGGAATCATCTTATAGATCACTGTATCAAGAGCAGTTGTGAGCTCAAACTGAGCTTATAGAAAGTTTACAAAAGTAATAGAAAGATATGCATCATCAGCAGCAGTAGTGGTATGAAGAGAAAATGCATCAACGACCGCAGCAGCAGCAGCAGCATGAGGAGGACATACGTTGATGGTAGCAGCAGCAACAGGATCAGATGGAATGCATGCATCGTCTAACTCGTAGTTTATGGATGAAGTTTCCTCCACCATCTCCTCCATCTCCTCCACAAGTCTGTCCCCCCAGTTATTTTTTTGTTCTGATAAAAACATTTTAATTCCTCATTTGTGATAATATGAACTATTTATAGTATTTTTCTTTCATATTGGGGCGAATATTTCTTAATTTGTTGTTTTTAATATTTTTAGTATTTTAATATTTTAATATTTATTATTAGTATTATATTTTTTAATGATTTTTTATTTTACTAATAATAATAATAATAATAATAATATTTTATGATTTTTTATAATTTTTTGCGAATATTGATAATTTTTTAAAAAAAATTATTATTTTAATCATATTAATATTATTTTTTCATTAATAATAATTTCATTATTTTTTTATTAAGTATTTGAGACACGACCCCGTCCAAATAGATTATATATTTTTCTAAACTTATTTTTGATGGGTTACTTTATCATCGAAACTATGTTTTTGTGATGAGCCCATTGCAAAACGTTTAGGTATGTATAACATATATAAATAGTGAACTATTTGTGACGGGATGACGGGTCTGTCGCAACTACTTTTTGCAATGGGCACATCGCAACAAGTTCTTGTGTACATAATATATCCAATCAGAGATCTATTTATGACAGGACCACTTATTTTCGCAAATAGTATTTTTTTTCAATGGGCCTGTCACAAAAAATACTAGTTGTGACGCTGTTTTCTACAACGAGCTATTGGCAACGCAACCCTGTCACAAAATAGTTTTTTCGATCGGATCCCGTCTCAAATAGCCCGTGGAAAATAGCCAAAATTATAGTAGTGGTTGATGTAGTTTCAAAGGATTTCACCACCCCTTTCTATTTGTAGTCCGTCTGCTTTCCCTCAATTGAGTTCTTTGTTGGACACTCATTTTCATATTCACCCATTTCATTGCACTTAAAACATTTTACTAACTATAAATCATATTTTTTCTTACCATTAACCTGATCTTTTTCAGTGCAATTATGAGCCTTATGTCCCCATTTTACAACATCAGTAACACTTACCAAAATTCAAAATACATTCCACAGCGTGCTTTTTACCACAATTTTCACAAACTATAAACATAACTTTCTTACCATTACACATTTTTGAAGAGTTCTTCCCTTTAATTTTCACATTTAACTCTTATTATATTGTTTGTCAAAGAACACCTGATCATAAGTAATCTCCATTTCCACATTCTCTACACATCAAACAAGTTTTTCATAACTTTTGAACTGATGAGAAGATAAATTCTATCGATACTTTGGCTTTAATACTGAGAAAAAAGGTTGATTTTACTATGAAGATCTCATATGAAATTTAGAGAAAACATTTCCAGTCGAGTGAATTTTTCTTCATTAGTAGCCACTAAGTCATCATCCTACCTCAATTCCAATAATTGTTTTGAGTCTTAAAATGAACCACCTTAGTTAAATATTTCTCAAGAAAAATACCATTGAATTCATCACAATAAAGAGCATCAATCTCATCACTATCCCTAATATTTTTCACCATCGACCACCAATGATCAGGTTTACCTTCAAAAAGAAAAATATAAAGACTAACCTTTTGATGTTTTGGACACCCCATGACATCAAAAATCATTTCTAGTACTTTTACCTACCCTTTAGCTAGAAAAGGGCCAGATTATCCTCTGAATGATAGGGGATGTTGCCTCATGAAATGCTCCACTACTAACATGTTCCTATGTAGTTCATCTAGCTGATCTCATGCATGGATACCACCACCATTTATATCTTAATTCAATAGAGCCATCACTGCAACAAACTATTTTGTTATGATACAAACCATCTCAGTTTGCTAATTTGGAAGTTTATTTTCCTCCTAATGTCATCCCATCATAGATGCCATGTTTCCTATATGGAAAAGCATTCTAATCATAGAAATATCTTATAAAAAGCTACTTAGTAATCTATAAATGCTATATCATTTCAGTCATAACATAAATTAATTTATGGATATTAATTTTACAATATCCTAACTCCCAAATTTATCTAAATTGGCCTCTAATACCAACTATAAGGACATGACCTTAAACATTTCATAATTTTGAATTATGATAATAATTCACATTGGGTATCTATTTAGGTTTATAGTTTTAGAGAATTAATCCATATATATTTCATTATAACATAGTTATAACAAAGTAGAACCTTCTACTCAGTGTCCATTTTATCATAAAATAAAAACTCTTAAAAGAAAACAAGAGTTTATTTCTTGATAAAAATATTCATTAATTCATTCATTCACTTACCATTACTTAATCTTGTAAAACCCATTTAAAAAAACATGGGATGAGCATAAAAATCTCTGTAATGGTTATAAAATAAAAAATTAAATCATTATTCCATCAATACATACAAAACCTATGCTCTTTTACATACCTCATGAAATCATAAGATTTATGAATAACTAATAGAAATCATAAATCATAAAGTTAACTTGTGGAATCCATATCAAACTTAAATTTTTTATTTCACATCTAAGTAAGGAGTTACGTTTGGAAATTTCATCATAGTATATTCCCTAAATCTCTTTTGAGAAACATTAACGTTTACCTCTATCACGTTACACAATGCATTGGAGAGCTATATCGACCTCACCCATCCTTGGATTATCACGGAACCACCCATATATGTAAACTATGTTGAAGAACCATAACATATTCATAACATATAACACAAGCATAAATGAAAGAAAAAATTTCCACATTGAAATCACAATACATCATTTCAATATATTGAAATAATCAGTCCATTCTCAAAACCATTTTCAATACCATAATATGTAAAAGAGTATATGGTATTTATTTTCGTTTTAAAAACATTATGAATTGTTAAGGAAGATAAAAATCCAGTAACGGTCACGGGGGTAAAAAGTTTGTTGTCACTGCATATGTTAAAAAGAAACATTCCATTTGTCATTTAGTAAAATTCTAGGTAGAAAACAGATTAAATTTGAATGAAATTAAAAGTCAATAGGTTTTATATACACCGTATAAGGGAAATTCATGTATAAATAAAAGTTTTCCCCAATGAAAGGAGATTGAGACGAAGTCTCTTACCTCATGTTTGACTTGACAAGTTCATTATTTAATCTATTGAATAATAAAACATAGTTAATTACCACTTGATTACGAATATATTTCATGTTTATAATTTCTTTTATAATACTTATTAACACATTATAAACATTATATAATAATTTAAGTTAATAACATTCATTTTTTTTGATATTTGGTACTTGAGTCAAAAAAGAACTTATAATTAACAGTTATAAGTGTGGTAAAAAGTCCATTATCTCTGTAATGATATTCATGATTTAGATATAATATAAATCATAAATATCTTGTATATCTATGTATTTATAATAGTACATGACATTTGGAGATAACAAATGAAATGCACCGTTCATGGAGAAGATAAGTCGTACGTACGGATTAACGCAACTTTCATTTATATTTCATATTTAATGGAAAGAAAACATAATGATACATAGGTATAAAATAATTCTATTATAATATCATATATAATTTCAGTAACTTCATCATTTATACATTTCATGTATGGAATGAACGAGTCATGTCACTTTGAGGGGGTGGTAGTCCGCACTTACTCAAATGAAATTATCATATTTAACTATTATAGAAACCCTAAATGTATGCTATAAATGAAAAATACAGAAGCATATAGAAAATTTAAATATAATATATGTCACTTATAAATATAGTTCCATCATAATGACCACCGTGAGAGGCGGTAGGAGATAATCAAACAATCATCGTTTCGTGAGGCAGCAGTTCGCCGTACACAGAAACAGTATGTTCATATCCATTTGATGGAGGTGTGTGTAAGTGTACTTTGAATCCTTATCATAAGAAAAACCTATTTTTTTGAGGATACTGGAGTTTTTATGTAAACATATAATGAGATGAGCATAGGGAGTGAAGAATTAATATAAACAAAGAGAACATGAGGGATGATGTTACCTTTAAATCATATAACACCCTTTGGATTGAACCAAAAGGCTTTATTGAAGTGCCTTCTGCCTAAGGTAAGAATTCTAGGAGGAAAATATGGATCTTGAGATATTATTTTGATAGTGATTGTATGATCCATGAGGATTTAGAGGTGTTTTTAATGGGTTAGAGGTGATGACCTTTTATAACGGAGAGAAGGAGCTCTTTAGGAATGTTTGAAGATATTATTTTTTTATAAAATGATTTTTATTTTAAAAAGTTCAAAACTTATTTAATTTGTAGATAAAGTGAATATATGTCAAAATAATATCATCCAATAATAATTGATAGGTTTTGGATATTTTTTAATCCTTATCTTTTTTATTTAACCCATTGTTAACTTATTTAACTTTTACCTGGTCCTCTTATATATTCATACTATATGGTTAATATATTTACAATAAAAAGACAAGAGACCCTAAATTGATCATTAATGAAATTTTTTACATCATATATTTCATTTTTCCTAATATTATATTTTTAGGACTATTTTATTATTTAATAAAATATTGATTGATTTAAAAACTCTTTTATATCAATTTTAATACTATTCATATCATGAGTTTTAAAAAAAATCCAAAACAACTTGATTGTTTGGAGAAACCTTCCTTAATTAAAATATAACAAGTCATCCTAATCAATAAAATTCATCGATGGAATTAAAATGTTCATAATAAATTTATTTTAAATTTTATAATATCATTTATTTGATTCCGTTATTAATGAAGTAATTGCTACATCACCATTGTGTCATACTTAAATTTATTTATTTAATGTCTAAAAATTATAAATAAAATACCATAATGTAATAAATCTTTTTAGATTTATGATGAGTATTTATAGTCCAATATATCAATTATATAACCCCACATTAAAATTGTTTTGGAAAAACAATACATTTTTATGATATTTTTATTTTTACTCGAAATAAAACGTTATTAATGTCATTATCTTACTCAAATGGCATTAAAAGGCCAAAATTCCAAACCATGGATTTTAGTGGTCATCCATTACTCATACAATAATTTTAGGACAAGTGTTAAGTTAATTTTATATTATTATAATATTATTTCTTCCTTGAATTATCCAATTTACGTTTAATTGTGGTAAATAAAAATCAAAAGGTATTATTCACAGAAAATAATTTTTATCTTATTGAACCACATTTTACTTACTGATGACAACCATTTATGTTAGATTTTTGAAATCCTATTCATAAAATCTATAAAAATTCGTTTAAATGAAAAAGTCGCTTTTGAATTACAATGAAGTGTTTTTTCACTATTCATCAAAAATTGGACATTTTTAGATAAATACCATGAATTTACCCAAATCTAATTTTGATATTCTGAATTCAAAAATGATTTCTATTTTACCAAATTAAAAACATATATGTTTCACTAATTAATTTTAAATTAATCACCATTGTCAAAACCAAAAAGTGTGCTATTTAAGAAATAATAACTATCAAAAGATTGACACTTGTTTATGTCTAATTTCATAGTGAAATTACATCTAATGACCAAGATTGGATTAAATGGTAAAAATATAATACAATTACACTTTAAAACCATTAAAAAAACAATCTAAATGTACAAATAAATTAGATTAAAAGATAGTTTTGAATTAAAATTCATTATTCTTAACTATTGAATAATAAATGAACTTTATCGGAAAAATACAAAAATTTCATCCAAAGTAAATTTTGATGTCCCAATTCTAAAGAAAAAATTTATTTTTTCAAATAGAACATATAAAGGTGACAAATACTATATTTAATAAGGGTTTTCCATTAAAAGGCGATAAATCGATCATTAATAGAACCCTTATAGGCCCATAGGGGTGAGGTGGAACCCTTACAGGCCCATAGGAGTAATTATTACATGTCTTGTAGGCCATAGATGAATTCTTTTCTCGTAGGCTTCAGAAATTACACACAAACCATACTAACTACTCAGAACTGCTCCTCCCCAGCATCATAATCGGGAAATCATCTCTCCACATTCCCATAGATGTTTTGCTAGGATTTCGCATGCATGCACAGGCTTATCACGATGGAAAGTTTCATACCCTCTCATTCTTACAATCCTTTTAGCTTCTATTATGGTGAATTATCCTTTCTCATCCTCCTTCTAATGCTTGTTCTATATAGGTTGTCTGGTTTGCATCTGTACTTAAGGTGGCCCGAATGCCTTGAGGTGTCCTGAAGGCCTTACTGACCTGATGGCCTTGGTGGCTCGAAGGCCCTAATGGACTCAGGGATCAAATCGGTGGCCCAGAGGCCCAAACAGAGGAATAATCCTAGTGGCTACAGTGTGAAACAATACCTTCTACAGTTCCTGGAACAGTGCTTCTGCAGTACCCTCGAAATTATGCCTCTACCTGGATTTGTTCCCAGGTTTCCTAGATTTGATCCCGCCAAAACAACGGCTAGGTGTTAACTACCATTTAAAATAATATTATATTATTGTTTTTTCATTAGGACTCGTCCTTGTGTGAAATATGAGATTTTGGAGAAACTCGTTGTTGCGTGTCGGGGACCCCATCGAACATATCTTCCCCTTTAAAGTAAAATAAATATTTAATTCAAAAATATTAATAAATATGAAAATTTCTTACTCTTTATTTAACTGGGATGATACATTTAAAAATTTTAAAGTCACATAAAATATGTAACATCCCAGGTAAATAAAGAATAGGGAATTTTCATAATTATTAATATTTACGAATTAAATATTAATTTTACTTTAAAGGGGTTTCTATGTTCGATAGCGTACCCGATACGCAACGATGAGTTTCTTTGAAACTTACGTAGCACACTAGTAATAAAATAATATTATTTTAAATGTTAGTTAACAAGTAGCCGTTGTACTGGTGGGAATGGATAGAAATAACTAAAATATGATTAGATATGTTTTTAAATGTTTATACATTTACCCAATAAAAGATAAAGGCTTAAAATACGGAAAGAGTTCAATTTTAGGGCATATATACTCTAATTTTCACTAAAGGTTCACTTATCACCTTTTGACGGAGAACAATCATTAAATATAGTTTTGATTGATCTTATAAATTCTACTGGACCAAATATAACTCTTCTTTAGAATCAGGACATCAAAATTTACTTTGTGTAAATTTTTGGTACCTTTCTGATAAAGTTCATTTTTTTTATGAATAGTGTAAAATGTTGTATTTTAATTCAAAACCTCTTTTTAATCTAAATTATTTATATGATTAGATTATTATTTTAATTGGTTTTAAAGTGAAATTAGAAAATATTTTTACCAGTTAATCCAATGGTGGTCATTGGAATCAATTTCACTTTGAAATTGGACTTAAACTGGTGTCAATCTTTTGATACTTATTGTTTCACAAAAACACGCTATTTTCTCTGGCAGCGGGAATTAATTATTCAATTAATTAATGTGACTTATATGATTTGAATTTTGTAAAATAGACTTCATTTTTGAATTCGGAATATCAAATATATCTTAGGGTGAATTTTTGGTAATTTTCTGAAAAACTTCATTTTTTGATGAATAGTGAAACCACTAAGTGGTAATCAAGAAAACTGATTTTTCAGTTAAATGAAAGTTTACCAATAATGTGTATTGAATTTTGAAAATCCGACATACATGGTTGTCATTAAGAAGTAAAATGTGGTTCAATGAGATTAAAATAATTTTTTGGTGAATAGTAACTTTTTTCATTAATCGCGATTAGTGGTAATTAGTGTAGTTTAAGGTATAAATAATGCTTTAATAATATGAAATGACCTAGACACATGTCCCAACCTTATTGGTTGTGTCATGGCCGACCAAGACAAGACATGGGCCAACTTGGGGACCCCATGGAGCCACTTTAGTTGGAAAATGACATTAATATATTTTTATTTAATGTTAAAGTGAAAATGACACTAACATAAATTGTTTTAATAAAATAATTTTTGAGTGGGGTTATACAAGTCCAAATTTTTATTATAAATAGTCATTGGAAAGATAAAAATATTTCCTATATCATAGTATTTTTTTATAATTTTTAGACATTAAATAAATTAAATTATATATGACATAATAATGATGCAGCGATGACATCATTATTTGATGATTTAAATAAAATGGAAAGATAATGAACAATATAAA